>JAKEPQ010000743.1:3121666-4493333 GCA_024500445.1 Entomyzon cyanotis | reverse complement strand
GAAACAGATCCTGGTAGCTATTTGACTGTCAGGTTTAATTAAGCTTCATGTTCCCTCAATTTTTAAGAATAATGCATGGTCTTAAGTGGTAACTTCAGAGCGTTTAGCATACCTTTAGCAGGTCTGTCTCAGCACTGCTGAGCCAGTCCCTACTCACTGTAGGAAAAACACTGCTTCATTCCTGCTGAAAAGCCCTAATATTCCCTTGCTTAGTCCCTGCATCTTTCCTTTCAGGCTCACCGAGCTGCCTTAGATAAAAACAAAAGCAAGGGAGAAGCAAGGAGTGGATCTGTTGACAGCTATGACAGAGATCAAATTCCAAACCAGGCCATGGGATTCCTGAGAAGGGGCTACTTAAACAGGACTCTCCTTTGATTAATTGGAGATAGGGTGACACCTTGGACGTCAGAACTGTATTTGAGCTTGGAATCAGACGCGGAGGGTCAAAGAGATGAGATGCTTAAGGGCTGAAATGTGATCCCTGCTGCTTCCCTCCCTCCTTTCTCCCCTTCCTGGCTGTGGTACAGATCTGCAGCTCCTGCTCATGTGGCTTCGTTTTACGTTCAGCAGGAGCTCTGCTAACTGTGAGTTCAGAAACTTGCAGCAGAGCTGGTGCCTTTTCTGCACTGCCTGATGTTCTCCAGCACTGCCATCCTAGAAATCAAACTTCTTTATAACATTGCAGCCCTCTTGGTTCAGGCTTTGGAAACTTCCACCCATTGCCCAACTAGCCTTTGAAAATTTGCTAATTTTGCCCCAAGCATGTTTCTCAACAAGGACAATGTTTTTTGAGTGGTTAATCACTTTTATTTTTATCTTCCCTGATAGTAGCTCTTCTACTTGTGGGGTTTTGTTTTGGGTGGTTTTTTTTTTTTTTAAAACAAGTGCAGATATTAAAAAGACAACAAAGCAAGGTCTATGAAACTCAAGATTTAGTACTTCCAGTGCCTCGTTAGTTCTTCTCTAGTGAAGAAATGCAAGGAAATAGCCTAGAGTATATGTCAAATTAAAAGTACAGAAATCCTCCTCAGCAGGCCAATAACTTGTCTGATGAATTTTCTCCTGGGCAGCTCTGAGAAATGTTGATAGGGGCACTGTGAGATGATGACAGTCCTTTGGCAGGTGTTTCTCCCCATGGCTTCTGGTTGGGCTCCTTTTTGAGTGCTGTTTTTGTAAGTTCAAAAGTAATCTCTTAAACATCCTATAGAATTTCTCATAAGCAAATATTTGAAGGCTGGCTGTTGGGGGAGCAGAAATTATTACATGGTATGTTTTGGAGCAGTGTCCTGGGAGTCTTGGCTATGTTTTTATTAATAGAAGAATTATAAATACAGTTCTACCCTTAACTTTGTCAAAATGCTGGGAAGTGATTTAGTGAAGTGAATTAGTGCTGCTCCCATAACATAGGACCATTAAACGAGGGATGCTTCCAGTACATACCAGTGACCTTGCTTTTAAAACTTTCTTCTTATTTGAGGTGATCCTGCATTGAAAACTGTCAAAGATAAACCATCTCTTTGGCAAAAAGAGGCAAATGGTGTGTGTGTGTTATGGCCAGAAGGGCTCTCTGTGGTAGTGTTGTCTTTACCAAAGAAATAATTATGCGAAAACACACGCTAAGAATAACATGGTTGAGGAATTTGATTTACTATCTGGGCATGGTGACCAAAGTCTGAACCCAACATGCAACCGAGAGGCCATTTAAAACAATTATGTAGTTTAAATGGGGGAGGCATAAAAGGCAGCAGAAATGTAACTTTCAGTGTAGTTTACCTGTGGCCAAAGACCTTTTCACCTTTCTGTGTGCTGTAAATGAGGAATCTCCCACAGGGTTCTCCCAGCCAGTACCATGCTTTGAAAGCCTGTTCCAAACCCCCAGGGTTTTATCTGCCAGTTTACAGCCTTCATTCAAGCAGGGTTTGGATCTGAACAGCAGAAGGATACAGTCCTGCCCCTTGTGTGCTGTGAGTCTCCTGCTGCTGGTGTTCTCAGATGTGTGACAGATGACCAGGACCTTAGCAGGAGGCTCTGTTTGTGTGTATTGACCGTGAGAAGAGATTATGAACTCTAAAAAGCTTGTTTGTTGTTCTGTTAAGATAACTCTAGAAGTTTGTTTGTTCTTACAGTTTTCACTGGTGATGCTGAACAATATAAAGTTATCTGGTCCTAGACTTAGCTGGTTTTCTTTTGCTCTTTTTTCCCTTTCTTTTCCTTTATGGCTTTTGAGACTGGCCTTAGCATAAGCCTTGAGTGGATGCTCTTTTTGTGGCTTTTGGATCATTCTTTGCAAAAATGAGCAGAACTGCAGAGTTACCATGGAAGCCATGCAAATGGGATTTTTGGAGCACAAGTCAAAATGACAGGGAGACAGGACTTTTTAAAAATAAAAACCTCCTTTTAGCTGCTCTTGTTTGTTTATAGACAACATATGTTTTTGTTTACTTACATGGTCTCCATAAATAATCCATTTTTGTATGTTCTGTACATTGAAAAATCTATTTTACAGACAATTGAAAAATCTAACATTCATTACATGTTTTTTTTGGACTGTTGGGATGATCTCAAAACTGGAGTGGTTTCATAATCCCTCAGCCTCCCACAAAATCATTTTGCTAAAACTTTGGCTTTCTCTAATGTGTGGTGTTCAGGTTTGGCAGCACAGTAGTGCTTTTGTTGTCCAACTCATGCAACAGTAGATTAAAGTGAGGCAGACCTGTGTGCTAGAAATAACTAATTTAGTTATCCCTGGAGCTTTGGGATTTTCATACACTTCTGAGATAGGGCCGCTTGTCTTCAGTGCAGTACAGCAAATGAGAATGTTTCAGCAGTTTCTATTTGTATTCCCTGTATCACAGTGTGAGCCCCAGTCCTGGGGCTGCTGAGCACCCAGGGACCTTCTGCCAGGATTTTTGCAGTCAGTGGGGAAAGTGATACCATGGTCAGTTCAGGCCAAGGGTTGCGGTGAGGTTTCTTCCTTAATCCCTTGTAATGGATTAGTCTGATACAATGGCCTTGGAGTGTTTCACTATTATTTTAATCCTGCTGCTTCTTCCCACTACACATTTTGGCACCATTGAGCCCAGCTTTTCTTCAGCTGCTGACACTCCCTTCCAGGCCTAGTCTGAATGCACATCATTTGTTTCAGGTATTTGTTGTGTATTGTATAAACAATATATTGTATTTCTGGTACGACATGAGAAAAGTGTGAAGGATGGTAATAGTGCTCTTGGAGGAATATGCTGCCCTTTTCTTCCCTTTGCCTTGGAACAGCAATAGACCTTGGGTAGGCGTCGTCCCATATTTAGGTGAGGTGTTGTGGTAATTACACAGTTTAGGTGTATCCCAGATGAAAATATCGCATTACCTAATATAGAACAGGTCAGGAAGCAATATGATGCTGACATTGCATTTTTTCCACTTGTGTTTTGACGTTGGTTGTTTCCTTCTAGAAGAATATGTGTCCTCGGATAAGGTTGTTTGTGCCACATAAATAACTGTGTTTCAACTTCTTGGGTAGTTATCTGATCAGAAAAGAAGATAGTCGAGATTATTCCTATTTTACTGGAAAAGCCACACCAACTTAGCATCTCTGTAGGATACAGTTATAGTTAGTAAACCAGCCTGTGAAATGAAAACACAGTAGTTTTTTTTTTTGTGTATGAGAATTGACCACAAACCTGTTCAATCCTTTTCAGGCATACTGTATTCCTGTATTGTATTGATTGCTGACCAGGTTTTACCTGACATCTCAGAATATGATTCATTGCTATTGATCTGCTTGGAAACTTGGCAGGAGGTTGAAAAACAAATGAGCAACGTTGCCTGGGCGCCCAGCCCTATGTACTGTCTCAGATTTGATTCTCTACCACCCAGATCCTGGCTTCTTCATGGGTCTGGCACTCACTGAACAGTGTGGTTTCCTCTTAAATTAGCCTTTTGTAAAAGCAATGCTCACATTGGGTGGAATTGGGTCCCAAAAAGCTCCTGCCTTGGTGACTGTTTTTAACTCCAGCTGGTGCTCCTCAGGCACTGAAGGGTCTGTTACAGGCACACATGTTCATTATTTCCTGTTTGATTTAATTTTAGATGAACCAGAAGTGGGGTATGATTTCAATAAAAAGCAATGCCAGAGGGGCAAAGAAGGAGTTGTTGAGATGCACGAGGAAATAACAAGTCCTCAAGACATAAGAAGAATTAGTCATAGTTCCTTGAAAATAGGCAGTGACTCTGTTCACCTTTCTAATTAATCAATATCAGGTTAATCAGTTATTAATTATTCCTGATCGTGAAACCTTTGAGTGGGTGTTAACTTTTGGTCCCTTGCAGTTTATCTCTTAGGACATAAGTCATGTTTGCATGTCTTATGGTAATAACTATGTAGCTGAGTGATAGGCCAGGAATTTCTGATTCGCAGTTGACCCTGTACATAGTTATTTATTTTCTCTTTCCACCTTTATTTCATCTGCTGTAAAACAGTATTAATCTTTAACTCTTTGCACAATAGATTATGGAAGTATTAATCATCCAGTGTTGTTGCACTGGGCTTGTCTTCAGTGCAATAGTCACTTAAATGAGCACATTCATGTCGTAGATCGTGGATGGAGGAAGGAGTGACTGTGGTGTGAGACATCAGGAGCCATGTGAGGGACTGGCTAACACAGGCTGGTTCAGCAGGAAGTGGTTGATGAGTTACTGCTGTTACAGGGTGAAGATGAAACCTGAGTTAGAGTTTGAGCTCACGAATATGATAAAGTCTTTACAGGTGGAACTGTGGCGTTACTTATTTTTACTCTACAGAACCTGGCTTGTCCCTATGTCCAAAAAGAGACCTTAAAGTGTGTTACCTAAAATGTAACAATGCAGTCAGCTGTAATTTCAAGGAGGAAAAGCTAATTTAAAAAAAAAAAAAAAAAAAAGGCGGCAATTAATAATGCCTTGTATTAAACCCAGCTTCTCCTGGTCAATATTGACATATTCATTTGAAATCTGCCACATCAAACACCAAGCCCCATGCTGGGAGTGGAAACACAAAAGCAAAATGGTTCCTTTCCAGGAGCTGTCTAAACTCCTTCAATAGCTGTAGCCTGTTCCTTTGGCTCTGTAGTACACTGTAGTTTCCAGGTTGTGCCTGGACAGGGTTACTGTAGTTCTGGCCTTGAAAATGGTTTTAGAGCAGAAGGAGGAATAAGGACCTTACAACTGGAGTGTGATAAAAGTCTCTTCAAAGCTGAAAGCTTACTTTTTGGGCCTTGCTTTTTATTGCCTACTTCTTTTTTTAATTTTATTTATATTCGAATATAGTTTATGGGATTTTGTAGTGGAACTAACCTACATGGTATTTCTTTCTCCCCAGAGGAGTCGTGAATTGCTGGAGGCTGGAACATTATTACAGGGGAAATCACTGTGTTTGCCTGTTCTGAGATGCTTTGCTAGAGATGCATTGATGGGCAGTTTTGGATGTTTGAGCTCACCAGCAGGGGTTCTTATATTCCCTCTCTGCCAGAGGGCAATTCTAGCAGTGGATGCTGGGAAAAATGTCATTTAAAAAAAAGTATTTAGTTTGGTCAGGGTATTCTTGTGGACTGAGGGAGGCTGTGTTTCGAGTCTGTGCATGAAGACATTTCTACATAGCTGAGTTATTGCAAGGTAAGCAGCAGTGAGAAAGTGCAGTTAATTAGTTCCTCCTGTATGATCTCATTTCTACACTCTTAAGAACATTATAAAAGGTAGGAAATTGGACAGAGCAAAGCTTGAACCTGAATCTCTGTGTTTAAACTTAAAAAACCTGGCTTTACAGCTGTGCAGGGCTTGCTTCTGTTCTCTTCATCCATATCTGAGTGAGGGAAACCTAGATTGCACATTTGTTTGCTTTCCTTTTTATCTTATTTTATTTATATTTATTTGGAACACTAAAAGGTTGCCACAGAATAGTTTGAAAATGAGAAGTGGGGTGGTTTGCGGTGAAAATAATATTACTTGTGCCTCTGAGTTACATTTCTTGGTTGAACCAAAATTCTTCTGCAGGATAAGAACAAGAAACAAACAAACAAAAAATCCTTGGTTAAGTGTTGTGGTTGTACAGGAAGGAGAAAGGAGAACTACAGGGAGGTACTGGGTCATAACTCAAAATTCAGTTTTAACTTGGAGATTCTTCTGCTAGTAAAACAGTGGCCAAAGCTTTGATCCAGATGGAGTCCTGACAGTAATTACTTGTACGTATGGTGCAGTCATCGCTGCTGCTCCCACAGCTATTCTTGAAGAGAGTTGGGTGGTTTTGTGTTAGATATCCCTTCCTGCTCCCTCTGCTTTCTAGGCATAGCATAACACTATTTTGTGGGAGTATTGATCTCTGCTGGCATTGATACTGCCTGTCTGGTGTCTGGTGCATCTCAGAGCCCAGTAAAGTTGGGGTTTATTTTTGTACTTCTTTCGGAATTTTTTTCTTTTTCGTATTTTTATTTTTAGTCCCCTCTGTAACTACCCAGAAGATGTTAAAGAATCAAGTGAATTAACTGATTTCACAGGAAAAAAACCAGTGTTTTCTCACATCTGTGTATATCAGGTCACATCTGGTGCAGGTTCTTCTCTCTGGAAATGCCTCTTCTTCTCACAAGCACCTTTCGGTGAGAGGTGACTGTGCTATGACCAGGTGGCAAAGTCCTGGCCTGGACTTTGGTTGTATTTTTTGGGGATCTGTGTGCCTGGCAGTTAAATACTGCAGAGCTGTATCATCTCTGTCCCTTGGTGACTCTGTCCCCAAGTATTTGTGCCATCTAAAAATTTAAATAGAACATCAGATAACTGTGGTTCCACAGCAGTTATCAATATTCTTGGATGACTTAGATCAGAGGCCAAAGAACAAACTACTTGGGTGTATGGAGGTATACTACTTGGTGATGGAGGTTCAAATACCACTTCTGGGATACAAGACTGAGTCCAGACGGGACTGAGGACATCAGCTGGGTTGCTCTTAGGCAGGGGCTGCCCTGTGGTGAAATGGGGTGGTGACCTCATTGTGACGCCTTTCACCTGCTCATATCTGTTGTTCAAGTTCACCTTTGAAACAAGTCACCAGTCTAAATTCTGTTGTGACAACCAGAGTGCAAACAGGCTTTGTTAATCTGTGTTCCATGGGGATGCCAGACAGCTCTTTCATGTCAAAAGTGATTGTTTAACTGCTTCTCTCTTACTTCGTCAAAGCGTGGCTCGGGTCGAGTGCAGCACAGTTAATAAGTAGTTCAGCAGCTGAGGAGACCCAAGGCAGTACCTGGTCAAGGTGACAGTGACAGGTGTGACAAGTCTTTTAGGTGCCCTCCCTGTCCAGTGTTACCAGCAGGGCTTGTCCCATGGGGAGGGTACCAAGATGTTGCTTTGGACTGTGTGGGTGAACGTTTGGGCCAGGAGCTGCTAATGCTCCAGGACTCTGTTTCAAAGGTGGGGATGCAGCAGTGCAAGCCAGAGAAAGTGAAAGAAAAGCAATAGTTGGGAAAAAAAAATATTCCAGAAACAGAGTTGAGAGCTCTTCCCCCTTTCTTGCCCTTAGAGAAGAAACATGAAAGAGTTTATATAACCATAGCGCAAAATAGTTACCTGAAAAGGCAGTTTTGAAAGCCTATCACTAATTTTAAATATATTTAATTTAATGCTGTGCTGAGTAATGGGCTGAAATTGAGCCATTTTGATCAGAAACACAAAATACCAGAATTATACATGGACCTATAAAAAACTGGTTGTGTTGTAGATGTTCAGGTGATGCCAAACTGTGGCAGCCTGTCACTTCTGCTTGCCACTGAAACTGATAGCAGAAGTTCCTTTAAATTTCATTGAATATCCTGACACTTAAAATTTTATAAGGATATCCAAATTGCTACACTCCATCCAGTCACCCATATTCTGCTTGTTCTCTGCCTTCTAGTAACCTATCCTTCAGCTTGTGACTGCGAGGTCTTTTACCATCCTGAACTCAAAATTAGCTCACAACACTATATTTGAGCTAATTTTACAGATGGGGTTAAAATACACAGAACTCTGCATCCATTGCCAGTTTATCTTGATCATCATAAACAGTAAAATGTGTGCAAATGTGTGTCCTCTGACAGCCCTTTATGTGGATGACTGAGGTTTATGCCTGTAAGTGCTGCCACTGAAGTCAAGCACATCTTTTTTAATAACTTGGGTCCTCATTGCTTTGGGTTGATTTGCCCAGCATGACCACTGGAATGTTTTGTTCTTTAGTTTCTTTACATTGTAGGCTTGCAGTGGATATCAGATTTCTGATATTTGGGTATTGTGGAGACAGAATTTTCTTCTCTTACCACATATTTGGTCTTTCATTGTTGGATATAAAAATGTGAGACGGATAATTGCAGTAGCAATTGATCTTATAGTTCAGACTTAAAATAACAGATATTAAAATACTCCTAATCTCTCCCTCATTGTGTTTGTCTTTCTTTTGGGAAGATATTTCTAAGTATCAGTATCTGATTTATGCCATGGAGAGATTACTTGTTTTAAATCTGTTCACTGAACTGAGTTTATAGAGTTATGTGCCAGCAGAAATTGAAACTCTGGTTTGCTGCTGCTGTGGTATTTGCAGCTAATTGAATTGTGGATACTAAGAAATGAGTAACTCAGCTTGACTTCTTGGCACTGCAGAATTTTTACCCTGGTTAGTAATTTTGAAGACTTGCTTGCAAACAATGGTTCAATGGACGCCCTCACAAAATTGTGTGGGTAGTGATGTCAGAAAAATTTACCAGCTGCATGTTACCCAAAAGCCTAAATCTTCTGCCTCAGAAATGTAAGGAGAATGAGAACTAGTCTATGGGCTTTGTAACAATGCCAGTTAGCAGAAACTGAAGGAAATACTTATTTGACTTTTTGCTAGCAAAAAGCTATTGGTAGAAAATGGAGTGATTTGATGTATTTGTAATAATTCTCTAAATCTTGACCAGTACATTATATTCCATGAAAGGGACATTTGAAATGAGTTGGTTTTGCCATTATGTTCCATAAATTTGAGTAAGTACACTTGCTGTTAGTTAACACAAATAAAATAGATAATATTGGGCTAGTAAATGCATTGCCAGAGGAAAAAACAGAAGAAAAAGGAAAAATTGCAAGTACATGTATTTAAAGGCACTAGGAGCTATTATCTTCAAACTTCATTAACTGCTTTCTTTCCCCCCTATTTAGAAGTATTTTACCTCAAAGGTCATTTGTTTCAAGCTCATCCAACATTAATGGTATTAATTTTTAATTAATCTAACAGTAGCATTGTCCATCTGTCAGTGCAAACCTAATCTGTTACACAGATAAAATCAACATGTCTACAAGTTCATTGTAGGTCGGCAGGTAACAGCTGCCTGTGTGCTTTCAGGGTTCTCTATTAAATAATGCAAAGACTTTATACAAGCACACAAGTGCAGGGACTTTTGAAACCAAATGTGCTAATACAGAACAACTGATAAAGTGTCCTAGCTTGTGGTTCTAGTGTGCTAAAGCTGGTGATCTTCTTGGCCAAAATCTGAAGTTATTCTCCCACAAATACCCAGTTTTACAGTAGAGTAGAGCCCTTGGGAGGTGCTGATGAAGAACACTGCAGAATGCTCGATGTTTCTCAAATTTGGCCTCAGTTTTGACATCCTTATTTGGAAACCTCATCTCCTCCATGTGCACCACCCCCAAGTTTGGATCACAAAAGGCATTTTGGATGGAAACAATTGCTGGATGTGCTTTGCTTTCGCACTCTTTAAATTTGGCTGGGTAGCTGTGAACAGAGCAGCATGTATGTGTGCCTATGGGAACACTGAGCAGCTTATGGAAATGTTAGTTGTGCTCCTAGGGGCTGAGAGCTGCTCTCTGTTAAAAGAGACAAGTAAGACGAGTGTTTCAAAGCTATTCCAGTTTCCTGTTTGGATGCTTTTGAACAACAGTTAAATTTAACACTGTGTTTTTGGTTTGGACAGAGATAAGCATCTGCAGCATGAGGAGAGCAGCTCCCTTGGCTACACTTGAAACAGTGTCTGAATGGCCTTTATGAAATACCAGATAATGTGTTTGTTTTGTACACAGGTACCTGGCTGGTGGGAGCCAGGGCAGTGCTGTCTCTAAAAAGTGGGCAAGTGTGGGCTTAGATTCCTCTGAAATTTTTAGTTTTGCAATAAGCTGCTCCAGCATTTGCTCCAACAGCATTTTTAAGCAGGTTCTTAAATCTCACCACCCTGCTCCAGGTTTGAACTGGGTTGACTAACCCAACAATACTTCAACAGAATTTACTCATCTTTTATCACTTGAGTAGCACAGGTCCTGTGTTCTCAGCTGTTGTTGGGTTTGGAAAGGACAAAGCACTGAAACTGGTCATTGCTGTTTGAAACTCTTTCCCAGCCAGGCCTGACCATAGAGGAAAACAACTGCTTTTCCACATTTTGTGTGGAAGTTTATGGTTGGCCTCTATGATCTTTGAGGTATTTTCCAACCAAAATGATTCTGTGATTCTGCATTCTGGTTTCAGTTTTAGCTTGCTTTTCATCATCTACCTAAGCAAAGCTCTTCACAGTTGTGCAAAGGAGCACACTGCCAGTGCTGAATCAAGTTTTAGGAAAGAAAATGTGTGTTTTGAAGTATTTCTGAGCTGGTGGAAAAGGCCATTGCTGCACTGACAAAGGCTGTCAGATGAGACGTTGTCTGTGTAAGAGCTGGCTGGAGCTCCTCAGGCCTCCTGTCCTGTCATTCCCACCCCCACAGCATCCTTTGCTTGGGTGGTCCAGCTGTTTGCAGGCAGCCTGGTGAGAGAGGTCAAGAAATTCATCAGCACTGGAAAAAAGGAGGGGGGATTATTTTTGTCCTGGCTCAGTTCCCTGATCCCCTTTACCTTCCAGGCCTGCAAATGGTTGAAGTAGCCCAGCTGAGGGGGCAGTGGTGAAACAGAAATGGGTTAGATCACAACTCTGCCCAAGAGCAGCAGTCCATTTTCACTGAGTGTAGGTTAAATAAAGAACTTCAGGGTTGGCTTCTCGGCCAGAGGTTTATTTTATGTTGTGCTGGCTCACATAAGCTATAGAAGGGGACCTTACCACATTCATTTTCCAAGTACCAAATTCTCTTTAAAAATAAACCTGATTTGATAGCCTAGTGAATCTCAGTGCTAAGCTTTTGGCAAGGATGGGTCTTTGGTTACCTCGAGTTCATCCAGTTCTGGCTGCATTAGGACAAATTCAGCCATATGAACTTCTTTATAGGTGTATGTTCTTGCCACGCTGTTCCTGTAAAGATTATAGATTAACTAGAGCTCTTTGATAACTACAGTTTATTATTGGGAATTTTTAGATCTAAAGCTTTGCTTGAATTTTCCCCTTAAAAAAAAAAAAAAAAAGGGGGATGTCGCTGTTGAGCGGCTAGCTGAGGACTGACCCAAGTTCTCAGACAAGGAAAGAGAGGAGAAAAGGGAACTTTATTGTTTTGAATTCCATATATATAGAGTCTACAGAAGTGCCCCAGATTGGTCAGCCCGAGACCTCCCCCTAGGCCCAATTGGCCAAGCCCGAACTGACTCAATCCGGAGAAATTGTTTGCAAAACATCCAAACTTTATCTTGTTTATGAAATATAGCAAAATGTTCCCACGGGAAGAACCTGTGCTAGCCACAGCGAGGGGAGGAAAAATGTTTAACTAGGGAAGACTGGAAATTGAAACAGGGGGTTTCGGCTCCTTGCTCTGTCACTTCTGCATTGGTATCCAAATAGCAGTGAAAGATGTGAAACTGCCAAACCACCTACCAGCCTGCTCCAGGAAGACAGGACTCTTCAACTGCATGCTGAAACAACCAGGTACATTAAAATGCACAGTCTCCTCCCAGCTGCTGGGAAAGGTGTGGTGCAATCTGTGTGCGTGTGAGAAGGTTTGTTGGTTTTTGGTTGGTTTTTTTTTTTTCCTTCATCAGGTAATGTATTACATTTTGAAGGCAACACTGCAATTAGAGAAGATTAACTTGTTGGTGTCAGATCTGCTGTCAGGGTTGCTGTTCTGTCAAGCCTTGAGTTATGAAAGTAAAATGTAAAGGTGGGTCCATGACCTTGTATCCCAGGGACCATCTCCCTGAGCTCATGTCAGAGGATTTTTCTCTGGGCTGGAGAGGAGGAAAGCACATTCTGGCAGCCTCTAACTACAAGTCAGTGACAGTTGTAGACTCACCCTAAAATGCCCTACACATTGCCCAGGACCACCTGGCATGTTGGATTAGCCTTGTAGATAAAAATCTAAAATTTTGGGGTTTAAATCTGAATTTTTCTTAACAAGGTTATTGCCAGACACTGCTAAGCAGATCTACTTCTTTTCAAAAGAGAAATGCACTTGCATTTTCTGGGGTGGTGATAACTGTTACAGAACTAACTTCCTTGGGGGTTGCTTCCCAGCACTCATTGGAAACTAACTGCTAATTGTTGCAAACTCCAATGAGAGTTCCTACACCAAGATCTGCAAAGTTTCACTAATGTGCAAGTCCAACACAAATAATATCATATTTGAGCTCACTGACTTGCTAACATGGATGCTGCATTGCCTTTCCAAGCCTGGTGCTGAGTACCACACAGGGGTTTTTACCATAAATAGGTAAATGATTGGCCAGGAAAAGCATGTTGAAAAGGGAGATCTTTTTTTGTTGCCTTTCTCCAAATGGCTGTTCTGAGCCATTTGGGAAGAATCCGCAGGTATTTACGGAGTTTAGGCCCCAAAAATTCTTCATCAGCCAGTATAAATATCTGCAGTCATGTGGAAAGGGGATGTGTGGTGGATCTCTCCATGGCTGAGTGTCTGTGATGAGGCAATATTATAAAGTTTATTCCACAGAGAAGGGCTTTTCATTTCTAGAAGTGCTCTGCTGAGGTCAAACAGTTTGCCTGGTGGCAGCAGACCTGTGGTGGTAAGAGACTTGCAGGGGAACATCCAGAGAAAGACAGCTCAATTTATCTGGCTCTCTCACTGTCTTTCACTGAGCTGAGAAATTGGCATCTGTATTATTTGCTTTCAGTGCCAGCACTGGCTGCCAGGAGCTGCTGCCTCACTGGGTAGGGCGCTCTGATGAGTGGAAAACCAAAGGAGCACAGAAGAGTTCTTAATTACTGCAGATAGACAAATCTGCTTCTGAAGGGCCACCCATGGCCTGAGCACACCAGGAAAATGTGCTTGGGCAGCGAGTGCTTTACTGTATCTGACCTGATCTAGGTACACAAACAAACCTTTTGGGCTTTTTTGACACAGTAGGGCCTGTGTCTGATTGTGCCACCCATCTACAAGAATGGCCAGAAAGATGGTTAAGGGAACTACAGGCTTGTCAGGCTGATGTTGGTGCTAGGGAAGCTTGTGGAGCAGCTCATCCCAAGTGCCATCACACACAGGACAACAGATGAATGAAGACAAATCTAGTTGGGGCTGGTCACTAGTGGTGTTCTCCAGGGCTCAGTACTGGGGCCAGTTCTCTTTAATATTTTTATCCATTGTCTGGATGAGGGGATCAAGTGTACTCAGTAAGTTGGACAGGTGGTGGTCAGTGTCCCAATTAACAGGAGGAGATGGCCTCAAGTTGTGCCAGGGGATGTTTGGGTTAGAAATTAGGAAAATTTTTCTAGTTTTCCAGGCGTATTGGAAGAGACTGCCCAGAGAAATGGTGGAGCCACCATTCCTAAAAGGATTTAAAAGATGTGTAGATGTGGTACTTGAGGACATGGCTTAGTGGTGGCATTGGCAGTGCTGGATTAATGGGTTACTCAATGATCTTGGAGGTCTTTTCCAGCCTAAATGATTCTATGATTTTGTCTTCTGGGAACTCTGGGAACTTTTCCCTAGAAATACAAGCAAAAAATTTATTTTCTGTATTCCAGTGTGTGCTGGACTACAGATGTATTCACAGTCTTTTCAGCACTGTCTGAAGTTTCAGCTTTTGAGAGAGTGAGAGCGGTAAAGAGAACAGACTTGATGTGAATGCTGCAATGTGGTGTGGCATTCTGACATTCTCATAAAATGGTTTTTGATAAAAGTCCAGGCTGATGAAGGTCACAACCTGCGTAATAGATCTCCCAGCAAACTCACATACTGGGGCTGTTAAACTCCTCAGTCAGCTACATTCAAAATACTGCATTGCTCCCAGTCCAGTCCCCTCCTCCTGCTTTGCTCGCTCCATTCACACACCATTAACCAGCTCAGGGCAGATGGAGATGAATTTGGCCATTGCACTGTGTGCCCATGTCTAGGGAAGGTTCTTGGATTGGCACAAAGATTGCACATAAGTTACTGGTACCTCTGTTTTGATGTGGGGATTGTTTGACTCCGGCAAATGCTGATGTGAATAATCTGTAAAGCACCAAGCAAGGAGTAGGGAAGACTGAAGGGCATGAATAGAAATGCACAGTGTTCTCTACAGTTGCCAAAGACGTAATTTGCTCAATTTTATCAGGAAATTTGGGGATTGTAACTTTTGTTGGTCATTAAAAGAAAGTGTTAGCATTTTAAAAGTAGGTATGCTTTCCAGCAAATGCAATGGTAGTAAAGTACATTTGCTGTGGGAGGGAAAAAATACTTCATGATAGTTGGGAACATACTGAATTTGAGTCCTTTGAAGTACAACAAATTGTCATGACATGTCATTAAAAATTAGATTTACTTAATAGTTTATTTTCAAAAAACTCTCTGGTGGTGATTTTTGTAAATGGTATGCTTCTGGTTCAAAAGAATGTCCATATGTATTCCATGTCCACTAACTTTTATCCAGTTCTGAACATTGACTCTGGATGAAGTAAGGTAGAAATAAATTTTGGAAGAATTATCCACTGTTTCCCACACACCTGGGGTGTGTGGCCTTTATTATGACATGCTTTACCAGTACAGGAGTTGGGTGGAGGCTATAATCATTTTACTGTTTGGTGTGGAACTTGAACGTCTAGTAATTTCTAACAATATTTGACTAAGAGTAATCTGTTCTTTTATGATTGCAAGGATGCAAATCATGCAGAAGGTCCTCTCTTCTTTCAGAATCCTTTGTGTACATATATTTGTGCACATATATATATATATATATATATATATATGTAAGTATATATATGCTTGAGTACTTGGCCTGTGTAAATAGGAGAGAAAATTGCTTGCTGAGGTCTAATCTTCTGTTCTTGGTGTAAATATTCCTGTATGCTCTATTCCTTCATTGTTTTGCTAACAGCTGCCATCCTCTGAAAAGAGAGCACTGGAGCATGAAGGGAGATGGGAGGAGGGAGGATCTCCCATGCTGTGTGCAAATGTACCATAATTGTTTATGTTCATTTTTGGTTCAGTTGTGAAGGCAAATCTTGTAACTCTTCACATCTGTTTTGGGCATTTTCATCCAAGGATGTGACAAAACTTTAATGAATAGCTCCTTTTACAGTTAAGTTTTAATAGCCTGGTTTAATTGAGGGGAAACTGATACTATGGAAGATAAGCACTGAAAGCAACAGGCTGGTTGGGTGACTCCAGTGTTGGATGGCTGGGTTAAGATCCTTGTGAGTTGTTTTCAGAGGAGCCACTGTGACGGGGATTTCAGGAGTCTGTATCCTGCATGGCTGTGTCGTGTTGGCTGAAATGAGCACGAATGTCTGGTCACCAAGAAGTAGTGGGAAATTCCAAAAACGTTTGACTGCAAGAAGCTTGGTCATATCTCAAGTATTTGATAGATCAGAGTGAAACATGGCTCTGTGCATTAAGTACAAGTGAGTCTTTCACTTTCTTTTTGACTCTTTAGTCCTTGTTTTGCAAGATTGAATGAAGAAGGTACTCAGTTTAACTGGCTGTTTACCCTGAGATAGTTTCCTTATTCTTCTCTACTTCCCTTTTATCCCCCTGCCCTTCTTTAACAGGCTAAAGGTAGTTTTTCTGACGGAAGTTAATTTAGGAGTTGTGATGAGGTTTTGGTTATTTGCAGGCCTTAGAAATCTGATGTCTTGAAATGTCCTAATCTGTCACACTCACTTCTTATGTGATTCTTCTTTGTCAACGCCTTGTGGTTCCTACTGGGATTTTTGACTCACAGAATTTGAACTCTTTTATCTTTTGCACAGAAAACTTAGTAAACATTTTGCTAGAGGCTGACAGCAAGGACAACACCACAAATAATCTCCAGTCAACAACTTTTCCCAGAAGTTGGACAGGAAGCAACACCCATGCTGTGCATTTACCGCCTGGCCCTTAGAGCAGGCACGTGGCCATTTCCAATCATGCAGCAATCGATTTTTGTTAGAGGCAGCAGCTGTGCATGAGTGGGAGCCCTGAGACAAGTCTCTGCCTCCTGGTCTGGGTCTCTCTGCCTTTGTTTGCTCACCGGCAGCGCTGACCTGCAGATCATTTCTCTCATCTTGGCACTGACCTCTTGAGACAGCAGTGATTCACAGCACAAGCATCCCAGAAATGTAGAGCTAGATGTAAAAGTGTATCACCCATGTCTCAGGCCTGAATCTTTGCTGGGAGAATTGGTCATTTCTTAGAGGACCAGTGGGATTAGACAGTTCACCTGCCCATCTCTGCCCTAAGCACTCTGCGATGCCTGTTTTTCTAGGTGAAGTGGAGGAGACTCCTTCTTGGTGAGTATTTTCTTTAGGTTTCTATTTATTTATTTAATTTATCTTCGCTCCGGTGCTCCTCTCTGCAGGTACTTCGTACTTTTAAAAACAGAAGCAAACACTCTGTGTTAGCTGCAGCAGATAAAGCAACTGTGTAAATATACCATGACCACACTTCGGAGCCCCTTTGTTGGAACAGCGACTTTATGAGTGATTCCAGTGTTCCTCAGCAACCAGCCATGGTGCAGGAGTTCTGCTTTTCAGTTCTGCATATGGGCTCACCTTTTTTCCTTCCTGTCTCAGTTGGAGAAGAAATGGTCTCTGCCTTCTGTTTTTTCTGGTCGTTTCTCAGATAGAGAGGTTTCTTTGGGCTAACCTTATTGGTGACTGATATTTGTGGATCAGAAGTGGACAGTAGGGAATGCCCATCTTTGTTGTGTTCATCACTGAACCTGCTAGTTCAGATGTGAGTGGGGATGGTCAGCTGGTTCCTCTCTGCAGCTGTAGGCTCATGTGTTGGTGCTTCGCGGTTCTGTAGTTCTGCTTTTCAGACTTGTCTTTTTAGTACAGCAATAAAGGTCTGGCAGAAATGGGAGTCCTGGGTGTAGGCTCTGCTGTGAGGATTTGCATGAACGCAAGAAGCCTTTTACTGATACATCCTTTTCCTTGAAATAAAATCAATGTTTATGACATCAGGTAGCTTTCTTAAGTAATTAATCAGGGTGTGACCACAGCATTCCTGCAGCCTTCCCTGATTACCCTCCTGATGCCGTGCCTCTGTCCAGGTCAGCCAGTCACTGGTGTACATGGCAGCAGATCAATGTGTCCCTTGCCTTGCCCTGCCCTGAGTCAGAGGCAGACATTAGGAGAGAGCCCTGGTGTGGCTGTGTGTGAAGCAGAGTACCACCTTTATTGCCTGCTGGCTCCTGGGACCAAGCCACAGTGGGCTGCACCACAGGCTCCAGAACTCAGAGAAGCTGCTGGGACAGCGGAGACTTCTTGACGTTTGGTGCTCTTCAGAGTAGCTGGTCTGGCGTGGTGCTTTGGGCAGCCTGGTGCCCTTTCATCTCCTCCACAAGGAATGTGGAAGTGCACCACAGTCACACACGATAATGTGTGGGTTACCCTTGTTTGCAAGAGCTGCAAATTTTTTGTTGTTCTTTCTCATATAAATACTAGCAGATGTAACCAGTGGTCTCCATGAAAGATCGGCATGAGGAAGGGAGCCTTTGCATTTAAAACCCATCTAAATATATCAATACAAATAAACATTTTAATAAGAGACAGGCCATAAACAGTCTTGGGAGAGTGCTCTGTCCTTTAAAGACCAAGCGTTTTCCCTATTTTGTTCTCTGACAGATGCCAACGACGCAAAGGGAGAATTTCAGTGGTGGCTTGTGCAGCTGGTGTATATGACTGCATCTCAAACAGGTTGTTTTCCATTTCCCAGTGCCAGCCCTTTGGGGAAAGCCTTGTTCTGTCACTTCTGTTTTAGTTCAATGTTCTTTAGAGTTTAATGGTGTTAAAACAGGGAGGGAAAAATAGTGAAGTGCAGTCTTACTCAGTTGCAGGACTTTCTGTGGAACAGTCGTTACGAAGGATGTGATTCAGTTACCTGTAAGTAAGAGTGAGGGGCCATGTATATACTTAAAGATATGTAGGGCATACACAGGCTGACAGATGCAGCAATCTCTGGCAGACCTGAGTCTTCTGCAAAGGCCACTGGGTCCTGTTGTGTCCCAAATGGCACTGGAAATCTGGACTCTTGAGGAAAAACTGTCTTGGAAGAAGCTTTTGGGGCATCTTGGGGACCTGTGGGCAAGCCATTTTTTTTAACCTTCTTGGTGATTTGTTCTGTAAGAAGAGATGATTGTTTCATACCTTAGTTTTCCTGGAAAAGAGTAGGGATGATACCATAACCCATTAGAGTTGCTACAAGGAAAGTTCATGTGGATCAGAAGTGAAATAGGCCTTTTCAATTTCTTCTAGATTTATATACTCTTTGTCCTTCCAGGGAGGGGAAATTAGGTTTGATTTGATTGTTTAAAGTGGTTGGCAGGATTTGCACCTCGTTGCAAGTCATAAAATAAATACCCTTGTGGTTATGTTGCTTCTTCTTACTTAAATGGTCTCTGCTGCCATTTAACCAATAAATTCTAGTGACAGCTGACATTTGAGATAGAGGAGAAAAAAATCCCTTAACATCTAGGGCTCCAACAGAGACTTCTACATTGCCTTTTCATTTTGATTATATCATCTTGATGCAATTGGAGATCATCCAGACTAGCATTAACCCTTTGGGTAGAAGGAAACATGATACAATTACCTGCGTCCTTTTCCTATATTTTCATCACGTTGCCCATCTGTAAAATGTCCCTTACCTATGGTTTTGTCTGCGAAACAGACATGATGAAAGAGCTCTGGCTGGGTGTTGCTTCACAGTTTAGTCTGTGTATTTCACCCAGTAAATTCAACCTACTGGAATTAATCACTTCTGGGAGGATTCACTGATTTACTTACCTTCTTTGTGTTTTAAATTGTTGTTTAGAAACATAGTTTGTATGCCTCAAGTACTACGACCAGCTTTACAAAAAGGATAGTAACATCAGTTTCTGCTCCATTTGTTGTGCCCTGTCCTTCTGGAATCTGGGGAGCTGGGGGGGAGGAACAGATGGGGAGACCATCTCTTCTGCAGAAGCGTGGGTGAAGGAACACTTGCCTCTGTGAGCGGCCACATTTCTTGGCCACTTCCTGAACAGGAGCTGCCAGTCCCTGTCATACGTCCAGCGAGCAACCAGAGCCCTCAGCAAACACAAAACACGCCAGCTCCCTGTGTGCAAAGGTATGCAAGAAGGGGAGACCAGGAGCTGAGCTGAATCAAACATCAGACCTCCCCAGCCATGCATTGCTTCCCTCATTCCTGTCCCCTCTTCCAGGAAACCAAGGCTGCCTCTGTTTATCCGCACCCTCATCACACAGTCAAAAAGCCCTGGGCTTCAGTTTCCACTTCAAAGGCGGTGTTGGCTGCTGTGTTGGAGATGGAGCCTGATAATTTTGGTTATGAGTGGCTGGTATGTTCCTCCGGCTGGAATTACCGCTGGCGGAGGCAAGCAGCCTTGCCGAGTGAGGTCATCGGCGTGCAGTGAGGGCAGAGGGCTGGAAAAAGGTTTCCTTGCAGTGCTCTGCCCTTGTGGTGAGACCACCTCTAAGAGATCCCGTGCCAGTCATTTCTGGGTTTCTCCACAGATGCTCTTTGAAAAGGTGCCAGCTGCTGCCAACTGTGATGGTGGTTTTCGTGCTGTGTCTACTAGTAATTGAAATCAGGGAAACCTGTGGGATTTGGTTCTGTAAGGAGAGAAAAGAAGAAATGTGTATGTTGCGTTGCACTACACACCACCTTAAAGCCAATAGTTTATGTGTATCTTTCAAGAGAAAGCATTTGGCCCAGTCTAACTGGTACGTGCAACCATATTTTTAGATTTACAGCAAGGTAGCACTGGAAGAAACCGGCAGCTTGGGATTTAGGTTTTGGGTGTTGTGTGCAGTGGCTTGTGCAATAGTACAGCTACTCAGAGGATCTCTTGAAGTGTAACTGTGCTTGCTCATTCAGTGGTTAGAGTACAGGAAGTTTGTGTCCGTGTGTGTGGTGGTTTTTTTCTAAAGGTTTTGGTAAAGTAATAGATAGGTCATAGGAAATGACGTGGCTTCTAGCTAATCCCTGGATTTGTCCTCTGCTTTTTTCTAAAATGTAGCATTTACTTTAAAAAGCTGTTATGCAGCTATGTAAACCAAAGTGCGAATGTATGTCTTATATTTTGGAATCAAACCCACCCTGTCTTATTTTGAACCTTGGAGAAAAGTGATGTAGAGTTTTAATTACACTTTCCAGCCATGTAAATTGCAGAGTTAATTGTATATATCAGCACTGTCTGACCTAGTTCTGCTACCGTGCCT
Organism: Entomyzon cyanotis; assembly: GCA_024500445.1. Taxonomy (NCBI): domain Eukaryota; kingdom Metazoa; phylum Chordata; class Aves; order Passeriformes; family Meliphagidae; genus Entomyzon; species Entomyzon cyanotis. Next base: position 4,472,799 of record JAKEPQ010000743.1, on the reverse strand, counting down.
TTCATCTATGGATCTCCAAGTATCTTGCAAAGAAAATTTTTTAATATTAGGAGATTGGGAGCCTGGGACATAGAGCAACAAAGCAAATATTCAGCTTGACAGTGACTGAACCCCAAGGGGAAGCAAGGGTTTGTGAATCACGGTGGACTACACAGTCCTTAGGCTTTGTAGAAATGCCCACCATTGCTGACTACTTGCAAACCCTTGCTCTACATGCTGTGTAACTGCGCACCCATCTTTTTCTAGAAGATTTGTCTTGCATTTCTTCTCCTAACTGAATGGATGTTGTATATAATTTCCTTCTAAGCCCTTCAGATCTTGTTATAATTTGTAGTTCTGGAGATTGCTGCTGCATGTAAGTTAGGTTTGTGTTTTCTGTTGGGTTTTATATTTCCTTTGATGCCTGTGGCACCTCCCATTTTCTCTAGGGCTGGCAGTAGGACAGTAGGGAAACAGAGAGTCATGTTGCATTTCAGTTTTGGTCTCTTTTTTTTCTGAAACTGATTGATGAAATAGTGGTTTCGCTGACATACAGATCTGTGACGTAGGTAAATAATCCCACATATGCTCAGCTAAGGCTTTGCTTGTCTAAGTGGAGGGTGGTTTTTACCGTTTTGCGACGTGTAAGCTGATCTTTTTTCTGAAATTGAAATCAGAAGGTAACTTTCTGATAGGGATCAGTGGCAGTTGCACGTTACTCTGAAATATATCTGTTTTAGCCCTGATGAAAGATGTTTGCTTATCTGCTTCCAGAATCAGATGTTTCTATTTATTTACAGAGCTGGAGTATCAACAACACAGACTCCCACTGCTACACATCCCATCCCTTGCTCACTGGGGACAGTGTGTAAGGTCAGAGGTGCTTCAACACTCCTGACCCAATTCTTCCTTTGGCCTTCATTCTGACTTTGCTCATGTCAGTCCATGCTGAGCATGGTTGTGCTAGCCAGTGGTTTTTACCAGGCTCTTTGCTACAGAAGCATATAGAAAGCAAAGCTTTCTATTTGCTGTGCTCCAAGATTTTAGAATAAAGAAATTAAGTGGGATAGACAGAGAGATTTTGAGGCCGAATGACGTTGCTTTCCTGCTGTTCATTGATAACCAGCTGTCACTTTGCAAAGCCCCAGTGCTGTGTTCATAACAAGCTTTCAGATCAAGAGCAGGAGACTGAATGCTGTCCCCTGGCCTAGAGGACACGTTCCTCCTATATTTATCCACTACTTGATGTAATTCGCAATGATACATCCTTCATGCTCTCGCTGTGTGAAGCACCCACAGTCAGTATTACAGGGCATGTATGCATCTTGTATGGTCCCAGGGCTCAAAAGCCAACTGTAGTACAATTTATGGACTGACTGCTGTTGAGTTAAATGAACTGTTAGCGTTGTTTCAACTAATTTACATTTAAAACTGGTCAAAACAAGGGGTTCTGCTTGCTGGCATAAGTGGCCTACAGGAGTATTGGCAGCAGTGTGTGTGAGCTGGCTGCCCTATGTTCAGGATTCTACTGGTACCTGCACTTCACTACCCCAGCTGTGCTGTGACAGCATCCCCCTATCGTGGAGAGAGCCCATCCCAGGAGCCCTTGTGATTTATTAGGAAGTGTTCTCTTTGCTGCTAAGGCGACAGTGTTAGTCGAGAAACGTAAGGCTGGTTGTGCCTGCCAGGATGTGGAAGTTGCAGGCTGGACGGCTGCTTTGTAAAACTGGCACACAGTGTAAGCTTGTACCACATTGTGAGTGGTGCTCTCCTTGCTTTTGCCAAGTTAATTTAAGAGTTTAAAAAAATAAACTGAGCTCAGCTGTTGCGTGCTGCCTTGCGATAAGGCATCTTATGTGTGAGATGATTTTAGTTTGACAGATTCTTCAAGTTTGGGGCTGTGCCTTTTTCTCTACTCTATACAAAATGAAGTGAAGCAGCTAATTCTCTGTGGCGGCAAATGGGTTTGGGTAATTCTTTTTTTTTTTTTTTTTTTCCTATTTGACATACTTGGTTTCTTTTGGCCAAGAATGGAAGTAACTATTTGAAGACAGAAGGCAGATTCTGAGTCTGAGGTATTGCAAAATGAGCTAAGCAAGAAATTCTGCAGGTAGACAGTGATACATCAGCAGGCCTAAGGCAAGGCCTAAAGGAAGGTGTGTGAAACCTAGAAACCTTCCAGAGCCTTAAAGGTCAAAGCAGGCTTAAAATCAGCAGAGTAGATTGCTGCAAGCTGGGGCAGAGCTGCCAGAAGAGCAGTAATGTGTTCAGGGAGCACAGCTTGGAGCACGCAGGGTCAGCCTTATTCCCTGCCTGGCTGGCCAAACACCAGGCTTTTAACACCAAACCTGCAGTCCTGCCTTGCTCTTTGCAGATTTTCCTCTGCCTTCTCAGGGAATAAGGAGAAGAAAGTCCGGTTGCTGACGTCTTTCGGCTCCTGCTGAAGCAATTAGGGAGTGCTGGCGGCAGGGTTCAGCTCTGCCCTGGAAGGCCGTGTGAGGGAGGAAGCTCTGGGGTTGGCAGTGGTTTCATAATCTTCGGTGGGAAGGCAGAGCGTCACTGCGGAGAAACGGCTGAGCGCCGCGCATCACAGCGCTGATACCCGGTGGGAAATACAGGGCTGCCTCCTCTCTTGGGTGCTGTGTTGGCCAAGGAGCTGATATTGCTGGAATGGGTGTGTGAAACCTGTGGGACTGCTCCCCAGAGGGGGACTCGTGGCCAGAGTCCCTGGCTGCTACCAAGGCTGTGCTGTGACAGTTCTCTCCATTCAATGCTACCTGTTCCTGGCACCTGAGCTCTCTCCTCTGCATCCAGTGCTACCTGTTCCTGGCACCTGAGCTCTCTCCTCTCCATTCAATGCTACCTGTTCCCTGGCACCTGAGCCCTCTCCTCTCCATTCAATGCTACCTGTTCCCTGGCACCTGAGCCCTCTCCTCTCCATCCAGTGCTACCTGTTCCCTGGTGCCTGAGCTTGCTGACAAAGTCTGAATGAACAGAGCCAGCTGCTGTCAACACCCCAAACGCAGAGGGTCTCTTGTCCCCAACCATAGTGTCGGCCACATAGTCATCATCTATTGTCCAGGCTTTGTCTCATATTCAGTGGATAATGGAAAAACCCATCTTGCCTTCAGGAGGAGATGGATTGCAGCCATATATAGAAATTATCTGACTTGTTTTTTTTATCCCCTTCAACGCGAGAATTGGGGAAAAGTGGTTCTTTTTGATTATGTATTTTTATGTATTTGGCTGTGTTATATTGTCTCCTTTATGTGTTCTTTGTGTCAGCTTTTTTCTTTGTAGTTTGGAGTCTCCGACATATATGTGCCATCAGAGCTTACAGTCCAAAAATTAACATTATGCTGCCTGCTGTCATTGCTTTTGTGACAGCACAAAAAGCTGAGGAATAACATGAATGAAAGTTAGTGAATCAAAGTAGTAAAGACAAAATACTACTCCAAAGAATGATTTGTGTCAGTTGTAAAAAAAATAATTTTTCCCTCAGGCTGAAAAAGAGAAATAGATGTCAAAATTCAGGGGGAAAAAAAGCTTTTATTTAACAAAAATAAAGCTACTGTTTAAGTGTTAGTTTTAAATGGGAAGCAAAGCATGAAACCACAGGCAATTTGTGTGTGCACAGTGTTGCAAAAGATACAAAAGAGATTGCCAAGCACAGCAAACCCAAGCTCAAGAGGAGAGTGTTCAGAAAGGGTGTCCAGAAATGTACAGCAAAATCTGAAAAGAATGCTGTGCTTTTCTCCTTGTTCTTTTTAAGCATGCAGAGAGTGGATGTTAAACTCCCCTTGTATGTATTTAGGGTCACTGTCTCAAACTCACACCCTTGTGTACAGGCTAGAACATTCTGGTTAGAAGCAGAAACATTTACTGGAACATATTCAGAAAGCCCGGATCCTGACTGGGTGTTGCTGAAACTTCCATGCTGATTTTTAAATAGTTGCTCATCTGCACAAATTAAGTTCTGTCGTTACTTGTCTTTTGACATTGTAGACATCAAACTTCAAAGGCTTTCTTGACTGCCAGATAAAATACTGGCATCCTCTAATTTCTAATAGTTCCTAAAATGAAATAGTATTACAGGTTCTGAGCTGGAAGGAGTAAGTCTTGATCATGTTGGAATACAATTGGAATGAGAAATCTCGTTTGTTCTTTGAGAATAAGTTACAAAGAATTTGAGTGGAGCAGGAAAGATGACTTGGTTTTTTCTGTTTTCAGCATTCAAATAATTAGCTCATAATTGAAAACGGAGCCTGATTCTGCAAACACATAATTTCTTATTTAGCATTACAGAAACACATTGTTTTCACAGATAGGGGATTAAAACATCGAGAAAGGAACCGTTTTCAATTCTGCTCCTTCTCACCATATGGTGGTTTTACTTTTAGGTTTCTGTGAATTTGAGTTATGCACAAATTATGAAGTGCAGTGTTGTAGAATGAGAGCACAAAAGACCTGCCATTACGTTTGCCAGATCAGTGCCTTCAGTTTTTCAGCTTTCTTGCTCTTTTCAGAAATTTAAGGCTTATATTTGAACTGTGGCTGTAGAGAGTTGTACTAGATTTCCTTCTTCCTTTAGCAGAGATCTTGTTGCATGTTTTTGATGAACTCTTGCCAACATCTGAGAATATGTAATTTCTGATCAGTCTCACTAGGTTTGCAAATTTACTGTTCTGTTTGCTAGAGATTTTGCTAGGAAAAAATTGAACAACATGGCAATTTTTCTATGTGATTGGGGGGGGTTGTGCTTTTTTCAGCCTCTGCTTTTACCGTTTCTGATGGTTGGTGGTAAACTCATCTCTAAATATTGTTTCAGATAAACAGTAGTGAAAGAAGAGATTGTGAAAACTGACAGGTTCACTTAGTAAGGTTTCGTATTTTGAGAACTGCAGAGCTTTGGTAGGAGCAGCAGGGTGGCTGTGTCCCCTTAGCTGTGATTGGCATTAACTTTGGGTCCCTGATGCAATATACAGCTCTAATTAATATTGAAAAGCAAACAAAACAAAAAGTCCCATGCAAAATACCTTCTAAGAAAAATCTGTAATATTTCCTTAGGGTATTTCTAGGAGTTTATAAAGTACAGACTTTATCATGGAATTAGTTTTGTCTCAGGCACTGAGGTGAATCTGGGTTCTAGGGAGAGGGCAGGGCTCCTGTTAACACTGGGAGATATGATTGCTGCTGCTGCTGTCTGCCAGTTCTGTAAGCTCCATTTTAAATTCTCCTAAAACCCACCTGATCTCAAAACTTTGAACTCCTGTGTTCTCAAAGCTTTTTCTGTTAGGATCAAAACACGAGCAGAGAGGAATCTGTGCCTGGGTGACACTGAATGCCATGATGTGCATGAGCCTGGCCAGATGAGCCAGTTAGATCAGAAGTGCAGCTTTTGCCACATGGTTGTCTGTTTCCTGGGCAGTGAACTGTCTGGGTTTGGCCCTGGTGTCATGCTGAAATGCCAGGACTGGAATACAGAACAGAAACCAGGACACTTGACTTGAGTCTTAGCGTTTGATTCACTGGGAGCTGGATTTTCCTGGGCTTGATTTGATTGCTCATGGGAACTGGGGAAGCAAAGACTCAGATTTGTAAAATTCTCAGGTTTCATGTATGTTTTAAATGAAATCCCTGGAGCATTTTGGGGCCATTCAGAAGAAAAATGAAGAGATGAAGGAGTGTGTGCTTCTTATTTTCCATAATGCAGTTGCATATGGCTGTACTAGATTTACTTTAGTATTTACATAACTCAGAGGGACATCTTTTAGCCTCTTGAATTCTGTCTGTAGTCTGAATTCACACATTTGATGCTCTCCTTTGTGGTGAGCATTAGACTTGGTTATAGGTTAAGACAAAAGCATCATGGAGCATCACCTGAATCATCTCCATCCTCAGCCTGGTTCAGTCTCAGCCTTCTTAAAGCAGTGCTGATGGTTCAGGTGCTGATTTCTATCTCCAGATAATGTCAGTCCATATTAATGAATGTCATTAATTGATTAGAATGGTTAATGAGATTACTGAGATTTCAAGGAGTCCAAACTTCCAAGTATAATCACAGAGAAGCTGCTGATCATCTGTGTCTGATGAGGCTGGAGTGATTTCTGGGAATGGTCTGATAACTTGCATCCAAGATTCCTGTAGAACTGTCATTTTGAAGGCATTTTAATTAGATGTCACAGAGACCAATTGTGTGATGGGGATTATTAGGGGGAAAAGTAAATTCCGTAAAGCTTTGATCACTTTGGGTTTTCATTTTCCCCCTAGACCTTCAGCACCTGTGAGCTGCAGATGCTCAGAGCAGGTTTGAATGCTGTTAAGAGGACCAGTAGAGTCAAGGGTTGCATTCATCCTGCAGCAGCTAGTGAAATGGATGAATATTTGTGTGTCTGTATGCCTTAAACATTTCTTGGCACCAGAAGTGTCATCTTCAGCTCTTCTCATCCAACATTTTAATGGTCTGCCACAGCTATTTATGCTTTTGTAAGGTTGATGGACAGTTCACATAACTTGCCTTGTCAATAGCTCTGTTTATTTGTTGTGGCAATGTTGCAAGCCTGTGCTAGTTCGTTGTCAGCAAGGACAATACAGTTGCCATTCTTCTTTGTCCTGGGATGATTTTTTCCTGCTAGGAAAACTGAATGGGTGCAGCATTAGTCAGGGACCGTAGTTTGTAACGCCTGAGAAGAAACATTGTGATTGTCCAGTCTGACGTCTTCAAAACCTCATCCAGTAATTTTGGCATTGAGTTGTAATTTGCAGTTCACAATCTTCTCATTCTATTCAGGAATGTGTGAGGGAATAAATGACAAGTTTAGGGGTTGAATCTCAGTTCTTTACTCAGGTGGTGAAGGTTGTTGCAGCCACTGGTTGCTTGTCTCAAAATGTGTCTACAGTACCTGGAATCCTAAATTCACTGCACCAACAGTTTTCCTAATGACTTACCCAAAGTGCTCTAAGTTATTGAATGACAGAGTTATGTTCCCCTTTCTTCACATGAGTAAAACCTAGTGCAGGAACTGAAGTAACAATTTGATTCTTCATGATGAAGCCTTTGTTCTTGAAAGTACCAGGACTTACATTAATCCTGAAGACAGTTCTCTCTCTGCAATGTTGTTGACTCTTGTGTGCATCTGCAGCTGTATATTTAGAGCTGGATGTAATATTTCTAGAGACAACAATATATTTTATCTAATGCTAGATTACTGCCAGGATCAGCTGTGAGTGCCATGTTTTAAGAAGTGCAGTTAGAATTCAGTGACATCTACAATGCATTTGCTGCCACTGAGGCATTGCTGGTGCATTGCTGACTCTTGCAGGGGTCACAGCATCAGGCTGGAACATTGTGTTTCCAGCTCGGTGTCACAAGCTCCCAAATGAATGATATACTGGAAAGAAACAAAAAAAGAAAAAGCATAAAAAATATTAATAAAAATGAAAGAATAGAGGGGCTGATGACTAGGTATATCTTCCTTGTAAGTGGGCGTGTAGAGACAGTGAGCTTAGATGAGATAAAAAGAAAATGGGAGACAAGACAAGAATTTCAGAGGTGTGGTTTTTCTGGCACTGGTGTTTGTGGCTGAGCTTCTAAATGCTCTGATATGCACTAGATACGCTCATAGGCAGCTGCACCTTTGAAAATAAGACGCTCCTTCTTCATGCCTAATCCTTGCATCACAGAATGGCTCCAAATGCACAGTAAAGCCTTTGATCTGCACTTCGAGAGTGGTACTGGCAGAAAATTACTCGGATTGGCTGTGGAGGTGTTAGGATGTGGGTCAAACTGAAACTTTCTATCGGTACTTTGGATCTGAGTCTGATTTTTTTTTTTTTTGCTTTCCAAAGAACAACATTTGAGGTTAAGGTTCTGAGCTTAAATCTGAAGCAGAGAAGCATTTTCCTCAGTTGTTTTCTGATCCTTTGAGTTGCATTTAGTGATCCAAAATCTTGGAAATGTTGGAGTACTTGGAAATCATCTGCTGTGTCGTTTACAGTGTTGAATTTGATTTTGGTTTCTGTTTTATTAATTTCCAGTAAGATCTGGTAATTTGTTGCAAGAAAACAAGAACAGAACCTGATTTGGTATTCAAAGATCTATATTTTTAAATTATATATTTTTCAGAAACGGAAAGCAAAAAGGTCTTTCTCAGCAGGATGCAGGAGAGAGAAAAAGACAGAAGTTACTTTATTTTGCAAGCTTTCTGTTTCCTTTCCAATGATAATACTTTCCTAAAATGACATGATAACATCTACTTGAAGCTTGCTGAGCTCTTGGGCTTTTTCAGAAGTTGACATGGATGCTGTGCCTTATTTTAAGAAGTTTTATATTTATTTAACCTGGGGTTTTTTGTCTCTGGGAAAATGCTTGATAAACAATCTCTGTATAAAGCATTCTTCTGTAAAAGGTATCTGGAAGGATGTAAGCAGGCAAACGCTACTAATTATTCTTGATGCTCAGCCTTTCATACTCATTCTGCTCTGGTTGTTTTGCTGGTAAACCAGATTTTTCAACATAACAGTGCCATGATATTCTGTTAGTGCTGTAGTGACATGTAGCCAAGGCCATTCCTAGGTCACTGTTAAGGTTGTGAGCTGTGCAGCAATGGTGTCACACAGTGACGTGGTGGCATTTGTGGATTTTAATTACATAGAGGAGGGCAGGAACACTTACCCCTTTTTTCCATTCCTGCTTTGAGTAAAGCTGATGCAACCAGTAGTGGGCAAAACTCAGGATGTGTGTTCAGGTGTGGAGTTCAAACATACACCTAATTTGGAAGCTTTTGTATTCTGCTGAAACCAAAATGCCACTGAGGGGAAGCAACTCATGTTTTCATCAGTGTTTAGAGTATGCATCATAACTCTCACTGGTGGTTGTAAGTCCATGATGGTTTGAATTCATGTTAACCATGAAATGCTAATGTACTTCAGTAGTATTGGCTTTCTGTTAGTTTTTTGTTGGAAAATCTATGGCTAGCTTAACTTCAGGCAAGCAGTTCACTGAAAACCATTCAGATTTCCTTGGTGGAAATTTCTTAGGCTAATAGTAGTAACTGTTTGTTGAGGTCAGAACTGTGAACGGGTGCACTTCTCTCACCCTCTCCTCCCTGAATGGAAAACTCAGTCTACAAAGTTGTATTTGCAATATTTACGGTTTTATAGAAATTACGTATTTCCTTTAGAGATGGTAAATAAATTAATACAATACTCTTGACAGAGGACAAGGATGTTGCTGTAGAATTGTGGACAAGAAAGCAGACCTGAAAGTGTAATTGAGCTTAAAACCCAAAATATAATTGCCAAGGGTGGGAGTGAGACTTGCATACATTGTGCTGACACAACCTGAAAGTTCAGATTGTCTAAAAGGCTGGAATTATTTTAAAACAGATTTTTGATATGAAACTAGAAGGGGGGCGGGCAGGGGGAAGTCAACCTAATCCAGTATGCAAAGATGCTTTTTTGGGAGATTTTTTTTTCACTGAATGTGTAACTCTAAAGTGTATGAGCCATCTCTGTGTTGATAGATTGTGCACTGCACAATTTTTCCCAGTAGCATTGTGGCTTCTTTATGGTCTGGGAGTATAAGGCCAAGTAGACAGGCAGAAGAAATGCAGAGAGCTGATTTTTCTTGCAGCCTGGGAAGCACTTGTATTGCTTTTCACCTTCAGATGTGCACCACTAGGTGCTGGCTGTGTAAGCAGTTGGGTTTTTCCAAAATTGCATCACCCAGAGACACATCTGGATTAGTGTGGTGTGTTGTGGGAACCCCTGCCTCCTCTCTCCAGCAGGAGCAGGGATGGCAGGTACATCTATTTCTTTGCCCACGAGTGAGCCCTGTGTCAGAGCGTGCAGAGGAAACAAGTGAGTGTGTCTTGTTGAGGGCTGAATCATCCTGTTGGAACAGAAAACGTTATTGGAGGACTAAGGTGGCTTAGTTTTCCAAAACAGTGAGACAGAAGAGCAGTGTGTGATGCATTAGCTTCTGATAAAAAGGGCTTCTCTGGAAGGCATCCCTTCAGAGCTGTGTGCACTGGGATCCCTGGGGGAACTGTTGCAATTCCTTGGAATTCTTCTCCAGCCTTTCGGGAGCCACCCAGATGAAAGGGTTTGCCAGTTTCACAGTGCCTAATTGTAGGGCTGTTCTCTGTTCTGCTTTTCAAAGTGTGTCTGTGGAGATGGTGATAAGGACACCTTTCTTGAAAAAGTAACTTGCTAGACTAATAAATGTTGTATGGAAACAAAAGGTTGGCTAGTTGGGTATGCCAGTTTCATACCACTTCATTCCCCATGAGCACAATGCTGTTGTGATTTTAGCTTAATATTTGTATTTTTTTTCCCTTAAATCGAAGTGTCACTTTCCTTTGCATAGTACCCTTTACACTGTATTCTTTTTATCATAGTAAAAGAACTTACAAAAGTACTTTAGGATCTAACTGGTCTCCCCATGCATTTCCCAGTCAACTGGCACTTTTCTCCCGTATTTACTCTGCTATTTCACTGTGGCTGCTCTCTCCTCCATTCCCTCACTCACCATCTCCCTTCAGCGGAGGTATGGCACATACTTCAGTCAGCCCTATTTAAATAGCAGCACTCCCTCCCAGGACAAACAGGCAGTCAGACGTTAAACAAAGAGGGAGACCAGCAGTGGAGGAGGTGCCGGGTGGTTCCAGGCTCTGCAGGAGAGTTCCTGCTGCAGGGAAGGAAAGGGCACTTTCCTTTTGTGTCATTCTGCAGTGCTGAGAGACACGGAATGGAGAGGAAATCACTGCTGCAGACATGACTGTTGGGTCTCACGTGAAATTAGGTAGACCTGTCCAAATTGTTGTAGAAAATAAGACAAGTCAGACAAAGCACTGCCACTTTAAGCAAATTTTCCCACCTCCTCCTGTAGCAGAAGGTGATTCCAAGTGGCTCTGACTCATCCCCAGGAGGTGCCTGTTGTTTTTTTTCCTAATAACAGTGCAAGTGTAGTGAGACTGTCATTAGCAGGATATCTATAGCTTTTTTGAAGGCTCTGCTACGTGTCCTTTCTGTTCTCTATGTACAGAACAGAGCTTTGTTAATATTTTTCTTGGGAACTCAAGACTAGCTTATATTTTCTTCAGAAATGATGAGATTAGAGCATATTCCCTGTTGGGAATTCAGAAGCTTAGTTGGGTTGCTGCACACCCTGTTCTGTACTTGTTCATCAGATTGAGATTGGATGTGGTGTCCTGGGAACTGCAGGGTTAAAGGTGCATTAAAAAGAAAAGGAAAAATTTGTTAATGGGAATTGTTTGACTGTTACAGTGTCTAAGGGATTCACTGCTCTCCAGGTAAAAGGCATGGACATGATAAGTACTGCTGGAGAATGCTTCTTGAAATACTTAATGTGTATCGTATTTATGCTATATTTAGCTTTGCAACAATTTAATTTCTTGTAAATAAATTGTAGTAAGGAATGAGCTGGTATGAGCATTGAGGAGGTGGTGAGAACTGTCAGTATTGCAGAGTCCATGAGTCAGATTCTGTATTTCTAACGGGACATGAGATCCTGGATAGCTCAGCTTCTTACTAATTCAGTAATTTACACTAGGATGGTCTTTCAAGTTTGACTTCATATTCACAGGTGACAGAGGTGAAGGTGTTGCTTCCCTCACAGCTGCCTTCAGCCCTTTTGGTTTGTAAAACCCTAAAATTTTCCATGGGAGGAGCAGATCCTTGCACAGCGGATATGACCCTACTGATAACAAATGTGGTTTCCTTCTTCACCTTCTGTTGACCTAACAGAGATAGTGAACAGCAGGCCTTTGGGGATCTGTAGACTAGAAAATAAAATATAAAAACCACTGCAAAGTGCAAGGATGATCTGCAATAGGAACGTGCTCTTGCCAGTACCTAAACCAGTTCTGAAAAACTCAACTGCACAGAGGTCTCCTGTTCACAGTACACACCAGTTTCCAGTTACTCAACAGACTGATTATCCAGGTGCCACCTTTGTATTTGAAACCAGCTGATGATCTTTCATTCCCAGCTCTCAGGACTGCCCGTGGTTAAAACAGTCATTAAAAGGTGGCATTTTAATCTAGCATACATTGTGTCTGCTTTGGTCTGAAATCCTTACACACAACCCTCTCTCCTCATTCGGATTGAGCAGCACTTGATGCATTTCATGGAGTGTGACACAGCTGATTTGTTGAAAGAGAATTGATAATAGAGAGCAGCCTTGAACAAGGATGCGATTTTGTTTTCTGTTAAATCATTGTTGCTATAGTGACCTAAGATCTGTTTAGCACTCAGTAGGTATATCATATTCTGGGCAAAAGTTAGGGATTTTTCAATACTCCTCTTAACAACTGTTTTACAGAAGTAGGTGTGTGTACAGTCTTCTGCAATAAGTCCCTGGTTCTGTTATTGCTACTCCTGCATGTACATGCTGTATTTTGGCTGGTGCTGTACCTCCCTTGCTGAAGTAATTTCAGGGAAGTTGGGTAAATAACATACACATCTTGTCAAGGTTGTGGAGTATTTCTTCCTAAAGGAGAGTTTCATGGACTGCAGTGATAAAGGCAAAAATATGGAGAACACAAACCCTGCTAAGGAGTGGTCGTTCTTATGTATCAGTGACCCAATTTTGGAGGAGGAGGAGGAGGAGGATGTTTCTGAAGCTGATTGACATGGCTGGAGTCAGGAAGTCTGAGTTCTTCTCCCACATCTCTCAGGCTTCTCATGTCCCCTAAGGCATGGTGCAGCTACAACCTTAACTGAGGTTTTCTTCTTCTCGGCTGGAAAGTAGAGGATAGTAATTCTGCTCTTCGAGTTCTTTACATTCGTTGGGAGGTGTTGAAGTCTGCAGTGCATGCTTGGAGAGTTGCTGCTCCACGCAAAGATGCTCCACCTGGCAGGGGAGTCAGGCCAGTGCCTGTGAACGTCTCGCTGTCTGGCACACTGTGTCAAGCACAGCTCCCTCCCCTTCCCACTCCTCATTTCTGGCCTGGGACCAGTTCCTGCCCTTTGGCAAGGATCTGGCAGCTTTGGCCACTGTCTCAGTGGCAAGCTGTGGTCAGCCTCCAGCTCTGCAGTGGGGCAGGTGTACCTGGCAGCATGTCCTCCTCCCTGTTAGCAGAGGTCTGAAAGCAGGAGACAAGGTTTCTTAGATAGGCTTGACCCCAGAGGTTCTGGACACCAGCACTGCAACCAATTTAACATCCAGTGCTACTGGAAGTGTCAGGGGAATTGCCTTTGTCACATTAAGCTGGCCAGAGAGAAAGGGTTGATTTCTTACAGGCTGCTTAAACAGGGTCATCTTGATAATGGGTGTCTTCAGAAAGTCTTCAAGATATGTGTCTTATTTTGCTCCCAGAAATTCAAATAAGCAAACCTTCAGAAGTGCTCCTTCACCTGGGTTTGACAGTAAAAGAGAAGAATGTCCTTGGTTTTTTTTAAAAAAAATCGATATGAATTTCAGCTAAATAATACATTTTTCCTGCTTATTTGACTCTCCTGTCATGGCACATATCTCATAATATGACCTTATTTTCCCTTTTTCTTAATGATGAACTTCTGTTCTGTGCTTTTAACTTACCTCAGATCTGAATTAATTTGAATTTCTTCCCACTGCTGGTGTCTGCTGCACAGGTTTTACATATTTTAAGCTCACATGTCCTAATGTTGGGACCAGTTTTTTCTTGTCAGCTCTTTGATGGACAGTTTTGGCCTGTCCCTTTGCTAAAGCTCCACAAAACTGATATTTCAGCCCCACTGCAGATTGGAAGGTTTTTTTCTGTGCAGTGTGGGGTAAGCTGTTTCTTACTGGCAGCTCTTACATTTTTATCAGTTTTGTAAGGTTAATTAATGCAACAGCCTCCAGTCTTGGTTGTCTTAAATATTTAGAGGAAAGAAAGAGATTTATGCACATTTTTGCTGCTGAGCTAGATTTGGTTGAACTTCTGTTGGATTTCTGAGTTAAGGTTTCCAGCTGGTATAAATCAGTGAAGTTCCACTGATTTATTTTGGATGACCAGCTCTGTGGAGGATCTGGTCTTCCTCAATTAAATCTTGTCACTTACAGAACCTAAGCTGCTTTACATTGAACATATGACAGTTGCTGCTGTATTTCTGTGTAGAGAATGTGGGATATATTTCTTCTATCTTTTATCTCTGGGTAGCTATAAAGAAATACAGGTGTGTGTGTACATTTATACACACACAGACATGCATGGTTGTTTATACACAAAGAGAACTTTGCTGTGAAACCCCCTTCCTCTTTTTCCTGTCATCACTACTGAACTAATACACCCTAGACTTTGACTGACATGGAACCTCTTTGAAGATTTGGGTCCAAGTTTGTTTCCATGTACCAAAAACTTTCAAACCCAACCAGACAAAACCCCACCAAGCATCGATACCCAACTTGAAGATACTTAAGAACAATGCAGCTCCAAGCAGAAATAATTCAGATTTGCCCCACATGAAGATCCCATGGGTCCTTGGATTGAGCACCCCTTTCATCCAATGTAGTCCTACTCCTACACGGAGCAGGTGAAATCTTTTCTTGTGGTCCAGCACATGAAACCACCTACTTACCTGGAAAATGGGCGAGGGAATAGTTGTGATTGGCAAGCCAGGAGTGTGGAATTTGTGATGGATTAGTTGAGAATGTTGTTCCAAGAAAGCTCAGAAATATCTTTGTGTAGTTTTAGGGCAGAATTGGATGTCTCCTTGCTGTTAGTCTTTGTGTCTGTTTTGTTGTCAGGTTAATCTCTGCGAGACTAACGTTGACTCTCTCAAGTCATTATGACAAGTGAGCGTGGCAGGAAATTCTTCCATGTCAAAAAAAAAAAGACAAATTGTACCGTACTGCATATTGTGGCATGGTATTACTAATAGCTGAACTTGATAAATGTCTTCTGATATGTTCTGTAGTTAATGAACAAAGATGTTAATTGCCCTTATCTGAAATAACTGTATTTGCAAGGACGTTCTCTGGAACCATGGATGTCTTCTAACAGAGATTTATTTCAAATCAGCCATTGTTTTCAGCAGTTTCAGAGTCCATTACCCTTCAGTATCAATGGAATAGTCTCCACCCCATCAAAGTTTTGCTCCACCCAAGAGCAGTCAGCTCTTCCTATGTGTAATTCAGCAGGTCTGAATTTTACTTGGGTATGGAAAACTTATATGTAATGCAGCATGCTCAGCATCCTGGGCTACAGCAGAAGCATGGCTCATTCTTAAGAGCAGCCAGGAGAGAAATAAGGACCTGGCAGTGGAAAAGAAAGGGTCTGGAATAGCCCCGTTTCCCCCCACCATCTGGAGTATTTAATTGGGAAAATATTCTTCATTGTTGTTGTGTTGGTGGGAGTTGTCAGTCTAAATATGTTTTAATGCAAATAACCATCCCTATTTGTAGAATTCATCTTTTCTAGATGCTTTCTTTGGAAAATATGCAGCTGAAGATTTAGTACATTATTATATGAGTAAGTGCATACAAGCCTCATATTAACCATGGACATCATGTTTATTCTTTTCCTTTTGGAATTTCCCATGGAAACAAGTGGGCAGATTTTTGCATTATTGAGTAGTTTGCTGCTGCCGACTTTTCCCAGAAACACGAGAGAAAACTAGGCTTACGCAGGATCCTGCATGTTCTTCCAGTTTTGGGAGCACTGGATTCCCCCAAGATTTGATTTGTAGTAGGTTTTGGTGTGTGCCTATTCTGGTGCAAAGTTTGAGCTGTATGATTAATAAATCTTTATGGAACTGAAAAAAGACAAAGTTCTCACAGAGGTTAGTTAAAACATACCTGATTTCCCAACGGAGAAGTTGCATGTTTGTGAGGAGGCTAAAGGCTAATGTGAAGAGAAAAATGTTTTCTTGTGGGGTTTTCATTTGTTGTAATAAAATGCATTTTCGTTTATGAATCTCTTACAGTTGTTCAGAACATGTTCAACAGCAAACAGCCAGAAGTTCAAACTGTAACTGTAAATCTGTAAGCTGACATATGTAGATTCTCTGGCCAAAGTTTCCTAAGTCAGGATTAATTTTGTAGAGTGAGGGAGAAAAGTCCGTTATCTTGCTTCGTTTAATAGATTTCAGACTTTGCCAGGAAATATAAATCTCCTTTCAAAAATGACAACTTTAAAAATAAGAGCTGCTATTTTCTGAAATAAAGGCATTTTCAACTAAACTTGACGTATTGCTGCTCAAGATGCTGTGGCTTTCGACTGATACCAATAAATAAACTGAAATATTCACGTCCTCAGCTCCCCTTCCCCATGATGTGCTGCCCCTAAGTTATGTTAACGTACTGTTTTCTGTTTTGTATTAGAAATGGGGCTGAAGGAGCTCAAAAGTAATCTGGCAAAAGCTGGATGGGTTCCCTGCTCTGCCTGACGCCACAGCCAGACAAATATTTGTACGGGCAGAGACAAAGTGGGTGGATGGAGGTGGGAATGCTGCTGAAGACTGGTATTGATGCCAGATGCTTCGTGGTGACCCACTGAGGATCTGTCTCGTTTTAGGTATTTTCAAATCTCCAAATCCACATTTCTGGCCTTGTGTGTTGTTCTAATTGGACTTTCCCATGGAGAGACCTGGGGGTGAGGATGCAGCTTCTTGTTGGGCTGCAAGCAAGACCAGCTGCAATATGAGAATGTGCAACACTTGCGCTGCTTATTTATCAACCACAATGATTCACTGTGATTGACGTTCACATACCTGAATGTCAAAATAACCTGTGTTTTAAGAGAAACCAGTGACTCAGGCTGTGGTTTTACCTCAGGCCATTTCCTGATAAATGGCTGAACTGTGCTTGGTCTTGAGAAAACACCGCTGAGGAGCATGGCTCTGTCCTCATGTCTGTGTATGTGGAGAGATTAGGGAAAGAACACCTTTTTGTGGGGCTGACCTTCAGCTCGTGAATGCCATGGTCTCTTTGAGGAGCACCACAGCTCTTGGAAGCCTCAGGTCTGACAACAGCTCTGTTCTGGTGCTTCTTCAGAGCATTTCTGCACAGCCCTGGTGTGGGAGCATGGTCTTCAATGTTGGACAGCACAGTTTTAAGGAGCTCTGTACAATGATAAATCACTTTGATTTAGACTCTCTTGGTTGCAAAACTGGGGTGAATCTGCCTATAATGGGTGTTTTCAGAACTGAAAATATTTCACTTCTTAGAACGTGGTGTTTTTTAATGAAAGCAGAAGTAATGCATATGATGATGCTTGCAGAGATTGAAGTACATTTGGGCTACTTATTTTTTGAGTAAGATAGCAAACAACTGTGCTTGTGTAGTATGGCTAGATAGAAGGTGTGGATATGGGATCATATGAATGCTATATAAAGTACCTCACTGGCATAATGCTTTCATTTGGAGTGATTAATCATCTGCATAATTCCATTTTATGGTTTAGGTAGTCCTCCCATCCTTGGCAAGCTGCAGAATTCTGTTCTTCCTTTCTTCTTGAGGAAAAGGACTGTCCTGTGAGAAGAGGTGTATGCCTGGGATGAAATCACTTGTGTATGGCCACAGAGCTGTGGTTCAGCTGGATCAGTTGTCTTTAATGCTGTTTAAATGGATGATTTAAGGTATAGGAGAAGCTTCTCTTGGGAACAGATTCTGTGAGAATTCCTCAAATCCTCTTTGAAGTTAATGGAGGGTATTAAGGGCAGTCAGCACCTTCTTAAAAGAGAAATTTAAATTGCTTTGATTCATTTCATTTTATATTTGCATTAACTGGTTCTGGATTTCTCCCTTCTCCCGTCTTTCAGAGCATGTTTTTGATAACTTTGCCCCTTGAGCATACTAGATTTTATGTTGGCTGTTTTGATATTCTTCCCTGAGTGTTGTAATGCTGATTACCAAAGGATCTTGGGCCTTTGGCTTCCTGTGAGAATGAGATAATTACTCTCCAGTAGGCAACGCATGACGTACAGTATCAGCATTAAGCCACTGGGATTCCAGTCACTAGTGTAGAACAATATTGTGGGTAAATGAATAAGCAGAAGTTTATCATACTTCCTGCATAACAAGGTTTTCGTTAAAGAGACAGTGAAAATTGTTTTCACCGAGGGCTGGTGCAAAGCGAGCGCTGCCGCAACAACCGTTAGGGAAAAAGGTATTGAGGTTGAGTTCTGTGGCTCGCTGGGTTTTTCTTGCTGCAAAGACAGCTGAATTCTTGTAGCAGCAAAGGTGGGTGACAGGGCTGTCACTGCGTTTTTGGCGGATGACGTCCATGGGCTTAGAAACATGTATGAAGTGTATAACTTCAAAGTACGGTTTGCAGATGCACCACCTACTTAACTTATGGAAGAAAGTTGTACCAATTAGAAGTAGAGACGTTCCAAATGCAATTTGCTTATTTCACACTCGCCCCCAGGAATCCTCTGTTGTGATTTTAGGAGTTGGCCCTGTTTGACCCTGAAATAGATGTGGTTTCTCCCTTGCCTTCGTTATTTCAAGACTGTCAGTTAAAAATAGCTTATGTATTGGGCACAGTGGGAGTAAGTTTGAGAAGTTGAAGTTATATGTAAATCAGTAATAGTGAGAAAATAATTCATAAATCTAATGAGCTCTGTTCTCTTGCAAGACACGGTCAAGCCTATGGTTTATCCATGAGGTGGGATTAATTATTTTTGTATGAAAATAGTTTCTCTGCCACAGCAATACTAATCAGCTTGCATACACTATAACACAGCAAAGTAAATGATGTCTTTGAGGACCTCTGTTAAATACTCAATCACTGTAAAAATTACTTGCATAAAGTACAGCATATGTATGCATACTCTATAGATACACAGCTATAGCACTGTGTATTTACTCAGTTTAGGACATAATTTCATGTGTGCTTGCGTAGATACATTTATATTTCAGCTTATCTCAAAGGTAATTGTACTTCTGTAATGCCTAAGAATTACAGGGATCCTAATAAGGAGTTTCATGTTTAAGTTTGTTTTCCTGCAACTATCAGTTTATGTTGTACATTTAATTGCAAAATGCAGTCACTTATTTGTGTTTTAATTGTGACTTTCATTTTAAACTGGGCCTCAGCATTCTCTGTAGGAAACCAGTATTTAATTATAGGCTAAGATGACTACGTTGGTTGCTTTGCTTTTGCTTGAGTCTGAAACTTGAGGGCTGTATCTTTGGAGCCCCAAGAACCACTGTCAAATGAAGGAGTCTGGATCTTGATGATGTGGGTGATCAGAGCTGCAGCTGAGGAAAAGAACAAGGATGTGTGGAATAAAGCAACCTTGCTATTGGACAGTGCTGTTCAGTAATGTGATTGAGATGCTTCTTCGTGCACTGAGAACATGTGCATTCCCACAGCCCTTCATAGCTCAATTCAGCCTGGAATTAGGTTCCACTGATTTTTGGTTCCAGGACAGTTAGACATTTCTGTATTTCGAGCACCTTGGGTCTGGTTTTGTTTTACTTTGAGTGGTCTTAACACTTGAGAACGAGATGGAGGAAGGAGGCTGGATGGGTCTCTCTGTTGGATGACTTGGATAGGAATTTTGCCTTCCAATTAGATTTTGCAGATACTTTCAACACCAAGAGCAATTTTGATAGTGCTGTTCTTACTTTGAAATTGTGAAACTTCTGATGGCTCATTAAACATTTTTTCCCCTTCTCCTTTGTTTTCTTGCAGCCAACTGGGTACATGGAAAACTCCATTTCCTACAGTGCTATTGAAGATGTTCAACTGCTCTCCTGGGAGAATGCCCCTAAGTACTGTTTACAGCTCACAATCCCGGGGGGTACTGTCCTACTGCAGGTACAGTAAACACAGAAGTACAACTTTCTTTCTCTCTTACTGTGAATCTCCTTCAACTTCTTTCTGTTTCCTGTGCGTGAAAGCTTAATTAGATGGACTCAGAAAAGGCAGAGAACTTGGTGCTGTAAAATTATCTAACCACCAGAAAATTTGATTGGGGTGATAGCTCTGAAACTCTTCGTGGTGTTTAACAGTCAGAATGGAAATTCTGGGCCATAGTGATTAAATCTTCATGCTGATTTTGTGTGGCAAAGTAGTGTTCTGTGGAAAGGCACATTGATACAGGGCTGGAACAGTTGTATTTTTACATATAGTCCTATTCCTGCATGGAAAAACTTTAAAATTTCATCCTTCAGTTCATATGGGAAACCCAGAACTTGCACTGGAACTGAGTTACCTACTTTTAAAAGATACTCAGTCTTCACTGAAACGTTTCAGTGTATTTGTATGGATTTTTTTTTAAGCTAGTTCTCTAAGTGTTGTTTTCAAACAGAAGACACTGTATTTACATCCAGATTTCTTCATCCACTTGTGAGGCTTTAGAGGCCTCCTAGGTCATTGCAAGTTTTAATGACAGAAAAGCACTCCACAGCACTGAGCTTTGGAAATACTTTGGAGTAAGTAGGAAAAGCAACTCAAAGCCCAGCTGCATGGCCCCCAAAGAATTTTGAAAGGTCACAGCTTAAAAATACTGCATTGGCTTCGGCTTAACTCTTGCATGGTTCTCTCATGTTTCTCAGCATTGTTTCAAAGATAGTTTGTTATCTGTTACCCTCTGGGATTTTACTTTTCCAGTTGATTATACAGCCATGGCTATTGTGTATCTGTATTTCATCCAGGTAGGACTGTAAGGTGAAGGCAGGAAGACAAGCCATGGTTTCCCAACAGCTGGATTAGGGTCCCCATTATGGTTGAAATCTTCCTTGCCTAATGGGTTAATTGAATTAATTAGACAGAAAGTTGCCTGAATTCGTCGAGTTGGATGATTTTCTTGTGATAAGTTTGATTCTGCTTTTTCCATTAAGTTTCCCTAGTGGTATTAGCATTTCTGTTTGTATCTGTTTCAACAGGTGGAATAGTTACACCTGCCTTTCCAAATTCTGTTTCCAAGTCTTTATTCTGTAGTTCATGGCAGCTGCCTTTATGGGGTCTGCTTAATGGGAAACAAGATAAAGTTTGAAGCCACAGCTTCCTGCTGAGTGGAAAGGAAATTGGTAGGGTAGGCAGGCTGTAATCTGGAGC
This sequence comes from Entomyzon cyanotis, assembly GCA_024500445.1. NCBI lineage: Eukaryota > Metazoa > Chordata > Aves > Passeriformes > Meliphagidae > Entomyzon > Entomyzon cyanotis. The sequence goes on along the minus strand of JAKEPQ010000743.1, from coordinate 4,451,824 downwards.
AGCCTGACATTTGTGTCTTTGGGGAAAAAAAAGGAAAAAAAAAAAAGAAAAAAAAGTAAGAAAACCTAACAAACCAAACACACAGATAATTAGGTTTGTGAAAATGCAACATCTTAGCATGGATACTTTGGAATTTTCTTCAAAAAGATCGGGATCTTTATTTAACTTCCTAGGAACTCATAGAGAAGTGGAGTGAGCTGGACTTCTGTTCTGTTTATTGCTGCCTGGCTGAGCATTCCAGATCAGATTACATTATAACTATGGGAATTTCAACATAATTCAAAATACAAACTTTAAAAAATGTTTTTAATATTACTTGCTCCTTGGTAGTATCTTGATTCATCAGATGTGGTCAGATCAGAGAGAGTATAAAATTAGATTTCCCTTATACAGTTGTAATGTGTATTCACAAATCCAAAACAGTTCCCAAAGTTATGTTTAGTCTGCTGAAGAAATCAAGAAGTAGAAATTCTCTAGTATTTGTAGCAAGGAGTAGAGGTATCCAAAAGACACTTCAGCTGAGGAGCTGAGAAAGTAACCCTTGCATAGTTCAGTTATTTCCAGGTTTCCAAAAGGCTTCAATACATCTCTGGGAAATTGTGACTTCCAGTTTTTTATGAAGTCATTCTGGCCTGCTAATCTGAGCAGCAGCATGCTCTGATGTAATGCTCCAGTATCAGGAAGTGTATGATAGTGGAACAAGTCAAACTAGTCCAAAACATGTTCCCAGTACTGTTTCTTCTGAAGTGCAGTTTTGGTGAAATCTGTGTTTTTTTTTTCCACAGCCTTTAAATAAAGTGTGTGTTATATATATATATATATATATATATATATGAACTGTTTTGACTACCCCCCATTTATTTCATATTTCTGATTAATATAAATTTCATATTTTAAGCTATGTTTCTGCACATGCTGCAGTGTAAATTCTTTGGTACCATGGGATATAATTGATATGATTTGACATAAAATGAAGCAGTTTAGTACTTTTGAGTCACAGGCTTTCCCAATTTTTTGTTTTTGAGAAAAAGTTAAGATTCCAATTTCTGCTTCACTGAAGGCAGCATGGATTTGTGAAAGGCTGTCCTGCTTGACTAACCTGACCTCCTCCTGTGACAAGGTGACCTGTTCAGTGGGCGAGGGAAAGGCTGTGGGGGTTTAGATTGGCTATTAGGAAAAAATTCTTCACCAAAAGTGTTCTCAGGGCACAGGCTGCCCAGGGAAGAGATTGAGTCACCATCCCTGGAGGTGTTTGGAAGATGTAGATGTGGCACTTGGGGACGTGGCTTAGTGATGAGCTCAGCAGGGCTGGGTTAGAGGTGGGATTTGATCTTAGAGGTATTTTCTAACCTAAACAAGTCTGTGAGAAATGCCACAGGAGAGCCCCAGTCCGTGTTCAACTCCTCATCCCCTCTGTCTGCTGTCACCAAGGGCTATTTCTGGCTTATTCGTGCACAGTAATGAGTCAGAGAGGGAAGAGTGCCATTACCTTTCCTTACATCATCCTGAAGCCCTCCCATGGCAATACTGACCCATCCCAGCCTATTTTAACACATGAAATCTGACAGGCAGTGCCGGAGGTGATGCAGCTCCTCTTAGGAAATCAGATCATGATAACAGGATGTGTCCACCTGGGTTTCAGAGGAAGACCTGGTTCTCAGGCAGCAGACAGCTTAATCCGGGCTGGGTTCACATTTAAAAGTCAGTTTCATGTGTGGAATTCTTCCCACTCAGTGTTTGTTGACTAAGCTCAAATGTCTGAGCGTTTCACTGCCTGGCATTTGGGGATTCCCATTGTCCCATGTGGGAGTCGTGGACAGTCAGGTTTCTGGGGATCATGGACTCTCAGTTTTCTAGACATGCTGAGAGCCTGTGTTTTCTTTCCCCCTGCCAAATGATGTGATACCTGGTCCTTTCCATGAGCAGCAATCAAAGTCTCAGATTTTTTTTCCTTCCCTACAGCTGGGATAGCAGGTGTGAAAGAAGGTGTTGCTGAAGCTGGCTCATAGGCCACAAGCTCTTCAGGCCAGGAAATAGGAGCTAAATTTAGCTTTTGATGAAGTGTGAGCTCTTTAGTATAAGGAATAGCTGGGCCTCCTTGAGCTGGGCTAGAATTCTGCTCTTCTGCTTTCCCTTTGTAAAGCACAAGGTGTGATTATGGTATTGTGTGGATGATTATGAGGAGGATTCTACCACTGATAGTGAAATAACTGGAAGAGCCTTTTGAAAGAGATTGAAAAAAAACCTTACAGTATAATTTCATGAGCTGCTGAGCACCAAATGTAGGAAGAGTCCCAGGAAAAAGGCTTTGGTATTTCAGTCATGACAATACTGCCTTGCTTTCCTGTGGTGTCCTTTCTTTTAGCCTTAAAGCCACCACTTCCATCCCTATCACTCATGTTGTTTTATTCATTTCTTGGCACTCGAGTGCAGTCAGAAGGAAAAACAAACAGAGCAGGAAGCCTTGACAAGCACAACAGTCACACGTTCAGCTCGGTGCTTGAACAGGCTGTTTGTGCCAGGGAGTCCCCACGGTAAGTGTTTCCACTGGGCTTTTGCTAACACTTTATTTTAGTCTCCTTGGAGAACCTGGCTTTTGTTTGAAGTGCCAGTCCAGCCAATGCTGCTGGTGTGGAGAGGTCATGTAAGGACCACAATCCAGCAAAGAGTGGGAATGTTTTAAGGAGGAAAATGTAATTTCTAGCAATTCCCAACAACTCTGTCTGTACCCCGGGTTAAGCCAGAAGAGGGAAAGGTTTCCCGTGCAGGTCTGCCCAAGTCCTGGGGGTGCAATGCTGGGATTTGCAGCAGCATTGTGAGGGTTTTGTACAGCTGTGTGTGTGCCATGGGGCTTGGCTTCCTGCAGCCCTGGGACACTCCACTGTGCCTGTGGCTGATAATAATTGGGGGCAGAGAAGCCTGCACTGTTTTATGAGTCCCAGAAATGAATATCGGCTGGAAAATAACACAACAAACCTCCCATCCTGCTGACCAGAAAGCAAGCGAGGGAGCAGGAGAATCCCAGAATAAACCCAGGAAGAATCAAACCCAGAATCTGGGTCATCAAATCCCACTTATTGCCACATCTTTTTAGATGGCAAAATCCCCCTAGAAGCGTATGTGTGAAGGACGCTGTTGCAAGGAAAAGCTTGGGAACAGTTTGCTACATGGACAAGCCTGTTCTTGTATTCTGAATAACACACATGCCAGTAGCAAGGGATGCCGTGGTGATAACTTACTGTTAAAGGAATGGCAAAGGTCTTCACCATAAATTTTAGAGTTTCAGGTGTTCTGTTTCTCAGTAACACGTAGGTTCCTATTTTGTCTCCTCCTTGCCTGGGTACAGATAACTGCAGGGGCTGTAATGCTAGCATGAAGCAAGTATTAAGTTTCCTATTTTTGTGAGCAAAAGCAAAATCTGCTTTTGAAAAGTTCACTGCTTTTTAATAATAAATATGTATTCCTACTCATTGACTAAGAAATGAAGTAGTTTGGGTGCAGAGCAAATACTTTGTTTTTCAGCAGAGGCGTAGATTTACTCATGTTGACCAAAGCTTTACATATGCAGACATTTAATCTCTTGCACAGTTTTTCTCCTGTGAGCAGTCTTTTTAAAGCTGGTGAGTTTAATCCTATGAGTAAAGTTTGTACTACAGCTGATCCCAGGTGGCTCCTCCTCTCTGACTGAACCTTTACAACCCAAAAATGTGAATATAAAATCCTTCAGAACACAGTTCCAGGATCAGTTAATCTTAAAAAAAATACTGCCAACAGTAGATGCTCTTAAAGTTGATATTCTTCTTCCTCATTGGAAAAATAATAAATAAGCTACAAGTAGTTTAATCTCCTCGTGCCTTTTAAGAGTTTTACTCCCACATTTTCATTTTTTCTCAAGTGTTTTTCTACTATGTTGTGGTTGTGCAAAAGCAATGTGAGGTCGTGGTTGTGCAAGAAGCTCAGTTGGACCGTGTGTCACCCATTATCCTGTTAAAGCCACTGCATCTGAGAACAAAAGTTTTAGCAGAATTGAGGCCTAAACATATTAAACATAGAGGGGACCTAAATTATTCTTTTCCATAGATAGGTTATACAATCTTAATTGTACTTCAGTCCTGTCTCATATCCTATTTGTGACAATAGCAGGCAAAACATCTTCAGGCTGAATTTTTTTTTAAGTTGGAAAGTCAGATGAGTGGAGTAGAACTGGACCCACTGGGAGGGCAAGGGTGGAAGTAAGAAAAACCTTCCCTGTGCGGTCAGAATGTCTGAGGAAAGCCTGATTTAAAGTCTTTTCTGTCTCATTTTCTCCTTTATATTGTACCCTAGAGCTGTACCAATATAGTGGGTTATGCCCTTAGCTGGAGTAAAAAACTGTAGATGTCAGTTCCCAGGAAGTGATGACTTCAGTGCAGAAAGCCTGGATTCCATGAATGCACATCAGATAGAACTGGAAATGTCTCTGTGCAGCCCCATAAATGAATTGTAGCTCCCTCCACTGCTTTACACTTGGGTGCTCATTGCTTAAACTTCAGAAATGTTACTCACAATAACCCAAATGCCCGAGTAAATCAGTGCCTGCAGAGCTGGCTGGGCAGCTGAGCACCCACCAGAGCTTGGTGGCTCTTCTGTCATCCTGGCATGCTATGAACTCACTGTTCCTTTGGTAAGAGAAATACTCCCTGTAGTCCCTTCTCAGTGTAAGCCTGAAAACGAGGAGGGAGGACTGAGGGATGTTGTGCAGGAGTGAGCCCTTTGTTTTTCTTCGCAAAGATCCAGCATTTCCTGCATGTTGCTGTGGTTTTGCTGGAGGCAGGTGGCCGGAAGGCTGCACTGGGAGGATTAGTCCCTGCTGCCTGGGAGAGATGGGGAATGCTGGTGTCACACAGCTCCATCAGGATGAGGGTGGTTGGGGTAAAGCGTTCAGTCTGCTGGTGCTGATCACAGTGCAAAGAGCACTGGTGAAATGGCCATTGTCTTTCCAAGCTTCTCTTACCACTGAGTCCTGATCATTAACAGAAGTGTGGGGATTCCCTAAAGGTTTGTTCTTCTATTTTTTGTTCACTTTGTCCTCTTTGTCTTCATTTTTCTTGGAAGTGGTCTTGAATAACAGCCCAAGCTCTGAGTGTTCAGAGTGGTTCAGACTCCTAAGCTAGACCCAGGTGCCAGTTTGCTTCATCACTTCTCTACAATAACCAACTCTGTGTATAGACAGTGCCTGGTCCCACACCTGGGACCCAGGCACTTTGCTAATTTGCCTTCTAAAATGCTTTTTGTATGTTGCTGCCATAGTTATACAAGTCTTTCCTTTGCCAGTTTTGGTTTTCTTGCAGCATTCTTCATTTCTTCTCTCCCCCAGTATTTGCAGTCCACTTGTGGCTCCTCCTCTCCGTAATGCTATTACTCTTACTAACAGTCAGGGTTCCAGTCACTTGCACAATCTACCTACACATAATATTTTCTAATTATTTGCAGTGGTCTTGCAATCTGCACTACTGACATCTTTAAAGTAGGACAAAAATTAACAGTTCTCAATTTAGGGCTTCAGCATTAGCTCTTATTTTCAACTTCAGTATGGGAACAGGGACTGAATCAGGTTGACATTTTGAGTGAAGTACTTCCTTCCCCTAGAATAGTTTGGATTTTATCAATTTAAATAACAGTATCTCAGTTTGCAGAGTTCATATAAACTCAGTTTGCCTAATTTTTGTAAGGACACAATGGATGTGTTTCTTGCAATATTATTGGTGCAATTACTTAGTATAATCAAGGCTACAAACACTTTCAGTTTTACTTATTCTTTAAAGGGCTTTGATGCTAGCATTTGGAAAGGAGTTTTTTTTGTTCTCCCTCATGAACCACCTTTCTCCTTAAAAGAAAAAAGGTTCAATTTGAAATCAAATTTTTCAGAGAGGTCTTATAAGGTTTTAGAGCACTCTGGGCAAAGATAAGAAATTTCTAAGCATATTTACTTCATGTCTTTTTAATTAGGTTCAAAATATTCTTCTGCCTTTTGGTGGAAAATTGTTTTTGACCTTTTAATTGTATTAAAATATAGCATAAAGAATACTGAATTTAAATTTAATTCTGTAACCTATAGGTAAAAAGCCTGTCTTGTGTTATAATGCATACATATACATAAAATACTGTGTAAATAACAGAAAATCATTAAATATTGGCTGACCAAAATATCCTGAAGATCTGCACTCCAAATGTTTTTACAATTTTTCATTGCATGCAAAGAAAAGAAAATAGAAAAGGAAGTTTTTTTGTTTCCATTTGTAGCAATTTCATATTCTGATATGTCAGCATTCTTCTTGAAATGGAAAGTTTTTGATAAACTCTGTGGTCAGCCAAGATTATTTATAATATATTTATTCCTGCTTTATTGCCTTGACTTCTACTGGAGAAGCAACTGATTCTCATTAAGATATAAATAAATAATATGTAATACATATATAAAAGGATATTACTCAATTTAATTCATAGTAATCTGTCCAGATTTATGTCACTGAGCCATCAGTAGCTGACCTTGAGATTAAACACGATTTTGGTAACCATGTAGCATTTTTACTTCTGGTATTTCTGCCATTCTGAGTGAACTGAACCAGTGTTGGGAGATGATATTTTAAATATTTATCTGAAAAGGTGTTGGGGAGTGAAACTTGGTAAGTGATGCTCTAATTTGCAAGAAGTATGTGCTTTTGAACTAGTAAAGAACCTCACTTTTTTTTTTTTTTTTTAACATGGATTTATGGGCTATCCTGTAATTTTCACTGTTTTCGTAAAACATTTTGAATCATGAGTGAAAATTGCCCGTTGGCAGCGTTGAGGTGGAGCTGGAAGAGCCAGAGGGCATCTCTACCCACTCAAATATTTCAGACTTATGTCACCTTGTTAAGGCACACATATTTACGTCACTGTACATGCTTTTATATTTTTTGATACCAAGCCTTTTGACCTTTGGGAGTGTTGAACTATTCCTCCATTGGCTACGACCTGGCTTCACACTGGGAATTTCTGGCAGCTGTGCTTAATACGGACAAAAATGGGTGATGGCTGGGAGTGATTATTGCAACATTTCTGCTGTTGCTGCAAGCAGTCTGTGCATGTATCTGCACGTCTGTGTGCTGTGCTTTTCACTGTTTTAATATCACTGAAAGAGCTAAGACATGATTTGAATTGCTTTGGGGCCAGCTGAGGAGCAGGACAAGAAAAGAAACCAGAGTATGGAAAAAACCCACCCCTCCTAGTAAAATGTCAGCTCATCTCCCTACTCTGCACCTGATGATTAATGGCAGAGGCCAATGCCCTGCAGACATTAAAGGTCTGACCCACACCTGATTGAAATCAGGAAGGATTTTTCACAGTCTTTGTGCTGGACACCATTTCATAGGAGGTTAATATTTTGTAAGGTTTTGGTTCAGGATTTTATAATGCAGCAAGGTCTTTGTGTCACTGCTTTCTGTGAAAATAAACTGGTTGTAATACAAAGTGCCTGAGTGACCTGAAACACTGGTAGAAACTAATGATTCTGTCTGTAATTTTTCTTTATTGCAGGCTGCAAACAGTTACCTGAGGGATCAGTGGTTCCATTCTTTGCAGTGGAAGGTAAGTTCTGCCCTTCATTTTATTCCTCCTCTGCCTCCAAGAGTACTTTTTAGAACTCCCTGTTTGTTCATTGTAAGAGCCCTGAAGGGATAAAGTCTTTTCTTGCAGAAACCCTAAATCAAAACATGTCTGCAGTTTTAACTTGTCTGTGTTATGAATGAAGTGGACAAACTAACTTGTTACACAGCCCAGCTTTATCAATGTGTGACTGGCTTCAAAAAGTAGATAGGCAGTAAATTCACATTTAAACAGGATAGAGATTGGATGGCTTTAGGTTTTTATTAGGAAGTATACTATGTTACAGTGAGTACACCTCATCATATCATCTGGTCTCTTGGGATATTTTGAGGTTCTCTGTTTGTTTTTTATTTTTCTGAGAAGCTAGGGAGAAAGAGTGTCTTTTACAATTGTTTACTGTATGTAGCATCAATCTGTTATGCATCAGTCTATGTTTATGCTTTAGGATGATTTGGAATTAAAGGCAGTTTCCATTTTAGAGACCTCAAGCCCTTTCTTATTTTCAGTGGGAACAATGGACTGATTGCCTTGAGTAGGGAAAGTGGGTCACAGTGACAACATTGTCTCTCAAAAGCAGCACATTCCTCATTGAAAACCGTAGCTGCTGACCTTTGGATGGAATCTGTATGGATCTTTGATGCAGTTGGAAACAAGTTTTGGCCAGATGCTGAATATGGTTGTCCTCCCTTGCCTTGCAGTGGGAAACACAAGCAGTAGATTTTCAGCTGAGGGCTTGTCTTCAGCAGGGTTTCAGTGAAGTCAGCCAAGTTGGCTGTGCAGCTTATCAGGATTTCAGCCTGCTGACAGCAACCACATGGAAAAATATACAGAAGTCCCTCCCACCAAACTGGTTTTGTTGTAGGTGTATTTGATAGTTGCAAAATAGTTGTGTGGCAAAACTACAGCATTGGTGTGCTTTGTGTAGCCCTCAGCCTCTGGCAGAATCATATTCTGAGTGGTTCCAGGTTCTTATCAGCAAAAGCCAAGTGTTGAGATCTCCTTTTCCAGACCACTGGAATATTCTCCAGCCTGTTACCCTGATTGCCCAAACGAGTGTGGGACAGTAGTGCTGATAGCAGAAGGCTGGGTTGTGGTGTAGCACTTTATTTTGGCCTCTTGACAGTATCATTAACACAATGCCCAGCTAGTCTTGGTTTCTTTGCAGCTCCAGAGGATAACAAAGCACTTAAAGCACGTAGAGGCAGTCTGCATGTGGCCATTATTTTCCCTCCTGCTTTGATGGGCAGGGATGATCAGAGAAAGCAAGGGCAGAAATGATGATGGAATTTCTTTTTCTACCTCCCCCCAGCCAGGATGGTTGTGGTACCAGTGTGCTGGTGGCTCATGCCCTCTTTGATCCTGCAGTGAGGGGAGAATTGGGGTTGGAGGTGCAACTTTGGAAAAAAAACAACTAAGATGTGGTAAAGATGGAACATGGACCCTACCATTCACCCCACCAATTAAATTCTTGAAAAAAAAAAAGGGAAAGAAAGGGAGAAAGAAAAAACAAAAAAGCCAGCCAGGCTGGACAGAATGACCTGGCTTACTTACATGCCTTTCAGTCATGGAGAGGGAGCTTTGCTCTGTGGGAGTTGTTTTTAAAGGAGTATTTCTTAAACTTTCCAGTGCTTCTGACCCAAGCCTCTCATTTTGGGAAACTCTGAGTAATTTAACTTGGTGCAAAGTAGAATTTATTTTTGCTTCCCCGCTTCCCTCCCCACCCCCATTAAATTTGTTTCTGAAAAACAAGTGAAACATTATCTTGATTTGAAAGCCCTTCCCTTTACCAAGAATAGCAAATAGTGTTTTCCCATAAGAACAGTGACAGGGTTTAGTCACTGCCCAGGTACTTGGCACTAAGAAATTCCTCTTTGCTAAAATGGAGGTAATTTAGGTGGGTTTTGTTGCTTAATAATTCAGAGGAAGAGCACCTGGTAACTTTCTGCTCTTTGGCAGGCTTAAGTGAGATCCCAATGGGATGAAGAAGCAGGACAAGCTGTCAGTGTAGGAGGAGATGAGGGAGTGCAGTTGTGTTTCTACCTTAGTGAAGTTTATCACTTCACTGGCACTGTAGCCTATGACTTTAAGAGCCAGGTGCCAAGGTTCATCTCACTCCATAATTTGTGTGGTTTGATGATTAAGCAGGTAGTGAGGGAACCCACAAAAAGCAGGAAACCTATGCTTCTGGAATGGGGCATTTACACAAAGCACCAGCTGGCAGAGAGATCGCCGCAGCTGTATTGTAATTGGGTGGTTGTGCTGATGAAAGATGTATTTGTCCAGTGGTCTTACAAATAATAGGTCAAAACATTTCTGTGGGATGTAAAACACAGATGCAAACCGGTGCAGAGAGCTGTAACAGTTGTTCAGGGGAAAGCATTCAACAGAGATGATCTTGCTGTTGTTTGTACTTGTGTGGTGGGAGCATTTAGGGAGCCCAGCTGAACCCAGAGCCCCAGTGCACTTGGTGTTAGATTTAAGTGGAGCAGGAGACCTTCACTTCCCCTGCCCTGCCCAAACAAGGCTGGAGGAATCCATTGTACAGATGGCAAACTGATATTCTGAGAATTTCCAGCAGTGGGGATTGTCCCCTCTTAAATGACAATTGTGGGAGCAGATTTATATTCTGCCAGTGTCTTTCTGACTCTTTTTCCTGTGCTTGAAGGCTTGGGAGTCAGATGCTGCATGTACTCTGAACTACATGGAAAGTGGGTAGGAACAGTGAATATCCATGTCTCAAATATTAGGGGAGGTTCTTTAGGTTCAGTCACATACTTTGGTTTTGTAGGAAGGTGCTAAGGTCTGTGAGAGAGCTTTTATGTGGTGCAGTTTAAAGGTTTAACTTGCTGTAGGAATTCAGTTTGCCAACTGGAACCCTGGAAATAATTTTTGTTTCAGAGACAAATAAGGAAATAAAAATCAAGAATAATTTCTTTCTGTGACCCAGAGAATAATAAAAGAGATGCTACAGATTAAGAGAAATAAAAAAGAAAACCCAACACGTAATTATCCATGTTTTAGATCCAGCTCCAAGAGGTTTTATGTGTCATCCAGCTAACTAGCTGTCAAGATGCTTACACAGCTCTTCAGTTGTGTCTTTTTCCTTGAATACTGTGCTCATTGAAGTCAGCAAGTCAGCAGGGATGTAGGGACAGAGTGAGTGTTCCATATGTAATCATCTTCTCTTTGGGTTTTCCATTTCAAACCTTCCCATTAAAGATTACTCATAATTCCTTATTTAATCTGGATATCAGTGAGTATCACAGCTCCTAAAGGATTATTGGCCACCTCAGCCTATTTTTAGAAATCTTTATTTCCTTCAGGTTGTAGCTAAGCCAAACTATCTTTGTCCAGAGGATAAACAGAACATGTTAACAACTCTCCAGCTCCTCAAACATAAATCATTAATCCACTGTGTAAGGAAAGTTCCTTTCAACCAAGGAGGTTGGATTGAAACCATGATACATAATCTTTGGTATGTGGAAGCTGATAAGTCATAGCAGTGTATCAATGAAGATAACAAACACTTTCTGTGGATATACAAAAGAGAGTAACACATGCAGTTCATTGCTCTCTCTGGATCCAGGGCAGATACAGTGGTAGCTAACCATTTCTGCAGGGGATGGATACAGCTAAACTTGGCTTTGAGGGACACTGGGACTGGTCATTTTGGGACACACACAAATAAGCAAATATGTACCCTTGGTATCTTCCCAGCCAGTGTCCATCTACTTTGTTGCTTGTTTATGTGTTGCTCTCTTTGTGCTAAAGACTTTCTGTGCATTTGTAGTGCTAGGAACAGAGAGGTATCATCCTCTGTAGAAAACGTGTAGCCCCATTACACCTCATGCTGAAAGTATTAATTATTAAAAGATACACTTGACTTATTGCATGCCATGCTGCACTTGAATTAGAAGGACATCAGTGAGTTTTTTTCCCGGGGATCCTTAGATCTTCTCTTGTGGTGCAGGGTGCATATATAGATTTATATTTGTTGCTGGGGCTACACCTAAGGTCACACAGGGCATGTTGCATTTTTTATCATGCTTGATAGTAAGCCCTGAACACTGCCCTCATTGTGGGGTGAGCTGCTCGTGTTTTCTGGTCAGCTGGGTGATGCAGCAGTGAAACATGTCAGTTGACAGCCTTTGGGGGAATGTCCTGAATTGACACAATACAGAAAGAGCAGACCCAGGTCTGCAGGAAAGCATGAAGCATGACTCAAACTGAGCATTGTGTGCCTCTGACCTGGATCTTCTAGAAAGGCTTGCCTGTGCTTTGTCTTTCCCACTGATTCTTCTAACCAGTGCCTGTGAGTCCCCTAATGAGTACTGCTGCTTGGTGAGGGAGTTTACACATCTCTTAGCAGGGACAGTGCAAATGTGTTAATTGTAGGATTGTTTAGGTTGGAAGGGACCTTTGAACATCATCTGGTCCTCTGTCCACCCACCCCATACTTGTCCTCATGCAATGCAGGGTTTTCTTTGAGGTGGTTTGAGGTTGTGAGAGGCTGTGAAGCCCCTAACCAGGCACAGATTGGCACAGGAGCTCAGCAGTGCTGAGCAGAGGGGAGCAGCTCTCTCCCCATCCTGCTCTCTGTGCTCGTGCAGCCCAGCAGATGCACACTCCCCTGACTCACAGTCAACAGTCACATTACCTTTTGTTTCAAAACTCATTTGCAGCCCAGACTCCATGTTTTGAATCCCATGAATTAGGAAACTGGAACAATGTTGTCATTTGGGATTTGCAAGCATTTTGCATTGAATACTAAAACAAGTGATGTTGGCCTTCGTTCAAAAACTTTAATTTTGGATTAATACTTGCCTGGTTCTCATAGGGATTGTTCTATCTGTGTCTTCAGGAAACAGATACTTCCATGCTCAAGAAGCCCTATTAATTGCAAAGGGATTGACTGTCAAATAAAGTCATACTTGACCTGAATGATCATGTGCTCTCTGGTCTTTACTGTGACCAGGTTACGAATTTCTTGTCCATTAGTATTGAATATTTTTTATACAATAGCCATGGGTGAGTATCAGTTTTTGTATCTAATGGTGAATGTTCAGAGTGAGTTACTCTTCTTTGAAATTTAAAACTGCAAAATATTGAGAGCAACTGTTCTCCAAAGTGTGGTAAAGCCTTCCTTGTGTAAAGCACCTTTATGGCTTTGTCACCATGGTAGTGATTAAAAATAGTGCTGATACAGGAGTGGGGGTTATATAGAATTTAAACGATGACATGAAAGAAATTTACAGCCTTAAATCTCAGTAAATCATGCCTTAAAACTGTGAGATATGGAAAAAAATCACATTGGATATTGTTAAAAGGGCCAGTGTGTTTAGTGACCTAATTTATGATCTGAGAGAAGATTTGGTACCCTGTGACAATTCGATAGCCCCATGCTCTACTGCATAGTGAAAATACTATCTGAAGAGCTCAGCAGTTCTTTGGAGTGGTAGCTCTGGACTTCAGACCTCTCCTTTGTGGTTACCCAACACATAAAACTGTATCTGCCTTGGCTGTTTCTTTGCTTTCTTCAGCTGAAACACTCAGGTATTTTCACAGAACACAGACATTTTCATTTTCTGTTACTTTCAGGTAAAACAATAAATAATCATCATACAATTAGGCCAACAATGGCTTTTTTTTTCCCCTTTTTCCTTTTGTGTCTGTGTGCAAGTCAGTAATATAATGACAGGAACCTGAGATGTGGAATTAAGTTTTGCCTTTCAAAGCCTCAGGGTTTTGAAAGTATTGTGGGCTTTGATGACACACTCGTTTTGGATGAGCAGGTTTATTGCTTGGACAGATAAAAGGCAACCCACAAGTTTTTGGCTAGTGGTTGTGGCTTTTCCTCTGAAAATGCTTGGGTACCAGTTATGGGAAACCATGAACAGGTTTTTAAGATATCCTGACTTTCCTCTGCATCATGGTTATGTTCTAGGCCAGACTTTGTAGTCTGTAGGAAACAGATGTGTGGTCCAATGGTGTGTAAATGGAGCTGTGTTGCCAAGAAGAAAGACTGGTACCATTTTGAGCTTTCTGGTGAACACAGTGAGAGTGTTCTTCAGTTTTTGATGACTCTTCTCATGGTGAAGTTGATGTTTGCTGGCATGGTTTGTTCTTTTCTATATGAAAGGTAATGTGAAATGCAGCCGTGTCTGCCTGCTGTTCATCTGGTGATTGATAAAACCTCCCTGTCTGTAATCTGAACAACCTCATTGCAAATTCAGGAGCAACGTAATGGAAATCCTGTCATACTTGGCCTTTTATTTCCGTAACATTTATTTTTTGTAGATAAGTTTTGGTGGGGGGGGGGGGGGGGTGTCTTTTGTACTTTCTTTTTGGCTTGAGACATCTTTATGAGCACATGAAGTCTGTTGCCTCTTTCATTTTCCAGCACAAGTTTGACCGTCTCAGGCCATCTGTTATCAGAAGTCACTTGAAAATTCTTGGCCTTGTTTTCTGTTTCTGGGATCTCAGTTTGCTAGAGGTAACTGTGCTGCCACAGCAGAAAGGCAATGATCTCACTTTGGGAAGTGGAAATGAATAGATGAAAAACAGACAAGATGCTGACAGAAAGTTTATTCTTCTATTCATTTTATGAAATGCTGGTAATGTTCTAAGAACTGGAGCAGGTGGAGTGGTTAGATATTTTTTTTAAGCTTTCTCTTTTTGCATTGGGAAAATACCTCTCTCTTTCTGGGGGGCACTGGAGCAGGTTCCTCCCATAGAGTACATCTGCAGCAGCGGCAGCTGATCACCGTCTGTGCTGTTGGCTTCACATGAATCACTTCAAATCTGGGAGCTGCATATCCATGTCAGCACAGCACTTTGTCCAAGCCAAAGAGGCTCTTGGTGACACGCTGGGATGCCAGCCTGGATCTGAGCTGCTGCTCTGAGCCTCATCCAGCCATGGGCACACATGCTTTGTGCACCCCTAGCTGTCCCCTGCATTGCCAAAACAGCCTTTTTTTAAGGAGGCAGAACTCAAGCCAATTAATGGCCTAGTGGTGAAATCTGAGTAGAAACTAGATAGTTACTTTCTGTCTTGCTTTAGCTAAGTCAGGACCAGCTCTAAATTTTCCCCTCCAGACTTGGATGCTATCCTATTCAAACTAATATTAGGTCTGAAGATAGAGGGGTGTCAAAAACAGCTGAATAAACAGATCAGCTTGTTATTGTGTGCTTAGGTCTCTGCTCTGAAGAGAAGCAGATACAATTGCCTGGAGTATGTTGTTTCTCAGGAATGCTGAGCTGCTGGCCAAGAGGGATCCTCAGGTTTTGTGCCGGTGAATTGCTCCTCTGCATTGTTCCAGGGCTGACCTTATGACTAATTCTGTGCAATTCAGGATTTTGAGGTCATGGTGACCAAGAATTTCACTAAATTACAACTTCTCATTTATAGCTGTCGTAATACAGAGTTGCACCAAAATTACTCTCTTGTTCAGGTTCCTAGCTGCAGAAAAATCTGTTTTTAAGAGATCTTTTAGGAAGACAGGACAAGACTGGTAGTCTTTCCCAGGAGTGTAATTATCCTCCTTGCATGGTGCATTGGGTGTGAAAACCTGACTCTGGGAGATAACACATGCTAAGTGCCTTGTTAAGCTGCTGCCATGGGGCCCAATTCTGCATTCTGAATGTTATGAGAGCTCTTGGTGTCAAAAGACCTTCTTGACCCTGAAGGAGCAAAGGGGATCTAGGTGTTGTTCTAAATTTCTCTTTCGTTTCTTGCAAAGTTTTGTCCTTACATTTATTTCTTCCAATACAATTAGTATGTGGAGTGCATCATAGTATACATAATGTATTAGAAGATTATAAAACTGTTGCTAATATCCACAAAAAACTGTAAAACAGTATATTGCAAGTGTCACAGCCTGTATCATCTGCCCTAGCTCTTGCTGTAAGTCTCATCTTCATCTTGTCTGTCGCAGCTCCTTGTCTTTTTTTCCTAGCGCACTGATGGTTTTAAAATTAGAAAATTAGGGATATTGTGAGTGATTCTGAGCATGAGGTGGGCAGTGGTTCTGGGAGCACCCCAGTGATCTCTGGTTCTCTGTGAGGATGAGATCTTGGGGTCAGAAAGCTGAAAGCTGTGAGTCTTCATTCAGTCTTGCATGTCACGCAGCACTTGTACAAAGGAGAAGGAAAACAAGGAAATTGCAGAGATTCAGTGGCATTTTGGTAGGCTGAAGAGTTGCAGGAGGTTTGGGGGTTTGTGCTGATGTGGCACAAAAAGATGCAATGTGAAAGCATGGAACAAAGTGATGGGAATGTTTCAGATGCAAATGCTGCTCTGAAATTGGGCATCTCCCTGTGAGAAACTGGAAAATTCAGTGCTCCAAAGCTCAGTGATCTGAGGACAGAAATACCCTGCTTTTCTGAAGCCCCTTTTAAGATGCTTGCAAGCATCACATCAGCATCCAGTCCCTGCTCTCCCTAAGGCTCTGCAGCAGCTTTCTGACATGAACATGTACTTCGAGCCGTGCACATCTGTCTTGCTGACGACATTGATGGTGCAGGTGCACAAGAGAGAAGCCAATTTCAAAGCCATTTATGGTGTTGAAGAGCTAGAAAACCAGCAAAATAATACATTTGCCAAGGAGGAGAAAGTGAAACAGGTGGATAAACGTCCATTTGGAAGGTTTTGCTGACTGGTGAGAGGGGAGGAGAGCAGAAAAAGCCGAGGGTGTCCACTGCCAGCAGTAGAGAGTAATGAGGAAAAGGGATGACGTGGCTTTTTAATCCATTTTGCATATCTGGGAAGAAATAATGGCTTTGTGTGCTACTCGGTGCTACCTCAGCTCACTGGAATTTCCCAGAAAATAAAAGGGGGATAGATTATCTTTCTGAGGTTATCTTTTGTTGGCAGTTACTACAATGTGTCACGATAATAGCTGCTTAATCCCAGTTGGAGGTGGTTTCTCAGGTGGCGAGTTCTTCCGATCAGAGTTCTCACATGCCTGAAATCACTGGCATCTGCTCTGCAGCTGTGCAGATGAGGCCACGTCCTGTTTTCCCGGTGATGACCAACTCTCTCGTGCCTGAGTGGGATCTGAAGGATGTAGTGCCCAAGCAGGGGGGAAGCTCTGCACAGCAGGTATGCCTGGCTGTACTCCATGGTGGCCTTGTGCACAGCTTTTGCTTTGCCAGACCTGGTCAAAGTGCACTGATGATAAGATTGTGCGTGCTCCTTTTTTTTCCTACACAATATCTCCTCTCTACAGTGGCAAAGTCATTTATTCCCACCACAGGCTGAGAGCTGGTGGGTGCCAAGGCTCCAGGGATACAGCCATCATGTGTGGAACATAAAGGGGATGAAGGTAAAGGAATTAGGAACCTGGACCAGTTCAGCTGGGTGTCAAAGGCATTCTGTAATGTAGTCAGTAATGGTAGGTCTCAACAGAGAAGCACACAGCAAGGACCACACCTAGGTGGCACTTAATGTCACAGTTCTTTGTGTCATCTGTGCTCTGTTTGCTGCATGTCAGAATCCACAGTTGCACAGTGTGTGCTGTGCTTTAGTTATTTAATACTACTTTTTTGCCCCTGTGCACTCAATGCAGTTAGTTCACTGAAGGCTTTAGAAAGCGTGGAGTATGTATGGTACACATATTCCTGCTTTTTGTCTAGTAGCCTGCCTCTTTTTTTTTTTTTTTTTTTTTTTTTTTTTTTATAAATTGGACATGATTTTTCTGACTCTAGGTCATGCTGGAGACGTATCTGCACTCATAGTTGAAATTCCGCATAGCCAAAGCAACATTAAAAACAAACCCCAACTTGGCTCTGGTACGGAAAACACGGAACAGCAGTTGCTCTGTGCAGGATGAAAGCTGATGTTTTGCCAACCTGAAGTGTAAAGCTGGTGCTGGAACTGGGGCCTGAAGAATGGGAGTGTTTGCCAAAAGGAAATGGAAGCAGGGATGGAGGGTTTCGGGGAATGCATCAGTGTGGGCCATGCCAAAAAATGCCTCCCCTGTGGACAGGTCTGATTACAAGAGTAACCGCATTAGCCCAGGCAAAGTGCAGCTGGAGCCACAGTTGGCCTTTTGCGTTTTCTAGCTGGGTTTACAGCATCTCAAATGCAGGAGTGAGGTAGAGCTGGGTTTGGCTCGACCAGCTGTGTTCCTGCATCCTAGAGACCCAAGGGCTGTGCAGGGATTCAAGGGAAAGACGAGGCACCAAGCAGAAACAAAGCCCAGTTTCTCTGCTTGGTAGTGGGGAGTTCTGCTGAGGGAGACCTCTTCCTTCCCCACTTTAGGGGAACTGGAAGGAAGCCGCAATTTTTGAGTTGCTTTCTGTTTTTGGAGGCACACACACTGTATTTGCATGCGGGTTTGTCTTCAGTAGAGCTCATGAATTTCATGGTTTTAGTTTTTTTCTTTCCCTTGGGTAGAATATCTTTCCCTTTCCATCCTCTCACCCCCCTTCTTACTGAAGGATATCTTTGCAGTAGTGTTGAGCACATCAGAGAGCAGAAGCCCTGAAGGATGGGCCGTCAGGTGACAGCTATGTGCAAAGGTGATGGATATAATATATATTAAAAAAATACATATATAATATGATTCGGGAGCAAGTTCTTCAGTCCATTAATATCACAGCTGCCCAGTGTCCTGCTGGGAGGTGACCGAGGAGCCTGCCTTGTGACCTCCCTTGTCCCATGTCCACTTTGCACTTTTCTTGGTTTAACCAGAAATGCGTTTCGTCCCCATTTCATCCTTTTAAAATTGTGTTTATTTCAGCATTCTTTTCCTTCGCAGTGGTACTGTCCCAGTGGTACCTGAGCAAAGGACAAACTCAGTGCCTGCGGGAAGTGTCTGTGTGGTTGTTCCAGCTTGTGCATCAGTAACAGCTGAACCCACGTCACCTCTTGCTGAACCCATTGAACTCTGTCAGCTCTGGAACAGCACTGACCTGAGCCTGGGGGGGTTCTTGCCTGGGTTAGTGAGATCTGGAGCAAGGTTGCACACACTGGTGGAAAAAACCAGGTGAATCGGGGTAGACTGAAGCTGGTGGCAGAAGATGTTGAGATGGGGAAGTACAGCAACAGGGTATCAACATTCAACTTGCTGCAGGCACAGTGCCTGCCAGTGGTGCTTCTCCTTGGGGTGCCAGGATCTAGCAATTGCCTTGGAGGCCTGCAGATCTGCTCTGTTCTTGGCTTGCCGTATGACCTCAAGGAAATCACCTTGGTTTTCTTGCTCTTTCTCTCCCTCTAGCTTTTAATCATCTAGTCTGTGAGCTGCTCAGGGCAGAGAATGTCACTGGGTGTCTTTATTCAGGACATAGATTCACAGCTGCCAGTCTCAGTGTAATAAATAGTGGTGCTTTTACCAGGATCTTTTTTATATGGTTTTTTTTTAATATGAATTAGCAAAAACTGAAGTGTTATTTAGACCTTAACTGAGTGAGAATCAGAAGTGCTTATCTTAAAATATTTCCCTCCAGTTCTCTGGCCTGTGGCAAGGAATTTGTAGGAAAGTGAGCCTCGACCAAGGCAGTTGCATTTAGAGAAGCAACTGAAGCAGAGAAGTTGATGCACTTCAGCATTTTGCACTGGATAGAGCAAAATATGCAAAAAATGCCGTGACCTGAAAACATGGTAGAGTGCAAAAGTTTGCTGCTGCTGTTTTGCATCTATTTTAGAGAGCAGCCCATTAGTCTTTCTGTACAGAACTTTCAGAAGGTCATGAAGAGTTTGATTACTGCAGCATGAGCAGTTTGAGATCCCTGATTTAGAAAAGTTTCCATAATCTCATCCCAGCCTCAGCCCTTTGCCTGGATTGGGATTTTTTATAGGCTTAGTATTTTCAGGTAAGTTGTTTTTTTGGGTTTTTTTATATTGGTAAATGTTGCAGGTAGGAACATAATTGCAAGGCTTTCAGTGGATTCATCTGGTGATTTAAGCCCATCTCTGACTACCAGGGAAAATTCTGTTAGCAACAAGTTTACCTTAGGTATTTCTCAGAGCACCATGAAGTGATGCCTACTAGTGTTAAAAGCAGAATATATGTATAGCCGAGTTCTGGGGATGCCATGCCCTCTTTGTTTTCATGAAGATAGTGAGTTAAAAGACAAAATGCCAGCAGGTGATGCTGCAGAATACATGGTGCACCTGGGCTTTGTAGGACAGGCCAACATGTGTGTTGGACGTCGCCAGCAACTCTTCCTGTTCCTTGTGACGCAGCATTTGAACAAAATGTTCTGCTGCAGTGGAGAAAACCTTTCCAGAGCCTGCTCTCTGTGTTGTTTTTCTCTCTGCACATTTGCATCCAGCAAGAGGCACCTCCATTTTACATAAGCACTGTCAACATTGAAGTGTAACACTAACCTGTGTCAGCCATCCCCGCAATGAGCTGGGGGGAACTTCGTGCGGGAGCCTGACCTTTTCCCTCTCGCTGGAGCTGCCCTGGTTGCTCAGCAAGAAATAAACAATTGCTGGCACCCACAGCCCTCCAGGGCAGCGCCCGTTCCTGCAGGATCTGCAGCCTCTCCATTCCTGCAGGAGCTCCAGCCTCTTCCGTACCTGCAGGAGCTCCAGCCTCTCCGTTCCTGCAGGAGCTCCAGCCTCTCCCGTTCCTGCAGGAGCTCCAGCCTCTCCGTTCCTGCAGGAGCTCCAGCCTCTCAGTTCCTGCAGGAGCTCCAGGCTCTCCCGTTCCTGCAGGAGCTCCAGGCTCTCCCGTTCCTGCAGGAGCTCCAGGCTCTCCCGTTCCTGCAGGAGCTCCAGGCTCTCCCGTTCCTGCAGGAGCTCCAGCCTCTCCGTTCCTGCAGGAGCTCCAGCCTCTCCGTTCCTGCAGGAGCTCCAGCCTCTCCATTCCTGCAGGAGCTCCAGCCTCTCCATTCCTGCAGGAGCTCCAGCCTCTCAGTTCCTGCAGGAGCTCCAGCCTCTCCGTTCCTGCAGGAGCTCCAGCCTCTCCGTTCCTGCAGGAGCTCCAGCCTCTCAGTTCCTGCAGGAGCTCCAGCCTCTCCCGTTCCTGCAGGAGCTCCAGCCTCTCAGTTCCTGCAGGAGCTCCAGCCTCTCCGTTCCTGCAGGAGCTCCAGCCTCTCCCGTTCCTGCAGGAGCTCCAGCCTCTCCCGTTCCTGCAGGAGCTCCAGCCTCTCCCGTTCCTGCAGGAGCTCCAGCCTCTCCCGTTCCTGCAGGAGCTCCAGCCTCTCCCGTTCCTGCAGGAGCTCCAGCCTCTCCCGTTCCTGCAGGAGCTCCAGCCTCTCCGTTCCTGCAGGAGCTCCAGGCTCTCCCGTTCCTGCAGGAGCTCCAGGCTCTCCCGTTCCTGCAGGAGCTCCAGGCTCTCCCGTTCCTGCAGGAGCTCCAGCCTCTCCCGTTCCTGCAGGAGCTCCAGCCTCCCCAGTGAAGAAGCAATCCTTTGCAGGCTGTGCGTGGTAAAGGGGGAAGAGAGCTAGAATTTAGCAGGCTCTTAGGCATTAGGGATGGCCATTTATTTTCTTTATGTAATGAAGATAGTATTTGCTGATGGGAAGACAAGTTCCCCAGAGTACAGAACGTTCCCTGGCCAGCAGTGGCAGAGCAGGGATGACATTTTGTCATCAGAAAGGCTAGCTTCATTTTTCCTTTTTGGATCAGGTGTGCTGGCTGCTTTAAGATATTCCTAACATGAAAGGTCTTGCTAGGGCTGAACAAGGCAAATGTTCCATGCTGGCTCATTTTGTGCATTAGAGTCCATTTCTCTTAGCTATTGACTACATCAGTGTTATCATTCTTGTCCAAGAAAGTGGTGTATGAGCAAGGGTTACAAGATGAAACCATTATAGGGTAGAAAAACATATGAAGATCTTACTTAAAAAAAGCTGAAGTTTTCCTAGGCTCTCTTGAACTTTCTGTTCGCAGCAGTGTTCAGAGGCTTTTGAGCACTGATAGCAAAACGCACTGCTTATAGATTTTTGTCACATTTCCTTGCATAATAATTCTAGAAAAGTAATTTTTTTCTCATGTGGACTTTGATTCTTTCCTCCTGTAAAAGAGGATTGAGACTTAGGTCTTTGAGTTTCTGCAAGACTTAATTAATTAGAGTGATTTGAGAATGAAGGATGCCCTGTCAGTGTCACTTACTCTCCTCATGCTCCTTCTTCTGGCTACTTATTAAATTCTGTGGTTTTGCATTTAAAGTCAGCATGGCAAGATTTTGGAGTGACGCTGGCTGTGTGGTTCTGGCTGTTCAGTAACTAGGAGGGTCAAATTCCACATTGATATGTCTTATTCCCACTCACACAAATTTTCACAGGCGCTGCTGCTTTTAGTGAAATCCCACTAGAAACGGGATTCCCACGCTAGTATTTTTCTCGTTCAGGCTATTAATGATAAATCTCTGTGAATATTTTCAGCAACTGGAGGCATCTTTTACCCCTCCATCCAGGGGGAGCAAACCCCTCACAGGTGTTGACATTCCTGTTCTCCATGCAGGTCTTTGCCAGGCTGCTTTGTTTTGCAGCTCGTGAGTGATTGCTGCTCCCTGCTCCGGAGCCAGCGCAGGTAGAATGGAGCAGATGGCTCAGTGCTGCCTAAGTGCTTGCTGAGACACAGCAAATTGCTTCTGTAACCCACTGATAGGTTTCAGGCTTTAATTGAGGCTTTCAGCAAGGCGCTCAACAGTGAAAAGCATTCTGCTGAGAAAAACAGTGGCGTAACCACGGCCAAAGGTTCAGGACAGCAGAGTTCAACCCTCTTGGGGATGGCTCCTCTATTTATTTATTTATTTTCTGCTGCTTTCCCACCATCATTCAAGACTGCCGTGATGTCGTTTGCAGGCTGCAGCTCAGTCTGTTGGTGCAGCGCAATTCTTTGTGCTGGAAACGTGAAGCACAGACTGATAAGTTTGGATTTTGTGCTTGCAAGCAGGCTCAGCGTGTCTGCAAAGGTGGCTGTCCCCTGATGCTCCCTTTGAGTCCCTGTCTGCCCTGAGCAGCAGCTTTGGTAGCTTTGGTAGCTTTGTGTGGCAGCGAGTACAGCTCCTGCTCTCTTCCCTCTTATGTACGTCGGCATCATCAGAAGTCTAACTTTTAATGGACATCTCTAAAAGGGAAAGAAAAACTCCCTTGCTCCTCCCTCACCCCAAGCAAGAGTGGATTTGACAGTGAAAGAAGGATATTTGTGGTGGAGTTGTCTGAGCAGCGTCCTGTTGGGCAAGAGTTTCCTTCAGCAGCTGCCCCTTAGGCTGAAGGAGCTGCTCTGAGAACGAGTTGTAACTCACCCAAAAAGGGGCAGCCCAGAGAGGCAGGGATGCAATAACTCAAGGCTCTAGCTCTATCCTCCCCTCATGTTTTGTCAGCTTCCAGTTCTGCTTTGAATTTGATTTTTTCACAGTACAGGGCCAAGGAATAAGTTTCAGCACTGGAAGTTGTATCTGTTGAGCCAGCTTGGTTTAATGTCCTTAATTAGTTGGAAAGGAGTTGTTTCCAGTTAAAAGAAAATGTCTGGTTGTCTTAGATTTAGTGCAGGAGTGGGTCTAACAAAAGGATCCTAAATAAAGGCACTGCATGAATAAGAGAAATTAAATTCTATGATTCAGGTTTCCTAAAGGGTCCAAGAAATCTGTGATGTGGAAGTAGTGCTGGTAGCTTAAAATCGCCATTGGATTCTCTCTGTCGCAAGGAGCTCAGAAGTACAAAGATTTTTGTGCAGTTCTGAAATCCCAGCCACATTTGATAATGTCTGCAGCATGTTTTTATGTTCCTTTAGCTTTTCAGTGGCTTAAAATGCACTGGAAGTGTGAACTACACTGCCAATGTGCTTTTGTACTTGGCATGAATTTAATTAAAAAGATAATTGGATTGCTTTATCAGCCATTACATGTCAGCCCAGTGCCACCCTCCTCTCCCCCCTCTAACAATGCTGACAAACCCAGTGCATTTGAAATCTGTATTTTTCTGCATTGTTCTCTTCCCTCGTCTTTCACATGGGGTACAGAGGTGACTGTTTGCTGTAGAGCAGTAGTTCTGCTCCACAGGGGGAAGGAAGTAGCTGATAAGCAGAGAGCCAGCCTGGTCAGATGGTTCCTGCTGGGGCTGCCGTGGGCAAGTGGAGAGGGAAATGCCAGGAGCCACAAAGCTCCAAAACAAAGCAAAGCACACAGGCCCTTTGCAAAGTCCCCTGCCTGGATTACCCTGATGTGTAGCCCAAAATGTGCATCTGGATCTGCAAGCTGCACAAAATGGGCAGATTATGTGATTTTCATGGAAATGCCGCCAAGGAATGTAAGATCCATTTTTAGTGCAAAACACTGATGTCTTCATGTTAACAGAGAAGTGCCTGGTGCTGTTAAACAAACCTGAGCATGTATCCAGACTTTTCAGCATCCCTTTTTGCAGGGAGCCAGGCTCACACAGAGAGGGGAGTAAAAGGGCATGGGAGCTAAACACAAGGTGGGGTCCTGGCAGGTGCTGTCCCTCCTTCCCTGCCTCCAGCACTCCTGCACGCTGCCTGCCTTGGCAAGCCCCTCCTGGCTCTTGGGTGCCCTTTATGTTGTTTCTAGGGGTGGAGTTTGAACACTCACCATCATTTCCTGGAGCTTGTAGAGTGCCATCCAGCCACCTCTGGGAATTTGGGTGGGTGGGTTTTCTCTAAAGATTGCTGTTTATAATGTTTAGCAGCCTCTGTTCCAGTCGTTTGTGGATGCATGGCTGCTGAGGAATGAGTTGTCCTCTGCTTATCCAGCTGCTCTGTCATGGGGCTGTTGGTGAAATAGCTTGGGCATGGTCAGGGCATGATGGGGCTAATGGGGTTGGACAGTCAGGAATGCTGTTCTTGAGAATGGAAAAGCTGTTGTATGGAAGATTTGGAGACTTTACAAGTTGGCTCCTGTTACAGCTGGAGGGGTGACAGCATGACTTTTCAGGGTCTTTCAAGAGAAAAAAGAAGCCTCTGGGTCTATGGGACTCTTTTGCTTTGGTGAAATTGATTTAAATGAATTCTGAATGTGAATTTACATTCAGAATAAAGGATCTGTAAGAGTGATGTTTCGATGGCCTTTCTCTCTCCGTTGCCTAATGAGTCTCTTAAAAAGAATTTAAGCTTTAGAAAGAGTGCAATAGCAGGTATCTGTTGTTAGCCTGAGGAAGATGGGATTTGAGAGAGGAGATGATGAAAAGAAAGATGCTCTGGAGTTAAAAAACTCATTTTAAAATGAAAAGAATCATGGTTTCTCATTGCTTCCACAGAAGAAATTGGTTTAAACATACAAGGTTTTCTTGCCCATTTACATGTTTTACATACAGCTTTCCAGCAACCAGAAAAGCCAAAACTGGAAACACAAAGCAGCCCATTTGGGCAGTAGGAAGCACAGCTCCATTCAAGGGGTTTGTGGAGGTGTCAGCGTGACCCTTTGTGTGTCTTGCAGAAGAAGATTTACAAGTACAAGAAGGTGCTGAGTAACCCCAGCC
Organism: Entomyzon cyanotis; assembly: GCA_024500445.1. Classification (NCBI taxonomy): domain Eukaryota; kingdom Metazoa; phylum Chordata; class Aves; order Passeriformes; family Meliphagidae; genus Entomyzon; species Entomyzon cyanotis. Next base: position 4,426,807 of record JAKEPQ010000743.1, on the reverse strand, counting down.
GCTGGGAGGTGGTGCTGAAGGAGATCCGGACGCTGGTGGACATGGCACTGACGTCCCCTCTGCAGGACGACTCCATCCACCAGGCCCCCCTGGAGATTGTCTCCAAGCTGCTCTCAGAGGTGAGGCCTCAGCAGGGCTCCTGGCGCTTGCAGATGAGACACAAACAGTTAAAAGCTTGGGGGTGGGTTTTATTTTAACTTGGGCTGTCAAAATTCTGCCTGTGAGTCTGCTCGTGACTTCTGCTCTGGAGTGGAGTTTGCACTTGCTGGGGAGAAGGAAAATTTGACCCATATTAGGTAGATTTCTAGAAACAAAACAAACCCCGTTTTTCTTGAGTTTATTGGTTTCGGTTTTTTGTTTGTTGGGTTTTTTTGGTTTGTTTTTTTAGATTCTTAGTTATCTATGGTCAATTTATTATGGGTCAAATGCATGTCTTATTTAAAGTCAGTGGTAAAGCTCTCTGACTTTTTTCCATTGGCTTTGCTTCCATGACCAATAATTTTTGTACCAATATACGTACACACCAATAAATTACTTGTGTAGCTATTTTATTTTTACTAATTCTGGTAAAGAAAACTATTTTTCTTCAGAATTATCTATCCTCCTCCTAATAACATCTGTTTCAAATATTTAATTTTTCATGGACAGGAAATGTAATGCCGTGCAGGCTTTTCATGTCTTAGTTCTGATGTGGAAGGATTTGATATAAGGAAAAAAAATCCACTATCGTTTTTTCTTGCAGTAGTCAAAAATCTTAGCAACTCACAACTTTATAATCTCTGGATGGATCATGCTGCTGAAAAAGCCCAAATCCCAGCGCAAACTCTTCTATGTAGGTTGTAGCATAGGTGACTTCCAGTCAATTTATTGGCTTTTACTGATACCATGTTTAAAGAAAGAATTTCAGGAAAACTGGCAGTTAGTTTACTGCCCACAAATAGTATCCAGCGCCACAACAATCCTTTTAATAATTCTTGTAGAAACATACAGCTTGTCCTAAGAAAACGTTTTAAAGAAATATATTGCTAACTTCACTTTTCCAATTGAAAAAGATCTCCTCTGGCATCCTGGTTTGCACCACACTTCATGACAAGCAGTATACTACCTTCCTTAGGAGAATGATTTAAATGCCATGTTTTTTATTCAGAAAATAACCAATTGAGTCTTGAGCCTTTGTGCTTGTGTCTGGTGGCAGCTGAGGACTGTGTGTGCTGATGTACCAACTCGAGTGCTCTTTGCTCACTCATCTTTTTCTATTCAACTCTTTCAGAACAACAACTTAACCACTCAAGACCATGAGAGCATTATTGTGGTGAGTATCCTTCTGTCAAAAGCTGAGGATAGATCTATATTGTTTGATAACAGTTCTGTTAGTGCTTGTCTCTGCCCCAGTGAAGTAGGACGAATGTGAAATGAAAGCCTTTCCACCAATGCTGCTGAGCTTAGGCAGGAATCAAAACCATTTGTCTGTTTTTTGTGTGGCTTTGTCATTTCTCTTTCCCTATTTCACAGATGAATAACAGTAAAGCTTTCTCATCAGCCTGAGTGAGAGAGCACAGCATGTTGAGTGTTAATAATCTCTCCAAGTGGCCTCCTTAGGAGGCTACACAGAACAATATTCATACCTATATATTCTTTAAATGGTCAAACCCCATCATTTCTAGATGTGCCCTATAAAACCCTTAGGCTGAGTAGTTTCCTGAGGGGCTAATGCTGCCATATACAGAATGTCTCCATTGCTGAGGGTATGTGAGCAAGTGATTGCTGTTGGAAGTGTGGATATATGTATGTGTCACTACAGTTTAAACCCCTGCTAACTTATTTACAAAAATACCATCTTCAACTTTCTTCTTTTCTGTAGGTCACATTTATTTAGACATAGAAATAAGTGAATCAAATGGCAGCTCTGTTGCGTGTGAAACAAAGTATAAAATCTCAATGGTCTGTCAGAGAGGTGGAACTTGGTTCCCCATCACTGTGATTTAATTTCATTCTGTGGCGATTTCCAGGAGATTTTCCCAGTAATCTAATCTGGAGCCTCACCACCACCTGATTGTATCACATCTCCATGACTCTTTCTGCAAAATGACAAGGTGACAGGTAGCTGCCAGTAGGTGTGAATTGTGTTTAACTACTGTTTAAGATACCCTTTAGCTGGAGTCAACCACTGAGATGAGTTTCTAAAGTAGCATTTACTTTTCTTTGCTATAGCTTTCATTTAACTCTAGACCCAAGGGTAGTTCAGGCCCCTGGTTGTTTGGGAGAGAGGATTTTCCAATAAAAAGATGTGAGGTGGTCCTGCTGTGAGCAGGGAAGTTGGACCAGGTGGCTTCCAAAGGTTCTTTCAGCCTGTGTTATTCCTCTGTTCTGGTGATGACTTCTTCAGTTCAAGTCCTGCCCTCGTGTAGGTTGTGCCTGAGCCACGAAGGAGCTGGCAGTTTCTGGGCATCCAGAGCTCCCTGCCATTACACAGATAACCTGGGCTATTCCTGGAAAGTATTGCTAATACTGTGTATTTATGTAGCATGTGGAAAGTACACAGTGCTTGGCCGTGCAGATGGGACCAGCTTTCCTTCTCTGGATGGTGCTGGAGCAGATCAATATTCCAACCAATCCCTTCCTGCTCAGGATGGAAACGCACGTGTTGCCACGGCTGGGCAACGTGGGACACCATGTGTCTACTGCTGGCCACGGTGCCCATCAGGAAAACACAGGACAAGGTCCTTTCAGGCTGTCACTCTTCCACTCTGACCACAGAGGCAGAGCCATGACCTGCTTGAGTGCCCCTGTTGTTGTTTGGCAGCTCCTGTAGCAAACCCTTCCAAAGATGGACTCAGGAAAGATCTTGAGCTCAGGTGTTGGATGGGGAGTGAGGATGTTCTGGCCTCACTGGATGGGGTTGTGTTCTCCTTCAGTCCCCTGTGGCTGGGCCACCACCAGGACAGGAGTGAACAGTTGCAGAAGGGATGGTACATGATAATGACCAGAAACCTCGTGGTTCTTATATGTAACCAAGACAGAGCTTTGCAGATGTGTTTGGGTTTGCTGTTAAAATTGACACTAATCTTTACCTGTTTGTGTGTGAGAGTGGCTACTGCAAACACAGCCATTGCAAGCAGACTCACAGGGCTGAATAAGGACATGAGAGCGAAAGCAAAAACCAAAGCAGGCTGCCTTAGTAAAACCCCAGGTGCCATCCAGATAAAATATCTGGTGTTCAGTTGTTTAATACAAAATGTCCTGGCTGCTGTGTTCATTGTCTCACGTTCAAATGGGTACTGGGAATCCCTTTAGCTGAAGAGTGGAAAAGCCCGAAGGCACCATCACATAGAATATATTATTCTAGTACCGTTTTCTAATTTACAAAGGAAGCAACAACAGCATAAGTTCATTACCCCCTCAGTGGCAGGTATGACCTCTAATGTATTTACCCTGGATAAGCACATTGGTTTGCGTAGCAACAGAGGAATGGTTGATCTCAGCTTTTACAAAGTTGGATGCTTGATTTTGATAAATAAGGTACTCCCAGGTTAGAACGGTGCTAGGTTACTTCTAGTGAGCTATTTCTCACAAAAAAGAGCTTTAACTCCTCCACAAAGGATGTGTGTATGTGTGTGGTGTTGTTCAGTTTTTTCTTTCAGGGAGATATTCTAACTGAAATGGTGAGCTGAATTCACCCTTGCTTTTTTACATCATAGAGCAATTGGTCTGCTCCTGTTTCCATTTAAACCCTTATAAGCATTGCACTCCTTTGCCTGTTTTATGTATTTACACTGATGTAGTTAAAAGCAGAGTTTTCCTGAGGATTCATAACAGAGGTGTGCTTGAACTTACTTGTAAAATAAACATACAGCCCACCTCTAATTTCTTTATTGATGCTTTTGCCCTTTTCTAAAAGTGAGCTTTTATACCCCCAACAAAAATACATCCCTGCGATATGCTTACTCCAACTTGTAATTGAATTTTTCTCTTTCTTTTTAAAGGCAATTGCACCTTTGCTGGAAAACAACCATCCTCCTCCTGACCTCTGTGAATTCTTCTGCAAGGTATCAGAACAGCTTTCCTTTCTGAAATCTCATGGTTGTATATGAATGTCATTCTTTGAATGGGAGGTTGTTTTTCTTCTTCAACTCCTTACCTCCTGCCCAGATTGATTTCACTTTATGGTCAGCAAGCAATGATACTGCAATAGTGAGCAGCACCATTATGCTTAGTATATCAGACTGTTTTGTCCTGATACTGTGTGAGAGTTAAAATCTTGAGACTCCCACACCTCAGTCTGGGTACGAGAGGTGTCCTACTGCATGTTCTGTTTAGCTAACGCAGAAATCATTGGAGCCACTGTGTTCAGATGTGTGTAACTCAGCCCTTACAGTATTTTGTCACTGGGTAATGGCAGTGGGAGCATCATAAGGACCCATCCTCTATTCTGGTAAATCCATGCTTGTGCTTCATTTTGCATCCTTTCCATAAAGTTTTGAGTACTTTGGATTGCAGACCTTGTGGATTTAAAAATACTGCTTTTCCTCGAGGCCTGTTTGTGTTTCAGTTTCAAGTCTGCTTAAGTTTGCTTTCTGATGCCTGGGTATGCATTTGTCAAACATTCTGGATGCTGATTGTAATTCCCTTCCAGAGTTATTAATCAGCTGCTTCTTCCTACAGAAATTGAGTCAAGTTACAGAAACTCCTCTGACTTGCATTTTTATAAGCATTCTTAGGCCATTTGTAGCCTCAGACTCAAGGCATTTTTATTCCTGATTTGGGTTGGTGGTTTTTTTTTTTTTTTGTTTTTGGTGCCCATCAGACATGGACACCTAATTGTCTGTAAATGTGTGGCATGGGCTGTGTATAGTTGCAGGAAGGGAACCAGGTTATGGACTTCCCAGAACTGAAGTGAACAGGGTAATGAGAAGGAGAATTTATCTTCAGAATTGACGCTGAGCAGGGGGTTGGGCCAGATGACTTTCAGAGGTCCTTCCCAACCTGAATTACTCTGACTGATAGATTATGATTGTATATTTTATCCTGTGATGGAAGAGTGGGTTGTTGGTACATTCCAAGATCCACCACAGGTTTTTAGCCTGGATCCCAAAGAAAGGAGGTTTGTGCCATTACACTGCCTGTGTGAACATACCTTCCTGTCCCCACCCCCTTTCCTTTTGAAACTGTTGGCAGTCTTCAACTGAATTTGACAAAAGGGGTGTAAGACCCCAAAATGTACACCGGAGTGAGTTTTGGGAAGAACAGGCAACAGGGAAGGGAATTTGCAGTTTGTGAGCTCCCATGGGAACCTTCTGCTAGATGCCAGCAAGTCCATAGGGACAAGCAGTGTTACAAGTACCTTACTCCCAGAAAAGATTAATTTAGCCCTTGGATCTTGTTAATCTTGAGGCAATCCGTGCATGGGGTGTGAAGCTGGGGAGACACATCTCCATAATTGCTGCAGCTCACACAATGACCTGTTGCTCGTTGCAGCACTGCCGAGAGCGCCCGCGGTCCATGGTGGTGATCGAGGTGTTCACCCCGGTGGTACAGAGGATTCTCAAACACAACATGGTGAGTGCTCCTGCCACAGGAACTCCTGCAGTTTGGACAAGTTTTACTGCCCTGTCTTTTGTGATCAGCAGCTGTTCTGTTGCCTGTAATGCGCTGTGGTATATAAATCTGGGCTCCCAAATGGTGAATGCTGCATGTAATTGTGTGTTACTTCATCAATGCAGAACTAATAAGCTTTCAGTGGGATTCTCAAGAGCTTCTAAGCAAGGCCATGTTCTGAGGGATGGTTCTTTTGGCAGCAGAGCCAGCAGATGCAGCTCCAGCTCTCTCCCACCTGGCCCTTGGCTCCTTATTTACTCCCTGCATGCCATCCTTGCAGTCAGAACAGTTTAAAATCAAATAAATAACAAAACCAGAATGGGGGCTTTGTTGATTTTGAGCTGGGGACCTCAACACTTTTTCTGTAACACACTGCCAGCTCTCAGGATTTCCATTTTTCTTTAGGCTCATGTCCAATGAGTTCTTACTTAGGTTTCCTGAATATCCTTACGCTTTTCTGCTATTATTCTTCCTTCTCATTGCAGGATTTAGATACTCTGTCATTTTATGGCTGTTCTAGCCCAGACTTTCTGTCTTCTCATTGCTGATCAATCCCTTGTTAGTGTTTGAAATAAATGCCCTGCTTTGCTCTCTCCACCCTAGACCAGATTCTCTTCCCCCAAACTCTCAAAATATTCTTACATGATCCATACTCCTTTCCTAAGAGAGCTCTGGCGTATTTATGAGCTCTCCAGCTTTTGTGGCATATTAAATTTCCTGCCATGGTTTTTAAGTTACATGAAGAGGTCTTTCTTCACAATGCTGTGGCAAAGAACAGCAAATAAATAAAATAAAATATTTAAGGCAGTTGATTCGGCTGTGATCTCAAGGATGAACCTCTGTAACTTCATAATCAACTTCTTTTCACTAACATATAATTTTAGAGACCATCCATTGTCATGCTGTGATTAGCATGAGCCCAGTAGAAAACAGTTCACATTTCTTATTTTTCCAATCTCATTATTTAACTCCCTGAGTTTACAGAACTAGGTAGAAAACCCAAGATGGCAAAAAGGTCATATTCCTGGCTCTGTGCCAGCACTCTGCAGACATGTAAACATTTTTGAATATTCTGTAGTGTTCAGTGAAATATTCTGTAAATGTTATTCTTGGATTCCAGGCTGATTTTTTAAAAGCATCCAGAGCTCTTGAGGGGTCTCAAATAAAATCTAAATGCATAGTGTAATGCTTGTATTTGGTTAGCTTCAGAGAATTGGGTATATTTACCATACTTAACATTTGCAGATTGAAAATCAACATGTCTGTACCGCAGCGTGTAGCCGGAGAATTTATGGTGTCAGGTATTAATTGGAGTGGATTTGGGCACTTTACCACTCTCTGGGGACTTCTGTACTGAATAGTCCTTTAGAGAATGTGTGTGTGTGTGCAGGTAAATGAAGTTACTCTTCAGGGGACACTAAACTTCATCACCTCAGGAGGCCCTGTGCAGTCCTTGGGGCAGGAAACAGAGCTGGCTCTTCCCACCTTTGCCTCCAATTTGTTGTGTGGCCTTTGAAAATTCCCAGCAAGTTTTGTTCCACAGTTTTTAACCTATAAAATGGGGAAAGAGTGTTTCATTTATGAAAGATTTTGACATCTCGAAACAACAAGGATAAGTTTTTTCTTGCTGATTCTACCTGTTAGGTGCAGGACTGGAGGCTGTCGTGTGCTGAGTTGTTTGGGGAGTGCTCAGCAACCTCCCAAACCTTTTGGGCTGTTTCTAGACTCAGCCCAAATACTTGAATATAAGCACTTTGCTTTTTTTTCCTTTTTTTGAGCAAACAGTAATGGTAGTGTGTATTGTTCTGTACTTGCTATGGCACAGGGCATCATATTATATTCAGAGAGATATTTTATTTTACGGAGATCAGCAATGGCATCCTCTGTATGATCTCTTGGACTTTGAGTCCAACTTCAGTTAGGACACCTGGAAGTTTTTGGTCATTTTTTCTGTCTTATCATATATTAATACACATTGTGCTGCAGAAGTGCCTGAAACCAAAATGAGTTAACAGAAGGTTTCAGTGCTCTGGGAGTTTATCTTCCCTTCTACAGACCACCACTAGTTCATTAGCATTTGTGGCATTTCTTTAAAATTTCAGTTGCCATGTGTTTTTTTCAGGATAACTTCCACAGGCAGCTACTGGAGGGATAACTGGGAATACTTGTTTGTCCTCAGTGGACCTTGTTCCCCACTTGGAAATTCAGCTCTGTAGTTCTGCAACACCTGTGTAATAAGGTTACACCTGTGTAAATGTGAGGAAATGTGCTGTGGAATAACACTCACCAGACAGCAGAATTTACTCCTTTCACATGTAAAAATAGCAGGTGATGTGAGGAGATGCACGATTTTAGTTAGCAGGTGCCTCTCTGACTGCAGGATTTAAAGAAAGCGACTCCTGAGCTCACCTGTCAAATTCAAGTTGTAGCTGGAGTAAAATCCTTGGAGAAAAAACTGATCTCTGGCTTTATACTTGATTGCTTATTGATTGCATGTCAAAATGATTTTCTCTAAAACCAGAATATATATCATGCCAAACGTGGAAAAATATTCTTTTTTGAGTTTTGTTTCTAAAAATCTGCAGTTAAGAGTGGAAGCAAAAGCGCCGAACAAAAAAATTGCTTTTGAAACACAAGAATTAAGTGAAATGTGCAAAACAAATGTAAGTGTGGGTGAGATTTTTTTTTTTAGTTGTTTGTTTCATTAAACAGATCTTCATTTTCAAAGTGGGTGTAAGGGAGAGAAGAGATTGGAAAGCCTGTCATTATTAGCAGGGAGAACATTACTTCAGTGTGCAGAGATGCTGTTCTCTTGACGCTGTCAGCATAATTGTAGTGTGAATTCAGTTGTGTTTGAGCTGGTTTCTTTTGAAAACCCTCAGTTTCAATGTACATTCACCATCTTCACCAAGTCTCTCCTTCTTGGACAGGATTTTGGGAAGTGCCCTCGGTTGCGGCTCTTTACTCAGGAGTACATTCTGTCTTTGAACGAGCTGAATGCTGGAATGGAGGTGGTGAAGAAGTTTATTCACAGGTTAGTTACATTTTTTTAATGAGCATATTTCCAATTCTGTATCCATGATTTGGTGTGTTACTTCTCCCAACCCTGCTTTATCTCTTTTCTGGCTGTTAAGAGTAGCTGGTACTTTTTGGTACTGGCAAACAGCAAATAAATTGAATCCATCAGGCAATGCTGCTGAAGTCTCTTTTAAAAAATGCTAATTTTCAATTAAGGCTGGAGTTTCTGTCTACTTTTACACTGCAAGCAAATGGACTTTGCTGAATGTACATTCTTCTTATACATTTAGACTCAAAGCCTCTGCAGAATGATTCAAATTAACTTTTGATCTCATAATGCTCACTCAATGCGTGAGATTTTGGGAGGGCAGTAGTGATACCACATCAATTAAACTGATGATTTGGCTTAGCCTTGTTCATAAATAGGGCCATTGGGTTTACAGGGTTAAAATATCTCTCTGCTATGGCCCTTCTGAAGAGGCCCCAGGAATGCCTATCCAGGTCTGACACCTCGTTCTGTCTGACTGGTTTTGTACACAGAAATCTTCCTCGCCACGCTGTCATCTTGTTTTTTGTTTTTCAGCATGCATGGTCCAACGGGACAATGCCCACATCCCAGGGTCCTGCCAAATCTTGTAGCTGTCTGCTTAGCTGCCATTTATTCCTGTTACGAGGAATTTATCAACAGGTCAGTATGAATTCCCAGGTGACCACGTGTTACATCCAAACCCACGGCACTGCTAAACAAGATCAGTGTGAGATGGGTGTGCTAGAAAACCTGAAAGAAGCTGAACCTTCATTCCCTGATACTCACCAAGGGAGTGAGTAAAGGAAAGGGTGAGACCTTAGAGAAGGGACTGTGTGTAAATCCCTGTGTATCTGCAGCTTTGAAGCTGAGCTGGTTTCACAACACTGTCTTGGTTATTGTGGAAAATCTGATTCCTCACTTACTGCAAAATAGACTCGGCAGTTCCTGACACACGAGCCAGTTTCCAGCAGACACTGAGGGTTCCCCTCTGCTGTGTTTCCTGTTTGTTTATGCCTATCTGACTTTCCTCATGGTAGAGCACGGACAGGGGCTGCTCAGTGTCCAACACAAATTCCAGGCACGAGGGCTGCAGACAAATGTCTGGGCATGTACTATAGCCAGATACATACTTGGGCATGGATTCTGTTACAGCTTTGCACAACTTCGACGGGAAAGTTCACCTTTAGACTGAGCTGGCCTGTCAATTAGAGTAATGAAAAGCTCAAATCTTTGTAAAATAGGAGCTTCAGAACAGTCCTATTGGAGCCTTTTAATGTTTTTAATTGATTTCAGTAATCCGATTACACGGAAGAAAGCCATCCGGTGGGCTGGGGCGAAATGAAGAGGGAAATTGCAAAAAATCGTGGCTTCTCAATGTTGCACTCTCTCTCCCGCTCTCTGCTGGTATGTCTGTCCACTGAGATTATTTGTTTATTTTTAAAATCCAGCCGGGACAATTCGCCAAGCCTGAAGGAAATTCGGAACGGCTGCCAGCAGCAGTGCGACCGAAAGCCCAACCTCCCCCTCCGCCTTCTCCACACGAGTCCTGACCTGGTCTCTCAGGAGGCCACCTTGACTGAATCCCGTCTCAAACCAGTCATCGTCACTTCCAACGAGATCCACGTGGAAGTGGAGCGCAACAACACCGCCAACCAGAAGATGACAGCCGGCGTTGGCAACGACAGCGAGCCCAACCTCATCGACTGCCTGATGGTCAGTCCCACCTGCAGCACCATGAGCATCGAGCTGAGCGCCCAGGCTGACAGGATCCTGGGCTGCTACGTGGAGATTCTCAAGATGCTGTGAGTAGCGGCTTGGAATGGCTTTTTGAACAATCATCTTGACAATGAGGGGCTTTTCCCACAGGCCTGTTGTCTTCAACATCTGTGGCTAGCCAGCACATGGTTGTAAATCTTAACTCTGGCTCTGGAGAGTCCAGCCTTTGAAAGAGGCATCTGGCACTGCCAAGATGTTCTAAAAATAGCACTAGGAAGATGAAAATGGAAAGCTTATTTGTACAGTGAGCCTCAGGCATTTTACAGAAGACAGGATGTTGGTGCCGGTGGTTTCTGTTTTTGTTCTTGCCCACCAAAATAATTTAGAAAAACCATTTGTCTCCTCCAGGGCTCTTGGGCTGGCCTGAGACAGAGCTAGAAAAAGATGTGCTAGGTTCAGTGCCTGTGCAGTGATAGGCAGCACCACTGCCCTGACTTCAGCAGGAGTTGGATAAAGTTCTCATTGTTCACTTAGATGTCCTCCCTTCACGTGTTTGTAGAAGTTTTATGACTTATTCAGATTATCTTGTATTAGAATGGAACCTCTATTTGTTGCCCAGTTGCTTTCCTACAGTGGCATGTATTAGGAAATGGGTGTTCAAATAGTCTTTACAAAATGATGGCAAGATGATTCCTGGGAGGCAAATCCTCTGAATATCTCAAACAGGAATATAAAGGAAAATGTTCTTCAGGAAAAGCTTGTTTTACTTTGGATAAATAAATGAAAAGGAATAACACAAAAGGTGGACTGCAGAATAGAAGCTTGTAATACAAGTGCAATAAAACAACTTCATTGACTTTGATGGCCAGCTCTGGTACTGAGTTGCAGTATGTCTTGTGGCAAACTGTTAAACTTCTACATTAATTGTTTGTAACCAGTGTGAGGCTTAATGAAGCAATAATAGGCTTTTTAGAATCCAAGACATGGTGGGTGAAATTTGGACGCTGCTGTAAGCCATAAGCTTGTGTCTACACTGCAGACAAATGCACATCTGGGGGTGCACTCTCAAGGAATTAATTAAACTGCTGTGATGGAGGATTTTGTGAAGGTTTTGTCCCACATTTTCATTTTTTTCAAAATCCGTAGTACAAATTTGCAACATCACTCTTCCACTCACTGTACAGCTGACTTGCAATTACTTAGGCATTCATTCAAAACTGGAGACAGGACAAGTGAATACAGGATACTGTTCCCATTAGATTCTTGAGCAGGAAGTTGCTTTGAAAGCTAATTTTATCTTTTTTCCCCCTGTGGCCTAGGCTCTTCTGCCTTTAAAAATGTTTGCATTAAAAAGGCAAAGCATCTGAGTTTGCTTCATCTGGGGGCTCCTTTCTCCCAGGTGCTACATTGAACACATCATGTATTTATTCCTGTCCCCTTGACTCTCCCTGTTTTCCATAAACACTGTGCACTCTCCCAGTCCTGATGCTGGTTTGGATGCTGACTCACCGAGCATTGACGGTTTTGGTTTCATCACGCAGCTGGCACACACTTATAAACAAATTCACAAAGGGGCATGTTCTTCCTCCCAGTCTCTCCACATTTTAAACATTTGATATGCCAGGTCTCAATTTTCGTATAATTTGCTACGCAAAGAGCTCATTTCACTCCATACCTTAAAATAATCTATTTTTTGGATGTGTTTGCTGTATTTTTAAAAATCAAGCTGTTCAGCAGCAATGATGAAAACGGGAATGTGTTACTCTTATAGGTGTTGTAGGTGTGGGGCAGCTTTGGGTCCTTTTTCTGCTTGTTCTACAGGAGTTCTGCAGGGTGAAACCCACAGGATGTGCACAGTGAGGGACCAGTGATACCACAGAACTGGTGCAACTCTGCAGAATGCCTTGCCGGAACCCACACCCTGCTTGAGAAATCACAACCTGTGAGAATATAGGGCAGCTTCTAGGGCAGAGCCATGGCTGTAGCTCCATTCATTTGAGTTCCCTTCCACTCCTGTTCATCCCTTGATTTTTTTTTTTTTTTTTTTTTTTTTTTTTTTTTGGGGCCTGAAAGGAGTAATGCAGAACTGAGTCCTGCTCCTGATTCTGCCACTGGCTCACTAGGAAGTTTTAGATAAGTCACTTATAAATGCCACATTTTCCTTATTTGTAAAACATAGGTAAAGATTTTCAATGTTGTTTTTTAAATGCTGAAACCAGTGATGGAAAAGCATTCTGGAAGGGCTTGTGGTTATTAACAAAAATACAAGATAATGCTGTTGTGATGCTGATTACTTTCATGCTCTAACTCTTCTTGAACAAAGGGTTTGTGTTGCATGAAATACTATTACTGTACTTTGAAAATCTGAGAATATGAAGAAAGAGAGTTGAAGAACATGCCAGTAGGAAGAAAACATTAATTATAAAACAACTGCTATCCAGGAGCTGAGCTCTCAGCGGGCATTCACTAAAATAATGTTCTTATTAATATCACTGGTAAGCCAAACATAAATAAGATGCTTAGCATTGAGTTTGATTGTTCTTTTAGGTGTCTGACTCAGTATCATCATCAAAACAAGAGAGTCACCAGCAATGATATCTTTTTTACATAATTAATTTAGGGCAGCAGGGAGTAATTTATTTAGGCAGATTTTAATTATTGGAAGTCTAGCAAATAAGAATTCTCAACAGTAGCTTCAACAGAGGACATTTTATTTTCACCTAACTTACGCAATACTTACTTTTTTTGGGAAAAAACTCACTTTTAATATTGATGAAGATGTTATTTACTAATCACTGTAATACTTCACTTTTTGCACAGAAGGCTGAAAGGGCAGTTTAGAAAGTTCATCTGTGGGGCTGTTACAGCACCTAGAACATCTTTGACCCTTTTTCCAGTGTAGTTGAGTAACAAAACACAACTATTGCACACTAAAATGGAAACAGAAAATCGTGATTTTAAAGATGTTGACAGATGACCCAAAGTCTGAGCAGATTTTAAAGGAGACACAGTCTCTGGGGGAGCATGGTAGTTTGGTCCTGCACTCAAAAGTGGATCAAACTTCTGGGTCAATATTCTGTAACTCATTCTGGACTCTGATAGTGTTACTGACACCAGTCAATGCCTCCTGAATGCTGCAAGTCTTAAACTGGTGCATGGATAATGCACTAAAGGAATTGAAAAGTTTCTGTTTGTGATATTAAATTAGGAGGCTCTGGGAACAGCTCAGCATTGCCCAGCTCCTACTTTCACATTAATGTTCCCATGCATTTGGGAATGTCTTGTACTTTGTCAAGCCAAACTTGTGCTTGAGCAGCACAACCATGGTTAGAGAAAGTTGCAGTAGAAGGGGTCATGTGTCCTCTCCCTGGGCTGGAGGACTTAAAAGTCTTCTTTCACCTGAAGGACCCCACTGGTTCCAGGGGGTGGGGAGACACTTCAACTGTCTGCAGTGAAATCTGGGTCAACAGATAGCAAGGTCAGCTGGCTCAGAGAACAGACCCCTCTTGGGAAGCTGTGATGGTGTTGTATCATAAGCTGTTACCCTTTGTCTGTGTTATTTTTTGTTTCCATGGCTGCCTGTAGTGGCAAGGCTCCATCCAGATGTCCAGACACTTGTACCCCTCTCTGGGGCCAATGTCACAACCTGTTTTGGGCAACCTTGTGTTGCTGTTTCCTGATGCTTCCATGCCAACTGTGAGCAGTGGAGCCCATTTCTGTTCTCAGCAGTCAGGGCAGAACCTTTCTAGGGTCTTCCAATGGAGCTAAATTTTCTTCTTTTGAAAAACACAAACAAGCCTGTCGCTGTTGAGCCGCTAGCAGAGAAGGAAAACCCGGATTCTCAGCGTGGCGTAGAAAAAGCACTTTATTGTTTGAATCCAACAATCCAACATATATATAGACTTTTTAGAGGTCACCCAGATTGGTCAGTCAGAAACCTCCCTCTAGGCCTGATTGGCCAGGCCTGAACTGTCCAAATCTCGAGACACTGTTTTTAGTAACATCCAAACTTTATCTTTGTTTATAAAACACAAAAGAAATTCTCATGGGAAAGACCTGTGCTAGCCACACAAGCCCATCTCCAAAGACGGCTGAGCATGAAAAGGCACCTCACTGTTTTGCTGTGCTTTATATTGACAAGGGGTCTGATGAGGCTTTTTCTCAGCCTGTCCTTGCACCCTGAGTTAAACCTTACGTCATACAATTCAGGGAATTGGACCTAGAGCCAGGGAAAGAAGGGATCAGATATGTGGAGGGCTTTGGTCATCTTATTATTATCTGACAACAGAGGATATCTTGTCAATCTGCTCAGTCTGGAGAAAAAGCTGCTTCCAAGTAGTTGCTCTCGTCTCTTCATTATCCTCCAAAACCCAAGGACTTGGGGCTTGCAGTGTCTCAGAGATGAGAGCGATGGCTTTCCAAACACAAGCACCCACTGGAGCTTCCCCTGCCTGCTCTGCATTCCCCAATAGGTCAGTGGCATGCTCTGAATATCCCCAGTGGATTATCTTATGTCATGTTTATCGGGGTTGCCCTGGGCTGCTCGTATGTTTTGGATTGTTTGTGCCGCACATGACATGCGGGCAGGTTTTCATTTTGGTGAAAGGTGATCCCGGGGAAGGAAAATGTATTATGTTGGCAGGCCAAGAGCGATGATGGCCCAGAGGCAAAGTCACTGCAGTCAGGGATTATTTAATTAATATGGTTGTTCTGTGTTGTGGCCAATCCCCTAGGACAGGTTCTGGGGTGAGTGAGGCTGTGTGCAGTGGCAGGTGATGGCTCTGACAGATGTCACCACCTGGCTCTGTGACCCCCACGCTCTTCCCAGGGACCTGCAGGTCGGGCTGCAGCCTAGAATTGCAAATCCTGCAAAAATCAGAGCCAGGGAGTTGTTCTCCCTCTTTTATAAGGCCAGTCCTGGGATTTGAGCTGTGTGATGAGTGTTGAGCCCAGCGCCCTTTGAAGAGCTGGGAAGGGACTTTGTCACAGGCTCTGTCCCAAGCTCTCCCTGTAGCTCTTTGCTCCCTCCTTCTCCTGGCCCAGCCTCTTTGTCTGGCTCGTTGCAGTGGTTGTTAACTGCAGCCAGAACTAATCCATCTCCCTTTCTTTCCCTGCTTCACTTCTGTCTTGTGTTGGAGCTTTGAATGGACTGAGAAAAAAAAATAGGAAGAAAAGAAAAAAGCAACTGCCTGAAATGAAAGAAGGGTGCAGATGAGATGAGCACAGGCAGAAGGAAAATGTTTTTGAAAAGGGAATAGGTGGGAGGAGGAGAAACACCATAGGCTTTTAATAAGTAGTTCGGTTTTATTCCCATGCTATGCTTGTTTCATGTTTCCTAGCTCAGATTGAAGGGATCACAGGCTGTGCAGATTTTATGTTCAGGTCCCACTCATGTGACCAAATTTTATCTATTTCATAGGAGACAGTCTCCCTTCCTTTCCTTCCTTTCCTTCCTTCCCTTCCTTCCCTTCCTTCCCTTCCTCCCCTCCCTTGGGAAGCAGACTGTGGTTTATTTTCACTGCTTTCTCCCAGACATGCCCTGCAGATGGAGGCTCCCCAGCTTCAAGAAAAGTTAGAGTGACACTGTCCAATTCTGTCTGCAGTTTCATCTATTACAAAACAGCTTTTTTTCTTACTCTTGGCAATTTCCTTTGAAGATTAGCCATGAAAAATTGATTGGTTCATATTATTAGTAATCACAACTCTCCAGATTGCTCAAGAAGGAACTTCAGTGATGTAACAGTTAACCTGAGATGTCACAGGAGCTAAGCCTCAAAATGGGTCTCAGCTTTTAAGCTTCTGTTGGAAAAGATTTGTAGGTCCTGTATCTCCTGTGATAGGAAGCACCTTTAACACCTTCAAATTTTCTAACTCAGCCTTTGACTTCCAAGTCTCCCTTGCTCAAAAATCTGCTTTTAAAGTTGTTTGGATCTACCAATAAAAATGTGTTGGTTTTAGAATAAATTCAGCTAGGAATTCCCAAGAGGTATGTAAAATAAAATAAAATAAAATGTCTGGAGTATGTTCTCACACCTAGTGAGACCCAGACTGTGTGGTGAGAGACCTCTGGGATTTCTCAGGGCTGCAGCTTTAGATATGTTGCATCAGCTCTCTCCTGCAGAGACCTGGTAGTTAAAAGAGACTTTCAGCTGAACCTGAGCCCAGGTCAGAGCTCTGTGTCACCATCCCTTTCATTGTGTCTGTAGGTCAGAAACAACAAATAATTTTGTAGAGAGCTTTAATTAATCAAAACTTTGTTGAAAGAACTGGGAGAGCTCATCTTAGAGATGCTGTGTCAGAGGTTTCCTTGCTTTATTTCAGTTTATATGACAAGCCCCATCCTCAGGTGTTTCATGATACTCACTTTACACTGATTAAATGGAAAACCAGCCCCTGTAGTGAAGTCCTGCTTCATGTCTCACTGTTCTGAGACATTAAACAAAGTTGATCATCTTCCTTTTATTTGTTCAGTGGCTAAGCAGGTAAGGGACTTTTTTTCTCTGGAAAGAACCTTAGGAATGGGTGATCACAGAATGCTCTTGCTGTGGTTGACTCACACTCACTTTACGTTTGTGTGGCACCCCTTGTCTCATAGTTGCCCCTAGTTTAGACCTGAGAACAGAATTTTTATGGAGGAGAAAATTAGGTTCACTGGGTTCTGCCACCACTGGCATGGGCACGGGGTTTCTTTTTTCAATTACTGTAACTTCACATGTGCTGTTCTGGTTTTTAATACACTAAACCACATTCAGGTCACAGTGGCACTCATGGGTTGGTTGCTTGCATGAGATATTACACATTTGTGTAAGCTGAACTCATACTGTTCTTGGGCAAGTAATAACTGCTTCCCTGGTTGATTTTCACATCATGATTCTCCAATTAAGTTAAACTTCTCTGCATGTTGCTTCTTAAGAATACCCTTCTCATCCATTTAAATTTTCTTATTCTGTGAACACATCTTTGTGGACTGTCCCATATGATGTGTTGTGTTATTAGTTTATGGACATTTCTGGTTTATGTGGTTTGAAAGATGGATGAGACTTTGGAAAGGCATCCATCTTCAATTTCTCTGGGCTAGAAATTTCCCTGTGCAAAACTGCATTCTTTTGGAACAGTTCCTGTGCATATGTTGTCTGTCTCTCATGCTATCAGTAGATACTGTCCATCTGAGAACATTACACTTCGTTCCTTCCCAAAGACACACCACACTTCTGTGCCAAGTTTCCAGTAAGCTGCAGCCAATAATCTGGTTTTTAACACTGAAATCCAAAGGGTAGCAGCACTAAGAGGAGGTGGCAGAATTATCTACATTGCTTCTGCAGACATCCCCAGGTGTTTCAGCCTATATGAGATTCACTTCTGAGTTACTAATGGGACTCAGAGGGTCTGGGCTTTGGCAGGTGGGTTCTGTGCCCAGTTTTGGTGCTGATTTGGTATCTTTGTTTTTACAAATGGGCTTATGTCTCAACACCAAAGAAAAATTCCAATTAAATGCAGACAGGGGCTGTAAATAGCAATGGACTGGTAATTGCTCTACCAACTTAGATGGAAGTATTACTTAGTGATTAAATGTCAACAGGTTTCACAAACAGCAAATGTCTTGAAGTTGTAAAGAAGGCCTCTCTGGAGGTCACTGTAAATACCAGATTTATTGTGCCTCAATGGAGAATGTGCTGAAAGTGGAAAGGGAAATGTCACTGTAGATCTTGAGAGTGTTTCAGTAAACCAGAAAGGTTGGTGGTGCCCACAGTAAAAAGCTTTTAACTCCTTGCACTAACTGTTGACAAACCATATTCAAAACCTGGTAACCTATTGACAAAATGTTCATTTTGCAGGTCAGACTATGATGACTGGAGACCAGCCCTGGCCAGCTTGCTTCAACCTATCCCATTTCCCAAGGAGTGAGTTTGCACTGTCTTAATATTTACTGGCTTATTCTTGTTACTGTTCTTTAATGGTGAAATATACGTCAAGTAAAAGCTGATGGTGATAGGAGCTTTGTGCCTCTAGTATTGATTTAGAAACTGGAGTTGATTTTGGCTGAGGCAGAGGGATGTGAAGACCTCCCCATGTTCAACTTCCTTCCCCATTTCTCTCAGATGATCCCGAAGAGAAATATGGTTAACTAGAGACAGGCAGACAGGAAGGGAAGGAAAGCTGGTGAGGAGGAGAGCAAAGTGAGAGATTTAGTGGAGGAGGATGCTTCACTGGCGTCACAGAGACTCCTGTCATTTGTACTTTGCACTAAATGAAGAAGCTGCCCTACGGATCAGCCAAGCTCCCTCGGAAACCTGTTAATGAGCAGTGGTGTTTGTAAAATGCAGACCTCCACAGACAAAAATGACAACCTGTAATTGTACAATTTGCTGGCTTATCACATCCCCTAATGACCTGATGTCTTGAATCACAGAGGTCTAATCCTCCATGCCAGGTTACCTGGGCTACAGTGGGAGCTTGGAGATAGGTAGCAGAGACATCATTACCTAAGTCAAACGTGAGTCCTGGGGGGTTGTGAACCATAACATGATGAAAGGCATTTCACAAAATGACCATTAATTGCTTTACTGATGTATGATGCTAATTAGCTGCGACCATACCCTAATTGCATTGCAATTAAAGAATTCACCTGGCTCTTGGAGGTAGCCAAAATTCTGTTTGTAATTATATAGTGGTATTGTAAGTCTTTTACTTTCTTCTGAACCAAAACTCCCATTGACATTAGTCAGAGCCTTGTCTAAGACATACTGAAGAAAAGCTGTAAGGTTTGTTCCAAGTAATTTTTCCTCCTAAGTTAATGAAAGAGGCTTTATCTGATTTTTTGAATTTTTTTTTTGTCTTATGTGCTTCAGTTGCTTAGCAAGTCCTTTTATTATCTGGAAAGAACTGAAAATTGCTTGTTTGGTTTTTTTGGCTTTTTTTCCCCTCTCTTCCTTCTCTCAAATCCTCATATGCTTCTGTTTTCTGTTTTAAATTTCAGGGCTCTTGCACATGAGAAATTCACAAAGTAAGTTTCTGGGACTCTTTTGTTTTATTGAATAAATACTTGTACTAGTCAATAATAGCAATGATACATTATTCAGTATTGTGTCTCTAATGGCTTTTATCTGTGAAGGGTTGTAAGCATGTTCTGTTACCAATAAAAAGTTTTCTTTGTAATTCACTGTGCTAGCAGGAGCCCAAGGCCTAAAGCCACTGGGTGCTGATAGAATTTGCAAAGGAGTTTGTCAGTCAACATCTCTGAAACATTTTCTAGGCTATTGTGAACAGACACTGTCCTTGCTAATCACTTTTAGGCATTGTATTTCCTTCCTGGGGAAGGAGTTCAACTTGTTTCTCTCTAAAGTGCATGAATATGTATAATTTTACGTGTTATTTAAAAGAAATGTGACACTTGTGTGAATACTGCAACCAGCAACTGCTTACGCTTGTCCTTCTTACTCTTTTTATTTTCAGGGAGCTGAAATACGTGATTCAGAGATTTGCAGAAGACCCAAGGCAAGAAGTGAGTTTGTTGGCAGTTTCCACAGAGTATTAATTGGAGGGATTGCAAATACACTTGTTCAGATCTCTCTTCAAGTAGTTTTTTCCAAAACACCGTGTGGTTTTACTCTGCTGAAGTCTCTTAAGGAGCTGTGGCCACTCAGGGTGGTTTATGTGTAAGGTTTATGTGTTGTCACCTCCTTGTCTGGCATCAGTTGATGTCCTTCAGTAAACTGCAGCCAGCAAGATTTTCCCACTCTGGGATCACTCAGAGCTTTTCATCTTCCATACAAAAAAAAAGGGAAGCGAAATCCATAGATCCACGTAGCTTACAGAATAACAGGTTTAATATAGCTGTTTCAGCTCCGTTGTGTGCAAATGACCATAATTCTCATGACCTGGCAGCAGTAAGGGGGTGGAGGTGAGTTCCTGGGGTGAGAGTTGCTGCTGCAGCTTCGTGGTGGCTGCAGCTTCAGAGCTGCACTCAGAGCCTGTTCAGCATCAGCAGCTTTGGCTGACTCAGAGGGAACCTCTCACCCACAGTCGTTCTTGCTTTTGGCATAAAGGCAAGAAAGCTTCCTCAAACTGTGGGTGCAGCTGGAACAGCTCTGCCCAGAACTCCTGGTTTTCACGGGTTTAGCTCTTGTGGGCAGAAATTACCTTTGTCAGATGAGACCTTCTTGTCCTAGAATGGCACCAGGATTTCATCTGTCTCTAGTGTTCTGTGCCCAAAGGAAAGAATTTACCTCCCACACACGCACACCTTAGAAAGTGAAATGGAACATCTGTTTCTTCAAGTGAAGGGAAAAAAGGAAAAGGAAAAAATAAAGCTTAATTATGATTTCTCTATTAAATTGTGGGACTAAATATAGTAATCTCTACAGTGGGCCAAATTTAGACTAATGGTTACTCACTGGTGCCAGTTCTCCAGTGCAGCTTCCGTGTTATGTATCCCTGTTGAGTTTTCCCTGTGGATTTCCTTCACCCTGACTCTGGTCAAATTTTATTAGAGCAGGAGTAATAAGAATTTTTAATGATTGGAATGAACAAGCCATCAGCCACTGCAGTTGGTATGTAGATCACATCAGATGTACAAACACCCATGCTGGGAGGACAGGGGGAAAATGACAGAAGCTCAGAAATTTGTGGGGTTTTTTGTTTGGTTTTTTGGTGGGGTTTTTTTTTTTCTGAGTGAAAGAAGCTGCTCTAGATTAGAGCCATTTTGTGTTTGATTTTTGATTTGTGTCAAGGGAATAAAAAAGGCCATGCAGTCAGTGATGCTGCAGCTTCCCTTCTTTGGTTATACTGAAAAAAATGGATTCTGGGAGTGGAGACTGGCCTGCAGCTCTGTCAGTTGGAACATTAACCATGAAATTTCCAGCAGTCCCTGGTTTTGCAGTTACTTTTGGCCCAGTGTGGGAGATGCTGGTGATTTTTGGCAGGAACTGTAACCTTCCCCATGTGTTCACTTCTTGGCAGGTGCACTCGTGTTTGCTGAGTGTGAGGGCTGGCAAAGACGGCTGGTTCCAGCTCTACAGCCCTGGGGGAGTGGCCTGTGATGATGATGGAGAGCTCTTTGCCAGTATGGTACGTGTCTGCAATAATGTGAGTTTAGAGACTTCTTTGCAGTAAGTAATGCCTAGCTGGCAGTAATGAGATCTACTTGTTTTTGTCAAAAAATTATCAAAATCTTGATTCTGTAAACCATGAGCGTTCACCAGAAAATCCAGATTTTTCTGTCACCAAATCCATGGACCTGCCTTGCAGACACAATTTGGTTAGCATGTTACTGTTCTCTTTTTGAACCCTGGCTTGTTTTCTCACTGGTCATGTAATGCACAAACCTGTGCACATGAATGTATTTCTGTATTTATAAATATGTGTCTTTGTGTGTATAAAAAACTCTCTCAGGGAGCATGGAATACTGGGAGACAGACTGCTCTGTACATCCACACCTATAGTTTTCATGTATAGGCTGCCCTGGAATTTAAAACCAACAGTAACATTGACTTAATAAAGGATGGATGGATAGATATAAAAAGGTGTTACCAGTGTCTCTGCCCAATTAGATTGTTGTGAGGAGGTGTAATTAGAAACCAGCATTCCATTTCCAGCAGTTAGTTCTTTTGAAACTCTGAGAAGGGCTAGACAGAAAAGAACAGGTTTTAATCAGTGATGTGATTGAAGCACTGTCTTCCTGTGTGACCTGGGTCAAGTCACGTAGGTCTCTCTCTGTATTAATTCTCCATATAGCAAGTAAGATGGAAATGCTATTACTGCCTTCTCCTGGTAAAGGGGAAAACATTTGTTGAAGTTGGCTTTGGGTACACAGTTAAGTGACTTTCAGGGGGATCTACACTTCATGCATCTCTCACATGCTGAACATTTTGAGACACATAGATATTTGTCTGTACTCCTAAATTCAGATGGATCAGATACCTCTGAAACTGATAATGAACAAAGAGTGTTTACAAAAGGTTTTATCCTTCCTCACTGTTTATATGTCTTCTGTCTTTGAAAAAATTTCTTCAGAACTGTATAATTTCTCCTGAGAGCTGTTGTGGTTCAAGATATTTATGAACATCAGGAGATGGCGTGCATGAGAAAGCACAATGCTAACAGACATTAATATGCAGTACTCTGTGCCCTTTGCAAGGATGTTGATAAATACTTAAAGAGCTGCTAACGACCAACCATAAAGTTTGAAAAACACCCTGTTCTGAGATGCACCTAATGTTACATTACTGTCAGTGTCAGTATTTTCCATTGCTCAAGAAAACCTCTAAAAAAACTTAATGAAAACTGCATGAAATTAAATCCCTTTTGGCTTGGAGGTTCACATTTTTAAAGGCCACCTGAGCTGATGGATGCTTAAGGAAGAAAAGATTTTTCTGTTTTTCTAAAGAGCTTGCTGGTAATGAAGCCATGATTCACATACGTCTGACCTCATCATGGCATGGTGGTGATATTTTCAGCAGTATTGAACATAGTGCAGGCATTGCCATGAGCCAGGGGGGCCACAGAATGTATTTACAAGGTTATTGTAGAGTAGTGCTGATGTTGAGTCTACATAATGGAGCTCTTCCTGCCCAGGCTATTGGAAAATGCAAATTCTCACATAGTGCTCTGCAGCAAATGGTGAATCAGCCATCTGGGCTATGAAAAAAGACTTTCATTCAGGAGCTGAAACTTCCCTGCATCTAATCCCTAAGGCTTTTACATTGGAAATAACATGGCCAACCTCTTTTGTGAGAAGAGACTTCTATTTGATTTGTTCAAGTGGCTTTGCATTTCTGCCATGGGTGTTACTATGTGATATCACATGGTGCTTTCTGGTGCTTGCAGAGAGTCTGCAGGACAGTTTTGCCAGCTCATGGACTCAAAAGAGTTTCACTCAGGGGACGTTCTCAGCAGTTCTTTCCTTTCAGGGAAAAATGGTCAAAAGAGAAAGCAAGATACTGGCCCAAAAGCATGAAAGCCCATGAGAGAGAGAGAGCCCATCATCTCTGACTAGTGCACAGGACTGACAGATTCCTTAAAGCAGTCCTTCCTTTTCCAGTCAGCTCCTGTCTGTTCATCCTGAACAGGTGATTTTGTCTGTCACCACTCCTTAACCAAGGCCAGCAGATTGCCAGCAGCACTGCCTTTTACCTACACAGCCAGCCCACACAGCCCCTGCTCCCCAGCTGGCATTTCCAGAGAAACCAAAGTGCAAACAGATGAGAAAGCAAAATCCCCGGTGCTTCCCCTGGGGCTGGGTTCATCAGGTTACTAGGAATGGGGGCAATTGCACAGCTGCTCTGATGCTTCCCGGGGAGCCTGGATCAGGCTGTCAGCTGGGCTCCATTGTGGAGAGAAACTTGCCACTTCCTCAGATCTCACTGGGCATCGACTTCTTCAAAAATTCACTTGCATTCAGCAGTAAAGCTGTTGAGACACTGCAACCCTCTCTGTAAAGAGGGCCTTAATCCTTGAATTTATTGCAAATATTTAACACTTTTTGACTGCATAACAATATCCCCTCTAGAGGTATATGTTTTGCTTAGGCCTAGACCCCTAATTTTACCACTGTTTCTCAAACAGGTTCATATTTTAATGGGATCCTGCTATAAAACAAAGAAGTTCCTGCTTTCACTGGCTGAAAATAAATTAGGACCTTGCATGCTGCTGGCTTTGAGAGGGAACCAGACGATGGTGGAGGTAAGCCCTGAACACACGTGGTCACAGAGGTTTATGAGCAGTGCTCAGATTCAGGTTCACCCTGCCTTTCCCAGAACTGGGTCTAGCAGAGGTCAGGTTTGTGTTATGTCCAACACCAGCAGTGGGTGGCTGTGTTTCTCTCAATAAAGGGGAACAGAATTTTGTTGTTCTGCAGGTATGAGTGTGAATTTAATGAAAGGTGGGTGCAAGGGTTTTTGGAGAAAGAGACTGTTTACTGTAATGCAGCTGGAGAGGTTAGGATGGGAAATAAATGGCCATGATGGTGTGGGCTGTGGTGAGAGATCACAATTCACAACCACAAGGCTTTTCCGTGATGAAATGCCTGATTCTTGTCTTGCCACCTGCAAAATGAGCAGTGCACAGAAAGTGCATTTATAAAGTCTTACTTGCCTGCATTAATACATATTTCTGTATACTTATGATTTGTTATTTTTGTTGTGCTAATAGTTTATATGTATTTTTCTGGGTTTATTAAGAGAAGTTTCTTGATAAGTGTCATATTATCAGTGGAAAGAGAATGGATGAATAGATGGAAGGAGTTACAATTTTTCATTGACTTAGATCTGTGAATGCTAATTTAATCCAATAAATAAAGGAGCATGCTGCATGCATTTGAATATCATGTTGCTGGATTTTTTTTCTTCATTAAAAATAATTGAAATTGTGGAGGGAATAAGAGCTTTGCATTTTCATTGCAATGGCATGATACACAGCTGAAAAAGAAAGGCAGCTTGTGTCCTGAATCTGATGCAAAGAATTGCACCTCTCAGTCAGAAGGAATGAGCACTAATGGAAGACAGGATAGGCAGGCTGGTTTTTGGAGATTGCACTTCATTCTTTAAGAATAAAAAAGTGATTTTGTGTGTTGTAAGGGCCATAAATATTGCTGTGATCTCCTTTCATCTAACCTCCTTAATGCATGCTCTAAAAACCTACCCAGGGATTTAAACCACCATGCCCAGTGTAATTCTGATATTTGGAAGAAATGGAATGAAAGCCCTGCACTGACCACTCTCCCTTCATTCTGGTGCTAGATTTTGTGTTTGATGCTGGAATACAACATCATTGATAATAACGACACCCAGCTCCAGATCATCTCCACCCTGGAAAGCACAGACGTGGGAAAGAGAATGTATGAACAGCTGTGTGAGAGGCAGAGGGAGTTAAAGGAGCTGGTATGTCACCCTGCACATATTGCCATAGCACGTTGGGGTCTGTGCTCTCCACAAATGGAGGTACAAAAGAAAGACAAGGAGGGTGTGAAATTCCCAGTTAACAACAGGATGGGAGCAGTACTGGGAGGATTTGACTGTGAATATATAGACTGTGTGATATTTAGTGATGTGACTAATCCCATACTATGTTTGTAAATGATATTCAATAACCTGCTTAGGATCTGTGTGAAGGAATAAAGGTGAAACCCTGCTGTCTCAAGATCTTACAAGTCGGCTTGTCAAATTCTGCCACCTTTTGACATATGAGTAGCAAATGGTTCTAGTGCTGGCCAGTATTTCTGAATGATCTGACATGCACAGCATTTCACTGAGATGGTCTTTAGATTTAGTTCTCAGATCTAGAGCTTGTGGAAAAAGATCCTTACTGATTTTAAAGACAGGACCTACAAATTTAAAATGGATCTGCTCTCATTAGCACTTTTTCACCTATGCAAACATACCCACAATCTTCCTCTTCCCTCTTTCATATGTATATTTGTTGTTAACCACTGCCTGAAAAGTGGATGCTTTATTTGAAGTCAAACAAATGATTTTATCAGCTGCGCCATCTTAACTCCTTTGCTCACTTTGTGTCCAGCATTTTAAAGCTGTTTCCTTTTAAGTGAAAGTGGACAAATACTGGCAGGCTGAAGCAGACAAACAGCATGAAGATCCACTTAGCTCTGGTTAGTGGGTGTCCCTGGGGAACAACAGGCACACTCAGTGCAGGGAAAAGCAGGGATGAGGTGGAAGGGCTGGCAGGAAGCTTTAAAATGGGAGCAGGGTTTGCTCTAGTGAAGAGCTTGTTGTACTTCAGTGGGTCTGAAATGTAGAATGGCGACTTGTTTGACCAAAATACCTTCTCTTTTACAGCAAAGAAAAGGTGGCCCCACGAGGTTAACACTGCCATCCAAGTCCACAGTAAGTTAATCATGTCAATAGAAAAACAAGCTTTGTCTTTCCGTATTTAAACATTTGATTTATGTTTGCCATGTGGCACAGTGGTTTTGGGCAGTTGAGTTGGGAGCCATTCCACTTGCTCTGTCAACACAACTGGAGTTTACACAAGTAAGGGCACATTTCTCCTCTTGGGTCTGTGCAGCAGTTTCCAACCAGACTGTCAGATTTATAGTGCTGGGCTGATTTGGAAGGGCAGATCTGGGGACAGAGTTTTGCATTAAAAAGGCAAACTTCACAGTGTCCAGTTCTGGATTTTAGTCATGGAAGTCTCAAAGAGACCCAGCAATTTTGCATTTAAGCCTGGTGCAAAGCCAGACTAACTTCACTGAGGCCAGGTAATGGTGCTGAGCACAGCTAGGACCTGGACCTCGTGGTTACATCTTCATGAAGTTTAAAGACCCATCTTCAGCATTTGTTCTGCCACTGAAGCCTTTGTGTCTCATAAGGATACACACGCAAAGGACATTTTTGTCCTAATGTTTGGACAAATTTTTCCCAGGGTGTGTGAAGCAATGCTGCCACAAGAGCTCAGCTGCTTGCCAAACAAACAGAAACTGCTCTGTGTGGTTCCCTGTTACTGTAAACAAGTGGAGCAGTTGTGCAACTCGCTCTGGTTACCAGTATTGGGGACACAGGCTGGGGATCCACAACCTCTCACCAATCTCCTGTCTGCTTTCAGGATGCAGACCTGGCCCGCCTGCTAAGCTCGGGATCCTTTGGCAATCTGGAAAACCTCAGCCTGGCCTTTACCAATGTGACAAGTGCTTGTGCTGAGCACCTCATCAAACTGCCTTCGCTCAAGCAGCTGAACCTGTGGTCAACTCAGGTAAGTGCTCTGCAGCCTGAGACTCAGAGCAGGAACCAGAGCTGACTAATTCCAAAATTCCGCATTACGTCAGCACAAGAAGAGTGTGTGAAGAGGCTTGCTTAGATGATTTTGTCCTCCTGCTATTTTTACAGGCCCTTCCTGTGGTTTGTCTCATCTTGGCAGCTGATTTTTTTCTCTTCCTCCACCCCCCCTTTTTTTTTTCCCAATTTTTAATTTTTATTGTATTTTTAATTAAAAAAGGGTTGCTGCTATCTTGGGTTGAATGTTCCAGTTGGACATGGTTGCTGCTGTGTACTGAGTAGACCCTGTGCTGCTGTTCATCTGAGAAATGCTTCTGCTTTCAGCCTTTTAGGATGACAGAAAGTGCAGCTCATGTGGTCAAGAAAAGCAGAGAGTCTGTGCCTTTTAGGCAATGAATTGCTTGAAAGCTGATCAACCCAGCAGCAACAAAAAGAAACTCAGATAATGAATGAGTTGAAGGAAATCAAATGAGAATGTGGTTATTTTGTAAACAAAAAGAGACCAAGTTAACTGAACAAATTATTCAGCTGTTGATTGAAGGAACTTTTAAAATTAAATTTTTCTTCTACTTTTCCCTGCTAGTTTTTCCCTCTGAGATTCTCCACTGAATAGGTTTTCCCCATTTTCTAGTAGCACCTATTTGTAGTGCTCGCTGAAAATATTATTATTGTCAGTGCAACCACAAAAAGCAGCATTTTTTAAACTCAAATGTCATGTAAATATTTTGTTTTATTTTCCTAACTGCTATGTATCCCAGAAATGTTCTTTTTTTTTTTTTTTGTATGGAGAATATGAAGTAGAAACTGATTGCTCGCTTGTTTTAAGTCTGTTTGTATCGCCTCCAGATTTGTCTTAACAATGTAACTTTTGCATTTGGAAAACTTCGGTGCTTCTTGTTCAAAATGAGTTTGATTTCACTGAACAAAGAGCCTGCTTTTTCTGTGGTTTTTCTTTTTTATTAAAAAAGAAAAAAAAAAGGGTTTGGGTTCCATTTTATTTTGCGATATCCTGGTTTCCATTAATCCAGAATTTAGAAACAGCCGAAACCAAGTGGGTCAATAGAACAATTACCAATCAATAGCACATTGTTCTTGAGACCAAAATAGCTAATTAATACCACTTGCACTGTGCTTTTTTTGTGTGATGTGGCTGGGAACTGGCCGAGGCTGCCATAACCATCGTGTATAGCCTGGGTGGGAGCCCACTGGTACAAAGTCTGGGCTTCAAAGGCACCACTCTAATTAAGTGATGGCCTGTGGTTAAATGCACACAAGTCACTTAATTTCTCCGTATCCCCGCCTGTAGGACAGGGATAAAACTATTTGCTTTCTCTGCTGTCATCCGTGCTGGCGGTGAGGGGTCGGAGCGTGGCTGGGAGGGCTCAGTGTAAACCCCATTTCCATTTTCATTTTCACTGGTGCTCCTGCACGATGTGTGTGTGCCCCGTGTGACTCAGCTCTGCTTGTGTCCCTCAGTTTGGTGACGCTGGGCTGCGGCTCCTGTCCGAGCATCTCACCATGCTGCAAGTGCTCAACCTGTGCGAGACGCCGGTCACGGACGCTGGGCTGCTGGCACTGAGCTGTGAGTGACAAACGGGGTCTGGGTGGGACACTGGTGTGGCTTCTGAGCAATTCGTGTGGGTTCTGGCAGGAGATGGAGCTCTCAGTGCTTCTGCAGGGATTTAGGCCAGGCTGTGGCTGTGCTTGGCTTTCATCTTCCCTCCTCCCTGCCCACTCTGGCTGTGGGATGGTGACCTGAGCCTGATGGCACTGAGTGGCCTTGTGTGGGCTTTGTCCTCCTGGGCCATGCTCTAGATCATACCTTCACTGATGGCACTGTCTCCATCTCACAGGGTGACCTGTTGCCCAGGGACTTCCCAGATTTCTTCCCCTCTGGGTGGGACCTGCCCTGCCCTTGTGGTGCGGGCAGGGGAAGATTGCAAAGCCATCTGGCAACTTCTCACTCAGTTCAGCAGCTGAGTGCAGCAGGTTCCATGCTCTTCCTGGCATTTTTTGTTCCTTCATTTTCGGGAAGGTGAAACTGTCCCTGTTCTGAGTTTGAACAAGGCAGGGCAGAGCGAGGCACTCAGGATTCCCTGAGCACTGAGAGCTGCTCGACGTGCCGGAATGAAAGTCCCTCCTGCGCCCAGCGTGCATTAGAAACATCACTGTTGGGTTTAAAGGGCTACTTTAATAGGCTTGATCCTACACAGACGTGCCAGACAGGCCAGGAGTTATGGCTCATCTTAGGAAACTATTCTGCTAAGTACTGGAGCCTATAATGGGAATGGGAGGAGGAGAGGGAGGACTGCCAGATCAGCACAGCCCCTGTGAGCACCACGCAGAGCACTGAGAACGGGCACTATTCAGAATAATGTGCAGGAAACCGATTATGAGAAGTTGACTGAACTCCTTTGAAGTCAGCAGACTTAAGCATATGCTTAATGGCCCTTCCTAAATAGGGACTTTTTCCTGGATGAGGGCCCAAACAGCTGTTTATCCATTTGTATTTCTATATTTTACACTATTCAGCTTTTTCCTGGGAGTGCTGCACATAGTCATGTCTTGTTTATGCTTTGGCCTACTGTAAGCATGGTATTTTAAGAAAATGCAGCATGATCATAAATATCTGTGTGTTTTCTCTTTTAGCCATGAAGAGCTTGTGTAGTTTAAATATGAACAGCACCAAACTTTCAGCAGATACCTACGAAGATCTCAAGGTATTTGTGAATTGCTTCCTCTAAAGATGAGAAATAGCTGTAACAAGAGCATGGTGGTGATGCCTAGGGCAGAGAGAACTGACCCTGTGGAGTGGGTAGCATGAAAGTTATCTGAAGAGGGTAAAGTGGATTGTTTTGGGGATATAATGACTGAAAGCAGCATTGTGAGGTCGCTGGCTTTGATGGACCCAGGAAATATTTAATATACTGAATGGAGAAGTATGAGATAGAATCAGGAGCTCAATCTTTTTGCCAGTGCTATCAACAGTAAAGGCTTTATCAGTAAAAGTTTCATAAATAGAAGCATATTGATTGTTTCTGATGAGGATACAGAGACAGGTACAATCTAGTACACACCATATCTTGTACTGTTAACAGGACCAAAAGGAACTTGGGTGAACAGTATCACAGGGCTTTGATTTGGAATGCAAAGGGAGAACTAAAAGCATTGAGGAAGATTTAAATTTATCTTGACACCTCTAGGACTGGAATTGGGTTCTAAGCAGAAACATCTGCACAGATGCCCAGTTCTGAAATTTGGCTTGGAATGTCTGGTTTTACTGTGAGTTTATAACCACTTAGGCAAAACAGTGTAAAGAGCCAGGGTGTAGCCCCAGGTGGTTTCAGACGGAGCTTGCCTGAGGTGTGTTGACTTTCATGACTTCATGTGGACTCTGCCTTCATTCTGCTGCTGTTTGAGTCACATCTCCCAGAATCTTACCTTAGAGACCCGAGGACTCAAGATGAAACTTGACATTTGCTTGTCTTGGATGTTGAAACAGATTGGGCCAGGTTTACTCAAAAGGTCACGACCTTGGGTTGAGTCTGGAACTTGAAGCAAGTCTTGTAACTGCTCTGCTTTCAAAATTCACTGCAAACATCTATCTTTGGTTCTGGCTGTGGAGCCAGGGCTCCCCCAGGGACTCAGCTGCAATGCTGCTTACATGGAGTTTTCAAGATCAAGTTTTCAAAACTTGTGTCACAATTGTATGTGCAAAGAAGTCGTCCTTGGAATTAACAGCTGGCTTGCAGATGGGTTCACACAATGGAGCTTGTATCAGGCCCCAGGCGTTTACAGACAATCAAGGTCAATGCTGTATTTGGCCCAGGGCTCTGAAATCCCATCTATTGAAAGGCTCCCCCAGTCCCACCCCTGCTTCTGAGCCCCTTTGCCACTCACTTCTTACTGAAACTCCCATTTTCCTAAGCAGTTCCCTCTGCTCTGGTATTGCATTAATAGTCCTTAGCAGCAACTCAAGAAAGTGATTTGCCAGGGCAAACAGCAAAACTGGCTGTGAGCAAAGTCCTGATGATTGCAGAGAATTCAGAAAGCTGGGAGAACAGGCAGGCACCACTTTTTTCCTTTTCACCTCTTCAACTGAGATTATCTTGGTGGCCATTTTTTAGGCCTCTTGTGTATGTTTAAAGGCAGTAGTTTCTCTCCCTGGGGCACGTGGTTGTAGGTTTGTCAGGAGCAGTTCAGACTTCAGAGAATGTATTTTTGATACAATCTTTGCTTCTTCTCCCTTTGGTCTGCCAGAGCATTTGGGGCACAAGCCAGTGATGACATTTCCTCTCAGCTCCATCCCCCGCCCCACTAAACATGCTTGCACACACACAGACACCCACATATGTACCAGGCAGGCTGAACCAGACAATAAATAAACACCCACTACTGAAGTCATTATTGCCTAACTGAAAAATTATTTGCTGGCAGTGTCTGTAGGATTATGAATAGCTCTTATCAAAATATGCGTGCACATAAATCAAGGAGTGAGGTAATAATGACTCCTAGAAACTTCCAAGTCCTCAATTATGCCCTGGCCTAATTAAACGTGTTTATTTGTTTTGAGAGAATTAGCTGGGCAATTATGGTCAGAGAGCGTGGAAATGGGATTGACAAGTAGGAACAGCTCAAACAGCCCATCCCTGGCTGCCTCATGTGGGGTAATTCAGGAATGATATGGCCAAAAGCAGTGGAGTTGTGGAAGGGAGACCACAAAGACACCAAAAGTTGCTAATGCTCTACAAATTGTTCTAGTACGTGGAGGGTAAAAGGAGGCTGAAGGAGGAATGTGTTTCTGTCCTCTGCAGTGTGAGTGCACTGCCTTCAAGGCAGGAGTTGGGCAGACACATTTTGCCAAGTGTTTGCATAAAAATGCAG
Source organism: Entomyzon cyanotis (assembly GCA_024500445.1). Taxonomy (NCBI): domain Eukaryota; kingdom Metazoa; phylum Chordata; class Aves; order Passeriformes; family Meliphagidae; genus Entomyzon; species Entomyzon cyanotis. The sequence continues at coordinate 4,394,842 of JAKEPQ010000743.1, read as the reverse complement.
ATCAGGATCTGATGTGGAGCTGGTGGCTGGTGTAGGGGTTTTAGAGCAGGTGGGATTTATTCCCGTGTGTCTGTAAGGTCTCAGTCTCCTGTTCTCTGCACCATGCCTACCTGCTCCAGCTCCCTGCTGAGCTCAGCGCTGGGCCCAGGGTGTCACACCTCTTCCTGCACTTGGTGGGTGACAGATCAGTCCTCCCAGTTTGCTGGGAGGTGCTTTGTCCCTTTCCATAGCCCTGCTCCAGATTTTGATATGACTTCTGAATTGAGGAAATCCAGGGATTATTTCCACACAAGAGCTCCCAGGACAGAAAGCTGTGTCTGCCCTTTACCTCTCCTGGGCTGCCTGTCACCTTCACCACCACCAGTGGGGCTCCATGCTTCCCTTGCCAAGGGGAGGTGCTTTCACCCTCTTTTGGGAGCCCACATTTGAAATACAAGTATGATCTCAGAACTTGACACGAAGGTTTTGTTGGCCTTTTTCTCCCCTAGGCAGCCAGTCATCAACACCACCAGCAGGGCAAGCAGCTCTGCTTCCCCAGGAAGTTCTGTCACTCCCCTTCTCTATCCCTTCTCCAAATTTTGATACCACTGCTCAGCTGGATAAGAACAGGGAATGATCCACACAAGAGATTTGACAGAATTTTTTACCTGAGCACATTGTTAATTCTGACCTTTTCCTCCCCTCACAGGCTAAACTCCCCAACCTGAAGGAGGTGGACGTCCGCTACACCGAAGCCTGGTGAGCTCTCCCTGCCTCCGACTCTTCTCTTTTGCTTCTCGTGAGAAGGAAAAGATTTTTAAAACAAACAGATTGACACAAACCGGAAAAATAACTTTTGGCCAATTGCTGTAGAGCAGTGAGTCCGGGGACTTGGTGGCAGGAGTTGTGGTTGTGGGGTAGCAGAGTGGAGTTGTGTGTGTTGCGAGGACGGGGCAAGCCTGGACCCCGTCGGATTCTTTCAGCTTTGTGATTTCAGAATCAACATAATTTAAATTGAAAAGGAAACAAACAAACAAAAAAAAGGACTTTGTAGCAGCAAGAGGATTATAAAGAGGAAAAAAACCACCTTTGTGGATTTTATTTGCCTTTGTGTTTTATGCCGTGTGGAGAAAAAAAAATTATATTCCTTTGTCCTTATTTACCTGGGTTTCCTTGTCTGGCACCCAGCCAGCCAGAACTCCTCTTTCACCAGTTTTGCTCCAGAAAATCAAACTTACAAAAATCTCAAGAGAAGAAAACCAAAACCAATATGATTTTCACCTCCCCCCATGTCCTTGCAGTTGTTATGCAAAGTAATTTTGTTGTACATAAGATTTACATAATGCACCTATTTAAGAAAATGGTTCACAAATAACAGGTCTGGGACCTGTCTTTTATTTATGAATTGTTAATTCTTTTACCCTTTTTTTGCGTATAGTACTGTATAAACTAGTTTGCTGTCTTGTTGTTATTATTTTTTTTAAGGAAATGTCCTCCTTGAAGAATTGCCTTTTAGTAATGCAAACTGTATTATACTCCTTCTCTGTCAACATTCATCGCGTTGTCTTTTTGATTTCAAAATGCCTCAAATGTTATCAAATAGGAAGGAAAATCTCTATCAAGGGGGGCATGGTTGTTGGGGGAGGGGGTGCAGGGATTAATAAAAGTCACAGTTCCTTCCAAAGTCTGAAAACTTTCTTTAGTCTTTCAAGCCATGTCAGGTTTAAACACAGGGGATGGGGGCAAGATGTTTATTTTACCAGTGGGGTGTTTGCAAACTGTAGATTTTACACGTTGCCTCCGTTGTTTTCTGTTTACGTCCGATATTTCAAAAAGAGAAAAAAAGCTCTCCCTCCACTTTGTGCATCAGCTTTTTCTGGGTTTTTCCCCCCCTCCCCTCCTTCCCTCCCCTGTCCTGTGCCCCCCTTCCCTGCCCTGTTCTGTGCACGCATTGTTCTGCATGTTCCTCTGGGGAGACTGAGGAAATCGCGGTGTTGCTGATCCGATAGCTCTGACCTGTCTGTAAATGTGACTGCTACATTTTTCAAATTCCACAGTTGCTTAGAAGATGATTTTTTAAAAATTGTGGTTTCTTTTATAACTATGCTGTTGACTTTTTTTTTTCATAATGAGCCTTCATTGTACAGAGCTGCTTATTTAAAAAAACAAACAAAAACAAAACAAAAAGAAGTTTTTTCCTCTGTTTAACACTTTTATTTTATTCTTCAGCACCTCAAGGTTTCACATACAGCCAATGTAATTTTTTATATATAAATATATATATATTTAATCTTATTCAATGGAAAGCCAAGCTTTTTGTTCAGGTTTTTTTGTTTTCTTTTTTTTGTTTGTTTGTTGCTGTGTAGACAACCATCCCAAATTATATTGTTTTTCTCTTTTTTCTTTTTTTTTTTTTAATAATGAAACAGAATTTGAGTCTTAACTCATGTAGTGTGTCAGGTTTTTTTTTCACCCCCTTCAAATCCCAGACTGTATGAAGATGCAGTATGGGAAGAAAGAAGAAAAGAAAAAAAAAGAAGAAAAACCATGCCAACATTTTCCTTAGCACTGTTGCTTTTACCAATGGTTTACTACTACTGTTCTGTAGCTGTGTACAAAGAGATGTGAAATAATTTCAGGCAAAAATAAACTGTAAGTGAATATCTTTTAGCTGCGTGCTTTGTGTTTCCTTTGAAGGAGGTTTTGGCTGGTCGGTGACGTGGGAGGTGCAGCCTCAGAGCAGGGAGACCAGCAGGCAGCCACAGCCTTTGCCAGCACTCCCCAGGCTCCAGGAACCACCACCTAGAAGGGAGAGAAGGATGAGAGCAGGAAAAGGAGGAGGACAGCTGAGTCCCTGTGTTCTTGAATCCCTCCCCAAGCCTGTTGTTCCCTGCACTGTCCCCAGTCCTTCAGAGGCTCCAGGAGTCCTTGCACTGCCCATCAAAAGAGCTGCATTGGTGGGGTGTTGCTTGCACTGGTTGTCTGATACAGGCAGTGCTGGAAGCACTGGGGCATCTCCAGGTTTGAGAGAGGTTTCTGTGCATTCAGGTGCATCTCAGGGCAGCATCCAGAAGCAGGGATGTGCTGTGTTTGCGTTCTGCTGTCCTTGGTGAAATGCTCCAGGCTGTGGGCTGGCTGCCAGCAGGAGACCCAGCTGGAGCTCCACAGCTCTGCCTCCATGGTCTGCACAGCTCCTGAACCTCTTCAGCTTTCAAACAAATGGGACCTCTGGAAACCAATTCCCGCAGGTGCTCTGAGAGCTGCCTTCATCACCTGCGTTACCTCCCTCCTGTATTCTCACTGTTGTCTGTATTTCTGTTCTGTTCCACAAAAGAGACCTCAGAACATGGAGACACAAGGGTTTGTACTGTGCTTCCAGCCAAGCTAAGAAGTGCTCACTGGATGGCCCTTGATGAAGAGAATAAACTGCCTTTATTTTTTTTTTCCTTCACTGAAACCAGACAGCTGTATCTGAGTGTGTTGGGCTTTTGGCTCTTTCTTCTTGAGCAGTCACTGCTGCCTATGGGCTGTCCTGCCCTGGCTACAGCAAGGACTTCACAAAGGCTTTCTGAGCCCAGAAGAGCCAGAAATATTCCTGGGATGTTGCATGAGGGACTGAGAAATCGCCCAAGGAAGGAGAGCTTTAGGCCTTGGTGAGATGAAGATGTATTGGATACAGCTTCTCATCCTCCCTGAGCTTCCCAGGCTCTGCCTTTGTGGGAACCAGCAGCAGCATTTGGGTTCTGCAACCTCAGCTGGATCATCAGCAGTGGGAGAAGCCTGGACATCCAGAGCTTGGCTGAGATGCCACGTGGGTGACTTGGAGTGAGCAGGGAATGAGTATGTGTGAGATCCTTCAACCCCTGCCCTGCTCCTGCCTTCTGCAACAGCCTCCACAAAACTCCTCCTTCATGCTTCCTCCCTGCTCCCAAGCCAGCAGGATCTGCCCCTGCCATGGCAGCAGGCGGAACAAAGTCTGGGTGAGCTTGGAGGTGATCAGTGTGGTGTTAATAAAATGGGACTCGGGGTCTGTCTCACCTGGCTAGAGCCATCCCTGTGCCTTTGGTCACAGCCTGTGGCAGTGACAGCAGCACTGGGAGGCTCTCTCAGGGCTGTGCCAGAGCGAGGATTCTCCTTTGGGTTACGGAAGGAGGGGATTAGCCCTGCTGTAATAGAGGTGCTGCATCTTAGCTTGGGCTCAGGCTTTTCTGAGCTTTTTGTCCCAGAGCACTGGGCCTTGGAGCTGGCTGGTGGCTTCCCCTGGATAATGATGCCTTTCTGCTGTGCCCAGCTGCTCCTCGCTGATAATGGAGCCATTCAAAAGCTTCCTGGTTCCATTTGGGAGGTGGCTGCAGCCCATCTTCCCGGGGACTCAGAATGCCAGGGGCTTGTCCAACCTGCAGCTCTCAGCTTTCAACCCAAACTCGTGCAGTAGCTCTGATGCAGAGAGCACAAAGCTGCCACACTGCCGAGTTTCGGGAGCAATTTTCTCCTGTCCTCATTAAAACCCTGTGGTTGTCCTGCCTTCCTACTGCTGCTTCCACTGCTCACAGCTGCCTTTGAGTTTCAGAAGACCAAATGCAGAGATGAATCTCACAAAGTACCTTTGCCTCCAGTTTCCCAGCTGTGTGGATTCGGCTTATTTGTTGCTCAGAGAGTGAAATATATGCCTAAAATCCTGAGACTTCAGCATGGATTTGCTTGTAGGGGAGTAGTGGAACAGCTGCTGGCCTGAAGCATTGTCTGGTGGGATTTTTACCAGGTAAGAGCTTGGTGTGTCTTGTTCATGTGATCAAGGTTGATGCCAGGTTATCCCAGGGGACCCAGCAGCAGCTGGACCTGTTCCCTTCTTTGGGATTTGCACTCCCCTGATGGCTGGGAGCAGCAAGACCCTCCTCTGTCACGTACAAGGATTTTTAATCTGGAGAAAGAGCCTCTTGAAACTTCCCAAACATCTCTCAGCAGTAGGGCAGTAAGTGCTGTTAAGGGCAGTGCTGACCTCTCCCAGCCCCTGGAACACCAACCAGCTGTGCCCATTAAAACACATCACTCTGTTCTATTGCTGTGTCTTGAATTTTTAATGATTTTTTCCGACTAAATGGAGTACCCATATCAAAATATTTATTTTAAGTAGATGTTACAATGCCCTTTTTTTTCCATTTTCTATTGTTGGGGGAAAAGCATAAGTAAGTATTTGAGATTAGCCATTTTTATTAATAACAGATCTTAGAATGTCCTTTTTGCCAGTAATATCAAACATGCAGGTATTTTTCCTGCTAGCCTGATACCTGCTTTTTTTTTTTTCAGGTAATCTCACTTTCATGCTTTCCACCAACCAGCCAGAGCAAGTACTGTAATACATTTGTAATTTTCCAATAGGCCCTATCAGATTTTAAATATATACATACCCAAACCTCACAGAGATCTGCTGGCCATGGATGAACCTTGGTGATGTAAATATGTGTATTTGCCCTACCAATCTGTACAAAGATCCAAACAAAGCTCTCTGTAGGAGAGCAGAGCTCCCAGTTTGTGTTCAAACCATTGAATTGGTCTCAGCACCTCAATTCACCAGTTTGCTTCACAGATCTGCCAGTTGATATAGTAACCAGTTTCTTGTTAATTTTATTTCCAGCTGGGATAGGATATCAAACATTAATCCTTTAATTCTAATGCAGCATACATTTGAAGTTGAGTTCACAGTAGATTTTGAGATACTTCTAAATCTTAGCAGGCTCTCCCACCCAGAATCTCCCATTTTTAAATAAAGCTTTGCTATTAAGTCCCTGCTTTTGTATTAAATTACGTAAAGTCCTTTTAAAAAGAGAAGTTTGCTTTGAATATGAGTTCAGAGACCTACTGATTGTTTCATTTTAATGGAAGTGTTGCTGCTGTCTTTGGTATGCACCAAACCTCCTTATATTGAAATACTGAAACCTTGGCTTAGGGACACTTTTCTTTCTATATTTTACCTATTATGATCCCATAAAGGATAACTAATGTTAGTGACTCATTTGCCAGGTGCTTTATGATCTTGGGGCTAGGTTTGGTTATTTACTGCTGCAGAGAGGCAGAGTGTGATTCCTGAAGGTTGCAAAACCACATTTATCAGGTACACTTCAAATTTCACTTTAGGCCATAATGTTAGAAACACACAATCTGGGGTTGATGGTTGTTTATAAAAGAGAAAAGGTATTGTAAACCTGCCTATTGACTGGGGTTTTATGTCATTCTCTGATTCTGTTTTATCAGCTGTCTCTACTCCAGGCCTGATGGATGAGGAGCAGTGGAAGGGCTGGGGGAGCATCCCTGTGCCCTCATGCCTGGATTGGACCCATCAAGATTCCTTTCAAGATAAGGAAAAGACCAGATTCTTCTCTGCACGATGACCTAGTGTAGGAGCAGGATTTGTCCAGTGTAACAACAACAAAATAAATCAAACCTTTATAAAAATCCCAGCTGCAGCTGGAACAAGCTCCCTGTGACCAGGGGCAGGGCTGTGTGAGGGGCAGCTGGGACAGCCAAGCTCAGCCACAGCACTGCTGCTGCCCTCACTGAGGTGAAATGCTTGTTCTAACATTGCAGTGAACTCAGTGGAGTATTTTTGGCTGGAACAGTCTGACCCAGACTTCTGCAACAGTCCACTGTTAACTGATAAGTTAAAGGAGGCTCAGGGGGGATCGCGGATGTGGCTAACGGGATGAAATTCATGCCTGGAGCTCAAGCTGCCAGAGGGCTGAGTCTCCTTGCTCCAGCCTGGTGAAGATGCCAGGTCCTGCTCCTTCACAACTCTTTTGTTCAGAAAATGTGCTGGGTGACGTTGTCAGAGGGATTTTTGGTTTAGAGCTGGGGGAACCTCCCCAGGGCAAAGCTCCACCACGCAGCCAGGGCCGTGCATGGCCATGGGATGCTCACCAAGATTACATCCATCACTGAGATGTGGAATTTCCACTTGGGGGGTCTGTCTGGCTCCTCCTGAGAGGAGAGCAAGTGGTGGTGGCTCTGCCAGAGTGCCTATGACAGCGAGCTTGTGTTCCTGCAGTGAGAGCTGCAGGTCCCCCAGAGTGAGGCATCTCCTTGGGTACCAAGCTCTGCCCAGGCCACCTCCTTGACAGCTCAGGAGCTTCCAAACCACCTTCCTTGGGAATAGAGCCGATTTGTGAGGGCAGGGAAAATGGGTCAGTGTGCACAGGGCAGAGAACAGTCCTGATGGGTGTTTCCAAAATGCAGCCCCATCCCACTGCTCCCCAGTACCCCCAAATGACATGAAGAAGGGTCTGGGCTGGTGGACATCGCTGGATGCTCCAGCAGGCCTTGTGCCAGAGTAACCTCCTGTGAGAAACTCTCAAATAAATAAATAAAACCTCCAAACCAGGGAGGAGGGGGGAAGAAAAAGAGAAAAAAAGTTGCAGTTGAGGTTGAGGCTGCTGCAGAGCCGATGACATCAATGTTTCCATGGCGACAAAATCTTCACTTAGGTATGGTGAGTGCCCTGAGCTTGCGGCTGCCAAGGAAACCCGCCTGAGCTCAGCACCAGCACTGCGGTCCTGGGCCTTCCTCCTCCTCCTCTTCCTCATCCTCCTCCTCCTCTCCCTGCCCTGCTGCCCAGGGGCTCTGAGCTGCACCCTGCTCCCTGTCCCATGTGCAAGTTAGTTGGTGAAATTGTCCATTTTCCGTCCCCGCTGCCGTCCTGGCACATCCTGGAGTGATCAGCAGGGACATGGGGGCTCTGGGACTGTCCACTGCCACACCTCAATCACCTCCTGTCCACTGATGGGCTTCAGCATCTTCACGGTGGCCAAACAGAGCTCTTGGCTTCCTGCAGCTCGTGAGTGAAGTTGCTTTGGGTTTTGGGGTCTGGTTTGGACTCACACCTTGCTCAGGGGCACAGGGAGCCCAGCCTGGCGTCGGATCCTTCCTTTCCCGGGACAGGGTGTGGTGTGGCTGCAGGATGGCTCTGGAGGAGCAGGTGAGTGGGACATTGTCCATTCCCCCATGTTTCCAAATGCAGCACGAAGCAAACCCATCTGTGGCCACTCCTTTGCTAGGAGGTTGTCCCAGCACAGCACGGGCCTGATCTGGGTAGTTTTTTTTCCCTGTGATTCAGGTTAAAAACTTCTGAGTACCCACAGCGTCAGAGACCACCCCCAAGGAGAATCAGGGAAATTCATGAGATGACAACAGTGTTTATCCTCCCCCACCATCACGTTTTCCCTCCTCTTCATTAGTACAAATGAGCAGCTTCTCCTGAAGTTGGGTTATTCTCTAGAAATGCGCTGAATTCAGACAAGAGCAGCCATTAGTCACCAGGGTGAACCCAGGGCTAGCGAGCAGTGAGTGGAGTGGTGAAAAATAATTGGCAAGAGGTTTGGATCTGAATAAAGTCCTGATTTGAGTGCTGTGCTCAGCTGAAGAAATGCCATAGCTGGCCAGGTGTGAGCACCCTGACCAGTGCTCCCACTGCAGTTCTGATAGCCCAGAAAGAAACATCTGGCATGTGAGACACTGCTGATGCTCAGGGGTCTGTGATCCATCAGGCTCTGATTGCACTGCTGCTGAGACACTGGCAGGAAAGGAAAAAGGAAAAAGGAAAAAGGAAAAAGGAAAAAGGAAAAAGGAAAAAGGAAAAAGGAAAAGAAAGGCACTAGCACAGCAGAGCTGCCAAATCCCACATGGCACGAGAGAGCCAGCCTGGTGCTCCCACCCAGGGCACTGAGGTGACAGCAGAGCAGGTGACCAGGGGTGACAATCACCTCATGCCACTTCCATTTTGGGGGAAAAAGACACAATTTACCTGGAGGCAGAACTATGGGTCAAGGAAAGCCCAATCTGCTGCTTGAGGCTTTAAAGGAATCCCACAGTTTCACAGTAAAATGGCTTCATTTTCTCCCACAGCTGTGGTAGGAGCAAAGGCAATTAACTAGCAGCAAAACTCTTGAGAAAATGAAGGATTTTTTTAGGCCTGATTTTTTGAGAATAATTATCAATTTATTGATATCCCTTCAAAATAATTATGAATTTTACACAGTACCAGACCTCCACTACCTGATTTCTGGTCGCAAGAGAGGAGTGTAGTCAAAAGGAAATGACTCACAGCTGCCTGTGGTTGAAATTAATGAGATATTTATCTGGAAATATTCTTGTCAGTGGCTTTTCCTTGTATTTTGAGTCAGGACAACAGCATGGAAAGCATTGCCAAGACAGTGGTGTCCTCACTGTGGTGGCTGCAGGGACAGGAGGATCAGCTCTGGTATGTGGAGAATCAGAGGAGTGATGGGGTTTGAGGCCAAGAAACCCCTGTGTGAATGTTCCAGCTGACCTGCTGCAGGAAGCAGCCTGTGATGACCCCACAAGTGGTATTTACTGAGGACAGAAGTGAGAAATGAGATGACGCAGAAAACCAGAAATCAGCTGTGAGACCTTGGGATAGGACTTGTTCCTTTTTTAAAATTTTTCTTTTCCCATCCTTAGAAAGCCCTTTCACATCCTGCATTATCTTGCCTGCAAGCAGCAGCTCTTCCAGGAGATTTAAATAGACATGGAAGAGAAATCCTTCCCCTGCCTGCGCCCGGGGTTACCCCACACGTCATCTTCCCGGAGAGAATCAGCAGTGGCCGTGTGAGCAGAGAGGCTGAGCTTTCTGGATTGCTTCAAAGCCCTGCTCTGCCAACCAGATTATTGATCAAGAGGAAACGTCGGCGTTTGAGAAGCTTCCCCAAAAAGGCACGGAGCCTACTCGGCTCCCGTGCGTCAGCGGGGATGTTTTTATCCGCGGGTTTTCCGGCGTGTTTAACACAGCCGGGTCGTCCAGGAGGGACCCTGGCAGAATCTCCCTGCCGAGTGACTCACACTCACACATCATGGGAATATGGGTTGACTTCAACATACTGCACTTTTCAACTCTGATTCATGCCACCCCAGGAGAGTAAATAAGGCAACTGCACACACATCTCGGCCGTGATGAGCTGCCTTCCCACTGAAAAGGTGTCAAGGAACGACACTGTCAGGGAATGGTGTCACCTATAGCTTAGCCAGCAATTTCCCAAATAGGACAAAATGTCTCTTTGCATGTACATGAGTTCCCTTGCAGTCCAGGGTACCTCCCTTCTTGCACATTGCAGGAGGTCTTTACTAAACCAAAGATGCTGCGCCAATTCCAGTGAGCTTTTTGGCAGGTTTGCTAAAGCCTGGGGACATTTATTTGCAATCTGGGGTTGTCACTTTTCGGGCAGATCGTTTCTCAGCAGATCACTTCAGAAGGGTGACTCGAAAAAGCAGAGAGCCTCGCTTGTCTGGATGATTCCCAAACGCAGGGTGAGCTGGGTCACTGCTGCAGAAGGCGTTACGTGATGTGTTTAGCACCATAGAGACAAAAATCAGGAGCATACTTTTTTAACACGATCTAAATGAATTATGTATCTGAAATCAGTTGTTTGGGGAAAAACTCCAACTGTCATTATTGGTACCTGAATGCTGGTGAGTCACCAAATTACATCCTTGCGTTGGGGAAACGGGGAGCTGAATAAATGGATGTCTAGTTGCCTGTTAAGCCAGTGAAGCAATCCAGCTGAAGCACCTCCTGTACCAGGCAGATGGTTTCTTCAGTACGATTTCACTCCAATCCTGGCTTGCAACATTGCCAAGAAAGCCCAAGGAAAGTGTACAGGTGCTCCTTACAGCTCCCATTCAGCCTCTGCAGGCAGCAGCAGCCCCTGCCCTGGGTCAGCTCTGGCAGCTCCCTCCAGCACATGGCTCTGCAAACCCAGTGACTCAGCAGGAATATCTTGGCAGAAATCATCAAAAGAAGGAAGCCTCAGACATCTCCTGATAGCAGACTGTGGATTTGTGCTTTTTATTTAGCCTGATCTGTCATTAAGACCATGTAGCTATCGGTCTGTGCCTGGAGGGAGCTGGATTTCAGGTGATTTTTCTGTTTGCAGGTTGCTGAATGTGTTCTTAGGCAGGTTAGCCAAACGGAGGGGCAGAAGCTATTGAATAAGCATTAAGTGAATTGGGGGCTTAATTCTCAGCGAATGCCAGCTCCTCCAGTTCTTTTCTCCCTTAGGCTTTAATAAAAATCTCAGTCTTATCCTCAAACCTGCAAGAGAGAAATATCCCCAGCAGCATAATTAGCACATGCTATGCCACCACTTACAGTGCTGTAATATTGTCTTTCTTTCAAAATAAATAAAAAAGGAAAGAACCCCCCCTCATTTGATTACATGTTCTGTTCTTTCCTCCAGCCCTGTCAACATGAAGCACAGAGATTGCCTAATCTGCTCTCGTTATTTAATTACTTGACTGCTCTGACTTCTGGCCGTAACCCATCACGACTGGCACTGCATTCCTGCCCAGCCTCAGGCACCTCCAGCTCCGGTGGGTATGGGGAGTGTGTCCTCACATTCTCTGCCTGTCGGCTGTGTGAGTGCTCAGCCAACACCAGAGTAAGGACATGGCTCGGATCCAGCCGAGGAGTGATGTGCTGGGAGCCCAGCAGCCAGGCCTGGGGTCCGGAGGGGACATCAGCCAAGCCCTTGAGGAGGAGACAAGTGGAGGCATGGGGTGTCCACACCTTTCCTGGCATGCCAGCTCCCCGGGAGTGCCAGCTGGGATTTGTGAGCTGGTGTCCTCCCTGTGCTCCCGGGATTGCTGCTGGCCCTGGGGTGCCCTGAGGCTCAGTCCAGCCGCGGGGAGCTGAGCTCCAGCCCTGGCACAAGCTCTCCTCTGGCCAGCCAATCTCTCCTGCCCTCAGGGGACAGCTGCAGCCTGCGTTTATCTGGGGGTGGTGACTGTCTGGGGTGGTGTCTTAATCTAGCCACTTAAAAAACAGTATCAAGTCCTTCTGCTAAAATGCTGCTCAAGGAAAGAGAAAGGAGCCCAGCTGTATGGCTCAACAGCATAGATAAGAGTTGAGCTTCAGTGATGTTATACCAGATGAATTTATCCTCTCAGCCTTAGTCAAACTGTCTGCATACCTGGTCCCTAAATCACTGTTTTCATTGTCTTGTTATTTACCTCTCTCCCTCAAAGAGCTATTAAAGTGCTGGGATTAAGAACATGAAATGCTCTCCAAGACAAGGTCTGTGCCCTCTGCTGTTGACAGTTTCCCCACATTAGGCCCTCAGCTGCATTGCTGTGTAGGCCAGAGAAGGAAATAAGGAGAACTTGGTTCCCCCAGCTTAAGCCTTGAGGGACCTGGTGCCTTTCTTCCTCTGCCACTCGCAGGGAAATGAGTCACCATCAGGACGGCATCTTCTGCATGAAGCTGGTGTAGCTGTGGGAAATGGAGCCTGGCAAAGTGGTGGAGGTTTGGTGGCACTTAGAGCCACTTCCATCAATAGCTTTGCACAAGCACTTTGGTTCTTTACAGGTTTAATTTGGTGAACAGCTGCAGGGGCACAGGGTGATGTATTTTCCACCCAGGCAGTCCCCTTTGCCTGTGCCTGAGCAGCTTTGCTTTGGGGGATGGACTTTGTGGGGTTCCTGCGCTGAGGCCGAATTCTGCCAGCACCAGGACTGTAACACATATGTGGGAGACCTTTGGAAAAGAAGGGATTTCAGCTGAAATTTGGTGCTGAAATTTGGTGCTGATATTTGGTGCTTCTTAGGCTTTGAGCATCCCCACCTAAATTCCCAGGGGGCTGAAGGATGAGGCGCCTGTTTTCCGCTGTTCTCATTTCATTTTTTTTCCTTTGTTTGATCCCCATCATAGCAGCTCTTGGGCCCAGGCCCAGCACTTAGCAGCAGTAGCACAGGAATTGATTTCAGCAGAAGCAGACAATTTCCTAAATTATTAATGTTAATAGTGGACAAACCACAGGACACAAGCAAAAATATAAAGAAAAAAGAGCTGAAGAAAAGCAAGAGGATGGCAGCTGGAACCATCAGGGTGATGAGAGACAGAACAGGGATAGAGAGAGAGATGTCCTGGGTGACTGGGACCAAGATGGAGCACACACACAGAGAAGGTTTTGGGAAAATCCAAAAGCAAAGCAGTGCACCCCTTGGAGAGATTCCCAATTGCTATGGATACAGGCACTGCTATTATCAGGGTTTTATAACAAGCAGCTCATACACAGAAATTTCTACATGATGAAAGATCTGTGCCCCATGGCTGTATTAGAAACCTGCTGGGGGGCAGGGACAGTCCTGTGTTGTCCCCATGCTGTGCCCTGCCTCAGGGGGAGTCCCTGAGGCTGCCCAGTCCCTCTGACACAGGGTAGCTCCTTGCCAGCCTGCCTGGCGCGTCCTAGTTGTGTTTCTCAGAACCCCTCCGTGTTTCAGCTGATTTGCTTTGACATCAGCAGCCGGCAAGAAGTTCTCTGTGTCGGGGTGCGTGGGAGTGCTATGTGACACCTTAATCATGCTAAACAGGAACACACATTCAGATTTCCTCGGCATTTCAAAGAAATGTGATTTCCTTTGTGCTGCAAAGAAAGAGTTGACTTGATTGCGACTCTCTGTGGAGATCAGCTCTGGTGCCTGTGAATTAGGGTGCCAGGATCTCATTCTGGGGAAAAAAGGGAGATAAAACACACCAGGCTTTTGAGCTGCAACTATCAGGGTTAAGTTTCTTGCTGGTGACTGGGGTCCATTTTGAGGAGACCTGTCAATTGGCCAATGTATCAAGAAATTAGATTTTGTTCAAAAATTAAAATTTGTATCCAGATCATACTGAAATACGTATACTGAAATCTCATACTGAATCCCAACTTTGGAAACAGTTATTAGTCGTTTGGCACAGGCATGGGAAACTAATGCAAAGTCCAAAAGAGTGATTCACTTGTTAACGTATTTCTCCTCGCCGTATGGGTGACAAATGCTTAAAATCTCAGTGAAAACTCAACTAGGGATGAATATAAATCAGTACAGATATAAGTGAGCATTTGCTGACCCAGATGAAATGAAATAATTGTAGGGAGGAATCATGAGAGACCTGTAAGCACAGGGCTGAGTGAAGAGCGATGGTGACGTAGGATGGGATTTTATAGCTGGTGTTATTTGTGATATGTGGCAAGGCCATTGGGAAAGCTGGATTTGCTGGTGTGTTCATCCTGCTGACAGCCCCACTCACTCAGCTTTGCTCATTCAGATGCACAGGGCTGCTTGGATACTCAACATGAAAATGCTTCCCATTTTTTGTGATTTAAGAAATAACCTTAAGAACAGTACATTTGGTAAATTACCACTCATGGTAATAAGCAAAACTCCTGTTGGATCTGATAAATGAATTTGAATGATTATGCTCAATTTAGCAAAGCTCTGTGTTCCTGCTAGGTATGTTTCATGGGTCTGAAATGGGGCACTGCCCACAAACCCCTGTCAGGGGCACTGAGGTTTGTCATGGCATTCACCAAACATGTGGTAATTGTTGCTGCCGAAGAGTTTTAGTTTTCAGCACCAAATTAACTGTTGCCTAACCCTATTCAGATAGCGTGCAAAAGAAGTAGGTCACTCAAGACAGCAGGTACTGCTCGGCTTGGAAATCCACTCCTGCACGTTCCCAGCTCAGCAGCTCCTCTAGAGGAGGGATCACATCCGTTGCCACCAGGCTCCAACCCAAGCTGCTGCCTCAAAACAGCAGTGATGTGCATTTCTCTCCCCAGTGTAACATGAGGGTGCTTTTCCTATCCCAGGTGGGCTGCTCTGAGACAGGAAATGTCCCCTTCCATCTCCAGTGGCAATGATCTTCCTGTTTAAATTGAGAGCTGATGATAATCTCACCTTGCTCTCTGAATCAGGGTCTGGATTTCCAGTCTCACACTAGGAAATGACTTCTCTGCTCAAGGGGAAGCTGGAAGGAGGATGAATTTCTCTTCCCATGCTTTGGTCTCTTGTTCCCCTGTGATATTTCAAAAGCCAGGTGCTGCCCAGGAGCAGGATAAGCCCTGCTCCCTGTGGCTGCCAAGGGCTGCTGGGCTGCACAGTGGTGTCCAGGGTCAGCAGGGCAGTCCCCACAGAGGTGGCCCTGCTGCTGTTGCAGCAGCACTTCCCTGAAGACCAGGACAGTACAGACCATGAGAAGCAGGGTTGACTTGTCCTGAGAGTCTCTAAAGAGGAGTTCAGCATTGGATTGACAGTGTTGGATGTTTGTCCACAAAGAGCTGCTCTTTCCCACGGTGTTCAGGCATTCTCCTCAGGGGGATTAAGTTCACGATTAAGCATGATCAGTTCTTGGCACCCAACCCCTAATATTTTGTGATCTGAACCCTGCCTGCTGGGCTGGGGTTACCTATCCTGGTCACCTGCAGGGAATCAGACCCAGGCAGAAGCTTTCCACAGCTCCCTCGCTGCACCGCCGCACAGTCCAACACCCAAACAGGTTTCTCTCACCTCGTGCTCCTGCTGTATTGAAGTCTCCACATTTTGTGCTTCTCTGCCTGCCTGGATGGCTGGAGGAAGACCTGTGATGGCACCTTTTGGGGCAATTGCAAAGAGCCAAGGGTTCTTAGTCCCCCAGCTAAAACACATCCACTCTCATAGTGGTACAGGTTGGAAGGTGTCACTGCTCCTTCTGTCTGCATGGAGCAAGGAACTCTTTCCCCATTCATTTGTCAAATCAATGTTGTTTTAGAGCTGGGGTTAACTAGTCACACAGAATTACCTGTGTAAAAATACAGTGCAGGGAATGTTAGCTAAGCTTCACTTAGATCACTGCAGATGTGTTATTTTGGGACACATTCATACTGTGCAGTCCTTATTCAGACGAGACTGCAATTGACGTAATTTTTGCCATAATGTTGCTTATATTTGAAATCATATCTATACATCTTGTACAAATCAAACTAATAATAAGCGTTTCCATGTCAGACTCTACTTATGGATTAATTTTGGAATTTAGTTTATAGACACGATTTGACTTCTGTGGGATTTATGTCCCTAAAAGGACTGCAGCAACAGGGGACAAATGTTAGAAAGTGGCTTTTTGTCTATAATTCAACATCTTTGTTTGTGGAACCCTGAACAGTGTTCTAATCTTCCATCAGAAAACTGCCTTGTCACCTCTTGATTTACAGAATTTTCCTTTGCCTTGCTTCTCTACGACTCAGTATTTCTTACAAGGCAGGTGTTGTCAAATCTCTTTCTTGAAACATATAATAACCACCTTTTGTATTGAACAGGCATATAAATTACTCAGCTTATATGACAGAACAGAAAATAAAGAGTTGAGTATCTGGCAGAGATGCTGAAGAGTGATGTTATTATAACCTTACCGTGAAAGGTTTGCCAACAGAAGGTTACATATCAGTGAGGTAATCAATGACAATATTCCCTTTATTACATCAAATACCAGAAAAGATTATTGTAGGATATATTTCCAGACAAAGCACAACCCTCTTAGTGGGATGCTCAGTAGCCATCCTTGTGCATCACAGATGGGATTTGTAGCTTAAATAGACCTCAGGCAATGAAAGACACATGATCACAGGGGTTACCTGTCAGTATTACAGATTTATTATTCAGATATTCTTGAGAATTTTCCCAAGATGTTTGTTTTTAAGTGGGAAATAGTGTTCCTGCAAAATTAATATCTATCTCACAGATTTTTCAAATTTTCCTTCATGAAAATTACACCAGGAGTGAAATACCAATTTCAAGGTGGAACAGTCCAGATGAAACTAATTCACAGTGCTTGGCTTGGAGCAGTTTCAAACAACCACCCAGCCTTACCTGAGCCATGGACACACATACGGGATTTATGTTCAGGTACTTTGTCCCTCCAGTTTCTGTGAACAGTCCAGGCTCATCTTCTGGCTGAAGAAAGGCATCCACCCTGGCAGGCAGCAAACTCCACATCCCTGGGCAAAGAGGTACAAGAAAGCAGAATGTACCCTTGTAGGAAAACTGAAGATTTCAGTTGACAGGGGAAAAGAAAATTATAGGGTTTAGAGGCAGGCAGCTGAGAGAAAAGCACCTGTATCAGCCCATCCACGTCCTGCTTCTCACTCAAACTGCTCAGCCCCCTTTAATCCTCCGAAGGAAGTGCAAGGGTAATCAGGACAGC
This sequence comes from Entomyzon cyanotis, assembly GCA_024500445.1. NCBI lineage: Eukaryota > Metazoa > Chordata > Aves > Passeriformes > Meliphagidae > Entomyzon > Entomyzon cyanotis. The sequence continues at coordinate 4,377,858 of JAKEPQ010000743.1, read as the reverse complement.
CCAAAGCAGGCATGGAACAGAACCCCAAAGCATCATCTCACCAGCCCTGTCCTTGGTGGCTGACTGTATCCCGAAGCAACCCTATTACCCAGGGAATGGTGGGGATGGCCAGCCCTCCCCTAAACATCACCTGCAGCACCCGATCAATACCGAGCAGCATTACCGTCAGCACTTTCTGCTTGATTTATCGGTGCTTGGAAACATCAGCTGACTTGGGATGGGTTAGGATCAACCCGGCTGAAGTGGAACACAAAAGAGCTAAAAGCCCTTGGTCTGCGTTTATTCGCGGCTGGGATTTGGTGCACGGCTCCACCTCATGGCAACTGCACGCCAGAGCTGTGGTTTGGCCTCGCAGGGTGACAAATGACAGCGTTTCCTTCGCCGAGTGTCACCAAATCAAACAGACTTAACAGAGAATGGAATCAGTCAGGTGCAGCCGAAATCTTGGTGTTTTCTGCTTAAGGCAAAGATGTCGCACGCAGGCTTTGGCTGCTCTGTATCCTTTCCCCTCTCTGCATTGCAGGTGGGTGATTACCATGCAATCATTTAGGCTGGAAAAGCCCTCGAATATCCTCGACGCCAAACATTAGCCCAGCACTGCCAAGCCCACCGCTGAACCCTGTCCCCGAGTGCCACAACTCCACGTCTTGTAAATCCCTCCAGGGATGGTGACTCCATCGCGAAAGTTTAGAAGTGTTAGGACCTCAAGAAGGACTTATGGTCTGATTCTCCGGACACAGGCTCCTCCCGGGCTCCGCATCCCGCGGGATGAGCAGCACCGATGGCTGCCGAGGCAGGAGCCAGGGTGGCCGGGACAGCCGGGGAGGTGTCCCCGAGGCGTCCCCGCAGCAGCCGCACAGCGCCCGTCCCGCAATCTCTGCTGCCCTCGCATGGCACGTCTAGGGAAGGAAATGAGCCCGGTTTGGGCAAATTCGGGATTGAACAGGACATGTGGCATCCATCAGTGACCGCCACTGCGGGCTCGCAGGCAGATTGGCATGATGGTCATGACCCTTTCCGAGGTAATAACACTGAGAATTGCTCGTCGCTGGGCTTTGTCACATGCAAAGCCGTGTTCAGTAATAAATCTGAGCTTCTCTAGGAACGGTCTTGAAATACAGACCTAACAAGCCAACCCATCAATCTGCATGTGTCTAGGTAGGGAGTCCTTGTCTGCTCTTTGGTAAGTGTTTTTTTCTTTATAATGTCATTTTCGTCTTCACTAATGCTCTCCATCCAAGGTTATCAGGAAGCTAATCAGCTAGACTTCCCAAGAGCAAATCATTACCTAGGAAAATATTACTCATCCTGAAGACCAAACACAGCCTCAAGCCCTGCCTTGAATAGATATTAAAGAAGGCTGTTCCAACCTGATGGTAAGAATAAAAATTTCTTCTGCATTAGGGTCTTCTTACTGCTGTTATTAGTGAGCATTTTATTTATAAAAGTATCAAATTATATATCTGACTATCAAGAAAGTCTAAATAAAGTCTGCATCTCAGCTATGAGAAACTCTGATGCTCTGAGTTTCTCATACTCAATACAGTATCTCACATCCATTCCTAGCTATAAATTTGTACACTTTTGCTTTCATTTTATTTAAGCTTAATTTTAATACAAGACTGTTCTTACTGTTCCCTCCCTGTGGTTAAATCCCATGGTAATATTTGATGCACACCTGTGTGCTCTTGTAGCAATTACCAAACCCCAAGAAATCTCGTTGTACAAGGGACAGTAACGTACAGCATGCAAAGAACTGAACGTGCTGTCCCATGGGATATGTGCCATATGCAAATATGGGTCACATGTACAAGGGCAGATTTGAGAAGATAAGCTGCTAAACTGGCCTGTATCTCTGGGAGAAAGTCAGGCTGGCAGACTAAAACAGCTGAGCTAATAGCTAAACGGATCTTTAATCCATCTTTGCTGTAAACTATCCAGAAAGAGATCACTAGGCACTAAGTAGCCTGTGTGGATGAGGTAAATGATAAAACCTGAGAAAAATCTCTGGGAAACAGGGAAACCCAAAATTTTGAAACATCAGAACTCCTGGCATAATTGTATCCAGTGCAAGGCAGATGGCTGTTGGGGTGTCTGGAGATGACTTTGCTGATGCAGTTAGATTTAGTTGCTCACTTATGAGTTTCCTTTGGAAGAGACCAGTCAAAAACACCCAGTGGGTATGCAGCATGAAGAGAGGCACTTAGGAGCCAAGCCAGAAACTTGTCTGATTCCTCTGAGCAACATTTCTTCTAAATGAATCCTGAGCATTTGCTCAGTATTAGCAGAAAGTCTGCTAATACTGCATGTAGGCAGTGAGTGGCATCATGGTATCACAGAAGAAGCAGCAGAGCAACAAACTAAGAGGATTAGACACAGCAGAGGGACAGATAAGAGGCTGAGGAGGGGTAATTCTCAGGATGGGCTTCCTACCTGTGTTTAGTGCTCTGTTCATATGCCCACCCATGATAAGTTTTATACACAGCAGCTTATGGAAATAAGTTCCACTGGCCAGTGAATCTTTTGTTGCTCCTTCATCTCTGCCCTGCAGCTCCTAGGGATAAGGAAAGCAGGCATGTCTCTCCTCTCTTCCTGTGGACTGATGTGCCTTCTGCATGGCTTGTAGAAATGCACTGCACAAGCAACACATCTTGGAAACACCTGGTATGTTTGGACTCACTGAACCATCTCTGGTTCGTCATTAAATGGAGGATGGCATACGTGGCACTAAAAGAATGCACACAAGTCCTGGTATGAGTAACACAGGTGCCAGAGTAGCATGCATGATATTTTAACATCCTGGAAAAGGAAAATTTTAGGTATCTGAATCATGCAAAGATGCTTGTTGGTGTTTCTGGGTCACTGGCTTGAACCTACTGCAGCCAGGAGCTCCTGGAAGGCTTTACTGAGGGCTTCAGGCAGGAGAAATGGAATTAGAACAGGAGCAAGTTTCCTGACTGACACTCAGAGTCCACACACCGTAGCCTTCCAGTTTGAGGAAATGTAGTAGAAGGGACATATAAATGTAATGTGACATATATGAATAGGAATATTACTTTGGCTGTCTTCTTCTGTGTTATATCCTCAGTGGCAGCAACTATAAATCATCAGCTCTGTTATATTATCTGTATGTGCAGGATAGGGCCAGTATGGTTTTAAAATTCAATTTATCATGCTAATTCCAAACCTCAGCACTGTAATATTGACTTTCTTTTTATTACATAATCCTTTGCCTTTGGGAAAGGAGTACAGAAGGTGTTAAAGTTGCCACCAACAACCGATGCTTTAAAATTTATTTCTTTTTTGCCAACATGATTGTATCATACGGCAGCTGAAAAAACAGAGCTATAAATAAGTGGGGTTGGCATATTGGCCTCAGAATCACAAATTGTTTTTTACAGTGCAACCCTCATGCAGATTTAGTTTTTAGGTATGGCAAGATAAGTTTCGATAGCACAGATCCCATCTGCAGTAAAACAGCAGCAATGCTAGTTGTAATGATAGTGCTGCATTAGCGGTGGAGCCTTGTTGATAAATAGCGTGGCACAAATTGTTGTCCCTGTCCCCTTTGTCACATCAGCCTCCACCATATTTGCTGTCCTAACAATCTGAGGGCAAATAAGGAAGGAAAATGAACAGCCAACTGCTTTCCCTTGAGTTCATGGATTCCCCCTGGATACTTTGCAAGAGTTTTGTTTAGCCCAACTCAGGTTTCTGCCCAGAGCAATATGAACAAGCAAATCAGCCCCAACTGCTCTTGTGTGAGTGCAAATGGCCCAACTGTGGTCACACAACAGCAGCAGCTAGGGTTTGAGATGTGACCTGGTGCTACAAAACCACAGCACAGCCTCAGTGATGTCCTTTGGTTTACTCTTCTGCTCTTTGTTCTCAAGGGCCTGCAACAAGTCCTATGGAAATAGAGAGAGTCTGTTTTCTGTGCTTGGGATTTTAGGGTATTTTTTTTTAACAAACCGTTGCAAATCAGCTGCTAAAAACGTGTCTGTCATTTCTTTAAAAAGGCATTTCCTGTAAAATCAGCTGGGATTGTCACCCTGCCTGGGCTCTCTTCCCCTCTGCAGTAACCCAGCACTTTGGTACAAGAAATATCACCATTTTTTCCTTATTTTTTCTCAACTAAAACATATCCAGAAAGACTGCTGGTCTCCTTCAGTCCAAGGGAAGGCTAATTTAAAAACATTTTTATTATGCTGGTAGAACCAGCCTATTCCTCAAACATTCATCTTTCTTTTTTACAGTAAAAATGAAAAGGAGGTAAGGTTGAACTAGCTTGGTGCAGGGGCTCCATGCACACTGAGGAGCAACTGCAGCATTTTTTTTCTTCAGCTGCTCCAAATTTTTCTGCAGAGCCTGATTTTTGATAGAGCGATTAAAAACCATTTTTGAACAAGCCTGGGAAGGCAGCAAATTTATTCTCAGCACACACATAAATAAAGCCATGATGTCTGAAGGTCTAAAAAATATCTGTAAAACATATGTCAGCAAGAAATAGCATTTCCAAGGCAGCTCTGCTCTCAACTTTGGTGCTTGAATATTTCAACAGAAATTATTACTGTGGAGGGTTTTTTTTATCATTGAGGTTTTCAAAAAACTTGGTGATTTTTTTCCTGTCTGCAAAATGTTTCTTTTTTTTTCTGTGAATCATTGACAAACTTCTTGCTCTATTTTCTTTTCCTTGTTTTATATCAATGGAGATATATCTTAATGTATTTCAAGCTGTTTGTAGGTTCCTAGGTACAATAGAGTTTTCCTTTTCTCTTTGTCATCACAGGAATCAGTTGTTTGCTGGCTGGTTGGATTTTTCATTAACGAATTTCAAAACACAAAGTGCTTTGCTTAATTACAGAGTCTCTATTCTCAGCTTCCTCATCAGAAGGTGGATGTAACTGTGTGACATGCAGATTGAATTCCAGGTATTTCAGCCAACTATGCTGTTCAAGGACTACTCTTGTGAGCTTCTGAGTGGTTCTGTTGCATTAATTTTTCATGCCCATTTACAGCAGTGAAGATTATCAGCTTGTTTACTGCTAATAAGTTACGACCATGAAAGGCCAACTTAAAAGCAATTTTGTAACTTAAAGAGATATACCTCCAGTTGAGTCTCTTTTTTTCAATTACTTTGCAATATTCTCAACGTTAGCTCTAGATTTGTGTTTTTGGATTTCTTTCTTATCTACATCAGCTGAGCAGGGGCAGAGATGGCAAGAGGCAGATGAGGACAGCAGAAGCAGGACTACCTTTTTTCACTGTAAGTGCTGGATGTGTGTGAAACTTCAGCTTGAAACCAATTATGCCTCAGCTGTTCACCTGCAGGAATAGAGTTAATAATCTCTCATTGTCTTCCTGTCCTCCTTCTGCTATTATCTGTGCTGCAATCCAAAGGAACACTGGTTTTAGCTATTTAGCATTTCTGTAATTGCAGACAGAGATGCAAAGTATTCCACTTAAAGTGACATTCTTCAGAGTGAAACATGATGTTGATACCTCAGCTAGCTGTAGGTGAACTCAAACTTTGCATTTTTCAGACAAAAAAAAATTCTTGTATGCATTTGTTCTCTGAGAGAACCACAAAACAAAAATACCTGTCTTTAAATTCTCAGCCCACATTTCCTGACTGACCCACTATGAACTGCTGCTGCTCTGCGCACATTATTTCCTCTCTTTGAAAAAAAAAAAAAAGAGAAAAATTAGCCACAGTCTGGTAATACCTTGCTTTTCATTATCTCTCATCTTTTGGGGGTTGCAAGCTGCTCTTCACAAGAAGAGAGCTAAAAACAGAGCAGGGCAGAGGCAGACGTGGGGTAACAATAATTCTGTTGACTGATCTCCTCCCTGACATCAGAGCACCTCACTGCTGTCCACTGTAGTAGGAGGCTGGAAATATTTTGTTTTATTCTTTCTGTCATATCAAGGATGTTCTTCTGCTGCCTTTTTCGTCTGGTGATTTTCTCAGCAAAATTTATCCTTCCTGCAACACTGCCGCTATTGCACTGCCTGATGCTAAAGCCTGGCTATTGTCACACTACAGAAATCATCAAAAAGCAACTTTAGCTCTTGACTTTGCTGTGGAACTGAGGCTTTCCTGCCACAGCAGCAGCCAAGGTCTTCTCAGCCTGCTGAAGACATCTGTCATCAAGTCAGAGCTCTGTGTGTTCCCTCCATCTGTGCTGCCAGACCAGGGCAAAGCCAGTGACTGGCACTTACTGGGAGCAGGGTTTTCTTACTTTTCCTTAGTTCCTCTTCTCCAGTTACATTTCTGCATGATTTTTAGTTTTTAGTTGTCTATGTTTTCTTTTTGGTTAAATAGTGTCACGTTTTGTTTTGTTTTCATAAAATGTCTCAGAAAATGAACTCTGTTTTGCCATACTCAAACTCTGGTTTGATAGAATTATTTATATTGCATTTCAATCTGCTAAAATTGTAATTATTTCTTAACAGTTTTATCTACAGATCACATTATAAATTCTGATTATTATTTGCATATAAATCAATTGAAAACTGGTATTATTCAGCTTCAATGTATTCACTATTTTTAAAATTAAAAAATAAAATGAGTGCCAATTATCAGTTGTTAACAAAGTGAACCTCCTCTTAATCTAATTCCCTCCAGGGTAACAATCCAGGAGGTGTTTTCTGGTCAAACTTAAATCCTTGGTTCCATGCTTAAGCCATTTTTGTCCTGACAGCACGTGGCCAAACAGAAGCTGAATGTTTGCATATATAGTATGAATGCAAATCTCAAAAAACACACGAATTTTTTCAGTTCTCAGGGGTTTGATTTCTTTTTCGTCCTAAGGACTAAAGATATTTGATGTTTTCCTAAAAGCTCAATGAGCATAGTCCCTGAGACTCCTAGTGTTTGTAAAATAAAGTAAATTATGAACCCCTTGGTTACAGAAAAAATTCAAAACACGAAAGAAAAGCATCCCAAAGGTTTAGAAACCAGAAAGCAAAGAATTCAAAATTTGCCTTAGACAACCAGAAACTGTTACAATTGTTGGTTGGTCTCAGGTGGGGGCATTATTAGCACATTGCCGTGTTATTGACATGTGCTGCAAGCGAGACAGTGTGAAAAGGGCTCAGCCCATGTGGGTGCTAGAAGAGGAGAGTCCTGCTGGCTGGAAGGGACATATTTCAGGATTTGTGTTCCACGTTTTTTCTTAGGACTTCTTTTATTTTTTTTTTCCCCTGCAAGTGGCAGCCATAACAAAATCTGTCCTTGCGAAGAAGTGAGTGTCATCAAAGGTGACAACTTTTTTTCTTTTAAATTTTAAATTAGCCAAACGGCCCAGGCTATTGAAAACTTGACTAGAGATTTTGTATGCTTAAGGGGTCTTAACAGTGTGCTTTTACCCAGGTGGGATCAGAGCACAAAGAGGAAGAAACCTCCATTTGACACTGCCTCACTAATCTCGGCAGTGTACCACTCATTATTCTGCACAGGATTAAAGGTAAGCTCTGTATTGCTGCCTTTGAGGCTCAGCAGGGCAGTTATCCTTTGCAAAAATGGGGTTAAATAATTCCCCGTGTGTGGCAAAAAGCTCTGGAGAGAACACAGTTGGGTTTAAATTACCTGGCAGAGCCTTCTGTGTTCCAGCCTTTGTCTTCTGTAAAATAATCTGTAGTTTAGCTCCAGGATAAAACGAGTTTCTTAATCATAAAGGAAATTTAAAAAGCATTGTCTTTGAAAGAGGGGGTGGTATTTGCAAATTACTAGTCCAGTCTAAAAAGAAAAGAGGAAACAATTTTTGTGTGTGTGTGTGACATTTTTATAATCATTACAAGCACACACAAGTCCTGGATGCTCAGCTGAAGTTAATCAAGCTGTTTTTAATTGGAGATCAGGCCAAATAAGCAATTGCAAATTCACAGGATCTTTGTTCTAGGCATTGCCTCCTGTTAAATGAGGAGCATGTTAGAAATTTTCCATGGAAAGAAAGATGGTTGGTTTTTGTTGTTTTTTTTCTCTGTAGACTTCAAATTGTGTGTTCATTTTCAAAACATCTCACAGAGTGTCTAAGTTCAGATTCTCAGTCAAATGTTGGTGATGGAGAGGTGTTGGTAGCTGGTATTTACAAATGTATTGTGAAGTTTCTGGATTTTGCATAAATATAATCTGTTTGGAGATGTGAAAGGATTTTTTTAAATATAAGTGAAATAATAGGATTCTGCCTATATTCATATTTATACACACACATACGTATGTGAGATCAGCAACCGTATGGGGTTGATGTCTCCCTGAATTTATGAAAAATGGTCCTTTGCTCTTCTAAACCGAGGCTTTTCTGAAGCTGCAGAGGTAAATTTGCCCCCCAGGATACTCAGAAGTCTCTCATAACAAATTATGGTTGTAGATCAGCCAATATCAGCTCCTACCTTGATCTGTTGGCTCACAGGATCTCTAACACTGCATGCTGAAAAGATGCTTATCACAAAAAGTGGAACAGAAGGTTCTGACCCTTTAACATGACTCACTCAGTCATGACTACAGTGCAGAAAGATAACAGCAGTTGCAATAACGATTTGCATTCTATACAAATATGCTGATCCTGGAGATATAACCAGATGGATGGTTTTCCCAAGGCACAGGCATTTGGAAGGCATATGCCTGAAGAGTATCTCTCATTCTACCCCTATTCAGAATTCATCACCCAAGTATATCAATAATTTTTCAATCATATTTTGATTTTAGTGAGATTTTAATATGTATTTTTACATGATTACATGCTTATCTGCATTAGGACCAGTGAGCTCTCTTCATCCCCAGAGAATTCTCGTGCTTTGGTTAACTAGAGGGCTTTTCTAAACTTTTCTGATGTAGCATGTGTCAGATTAAAGCTGATCTATGCATGAGTGAGCACAGATGCAAGGAACTTCTCCTCCCTTCCTGTGTGCCCTGAGGGAAGGTCTTGCACAATAATAAATCCCTGCGATCAGCCATGTAGAAAGTAGAGAAAGACCTGGGCTATCTCTGTTTTATGGTCCCAGAAGAACTTCCGCCAGCAGCAGGAAAATCAACGTTAAGAAGTGTTCAGCAGAATGGGAGGAAAAAGGAAAATTACTGTGGAGAGAAACCTTGGTGTGTGTTCTGCTCACACTGTGATTCCTCCTTGGCTTCCTGGGGTGAGCTCAGAGCAGTGGCTGAAGGCTCCAGTTCAGCCCCAGTCATTGTACCCAGCCTGCCTTAAGATACCTTTCCCAAGCCTCTCCGAACTTCCAGGGATAATGAGTGAGAGCAGGAAGCTAAAGCAGATGGTAACAGAGCCTTTTCTCTCCTCAACTCACCCGTGGTGCTACTCTGTAGTGGGAAAGAAATGAAAGGCCGAAAGTTACCCAGGTGGGGAGACCTGGACTGTTGCTTGCTGAGTTACAACTCACTTCATTCAAAACTATTGTCAAATGCTGTTTTTACCCAGTCCTTCCCACTCAGAATCACATTTTTATGACAGACTTTTATGTAATCGGCTTAAAAAGCACAGGAGAAAATTTCCTGTAGTTCCCTGCAGAGAATTCTGCAGTTTTTCTTTTCTGCTGAGGCCTTGTAACTTTGGTATCAGCTCACTGTTGATAGTACTGGTAATGAGCTGCTGGCACTTTATCGCTGTGGATGTAGTGACTGTAATATTTAACTCTTCATCTGAAGGTGGAATTGCATGCCTTTTAAACATACTGGTGTTTTCTGTAGCCAAAGCTGGCTCAAGATGCTGAGTAAATAGCTTGTTAATGTGTGACACTTATTTCAAGTATTTTCACATGTATTTTAAAAGGTTTTTACTGAGCATCCCAAACCACACAGCAGAGTTTTTGCTCGACTGAAACTTTTGAAAACATGATTCTGATAAATGAAAAGGTTTCTTCTGGCACAGCGAACTTTGTTATGAGGAAATGCCATTCCAAAGTCAGGACATTAGGATAAAACCTGGAAACCATGTTCTGCCCAAGGCGTGTAACTGCTGTGAGATCTTTGGCAAACCTCCTCACCCTCTGGGCCTGATGCCTTTGAAAATGTGACATAATGATTTCCATTATTTTTTAAAAATTGCTTTGACATCTACAAATGCAAATTGTTACAGAAATTCTAAGGGACAGCACTGTATTTTGTGTATGGGGTCAGTGGGCAGTAACTCCTCAGAAGTTTTTATAAATGCAGATCTTGCAAATAACAAGGGACAGGGCGACTGAACTGAGGAGTAGCTCAACACTTGAGGACTCAGACAAACATTTCAGCAGGCAACAGGCCAGTCACTTACAAGCACAACCTCCTTCCCTCCATGTCAGCTTTTCTGCAACTGACCTTGGTAGTTTAAGTCAATATTTACTTTAAATATTATGATTAAACGACAATAATTTACCAAGATTAAAACGCAACTCTGGTAAGAGTGGAGCCAAGTACACACTAGAACACTTTCTAAAAGAGATGCTCTTCAAGGAGCCTGAGCTCTGTTATGCTGAGATGTGCTGGGGGTGTTGAAGCTGTCACACTGTGTGATGGTGTTGAAGGTGGGTCCCCTGTAAAACTCATTACTTGAATTGTGCTGCTACAGCTGGATGTTGTTTTCAACGGTCAGCTTCACGTTACAAAGGCCCTTTGAGACACTAAAGATGATCCCTAACACCTGATCAAGGCTTCCCAGAGTGGCTGAAGCTATTGCCACGAGGAGCTGTGGTGGCAAAGGACTGCTCTGCCAGTGAGAGCAGCCACTGGGAGGGACCTCCTTTCCCTCTTCTCTCCAGACTGCAGCAGCTGTTGCCATCTCAACTCTGAGACAGAATGCAAGTTCTCTTGACATGTGTAAAATCCGCTTGAGTCCTGCAGATGAAAAGTTCATAAAAGCAAAGTTTGAAAATTAAGTTTTCTTTATGAAATGTCTAGTTATAAGTTTACAGCTCTAATCAGAAAATCTAGCTGAGCCAACATACATCCTGCTAAGGAGTGCAAACACTGTGGTGGTGAGTAAATCCTTTGGCTAGAAAATATCCTTGACAGTCTCTAAAATATTTGTTCCTCCTGCCTAATTACTCTTAAGATTTAAGTAATTTAAGATTTAAATATTTAAGATTTCTTAAAATTGATGGGAAAAAGCTTTTCAATTTCTGTCTTCTACACAAAAGCTGTATTTTCTCTGTAGCTCCTGTGAGGAAGTGGCACGAGTTTTGTGACCATTATTTATCATATCCACAAGGCTGCTTAGCCAGTCCTGTGGTTCTCTTTCATGCCTTGCTTTATTCTTCAGGGAAAGCAATCAACACTTCATTACCAAGTACAAGACAGGGTTGAACTTTTCAATGCTGTAATTAAGAAAGTGTCAGTGTGAACACTATAAATTCTCTTTCTGAGGGACTTATGACCAAAATGTAAAACTATACTTCCAACCAAAAAACCTCGCTTTTCAGATCTTATAGTATGAATTGTGATTATATTTTGTTTAACAATTCGAGGGGTCTTTTAAAATTATAAGAAGAAAGTTAAACTGAAAAAAAAAAAGAATAAAGGAAGGAAGATTTTCTAGTGATTAACCTTCTCTTTTTAAAACACACGGGCTTTGCTGGGGCAGATTCTTCAACTTGGAGAACTAATTTTCCCACATCTCTCCTCAGTACAGATCTACAGGCTTTTTTTTTGCCACAAAAAAGGACTGAAGATGTCACCTGATGATCATCTGTTACTATGAGATCCATACTCCTTACAGGAAATTCTGTTGTCTGCCTGGAAGTTCTCACTTTTGAGGTTTGGAAGGTGGATGGCAGAGCTACTGATTCTGATAGTAATTCAAATCTGTTGTGATTGTGAGGATGGCTGAGTACTCTTATTTTGTGTCTAGTGAATGTGCTGACTAATAGCTGATGTTTCTCAGAGTTACTCTTCTGTTGGTTTGGTTTTAACCCATCTGGGATTTTATTACATCCAGCAATTTATAGGATTCAGTGTTATGAACCCCACTTGCAGCTATTACTTTCTCCAACGTACATATTTTCTCTGACTATATAATGACTCTTCAGCTTTAAGACAGTTTTATCAGGTAAGTCTAAGGTCATGCAAGAAATGCTGGGAATTGGCAGGTTTTATTTGTCCTTCCAAAACACCACTGAGGCACAACCACAAGTATGTCCAGACCAAAGGTTTTCTTTGCAGCAGTGTTTAACTACTGCAGCACAGCTCTGAGCACCACAAAGATGAGCAACTCTGTTCCTGTGTGGCTTCTGGGTTGTTCAAGGGTGGTTCCTGTGCTGAAGCTGTGCCATATGACTGGTGAGGAGACTGTTGGTACGTGGCCAAGTGAAGCAGAACCAGGAGGAGCTGCTGGGGCTGGTATGTGCTGGGACTTGGCTTCACTGTCAATGGACCCCGATGACTTCTGGATCTGACAGCTGGCATTCAGTGAACACTGTCATCTCCTGCTTGTAAAATGCTCAGGATCACCTGCACCTTTCATCTCTCCGTGGTGTGAACGGATGTTTGGGCATTGGCTTCTGCAGCTGGGGAAGTTGGCTGCTTGGCTCTTGCTTTTGGCTGCTGTTCATATAATTTCAAAGGCAGCTTCAACATGAAACATTGAAGGCTTTTAATATGAACAGCTAAAAATAAATTTTGGGAGAGACACCATGCTGTGATTGATACATATTCTGTTATTCTCATTCTTTTATCATCATGTAAGATGATGTTCTGTGAATTTATAACTGAGCTACATGCTATAAAGAAAGAAACTTTTCTCAGGTCAGACATCTGGAAAAATGCAGAGTCTTCAGGAAGGTGGTTCATGAAATAGTGAACAATGATAAGATTGCAATGATCATCTTTTTGGTTTGCATTTAAAATGAACCACACCTTTCCCAGGTACTGAGTTTCAGGCTTCTTTCCCCTTTTGTGGTGGTATGTTTTGAATGTGTTCTTCAGTTCTGTTCTGATAAGTCATACTTGTTTGAAGCCCTTTGGTACTTTTGACCATGATAAAAGCTTGTTAGTTTGCTTTTGGGAAGCATTTCCAAATTGCTCCTACAAAAGCGCTGGATACAATTGATATTTTCTTCTTCTGTGTAGCTAGGTAGTATTCCTGGTGGCATTTGGTGCAGAACCCCATTCCAGGCAGCATTTTGTTTCAGTAGTTTCTGCATGTATAGGGCGAAAGTACCAGTTAATGTTTGACTACTCTTCAACCATTTATAATGCAGAATGAAATCATGGAAAACTATTTTTCCTCTCAATAGAGTAGATCAGTCTGTTAAAAGACCTGTGCTTTTCACTCCCTTGTGCCAGCCACCAGTGTTGGAATGAGGGGAGATGAAGAACTGTCTCCACGAGACTTAACATCAGTGTTTGGGAATCAGCATCTGGAATATGGGATCTGCCATTGTACCGTGGCACAGCCCTTGCAGAAATGGCCAAGAGCTTCCCTGCAAATGCTGTGGCATCCCTAGCTTTGGTTTCTAGGCATTTATTTTGGTGTCCACTGAACTGGCATGGCTTGTTGCCTGTGATGACCTTGATATCCTGCCTATGGGTGAAGGAATTTCCCCCAGCTTTCTCAAATCGGCCTGGGGCAAGATAAGTAACTTGAAATTGAATATACCAGGGCTTGACCTGCAAGCAGGATGTCATGTCCTGCCACTACTCTTCTGAACCCCAAACTGGGAAATACTGTTAGCAGAGCAGCTCCTGAGCTGAGGTGTGATACAATTGTAGCGGATCACTTGGAGTCAGTTTTCACTTGACAAGGTGACTCCAACGACAGTAAACTTGTACAGCCTTTCCCCAAGGCTCAATCAGCCTCCTCAGACGAGCAGAACATGAGCTCCGAGCGGCGGCACAGCCCGCCTGGCACAGGGGACACCGCGCCTCAGGGGACCTGCGGGGACAACGGCAGCCGGGAGCTCGCCTCGACAGCAGCCCCGGGGGAGGCGGAGGAACGGGGCGAGGAATCCCGAGGAGCCCCGGCCCCGCTTAGGCACTGAGGGAGGCGCGGCAGGGCAGCGCCGGTGCCCGGCAGGCTGAGGGGAGCCGCGCCATCGGCCCGGGGGTGGCCGCGGGGTCAGGTGGCGCCGCCCCTTCCCGGTGACGGCAGAAGCAGAAGTGGAGCCCCGAGAGCGCCGCGGGAGCAGCGGGACGGGACGGGAGCGGCAGCCCGGCAGTGCCCGGCAGCCCGGCAGTGCCCCGCCGCCGCACGGAGCCGCCGCCCGCAGGTGAGGGCGGCCCGGGGCGCGGGGTGCCCGCGGCGGGGAGGGAGGCCCGGCGGCGGCAGCAGGTGCCTTGGGGCTGGGGCGGGGCGGCGAGTCCGGCGTGAGGGAGGCTCTGGGCAGGGCACCGGGGGATGCTCGGGGAGGGGGCCGGGCTGCAGCGAGGGTCAGGGAGAGCCGTGCCAGGGCGCTGCGGGCACTTGGGCTGGAGGGGACGAGGGAGTCTGGCGGCTCGCTGAGGGGGCCCTGCCACCCCGCACCTTGTGTCGGGCCGGGCCCCGCCGCAGCCCTGCCTGACGGGGAAGAAGGAAGGAAACCTTGGCAGTGTGGCTGTGCCTGACAGCAGCCCAGCCGGGCTCGGCCCTACCCGGGCTGAGGGCCGGCCTGGCCGGGGCAGGTGGGCACCGTGTTGCTGCGGTTCCGCTGCCCTGCTCACCCCGCCGGGCCGCAGGGCGCTGCGGGCAGCAGCTGCATCGCAAGCGCTGTGCATCGGTTGTTATCAGTTACTAGTGCTGTGGTACTGCACTGGTGTCACTGGTGGATATCCGTCTGGCAAGGTGATGTCCTAAAATCCAAAGACAGAGTTCCGGGCAGAGGATGCAACAACCCTTTTGCAATGCCCAGAGCACATGGGAAAGTTTAGAAATTGACCAGAGTGAAACTTTGGATTGCGCTTCTTGGTTAACTTCATGTGTCTGGAAAGCACCTTCTGTGTCATATCGGTGAAATTACAACTATGGACTCATCAGTGGTTATCCTAGATATTCTTTGCTAGCTTGTACATTTATAGTTTGCCTTTACTACACTTTTTCCACTCTGTATTATCACAAAGCAAGTTATGAGCTGAACACTGACCTTCTGCCAAGAAGGGTTTGTTTCTGAAAGTCTGAAGTAAGTGAAGTAAAACAAAATAGACAGGATCGAGAAAATAGAATTTGGGTTTTTTTCCATGTCCACGTTCACTTGCTTACTTGCAGTGTGTCTTTTAGACTTTTTAGTCAAAATCAGTCAGGCTTTTCAATTAAAACCTGTCGGAACAGGTCTCACACAAACAGTAACAAGTGGTCCAAGTTCTGCATATGGTACAGGACACCTTCAAAATTTAGCTCCTGTAATTCCTACAGTCAAAGGGAGAGTCATGTCTGTGTCTCAGCTGAAGCTTGTGGCATGTGGTTTCGGTGATTATTAACTCACTTGCTGAATCCTGTAAGTGATGCTGGATCTTTCCAACTTAGGCTTAAGTAACTTCTCAGCAGAAGAGCAGTGATGCTTCTATTACGCACAGCATCTTGTAGTTCACACTCTGCTGGGTTAGAGGCATCCAGGTAATGGGGTGACAAGGTTCATTACAAAGTTCTGCTGCGTGAGTGGGTGGAAAGGTTGTTAATTCATATAGTTGTGCAGTGATGGGTGTAACGAAGGCTGAGGGGCACCTGTGGGTGAGTGTAAGACAACTCCTAATGTTTTAAAGGTCTAATGCCAAGGGCTTCTGTTAGTTCATTTACTATTAGGCAGCTCTTTGTGATGTTATTCTTAGACTGGAGCAGGTAGCCAAAACAATCTTGGAGTGGTCAGTTAGGTTGATCAAATATTGCAATATTCTTTCCACCTAAAGTCAAAAATTTGGCTTATGACTTAGGATTTAAGTTAGACTAAATCCGCCGTTTTCTCTGGTTTTGGAAGAAGGAGATCCTTTAAAAGAGGAAGTGGAATATATTATATTCAGCAGAAATTGTTTATGAAGCCACCTCTGAGAGGCAGTTCCTTTGTTCTAAAGGACTTATCTCTCAAAAAACCTGCTGCATTGTCTTTTATTAAATAGCTGTACTTAGAAACTCCTTTTCTTGTTCTAAATCATATTTCATTTAACAGCTATACCTTGTACTGTAAAAGGCAGAGCTGATGTATATTTTGTTATCACCTCTTGAAAAACTACTAATTTAAAAGTTCAGTTTTTATTATTCAGTGTAGTTTTTCCATTCTTTCATTTCATTTTATTACAAATCATTGTAGCAAGACAGGATGACCCTGGCTGTATTTTTAGGTTCAAGCCTGTTGTAATTTAAATTATTATCTTCATTTAATCTAAAACGATCAGGTACATTATGGTTAGGAAAAGGAGAAAGCTGCTGTTGCTTACGACACTTCAAAGTTGTTAGCTCCCTCCCAGTTGTAGGAATGAGGTGCACCTATTTTTACAGTAGCATAAGGAAAGAATACTCCATTTTCATATTACTGTAAAAAACCAATATAAACCACCAACTAACGTATATAATGTTTTGCAAAATACGGAGTGAGATGGTTCCTGCTGTAGAACACTTCAGGTTCATGGTGGGCAGTGCAAAAGAGGCCACACTGCAGGCAAGAAGGGACTGTTGTGGCTTCTCTGTTAACTTTCAAAAAAAAAGGGGTTGGAAAAATTGCACCAGAGAGCTTCAAAGTCAGAGAAGTTGTCCCTAAAGCAGCTGGTGACACGATGTTAAAAGACAATTTAGTGACATTAATGATAGGGAGCAGCAAAGAGAGCAGTCAGGAGACAGTGACACGGGGTGAGGGGGAGGAGGGCTGGCAGAAGTTACGAAGGGGAAGCGAGAAGTGCCATGGTCGAATTAACCATGAACACGGAAACTGAAACTGCTTGTGATGGAGAGTAGTGGTCTGAGGAGAGAGGAAGAGAAGCAAAGGAGACGCTGTGGCTGGTGGCTGCATGCACAGAGCTTCTTTCAACCTGTTCTGCTCAGGGATGGGGTTAAGGGGGATGGCTGGGAGCTGTGTGGCAGCAACCCCTGGGACTTGTGTGACAGTGATGCTCGTTTGTGGATGAAAGAGCCGGCTGCAGAGCATCCTGTTTGTAAGTAATCTCACTGAGGAGTAATCAGGCTTGTAATGAGCTGTTTGATGCAGGGATGTGGGAGACTAGAGAGCACAGAAACTTGTTAATATTTGTGAGAGCTGCTCTGTACACATCCCCCTTTTGTCTGTTTTGTGCCAAGATGTGTCCCAAGTGTATGCACACAAATATCTGCCACCCAAGATGTGAGTAAGAAAAAGTAGGCTGTGTAGGAGAAACAGAGCCGTGAAGTTTTAAAAGGGCATAAACTGAGACTTTTTAGATATAGCCAACATTTCAGTTTTTGTATTACTCATGTTTTCCCCTCATTACAGTTCTCAAAAGGACAGTTACCTGGTTTACATTCTCACGTAGGTCTCATCCACGTTTAAATTCTAATACAGTGCAAGAGTTGACACAAGCTGATGTTGCTGGAACTGCCCTCTGTGAAGGCTGTTTGTATGTCCTTTCAGGATGAACCAGGAAGGGTTCATGTTGGCCATGTACCTGTCTTGCACTTGCATGGGCAGGAGTTTCTGTTAGGTATCTAACTACATAAATGCTGTCTTTAAAGAAATGAAAATTTAAAACCTGTTTTAAATATTGAATTTTCTCCCTTTGCTTTCTTATACTTTTTTCTCTTCAGGACACTGAAGACCGTAAAAGTTTGATTAAAAAGAAAAAATGCCCAGAAAGAATACAGACTATGGAGTGCTGCCTGAATATGAGAAAAGCCAGATCAAAAGGACCTTGGAATTGGGAACTGTTATGACAATATTCAGTCTTAAGAAGAGCAGCCCAGAAAGGAGGACTATTCAAGTCATAATGGAAACCAGGCAGGTAGCATGGAGCAAGACAGCTGACAAGATTGAAGGTTTCTGTGAGTATTTGCAACATGTACCTGAACCTGGAGTTACTAATAAATTGATATACTTGTCAAATATTAATTTAATGAGCCTTTGTTAACATTATGAAGCTTTTGGCTGAAAAGAGTTTTGTAATTTGCTGAGAACGTTTTGAATTGTTGCAATGTAGATAAAGACTCTTCTGCAGCTCATTATTTAGGTATATAATACTACTTAAATATGATTAACATGCTTTTATCCTGAGACTTGTTTTCAGAGTTTTCATCTTTGAATATGATGGTGTTTGTGTTGTCTAAACTGACAGACTGTTTTCCATCATTGTGTCTTAAAAATTCAAGCGAGTAATTATTCTTTACCACTTCTCTCTCCAGAAAGAAAAAAGATCCAGCCAAACATCTTCAAATACAAGGAAACTGAATTCACATTTTGGTATTCCTGGGCAATTTGCCCTCTCAGGATAAAAATTACTATTTAGGACCATTATTTGAAAGTACCAATGACTTAGGAGAATGAATCTGTCACATATTAGGTGGTTTCAAGGTGATATGAGGTGGCCCTGAGCTGGTATTTTCTCTTTAGTTGATATTGGAACTGACTAAACCCACTATTTATAATAAGGTCAGGAAATAGAAGGGGAATGTAAGGCTACATAGGGCTGCAAAAAATAGAACAGAAGAATAAAGTGAGACTAATCCTCAGTTTTTATGAACACAATGATGCTAAGAAAACTCAGCCTGGGCTTTCTGTCATTTGTGTAGCTAATAGTGGTGTAATGTAATTGCAGTGCTTGCATATGACTATATGGGAACTTTTTAAAAATTATTGTGAGCATGATTTTACTCTACGACTGCTAAATAGTGTTTGTCTTCAATAAAGGAATTGACTAGTTTGTCTGAAATGCCAGAACCATTTATTGGTCTGTTGAGGTGTAGATTTTTATAAGGTTTTGGGTTTTTTGGTATAAAACCCGATTGGTCTGTAAAGTTGCAAAGACAGCCGCGGAGAATTTGCATGATTTTGGATTGTCTGGGCAGTTTCTCTTCATGCTCCTGACTTACAAGTAATAAATTTCTGCTACTGTTTCCATTGGTTCCTGTCTCATTCCTTGTGGAGACTGGACCTGCAACTGGAAATGTGATATAGTGGAAATAAAGACTGGTTGTCTGGGAGGATGTTTCAGTCATTGGTGGAGAAAATACAGTCATATTTTGGGAAAAAGCAAACAGGTCTGGACGCCCAATTAACAGGTACTCTGGATCATAATCTTTCATTGTCCCACTTTCTTACGTGACAAATGAGGGTAATTATCCTTTCCTATAATGATGTGTGTGAATGCAAATACAAGTGCATTGCTGGTACTGTGCCAAAAAAGCAGTCCTGAGAGGGCATGCACAATTCAGTTATGAGAGCAGTGCTTGAATATTGTTTAGCAAATAAAGCCTGGGGTTACACACAGAGCAATAAGATTCAAAGATACCAGAAGATGACCACTCAGTGGGGGAAGAAGGCCTCAGAGTTTTCTGACCAAACCAATCTGTGACTGTGTAGCTGAGCACTTGTCGTAGGCATTTGCACAGAGGAGATGAATTTAAAGCTGTACAGGCTCTGCATTCCATGTTGGGGTCAACTTTTTCAGTCCTGTCTTGTAATTGTCTTTTATCAAAGCTTCCTGGGGGTGGTGTGTATTTGTGGTAATAAATTAACTAGTTTGCTTTATGCATGGATTTTAATGCTTTGGAAAGAAGGTGAATATTGAAATTTTACTCTTACACCTGGATGATCCAGCAGGGTAATGACTTGCTTCCAGACCCATAGACAGTCATTGCTAGAACAGGGAATACAGCTCCAGACCTGTAACTTACTTACCCAAAAGCCTCTCTCCCTGAAAATTGTAGTATTGTAGCAGTTTGTTTAATTGAGCAACACTTCAGTGATGTATATAACGATGGGAACTTTAGGTCTGAAAATATGTCATACTCTGAAGCACAAATATGCAAAATATTGTTTTATTATCTTAAAAAGCAATGAATCTGCCCCAACAAGCTGTATTTTGCAGGTATTGTTCCAGAATATGATATGAACAGTTGTTCCAACTCACCATGAACTGTATCTGGTCTACTAGAAATGAAAGTCACTGCAGTTTTAACTTGCTGACAGTGTTTTTGCTGAAGAGGAAGGAAATATTTAATTTATTTATTTATTTAGTTGGTTTTATGTTGCTGTTGCTTCTTTTGGCTGAGACTCAGGCTTTCTTTTTGCTTGAAAAGTAGAAAAATTATGAATTTGTAGCTTTCCTGTTTGATAATTGAATGGAGAAGCATCTTGAATACGGATGTATAGATGAGTGATGCCAAATACACGCTGGTGGATTGTGTTGACTTTATGACAAATAAAATGCATGTTTTTGTTTTTTGATTTTTTTGGGAGTTGAAGGCAGAGAATTATCATCTCAAGTATTTTTATATATTAATATACTTATGCTGTACAAAACCTGATATTTAGGATGTGATTTTAATGATTGCTATTTGCGTGTGCGTCAGTCCAACAAGAATTAATATTCAGTACGAGTGGGAAAGTTAAGATGGTTTCCTGTTCTGTGTGTGCTATTTTAACTCAAGTTTGGCAACTGCTCTTTACAGAAGGCAGAAAACTCAATGTTTGCATCTGCTATGGGTTTGTGTTTCTAAATCAGATAGTGAGGAGAGTTCTTTAACTTTGGGACACAAAAATAGGCTGCTAATAGATAGTGAAGATGGAGTCCAACTTTTATACTTCGTTTTAATACTCTCCCTTTGGAGATTAGGCAAAAAAAGTTTTTTTCTCTCTCTCTAACTGCCCTGTGTGGTGTTAGGAATTTTGGATGTCACAGTGTTGCTTTTCTTGCTGATGGACTTTAAATGTTTGAAGAACACTCAAATTCCTCTAAGCTAGAGTTGATTATAATTATTACAAGGACCTTTTTCAAGTTTGGTTAATACTATTTTGGAAGTGATTTAAGTTAAGCCTCACAATAACAAAAAGGCAGCTACACTTATTCTGGAATAAATTGACCTGGTCAAGGGAGAGATGTAGGATTAGCTATACTTCTATAAATATTTACACAACCCCATGAGCCCAAAAGTGGCACTACTGTGTATTTTAAATTGCACTGCTCATGAGAAGATCCCTTTTGTTAAAACCCTGCTAGCATTTCTGTTTAGAATAGAGTGAAAGGGTTGCTAAAATAAAGCTATTTCCTGCTCAGTGCAGATGTGTTTTTCTGGATGAGAAACTTCAGAAAACTCTTTCTAGATCCAGGTCTTTGGTGTGGTAAGAAGTGAGGATATACAAAGGGTAGGAAATCTGGTCTAAACAGTCTCTGTCTTCATTGTGTGGTTCAGATCGCACAGTGACCAAGTGCTGGAGATTTTACATTCACCTTTTGAAACACTTGAGTTGCCACATGCAAAAAGAACTTTTAACAAAAAAGGGACTCTGTATTTTCCTCTAAATGAAAGAACACAGGTTGATCGTGTCCTTTAGGGAAGGATATGCTATTTCAACAGTAGATCAGAAGGCACTGTATTTCTGACTGTGTGTGAAATAACTTTGAGGTGATGTTTTTTCAGAGCCTAGTATTAAGCAGTTTAAATTCCAAGATTAGTCTCACCTGTCCACCCAGATAAGCATTTGAGAGAATTAACTTATTTTTGCTTGAGAGAATGAAAATTCGGTTTCCTCGTACAGAGGGATTTGATTTGCTTGTTTAATTTATAATGGGCCCTCTTCTTGCAGAAACTAATCCATGCACACTGGGCAGATAACTGGGAAGCTGTGACTTGCCAGCATGATCTGTTGCTCAGGGTGTTGCTTCCTCATGGCTCTGCTGTGTATTTTTATTGTATATTTAACTTTTATGACTGTGTGTGGGTCTGGGTGGAGGCCCTTGGGTCACACAGAGCCTGGGTGGGTTCCCCCCACTGCTGATTGTCCCAGGGGGTGTGTGGGGACAAGCAGAGTGGAAGTGACAAGTGACAGTGTCAGTGTGCAGTGACAAGCAGAGGGGAAGGAAGAGGTGCCCAAGGGTGGGCAGGACTTGCCAGGGCTCTGTGTGGCTGGCACCTGGGGTTTGCTGTCTCAGAGGACATTCCAGAGCTCCCAAATAAGGCCTCCCAAATTGTAGTTAAGCTTTTATATGCGCAGGAATAAATTAGGGCCCAAAGTTGTATTTAAGCTTGTAGAGCAAGCAGGTGGTGAGGTGTAAATCTCCAGGAGGCTGATCCATTATGGATATTTCATTCTTTCTCAGATGCAAAGTGCTTTCAGGACAATTATTAAGGGAAAGTTCACAGTGACTAGAGTTGGATTAGTCACTGGAAAATGTGTGACTTTCTGCATGTTCTTCCAAGAATCCCTTGAGTGAAGGGATGATTCACAGCCAGGAGAATTTATGCTCTCAGAAATCTGTGGTGTGTTCCTTGAATGTGCAAGTGTGATTTTCTGTAATATTAGCATGCTCATTTTAAGGAAGATTCTGTTTGAGGACATTAAGATGATTTCTCTGTTTTTTTGGAATGCCTAGTAACTTTTTTTTTCATGTGAAGGGGTGATCTGCTTTTGTAAAATAATATAAACCATAATTTAATCCCTTAATCTTTGAAAAGGAAAGCTCACCTGTTATTTTCATGTTTTTTATTTATTGCAAACAACTCAAGAATAAAAATATCTAGTGACGATTTAGTTGTACAAGCTCATAACAAGAAATAGGTTTAAATATCAGAGGGCCATGTTTAGAAAAAATTGTGTATCAGCTGTGAAACTGCTTTTTCTGCATGCAGACCGAGAGGTCAGGATGTAGGTAAGGTTGAGAGAGAAAAGGGAAGAAATATGTTAGTATTAATTTATTTTGGAAACATTCTCAGGGGATGAAGTACCTGGGTTGGGGAGTGGCAGAGTTGCAGACCTGTTGTCAATATAATTGCAAAATTATGAAGCAGAGGAATAAAGGCTATACTTAAATTGAAGCTTTTGATGCATGTGATATAGCACAGTACAACGGTAGCCATTTCTATTTTCTTCAGTCCAGACCTTTACTAATGCAATAGGATTATTTTGTCTTTTTTTTCATTTGTAACAGAAACGTATTTTTGACAATGCATAACATGTTATTTTAGAATTAAAATAACATGTCATTTCACATTGTCTCACTTCTTTAGTTTTATATGTAGCATTTTCCCAGATTTTGTAGAACAAAATGACCACTTTCTAAATACATCTGCTATCTCAAAATCATTTAGCATTACTGATTTTTCGTCTAACCTATGGACAAGCGGTATCAAATGTTAAATTCACTTGAGATTTTCTCTCAGCTGAAAAGAGATTTTACAGAATTTGTCTTCTAGAACATGATTTAAAAAACCCAAGCAATAAAGCCAAGTTGAATTTTCATGTTTCACAGGTATGTTAAGAAAAGGAGTGTGGAAACCAAAAACAGACTTAGTAAATTCATGTTAAAAGTAGAATTCGAACCTGTGCGATGTGCTTGATTTTTTCTCAGTCTGTAAGATTGCCCTGTGCCTTCAGACTGTGTTACACTGCCAAGCAGGAATCACTAGTTTCTGCCAAATGTTGCACCTGGATATTTAATGACCAAAGCTCATTACAGAAGCAGTGCATCTGTAGTAGAGTCATGTAGATAATGGCACCAGATGAGGCCACATTCAATTGACAGGGTGAGGGGAAATGCAGGGATCTGTAATTTAATGTAAGGGCAACCTTTTGTGTCTTGCCACAGGCAGTGCTGTTCTACCTAGCAAGGGTTAGGATTTTTGTCTTCATTGTTTTATTTTTTGAATTTTATCCAGCAGCATCTTTGCCTTGAAATTAAATTTTGATAATTTTGTTTTTAAAATCATTGCTAAAATGACTTGCCAAAGAGAGAAAATTTTGATGCTGTGCATCCTTTTGGCTGTCAGATACATTGGGGAACTTCAAAAACTAACACCTAAGACACTGTTTATGCATGTGGCTTACATTCTTAAACATGGATTTTTTTTTTCCTATAGGTTAAATGAGTGAATCATTCAATTAGTAGTATTGTTAATACCAATGTAAATTTCCTCTGTGGTGGAAAACTTATTTTTTTCCCCATTGGAGATGGCGGTATAAACATGTACAGATCTGTAGCTCTCTGGGACAAGTGATGAATATCTGCATATTCTGCTGAGGAGTGTGAAATTAGTGCTTCATTTGGCTTGAATATTAAACTTGATCTTGCTAATTTCTGGTGCTGACCTTTGTTTTCCTTTCTGCTAGCAGAATTTCTTTGTCTGGATTTCCATACTGTTTCAGACTTAAAGTAATAAATAAACTTAACTCACACTGAAAACCCTAAGTCTCTATTCTGTCATTTCCTTTCTGTATTCTGAATCTGTTAAAGAACAATATATCATTGCAAAAGTGAATCCACTTCTTGCTCTTTGTGGAATAGCTTTGCAAAGGAACATTAAAATTCACCTTTTCTTTTTTTTTCTGTGTTTTGAAATGGCTGTATTTCAGTTGCTACCTAGGGGATCTTTGTGTAAGTCTTCAGCTGAGTACATGGAGCTTGGTTTCCGTGGTCAAATGAAAAAATGAACACGTGTAGCCTCTAGCTCTTTTCAAATAATTTGTTCCCTTTAGCAGCTCAGTTCTGTAATGTCTGATGCTAACTTACAACGACCAGACTTCCTGTCACGGCCAGCGAGCGAAACAGGGATGGAATGAACTGCACAGTCCTGAGCACCCCTGAATTGGTTGATCAGAGTGTGTGTGAAATGTAGGTACTCTACCCTTTCCCCAAAGTCAGGTTTATGTGCCCACATTTTCGTTTTGTTTTGTTGCATGGAGCAGAATGTAAACTTTTATGGGCACCTATGTAAATTTTACCCTATTTATGTGGAGATGCCATTTAATTTTTAACATGGTAACAGTAGCCAGATGTACAGCCCCTTGAATTCAGAGCTCAAACTGGGAAGCACTGTAACATGGTGCTCAACTGAGCAATCCAGTGAGAAGTTATGAGTTTAGCAGCAATTTGTTGTTACTGTAGATGACAGCCCTGTGTGACCTGATTACGTAAAACCCTGTGGGTTTAAAAGGTGCACTTCTCTAAACCTTGTGTCAGTCACACAGCTAAATCCCCAGAGGACCCCTTGGAAAGGTAGTTGTTGGTGCTTTCTCAAGGTGCACCACACTGTTTCTCATGTTTCATCCTTGTAACTGTGTTTTCAGACAGTTTTGTGGCTTATCTGTAATGACTTCCTTGGGCCGCTGAATGCCTCAGTAAACATCTCTGTTTATATGAGCTGAATTTCCCTACCACATCTGGACTGCCATGCTGCAGGACATTTCTGCTTTCTCGTGACTTTGTCCTCTGGGAGAATCCTCACCTTGTTCCCTCTAGAGTCACACAAGATCTGTGTTTCATAGCTGCTCTGAATAAAAGAGGCTGTTAAAACACACCTTGGGTAGTTAATATTTAATTCTGCAGAAGTGAGAGCAGAGCCATTGTCCTCACTAACCACCATGAAGTACATTTGCAAAAGGATACTAAAGGCTTTCTTCATTCACTGGGCACTCATTTGCACACAGCCTGTGTTGCAGTTGGCAGTTTCTGCCTTTCTAAAATGAAACCTACTTTGGAATATTTTGTAATGCAGATTGTTGGAAAAAAAATTAGTTCTGAGTGTGGAATGTTGCTATATGTATATACACATGAAAATGCAAATGTATTTATAGAGAGAATGGCCATCCCATGTCTTGGTGCACCCAACTTGAATGATCAAAAGCCCTTATTTTCTTCTCCAAAATACTGCCAGTAGTTTTCCTTAAGCCTTCTTGAGACTTACTGAAGTAATGCTCACAGCATGATTTCTGACTCTCTAAGCCTCTTCTGAATCTCTCTGCAGGCTTCTTCTTTTCCTTCGTTAAGTACATGACTGAGCTCTGATCTGAGCATCATTTGTGGCCACAGACACTGAAAGACTCCTGGGAAATTTGGGCTTTGACTCAGGAATGTTATCTTACAGAACTCTAGTCCATAATGGCAGATTTGGGTGAACTTCTACATTGTTAATGTAGACTTTTCTATCAAGGATACCTTGGTAGGCTGACAGCCTCAAAGTTTTTTTGAGCCACACATTTATGTACAACCAGCCTGATATTCCAGCCCAACATTACCTGACTTGACCAAAGGTGTTCTGTGCCAATTTGCTTTCCTGCAGTGAACTTAGATGGGCACTTCCAATTCACAGAAGGTGCTCTGCTGGTGCACTGGCTGGTTTTCAGCAGGGTCTGTTCCCTGACCCACCTGTCTGTTCAGGTGCTGAATGGTTGTGTTCCCACCCAGAGGCGGGTGGTGGGTGACACCTGGCAGACAGAGCCAGAACTTCTCCCTTTAAATAGCAGTGCTGGTTGTTCTCTCCTGAAATGAGGAGTGCAGTGTTGTGTACAACAATGTCATGTTTTTGCAGTTCTCCTCTTGTCATAGCTTTTTCATAGAATTTGTACCTGCAAGTGTGTGACTGAACGTGATCACTGCTGGGGGGTTATTTGAATGGAGATCAGTGGAGATGTTGAGGATCAAAAGTTTATTGTCAAGTTCATGGCAACGAAGAGCTCTAGCAGGTGTCCTGGAAGGCACTGAGCAATTAATCTGTGCAGTCTTTGGAAAGTATCTATGTAGCAGTGTAATGATCCATTGAACTCACTGATTTGCCAAACGACATGCAGCCTGAAGTTCATAATCTTCAGGCTCTGAACTGCCTGGAATGCACATCCAGATCAGAGCCTGAGACAGCATGGTAATTGAAGGTGCTTTGGAGTCCAGTCTTGTTAAAGAGCCACTTGAGGAAATTGTCAGAATCAATCCATGACTGATGAGGCAGCTAAGGAGATCCTTTCAACCTGGGGAAATAATCACATAATGGAATGGAAGAAATGTAAACTAGTTGTGGGTTTTAGAGTGGCACTAGACTTCTGTAAACTGCTTGGCTGAGGACTGGTTGTGCTGGGCGAGTGTTCTTGTCTTGCTGGATGTAATTTACTCTGCATGCCATATTTTGATTCAAGTTTCCTTAGGAAATGTTTTAATCTTCTTTCACCTTTCTTGTGGAAATTGCAAGTGTATTGGGTTCAGTTTGACGCTGCAAGGTGCATGTGTCCAGGTCTGTGGTTTTTTGGGTGTTTTGGAATATGTGTCTGTGAAGCCAGAGCAGGATAAATGGCTCTGCAATTTGCATGTGGGATTGAGAAGGAGGGAAGCTCCAGCACTTCAAGGCAGTACAAAGATAGAGTGTCTGAGGTGCTGTGCCTGCAGTTCTGGCACAGGTATGAAATTACATTTTAATTGTTCAGTGACAGACTGTGCTATAAAAAGTTCACAGTAACGCCATAACAGCTAAGTTGGTACAGTTGATTTATTAATCTGAGTCTGAAACAGGTTGCAGCTTTTCATGGCCTGCTCCTTTCTTGGTATGGTTGGAATCAGCCATTCTGGAGTTAGTGGGCATCATGTGGAGGGTGCCAGGTGACTCCAGATCTACCTGGGGAGGGAGGATGCAGAGCTTAGTGCAAGACCAGAATTAATGCTTGGTGTGCACGTTTCTCTTTTGTCCCTTTGATTCTCTGCCTAGGCTTTTCTTTCAATAATGTAATACATTACAATAAGTAATACATCCTAACCAATGTTATGAAATGTCATTAAAATACATACAGGTAGTTTCTATTCATTTTCTGAAACTCTAATTTGCATTTTATCTTTACTTCTATAAAAATCAAAATAATGTTTAATAAAACTTGTGTTTTGTACATCTGTTTAATTTATTATCTAAGCAAATGTAATATCTTGCCAGAATTTTGTAGGATGTATAGAATATGTTCCCTGAAAAGAATTGGAATGTTAAATTTTGAATTTGAGTTTTTTTAGTATAAATATTTCTTTCTCCTCTCTTTCACCCAATTTTGTTCTCTTGCTGAACCATTCCTCTATTTACTGAATGTTTAGCAATCAGAATATAGTGAAACTCTTTCTGACAGACCAGTTGGAGAAGCAATAACATGTCTGTGCATCCAAAAATCCTTGTGCCTCTATGTATATACACATATTTGTTCAGGAGAAGGGGATGGTGGGCTTGAAAGGCTGTAATGCAAGAAGAACTGTAGAGAGAGTGTGTAACTGAGGGGAGACATTGGGTAAGTCTGTGTGTTTATTTCAGAGGTCAGTGTGAGGTAAGAGCCCCTGGAAATGACAACAGCAATGCTTGTTGTGAAATCTCTTTTATCGCTGCTTATAGTTTATATTTCAGGAGGGCCTTTTGTTGTGCTGTTCATGTGTGTGATTTATAGGAGTCTGAAAGGAAAGGTGTGATTCACTTTGAAGTTAAAAACTGTGTTTTTCTGCAGGGGTTTGGTGGGTGAAAGGAAAGCAGAAGAGGTGACTGGGGTTGCACTTGCCAGTGGTTAGAACGAGCCAGCCTGGTGTGCAGTCCCATGCCATTTAGTGCAGCCATGCAACCTCCTTCTGTATCCATTTGGATACTTCCTGCCTCTGCATCCTGATTCTTCTTTGCTGATGTTAATGTAAATTAGTGGGTTAAGATCAAGTTTTTCAGATGGTGACATTTAGGATGGTAATTTGGATATATCTTCAGGGATCTAAGTGAGACTCTGAATGATATGGGGATCAGAGTCATCATTAGGAGCTTTTGGTTCCTGATCATTTATAGGCACAATGTGGTATTTATTTCATAAATTTTCATCTAAATTTAGGGGCCTTCGCCAATCAGATATGGAGATCTTAGGAGATGTTTTCATGGTTTAGAGAGGGAGGCTGAGATATTAAAACTTCTACCTTGAGAGTATTGATGCATGGAAAAATTCATTTAGGAAAGATGCTTGTATCCTATGATTAGTTTAGATTAACCTTTGAGGTCTCATTTTCACAGTGTAAGTTGTTTAATGACTGGGAGTAAGGAGTGTCTGGTAGAAAGTTTGGCCTGGAATACTTTGCAAAGAATAAGAAGTTCCAAGATGAATTAATGTTTCGTTATCAGGATTTTGTTGATGAACTTCCTCCTTTGTCTGTCCATGTTGGTATCACAGAAATGTGGCATTACACAGGTGGAAGTTTTACCCATTGCTCAGCCCACCCTCTGCAAACAGCAGACCAGCTATTTCATTATGCTATTAATGGTCTTCTGTTACTGATTAGGTACTCATTTAAAACATGGGTTTTATATTATGGCATTCCTAAATGTATGGACAGAAACCCTGAGCTGTTTTCTTTGGGTCTTGCTAGGTCTGATAAACACATTTCAAGAGCAGCCATGAAGTTTTCCTTCACTCTTCATCCTGTAGCTTGTAAGTCAAGACTGTCCAGAAGTGGGAAGAGCTGTTTATTTCTCTGGTCCACAGGCAGAGCAAAACCACTTCCTCACTTCCTCAGTTTTCTAATAAGTATCTTATCTTGAGAGCACACATATTTCTGTTTCAGTGCTGTCTCACTCCTGTTATGCAGGCCCTGTAGCAAGGGCTTGAAAAAAGGGAGCTGACTTGGGAAAGTGTGTGCTCGTGCAGCATTGCCCTTCTGCTGTGCTCCAGTGCATTCCCGTGTTCTCTGGATAGCAGTGAGGTGAAAGTGATAAAACAGGTTATGTTAAATAACACAGATCTCTCTGGAGTTGGCCATGAGAAAATTCACAGACCTTTTAATTATTAAGCTTGATTTTCTCTTTATATTCCCATTTTAAATATTTTTCTTGAAGGTACCAGCGACTTACAAGGTTAGCTGGCTATCTAAGATGTATGTAACTTTTTGGTGGGTAAGGTAGAATTGTATCCTTTCTGTTTGTGTCTGAACAGTTGTCATGGCAATTGGAAACTATTTGCTTAGAGATAATGCCATTTGTGAAATCACATCTTCTGTAACCTGAAGGGCCATGTGCATGCACTTTATATATATATATATATATTATATATTTTGTATGTATATAGCTGTTTTGTATGTGTGTGCAAACTTTGAATTATCCATCTTACTGTTTCAGGCTCTGCAGTTGTACTGACTGAACTTGTTTCCTTTCAGTGGATCTGATGGAAATAAAAGAAATTCGCCCAGGAAAGAATTCAAAGGATTTTGAACGTTGCAAAGCAAGGCACAGAGAAGAACACTGCTTTACTGTTTTTTATGGTACCCAGTTTGTCCTCAACACCTTAAGTTTAGCAGGTACTTTTATCTTCTTTCTTTCTTCTTTAAAGCTACCACTTGAACAAATCAAACACATTGATGGGACAGGAATGCCCAGAATGCTGTGGTTTTAACTTCTGTGGTTCAGGAGCGCACCAGATGCTTAAAATCTGGAGACAATCCTTTTTACTCAGCCCTTCTTGTCTGTGACCTGCTGCATTTGTAATGTTTCACTTTCAAACAGTGCGTCGTGCAAGTGCAGTTTCTGATTTTTCTAGCAAGATAGACTTTTGCTGGTTGGATGTCTCCAGTAACTTTTTCAGCTGGAGAGTAGAGGTGACATTGCCCTCTTTCAAGGCAGCTATTCAATGTGGCCAGAATATTGTCCTGACATTTTTATTCTGGCCAAAATTATTTTGGAAACAATGGCCATAAAAAGTTAGACTGCAGCTGTATCACAGAAATTTTTCTGTCACCTGTGAGCAATTGCAGACTGATTTGGAAAAATGAAGTTCTAGTTTGGGTTATTTGTATGCATGTCACCTGATAATGCTAAACCTCTTCTAAATAAGTACTAGTGGCCCATAAATAAAATTGGAAGGGGATAAATTGAAAATGAAGAGAGCTGTGTAAAACAAAGGGAATTTTTATTCTGTATCTATACAAAGGGTTGGGGCACTTTTTATTTCAGGCAAGATTATCCAGGGTCACAAATCCAAAGATTTTGAAACTAAAAGGAGTATAAATTCTTACAGGACAGGCTGAATATAGTTTCTAACTAGTGAAATTTACAAAGAGATTTATTTTCTAAAATGTTTGTAATGGGTCATTGGTTTAGAATCATACTGACAATTTATTTGGAGTCATAGTTCTCTCTGTCCTGAGCAGGAACATGCTTGCCCATTTAAATCATTAACTTAATTGCAAAATCTTAATGTGAGAAAGGGGGAGTGCTTTGTAAGTGTTTTAATGCTGACAGCTTTTTTTGTTTTTTTATTAATGGAATGAATTTGTTACACAGATTGCAGTATTAGAAGACAAGTTTTTTGCAGTCAGATGCTATTGAAATGAAAGACTGCTTGTGACTAATCCATTGTTAGAAGTTATTTAAAGTTAAAAAGTTTCACCATTGTTGACTGAAGCCTGTGAAAATTTTGAGTAGGTGACTGTGCTTACGTGCAGCTGAGCCAGGGACTTCAGCTTGGTTTCCCCTAACAGCCCCCACAGTCCCTTCTCCATGGCAGTTCCCAAAACAAGCCTCTGCCAATACTTTGGAAACATTTGGTGCCATGAGATGTTGCTGTAATGCTGAACTGCAGAACAACATGATATAACTTTCAATTAAGGGGGAAATCCTTTTCCTTCCCCCTTAAGGGCTTTGTCGAGGTTTCTTAAAACAATATAAAAGAATTGTTACTTGAAGGGAATGGTAGCTGTCATAAAGGGCAGAATTGTCTTGGGAGAAGAATTGGTTTGGCAGTGGTAGTGGGTGTTCTTTCCGAAATTGTAACTAACTGAAAAACATTTCCATGGGGAGCTGAGACTGGGCTCCAGCTTCATCCTTGGGGGATAAAGCATTGTTTGAAAGTATGTTTAAATAAAATGTAATCTTCACCTTTTGAGAAAATGGTTTGCTTTGAAGGCTGTTAAAAATTTCAGCTCCTGTGTGAAAATAATTTTTCAGAGCTGGTTTAATTGAAGAATGCCTTCATGAAATTTCAGAGTCAGCCTGTTAAATCAAATGGACTTTGCCCAGCTGAGGGCTGTAATGATTGCATCTCAGGCAAGGTTCTTTCAGCTCAGCTGGTATTTCCTAGGGAAAGCTGTGCCCAGCAGGCAGTTCCTCATCTTACTTCTGTTGGGTTGAAGAATTACTAAATGCAATCATGATAAGTGATGGGAAGGGCTATTCTGGTTTGGGAAATGGAAAGGCAAACTAAATTTTAAAAAAGCAAGGCAGTGGTACACTGATTTGCAGGGCTGGGAGGAAGATGTACCTGGCTTCCAGTGTTAATTCATGTAAGGAATTTTCAACCATTTTAAAACTTGTATTAAAATGTGTTCTTTATAAGCTACACCAGTTTTATACATTGCTCTCTTTCTGTTCCTCTTACGTGAGTTTAGTCTGGAACAATCTGTGCTTAGAGGCATTGTTAAGATAGATAGGAGGTGGTTATGTCCATCAAAAGCCAATATATTGCAATTTTATTGTAGGTTGCTGGGACTATAATGAACCATTTTTATGCTGTGGCAGTATTGAGTTCTTTTGCCTGTGCACTTCAAGTTGCTCTGATCTGGGTCCTGGGCTTTTGCCACTTTGGAGACAGAAGATAAGAGAATGCATTTTGATTTTGTTACTACAGGAGCTCAGCAGTAGTTTTATAGTGTTTTTGCCAAAGTACTGAAACTTTCCTATTCTGATAAACAGTCTTCTAAAAGCAGGTATTTTTTTGTCAGGGCTTACCTACCCCCAAATTTATGCTGTTTTTTATTAGTTTTATTAGTAGCAACATGAAGCTATGCAATGAGATTTATCAAAGACGAAGGTTAGTCAGCAGCTTTGTATACTGGGGTTTATCTCAACAAGTTATGTCTTGGTTTTGTGTTGATTTTGTTTTGATGTTTACCGTAGTGTATTTTTTTTTTTTCAGCTGATTCTAAAGATGATACTGATAAATGGTTGTGTGGCTTGAATATCTTGTATCAAGAGGTCATGAGTGCTCCCACACCTGCCATCACAGAGAGGTACGTGGACATATTTTCACTCTGTGAGACTGTGTGCCTCTTGGGAATTGAAAGTGGAAAATCTAATGAAATTTTTAAGGTGCAACAAGTGGCGCTTGCCAGTTACACTAAGAACACTCTCCAGTTACTGTATGGCACTGAAAGGTCATATGGAAATTTTCAATGTCTGTTTTGTTACATATGTGCTCTGGAGTCACACTCTGCTTCATACATTAATGTGAACTTGCAATTTACCTTGTTCTGTGCACCCAAAACAAAATCTCTTGGTGAGATCACCAGAACAGCCGGTGTTCGTATGTTGGCTTCTTGGAAAATCCAAATGTCAGCTGTATGATGGTGAAACTGCACCCTTAATCTTCTGAGGATGTTGAGTGTGAAACTGCTCATGCTCAGGTTGCCAGTTCTGTTGCCAAGGTTTCAGTGATGTCTCCATACCCCATAGCTTTTCATCACTGCTAGCATTTTTGGTTGTGTTCACTGCTGTTACCTCTTATGATGATATGCTCTGCCTCGCTTGCTCCATGACCAAATTGTGGCTTTGAGACTGATGTGGTCAGACAAGAGTCATACTTGTTGAGACTGAGCATCAGCTTAGCAGTGCTTTCATCCTTTAGCTCAAAACTGTGCATGTATGTATATTTACTATTGATGCTACTAATAGTGTTTTACTGTGCATCTAAAACTGACATGCACTGTAATGAGAATTTTCTTTAAAATTTGCTAAATTCCTGTCCCTTCCCTCTAGTTTATAATTTTTATGCATCTAACAGATATCTGAGCCAGCAGCTCAAAGATAAATCTGGCAGAAATCATTGACTTTATGGAGTTAGTCCAGTTTAGATTAGCTGAAGTTTTGGCTCACTTTATACTCTTATATTTTTACAGCCTCTGGTTACTCATTCTTTTCTGTCCTGCCCACCCTTCCCTTTCCTGTGTTGTTTATGTGACTTTAAAATGCAGCAGAAAAGTACATCTTTACAAATGTGGTTAAAAAACTGGCTGGATCCTTAGATGCTGTACTGGAAATGTTTTTACTTTACTAAAAGACATATATCTTAAGACTTTTAAGTACTTCCATGGAGTTTTGTGTATGGATTTTGAAATTTCACTGGCTGTATATTCTTTATAATTCTTAATTTTTTTTTCTCCCTCTTTTCCACAAGCTGGCTGAGAAAGCAGATCTATTCTGTTGATCAAACTAGAAAAAATAGGTAAGAGCTCTGTTCAGTTGTTTTTAGTGAATTTCTGTTGCAGATTCTAACATGGAATGAAGAGAAAGAATTCATTATCCAAAATGTGGAATATGAGACACCTGAAAATGGCATTTTCCCCTTGATTTAGCAGTGTGATTTTTGCCTTCTGCTAAACACAACACGTTTGCAACACTCATTCATATGTGGTATAATCAGGGAAAAAATTATGAAAGCTAAATATTTTAAATTTCAGCCTAGAATTACTCTGCCAGAATGAGTCAGTGTGTTATTGTAGAGATTGTCAGCTGTGCAGGTGCATCAGGTGCTTGCATTGTAGAGACCTTTGCCTTTTTACAGCCAGGTTGGAGCCCAGCTGCTTGGATTGTACAACCTGCTGTGAGCTTTCCTGTGCAGCTGTGCCACCAGGACTTCCTTCACTGCTGAGCTGTGTTTGCATTGGATTGACCAGGCTGTAACACAGACAGGCCAGAACCAGCAACTGGCCTGGCCATGGGCTTGTCTCTGCCACGAATTTGAGCAGACCAAAGCCAAAGAATCACCTCCAGCCTGGTGCTTCTCATGTGAAAGGAGTCCCATGGCTCGTAGCTCCCAGTATGTGTTTTGAGTATTTTGAGTTTCAGTAGTTCCTTTCAGGTCCATGTGTGATGTGGGTTTGTAGCTTTTGCACATAAAGGAGACTTTTTTTAAAATGAATTCAGCTTCACACCTTTCTTTAGAGTTGCCAGAAATCCCGTGACTCTGAGAAGAATGTTAACCTTTCCTTTCCTGTGTTTTGTTAT
Organism: Entomyzon cyanotis; assembly: GCA_024500445.1. Classification (NCBI taxonomy): domain Eukaryota; kingdom Metazoa; phylum Chordata; class Aves; order Passeriformes; family Meliphagidae; genus Entomyzon; species Entomyzon cyanotis. The sequence continues at coordinate 4,343,032 of JAKEPQ010000743.1, read as the reverse complement.
TTCATCTTGATTTTTCTCTTTGTCTGGAACGTGCATTTTATTCTGAAATGCAAATCAGTGCAGAAAAGCTAATGCTTTTCCTTTCACGTACACCTTTCCCTAAAAGCAAACTGCAGTGTGGTGTTTTAGTGTGTGACTGAGGCCGTGGTATTGCAGGAAATCACACCCTTGTGCAGACAGCCTGTGGCACTGTGCAGGGTGAGCTGAGACCCCATTTCAGAGCTGTGTTTCCTAAACTGGCCACTCCAGTTCCCTCCTTTACTGGATGTCGACTTGTACCTCCTGATGCATTTTGAGAACTAACTCTGCAGTGGGGGTTTGGTGTTTGGGTTCACGAAGCAAAAACAAATATTAGGATGGAGCAGCTGTGGCTGACAGTAGGTATCTGCTGCAGAGGTTTCATTTATTGCTTTAGGGTTGTTTTATTGCTACAAGGCAGCTTGGTTGGGATCAAGGGGACTCACACTGTGGAGAGGGCAGTTTTTCCTTTTCTTCTTAGGTGATTCATGCTTTTAGAAAAATTCAGGAAAGGAGTTTGGACTGAGGTCCATTGTGTTTAGAACCTGTGGTTTTTAGGGAGGTTAATTATACAAATCCTGTTCCACAGGTTGAGGTTTTTTTCCAGTGGTAATGAAGTCCCAGCTCTTTGTTTTCTCTTGTGCTTGTCTGGCCAGAGAAAATGGCTTGTGCTTGGTCTTCAGGGTACAAATGGAGTGCTCGTTCTTTCTTCTAGCAGTGTTTTTCTCCAGAGGTCTGGCGACAAGGCGGAAAGCCAGGAATTTCCTGAGTTCTAATCTGGCTTGGGCATGGACTTTGGCTTAGTTCCTTCTTGCTTTGCCTCTTTCCCTCTCTGCACAATGGAGATGAGAATATCTCATGGGGTAGCTGCTGCTATGGACACTGTAGAATGGAAGTGTTGTTTTTATCTACTTGCTAATTGGTTTTGTTTCTTTCAAGCAACTCTGTTCTGACCCTGTGTTTGCAGGGTCTTATGAATTGCTTATGCATTGCTCTGTAGGTCAAGGCAGAGTACCTCAGTCTTGTTTTATTAGGTACTGTTGGTATTGCATAATGTTTTGTGGGCTTCAGCAATAGGACCCAGAGGTCTTGTACCTGTGCTCTCTTGACTTGCTGCCTTGCTGTTATCTAGAAAACTTTGGCTTTTTAAGTGTTGCTGGTGTACCACTGGGCATTCTAAAACTCCATAAAAAGGGTCAGCAGGTCTTTGTAAATGGAACTGGAATGCAGGGAGGCAGTCCTTTCTGAGAAGACTTGGTTGGGAGAAGAGGATGAGATCACGTTCAGATGTTGCAGAAGGGAAGAGTCTTGCTGCTGTAAATCAACATTACCAGACTGAATAAGATCTGGGGAAAAAGGTTAAAATGGTTTTGAAAATTGGAGCTTTTTGTTTCTGATTTGTGCTCATCTGTTTGGTATATCCTTTGTATGATGTCTTCTGTGTCTGTAATCCAGTGGGACTGAACAATGGAAGAAAGGCTGCAGTTCATCTGAGGGTGTATAAACATATACATTTGAGCTGATCATCTAGATCTGATTAATTGTTCAGAGAGAAATAGTTATCTCTGCAACATGGCTCTTTTCGTTCTAACATGGATGTCCAAATTAATTGAAATACCTGTTTCTCCATGCTTGCTTCCATGTAGGGGTTATGTTTATAGAAGTGTATGGGTATGTGAGATGAGCCCCACCCAAATTGTTTCAATAGTCACATTTTTGTGTTGCTAGAAAATATATGAGTAGCTGACTAGGAGCAACAACTGTGGTGATTTTGCTTTTTTTTCCTCTCTTTTTTTTTTTCCCTAGTATCAGCCTTAGAGAGCTGAAAACTGTCCTTCCCCAAGTAAACTTCAAAGTGAGCAGCATGAAGTACTTGAAGGATAAATTTGCGGTAATTATCTGGTTACTTAAATGTGTTTGGTCTTACCTGAGAGGTGTTGATGTTTCTTTTTAGGACACTTTCTGTATTTTTAATTCTTACCACGTACAGTTAAATAAATTATATAAATTAATTTCTCAGCTTGGCTTTGCCTATATCTGAGGATATAAGAAAATATAGACGTAAATGTTCCTTCTTTTCATTGTATAGTTGACCAAAGCCATCATTGGAGGTTGAGCTCCAGTACTGTGCAAGTACATAGAAAAGTATCTTATCTTTCTTTTTCTTCTACATGAATTTTATCTTAATTTTTGTCAATATGATCAAATAATAACTTCTGTCTCCAACTAATGCCAACATTAATGACTTTTGAAGGTTGTTCCATTCCTACAGGAACCTTGAATATCCCTACCCTTTCCTGCTTTCCAACTCTCCACCCTTAAAGCAGACATTCTTGCTTCTGCTGCTCCAGCCAACAATGAGCAAATGAGGCTCTAATTCTCTCTCAGTTGTGGAAATGGAGTCAGGGTGCAAAATGCAAGGCCAAAGATGGGTGCTAGAAGCACTATGTAATGAACCAACATCTGTTTTCTTGTTTGTATTCTTAGAAACATAAATAAATTAAAAAATCCCCAATGGTTAAAAACAAATAAAGATGGAGTAGAACAGAATGCATGAGAGGATGCCAACTGGAGTAAGAGTAACTTTTTCACTGTGCAAGTGCAGTTCAGGGAACTCTTAAGTTCATTGTGTGCTACCTTCTGTTGTAGGAAATAGGTGCTCACAAGGAAGAACTTACTTTTGAACAATTTCATTTGTTCTACAAGAAAATCATGTTTGAACAACAGAAGTTGGTAAGTTTTTTGTAAATAGTCTTCATACTCTTCAACTGCTTCATCAGAAAAATGAGAGCTGATTATCTTTTTTTTTTGTTATTTTCTTTTTTTCTTCATTCTTGTAACAGAAAAAGGGTACAGTGCTGTATTTCATGTGTAGCACTATCAGCAATTGGCGTAAGAATATGAATAAGTCATTCATGTTGCTTCTTGTGTGGTGATAGTAGAGATAGGCACAGATGTAATGGGGTTTTTAGGAAGAATTCTTTTTTGAGTTTGTTCAGGATGCAGAATGTCTTTTCATTAGGTTTGGCTGATCTTTTGTACTGATAGAAGCAATTCCATGTTCCAGATTACCAGTGGTGAGTCCATTACAGGACATGCATCAGACAGTCCTTTGGAGGCATAAATGCAGTGGAATTACATTTTAGCTAATTTAAGTGCCTGGCTGCCCTTTCTTTGTATTCGCTGTACAGATTCATGAAGCTGGTGGAAGCTACATACATTTAGTGACTCTGAAAGTTAGGAACCTTTTAAAACTGTGAAAACACATAATTTGGAATTACTTGCATGAATGTCTTTGTTGACTATGTGTTTATTGTGGATTCAACTTTAATTTTGCAGATGCTAAAAGAGAAGCTCTGATAGTCAAAGTCAAGTGCTGTTTTCCTGGCAATAGAGCTTGTGCTATTTAAAAGTGATACTGAGATCATGGTGAAGTGATAAAAAAACCTAGATTTACTGATAGGGTTTTAGTTTTGGCCATGAAAGTCCTGTTAATTAGCTTGAGCAGAAAGCTGAAGAGTAAAACACACAGTAAGGAGCCTCTCTGACTTCCTTAAGCTCTTGTTATTGCCCTGTGTGAATCATTGCAAAGAAACTTCTCAATTTGCTTACAAGTGCTTTGGGTCAATTGCTAAGTTTCCTGCAGTCTCTTAACAACGCTGTCCAAGATAGAAGCAATTTAGGTTTTATAGTCACTTGAATAAATGTGATGGATGATACTTAATTCCAGTTTTTCTGCGATATCAAACAATAAAGGCTCCCAGAAATGTGACTATTTGTATAAGTTGCTTCATCAAAGAAAGTATTTTGCCTGAGAATTGTGTTCACATTGAAAGGCCTGAAGTACAGTTGCCAGCCTTGGCAGTATGTTTTTTCTTATTTATTAATGAAAAATATGTCTTGCCAACTTGCATGCAACTTCTCTAGATCAGACAGGCATTTATTTCCCCTTCCCAAGCCAATGGACATTATTAGATGGACTTAAATAGAAAATTGGATATTCTTTTATCATTTATATTTTTTCCCTTTTTTATGTTTGTTCTTTTGTTTGTTTGTTTGTTTGTTTTTTGTTTGTTTGTTTTAAGATTCTTGATGAATTCAAAAAGGATTCCTCTGTTTTCATTCTTGGGTGAGACTCCTCGTTTGTATTATTTTTCCACATTTCCATATAGTTGTAGTGTTACAGGATTGTTTTTTAATTACATCACCTTTTTTATTTTGGTGGTTTTTTTTTTTTTTGTTCTGATGTTTTAGTAAGTGAAAAGAAATCATGAATATTTTTGCATTCAGAAAGGTGAACTTACATTGGAAATAAGTCTGATAGTTGTTTTTTACTTTCTGACTACAAAAATGGTATGGAATGAAATTGCCTGTCCTTTGATTTTATAAGGAGTGAACAGAACTGTGGAAGGACAATTGATGCAGAAATTTTAGCTTCAGTCTGGAGAATGGTGTGATGCACAGGTTTTGCCTAGACCTGAGCAGAATGCTGATTGGAACGGTTTCTGCATCGTCTACTTGATGGACTTGAAAGTTTAATAAGATGTGTAAAGCATGAAGAAGAGGTCACAGGCATTGCTAACCCATTGATTGTGGATTAAACCAGTTTATCTTGGTTTTGAATATTACACCAACAGATTAAGGAAGTAATTTAAAAAGTTTGCTCTGAGTGTGTTGAGTATTTCCTTAGCTCTAGGTCATGTAATGAATTAAACTGTATGAGACTGCTTAAAAGCACACATTTATAATCTTCCTGGTACCAGATGCTGCTGTGTTTGTGACTTAAAAAAGGCAAATCAGTGTTACCACTTTCACTTGGTGCAGCTGCACGTTGCCTCCTTTTTCAGAAGATTTTGGTCTATCACGGTAATTCATCTAAATATTACACAGAAGGAATTAATTGTGGAAGTATGGCTCTGTGATAATTCAAAAGAAGTTTTTCCATGTGCCTTAACTAAACTTACCAACAGCCCTGTCAAGTTAATGCAGCTCATTTGCTCAAAGCAATGAGTACAGATTTGGTGCTATTCACAATGAATCCCTCTCAAAAGTACATCAGGAATCCGGGAGGCTCAGATTACAGTAATTGGATAATACAGTATTACAGGCCTGCTCTGAATTCCACTTAAGTTATGAAAAGTTCCTTGGTGGTGGGAGCATATTTATACTGTAAATCCAAGATACAAATCTTGGATTCTTCATCTTCTGCTGTAAGATCTGATTACCCTTTCTCATTTCTTTAGCTTCACTTTCCCTTTCTTTTTTTAAAGAAACACTGACCGTCCAGATGCTTCAGCAGTTCACCTCCATGACTTTCAGAGGTTCCTGCTACACGAGCAGCAGGTGGGAAGGTTACAGAAATACTGAGTTCATTTTCTTGGGGTTGTATCACAGAATTCTGTGCTCATTAAAAAGAAATGTGAAGTGTCATAGAATGATTGATGTCACTGTAATACTGGGCCTTGGAAAGATTTCTCCTTCGTTGCCATTGAAGTCCACAAGAACTATTATTTTTCATCTATATAAAGCCTCTGAAGGTGCACCAGAGGACAAGAGGGAGGACAAAGTAAATAAGGTTTTAACAAGGCTCCACTTAGTCACGTAGATAAACAGACAAGGTTAGAAGTAAACGCTGGGTGCAGTCAGAGATGAATGCCTGGCCTGGTTACTGCTGTCACCAGAGGTGCATTGGGGTAATGCCTTGGCCACGGCCCCATTTCAGCAGCTCTCACATTGCTGCCTGCCTGCATTCCATTCAAAGGTAATTTTCTGTTAAATGGAGCCAGTTAGATGTTCTGTGCCAGCAAGCAGATAAGGATGGAGGCAGAGATTGGAACTCTGTCTTCACGGGTTTCTCTAATGTTATTTAGCACAGACTCCTTGGGAAAAAATTGTTCGATATTTGCTAGGCACTGCTGAGCTCCAGGTTTGCAAATGTGATTGAAAAGTGAGACCCACACTTCCTGTATAAGCTTGCTGCTTTCTTTTTCTCCCAATTTCACTGTGTTGAAAGGATGTTCAGATTGCACTTAGACATGAAAGAGATTATAGTTAAGGCATGTCCAAGGAGGCCAGCTTTCTTCTGCCTGTCAGTGCATGTATGTTCTTAAGTAGTGTGTGTCTGTCTGTAGACCTCTCTTTTCCTTGTTTGAGTTTTGTATTGAATAACACTACTTCTAAAGTTTTTTCCTACTGTATTGTTGTTATTGGAAGGAATCTTGGGCACAGGATCTCAGTAAAGTCCGAGAACGAATGACGAAGTTTATTGATGACACTATGAGAGAAACTGCTGAGCCTTTCCTCTTTGTTGATGAGGTGAGATAATGGTACTTTGTAGTAGTTCTCACTGACTTCTTTCATAAGCATTTTCACTGCTTGGTGTGTCCTGCAGGCCTTTCTTGCTGCATTGCTGGGTTGCTTTTATTTTCATATGGTTAAAATGTAAAAATTCAGTCTCTCTTTGTATTGTAGTTCCTTGCTTACCTTTTTGCAAAAGAAAACAGTATTTGGGATGAAAAATATGATTCAATAGATGTGCAGGACATGAATAATCCTTTGTCCCACTACTGGATTTCTTCCTCTCATAACACGTAAGTTACCAAAAGTCTCATTGACCACATGTCACCCAGTGGGTGAGTGAGAACTGGTTGAAATTGACTTCCTGTCTTTTCCCATTTCCTTTTACTCCTTAGATACCTGACAGGAGACCAGCTTCGCAGTGAATCCTCCACAGAAGCTTACATCAGGTGCCTCAGAATGGGATGTCGATGTATTGAGTGTGAGTAAAGAGCTTTTGGAGTGGTTTGTAACATGTTGTCTGTACAAGTAGTTTCCCCTGTTTACCAAGAAAGAAAAAAGAACTGAAATCAAGAACTGTTTGTTTTCTGAATTTGAAGTTAGTCATATAAAAAACACTGATTCCTTAAAATGTTTTTCTTATGTCTCACCAATGCCCCATTCACTTCCTCTGGTTCTTGTTTCCAGGCAGTTTTAAGAAAGTCTTCCTAAATCTCCTGTCACTTTACACCAAAAATTCAATCTTGAATCTATATAAAAGCTTAGGGTTTAAGCTGGAGTACTTGTGTATAGATAGTTTATTTACCTTATTATAATACAGACAAGCCTAAGGCACAGAGATTTTTGTGACGTGGTGCCTTTTGTCATCCTGTTGTAAATCAGTCAATGTCTTGGTGCATTTATTCTCCATTGATTGTGTATGTGCCTTCCACTCTGTGCTTGTGTTCCTTATTGAGAATTTTCAGTTTGATTTCGTGTTGTTTATCTGACTAATGTATCTCAAATTAGAGCTTCAGGGTTGAATTCAACAAAAGACAGAAGCTCTTTACTTGTCACTTGTTGGATTGTATTTATTCCTGGAAAATCACTGTAAACTAGTAGATTGACATTATTGTTGCCTGAATCTCTTATTTCCAGATTCTCACATAATAATGCTTTGGGAAGATTTTATAATGTATTTTATTTGTCTTGCTCTTAAGTAAACTCAATTTCCTCTGTGAGAGATATAAATTTGTCTGGTAGAATATTTTATTAGAACATTAAGGTCTATGGATCAGTATATAGAGAGAGAATTTTAGATGTATTCTTTTTACTCGACTCATTTAAGGAACTTCTTGGTCTCTGATTTTTTTCTACTGCATGTCTTTCCTAGTGGATTGCTGGGATGGTCCTGATGGGAAGCCAATCATTTACCACGGATGGACACGGACAACAAAGATCAAATTTGATGATGTAGTACAGGCAATCAAAGACCATGCCTTTGTTACATCTGAGTAAGCTTTGCTTTATTTTCCTTCAGCCTGTTTTCTTATGCTTAGACCTTTCTGAACTTCCTTTCTCTGTAATCTAGAGCAAAAATTCCAGAGAATAACAGATTCCAGTAGTCTTCATTATTGCCACATGTGGGTCTTTAATAGATGCAGTTTTGAGGAAAAGTCCCAGTGCATAACCATTTGTGGCTAAAGAAGATACTGAGTACCCTAAAGTGGTTTCCAGCTCCTTGTTTGGGTCTTCTTTTATAAAGTTGAAAGTAAAACTTCAAATACTTAATAGTATGTCTTAAATATTTTTAAAAAAATATTAAATAGTACAATTGACAAATATGTCTGTCAGGTGGTGTTTGTGTTGTAGGGGAAGTTTTAGCTGAGAAGACATAGAACTCGTAGCATGTCTCCTGAACTCGTAATATGGGTTTAAATCTGTATCTCTACCCTTTTATAACTTGTGCTGAGATGTCCTTAACATGAAAAAATATTACCCAGTAACTGGGAAAGAAATCAAGCTGTCAGTATGCTGTTTTTCTGTGTTGCCACTTGGACACAGAGAAGCAATATTTTCCCATGTGGCTCAATGTCTGCACAGGAACATTGTGTTAGTGACAACCATAATGTGGGATGCATTATGGTATCACACTCTTCTCAGACTGCATGTGAAGGAAAACAGACATGATTTTGAGGAGAGGAGAAAGAAATTTTCACATGGTGGTATTTTAGCAGTGAAACTATGCCCAAACAGCTTGGAGGGAATCTTCATCCTTGCAGACATTCAAATCTTGACTGGATAAAGTTCTGAACAACCTGATCTAACCTAGGAATTGGGCCATCCAGAAAAAGGGGTTTGGATTAGATGGGCCTTCACAGGTCCCTTTTGACCTTGGTGACTCTGTGATTGTACATCTGTTATTTGTTGTGTGTGTACCTTCCTTTTGTCTTCTTGTTTCCTTCAAATATTTTCTCTCGTCTGAGGGCTGAGGGAGGGTGTTGTTTTCCTTGCCTTGCCAGCTGTAGCAAAAAGAGATTGTCTTCATTCACCTTGGTTTTGTCCACCAAAGATACCCAGTCATTCTGTCAATTGAAGAGCACTGCAGTGTGGAGCAGCAGCGACACATGGCCAGAGTGTTCAAGGAGGTGTTTGGGGATCAGCTTTTAATGAAGCCTGTTGAAGCCAGTGCAGATCAGCTCCCATCACCAACCCAGCTGAAAGAAAAAATCATCATCAAGGTAGGCTTGCTTTGTGCCAGTAGATGAAATAGGACAACAAGAGCAGGAGCCAGAAATACTGTTTCTGACTTCACAGATTAGTTGCAAGAAGCCCCTTGCTTGAAGTTTACTAATTATTATTATAATTATAATTATAATTATTATTATTATTATTATAATAATTATTATTATTTTAATGTACAGTGTTCTGTAAAACTGTGTTAAAGTTCTTGCTCTTGGTTTTCTTTGCAGTAAGTGTTGGCAGTTCAAGTGCCAGATCAAATGTCAGCTCTTTGCTAAAGATCTTCCAGCTCCTGAAACGCCATTGCTAAATTTCAGCAAGGGTTCACTGCTGATGTTCACCACAGACATTTTATGCCATGTGGCCTGCTTAAAAATGATAGAAGTCTCTTTATTCTTCTTGAATAAAGAGATAGATCAGTATTACTATTTTTTTTCAAAGACTGCCGTTCATTCAAGTGAAACCCAAAGCTCTTGTGGCTGCACACTGAAGTTGCGACAATTTCACAAATTGATGAGTGTTTGCTAACTGAGTGTGATTTAAATATGCAGTTTAATGAGCCACTTGTGAAACACAGAGGCACTGCTCTGAGCAAGCAGTCCCTGTTAGTGTTGTACCTTGTGGGCAATGCAGGTGTTTTATCAGCTCTGTTGAGCAACAACAGCATAACCAAAAGAAGGTTTCTCAGATTGAAACTGCAGTAGAACTTTTTGAAAGGCACCAAAGAACTTTGCTTTGGTGAAGAATCTCAGGGCTGCTCGTGATCTCTGTAGTAAAATAATAATCACTTTTGTCCGTGCTTCTGTTTTCTTGCTCTTGTAACTGTATTGCATCCCGTGTATTAAACATCTGAATGGAAGAAATAAGGGTAGAGAGGTATAAGAATCCAGCTCTTGAATGTAAGATTGGAAATAACAGAACCCCACTATAAGGTGCAAAAGTTCTGTCTTAAGTTTTTATGGTTTTTTTTGTTCTCTCCAGACTGTCTGTTGTTTCCTTGCAGAGCCCAGAGGGGACTCGCCCCCCAGAGGGGACTAGGCACGTGATTAATAACATGACAGATCTGATTTAAAGGGAATTACAAACTGTTATCAGTGTGCACAAGAGAACATCCATATTACTCGGTCCGGTCTAAAAGAGCATTGAAGAGTCTTTAAATAGATCAGCACCTGCCAGTGAGCTGTTTGTGTTGTTTGGCTTTTGTTTGGAAAATGTTGTCAGTAAACAGTCAGAGGCAACACCTACTTTACTCACCTGTGAGGTTTTTCAGATAGGCCTGTCAAACTGAAATTGTCAAGAGTAGGCTGTGCAGAGCTGAATGTGGCTGAAGTCTGATGTGGGATGATTAACTCCACCATTAACTGCAGTTAAGTAATTGATATTGCCTTTGGCCCCTTGAGACACTTTTTTGTGAATGCTCAAGAAAGTAGAACTTGACCCCTTTTTTTTTCTCATAAAAGATTTGCCTTGTACTCATTTTTCTTGTAAAAGAATGAATCCCCCATTCATTTTAATTCCTTGTATTTCCATTTGTTTCAATTTTTGTTCCTTATGTCCTGCTTTTTGCAGAAGGATTCTTGTTTATCCTTATTTCTTGGTATGTGTCACTTCATGTTTTCTGTTCTCTAAAGAATGGTGAGATCTTATCAAACTACTTGTTTCTTCTCTGCTTCAATGATACCTCTACTAGTTTTTTCTGACCTTTATTATGAGATCTAAATTTCAAAGAAAGAAGTTAAAGCCCTGTTCTTCCTTGTGGACCAGCTGCTGTTATGATAATGACAGAAAGTGGCTGTGCAATGGAGGGAGATACTTCCTGCAATACTGAGTGTGCTTAAATATTATGACCAATTTTATATGTGATTCTCTCTGAGTGTATGAATGTCTTTGTGTTTTTTTGTTTTTTGTTGTTTTTAAGCACAAAAAACTGGGGCCAAAGGGAGACATTGATGTGAACTTGGAAGAAAAGAAAGAAGAAAAGAAGCAACAAGGAGAACTTTACATGTGGGACACAATAGAACAGGTATAATTTCTATGACATCTGCTACAGTTTGTTACTCAGTTCTGTAATACTGAAAATTTACATGAATTTTATTAATATTTGTATGAGTAATATTGTCCGTTGAACAGGTGTGGATGAGGGGAAGAAGGTATTTTGTTTATTGTTACACCCTGTTTTGAGATTGTGGTTAGTGAGTTTCCCTCTGTTAATGGTTTGAATATCTCCTAACTTTCAGAAATGGACTCGGCACTACTGTGCTATTGCTGATGAAAAGCTTTCATTCAGTGATGATATAGAACAGAATGCTGATGAAGATTCATCAAAGGTGATGGCTGTGTTTTATTGTTTAAGCATGTTCTTTTTATTATCTGAGAGTATTTAAATGTCTACAGATGTGTATATTTTATGCTGATGAAATTGTAGAGGTTCTTTGCCAAGGTCAACCCTAGTTAACCTTATTTTTAATAAAATAACTTTGTCCCTTGGTTAATTGAGGACTTGCAAAGAGGAGTACAAGGATAATGAAATACGACTTCAGTAACTACATGCTAATGCTGATGTGTGCCCTAAGTCTTTTAAGTATTACTGCTATTCTCAAGCTAAGCAGAATGAATAAGTGTTTATTGTGTTATTAACATGTGTGACTTGGCTGTTGTGGATGGTAAAGCAAGGTAACTATAAAGGTGATTGGCTGGAGTGTTCAGGCCTGGAAGAGCTGAAATGCTGAAATAGTAGGTTGTTATATCACCAATAACAAGTACTTAGTTTCAAAATCATTAAATTAGAAATGCACTATAAAAAATTATTATTTTCTGGTCTAGGAGGTGAAACGCACTGAACTGCATTTAAAAGAGAAATGGTTCCATGGGAAAATGAAAGGAGGGAGAACAACTGCTGAGAAACTGCTCCAGGAATATTGTGCTGAAGTGGGTGGCAAGGATGGGACATTCCTGGTTAGGGAAAGTGAAGCTTTCCCTGATGATTACACCTTGTCATTCTGGTACAATCACTGTCATAAAAATTTAATGGGGCATTTGTTTGTTTTATGGCATTGCACAAAAATGTGTGTTTTTTCCAATATGCATTTATATGTTTATAGCTGAGAAGAAATAGGAATAACACTAGAATGTTATTGATGGGATTCTGAAAGACTACTTTCCAAATTAAACTTCACTATAGCACAGTGCATTTTGCAGGGTTGTCAGGGGAGAAATTACCAGTTGGATTCCTCCCTCTCAACTTTTCAAGTGTTCTGGCAGGATACAGGATTTGTTATTTCCTCAATGAGTGGGCCAAAATTAGATCTTCAAATTTAGGGATAAATTGCTGGTTTCTACGCTGAAAAGGTAGTCTCATGAGTATACCTTTTTTTGCAGAGATTGGTCTTTACAGTGTAAGGATTCTCTAAAGGAAAATAAAGAATTCTCAGGGTTTTTTTCTTTGTTTTTTTGGTTGGGTTTTTTTGTTGTGTGTAGTTTTTTGTATGTGTTTCTTTGTTAAATTGGTTGGTTGTTTTGGGGGTTTTTCTTTTCTGTTTGTCTGTTTGTTTTTTGTTTGTGGTGCTTTGTTTTGTTTTTTTTTTTTTTGATAGTTTTGGTTTGGTTTCTTCTTTTTTTTTTTTCTTCTTTTTTGGCTGGGACATTGTGAGGAATGGTGTCATATTTCTGACCCAGAGCGCTATCAGAGCAAATTTTTCAGAATAAGTTTATGCCAGATTTTAAACTACCGTCAGTTGAAAATTATTATTTTTGGTCCTGTAACCTCCCTTGACAGGACTTCTGTTCCTTGTTATTTTGGCTGTTGTACAAGATGCAACAGATTTCTTGTCTCTTCTCAAGCTCCCCAAGTAGTTGACCAGGAATGGGTGGGGAAATGCTTCTAAAGAAGAAAATCCGTTATAAACCCCTTATTTCCCTCCACTCCTTCAGGAGGTCAGGCAGAGTCCAGCACTGCCGGATCCGTTCCACCAGTGATGGGGACACTGTGAAATATTACCTGACAGACAACCTGACCTTTGACAGCATCTATGATCTCATCCAACACTACAAGGAGGCCTACCTGCGATGTGCGGAGTTTGAGCTGCGCCTGACGGACGCTGTGCCTAACCCCAGCCCTCACGAGACCAAAGAGTATGTACAGCAGAAGGCAAGCACTGTTGTCATGTCAGTGTCCTTGGCTGGCTTTAGATGGGCTTGAATTTCTGCATGGAAAATTCCCTGGATTCAGGAGCATGCTTCAGTGGTGCTTGTCTATGGAACTGGGGGAATAGGCATCCTGGAAAGGTGCTGAGTGAAAACACTGACTTTGGGGGAACCTGGTGTAACCAAGAGGGATCACTGTGAAAGCAATTTCCTAGTAGCAACTGGGGAAATCAGTGAGAACTGTAATGCTGTGGAAATGTGCCAATTCCTCCTTTGTCTGCTTAGTGTTTTACAACACCCAGTGGGTTGGGTTGGGTTGGATATTTAGTAGTTGGCTGTGGTTTGGCAACTAAGGGGTCATGGTCTGTGCCATCTGGAAGCTCTGTTACTGGGGCAGGGAGTCCAAACAGCCACCTTTGCCTAATCCCGCCCCTCCACCTCAGCCTGTCAGAGCTGGTTAGGCTGACTTCACCCCGTGTGATAGGAACTGAGCACGGTGTTTATTTCCAGCTGATATTTGTCTGCCATGGATCATGGGCAGAGCTTGCTCTTGTTTTTTTGGCAGAGCACTGTAATTGCTGCCCTTTGCTCTGTTTTCTTTGCAGTGGGCAAAAGAAAATCTCCTTTCCATGTAAAATACTAAGCTGTGACTTTAACATCATGCTTTCTTTTTTTTTGCTCCCTTGGCATCTGGGAGTCACTGACCACCTGTAGATAACTTTGAAAGCCAGTGAGAGGGGAAGGCGAATTTAAGGGTTAGACTTCCTGACTTCTTTGCATGAGCTGGAGATACACTGCCACATAAGTGGCCGCAGTGAAGGCACAATGGATCCAAGATAGGTCCATCCCTACAAGGAAAGATAAAATCAGGCTCTGAATAAAAATTCAAATGCCTGGTGTCTTCCTTTTGTCTGTGTTTAGGCTTTATCTTAAATTTGCTTTGTCAAAATGGAATAAATACTGAAAACTGAATGGCAGACTAAAAGCAGGATGCAGTGCCTTTCTTTCAATGGAACAAATGCAGATTTATGTGTTATGATTTCAGACAGACAAGGTGTTCTGATATATTCTTAGTGCTTTCATCCAAAATCAACTGCTGTCTTACAATGTTTTGTAATAAACTGCTGTCATAGGTGCCAAGATGGGGAAAATCTAATGCATAATTTTTCTTAGAGTGTTTGAAACTCTGTTGTTAATAATGCTGCCTGTTATTCTTCATAAATGACATTTGACAAGCTTTATAATGCTTTGCCCATTCTGGGTTTTGGCTGTTGCAGTTGGTACTATGACAACTTGAGTCGGGGTGAGGCAGAAGATATGCTCATGCGAATTCCTCGGGATGGAGCCTTTCTCATTAGAAAGAGAGATGAACCTGATTCTTTTGCCATGACCTTCAGGTAAGAAAAGACAGATATGACTACCTGACCTAGCAGCCCAATGGTGTTCTTATTTAAAAAATCATGGTCTTTTTAGAGTCATGCTATTCTTGCTTTCAGACTTTGAGTGGTTTTTGAGCATGGTTGATTTGTGCAGCAGGTCCATGTATGAGTGTGTGCAAGAGTTAATTTGTGTCTGGCCTAAACCTTTATGCTTTTGTAAAGATTGAGCACCAGCTGTCCCTTTCATCCCATACAGAACTATGGATGGCCCTTCTTTCATTCCCTGACACTCCTTGCTAAAGGGTGTTATTTTGAAGTTTCTTTTGGTGCAGGTTCATCAATGATTCTATGTCCTTATGCCCTAGAAATCTTGACCTGTCATATAACTGAAATGTCAAAGTGAAATTATTGGCTTTTCTCATCAGGGGAAATAGTTTTGAATAGTTCTGTGGTTCTTGAAAAACATGAATGAAATATACAGTTGCGTTCTTCATCATGCCTTCAGATCAAATTGTGTTTCTCTGAAAATGCGTAATTTAGCAACATATAAGGTTGCTTACTTACATGCCTTATTGTGTATTGAAGATGTCCAAAATTCCCCACTCTCCTGTGTACTTTGGGTTCAAGTTTTATGCTGTTCCCAGGTGGATATTGAAGTAACTGATGAGCTGCAGCATCTCAATAAAACCATTTCACAGCGGGGAAAACAAGAAGTACCAAAACTTCAGCAGCTTGAAAAGGGTGTAGGGGTATTTTTGGGTGGTATGGTTGTCAACAGATGGTTTTACTGTTGTCAGTGCAAACAAAAACCTGACATTCAAGCACAAGAGATTTTTTTCTTTAAAAATTGATTTCCATAGTTATCAAAATGATTATAATAATTATAGCAATAGAATAAAAGAGGCTTTGTTAGAGGGAGAAGTTATTTCCCATGATTAAGATGCACAAAGCAGCTTTGGTCCAGCAGAGAGCCCTGGTGCTCTCCCTGTGAGCATGGACACCTTTCCCAGCTGTGCCCTTTTCCGCAGAGCGGAGGGGAAGGTGAAGCACTTCCGAATCCAGCAGGAGGGGAGGCACTTTGTGCTGGGAACCTCGGCCTACTTTGAGAGCTTGGTGGAGCTGGTGACGTACTACGAGAAGCACCCACTGTACAGGAAGATGAAGCTGCGCTACCCCGTGACGGAGGAGCTGCTGGAGCGCTACAGCACGGTACGGGATGGACTGGGGCTGGGCTGGGCTCTACCTCTGCCACAGCATCTCTGGGGCACGTTAAGCAGGTCATTTTCTGTGAAATTGAGGTGGTTATACTGACTTCTCTCACCAAGGTGTGGGGGAAAGCTTCATCTTTGATTACAGGCCAACTCTTACCTTCCCCATGATTTGAGTAGAGAAGCCCCACTGTGTAGAGGGAGATTGTTGCCCTACTAAAATGAGTTTTTGATAATAGCCTTGCCTACAGTTGGCCCTGTTATCTGTAGCTGAAGTGGGCAGAGATCTTAAAATGATTATGCAGATGCCAATGCTTCAGAAAAAAAGAAATACTCTGCTGTGCCTCTCACTCTGGACAGGCAATGGACATTTCAGGGACAGTGTCCTACTGCCTTCTGTAGTAAAAGGTACATCTGAAGGCTCACTCTTTGAGATAAGCATGAAGAAATCTCCCCAAGAAACTTATCTCTACCCATTCACTAAACTAGGAGCCTGGAAAATTAGCTGAGGATAAAGGTCTGCTTTCTGGATGGATATGTTTCATTTTGAGAGAGCTTTGCTTTGGAAAGCCTGAGGTGCTGTCTTCATGTTTCAAGTAGGTGTCTGCAAGAAGCTGCTGGAAACCACATCTGGCATGTCTGAGGGAATCAAAACCAGGGAATTTTGTTTCTTCTGCTGAGACCAAAAGGGACTAAAAAGATTTTACTCCTCAGGATTTTTTATAATGTTGCCTATAGCAAAGGTTTTATATCTTAGGGCTGGGTTCAAATGGAATCACAATGAAAAATAAAAATATGACTCTGTTTATTGTTCTAGAGTTTTTATCTAATAGTGAAACCAATACTGGTACTAAAGTACTATAACACAGAAATCATAAGTGCAGGTATTTTCTGGTTGCACGTAGAAGAATACTCACAATCAAAAAGCTTTTTGACTGATTAAGAGATACCTTTGTAAGGTATTGATATTTCATTGGGTTTTGCTGTTCATTAAACAGAGGCATAGACAGATTAAATAACAAACTCATGTTCAGCTATGTTCAGCTATAGAAGACAGCAAAACAGAGGTGTCTGGCTTCCCTCCTCTCCTGTTGGCTTGTGTGCTGTCAAAATGGTGGTTTCAGAAATGGATGTTCTATAAACATGAAGCACTTTTATAATTTTTGAGTCCTGAAACTTGTTTATTTCTTTCTTTGTTGTTTCTAGGAAAAAGATATTAATTCCCTCTATGAAGTCAAGATGTATGTGGAACCCAGTGAAATCACCCCCACAGTGGTATGCTTAAAGAGAGATATTCACACTTACTGTAGACTTCTGAAAATTAGACTGGTTGGTTTCCTGTTAGCAGTAATAAAAAGGAGAATTGAAAGCATCAGGGTGCTTGGTCTATGGGGGGCTGAACAGCAGAAATTTAAAGGGTGTGACTCTTTTTAGCCTCTCTTTAAAATTTGTGCCCACACATTTCTATATGTGCAAACCCTGTAGGGATTCATTCAGATTGGGAGTGTGGGCACTTTTTGCTGTTGGGTCTGTGGAGGTGATTTGGTTTGGTGTACCCCAAATTAAATACCTGTGAGAGGGTTCAATTTGAGAACGCCCTTCCCTCTTCATGGAAAGAAAGTACAACATGAAAATTTCTGTGCCTGTGGGCACACTGTACACACTCGTTCTATTAGGCAAACATGTTCTGCATGCACAAATAACTGCAGAGTTTATTCACATGATTTCTATAAAAATTTGGTGCCTTTGGTCTATTAATGAGTTATTAGAGTTTTTATTCTTTTAAGATATATATACTGTTTTAAAAACAAGTGCCAGAGCAAACATTACTTATCTGCAATTCTTGCTAGTGCCTGCCTGCTTGTAAATTCTCATGAAAATCACCTACTTGTAAATTTTGTGACTGTAATTCTTCTTAGTCTTTTTGGCCAGTGAATTGGCATTGCTGCTGAAGCATCTGAACAGCAGTAAATTCAAGATGAAGGTTTAGCTCATCCTGCTAAAACTGCACATTATCCTAAAGGAAATGTGACCAGCAGGGTAGCTGATTTGAAGTGGACGTTTTGTAGGCACCTAAGCCTGAAAACTCCAAATGCTTATGAATATATGTAATAAAAATAGAGGATTTATATTTCGCTTTCTGGGTTTTCTTAAAAAATTTTGGTTTTATGTTTTCTACCAGAATTATGTTGCAGCACCCAAAAAAGAACTTTGTTTTAGTTTTCCTTTTTTTTTTCCCAAGCTGATGCTTGAAGAATAACAGAGTAGCATCACTTGCTTCCACCAATAGATGTCACTCTGGAACTTCAGTATTCTGTTTTCTAAGCTTCATAACAAAAACAAAAAATAATACAATCCTGCCTATTTTTTTTAAGATTGCATTATTGATTATTTTATGACCTGTCCCCCCCAGATGACCCCTTTGCTCTGTTTTTCTTAAAGCCTCAGAGAACAGTGAAAGCCTTGTATGACTACAGAGCCAAAAGGAGTGATGAATTGAGCTTCTCTCGAGGAGCTTTGATTCATAATGTCACAAAGGAAACTGGAGGCTGGTAAGGACAAAGATTCCTCGTAGGAGAACTTCTGGTGACTTACTAGAGGGAGGATAAAATGAACTTTGAGTAGTAGTTTTTAAAAACTGCCTGTTGTCTGATTGCTGCTTATTAACTGTGCCTTTACAAATCTTAATGTCAGTGTATTAAAAAATAACCAAACCAAACACAAAACTCCCTAATCTTCAATTCTCCTTTCATGTCTTTTTCATTTTTCTGTCTCACAGCAATAAACTCCACCTGCAGAACCTCCATAGCCTGGTATATCCCATATTTTTCCCGTAGTACATCCATCCTTCCTGAACATTTGTGTGTTCTGGGAAGTCATGCATCTCTTACCATTGCAATCACTGCTCTGCTTCTGTTCTTGCTCTGCCAAGCATTTCTCAGGGATCAAGCCCCCTTGTTTAGTTCTCTGTACAGTCTCCTTTCATAACAGGTTTTCTTTTTTATCTGGCTTGTAAATTGCTTGGAAAGCTTGGGAATCTAATGTTTCCCTATAGTTTTTACAGGGTAATCAACCACATAATAGTATTTTTAGTACTGTAGGGGGAAAAAGCCTCTTAAGTCATTAATTGCAGTTTACAGTAACTGTAATCCCTCTGAAATCATCTGTTACTACAGTTAATGATCATTTTGTTAGAGCTTTTAGCTACTTCATCATTTATATTTTGGTGATAGCCAGCTCGATGATCTAGTATGGGGTATTAATGACCAATTTCTTGGGGATTATTGCTTCATTAATGGCCTGTTGAAGCTCTTTGACTATTTTTTTTTCATCCTTTCTACTTTTCTGTTTAAATTCAGGTGGAAGGGGGATTATGGAGAAAAAGTCCAGCATTATTTTCCATCTAATTATGTTGAAGACCTGTCATGTGATAACTCTGCAGAGCTTGAAAATCAGGTGAGGGTTAGAGTTTGTCTGCTGCATTTCCTTGGCTACCTACTGGAAGTGGAAGTCTGGGTTATACACTTACAATTCCATGTGCTGTGTTTGAGAGAGCACAGAGTAGAGGGATGAGTGCATTCTTCAATGTTCTCTGCTGCTGAGTAGTTTTGTCAGGGCATCCTTTGCAGAAAACTAAGGAGATAGAATATCCTGAGTGGGAAGGGACTCCCATGTATCTATGAATCTATGATAGCTGAATTGGTGAGGTTTTAGGAGATTCTGGTTGTTTCCTGCCAATAAAAATCATAAAAGTTTAGATTTTTTGTAGTCTGGCTAAACAATAATCTGCCTGAAACTTTACTAGTTTTCCTGTATAATCATTGTCTTAACATTCACAAATAAGAAAATTATATGTCCAAACACACCTTACTAGTAATTTTACTTTTCATTATCAAGTTTTTATACATAATTAGCCCAATCCTGTTTGTCAGAAGAATCCAAAAAGTCTGGTTCTGTGTCTTAGACAAAGAGCTCTTGAACAAAGGAAAACAGACCTCCACAGTAATAAGTTTTGACATTTTTGAATTTTAAAAACAAAACATTGAATTCTTTTGTTGTTCTGAAGCGCTTCCAATGATTTTCTGGATGTCTTTGGAGAAAACCACAAGTATTACATTTCCTCCCCCCTGGTTATTGTAACCTTAAGCAGACTTGAAAAATGAACAGTTGTGTCAGGACAGAAGCTGCTACAAAGTAGTCTTGTTTTGACTGCTCTCACTGAAGAGATTCTCATGTGTTTTGATACGAAAAAAGGCTTTTAAACGTTACAGTGGATATGCTTTCAGTAAAGCTGAGATTAGATTTAATAGTGCACATTTATTATTTGTTAATGTCCTGTGCATGTTCACTCAAGCGATTTAGAGTCAGATTTAACTCATGTTTTTCAGATCATTGAGGACAACCCACTGGGCTCTCTGTGTCATGGCATCCTGGTGCTCAATACCTACAATGTTGGTATGTGGTTTTTGATGCTTACATATGAACTCTTGACCTTTCTCTGTGGAGTAGACTCTTTTATGTTTAGCAGGAGAGATTAAAAAAAAACCAACAAACCTCTCAAACACCTACTTGTATTAATATAGCCAGCACAATTAATGTGTTAAAATCTCATAATGCTAACTGCTGCAATAAATCAACAATGACAGCTTAGAAAAAGAGCTGTTGGCTTGCAGAATAAATTTCTTGCTATGGTATTACCTAACAGTGAAAATGCCACAAGGGAAACACAAAAAGCCTTTTGTCTTCATTCTGGAGCCTAAGAATCCAGAAGATCCATGTGTTGAGTTTGCAACTGATAAAGTAGAAGAACTCTTTGAATGGTTCCAAAGTATCCGTGAGATCACTTGGAAAACAGCAGAAGAGGTACTGCTACAAGTTCATCTGTTCTTGTTTTTAATAATGCACTGCTATAAATTTACAATGGCTTTTGTCTTTAGCTGCCCTACACTGCTAAATGCTGCTAACACATAGTCCTTCACCCTCTTGCATATTGCTCTTGTCTCTTCATTTTATTGATGCTGTGAATCTCGTTCCATAACCTCTCTGGGGAATGGTAGGTGAATTAGCATTTTATGTAAATTGATGTTAACAGGCGTTTTCCAGCAGAGGATTGTCTGTGTTGCACCCTGCCCCTCGTTGAAGTGTGCTTGGTAGGCCAAAGTGGATACCATTACAATTTTATGTCTGGTTACACTGGTTCATCCCAGTGCTAAGCAGCAGAAGCTCAGATATCAGACTGTTCTTTTCAGAGCTGTGAATCCACTAGTGAGTATGTGTGAAATCTGAGCTGCCATTCCCTAAACTCATCTTAATCTTCTTTGCTAACTGTGTTTTCCAGTGAATGCAGCGGCACTGATAGATAATTGTTTGGCTAATACTTTATTTGTAACTAATGACCATATTCTGGATTTCCCAGTTCTTCAATAGTAGTATTTCCAACTAGTTGCCTGAAGGTTCAAGGATTCTGCCTAAGTTTAGCTTCTATATCCCTCTACTGCCACTTCAAGACATTCTTCAAGACTTGCTTGTCCTGTTCTGATGTACTAATTTCCCTCCCTGTAATCTTTTCTTGTGTTTAAGAAGTCTCTGACTTGACCAAAACGTCCTTACTTTGGCTGTGCTTAGGGATACTCTTTTTTAAAATTGCTTTTATTCACGTTTTGTTGTTTAGTGGGTGATAGGGCTGATGGAAAATGTGTTTCAGTGTCATGTTGGCTCATGCTGTTTATCTGTCATATGGAGTGGTAATGCTCTGAGGGTCGTCCTAATCCTATTTATAGCAGACATGTTGATGTCTCAGGCAGAGGACTGTAAATACAACAAGGAGAGAAGCAACAGGAGCTGTTGACCTATTGTTGGGGGAGGAGAGATACAGTTCTGGTGCCAGGCTTTCATTTAGAAATAAAAATGGGAAAAAGAGAAACATGACCTAAAAGAAGTATCTCTAAATTGAATGTTTTTTATACTGCAACAATGGCTCTTCAGGAGCCTGGCAGCTTTTTCTCTCTGTACAGTTGGAGAAGTATTAAACAGTCTGTGTTCAAAGATGCTTTAAAACTCATTTCTGTCAGTCGGGAGGCTTTTCTCACAGCGTGGCCTCTACAAAGTTCACATGATAGACTGACTGCTGCATGGGGAGGGGATGAAGATGAGGAAAGGCCCTGGTTGCCAGTACAGTTAACAGGCTGACTTTTGGGGAAGGAAAAAGCACAGCGAGTTACGACTGTGCTGCAATGTGATGCAGGGGGATTTTTAAATGAGTTTGGTTTTGGGTAATGTCTGTTATGCACAAAAAATAAAACTAGGCTTCATGTATCTAGTAATGTCCGCTCAATACTGACACTTGCCATGCTCCCTGTGATGGTTGTTCATTGTTAGCTCTCCTGCTTGGTTATCACCAGAGGGTTCTGTCTAGAGATGAGCCCATGCCACCTAAAAGTGATCTTTTGCTGCTTGGAGCTCTGGTTACTGTTGAGCAATGTCTGGGAGCTGTGGTGGATCACTAAATACAGTGAGCTTTGTACAGTTTTTTCCGAAGGTTATTTCCAAGTCACTGTATTCCTCCTTGTTTTTCTTAGACTTCAATGTACAACCTCTGGTTCAGTGAGATGCTCTGGAAGTCTGTGGCTCCCTAGTTCTGATTTTCATTCCTTTTATGTTTGTCTTGTTGAGGGAATTCTTTTGGAAGGCTTCCTGATTGCTGCTGCTTCATGGTCTTTTGTGCCAAAGCTAATCAGTGTTCAGTATGGGACTCTTCTAACGTGTTTTATCCTGTAGCTAGCTGCTTCTTATGCCTGAAAAGCCTCCAAACCCAAATGTCTCCACTCAGGACACGTCTTGCTGCTTTCAGCAGTTCCCAGTCTCTGCTGGCAGGGAGCATTGCTCAGCTTCCACACAGCAGGTGCTTGCAAACGTGGAAGTAGAGAGAGAGTGGGTTTAGTACTGGGGATTTCAACAGCATTGCACATGATTTTCTATACTGAACATGATGGGTTTGGTGCACAAATAGAAAATGACAGAGGAATGATGCTCAGAGGGTTTGAATTTCACTGTTTTGGAGTTACTAACAAGACTTAAGTTCTGCCAAGATTATAAATAGATACAGAGACACTTCACTACCCTTTGCATTTTTACTGCATACATTTGCATTTATATGAGGCATAGGGTTAAGAATGTAACTAAAATTGAGTTAAGTAGAGCCACATCAAAAGAAAAAAAAAAGTTGCCAGGATTCTGAGCAGGACTGATGAGGGAAGAGCTGAAACCCTTGCGAAAAAAAAAAAAACCCAAACAAGACCTTTCTCCCCACCAAAAAAAAAACCCAAAAAACCCCTAAAAGTACATCCCCAACTAAACCTCACCATTTGGTTATTGCCTGTTCTCTGAGTGGAGTCTGAAAGTGCATTACATCTGTGGAAGTGTGTAAAGTATCAGATAGGAATCTAGGCACCAGAGAAGGCATTAATTAGAGAACACCCTGGAGTTACCATGCCATGATACTTAGTGTGTCTATAATCTAAAACTTTGTCATGTTTTCCAGGAGAACAGGAGAAAATACTGGGAAAAGAATCAATTAATTGCTATTGAATTATCTGATCTGGTGATCTACTGCAAGCCAACAAGCAAAACCAAGGACAATTTAGGTACTGCCTTTAGTATTATATCTAAATTTTACCTTTTCTACTATCTTTACAGATGTTAGTTTGAATTTAAAGTCTGAAGATGGAATCTATCCTACTGGTAAACAGAGTTCTGCCTCACCCAGGCAGTTTTCAATAGCACTTTGAAACTGTACACCAAGGAACTTGGTGCTCTTCATCTATCACAAAAGAACTGTCACAAATTTTAATTAGTTAACTAGAGACACCCTCTCAGATGTATATTCTGTGGGGAAGCTAACTGGTTATGTGTTAATTGACATTTTGAGACTAAAACCTCTGGCTGAACACTTGTGATTTGTTTGTAAAAAACCTTCATAAATAGGTTTACTGTGCATTTTTAAATTTTACTGTAAGAACATGTTTGCCAGGACTAAGCTGTTGGAATGATAAATGGCTTCGTAATATAACTGGGCCTGTGTAAGTGCAGCTGTGGATTCTGACAATGAAATATGTACTTTTCATTCCAGTTTTTTGTCATTGCTGCTGGAGAAGCCAGCAAATATGCCCTTTTTCTTTAAGTTTCTTTGCAAATGTTTTTAATAAGCTGTCATTGTAGTTAAGACATTATAAGTATAGTCATTGTTTGAGGCATTGACTAACCCTGGCTCACCCTTTCTTCTCCCCATTTAAACCCAGGAAGAGATGTCTCATTTAAATATGTGTTATAGTGATCAGAAGTACATTATTAGCAATGATGAGATGAGAACATGACTATAGGCTCTTATCTGCCCTTCTGCAAAGCATGTGGCAGGCAGGCAATTTTTACTTTCAGGCTTGATTTTCAACCAATTTGCTGTGCCTGCCTGAAAACTGTGCCAATTATTGCATTAAAGGACAAGGCAAAACAAAGTAAAACAAAGTGTTGGTAAAAATACAGTATAAATGTCAACTTCTTTCTTCTGTTTCTAACCACTCTTCTTCCTGCCAACCCTGTGTAGACAATCCTGATTTCAGAGAAATCCGTTCTTTTGTGGAAACCAAGGCAGAGAGCATCGTTAAGCAAAAGCCACTGGAGTTGTTGAAGTACAACCTGAAGGGTTTGACTCGTGTCTATCCCAAGGGACAGAGGGTTGACTCCTCCAACTACGACCCCTTTCGCCTCTGGCTTTGTGGCTCCCAGATGGTGGCCCTGAACTTCCAAACTCCAGGTAATATTCCCTGTGAAAAAGGATCTAACTCACCTTCCGTTTCACCCCTTTCTGGTCCTTCTGCTATTCTAGTCACTGTCCTGTTTATTTGGACTTCCTTGCAAGAAGGGAAGTTTGCAGTTTGCTTTTTTAATGTGTGGGTTGCCATCCGGAGCTGGGCCCCAGAAATAGGTCTCCAAAAGCCCTGTCTCTGAGCCTAAGTGCCCCCAAAGCCTAGAAGATTTATTTCACCGTGATCTCTTTGTGATAAGCAAGCAGAGATGTTTACAGTGAGTTTCAGGTGGATGAATGGTTGTGCAGCCACAGGGAAGGCTGTATTGTACTTCCTGATGAGGACCAGCTAGTTTGGGACACACTGATAGGAAGCTAATTGGGGATGGAGATAGTTTTTTTGGGATTAAAATTGGTGAGAAATGGCCTGTCAGATTCAGTTACTGAAGGAACTGAGTCTCCCACCTTTCCAGCTCCTCCTGATAAAGTGGTGACCAGAAAGAATTGCAGAGAGGAGCCACTAATCTGGTATTTCCTTAGCTTTCTTCTAAGGGATCTTGTGTTGTGACTGTTTAACTCTCTCCCCAGATAAATACATGCAGTTGAACCATGCCTTGTTTTCCCTGAATGGACGCACTGGCTATGTGCTGCAGCCAGAGAGCATGAGAAATGAGGAGTATGACCCAATGCCCAATGACTCCAAGAGGAAATTGCAGATGATTATGACAGTGAGGGTAAATCTCTTTCGTAAATTATGTTTTTTACAAGTCATAAATGTCTATAAAACTAAAAATAAAGCTATTATGTTTCAGAGCAAGATCTGACAGATTGTCAAAATACTGTTTTTAAATGTCAGTGTGTGTGAGAGTAAAACTAACTTCACTGGTTCCTGAAAAGAAATATTATCATGCTAATGAAGACCATGCTATTGGACTGAAAACACAATCCTGGGATGATTTTATGTAATTGCTAATGAATACTCTCAATGAACTAACTTGGATTTCCAATCAAATGAGTTCTCTATAGAAGGGTCCCATTGGAGATTGATTAGGAGCAGACTAACTAGTTTAGGGATTTTGAGTGTGAAAGAAACATATTTATAATGAAATACAGGAACTAAACAGAAAACCTAATAAGCTGACCCCCCACTTCATCACTTTTAATACACTATGACTTAATCTGAATGTCATTCTCATTTTTCTTCAAGAGATGAGTTTATCATTGGAGAATTTTGCCATCTTGACTTGGTGCCAAACAGGGTTGGATTTGTTTCTGTTCTCAGTTGCTATGCAGTAAGACATGTCCTTTAAAAGTATGTTTTCTGAGAAAGACGAAACACGTTAATTGCTCTTCACTACGGTTTAAAGATGAGGTAAACAGGGACTGTGAATGCAAAGCAGAAATGTCTTGAAATGGGTATGTAATAAAGACAGAAGAAAAATAACAAAACTTACACTACAGGCCTTGTCTGGATCTGCCATTGTATGTAATGAATGTCAGCTACAGTGTCTTTCTTTTTCCTTACAATGAAAATCATTGAGTTACCCAGACTATGGGAGGTACTGTTACTGATGGCCCTGACAGTGTGTTTAATACATGCAAACATATTCAGGAGAGAGAATGCATGCTTTTCCACATTCTTCTGGATTTTTCCCCCCTCTAGTGCTGTAGGTTACCTTCTGTTCAGCAATACTGATGCCAAGTTTCCTTTGGAGAGGTTATAATTTACAGTTGCTTTTGCAGGTTTTAGGTGCTCGTCATCTCCCTAAACTTGGTAGAAGCATTGCCTGTCCCTTTGTAGAGGTTGAAATTTGTGGGGCTGAATATGATAACAACAAATTCAAGACAACAGTTGTGAGTGAGTATCTGTGGGTTTCTGTGTTGCAGGAATGTGGTTTTACTTCCAGGTTACTTCAATGAAGTGAGCAGAGGATGAACATGTATCTATGTTGTCTATAATTGGCCAGCAACCTGTAATATAGGGAGGAGTAAATTAACTGTAGCTCTGGACTGATGAGCCACAAGTCTTACTCTCTTGCTTGTCCTGGGGCCAGTTGAGAAACTTCAATGTATATCAAATTTAGAAAAAAATAGTACTGTTACAGTTTGGGGGAAAAAAAAAGTTCTGTTCTGTTGTGGTTTTGTCCATGCATAAATTTGTGTATTTGCATATATTATAAAAAATTACTGTATTGAGAGTGCCTCCAACAGTGCTAGTCAGTTCTCAAAATCTGGCCCAAATGGGGATTTACTGCTGTGAGATCCAGACTGTATTTATTTAAACTGAGGTTCTAAGACTGGCTTGTAGACACCTTGGGTGTATGGGGCTGTAAAATAGAGTAACTTGGAATGCATTTTGATCAAAGCTCAGTCCTGGGGCATTCTGATGAGGAATGTGTTTGGTGTACATGAACTTAATTTGTGTGCTGAAATGAGGCAATATTTCAGCCACTTCATATTTCACCTTTGAATATTTCTGGGTGAAACAGTGTTCCTCTGGTAAAAAACAGGCTTTGGTTCTGGTTATCCAAACCAGTCATACCAGTGGAAAATAAGCACAGAATCAGTAGCAGAATGTGCACTGTGGCTCCTCAGTACTTTAGAGAAGATGATTGTGATTTAAACTTTCCGTGGGAAGTGAGCAAGATTTTAGGGAGCAAACTTCCTGGCTGTGTCACATATACCAAACTTGGTCTTCTGTACACGACTACAAAAATTGGGCCAAGGTACATCAGTCTTCCGGTGTTTTTCTTGCTTTCTTTTGGATATGGAGCGTGAGGTTTATGAATAGGAGAAATTAATTAGCTTTTTTTTCTCTTTTACAAATACATGTCCAAGAAAGTTTTTATATGTTTGAATACAAATAATAGCTTTTCTTCATGGATTTTCATCCCTGCCAAGTTTTCTTCTCTCTCCCTCACCAAGTAAACAAATGTAACCTTGCTTCAGAAAGTTTGTAACATGAGACAGATGGTAAATAGGATTTTTGGGCTTCTGTATCCCTAGAAAATGGCCTGGGATACATACCCATATGTGAATGAAGTGAAATTATTGCTTCATACTGCAAGTGTTTCCTTTTCATTACAGATGACAATGGCCTTAATCCAATCTGGGCACCTTATGCAGAGCAAGTGAAATTTGAAATTTACGACCCAAATCTGGCATTCCTGCGCTTTGTTGTTTATGAGGAGGATATGTTCAGTGATCCAAACTTCTTAGCACATGCCACTTTTCCCATCAAAGGAATCAAATCAGGTGAGATCAGTGGTTCTAATGAGATGCTGTTGAGCTTGGTTGTATTGTGACTTCCTTTTTGATGCCAGACTCCCTCCTGCCTTGCTCCTTCCTCTGGCTTTAGTGTTCAAGAGCATGTGAAATCGGGTGTTTGTCAGTTTTGCCAGTCTTGTCTTTTGTTTCTCCCCACTTGACACTCTGAGAGCAGAGCCTGCTCTCAGCAGAGGAGTGTTTGAGCACTGAAGAATGTTCACAGTGTGCACCGTTTCTGTGACTGCAGATCCTCCCCTGCCTGGACTCTAATTGCCCTTGGTTTTTGTTCCCCCTGCCCCAGGTTTTAGGTCAGTTCCTCTCAAGAATGGCTACAGTGAAGATATAGAGCTGGCCTCGCTTCTGGTGCACTGTGAGATGCAACAAGTTCTGGTGAGAGCCACTGGGGTTGGTTTTGTGTACTTAGTGTGTCTATTACCAATTTTTTGTGGAAACCAGGAACTGAGGATTCAGTTTTCTGTTCTGTGTCTGATGTGCTGTTGTCAGGCATTTCTTCTGCAGGTACTGGGGAAGACAAATAGCACAAATTGAGTTACTCTCCCTCTGGGTGGACAGATTACACGGTTGTTAAAAGAAATAATGCACAAACAAAGCCTCATTACCTCCAATAGTTTTTGCTGTAACAGCATGGTCGTTGTCTTTCCTTGTTAACTGACTAATGCCATACAAAGCTAGCTAAAATCAGCTTTGGCTTCATAGAATAATCTTTTTTTTAAAGGTCCTACATAAAAAGAAATCACTTCAGCAATAGAAGATAGTAATTTCTCCTAGTATTTCATTAAAATAAACAACCCATCAAGTACGAGACATATCTGGTTCTTAAAGAACTGCTAATCTGCTTCTTTTAAGCCTCTCTAAACACCTCCTTGAAGTAGTAGTATTTTAAAACACATAGGGGAAAAATAATGATGCATCCTTGCTCATGAATCCAGGCATTAAAGCAGCTGCTCTGTGAACAGTGTTTGTTGGTGTTCCAGGGGTGCTGCTGTATATGTTGATTTGTAGGACTATTCTCAGACTCTTTCTCAGTAATACATTACGTAATTTAAATACACTTGTGATATGATGAAAGTTTAAAGATGCTTCTGGGAAGTGGCTGTTTCAGGGTGCTTTCCAGTTCCCTTCTGATTCAGAGAAAAAAAAATGTTCAACTTCTTATTTGTAGTCTGTCAAACCATTCAGGCCCACGCTGCACTTCACACCAGTTACATTATTTTTCTGATTGAAACACCAGCTTCTGTGAACTCTAAGTCATTATGTCTCTGGAGGGATTTGTGCCTGCAGTTGCACACACTGAACTGGAAATTTCTAAATTCAGTCACATTGTTCTTCCCAAAGGAGTGGAAGCCTTTTTCAAAAATCCCTTTTGGAGGTTTTTACGAAGCCACCTTATAACACCTGATGTAAAATGACAATGTGTTCAATGACAGTATTTGAACAGCCATGGTGGGTTCTTTTAGGTTCCTTCTGTGGGCCAGCCAAGGGTTCTGAGAGCAGGAGAGGACTAGAAGCTGACACCAGGGGTCTGTGTCTAAACAGGAGACCTATGTCCTTTTAAGATAAATATTTAAGTTGTTCATATTTCATGGACTCAAGTCTGATGGAGGAGGCCTGGTAAAACTGCTGGTTTTGGGCTTGCTGCCTTTGAGAAAACTGACAAAGTCACCATTGCCTAATGTTGGGCATGGACATTGCTTGTAGATCCATTGCAAATCCCTCCTGCCGTGGTTTCTCTTCAGGAATTCAGATCATTATTTGCCTGGGGCAGGAGCAGCTCTTAAAGTGTTGTTCACAGCAGCAGTCTGTCCCCCAATCTGTCAGCACTGAGCCCTTTGACAGTAGCACATTTCACACTTGAGAAGCCCCTTCTGCTTGTGAAGCCAAATGAAGATGCAGCTCAGCTTGGTGTTTTTACAATGTCTGATGTCTCAGGGTGGTAATGCAGTGGCAAGAGAACTTCCAAAAACTTCCTTTTGTATGGCAGCCTGCAACAAAACCAGACTTACCACAGTTGTCAGCTCTAGAACTTTTGCCAGATCATTCAAGAAGTATCAGGAAAGATCAAGGCTGCCTATGTTCCTCTTCTTCTTTTTAAAAAATGATAACCCTCCATAAAATGATACCATTTAATAAAAGGCCTGTTTATATACAGAGCCCATCTGCATACTCTTGGAGATGAAATATAAAATTATAACAAGGAATTACAGATGGCTGTGGAGTTTCTCAGAAATAGAAAAGCAAAAATATTGTAGACATAAGCATGCACGTTTGTGAATTCTGTGGGGCCTTATGTAGTTCCTGTACAACCTAAACAGGTTTTTTGATATTGCAGAAATTGTACTGTACTGAGGTAGTTGTTGCATTTATAAGCATGTCTTATTTGCCTTAAAATTGATTTCCTTCCCTCAGAAAAGATGTGTATCTCTTCATCTTTTTCTGACTACAGTCAGCCTCAGTGGTGTATATATTTTTGACTTAAGGATTGAAGTGAACATTCTTAAATGCAATTTTAAGGTGTACCTTTGTGGTTACATTCATTTACGAGAACTTACAGTAGTACATACGCATCTTGATGATTACACCAGCAAATTGGTAATTAGCAATCTGCGTTTCCTTTGTGATTTGGGAATAAAAAGTTTCATGCCTCTTTACAAACAAAAATTAAATAAATTATTCTTTAAATCTTAATCAGCAGCATACCATTGAGGCTGTTTCAGTTGCTCCAACCTATGCCTGGGTAGGAATGTGTTTCTGGAGGAAAAACAAGGTTTAGGAAAGGATCTTGTTGCTGTAATTGAAATCCCTTGGGTATGTTGCTAAGCTATCAGTTTTTCTAGATCTGGACGGAATGCAGAAAGAAGCATTCTTATTAGTATGCTGCCTTTGAAAATGTTTGGATTTATTACATTTATTGATTGCATGTC
The DNA here is from genome assembly GCA_024500445.1 of Entomyzon cyanotis. Taxonomy (NCBI): domain Eukaryota; kingdom Metazoa; phylum Chordata; class Aves; order Passeriformes; family Meliphagidae; genus Entomyzon; species Entomyzon cyanotis. The sequence continues at coordinate 4,312,257 of JAKEPQ010000743.1, read as the reverse complement.
ATTTCTTGTAAGAGTATCTTGTTTTGCTGCTGATGTGAAAATTAAGACTTCAGTCCTGCCATTTCTATTCCCCACTAGTAACTCTATAAAGAGGCAGCTTTTGCATCCAAAGTTCTGATGTATTAAAATAATTTGAAGTCCTAAAGGGAATAATAATGATTGTTTTATGGTTGTGGAATATTTTGAGATCTTCTACTGCAGGCCACAACAGAAACTCAGGTCGACTCAGTTCCTCTGCAAGTACTGAATTGCCATAGTTACACTGAAATACAGGATCTGTCCTTCTTTCTTTACCATCTGAGTACTTGCTGCTGTTAGGGGTCCTATTTGCCATTCAGTATTTTGACCTTTAATCTAGACTTCAGTAGAAAATCCCCACAACTGTTAGTTTGTCATACACAAATATGATGGAAGAGCCAAAAATTAAACATTTTAAAGTATTTTTAATATTGTTATAATCTGATAAGGCATCATGATACACTGTTTTCTGTTCTTTCCTCAACAGACTGACATGCTTTATTAGGGAAATATATTTCAATAGAATTGCTTAGAGACACAGATTCTGTGACCTGTGCTAGAATGTCCCTGATGCCCCTGTTAAAAGGTATGGCTGGTCATACTGTGGGGCTGAGGGAGTTTTTTAATGCTTTCCAAGTTTGTTTGTTTCCATGAACATTCCAGAAACATCAAACTAATTTTATAAAAGTTACTAAAATGTGGTTAGGAAAACAAAATAATCCCCCAACCTCTGTTGATTCAGTGTCACTTTGGAAATGTGCTTTACAAGTTACCTTGATCTCCAATATTCCCTTTGAAGGAGAGTGAAGAAGAGCTTTACTCCTCATGTCGGCAACTTCGGAAGCGCCAGGAGGAGCTCAATAACCAACTGTTCCTCTATGACACCCACATGAACCTAAGGAATCCTAACAGGGATGCTATCCTGAAAGAATTCAGCGTGAATGAGCACAAACTGCAGATATATCAAGAGACTTGCAACCGCAGGTGGGTTGGTGATCATTCTCCCTTCCAAGGCAGCTCTGTCTAGACAGGATTTATGGTAAGGAAACCTCAGCTATATCAAAAGGAGCATCTAAAGAGTTGTGGTGAGTGCTCATTTGAAGTGAGGAAGGGCTGCAGGGAAGCCAGGCTGGGCCTCAAGCCACTAGAGGCCAGCAGAAGCTGTGGAATGTGTGCACAGTGACATCTCTGGCAGTGATCACAGTGACACATGTAATCCTGTAAGGTTTTATATCCCTCTCTGCTGCTTTCCGGGAGGAAAGCCTGGAAGTATATACAGACAAATAAATAAACCCTTCACTCTTGCTACACTATCAGAGTTATGTCCCTGGAAATGTCATGCACGAATGAGATATGTGGCAACAGATACACAAACCACAAAAGATAAAGCCAGTATTGAGTTCTAACAGCACAGCATTGTCAGTTCAGTGTCAGTGCATTAGCCAGAGCTTAGGGAAGGTTCCTTCTCCTTTGCTGCCACCTTTGGGTGGGTATGAGGGAGACAGAGAGAGGCTTCATGTACCAAGAGGAAGTTTTGAGTAGATCTCAAGACTTTAAATATTCTTACCCTTTTTTGTGTGTGCTGAACAGCTGCATGAATCACTGGTTTACTCCTATTTATTGAGGGGGAAAAAATTTCAGTGCTCATTGCTGATACATTACTCGCTGTTAGTATCCAAGTACATTGAAATTGGTAGACTGTTTTCCTGTGAAAAATTCCTATTAGGCTTGACTGTTTCCTTTTCTTTTTCCCTTAAGATTAAAGGAGAAGAAAGTCAGTAACAGCAAATTCTACTCTTAGAGGCCATCATTCTTTGATGTGTGCTTTATGGTGCAATTCAGGAAGAGATGAATTTATCCTGGTCATCCTACTCAGCGATGGTCTCATCAGACAGAATGACTGGAAGAAGAGGAAGAAGAGGAAATAAAGATTTCCTTTGTAATTTCTTCTTAAAAGTCAAACTGTTTTAATTCCACATAATTTATATTCTGTACAAAGCATACCGTCTGTGCAGGCCAGAGCTTTTGTGTATTCAAGATTTTGAAAACTTGAGGGTGTGTAGTTGGATAGACCTCACTTCTCATTATTAATACCTGAAGTACAAGTATAAATCATCTCCTGTATGTGTGTACACAGGCTGTAGATAAGACAGTCACAACAATTTGCATGCATGGAATCACACCACTTTAACAACCTGGCTCCTCAAGATTAACTAGTAGTGAGTTTTTAATTTATTAAATGCTGTAAAGGCACTTTTACACCAGCATTGTCATGTCATGTATGTTACAGTCCTGGAGACAGCAGATTGTGCTGCTGATAGTGTATAAAATATTCTGTGCAGCTGATGGTATTGTATCTTATTAAAAGTTTTCTGTTACATTTTCAAGAACAAGATAATATGTTAATTTTGCTGGAAGCAAATACCCTCTGTAACTGTAGTTGTGTTTTTCCGGTTGAACTCCCTTTAAAGGTTTAAGAAAGGAGCAATGTGTGAACCTCTATTCATAGCCCCTGTGAACTTCTGTTCACAGCTTGAAGGCACTGGAAGGAAAAGTTTTAAGATATGCAGTAGTAGATATCTGTTTGTTTGCAGAAAGGGAAGGTATTTAAAATTCTGAGAAGCACTTACTTTTGTACAGTATCATTTCTGCAAATCCTTTCAGCTGCTAATGTGCTTAGAAACGAATTTTTAAATGAACTGTCAGTTTTTAATCTTGCAGTCCCACTTAGACGATAGTCAAATGGTAGTGTTCAGTAAATGTAGACCATTTTCCCAAAATGTAACTAATCCAAGAATGACAGTGTGCACAAATATAGAGGTACATCCTTCTGGTGCCTTTCATCAAATCAAGAACATGGAGCTGCAGATGAGAATACGTCTTAGATTAGCAAGAGTATTTTCCTGCCAGAGCAGAACTAAAGTCCTTCGATGGGATATTTAACAGCAGTTGTCATAATTTGTGTATGTGTTGGTCCCTTGTGCTAGAGCTGTGTCGTTATCATCAAATTCCTGGTTGTCTTACCTCTACCTGGGTGGAGTTTTGCTATCTGTATTCCCAACTTTAACTTTCAAATGTGTGCAGAGGAGTTTAGTTTTCTGAGTGACTGCCTGAGGCACAAAATGCTGCTTCAATAGTGCTGTACTTCTGATCACAGAGGACTTGCATGGATTTGGGATTCACGGCCTGATGCAGCTGCCTCAGCAATTTTCAGTTTCTCTTGCTCCCCACGCTGTGACTTCTGTTGTTTCAAGAGGCACTTAATTGATGCCATTGTGCATTCACAGATGATGGTTTGAGGAACCCCCTTGAGGTTTTAGCTATTCTGTAACCACAGTCTTGTCTCAGAGATGAAAGTGTTATAATAGTGTATCCCACAATGGGGTGGCTTCTGTAAATTTTTTATTATAAAGAAATTAATTACTAATCACCCAACTGAAAACCAGAGAAAAGTTAAAGGCAGTTCTCTGCTTTTCATCCTCCTGCCTGAAGTCTCTTCAGTACCCAGCTGTGACTGACCTGTTGAAGGATTACATAGGTGCAAACCCTGCTCAAACAAAGTAAAAAAGAAAAATCACATCAACTGTGGATTTGGGAGGTGGAGCTGTAACCTAGACTGCTGTATAGAGCTGGTTTTGTCTTCAGTGTCCAGGTCTGGATTGTTCTGTTTGTTGGAATTTTTTAAGCTCAGTTCCAGAGCAGACCCAACCAAACTGTCCATTTGTCCTGGCTTCCTTCATTGGTGTGTGTATTCCTGACACAGGACAGCCACTGGGTGATGGACACAGGAGTGAGTCCCTCGTGCTGCCTTCGTGCTAATGTTTAACAATTAGCACATTTTGTAGTCCTTTGCAAAGTCCTGTGTGCATTCTTCACACATGCATGATGTCAGAAGTTATAAGAGGCACTCCTTCGGTATTTTTGAAAATGCATTTTGTGTTACAGTAAGACTTTTGCCCAGACTGTGATGTTACACTGTGTGCAGAATGAAAATACTGCAGTGACTCTTCTGCTGACTTGCAAGTGGTGAGCAAGGCTGTGTTCTAACTCTTCTCTTGGTTCTTGCATTCTGTGTTTTATCTCCAAGACCTCAACTCTCAGTCATTCTTCGGAGCAGACTCTGTAGCAACTTCTTCACAGTTGTGACTGTTTAAGTATGAAAGTAGGTTTGAATGTGTGTGCTAATTTTTTAATCTGGGAGGGAAAACATTTATACATTTTGGAAGTTAACAATTGTTAAATTGTTATATTCTTATAGAAACTGTTTTAAATCACTGAAATAACTTATTTTAATAAATAATTTTTGATATCTCACATTGATGTGAATGATGCCAGATGTTTCATTATTTAGGCACTTCTTGTTGAATTTCATGACTTTTGCCAGTCATTAGAAGCAGTGAGTTCTTGTTGAAGAGTGGTCTGCTGGTGTGTGATGGTGTGCTCTGCTAGAGGTTGGAAGAAGGGCATTTCTGTGTTTTTAAGATGAACTGACTTAATGATTGTTTCAGTAGACATGGTTATCATAGCACTTCCTCTGGCTCCAAACACACAAGGCAGAAGGAAAAGGTCAAAGATTGAGTATAACTTTTGACTCCAAACCGACCTTTCTCAGTGAGAGGTAGCTACAAACTCCAGCCCTGGTGAGAATCAGGTTTGTATGGGCTTGAACAATAAAGTCACGCTCATAGCAAGGCAAAGATTGAATTTGTGGTAATTTGGAAGAACAGTAATCTTGATGTTTACAAAAAAAAATTATCATCATTCTGCCTGTGAGGTTGCATGGGGAGAACTGCTGGGTCAATGCATTCTGTCTTTATGTGGTGATTTTTAAAACTGTTGTGAGTCTTAGGAACAAAATTTTTTTCATCTTTTGATCAAAATTACATGCTTATTGAACATGAATCAGTATGAGGTGTCTGCAGCCTAATTCTTCTAGAAGTTCATTAGATAAACCAAAGGGTCTTTATCACCTTTTCATTTGTGAGTATTGGTATGCATGAGTTCTGCAGTCCAAAAAAATGCTACATATAGGTGTTTTGTTGCCTATATTCTCCCTTTTTTCCACCCCAACATCTCTATATATTTCTCTGTTGAAAACATTTTGTTAGTTTTGCAGTTCTTTAACCTTGGAGATGGTGAGATGGTGCAAGCTGTGTACCACACATTATCTTTGAATTCTCCATACCATTTGGAAAAATCTGAATGTGGTGTGGGAGCTGAAGTGCAGTGGTTTAATTCTGCTGTAGTCATGTGTCAGCATTTTTAACTGTAGTCCAACTAGCTGGCTGTGTTCCAGACTGAAATTTCATTTATATGATGAGACATAGAAGTTAAATATAATGAAAATTAACCTTCAGAATCAGTTCAGAGACAAATTTATCTTCTGACCTATAACAGTATTTATAAACATGTTCAGCTATTACTTCTAAAAGAATTTGAATTAAATTAAAAACAGTTTAATTCATTGCTAGTCTACATTCTTACCCCAGCAAAACAGGGAATAGTGAGCTTGACTAAAATAAAGCAGTAGTTCCCCCAACACTTGTGTACTCCTGAATTGCAGTTTAATCCTCAGATCTTTCACAATATGTGTAAATTATCAGTGTTCAGGACACTTTTCTCTGAAGATCAGATAATGAATTATTAAATATGCCACTATATTTTGGAAAGTACGTGGAAATCAGTAATAAATAGAAAAAAAGGACTTTTTGGTTGGGTCCCTTAGGAGAAGGCCCTATAAAAATTGGTTTGATTAAGCATCTAAAATGAATATATTTAAATACACATTAGAAGTGTAAGTTGTTCATGTGTATCTGGTGAATTTGTGCCTTGACATGCTGTGTTGGTGAGGTTCAACAACTGACCAAGTATTCTTAAACTATTCACTTTAAACATTAGCATCATTCTTTATAGTTAGGCACCTATCAATTACTCAGTAATTTTGAGGACTAGGAAAAATTGAATCTGAGCTATGTTTTCATTCTGCTTTTTCAGTTTTTAGGTGCATTTCTGGTAATTTAGTTTGAGGAAAACAGGTAAAATTTGAAAAGAGATACAACACTTAAATTAATTACCCTAATTTACCCAGCTATTCATGCAGGAGGAGTAATGACAAAAAAACAAGAAGGAGAGAGAATTCTCATTGTAAAATACTTCAAATACAGCAGCTGTGACTGACTTCACAGGGATGTGATTTTCAAACAATTTTAGAGTATCTCTTTAAGCAACAGATTTCCTTTTGGAAAGAGTAAGTGTATCCTTCACCTCTACTGTGGTCAGAAGTTATTTTGTTTAATAGATGGAGCTAATTGTGAGGGAATTAATGAATCCACAGTGCACTGGGGATGGCTCTGGGTGCTCAGCACATTCAGTCCCATGTGCTGGAGCAGTCATGAGCCTCTAGGACAGCACAGTGCCTCCTGCTCTGTTATCAGTGAGTTCTGTCCTTGACTCCAGGCACAGGAAAAGGTTCATGTGTTGAGCTCAGCCTCTGCAGGAGTTCTGGCATTTGGGGTTTTGTTGGGCTATTTTCATCTTCTCAGAGCTGCCACTGCTGATGGACTAAAAAGCTGCCCAGGGCCAGAACCTCAGTGGGTATTGACTGGATTCAGGATTCATGGCTTAAGGACCCTTCCATGGATTTTTTTCACTAACCCTACTGTTGAGATAATTATAAATAGCAGTAGCTGAGTTTTGCTAAAAGATTACAAATAGCAGAAGAAATTCCTCTGGGGCACAGGAGTTCAGTTCCCTATCTTAAAAACCATTTTTTTACAAGATTTGGCATGAAATACTGACGCTGTTTCTGTGCAACAGGCTTGTGCAATTTCTTCTACATATTGGTTCTGTCTTCTGCTGGCATTAAAATTTTTTAATCTACTTCTGATAACATTGTGTCAAAGCCAGAGAACTTAAAGGGGAAAAGAACAAAGTGGTTTCTACTTGAAAAAACAGAGCTGTTGGAGCATCAGCCCAGTGCTTTCGTGAGGTCACGACTGTCTTTTTTCTGTTTTATTAAAGAGAAGGTTTCTTGTTTCTGCAGATGATGGTGTATATTAATGGCTCCTGGAGAGTGGCCCTTGTGCCATCAGCACTCAGTTGGAGGCACATAAGCTCTTTATAACAGAGAGCAACACTCCTGCTACACAAACAGCTTATTTGCTATTAGAGAGGACAAAAAAAGTGAGTTCTCTCTTGAGCTAACCCTCAAGCTAAGTATTAAATTTAGTTTCTTTCATGGTGTGCTTACTGATGGGAAAATGAAGGAGAAAAGTCAGATTTCAAGCATAAAAATACAAAAAGTTATTAATAGTGTGGGTTGGGTTTTTTTAAGGTAAACTTTTCAGGAAGAGAACTCAAAAGTCACAATGCTTCAAAAGTCACAAGTCTTCAGTCACCATGAACTACAAAAATCTAAGCAAAGGGGGCAGCGGAGTTCTAGCTTGGTTCCTCTACTTAGGCCCTCTTGTTTTCTGAGAATCCTCTAACAGTGCAGTGGAACTGCTGTCTGCCTCTTCCTCTTCACTTCCCCATTTCAATTGCAGCACAGTTTAACAGAATTCAAATAACTGGATGTTACAATTAATTTAAGATCAGTGTAGCTTCAGCTATTAAAACGGAATGACTAAAGTTTAAGGAGAAGTTTGAAATTCTTGAAGGATTCTGCTTTTGTCAAGGGGTGCAGAAACTGTAGTACTGATGAGTTAAGGGAAAACAACTTTGTTTTTAACATTTGAGGTGAAGTTACTCCGTTTCTGTTTTAAATTGACAGAGGGAGTTGCTTGGGACAGCAGTGACCTGTACTTAAGAAGGCCTTATCTTCTATTCTTAAAATTACACAAAATTATGAGTTTTCTTGTAGGAAGTGTTAATCTTCCTATAACAAAGCTAAAATTCTATTCAGATGGTGTCAGGTGTTAAAGAAATATTATTAAAGGCTAAAAATGTTTTATAAATAGTGGAACGTGAATGCAATCACTTGCCAAATGTCTTTGATGAATTATTTGTTTAACCATTCAGTAATGCTAGGAAAAAATCATAGGTTTTATTTATGAAAGCACTTCAGCTGGCTCATTCATTTTAAACAGGCATATTTTACTGTTGGAAAAATCTACAAATCTGTGGTGCTTCCAGCGCTTTGCTGTAATTTAGATTAACCACGGTGCATTTTCCAGAAATGTTATTAGATATCACAGAGTTAACTCAGGAAAGCATACCAAAATGTATTCATGTAAAAACCCCCATTTGTTTATTGTCTAGCAGTTTATCAGTTAATCTTGGTTAGCCATATATACATCCAAGCTGGAAAGCAGAACTGGGGTTTGGAATGTGATCAAAGAATAAGTTTATTCTCCTCTGGATCATGTAGCACAAACTCTTTAGGAATAAAGGGCAGGGATCAAGAGTATAATCCCATCAGGGAGGAAGAGTCAGCCTAAGGACATTTGTTCCATTCACTGTGTTGTGCTGCTGTACCTGAGAATAAAATGCTGTTTGCAGTAATACTGAGCTTCATCTTGTTAGGGATCTGATCAATTTTAGTTTGAAGAGACACCATACATAAAAATTACACCTTTTTACTCAGCAGTTTATCCTTGGGGATAAAACTGTTATTTACCTGAATCACATAAATACGTATTTTGTAAAAATCTTTTATTATCTGTCTGTCAAAACCAAGAGTAAGCAGAGAACATAAATAAATTCTGTCCTCAGCATTTCATCTTTCAGAGTGAAAATGCAGCTGCAGATGGAAACCATGAGACCACCACAGCAATCAGCACCAAAAGCAATCCTCCATCCCTGAGCAGATGCATCATGGTATAATTTCTTGGCTTTGGTCCACATCCCTGGGATCTAAACCACTCCACCACTTCATCCAGGCTGTACTGCTGGGGCTCATAGCCCAGCTCCTTCCTGGCCTTCTCCATGCTGAAATAATGTGTGACACCAGTTTTGTAAACCTCCGTGCGAGTGAGGAGGGGCTGGAAGTTATAAACGCGCCCTACGACAAAATGAACTATTTCAGTAAGGAACGCAAAGAAATAGACAAGGGAGAGGGGAAGGCGCCGGGTTGGGAACTTGTAACCCAAACCTTCCACCAGCGGTCGGAAAAACTCAAAGTTATTTACAGGCCTGCCATCGGAAATGAAATAAGCCTGGCCTGCAGCAATGTGCTGCTTGCTGGCTCTGAGTGCCTCGCAGGCAAGGACATGAGCCTGGACCAGGTTGTCCACATGTACAAACTCCACCAGACTCAGGGGGTCTCCATACACAAATTGAAACAGTCCCCTTTCAATGTAGCTGACTATCCTTGGCAGGTGTCTCTGCTCCCCAGGCCCGTAGATCCCTGCTGGGCGGAGAGCACAGGTCCTCAGGACACCTTGCCCATTTGTAAGCTCAGCACCGTTTGCCTCCAGCACCTTCATTTCAGCCAAAGATTTCGTTCGGGAGTAGTGATCAGGGTGAAGGTGCAGAGGGAGGTAAGGCAGAGACTCGTCCCCATTTTCTATAACCTGGCCCCCAAATATCACATTGTAGGTACTTGTATAAACCAGACTCGACACTCCCCTGCTCTTGCAGGCCTGGATGACATTTTCTGTTCCTTTCACGTTAACATCTTCTATAAGTTTTCGGTTCAGCTGCTCCCTGCCAGACATTCCATAGGAAGCGATATGGAATACGCAGATTACATCTCTGAGAGCTTCTTCCACTTCAGACAGGCAACAGATATCCCCCTGCATGAACTTTATTCCCTCTGGCACAGTTTGAAGTGGCTTCACGACATCAAAGAGAATCACATCAACTCCCTTTTGATATATGGCACAACCTAAACTAAAACATGATGGAAACCGTATGTTAGGGTACAGCACTGTGGTGCATGAAACGTTTCACCTGGAAGGGAGAGAAGACTATTAACTGTTTTCATGCTGATTATTTTAGTGATGGGAGTCTTTTAAATACCCAGCCATCTACTATGGGGAAGATTCAGGTACTGAACTAATTTCTCACACTCCATCAATACTTCAAGAAAAAAAAAGAAAAAAGAGGCACAACTACCGTAAATGAAAACTCTGAAGAAAAATAACTGAAATTTTGTCCCCTTCAGATCAGCAACAGCAAACCTTTGAGATGTGAAACTATTGCCAATTTTTTTTTTAATAACCTTACTTGTTTTATCTTACTGCTTTTGACAGAATTTCCATCCAAATTCTGTCAGAACAACAGGCTGGTCTTCGCTGTTGTGTTTGAAATTTATGGAGAAGAATGGGAGAGATGCTTCTAAGCTGCTATGAACATTTTGCCATGTGTCTACATTTTACTCCAGTCACAGGTATTGGCACAGAGTATAACTGGTGTTTCTTTTCCCCCTTCCTATAACTGCTGTATATCTATTGTGCTTTAAGGGGATGAGAGTGAAAAGAGGGAAAAGCCAAGCAGAAATCAGAGTCATCTTCTGGGGTTTTTTTTTTCCTTTCCCTGACTTGACATTTACTTTATTTTCTGGTCCTGACTGTGATCTCTCTCCCTCCTCTAAGCAGTTATAGTCTAGGGCTCAAAATAGGATTTTTCTTTACATGGCCTGCAGAGCCAGCTACAGTAAGGGAAAATGGATTTCACTGAGATATGCACCTTATTAACAACTCTAATCCTAAACCATCACGGTTCATGAAAATAATATATTTTTGAGAGTTCAGCTGGAGTTCTTAATCTGTAAAGCTAAACACATGGTAACTGCAGGTCAAAAGAAAAATGTGTGTGCAAGTGTAGCTTGTCCTTCAGAGCAGGCTGATGATGGTGCTCTAACCCCCCTACAGAGGTGAGCAAACAGGTAAACAAATGTCAGCGAGGCAGCTGATGCATGACATTTGGAAACAGGACAGCAGCATTACTTACAGCCTCTGGAAACAGAGTTTGTTTAAAAATGAGACCCCGAATGAACCAGAGGATGGGATAGACTGGATCAGTGTCTCAGGCCCACAGGCTTCCCTTATACACATGGATTTTGCTGCCTGCCCAGCAGCAATCTCTCACATTTATTCCTGTCTGTAATCACTATCTAATGCACTAACCGGAAGCCAAAATAACCTCCTCCTCCGGTAATGAGCACTCTTTCCTTGGCGGCGTTTCCTGCTTCCATCCTCCTTCCTTGGGCACTGCGTGCTGGAACTGACCTACAAAACACATGGCAAGCACACACATTAAACCAACCGCGTGTCACTGTCGGGTGTCACTGTCGGGTGTCACTATCTGCACACTGCCGCAGCTATTCACCGATCTCATTCACTCTCCGTGCAGCCCTTCGCTTCCGCAGCTGCCGGGCGGGCAGGAGGAGATGCAGCGCCGGGATTGCTGCAGAGTTCCCGGAGCAGGAGCCCTGCGAGGAGCCGTGTCCCCCCTTATCGTGTCCCCTTGCCGTGTCCCCCTGTGCCGTACCTGCGCTGTCGCTCGGTCCCTGCCGCTCCTGCCGCGCTTCCCGGGGCGGTGCCGGATCCCCGAATGGAGCCGGGCGGGGCTGGCCGAGCCGAGATGGCGCCGGGGACACCCGGGTTGGCCACCCTGCCAGCCGAGCTTGTGTGTGCTTGTGTGCCGGGAAGCTGCTGGTCCCCTTCCCTCTGAAACGGGGGCTTTCCTGTCGCGATGTTTGTGCCGCAGCCCTGGGTCGGGACAGCCCGGATGGATCCGGGCTGGGGATGAGCAGATGGGGGTGAGCCGATGGGGCAGCCCTGGGAGAAGGGCTCGGGGTGCTGCTGGGTGCTGCTCGGGGTGCTGCACCTGCACCGGGCTGATCCCCCTGCCTGGGCAGCAGGGGATGGGGCGATTCTGCCCCTCTGCCCCCTCAGGTGAGACCCTACCTGCAGGGCTGCCCCACCTCAAAGAATTCGGATTGTTCAGCCTGGAAAAGAGAACTCTTCAGGGTGACCTAATTGTGGCCTTCCAGTACCTGAGGGAAGCTTACAGGAAGGATGGGGCAAGACTGTTTACAAGACATGTAGTGACAGGACAAGGGGGAATGGCTTCAGACTCAGAGCAGGGTTAGCTCTGAGAAATTTAGAATTTCTTCTTCCCTATGAGGGTGGTCAGGCCCTAGCACAGGTTGCCCAGTGAAGTTGCTGTTCCATCACAAGGCCCCACGTTGGACAGGGCTAGGAGCACCCTGGTCTAGTGGAAACTCTCCCTGTCCATGGCAGGAGGTTGGAACTACATGATATTCAAGTTCCCTTCCAACCCAAACTGTTCTGTGATTCTGTGATTCCCTTGGAGTGCCTGCAAGCATCATCCCAGGCGTGTAAGGCTCTGCAGGGTCTGGGACACTCAAGAGAGGCTGAGGAGCCCTTGAGCCCTGGGCAATTTGGGTGGACAGAGGAGTTTCTGGACTTGCTGCTGAACATTTCTTCACAGGAAGTGTTGTCACGGATTGGAATGGGCTACCCAGGGAGGTGCTGGAGTCACCAGCCCTGGAGGTGTTCAAGAAACATGGACATGGCAGTGCTGTGGTTTGGTTGACAAGGTCGTGTTCTGTCAAAGGTGGAACTCAATGATCCTGGAGGTCTTTTCCAGCCTTAACGATCCTGTGATTCCATGGTGCTCTGAAGGTACCACAGCCACCTTCCAACGTCCCACCATGACTGGGAGAGCTGTGCCCTCATGGTATTTCTGGGGATGAAGGTGGCTGTCCCACATTCTACTGCCTTTGTGGTGAGCCTGACCCATGGCACACACTCACAGGAGTCTGCTGTGCCCCGTGCAGAGGCTGAGATGTTTTTGGCAGTGGGAGGACACTGCACAGCACTGCCTAGCTGCAGCAGAACTGCTCCTGAGTAAAGCGTCAGCAATGCCAGCTAGCTGCAAGAGAGAACTGTAATAGGAAAACAGTGAAGAATTACACGATCAAAGTCTGGCTTGTGGTGTATTCCATTTTTCATTTGCAGAGCTGAGTCACCTGGGGATTGTCAGAGAGTGGATTCAGTGTCAAAACTACTTAAAACCCTGCAAGTTTCTGTTTTGCAAAACCTTGACAGAAGTAGACGCAGTAGGCTGTGTTGTATGTTTGATCGATGGCTTGCAAGAATTAGAACTAAACAGATTCTAAGAATTCTGTAAGTACTAAAGATTTTTTTTAAATTTAGCAATGATTTCTTGGTAGTGAACCTCTGGGACTCTTCAGCAGCAATTTCAAGACGGAGCTGATGCTGTACCTGATTATGCACCTGTGGAGATGTGCAGTGTCTGGCTTGGAGGGCATCCCTCAGTCACAGCTGATTTCCCTGCCTGCTGTCTGTACAGCAGGAGAGTGGGTTTGAAACAGCCTTGATGCATCCCCTAAGATGCCATCCAGACATATAATCAATGGTGAGCTCAGAGAGGTTTGAGAATTCTAGCACACAAGCAGAAAAATCACTTATATATTTCTAAATACTGAATATAAGGATTGTGTGTGGCTGCAGATGCCTTCTGGATTTATGCATAATCTTGATGAAGGTTTTGAGAATATTTTCCCAAGTGTTTAATCACCTGCAAAGTCCAAAATAATTCTGAGCTTTCCCTGAGATCTGTGAACACAAAGTGGTTTTTTACCTCTGAGGAGTCTTGCTGAGATGATTGCACTTGATGTCTGTGTTTTGATCACAGAGGTTGTGTTTGAATGCAATATTGCAGGATCACAGAATAGCTGAGGTTGGAAGGATATTGCCTTGCTGAACCCCTGCACACAGCGGGCTCAGGCAGAGGGTTTCCACTGGTTTGAGTTGGCATTGAATATCTCCAAGGATGGAAACCACGTTCAGCAACTTTCTCCACATAGCCCACAGAGCTTTGTGCTGTTTGAACAGAGACCTCACAGTCCATGTTGTGAATAAATCCCTCTGTTTGAACAGGCAGCTGTCAGCCTCAGGATGACCTTTGTCCTCTGGACTTTGTGATGTGCCTGTGCAGGACAGTTTGCAGGATTGAGACCTCTCTCTGTACTTTCTGCTTTATCTTGCTCTCTATCTGCTGTGTCATCTACAGTGAGTGAATGGTGTCAGCTTATCTCATAATTATGAATATTATGACTATAATAAGGCTGTAGTTTAGGTACTGTAAAGATGTTGCTCTTAAACCACTATCACTTTTATTTCTCATTATAGTGAGCTGTCCTTTTTGACTCCAAAGAATAGTGAGGAACATTCATTCCTTCAAAATGGTGACAGCTGTGAAAGCTGTGGGTAAATATTGTCCTCATTTTACACTGACAGATCTGATGTAGACTTGACACTCTCAGATCTCAGTTTTGCACAACCCATTTATTACTGTTTTTTCATTTCCTATGAGACTCTGCTTTTCCTAAGGTCTTATGGACCTTCTGAATGCATCATAAGTTCTGTTTTGCCACCAAATAAATGGGCTTCCAGTCTTTATATATAATACAATATTTGTCTTCCTTTAAAAAAACTTGTGAACCCTACTCTTCCCTTTAAGGAGCCAGGCCTTTTGGAGCATGTCTTGCTTGTATCTCAGCATGCAGAGAATGAGACTTTGCTACAGTCCCTTGGAGAGATTGCACTGATGCCTTGAATTGAACATTAGGGCAAGATGTGTCAGGATAGAAGGATTTGCAGTGTAAGTGGGAATTATCTGCAATGAAACTGAAATGGGCTGCAAAGGAATCCTTAAATCAGCTAAATAAGCAGCTGCTGTAAACAGTGCAAGTTGGAAGGAATAAGCAATGAAATAATTAATTATTCTTTCATGGTATGTTTGTTCATCTGGTTCCCTTTGCAACTTAAAATACTTAGCTAGTAAAGTTATTTTTGTCATCAAAATACAGAGTGTGCCAGCAGTACTATTTCAGGAAGCAGGGCAATATTTCATCTGGGGAAATAAACCATAGCTTACTGTTCTGGTATTGTTTGATTGATTTCTTTTAGGTATTACTTAATTGTGCCTTTTTTTTTTCATTGCACAATGAGATGAGAGAACGAGATTTAAAACTAGGTCAGATCCAACCGCGTTCATGGCCTTATTAAAACATATAAAACCAATTTGTTAAAATAGTGCTAAAGATGACTTTATAAACATTTCTAGTCCTGACTAGAAGGAGGTGCAGGGAGTGGTGGATTTATTATCAAAGTAGGAATTCACCAAATGGAAAGTAGCCTCCACTCAAGAGTCTTGCAAAATGTCAGATTGTTTGCAGAGTATTTTGAGGTCCTCAGAGGAAGGAAGATAATGTTTCACTGAAGATATTAGGCCTTTGTTATGTAATTCTTTCTATACTGTCAAAAATAAATCTCCATTTTATTATAGGTTTGGGATCATCTTGAGCATGGATGTGAATTTAGGGTGTGAATGTTAACCTGTAGCTAACAAGTTACTTTTCATCCCTGTGCAGAATCCAGGTCCCATGGAGGGAGGGGATGTGATGCTGTCCCTGCTCACAGGGTTCTGTCCTTCCTCCTGTGCTCAAGGCTGTGCAGGACAGAGCCTTCCATCCCTTCCCCTCCCCAGGAGCAGCTCTGGCCTGGGCTGTGGGTGGAGAAGGGTGCAGTCAGCTTTCAGAAGGTACAGACTGCTCAAACTTTGGCTGCTTTCACCTCAAAATAACAGTTGGGGTGGAAATACCGAGGAGTTTCCAGTCAGACCAACTGCCTGAAGTGTGTGGAGGATTCCTCTGCAGTTCCACATCGTGCTGATAGCTGTGCCCTGGGAGAGGGAGCTGTTGTACCACACTGCTGGTGCAGCCCAGCTGTGGCACTGACATCAGTAATGTCAGTGTTCTGCTTGATGTCAAGGATTAATTACCAGCATGGTATTTCACACGACACATGTGCACCATGTACACCACTTTTATGGTGTAAAATTTGGCTGACACAGGTCAGCTTTCCTTCACAGATCAGAACAATTGAGGCTCAGCAGTCATGCCTTGGCTAGCTGGGATTTTCTGGGTGGGTTGCACTGTGGTCATCTTCAGCGCGTTAGTTATGAAAAAGTTATTACTATAAAAGACACTGAAAATGCTTTGAATTCTTTTTGCAAAGATTCTTAAGGAACAAGCTTGATTCTGAGGTGTCCATTCAGCAGCAGGAAGTGATGCCTGCATTCTGTGGAGCCATCAGAAATGAAGTCCTTTTCCATTCTGCAATGCTTCAAAAATGTAGATTATTCTGTTTTCAAAAGTAGCAGTTATTTATCCTAAAGGGAAGAGAAGAAAGTTTGCATATGTTGGGGTAAGTGAATGGTTGAGGACAGAACTGAGAACAACCTGTGTTCTCCCTTTATACTTTGATGACAAATCACTGTTTGTGGTCTTGGTGTCTCTTTGTATACCCTGCAGGGCACATCAATAGCCAAATTTTTAGAATGAGTATATATTAATCTTCATAACCTCCATGGAGCTGAACAGGGTCTGCAGGGACTCAGCCACTCCTAAGCATTTCAGTCCAGGTGCAGTGAAGTCAGTGTTTGCTCCTGTGATGTTTATCTAAAGCTCCCTTAAGCCTCGTGTGTTTGTTTAAGAGGTAATTTGACCTGATGTGTTACCTGATGTTCTGAGGTGTTGATATCTGTTTGCATAATATGCTGCACAGGTATTAGTCCTTAGCAGTACTAGGTGGTGCTACCCAGTGTAATTGCAGCACCTTGGGAGTAAAAGCCAAATTTTAGCTCATCCTGTAACTTCATTAATAATTTCAGTATTGCAGAGGAGGCACACAGGACTGCTCAAGGGTTGAGCTTCTTTGTACCTGAGAGGACTATATACTTTAAAAATTAGTATGTTAGGAAATGTCTTATGGGAAGACTAGCAACGCGTTGTTGAAAATACTCTCACAGATGTTTTTGCTCTCAGAGTAGGGGAGGACAGGTTTTGGAATGCTCTGCTGAATGTTTTTGATTCTGTTACTTAAAGTAAGTCTTCTAAATTTCAATAGGCAGCTATTGCAGAAAGTAATTATACACTTACACTTCAGTAACTGTCTGATGCAGTTTGAAGTGTGATTGATGTGCATCCAGATGCCCTTATTTACCACACTAATAACAAGGAAAGGCTTCCCTGGTGTAGTAATTCATAATTTAATTCAGCTATCCATAGCTTTACAGAAACCTAACCCTCTAGCAGGAGCAAGATGAGGTTGTTCTGCTGTGAATCGTTGACACTAATAATTGAACACCCAGTTGATGGTACTACTTTGATCTTTTGGAAGGATCTGAGGGATCTTTCAGCTTCACAGGCAGCTAATCATGTGCTGTAGACATCATATGTAGAACAAACTCAAGGCAAAATGGGTTCATTAATCCGTATTTTGTACTGTGCTAATTTTCTGTGTGTGTGTAAGAAGCCTGCAGACACTGGTGGTGAGGATGAGACATGTCAGCAAGAACACCAGGGCCTGAGTTTGTTGCAGCATTTCTGTGGGTTTCTCAGTGGAAAATGTATTTGCTGAGGGGGAAAGGAAGTGTATTTGCTGAGGAAATGGTTTCCATCTTCACACTCCTGGTACTTTCATATTCCTGGTTCTCTGTTCAAGGTCCAGGCAGTGGTCTCCCATTTTCAGGCACACAGAACTGCAAAAAAACAGAACAGACATTGGCTTAAAAAAAGTCACTACCATTTAGTTCTGTAAGTACCTTGAAAACATTCCAAAAATTACATAATTTTGCAGAGGAAAGATTAGGTAAGAGTTTGAAGTAGAGGAAAACAAACTCAAGAAAAGACAAAATCTCTTGCTTCAGCTGTGCTTGGGTGAGATAACCTCCATAAGGCTTCCTTAATGGCATCTTGGTATTTGCAAGAGCACCCCACTCTTATGTATCTTTGATCCTGATTTATTCTGTTCCACGAAACAAATGACTGAATCCATGAATTCATAAGCATTTCATCATGGTCTGATGTGTGACTCTATTCTGAGCTATTTCAAAAGAAGAGATTCTGACACAAGGCTGAGTTTTCTTTTAACAGAAATTTTGTTCAGAACCAAAAATTTTGAGGGTTCAAAGCACTTGGTGAAAACAACATAAATCCAATAACTCTAAAATGGTGCAGAATTCCTGAAATTGCAAAGATGAGATAGTTATGACATGCATTTTTCTTCTGTCCAAAAGCCTTATTTGGACACATTTTATCCTGGAATGTTAACACAAAGAAGGTGTTCCAGGTGGGATCTATTGGACTGGGAGTGTGCTATAACTTACAGTGATTTACTGTAAGTTAATCTTGCTTCTGTAAGATTAATTTATAGGAGCACTTTCACTCCTTGTAGCAGCAGTCGTGGGTGCAGCATCTGGCCATAACTAATTTTGAATGTTTGCTACTTTTGAAGGAGAAGCAAGATCTGAATAACCAGGGAATTGAAATATCTGATTTTTTCTTTGATTCTTGCGGTGAAGCCATGCTGAATGAGCTTTGCATTTGAAGTGCTTCTTCAGTGTCTTTCAGAGAGTATCCAGCCCATAGAAACAGAATTTGTGCCAGTGGAAAACACTGGATTAATTCCAGTCATACATCAGCTTAATTCTTCATTCATCATAGGAACATGGAAGAATCAAACTTCAAACGCATTATGGACAAAGTGTATAAGCTGAAATGTTCTTCTAGATGACTTAGAGGAACAACATGTTCCAGTAATTGGCTTTCTTGTATAATGAAGGTTTCTCAAGTAGAATACGTAATCTTCAAGTTACCAAAAAAAAAAAAAAAAAAAAAGTTCTTCCAAAGAAGGCCTGATTTAGCAGTCGTCGTTTTAACACTTTCCGAGAGAAAACATTTTCTGGTGCAGTTCTTTCCCCAAGTCTTTGACTTTACATTGCCCAAGCTCCTTTGCTCTTTTAAAAATTGCCCTGGGAAAGCCTGGGAAAGCAGTTGGAGTGGCCAGTGAGAATCCCTTCGGTGCCATATTGTTAACAGCAAAGCCAGCAGATTTCACCATTTGTGTTTCTCGTGCAGTTTGGGTCCTGGCTCCTTTCCCTGCTGCCATAAATAAAGGTTATCTCTGCTAGGAACAGGCATCAACTCCAGCAGGCAGTTAATCACACTTCAACAGCATGCACATTATTAGCTTATCAGGCAGAATCATCCCACCTCCCACCATGGTTTATCTGTTTATGAAGAAAAAGCCTTCCACAATTATAATTGAGAAACCAAAGTGACTCAGAGTTTGGAAGTGTCAATAAGAATGTGTTATGCAGCCAAACTCCCCAAGTCTTGTGTGCAAATGGGTCACTCTGCTATTGCCTTGTTGGGAAGGGTTTTGTTCATGATGCACTTCCCCTCGTGTCCTGAAGTTTATTAACTTGAAGAGAATTTCAAAGTTGGGATGTCCCTTGTGAGAAGAGGCTATAATCATTCCTCCCATTTCTGTTGGAAAGCTTTCCCCTCATTATCTCTGGTACAAAAAGAAACAATCCAAGCAGGGCAGAGCTCCATCTCCTTAGATTACACTTTAAAAGTAAATCTCAGTTAATACCTGCTGACACCAAATCCAGTTTTTATGGGTAATCTTGGGTGCAATTTTGCATCATTAACATGTATTCCATAATTCAGACTTCTTAAAATTTGAATTATCAGATTATTGGAGTTACTGAATTTCCCAAACAAGTTGACTGATTGGTGCTTCTGGCCATAATAACTGAAGTGATTATCCTGGACTGATATCTTTGAAAGAAGGTGCTGTGGGTTACAAACTTTGAATTTACTGTCTTCCTTTATGGAGTAAATAGAGGGATATTTAGTATGCAAATCAAAGCTAAATTAAACATCTGTAAGTGAATGCTACAGAGTGCAGCTCACATGTATTGGCTACAGCTTGTTTAGTGCCTGATGCTGGAGGCTGCACAGCAGCACTCTAAGAAAGCTCCTCAGAGTAATTTTTTTCCCTCTGTGGCTGCAGCCTTTGAGTTATGACTGTTGGATTTCAGCTGCACTTGCTGAAGTCTCTGGGTGATTGAGCTGTCCAGTTTTGACTCTTTAGTAGTTGAACTGTTCTCTTGCAGGTGAGGTACCAGATGCAGACGTGTCACACAATTCATCTGAGTCTTCAAGATCCTTTGCTATAAATACTGATTTTATAAAAGCTTTCTGTGTTCTATGACCTTTTAGAAATCTTAGAGATTATAAAAAGACATATTTATAGCAGGACAACACCCAAGTATGTGATGGCATTCAAAAGAATGGATGAAAATAATTGTTGCCACTTCTTGGCTTTTCATTAGAAGTTTTTGTATTTCCCTCAATATTCTGTCTTGCATTACTGTATATGTGAACTTTCACTTTCGTGGATATTTTGTTGAATGTATTTCTGTTTGTGCAGATGTGTGCAAGGCTGGGTTGTGCTTTAGTCTCTTGAGGCTGCAGCAGCTGTTTAACATGATCACAAAATTTCACAGAGTATAAAGTTCCAGTTTTAAAGATTCCAGTATTACCAATTTCTGTCATGTATCCCATGATCCTAAGACTCTTTTCCAACCGAAATGATTCTGTGATTCTTAGCCTTTAAAAATACTCATTGGAGACTCAGCTTTGTACTTTTTCCATTGTGAGGTATCTCTTCTTTGACCTCTGTTGGTTAAATCCAGAATTTTGCATGGAACTTCTGTTCTCAGAGGGGACACAGTGGGTGGCAAGGTCCCACCCAGCTCCTTCCAACTGCACTTGGAGTCAGGGAAGATGTGTGGAAGGTGATAGAAAAGGTAAGAGCTGGGTGCAAATAATCCCTCCCAGAACTGGGAAACAACCTGGAGCAATTCTGCAGAGCAGCTCCCTGTGAGGAGCCTCACCTGGATTAGCATCTCACTGCTGCTTTGTCCATAAATTCTAGCTCAATGTGCCTCTACTGCAATGCAGGTACAGTTCGTGCCTCAGTGAAGATCTTGGATTTGAGACTTGTTTTGATGGCAAGTTGGTTCAAGTTGGAACAACCTGTGCCTTCAACAGAAGAGTAGGATGAGCCTCACATTCAGAATTTTTAAACTCCCCTCATTTTTAAAATTTAATTTATTTCTCCCCAGTACTTGTGCTTGGATTTATCAATGCTGAGATTTTGTTTCTGATAAAAGACATGAACCAAATGAGGATGATAACATCAGATGAAGTAGATAGAAGAGGATTATCTTGTGTGTAGGAAACACTTTGTACATCAACGCTGGGGCCAGGTGTGTCACAGTTACCAGTTGGCCATGGGCAAAATCTTCATACAATAATCTTTTTATTCATGCTCTTGGCATATTTCCCGTGGATTAGTAATATCTTCTTTATTTGTCCTTCTGTGTAAAAGCAATTTTTTTCCACCTGTGTCTGCTCATTTACATATGTTGATATGTAAACATTCCTTGTACTTCTTTCTGATCCAGCGATAGTGTGGAAAGAAGTGCCTGAAATAGAGATAGTGTCAACAGAGTTTTTCTTCAAAATACCTCTTTCTGCTCTATTTTCTGCTGTAGAGTCTGGTATATAAAGGTACTTTATTCTTTCCCACTTTTCCAAATGCAGTTGGGTCCCTCATTCCCATTTGCCATTTTGAACATTACTGTGGGGATGAAAGACTGAGGGATGAATCAGTTATCAGCAGTTAAACATATGGAGGAAACATTATACTCCTAAGGATACAAACATATTCCATCTAAATTTTTTTATTTCATTTGAATTTGACTAGTGAAGTTTGGTGAGTATCTACTGATTTCCCTCTGTATTTCCTGTGGTCCAGTTTTAATGACTACTTGGAAAATTTCTCTGCTACAGCCTCTCTGGGACCATCTCTCATTATTTGGCACATCTCATTTTCAAGCTGCATTATTTCATCAAATGTAGTGGCAATTGACTCTTCTTTGTAACCAGTTATCAGTCTAAGAGCTTTTAAACTTTAAACTTTTAAATGACATTGAAATTCTTATTTTATCAGCTGAAAGATGTATTTGACGTGATCTTCTACTTTCTTTAAAAATAAAAACCCAGTTCAAAGGAAGCAAAAATTACTTCTAGGTAATTTTAAATCCTAGCTTCAGTCCATAAATTTGACTGTAGACAAATTGAAAAAACGTTATATTTAACAGGTAACATAAAATCCTTAAGAACTGGAGATGCTCTCTGCTTTAAAATGTTAGAACTCAGAAAAAGGGACTCAAACCTTCATATGAGCTCGTTATTAAAAGTAATTGAGAACGAAAAGCCTCTTTGGATACTCATGTGTATCCATTTAAAGTTGATAGAAACTGAGAACTTTCCTAAAACACGTGTCTGGAATGGCTCTTAGGCATGAGCTATTTAATGATATTCCAGCCTGTTAGACTGGAACTCCTGTGACATCTTTAGCTTGATCAGAACACTGTCAATGTGTTTACAGGGATTTTTGCCCCTCAGTTCCCAGTGTGGCTCAGTGGTGAGCAGAAGTAGCTGGTGCCCATTTCCATCCCATATTTCAGTTTAGTTCCTGGAGATGTTTATTCACTGCCAAGGTCCTATCCTGACCTGCATCCCTAACAGAGGGAGAAAAACTCCACCACATTATAGAGGATGGGTTAACAACTATAAAGGGTTATTGATTTTAATAACTGTGTTCTGAATCTGCCCATATATGTAGATATAAACATAAAAATCCCACAAATCCCAGGGACAAGACACAGAACCTGTCTGCTGTCTGACATTTTTGACAAGCTCTCTGGAATTAATCTGTCTAGGAGCTACTATGCTCAGCTTAATTATGGAGAGGCTGCATCTGTGTTCAAAGCTGTTGAGAGAGAAAGAAGAAAGTAAAAATGTCCACTAGGTTTGATTAACTGCTTTCAGCCTGATGAATAAAGACAGATGGTTACTAGTTATTTTTCCTTAATGGATTTTGGAGCTCCATTTGGTGGATGAATTAATGTTATAGGTCCCAAATCTGCCTTTGAAGCTACGCCTGCCTAACCCTTAGTGATTCTAGCAAAGTTTGCATGCCTCCAAGAGAGAGAGGTTTGCCCTGAGGCTGTCATATATATTGTTAAATAACTGTTTTGGAATTAAAAATGAAAGTGAAGCAATAATTTACAGTATTAATAAAACAAGTTACGAACTCTGCACAGCTCAGGAAGGAATCCCTTACAAGGGATGATTATTTGAAGTGCCTGTGCAGACTTATCCCCATAGAATCTGTGCCTGTTTGGGAATGACCTCCACCTGGAGCTTGACAATATTTTAATACCGACTTTAAAACTTGGTGAAGTTAATTTTGAAGTTACACTTGGTAGCTGTGTCACCTGGAAAGTGAAATAAATATTTTTATGGTGTTGGTTCATTTACATGAATCGATTATCATATCTCAAATCCAGGTGGGGAAGGTCTTTAAGGCAGACTCTAATTCTGCAGGTGTGCATGTTTAAAAACATGGCTATGAAGATTTCTTTCCTTTACTTGCCTGTGAATTTCTGTGTTTATTTTTCAGAATGTGCATAAGTGTCTGTGAGTTTGGGCTCTCAGGGAGCATTTAGGCCTAATGGGTCTCAAAACTGTCATTCAGCAACCTATTAAATCATCTGTGTAGTTTTATGTGTGGATAGTCATAGTGATTTTAATGGGATTAAATTCGCTTACATCCAAACAGTTTTTGAGTCAGGGTTAAGGTTACTGCATGATGAAAAATGTTTAAGATGGACAATATAATAAAGGGAAGCAAAACATCCAAAAATTACATTGAATATACAGATTTTTCCATAGTCGGTAGATTGCTGAGGGAAACAACACCATTTAGCTAAAATGCTGCCTGCCACAGAACCATCAAAAGCCCCCACAGATCCTGACAGGGACCTTGAGGGGTCGTTTGTCCCCTGATGAGGATCATCTGTCACTGAGTCACTCCTGACGATGTTCAAACACGAGTTTGCAGTTCACGAGCAGAGCAAAACTGGCCGGAAAACGCCAGGAATGGGAACATCCTTCAGGTCTCAGCACTGAAGGGGAAATCGGGGACATCCTGCACATAGCACTCCATCAAAACCACAATGTCAGGCGCTGATTACACCCAGAGTGAGGTCACAGTTCCTCAGCAGGACAAACACATGGCTTCAGCGTTGGGGATTGACGGGGTTAGTCCTTCGAGTGACAGCAAACAGAGCGCGCCCAGGGCAGGTGACACTTTGTCATGGCTGGTGCTTTCACGCTTTTTGAATCACAGCTCATTCTTCATCTCCTTTTGCTTCGGCGTTCATCTCAAAGGCTGGCTGATGTAACTCGGAGGAAAACCTAAAAATAAGTGAATTCCGCTGCTGAGAGGCGGGGATGTTGGTAAGGGTTTGCAGATGGAGGGAAGGCACGTGGCAGATGCTCACAGTTAATGACCCAAGGGACAGCAAGGAGATGCTGCCACCCATTTTCCTTCATCCCCTCTGCAGAGTCCATGCTCGAAGCTCAGACGTGTTCTGGGGCTCTAAGTTGTATGTGATTAATTTCTGACGTTGCTATCTACAGTGAGTGACAAGTTATGCTGTAAATCCCCCCACTTTGAAGGGACTCTGTTCTGGGGACAGTTTCTCTGTTTGTCCACACATGCTTTAATCAGAATTTTGATTACTGTGTTTGCCTAATTTTCTGGTTTTCCTCTCTATTTACCATGCCATTCATGAATTTAACGACACCAAAAAATATGTGACTTTTGCATAGATAATACCTAAATTTTGAAAACATTTTGTGGATTATTATTAAGATGTATGGAAAAGGTTGGCTGTAAACCACATGTGTCTGCAGCCTGCCTTGAAGACACTCAGGAGGAAGAATTACAGGAAGATGATGCAAAGTGTGGTTTTGATCTGATATAGATATGGTTGATACAACTTGTGGTTAGGGGAAAGCATCAAAAGTAAGTCAGGCAAAACTGCAGTTGCATTTCAGGAAACACCTGCAAAGAAACGATCAAGCTGTGAAAATGCGAAAATCCTTTGTGTTCTGAGCACAGAGATGCTGCCATTAACTTCAGAGAGGCAAAGCTGCAGAGAAGGGAAGGGAATAGGGAGGTATAATAAAAATCTAGTTGGAAAACCAGACTAAACTTCCAGTTGAGAGCACACCTTATGTCTTTATTTCTCATGTATTGAAGCACCTCTGTGCTGTGCTCTGTCCTAGGCAGGGCTGGAATTTTACTTGGAATATACTGGAGGAAATTTTAGGGAACAGTCTGTGCTGTCAGAGAAGTGCACTAAGATAAAGTGGTATCTCTTCTTCTCTACCCCTGATGGTTCTGTGAAAACTGTTTCATGTTACTGGATGACAGGAAAAAGGCAAGCAAGTGTAACTTCTCATGAGGATAACCTAGAGATGATTCTTGGCTAACTTCCTAAAGAGTGCCTAATTGCCTTTAGGTTTTCTGATTCTGTCCTCTTCTTGGAAAATAATCACAATTGGGTTGATAAAAATGACTCATTTTGGAAAGAGTGTAATCCCCTTTTAGCTCTTCCTGAAAGCCTAGAGATACATGGATGTCTGGAGGGTTTGAGGAGAAAACCTCCCTTGCAAATACAAAGGAGTGCTCATAATGTTAATGACTTCTCTGATTTAAGATGTTTTGTCTATTGAAGAAAATTTACAAAGGGTGATTAGGGTTCTTGTAAATACTGAGGCAGAACTTACAGCCCTTGGCTTCATTTGCAGGTACAGATTTGCCATCAGTACAGACATTTTTCACTCTGAGGTTCTTTCTTACATTTGAGAAAATAACAGGAGATTTAGCTGAGGAAATTGTTGTTGTTGCTGTTGTTATTATTATTGTCTTTTGTTAGTATCAAATTTTGATGAATGATGGGCTAAAGTTTTTTATTCATTGCCAAGGGATGGATAATCTTCAGGATCTATTGTCGCTCTCTGAATTGACAGAGATAATTGACAGAGATAAAAATAATATTTACTATTATTATATTTCTAAAAACAGAATCTCCAGCAGCTTAGAGGTAAAAGATATTTCTTACTTTCCTTTAATAGGTATACACTTTATTTGACAGGAATTATTTTCCCTAAGGGTCTATTAAATAAATAGTTTGAAGACAAAGGTGAGGTTACACAGCTTTATTTTCGCTTGTACATAATCCTTTTTTGCCTTAATTCACTTCATGCCTGTGAGTTCAGAGATCTTAATTCACAAAGGTACTTGGATGCCTTTGCAGCTTGAGGCAGAGTAATGGTTTTGTTGTCTCTACTGGGACAATTCATGTGCTTCAAGTCAAGAGAACAGGCTGAAGGAAGAGGAGTATCTCAACCTTTGTGCAGGAGTTCTGCAGAATTTGTAAGAATAAAATCTGTTTGTCCAAATGAATTTTGTTTATGGAAGTTCAACAGTTTCTGCATCCAGGACTGACATCCTGACCAGTGTTTGTGTAGCCATTAAGTCCACCAAAATCCAGATGTATGGAGGTGTTTATGTTCTCTCAGAAGCTGCAGCAATAAAAGTAAGCAAATTCTTCTTTTTTTTTCTGCTCCTGTATGTATTTACCCACTAGAATATTGTTTCTGTCTCGGTTAATGACTCATTTGTTGAAACAGATTCCAACCTGTTTTAAGCTGAAATTATTTTCCAGGAAAAGCCTTGTATCCCAGAGCCTCCCTACAGAACCTGAAATGCAGAGTCCTTACCCAAACCACAAAAACACATGAAGCACACGGAGCAGGAGCTCTCAGGAGCCACAGTTTTCCAGCCTTGCACAGCTGAAAAAGCCTGAATCAACAGGGAAAATAGACAAAATAGTAAATTGAAGAGTTCTGGGGGAACTTATAACCTGAAATGAAAAACAAAATCTGTGACTGGCAGAGAAAGCTGAAACAGAGATTGGATGAGTAGAAAAAGCACTTCATGCTTCTAAACAGTGCAATTGGTGTTCCACTTGGGACAGGAGAAAATCAGAATATCAGTTGTATGCAGCTGGGACAGCAGCTATTGGATATGACACGTGGTAGTTCTGGATGAAGACAAAATGCTGAAAGGAAAAAATACTGACTAGTAAATTACTGGAAAGTGAAAAGAAAGCCCATGGGAAAAGGGACCAAAGAATTGAAAAACAATGCAGGATGAGGTAACAGACATGCCTGAAAACCTCGTGGTTGAACTGGAAGCTTCTACTATGCTGGAAATCCACAGGGGTTTTAAAAAATTATAAACATCAGGAAAATTACTGAACTCAAAAGGAGGCCATGGAAAGCGAAGACAGAAGAGAGCTCATTACCAAGGCAGAGCCAAAAAAGAGCTTGGTGGTGTATTTCTAAGAAGCTGAGACCAGGCTCAGCTTCATCCCATTTCAAAGGAACTGGGAAACCTGAACCTTTCTTCTGCCCTATTTTTTTGTGTGTTAAGAACAGCAATCAAAAGCACAGGCTGAAAAACGTAGAGGCAGCAAAGGATGACAGGAGAAAAGCTTCAAGAAATGGGGAGGAAGTAAGTGGATATCTCTGAACAAGTGATTTAGCCTCCAGAATGGGAACGTAGAGTCAACAATGTGATGTCTCTGATAAAGATGCTGCACACTGGAGGTGTCCTTGCTTTGTCCTGAGGACAGTGTTCTGCAGGGATACTACAGCAGGTGAAAGGTGCTGGGACTGTGGGATTTGAAGGAAGAGAAGCTGAATTTTTAGACTGGTTGTTCATGTTGCTGATTACCATGGAGTGAGCATTCTCCAGGAAAGGCACAGAGAAATAAGAAATAATGCAAACTCAATTGCAATCCTGGGTTACTGCACAGCTTTTAGAGCTGGAGACATCCCAAAGGGGTAGAGAGGAAAGTAGGTGCTTTTTCAGGTGTAATAGTTGGCACAGGATGATAAAACTTACCCTGTGGCAAAATTGTGCTGAAAACCTCTCAAGCAGCAATCTGTCATTGCTGGTGTCAGAGGAAGTGCAGAGGCTTTGTGAAGTGGGTGCTTCATGTCAGCATTTCTCAGCCAGTTTAGATCATAACCTCCTTTCTGGTGTGTGTGATCCATGCACTGACATGGAATTTTATTCACCCACCAGGGTGAGCACGTGGTCAGCCTCTCATTAAAAGAAGGCTTCAGTGGTTGTGTTTTGTGCTGAAATTACAAACGCAGCATTGATTCAGACAGACTGAGCCCCACAGCTGTTGTGCAGGGCTGTGGGTGCAGCAGGTGCTGTGTCTGTGCACACAGTGGGTGGGTAAGGAACGCCTGCGGCATCCCAGCTTCCCAAACATCCCCACCCCGGCAGCTGTGTGAGAGGGAGGGATATGCACAGAGCACATTTCAGTGATAGGGGAGACTGGAGCAGAGGAGGACTCTCCTGGAGCTTGTTCTGCAGGGACCAGGCATGGTGGCCACCCCAGCATGGCTCCTTGCCCACCTCTGCCCCATCCCTGCAGGCTGAGGGGAGCCAGGGCAAACCTCAGGCTGCAGGTGATCCCTTCTGCCATCATCCCACTGTGGAACAGCTCCATCCTGCTCTATCCTCAAGAGTGAGAGCACAAGCTCTGAATGCCAGCATCATCCAAATCATGTGATAAAGACCAGTGATGGAGAGATCAAAATTCCCCAGGAAAATATTTAAGAAGATGCCAGAATGGATGGATTGCAAGGTATACCAGACCTCAAGAGCAGCACGTTAATAAAAGCAGAAGCAGCAAATGGCAAAGAGAAGGGAAAATATTTCTCCGTTTGTGCACTGGTGGGAGGATGGGAGGATGAGTGTTCACAAGAGTAATGAATGATGAGCAGACCTTGTGGGTAATGTTCCTTTCAGAAAGTGACCTCATCTCTGATGTAAACTACCTGCGGAGGTATGTAAACATTTTCACTGGCTGGAAAAGTGTGTATTCAACAGATTTGTAATCACTGAAAACCCCAAAGGCATAATGGAATGGAAATGTGCTCTGTTTCATGTCAGGTTTGCACCCTGCACTTCAATTTTTGGAGTCTGAAATCAGATAGATCAGCACTACATTGTCTTGGAAAACCAGCTACACCATGTTAGCTGGCTCTGTGGTAGTGTGGGCTTGTCTCTCAAATCACTTCCCAGGCATTTTTAAACAGGGTTAAATATGCATGCCTAAGTTGTATCTCAATCCCTGGGGCAAGCTGGATTTTAAATATTTTTTGTTGTTTAAATGACTTTCAGAATGCAGTACAGCAGGTGTTAAATCTCTCAAATGTATTTAATTGATTACTTCCCCCCCCCAACTTGCTGTGGGGATCAAGCCAGTGATTCTTGTCAAAACCAAGGTGAGTTCATCACTGGAGCTCAGCTGAAGATTTGATCTCAGGTGTTACCTGTGTTCACCTAACAAAGTGCCCCTAATGGCAAACCAGCACCCCCTGAATGGCAATTTGCTGAAGGTATTTGCTCAGTGTGGAGTAGGTAAATAGGCAAAGGTGGGCACTAAAGCAGGGAAGGTAATTTAGGGGTTTTTTAATTGAAAGAGGAGGGTTACCCATGTGTGATAAAGCCCAAGACAGTTTGGGTTCCAGAGATTAAATAATCTCATTGGCCTGACTCATTTTTGTCACTGCCCATCAAAGACCAGTTCCACTGAAACTACACCCTAAGTTTTTTAAGCAGAAAAGCCCAACTATTCCTCATAAAGGAAACTGTTCCTTTCCTCACTGTCTAGGAAAGCATACTTTAAAGATATAAAAAAAATACAGCAGTTAAATTTTTTCCTGGAGCCAGTGCTTGCTACATCATGTCCATTCCCAGTGCTGTCAATCATTATCCAGACAGCACATTGTTCAGAAGGTGGAGCTGTCAGGCAGAAGGAATGGAAGGTAAGGAAAGGAAGGCTCCTGCTCCTTGCTGATGCCAAGGGTAAGTGAGATTATGTCAAACCTTTAAACAGAGTCCCCTTTCTCTGCCCCACCCCCTGCTCCTATATAACCCTCTGCCTTTAGCAATACCTGCTTCTACCCAGCCGGGGGTGGGCTGGCAGTGCTGATGGATGCTCTGGCCAGCAGCCCCCTTGGGTGGCTCTGTGCAGGTGTCACCATGCTTTTTGGGGTCACCGTGCTCTGCAGGGCCCCGAGGAGCTCTCTGGACACAGCCAAGGTGCTGCTCTGGAGCCTGCTGGCCACCCTGCTGAGTGTGGCTGTGCTGGGGGCTGGAGGGGCGCTGGGGGTGCTGGTGGCTCTGTGCCTCGTCTGCTCGGTGCTCCTGGGGGACAGGGACCTGCTGCCCGTGGGGGACAGAGCCGTGCTCATCACAGGTAAGCTGCTGCCCATGCACTGAAACAAACAAAACTGCCTTTCTCACAAGTGGGCTGGAAAACTTTGTGTCCTCGGGTTAGTGCATGCTTGTAAGAGTTTCTTTTATTATTTTTTTTTTCTGCTTGTTTTATTTGCTTCAGCAGAGATGTTTATTTCCAGGTAAATAAGTGCTCTGAAATTAAGCAGAAAAGCATCTTCATAGATGCCATTATTTTTTTAGTGTCTCATTTAATCTTTACAAGTAGCTTTTTAGACCTACTTGTGAAATTAACTGGCGCAAGAGGCATATAGAATACTTAGGATGGTCTAATTTTTTAGGAGAGATGTTAATTCCTGGGAGCCCACAGAGCACAGCATTCATACATTACTTTTGTTTACTCGAATTCACAGTGCTGGTTATGGATGTACAGTTGTCTCTCGGGGTGTGTGTGTGTACACAGTGCACACTGTGCCTGTCATGCACATATTTCAGGACACTGGTTTGGTGCCATCTCTTTGAAACACCGAAATAATTCGGGAGGGAGTAATTCCGTTCGCTAGCAGGGAAACTTTGGAGCTAATTAATTCAGTCTCTATTACCACTCTGATCTGCTCCAAACCCACTTTTATTTTGCAGGGATGGCGTTTTTGTAGTTTTATGGTTTTTCTGCTGTTTCTTCTAAAACTTTAGGTGTTGTTTATTTAGATGTTGTTTATTAGTGTTAATCACACCTTTAAACTGGAGTGCCTGCCGACTGCTTCTTGCACTCTTAATTTGCTGAGTTTTGTTTTATTTTCTGTGTTTTCGTCCCCTCTGCAAAGCTGAATTAATTTGTTTTGTTTTTTATAGCAATTTCTAGCAGAATTTCATCTTGTTTTATAGGGACACCTGGAAATAATTTAGATTTGCCTAGCAAGCTTTAACACAGGATTAAATACAAAAGTTGAGAGAGGACAAGATCAGCAGTAAGCTCTCCCCTTGCAGTTGATCTGCCAGCTGGGTTTCTCCCTGCAGGTGTGTCAGATGGAGATGGATGTTGGAGGGGGAATGGGCAGCAATCCTCTCCCACCCCTGCAGACTCAGGGGATGTGTTTGCACTTGGGCATCTCCTTGCTCTTTGTAAGACTGCAAATCTTCAGGAAAAAGCCCTCTCTGGGAGCTGATCTGCTGTGTAGAATCTGAATTAGAACAGTGTAAGGGAGTGAGGAACACTTGGGTGCAGTCCAGTAAGGGGAGGTGCTTTCTTTGTACCTGTGCTGCAACTGTCCTGAAGAAATGCAAGTTTGGACATCTCTGATGGAGTCTGGACATCAGCTGAGGAGTTTGAGGAGGCTCTTATTTGTCTTTATTGGAATCCTGTGCAATCAATCCATCAAACCCTCCATCAACTGAAACAGAAGTTTTACTCAGCATGTGTTCTGGTTAAATTGCTCTGATTGTGGTATTCTTAACAGGAATTGTAAAATCCTGTCCTTGGTTACTCTGTGTGCAGTGGGATGAATTTCTCCAGTTAATTTGGTCTTTCCACTCTTGGTGTTCAGCATGAGTCAATTGTAAATTCTCATTTAATGATTCAATCACAGTCAGAAGGGACTGCTTTCCTTATAATAAATCTTATCATAATCCACAAATTATTTTGAACATAGAAGTAAGAATGTGGTTAGGGGGAATTATCTTTTTTTTTTTTTTCCCCTATTGAGACCTAACTACTCTTTGAATTCTAGGAGTTGGAGAGTAAAGTTTCTCTGGACTTCAATAACAGGTCTGAAACTCAAATCATAGTTGTTTCAGGGAAAAAAAAAAAAAACGGGGACAAACCCAGCATCAGGCAAAGATAAAAACAATTTTATTGCTTTCTTGGGATTGCTATGCCCATCCCAAGTTCTGCATTGTATTCTGCCCATTCTCAAGTAAAAGTTGCATTGTAAAACTTAGATAATATGTAGCTGTGGCTGTGTACTTGCTGGGAATGATGAAAGAAGAAGGATTTGATCTAAAAGTAAGGTTTTTCACTAAAAGAAAAAGAAGGAAAGTCACCCCACCCCCAAACCTAGAAATCTGTCATATCTGGGATATTTGCAGGCTTCTTCATGTCTCTTTAGGGAATTCAAAGAATGCAGGTTTGTTCTGTCAGGTCAGGACTGGAGATGCTTAATGTGATATTTGTAGTGCTCTGGTGCATCTTCAGCAAATTGCAGACTCCAAAAATGCCAAAAAGCTGGTGCTTTTTTTTTTTTTTCCCCTAAGAGTTAAATAGAGCATGACTAATTCTCTTCTACTTTTTCAAGATGCACTGATTGATCCAGACATTTAGTACATATTTTCTTCAAGTCGCCTGGAATTAATATTTTCCACCTTTCAGGACTGAAGTCCCAGTTAAAAGACAGAATCCAGAAATGAAATCTAACATGATTATGATGAGTCTCTTTGGCAGTCAAATTCTATTGACTACACATTTTGAATATAGGAGCAGACCTGTGATTAACTCTGATAATATCTTCCTTGGTGTGCCAAAATCACAGAATAACCCTCAGAAGTTCATAGGTAGGGTTAAGTAGGGAGCATTGCAGCTCATTCACAAACAAGAAAATAGTAAAAAAATCTGGCAGGAGTTCCAGTCCTTTGTCTCACATGTGGATTTCCAGAGTTTGGAAACTGAATATTGATGTGGTAAATTGTTATTTCAGGAGATAGTCAAGTCCTGGGATACCTCCATGGATCCCAGAGCTCAGCAGCATCCAGGAGCTTTGCTCTGCTGCAGCTACAGTGGAGGGTGTGGTGCAGTGCTGGGAAACAGGCTGATGTTTCCCAGTGTAAAAACTGGATTAATTTATTAAACTCAGGAACAGGAAGAAATTGTTCCCTGTGAGGGTGGGGGAGGCCCTAGCACAGTCTGCCCAGAGAAGCTGTGATGCCCCTGGATCCCTGGCAGTGTCCAAGGCCAGGCTGGACAGGGCTTGGAGCAGCCTGGGATAGTGGAAGGTGTCCCTGCCCATGGCAAGATCATCATGGGATGATCTTTAAGGTCCTTTCCAACCCAAACCATTCTCTGATTTGTTCTGTAGCAGCAGCAAAATGCTGTGTCAAAGGGAGAGACTTGTGAGTCAAATTATTTGTTAAATATTCTTCATTGGTACCTGCTGGGAAGAATTGCCCAGCTGTGATCCCAAACACCATTGTGTGTTTGCTCTGAGAGCTTCCTGCAGCTGCCAGGTCATTGCTTTGTATAGCTCAAGTTTGGAATAAGTTTGGAAGAGGACAGAGAGGATAAGAGAAATTCTGATGCAAGCTTGCATGAATTCACTAGCTGACTTAGCACAAAAATGCTATTTGGAAGCTTTCTTAGGTTCTGAAAGCATTGAAATGCTTTGCAGGTAAAGAAACATTGCTTAGTTTTGGCTTGGTTGCAGTCTGCAATAAAAAAGTGCTTATCAGAGGGATCTGTGTGGTAGATGTGTGAATAAAATAATGCTGCTTCTTGGAATGAAGAAATAGAACCCAAGAATTTGAATTCCTGTGTCCTATAATTGCTTTGCCCATCAGAGATTTCAAATTAAAATATTAGCGTGGGGTTCCTTTTTCTCTTAGATACTTTTGTTATCAGGTTTCAGTCTGAATATTTGTATAAAACCAAAGTAGGGTTTTATTTTTTCTCTATGTATAACATAAGACATAGAATCTGTCAGTGGCAGAGCATGAGCTGATTCCATCAGCTCTGAGTCAGGAGAACATGGTCTGTCAGTCTTTGAGGAACATTTAAAGGTCCAGCTCCAGCTCCTCAAACTTCAGATCTGAACCTTTCTTTCTACTGACATATGTATTTCAGGGACTTTGTCATCATCTTTTTGTTTACATTTGGATTTCCAATGTGTGTATTTATTTTATATTTTTTTTTTTTAAACGGTGGTGTAGGACACACCCACTTTCCATGCTTTTTTGATGCTTTCAGGAAGCGACACTGGGATTGGCCATGCCCTGGCTAAACACCTGGACAGCCTGGGGTTTGTGGTGTTTGCTGGGGTTCTGAAGGAGGATGGCCCTGGGGCTGAGGAGCTGCGGAGGAGCTGTTCCCAGAGACTCTGTGTGCTGCAGCTGGATATAACCAGTGCCACCCAGGTCAAGGAGGCCTACCTGACAGTCTCAGAGAAGGTGCAAAATGCAGGTACAGCTTTTTTCTCCCCCCTTTACAGCTGAAATTCTGATGTAGCAGCTTAGCAGGGGCATCTCTTCACTGTTGGCTACACATGGCTTAGGTGTGGGGTCATTTCCAGGGCAGAATCTTGGGCAGTTGGGATATTTCCATCCATGTCTCCTGTTTTCTGGGACATGGAAAATGGTCATGGCTGTTCATGGAGTGGGGAATGTGCATCTGCAGCTGCAGATCATCTCTGCTTTGGTCTGGAGGCACCACCCAGTGCACTCCTTATGGAGTTTATTCCTGGTATATTGCAGTCCTGTGCTTTCTCCTCTTCCCAGGGCTCTGGGGTCTCGTGAACAACGCAGGAATTCTTGGCTTCCCTGCTGATGGAGAGCTGCTGCCCATGAGCACCTACAGGCACTGCATGGAGGTGAATTTCTTCGGGGCTGTGGAGGTGTCCAAGACCTTCTTGCCACTGCTGCGGAAATCGCAGGGCAGGCTGGTGAACGTGTCCAGCATGGCAGGTGAGCTGAACTAAAACACTAAATAAAGTTCTGGAGGAACAGAAAAATGAATGAACTTCCTTGGCAAAAATGCCAGGAAAGGTGTCAGTCAGTCTGGCTTGTCAGTGCACCCATGGAATTAATATTAAGGTAATAAGTTCAGGTTTTCCTTTTGTTTGGGAGACTGTTTCTAGAAATATTTTTTTTTAATCTGGCAGATAATTCCAGAAAACAGCCTTTAAAGAGTTTCATATGGCTAAAAACATGCTGTGACGAAAAAGACAGTAAAATTGAGATCTTGTGTTCTAGATGCGATGAGTGATAACTTTGTGAGCTTCCATAAAGATGGGTGGAACATCACAGGTATTTGTATAACAAGTTCAGGCAGAAGTCTGTGACCACCTCGGTTTGTGGTATCTGCTGATAACCTGGGAGCTGAAGAGATTGTGTGTTTCTATTTCTTTAAAAATATTTTGAATATCTTAGAAACACTCAGGCCTCACTTATTAGAAAAGTTGTATTTTTCCATGAAAAACAAAAAACCCTTTTATAAAAATTAACATATGCTTTCCATTTTTTCCCCCCTTAAATTTTGCTTGCTATATATATATGTATGTTTTTATAACAGGACTTCTGTTCTAGGAGGACAGCTGAGATGTAGGAACCAATGTAACACAGTAATGCAGTATCTGGTAGCCAACAGCTGAGGAGCAGGAATGCTCCTTTGAAAATGAGACCTGCTAGAAGCAGGATGTCATGCTGCTGGAAAGTATTTTGTAAGGTCTCTTAGGGATTTACTGTGTCTTGTGCTTCCCACGTTTCCCTTTGCACAGCTGGAGTCCCCTGGATCCTGCTGGATTGTTGGGTGACTTTGGAGGTGTCACCTGCTGTTCCCAGGTCGTGGCTGCAGTGTGGCTCTGACAGTTTTCTCTTTATAGCCCCAGATCAGCTCTGCATCTGCATGTCTGTGTTTATGTTCTCTCTGAGAAATCAGGACTGAATTACCAGAAGGACCTTTCAGACCCTGTTTCCTCTGTGCACCCATGGGAAGAGCTCACTGTGGGTGTTTTGGGGCAGATGTCTTCATTCCTGATGTGAATCCCTGAACTGCCTTGAAGGGATAAATGCTGAATGTCCCTGTGCTGGCTGATTTGCCCTTCCAGGAGATGATAATGACCCTGCAGAGATGTTGTTGCACACAGGCTGATTTGGGTGAAGAGCTTCCTCTCAGTGCAGGGTCTGGGGGTGCTTTGGTAAAACATTAGTGGAGAAGTTAGTGAGGCCTTGTTGTGCTGAATTATTCCTGCCTCTCTAGGGCTCATTTAGCTGGGCTCAGGTTAGCCTGACCTCAGAGAGAAAAGTATGTGATTCAATTGGCTCAAACCAATCCAGCTTATTCAGATGCATACAGAGAAATAATTAACATATAATTGGCCTGACTTCTTCAAGGGAATGGCTCTGTGTAAACAGCTCCTGTGATAACTTGGTTATCCCAGTACAGTACCCAACAGCACCAGTGGCTTACCTGAAAATTCCCCTGTACCTGAGGTATTTTCCTTTGCAATACTCAAACACATCGAGGAGGATGTGCCCAGCTGCCCATGCAGGCAGGAGAAGGAGGGATGTGCCTCAAGGAGAAGGATTGTCCATTCTGTTCCCTCCTCCCTGCTGCCAGCACAGCCTGGGGTGGCTTTGACAATCTTAAACCTTGAGGAGGAGGTGGGAGGGTTGAAGAAGAAGAATGTGCTGAAATTAAAGCATGTTTGTATTTTTATAAAGCTGAAGAAGTGACAATCTGCCAGTTTTTGGGACAGAGGAAATCTCTGCCTGTGGAAGATACTGTTTTCTGGGAGGTTGTTTTTGTAAATATAAAGGGTGTTCTCTTGGCTTTCCCACCTGAACAAATGTTTCTGGGACTGAAAAAGCTGGGATATAATTACAGGCAGGGGATCTGCTCCTCTGCTGGCTCTCAGGGAGCCCTGTCACTCATGGGGTGTGATTCCAGCTTTGGTTTGTCCCCAGAGGTTTTCCCCACTCTTGGGTTACTGTCTCTGGCTTTTCTGAAACTATCTGGAAAGAACAGAAAAGTGAATTGGCTTTATAAAGCTAGAAGTTTATAAACCTACCCTATTCTAACTGTGCTTTATTGTAGGGGCTTGAAATTTGTGTTACAGAGACAAGAACAGGAGCATAAAACTACTACTTCACTATTTATATGAACTAAAACTTTATCTGTGTTTCTCAGACCAACAGTCATAACTTTCAGCAGTTTTTACCCTTAAATGCAATCCAGTTTATTTTTTCTGCCCTACAAGGTGTCTTATCAGGTGTTACTGAGCGTAACTGCTGTAAGCAACATTTAATTTACAACTTTCACTCTTTTTTAACCTCTAGCAAGAAATGATTCCCTCTCTGACTTGTGTTTAACCTCAGTGAGAGAGGCATAATTTTGGTTGTGCTATAATCTGCCTTCTAAATCATGAAAATAAAGGCTGGGAAGAGCCACTGCTGAGGTTTATCAGGTTTCTATTGGTCCTGCAGGAGGCATTCCACTACCGAGGTATGCTGCATACGGGGCATCCAAAGCAGCTCTGTCCATGTTTTCTGGAGTAATGAGGCAAGAGCTTTCCAAATGGGGAATTAAAGTTGCAGCAATTCATCCATCAGGCTTCAGAACAGGTTAGTGTTTGACGTTTTGGGATGTTCTTTCTGCCTCTCCTCTTTCCCTGTAGTTCAGCAGCCTCAAAGAGAGCCCTGGGTGACTCTCAGGAGTGGGACTTTCCCCCCATTCTTTAATGTTGGTTATGGAAGTTAAGCTCAGTGTTTTTTGTGAGAGATGTTCCCTCCAGCTCTGCACACTGCCTGCCTCCCCTCTCCTGGGAGAGCTTTGCTTGGAGCAGGGCAGGATTGAGGCACTTGGTGCCTTTCCTTGGCTCCAGCTCTCTTGGAGCTGACAAAGGGAGCATCACAGTGTGTCCCATCTGGGTTTTATGGCTCACTTGTCCTGCCTGAGAGCTTCAGGTCCCCCAGTCCCTCCTGCCTTCCTCAATGTCAGAGCTCTCTTTATTGAGCTGCTCTGTCTTTCATGGCAGGATCTGCAGCAATACCTGCCATCCTGCTTGCCTGCTGTCAATATCCTCTGCTCTCTCCTCTCCACCCCTTCCCCCTGTGTGCTCCTGCTGCTTTCTGCTCCAATTTCTCCTCCTCCTTCCACTGAGCACTTTTTGCAGAGCCTGTCCAGGTTCCAGGCTCATCTCCTGCTGCACATGACCTCACTGCAAACCATGCCTGCCCAGAGCATTTTTTACACCAATGTAAATCAAATTGGTCTTTTTCATAAAATGCTACTTCCCTGAATGCTTCCCTGAGGCTCTGGGCTCTGACAGCCTTGTGTGGTCAGTGGAACCTGCCTGAGGCTTCACCTTCAGACCCTGCTTATTAGCTGTTCTCAGGCTTTTGGGTAAAAATGTGTCCTGGGATTTGAGATGTAAATATTTATTTCAAGACTTTTCTTTATGTGTATGCTTCATTTTTGGTAGTTAGGCAATAATTGCATTGGAAAAGGCCCTGCTTTCATTCCCACATGATGGGGCTGAAAAAATAGATTAAATTATGGTTCTAAATCTGTACTACTAGAAGGCTAATCCTT
Source organism: Entomyzon cyanotis (assembly GCA_024500445.1). Lineage (NCBI taxonomy): Eukaryota > Metazoa > Chordata > Aves > Passeriformes > Meliphagidae > Entomyzon > Entomyzon cyanotis. The sequence goes on along the minus strand of JAKEPQ010000743.1, from coordinate 4,273,842 downwards.
CAGGAAACCAGTTATTGGAATACTCATGTCACTTGTGAAAGGGCAGCTTAGCACTTGGCCAACCCAAGTGAATCCTGTTCATCTTAGTTTGCCTGTCTGTCCTCAGTTGTTAACAAACTCTGATTGGAAACATCCACAAAATGAATTGGGACAGAATGGCAAAGTGGGGAGGAGGAAGAAAGAAAAAATGCTGATTTGGCTGTGAGAGTCTTTTAAAGTAGAGCTGGGAGCCAAATGGGGCATGAACTTTGTGCTTTTTGGGTAGCACAAAGCACTCGTGCTTTTCCTCCTCTTCCAGCTAAAAGCACTGGCTGCTGACCAGCTGTGCTGTTTGTTCTTCACTGACCCAGTTTAGATCAACTCTGACTATCAATTACAGACTAATTTTTTTAAATCCAGCCCCAAACCCACTTGCTATCCTGTGATGTTGCCACTGCAGGTATACAAGGCACAGCTGAGCAGTGGGAAAAGCAGGAGAAGGAGCTGATGGAGAACCTCCCAGCAGACACCAGGCAGGCCTATGGAGAGGAGTACCTGCTGGGGCTGAGGAATTACCTCCTCCACATGCCCTCCCACTGTGCCCCCGACCTGTCCCCTGTGCTGGGCGCTGTCCTGCATGCTCTGCTGGCCAGGAGACCCCAGGGCCTCTACACCCCTGGCAAGGGTGCCTACATCCCCCTCTGCATCTTCTGCTGCTTGCCCCTCTGGTTCTACGACTTCTTCATCAGCAAGGTGCTGGGGGCTGGGGCTGGGGCTGCTCCAGGGGAGATGAGAGCACCAGGAGATGAAAGCAAGAGGCCCTGAGGTGTCCACTGGTGTTTGTCTCACTGGAGGAGAGCGCTGGGAAGGATTCTCTAAGGCACTGCTGCTTGTTGTGCTGTCTGTGTTAAGTTGTATTGACACTGCCTTGCAAAAAGCGGAAATTTGTGTTAAGAGTAATGTTTGGGAAAAGCAGTGGATAAACTCAAATAGAAAGCTATTCCCAGATGGGGTAATTTTGGAGGAATTTCAGTGTTTTCCTGATGTCTTTGTATCCTGCTTTCTGTGTAAGGTACCTCATGAAATTATATAGTTCATGTCTGCATCACCAACACACACAGAGATGAATAACAGGCTCTTTTAAAGCAAAACAAAACCCCCTTGAGAGTCAATAACCTTCTTGAATCTTGTAAGAAGTTACATATATTCCTGTTGTTGAAGAGACTTAAAACTCTGTAATGCAAATCTTTTTCTCTGCAGCTTCAGCCTAATATGTTTGGGCTTTGGTGTTTTGATTCTGTTGCTGTTGAACCTGAGAAATTATTGTCCTTTTCCCCCCAAGTTTTGTGATGTATAGTTTTGACGTTTGTAACGTGTTGTCTTTGCTAGACTAAGCAACACAAGTTAGTTGGGGGGAAAAAATGAATGCAAACAGGTCAAGATCTTTATGAAGAGATAAACATTTTCCTTCCTACTGTAACAGAACTAGTCATAGTGAGTGTATCAGCTGCTAATTTGATCTGTCTGTCTGGGTCATTCTGTGCATTGCCTGTATATGCATGTGCTTATCTAATTATTAGTAATTATCTCACTGATCTCAATTCTGCTTTTTGTACAATTCCTTACTCAAGTCTGGATTTACACAGAACTCATGTTTTTGCCCATTTCCTGATGCCCTCCTGTGTCTCCCTCTGCTTTGGGGCAGTTTGTGTTCTCTAAGACCAGTCAGTCTTTGTGTGGCTTTACTGGAGTCCAGCATCCAACTTCTGATAGACTGGGGTTGCTCCCATTCCCTAATTTCATTCCAGGAGCTCCAGGTGTCCTCCCTGCTGATCTATACCATAAACCCCTCACCAATGGAGGTGGCTGGGCAGCTCCCCTGTATTTTTCTTACTTTACTCCCTTTTTGCATTGTCTGTCACATCCTTGGGTTTTGAAAGGCTGTGATATTTTGAAATAAATCCTCATCCCCCCCAAGTTCCCTGGTTTGGCCATATGTCCTAGATGCATTTCTTTTCCAATAATGAAAAATTAAAAGTGATCATATTTTGAGCTTTAATGTAGACATTGTTTTTTCCTTTCATTTCTGAGGAACTTCTAACTCTTCTGTCATAACCCTACTGCTGTGATGTGCTCTTGCACCCAACTGGACAAAATCCCTGTTTAATTTGCATCTGTAGTATTTACTCCATCACTGTCCTTTGTCTGTTACACCAATGCAAGACTCCTGTAAATGGACAGAGGATGCTCAGACAGCTTGGGCCATCATTTGAATCTGTGCTCCAGTGGGGGAATCCTCCTGTCCTGTACATTTTGTCACAATTGCTGCTTTTGCTACTGAGGTTTATCCCCTGGTGGGTTTATATCAGTGCCCTGATTGCAAACTTTTGCTTTCCTTTGAGGAAGTGTGCTCAGTGTTTTGAACTCAGGAAATCTGAGACTTTTTCTCTTTCTCTCTCTCTGCCAATTCCTTCCTTTACCTATTTCCCTAATTTTTTATGTGTCAGCAAAAATGCATAATAAAAAATACAATATTTAGTAACCAGATGGTTGTGACTCTTTCTGTCTCATCTCACCCTTTCTGCTTTTTGGGGATCAGTGCTGCATTCCCTCCCTTGTTCCCACAGCAGGAATGGGGTGGGGATGTTTTCCAGGGAAAAGGGACAAGGTGGCAGCTGATGTCCTGTTTTGGGCAGGATGTGATCCCAAATTGGCTCAAATTGGGATCAAAGACTTGGGAGCTGGAAGGACAGGTGAGTGTGGAGCTGGGGGTGTGCTGGGAGGCAGCCTGTGAATTTTGGCTGCCTGCAGGGAGGGAACTTGCTGAGGAGCTTATTTCCATCTCCATCGTGGATGGAGGTGGCTGTTGTTCCCTTCATGCCCAATTGGGGTGTAAATTCTGTGGGCTGGAATTTTGCCCTCAAGCACATTATATATTATTAAACTGAAATTTGTCTTAGCAGTCAGTCAGCTGCTTTGCCTAGCAATCTCCATAACAATCTTTAATTGCTGCTTTGTTATTTGGCTGTGGTTATAAAATGTAATTTTTCTTCTCCCTTTGACTTTCCTAATAGGAATATTATCTCGCACATTGCACACATATAAAATTGGGCATTTACTTGGAAGTTTTGACTTCATTTTATTTTTTTTTAACTTTTATTTCCCAGGAAATTTCTGTTCTAAATAGTCACTTTATGTTTCTTCACCTAACTACAAAGATATTTTAGCAAGTCTCTAATAATTGCGATATCAAAGATTGTTATTGTTTTGTTCCTACAGGGATCTTACTTTGTGTTTTAAAGATAATTCTGTTGTAACACATTATTGAATTATGTGTCATTTAATGGGCTGTAGTATTAGAAGGAAATTTCTTTTGCTAATGGCTTGCATTGCAAAGAATCCTAACTGTGAGACTGGCAGAATTGCAGGACAAATCATGGATATTTGTAGCCAGCAAGCCCATGCGGATGTTAGTGCTGACAGTGGCTCATGCTCTTGAGGACAAATATCTGGGTGTTGTGGTCCTTTGCTTACCATAAAGGCTGATATGATATAGAGATATTTTGGGAGAGGGAAGAGAGGATGTTTCAGCACTGGAAACTGTTTTATTAAAAACCCCCAAATAATTATCAGTATTTGGACCTATTTTCAAAGACAACATTTTTATCCAAATGCATGTGCTGTGAGGAAAAGCATCTGAGAAACTGAAGAAATTGGCTGTGGCCCTAAAAAAGGCTAATAAATAGTCTAAAACATCACTTCATGCCCCAGAGTAATCAAGTTGTGCATATATTGCAAACACATGTATAGTGTAAAAGGGGTTATAAGTTGAAATCATGATTAAAGAGCAGGGTTTGTGCAAATCCCTCTGCTGCAGCCTCTGGAATGCAGGTTGTGACCAAGCAGTAAAGGCTGGCAGGTGCTTTGTACCAACCAAAATCCCTCGCTGGTGTCCTGGGGGTGCCACTCTCCTGCTCTGCATTAATTTCCCTAGTTCCCATATTCTTCCTTCATGTGAGGAGCTGATGTGAAGATATGCAGCTTGGGTGAGATGGAAGGTGAGTTACAAAGCAATTTGTTTTTATAACTTTTTTTATTCTGGCTCTGTTTCCCCTCTTTATGGGGCCCCTGATGACAACCCTGCCTCATGCACAGCTGTAGCATTGCAGGCTGGGGAAGGCAGGTAAAATATTGTGCATATTTGGGATTGTGTCACTGGCTGGCCATGGTGGGGAAGTTTAGGTGGCCACTTGCCACAGGGCCATCTCTGCATTTCATGGAGTGTTAATGTGTGGAACTGTCTGTGTGGCTGGAGGGAAGGAAAAGGGCTGAGAAAGTTTAAAGTGTGCTCAAGTGAGAACTCTGACAGGGAGTTTGGGGTTGGATAAAGGTGGTGATGTAGGAGAATGGGGAGCTCCAGGTCTGTGACTGTTATGGACTCATGCAGGGACAGGGATTGATCCTAAAACTGCTTCTGAGCTCTCTAGGTGGTTGGGCAGACCCATTTTTCACTAGTAGGGGCCAAAAACAGGGATGGGGAGAAAGGAAATAGTCACTTTGTCTAATGAGCATCAACAGAAGTGTAGTTATTTCTAAACTAAAGTATTTCAGATTTTGCCAGTTTGAGCTCCTGCTATCTCCAGAAGAGAGAGAATAACTCCCATGTTCCTCTGGCATGTGTGAGGGTTTTTTTGTTTTTTTTTTTTTTTTTTTTGTTTATAGTTGCGTATGAAAAGTTGTTAGAATTCTTGTGTACATTCTTTGTATCAAGAGGATGCTTCCAGGGAACTTTCAGGTTTCAGTGATGTCAAAACTCACTGATTTTGCTGTAAATTTACTCATCTGGGCACAGCATTGCAGAGGTACAACCAAAAAGGGTCACATTTGATTTGCCTGAAGCCAAGAGTCCACATCTGTCCATCAGCACCCATCTGGGCACCAGTTGTATTTGGGACAAATGTGTGAGTTTGGATATTTTTCCTAAAGAGACTCATTCTGGGATCTTTTCTGGGTCACAGTGTTGTCTGTCTTACCCTGTTTATTCCTGTGTTTGGAAAGTCAGCTGGATTCCTAAAATGATGCAACCCCACAGGGCATTGTAAATCAGAAAGTCATATTTCTAGAAACACTCAGAGAAATTAATTTGAAATCCAGTTCATGCAGGCTTCAAAGGAAAAGTGTTCAAACAAAAAATCTTGGCCCTTGCGAGGAAATTGGGTGGGGTATTTTTTTTTCTCCCCAAAATCTGAGGATACATAAATGGAAAGTATTGCCAGTGCCAGGAAGCAGCCTGCACATGGATCCTGGGGTGCAATCATTCCTGGCAGGATTTGTCAGCTGTCCAGACACCATCCCAGGCAGCATTTCAATAGCCAATGTTTTTGTCAGTCAGGCTGAACATCAGAGCTGCTGCTGTTCAATTATAGATGTATTCTGGCAACCTTGAGGCAGTGGGCTTTTACCAGAGTAAGAGAGGTAATTGCTTTTACTTTTAAAGCATGACCAAACCATAAATCAAGAATCACTGACATCTCATGAAAGGAGGCGAGTTTTAAATCCCTTTAATAGGATAAATGGGTTTTAAGCATGTTGTACAGGTCATTGTAACCTAAGCTAATGGATCTGACTTTAACAACCTGGATGAAAGCAAGTACAGTGATATAAACAGTCTCCACAGGTTTAATGCCTGGAATATGTAGGTTAAACAACCCAAGTTTATATCCCTGTTCATGTTGTTGCCTTTAGCTTTGCAAAGATGCACTGAACAAACTGGAAACTAATCCTGGGGGCTAAGAACTTGGATCTCAGCAACTGCCATGAGTGAGAAAAGGGGAGACAGCTCTGTGGTCAAAGGGTGACTCTCAAATCCTGGTGGAACCAGCGTGGAGTTGTCTTTAATCTGCTAAATCAAGAGCTCTGGGAGGTACACAGTGTGTCTCTTTCCTCATTTCTTTTAGAAGAGACCTGCTGATTTGACTGTTTTGCTTCTATGAGTTCCACATTCTGGCTGTGTTTCCCTGATTTGGGACTTTTCCCTTGTGGTGTTGAAGGACACATTTCAAAATAAGAGACAGAATATGGAGCAAAGATCAAAAAAAGAAAATGATAGTGACTGGTATAAAGGGAAGGAAAGAAGCAAGAAGGATGATTCCCAGGAAATGGGTTTGGTCAGGTTCAGCTCCAGTGGCATGTCACACCCTGGGTCAGGTTAACCTAGCCTCTGTCTTCCACCTCTTCCTTCAACACCTGACTTTTTACAGTGTCATTTAAGAGGCTGTGACCTGTGATAAATTTATTTACTTTGAAGTCTTACATTACTCGGTCTTGTAGCATCCCATCCTACAGAAAACCAGGACATGGGGTGCTGTGGTGAGGAGAGGGGTGGATGCTCCAAGCTTGACTGACTCTGGGTGGTAATGGGAGACACAAATGTTATATTTCCACACCCCTGTGAAGGGGGAGATGTTGGTGAAGCACTGCACTCCCACACTCAGCTCACACAAGCCTGGCACTGCTGACTTCTTCACTTTTGTTCTTCAGGGGGGAAAAAATATAACAGTGTACTTGGTTTCATAATGCAAAAAGAGAAACGATTGGCCTCTAGCCATTGTAATTTACATATCAGCAATCTGTGAGACAAGGCTCTGCTGTCTGTCTGGGCTTCCTGTGGGCTTGCACTGTCAGCAGCCAGCCCGACAGGGATCCAGCGGCTGTGGGAATCTCTGGTGCGTGCATGACACAGCCAGCAGAGCACTCAGCGTGGGGATGATGTGTCTGAGAACAGCCCCAGGGTGATTGATTCCCCTGCTGGGTGGGCAAGTCCTACCTTTTCAGACAAAGGATTAGGAATCAGTGTTGTGGCTCCTGTGGAGCTCAGAAAGCATCTTTTTCCCCTTTAGTTTCTCGGATAAACTCAATTTGTAGAATCGCAGAATGGTTTGGGTGAGAAAAGACTTTTAAAGATTATCTCATTCCATCCTCTGCCATGAGCAGGGGCAGCTTTCACTAAACCAGGTTACTCAGAGCCCCATCCAACCTGGCTTCCAGGAATGGGCATCCACAGCTTCTCTGGACAGCCTGTTCCATTCACTGCCTCAAGAGGAAAATCCTAAAGGACTAATTTAATTGAAAAGATCAATTGGGGAAAGAGGAGCAAACAGTCTTAATTAACAGTGTTCTAATGTACATACAGCAATGTGATCATGTTGCATGCTTGGCGTAGATGAATTAAGGGAATGATAGGCTTTAAAAATTTAGCATTTTTGAAAGCGTTTTATCATGTAGAAATGTGTTAAAAGTTCGTGTTGGGAGCTGGCTGTTCCACAGTGTGATTTGAATTGCATGTTCTTGCAATAGTATAGAGTGGTTTATATCCCTTTTTCCCAAATGTTGCCACCATGGTTCTAAATGTGTTGCCTTGAATAGAGTAGAAAGTACCACTCTTAAAGGTTAAACACCACCAACCAACCAACCAACCAACAAAAACCCCACAAATGCATCCCCAAAATGGGATCCACTCGGCAGCAGTGACCCAAACCCATGACTCTGGGCCATGCCATTGCTCCCTCTGCATTTTACAAGTGCTCTTAGGGATAGGAAAAGGCTAACAGTAACATTAAGAAAGGACTGATGTTAAAAACAAGAAGATAAATGATTCTGCTCAGCCTACTGGGTTAACATATGGCGTGGAGAAGCAAAGGGGATGTGGTGACAGATCCAGGTGCACCCTAATGGATGGGTGTGTTCAAGGGGAGCAGCACAACAGCCCAGCTCCACTGGAGGCACCTGAATTTGCCACCTCAGAAATTGGTTCCCCAAAGCTGCTGCTTGGTCTTGACGTGGGCTGGTCTTGAAGAATCCTCACTTCTGTGCTGCTCAGCTCCTGTGCAGCTGTACATCTTGTGCAGGCAGGATTGCCCTGGCTGATATGGGGGGACAGCCACTGTGAGGCTGATCCTGGCTCCATCACAGCCTGAGAACCCTGGCAGGACCCTACCTGGATGTGTGACACACCTTCCAGGCCTTTTTCTTTCCAGAGTGACAGCAGTGCTCTTTGCCCAAGCAGGACAGCACTTGCACATCAGAGCTCTGTCAGAGCTGCTCCCTCTGAGTGTATTCATGGCTAAGAGTGGAGTCCCTGGGAATGGAGACTAATGTTGGCTTTCCTTTGGGGAATAGGCAGTGATTTTACATCCATTAGAGTGTTCCTGGCACTTGTACAGCTTGGCAGGAATGCTGCCAGAGCAGCAGCAATGCCTGCAGGATGGTGAGGGCAGCATCCTGTGCACACTGCTATTGCAGGAGGCCCTGGAGATAAAGCAAATGCCTCCACAGAGAAATGGAAGCTCTTCAGGCTTGGTTTCCTTAACCTTTTGAAGCCCTGTTGTAGCTTGGCTTGTTCCTGGTTCTTAATGGATGTTTCTACATCTAACAAATTCCTGCTGCAGTAATTAGTTTTTCAATACTGAAGCATTTAAGTGCCTTAATTTTTACACTAATGAGCTGGGAGTCCCCACGGGTTGTCACACAAGCTGTTTCAGCATCACAGAAGTTCTCTGTGCCAAATATCCCTGGTATCTATTGGGAAGCAGGAGTTTCTGTGGCTCCTCTGTGCCATTAGCTGGTTGCTCTGCCTGTGTCAAGGATGACTTTGACAATCCAATTCCCAGAGCTGCTCACTGATCTTCCCCATGAGCAGCTTTCTACCCACTTCCAACCTCAACCAGCTGAAGCTCCTCTTTCTCTGAATCCTCTTTCTCTAAATCCTTGATCTGATTTATTGAGCAGCTTCAGTGGCACTTGGACCAGCAATAACAGTGGGAAGAAGGTGTTGCTGGGGCACAACCAATCTTGTGTGTGCAATATTTGGAGGAATGCTCCTGGCACTTCTGTGCCAGTGCTCACAGGGACCTGGGGGTAGGATTCATTGGTAAAATCCCCCGTTCCCTAAAATCCAGACAGCAGAACATGCTGCTGCCTGCTCGGCTGCAACCACCCTGAAAACAGCAATCAGAGCCTGCCTCTCTCTGCCAGCACATTAACGAGATATTTTACTACGCTTTGCTAAATATTTACAGCATATTTACACCTGAATTTGAGCAACAAATCCTCTCACTCACAGAGATGCTTTGGGCTGTGAGGAATGATGCAACCTACTGTAAAAAATAATCCCAAGAATCCCTAAAAGTCACGCCAGATTTACTCAACAAGCACACCTCCTCTGCCGTTGAGCTGTGGTCTCCTTAACTCCAACAATGTTGTAAGATTTAACAGGGAGACAAGCAGATGATTTAGCTGTTTTTCTGTGGCAGATGAAGATGAAAATCAGGCTGGAGTGGAGTGGAGGCAACACCTGGAGAATTTGAAGAAAAGCAGGGATTTCCATGGCTGAGCTGCATCGGCTGAGATGAGTGTTTTGAGGATGTGTCATTTCAATGAGTGCTGCCAAGAGGGACAGGTGGAGTGGTGCCTTCTCTGGGTGACAGAGGTGGACATGATAAGAAGCAAGGCAATGGTGTGTTGTGAGGTGCCACCAGGAGCAGCTAATGAGGCATCCCCAGTGCCTGGTGCAGGGAATTCAGAGCTGGCTGCAGGACATCTGCCAACAAACCTAACTCTGCCTTCCCAAGGGGACAGGAGATGGCCTTGGAGGCAGGGGAAGTACCAAAGGCTTCTCTAGGTAATACTGCACTGCACCTCAGACTGGTTCTTACTGGTGCAGGAACCTTACAGCTCTAGAAAACAGAGGAGGGGCTCTGGATGTGGCACCTTTGAGGTTGTGTATTTTGTGGAAAAGTTTTTGCTGCTTTTATAAAACCGTGGTTGCCCTCACATACAGTTTTGGGACTGGACACGTGGCTAGTTGGTGTTGTCACAGTGATGGACCTGCAGCAGGTAATCCTCACTGCTTGCAATGAACAGGTCTGCTACGTGGGCTACTTCTTCTTATTAAAAAATTCTGTTTGTGCACTCCATGAACACAAACTTAGTGCTAAAACCAGTGGGAGCCAATCTGAATGTACTAAGGAGGTGGTTTGCAATGAGGAGCACAGAACACACTGTCCCAGCCTAGAGCCTTAATTACTTTGAACAGCAACTAACTGCAACTTTTCTTCCCAGGTTAAGGAAAGAGAAGTGCCAACAAATTTAACCTCCTTGCAGACACACAGTGTCCCCTTCTGTAGCAAAATGCACTGAACTGAGGTATCTGATAATCATTCTCACCCCAAGTAATGCTCATTGCCAGGAATATGTAGAGTGGGATTCACACGATGTTCTCATTGAAATCTAGATCTCTGTAAACAGCAAAAGCCAAGGGGGAAAAAAAAAAATCAGGGCTTGAATTTACAAATGAAATCACATTTCATGCATAATTAAGAAGAAATTGTGAAATCTTCCCAGGCATAGGAAGCACTGTAGTTTGATGCAGATGCAGTTGCCTGTCCAGAGCCTTGCCAGGGCTCCCCACTTGTTTATCCAAAGCAAAAAGCATTTCAAGGGGAGCAAGCTAAGCCCCAACACCAGCAGTCTTTTCTTGTGGTCATCTATGTTGAATTGGAAAGCATGAAAGGTTCGAAGCCCATCAGCTCCTTACCAGGACTTAAGTCTTTGCTCATGGCATCTGAATAAGTAACACAGGTAGGAATTAAACCAAACTGAAACAAAACATGGAGAAATGAGAAACTGTCTCAGCTTACTGCACTGAGGTTAAACTGGAGAGAGCTCCTGTACTAGCAGTGGAATCTAGTTCTTTCTTTGTGCCCCTCAGGCTGTATCTGGTAGAGGTCCCCACCAGACTGCATTAATTAAAGTGTTCCTCTCCCTCCAGAACCCTAACACCCCTCTCTTGGGTCCATCTAGGCAGATCCAATTTTTCACCTTGGACCTTCTTTTTCTTCTTCCTAATCTATGTGACTGCTTCGCCATGCTTCTTAATTAGACAAGTTTTATTCTTTAAAATCTTATCCAGAAATACAATTTTATCAATTCTGCAGAGGTTCAGAGAAATATGAATGACAGCCTCTTAATATTCCATGATTTCCTAGCAGCTGCCACTGAGGGCTGGTGTGATGATGGAGTTTATGAAGCCAGGAGGGAAAGTTGTTCTGCAGTTAAACAGGAGATGCTGCAGTTGTGTCACAATCTGCCATCTGTCATGAAAATACAGCTGAAGAGGCAGAAAGGGTGGAACTTAGAGCATGATTGCACCCTTGGAGCACTCTCTGTCCTGCAGAAATACTCTTTGGCTTCAGTGAGGTGAACTTGTGGCTGGTCAGTCTGAATGTCTTGGATTTCAGAGCAGAGCCAACTTTGCTTTTTGTCCTGCAGAGACCCTCAGCTGCATCAGGGGAGTAAATTTTGGGTGTCAACAGACACTCCTCAAACACCTGCTAAGAAAAAACAGACACAGGACAGCTCCTAGAAGTGCTGGCAGAGCCAAGCTGTGTCTCCTGTCCTGGATGTGAGATCCAGAAAAGTGGACTTCAGCTCCAGTGTTTCCCTTGCAAGGGGTCAGGTGTGAGATTTGTTTTCCTTCTGGGATGTTTTGGGAGCTGCCAGACACTGAGGCTTCGGGACATCTCCTGTTTTTCACTGGGGCACACTGGGCTCTCTGCACCTGATCTTCTGAACTGATCCTCTAATTCAGTTTAAGATTCAATTCTTTTAAAGGTCTGTGCCTGCCAAAATTTTGCTGTATGTTAATGTGACTTGGGAGCCTGCAATTCATCACTTCAGCACAGCAAATGCCCTCCACGAGTTCCTGCCCATGAGTCCCATGGGTGCTGATCTGCATCAGGCAAGTGGCTGCTTCTAAAAATTTTGTACCAGAAATACTTGAAAATACAATATCCCTGCTGTGGAAACTGGAACTGGGTGTCTCTCTCCAGTCCCATGTAGTGTCCCTGCCACCAGCCTGTTCTCACCTCCAGCACAGCCATAATGCTGGGTTTTTAGCAGTCAGATTTGCCATTTACAAGCATGAAGCCAGGAGGAAGCTGGATAATGCTGTTAATTTAAATGAACTAGTTCACTTAGAAAATCCTCTGCTAATTCCTGCTGTTTTCCAAGCTGCTAAAATATTTAAGAAGACAATAATGTATGTCACTCTAGACAAGTAAAATAGCACAATTAATTGCATTTTAATTTTTTTAACCTCTTTTGTCTCACAAACTTGCGAGAAGGTTGAAAACTAGGATATTAAAGACAATAATTAAGAATAATAAGAGGTAGGATTTGCATCAGAACAGTTTCACTGTGAGATATATCTGTTTTACAGCGGGATAAATCAAATATCTGCATGTAGGAACATATAAACCATTTACATTTTGCTTGTCTAGGATCAGCCTGAGCCTGTGTTGTTTCCCTGAGCCTTCACCTCCAGGTACAGCACTGTGGCAGTCCCTGTGTTTTGTACAAGCTGGCATGTGCAGGGAAAAGGAAAATTTTGTTTCACCTGACTTCTCCAGTTAATCTGCCTCCTCAATGTGACTGGAAATCTGATGATGCACTTCAATTATTCAGCTAATTGGGAGATGAGTTAATTTTTGTGTCAAGCTGTGCAAATGAGCCAATGGGCTTAGAATCCTCCCAGCCCAATACCAGTCTTTTTGACATGCCTCTGAAAGCCTGTTCCTTTTCATGCTTTCCTCTGCACTGAAAGAGAGGTTAATATTATTTATTCTTTCCAGAAAGAAGCAAACAATATCAAGTGTTTTGAAAGCTGTGACCTGGAGGCTTTCATTGTGCTGTGCAGTCAAGGGCAAAGCTTGTATTCAGAATTGCAGAGAGACAGACAACAACGTGGATCAACATAATAAAAGTTATTCAGCTGAAAGAGAAAAAACAAACTACACCAAAACCCCTGAGATTAAATATTTACTGGTAAGTGCAGTGACACAGGTATAAAGAGGTGGTTGTGTTCAGAGTTTTAAAGACCAAATTACCTTCCCAGAAAAAGGGCTGCTGAGTGAGGTTTCCATCCCACCAGCAGCTGCTTCCTGCTGATGTTGGTGGCTTTTCTGTGGAATAAGGGGGCAATTATGCCTTGTTGATCTCAGGAGGGTTTGTGGGCAACAGGAAAGCACCAGTTGGTCAGGGCACACTGGCACAGCAGCAGAGCATCACCCATCAGCAGGAAATCAAGACTTTTTCTGGGACAGGAAAGATGAATTTGAGTTGTTTTTCTTTCTGTCCTTGCAAATAATGCCCCAGGCTGCTCTGGCTCTGTTGAAACATGTTCTGTCCCACACAATAGCTTTGACTCATGGAAAATGGGTGAGTGGGGCCTCAGGCTGAACAGGGGAGATGGAGGCAGTCGAGGAACCAGGTGCTGCCAAATGTCCCTTTTCCAGCAGCAAAGGGCAGCCTAATGTGGGAGCACTGCAGCACTACAGATGGGCTGAGCTGCAGAAGGGAACAGAGCACTTCCCCAAATTTTCCCTCCAGTGCCTGAGCTTCTGAGGCTAATGAAGCTTTAAGGGATAATGTGAATGGCTGCATAAATTGATATCCTTTGCTAATTGCATCAGCATTTTGCTTTGATGAAACTCTAGTATAAGGTGCCAGGAAACTAATAACATACAACATCCATAGCTATTTTACAAAAAACAAAAGTCAATGATTGATTGATTGATTGATTGAACATCTGATGATTCATACAGCCATGAGTCAGGTCACCAGGAAAGGTTTTGAAAGGTTCAGTGGAAAAGTATTTCAACACGGTAAAGGATCATCCCTTAAAAAAACCAACCCCCAAAGATGGTCAGAACATGATTAAGGCTACTAAGATGAAGGTCACCTTGTTCTGCTCGCTGGGATGAGACTTATCACCACCCACAAGCTGCTTCAATCCTCTCTTGCTTTTCCCCCTCTTTGACCACCAGCCAGTCATCCTGTCCCAGTTGCAGAAAATCAGATGGCCACAAACACTGCTGAACGTCTTCAGAGCCAAATTGCTCTCAGGCCAGGGCTGCTGTGAACACCTCACCAGTATTTTCGTGGCCAAATTGGAGAGAGGCACACTGACTCTTTTTAGCTCGGGGTCTGACAGAAGGAGAAGCCCTGATATTCTTGCACAGCACTGCCTCTGCGTCAGATGGTTGGTGGCAAACAAATTGTTATTACCTGGCAGCTGGTTGGGAAGAGAAACTCATTCAGTCAAGCTTTTTAAGGACATAAAAAGGCTCATTGAAGTGGTGCCATTCCCAGAGAGCTGAGGGCTGCATCCTGCATGACTGTGACCTCCTTTGCTGCTGGCTGCCAGCCTGTCACCTTATTTCAGACACTTCTCCCTTGACCTTGTGGCAACCTCCTCTTACTGCTGTGGTTTTGACAAATGAATTTCATATCTAAAACAAAACCAAACATCCCGACAGATCCTGGGCAAGTGTAACTCCTGTAAACCATGGATAAAAGCACTGCTGTCTCCTGAAAATATATAAATTTGAATGAGGAGAGAGCCATGGTGTTTTGGGATATGCACACCTCCTGGTCCCTGTGAGAGCCAAGGGTTAAAACATGTCAGTGCTCAAGAAAAATCCATCCAAGTTATATAAAAGCATCACTCATTTTCAAATGCAGCAAGAACTGAAGAATTCCACTGAAACCATCTAGGTTATCCACCAGGATTTCCTCACCCTTCAGCTTCTGGCTCCTCTGGTTCACCTGCATGACTTTTATTCCCATGTACTCCTTTTTTCATTGGCACCAAGCATGTAACCAGAAAGCCTTATTGAATAATATATAAATGTCTACAGGAAAATGCACTGCTAAAGAGATTTCTGCGAGCAAATAATTTCTAGCTGATCTAATTTATTTCTGAGATGGAGCTGCAGTATGCATTGATCTGTCTTTATCCTTGCAGGACTTTTGATATCGTGCCTGTGACATTCCTTTAAACCTGTGGAGGAAATACACACTAAAAAAAATTTTAACAACAAAGTGGATGCATTGAAATGGGAAGGATGGGAAGAGAGTTTACAAAGAGAAGCCAGAAAGGGTCTGAGCTCTGCAGTGATTTAAGGGGAAGGGGTAAGATCCCATCTGCTCTTGCCATCCCATATTCTGCACCCATGGAACTCTCATGATCTCAGCTCTGCATCCCTGAAAAGCATCCAGGGAAAACCTATGGATGTTTTGTCCAGGTGCTCAGGCCAATTGCACTGTCAGAAGTCATTTCTCACTCACATAAAGGATAAGATGATTAAACTAAGGATAAGATGATTAAGTGTGTTTGAAGTTTCTGTGGTCATGGGCAGCAGTGTCTAAATCACACCATGAATTGCTATTAAGTCCTGCCAACATGAAGAATTTGCTCTTGTTTAATCTGATTCCACTTTTGATGTTAATTTAGCTAAATGAATGCAAGTCACAGTGTATTGAGAGAGTGGTTTATTTTAATTAATCTTAAACCAGTTCCAGGTCAAATGCAGTAACTAGGAAGAAGTCACTAAAACTGATATAAGTGTGTCTGTATAGGGATTTCCCTGTTTAATTAAATGGGGGTTAAGTCATGCTTTTATTTAAAATTATGCAACTCTCATGAGCAAAGGTTTGGATCAGTTAAACAACCTTAAAAATTTAACTCTAAAAAGTTAAAAATTAACAAAATAATCAGAGAAGTCCACAGAAAAAGCATATGAGAGAGATCCAGGGCATTATTTTCATTATTCAGTAGGTTTAGTCACTGGGTTTCCCTGTCCCTGTTGGCCCTGCAAGCTGTGGCACTGTGGAGCTGCACAAGGTGGGTGTGAAAGAGCTGAAATCTGCTCTTCAGCTTCTCCTGTCCTCCACATTTCTGAAACACAGCGAATTTCTCTTGCTTTTTACACAGTGAAACAGATGAAAGCAGAGCCATTGCAGGCACCTGGATTTGGTCCAGCTGAGGGGATGAGGCTAAGGTAAGTGTGGAATATTTGGATCATTTGCTGATTCAGAATGGGTGCTTTGTGCCACAAGGGTGCCATTCCCAGATGAGTGGATACCACACCTTGTTCTCCCACAGTTAATTATACAGCTTTTATCAATTTTATGGTTCGTTGGGTTTTTTTAAACCAAGTGTGTATGCATGGGAGATAACTGCTAACAGCACCATTCATAACTCTTCCTCTGCTTCCAGTTTATGCCTCAACACTTGATGTTGCCCATTATGCAGAGATCAATGTGTCAAAATGAGGTAGATTTATAGTGAGGATAATTCTGCTTCTGAGTTTGAAAAAAGAGAGTGTGATATTTTCACTGAGTTAATCAAAGGAATTCAAAGGGGGTTTAAATCTTTCAATTTTCCTTGGCTCATGGAAAAGATGAAAAGTGTTTGACCTCCAGTAAACCAGCTGAATTCATATGGTGGCTCTGTAGATAAATAAAATGTCCATCCAGGCAGAATATTGATTACTTAGGTACTGTTTGCTGAATCACAAATAGGTCCATCAAACGCACCAGCAAGAAAGTCATAAAATACATCAGGGCATCCAAAGTGTTGGGCTTAATGCAAATAGACAAGTTAAATAAGTGGTATTAAACCAACCAGGCTGAGAAATGGCAATCTGCATTGCTCCAGTGCATTATTCATGGCAGGGCAGGTCCTCTGCACCAAGCACCCCTCACTCTGGCACTCACTTTATGGGGAAACTTGTTAAAGGGGTGGAGGTTGGCATGGAAAATTTGGCCTCCACATGCTCTCATCCTGCCCCTGGCACTGAGACATGAGGCTTTTGGCTGAGTGATCCACCAGAGAAAGGGTTACCCATCTGTGCCATTTGCAGCTGTGCTTTTTTAAAGTGCTGGGTGTGAATCAGAGCTCACAGAATGCTGAGGTGACCAAACCCTGGGGCTGCTGGTGGCACTGGAAGTGGCACTGCTTGGGATAGAGGTCACCCCAGTGGTGGGATCAACATCCAGGGAAGATCCATCACCTATTAAACATCAGAAATGAAATGGGAGGGTTTTTTCACCTCTTAAGAAACTACAGCCCTGGATGGATGTACCTGCCTGGTTGAAACAAAAACCCAACCAAACAAAAATGGGCAAATCTGGGGATTTTGAGTAGTGTCTGATTTCTGAGCAGCCAGTGACTCTGATCCTGTTAGGGATTATCACAGGTGGGTTCTGTGTCTCTGGGTGGGCAGAGGGTACAGGATAACCTTCCCCACCTGGCAGGATCTTTTCCATGCTGAGCAGGGTGGTGTGGGAAGCAAGAGAAGAGGATTATGGAAAATGTAGCATGAAAGATAGAGATGCACTTCTTTTTGCCTTCCTTATGGAAGTGAGCTTTGGCTAGGGTATTACACAGGTTTTACTATCAGAAAAAACTGAACCAGCAGCAGGGTACAAAGAGACAAAGCTATAGATATTCTCAAATGAAAGAAATTAAAATAAGTAACTTCTGCTCTTTTATATTTGTGCAAGAAGTCGCCACAAAATGCATATCCTGTTTCACCTTCTTCTCTACAGAAAGTATGAAAACTGCAATTAATTCCAAGCGTAGGAGCACTGCTGGAAGAAGTGATCATAACCCAAACCTCAAACTAATAATCTGGGTAGTAATATTTCTAAGCTGAGATAATTTTGGACTTGTCATCTTTGGCAGAAGTTCCAAGCCACTCATATTTTCTTTTGTATTAAATATGTTATGTGTCATGAGGCAAAAATGAAAATAACCCCAGACTTATTTTATAAAGCTGTCCTCAGACAGAGCTGTAAAGATTGTTTTGTTTGACTTTTCTTGGATGACAATGGACTTCAGATTGAAAGAATATGTGTTGCAGGAGGCCCAGAATAATCCTTTCAGCAGATGTGGGTATCTCTAGTAATTCTTGCTGTAGAGCATCAACCTCTGGAACTGAGCAGAGAAATGGGATGGATCTGGATGTGATGGGGGTATGGAAACTTTCACCCTGCCTTGGAAATCTTGAAGGGAATGTATTCAGAAAGAGACCCCTATTTGCAGTAATTTATGCCTTTCAGGCCTTAACCAAAGCCAGACAGTCTCCCAGGGATCTGCTGAATTACTGCATGAAGTGAGGCAAACACCTCAGCTCAGTCTGAAGGCTGTTATGTTGCTGGGCTTTGGTGTATGTAAGGGGGATGGACTTGACAAACATCTTCTTGGACCCAAAGAAGCAGAACAACAGGACAAGGATGAGCTAGATGGAGAATTTAACAGCCAAATAGGAACAGGCAGGCATTAGGACTTGTGTTAGTATTTGGCCATGGGGGGAGGATTATAAAAATATCTGTTTAAAAAACCCCAACAGTTGAAGACCGGGGTTTTTAAGAAAAAAACAGATGAATTCTGTTCAATTCAGCATCTAGATGTCTTAGAAGTCAGACTGTAGGTTCAGTGTCTAAAGGCAGACACCTGAACCAGCACCAGTGCCTTGGTGTTAATGAGGGAGACAATCACCAAAAGCAAAGGTGGGATTTTAGGCTTTGGCTTGGGGACTTCCTTCCCCTGGCAGGATTCACACACAGCTCTTGCTCCGTGCATCACCTGTTTGAGCACATATTGGAGAGGATTCCTGCATTTTATGCTGGCACAAGTGTGGAACTGGGACTCTGCAATCAGCTCCAGTGCTCACTGAGCTGCTGGTGCACTGCCAAAATCCCACCTCTGCCTGGGGCTGACTTGATGGGATTTTGTGCCTGTAAGGTGGCAGATAATACAGATCTTCCTGGGGTTACAAGCACAATATCTTATCTTTATCCCCTGGATTATGAATGGTGTGGTTACAGGTTAATAATTAACAGTGAAGGTTAATGGAAATGAAGGTGTCAGCTGCACTGGTCCCTGGGGCCCTTGGTTTTCCTATGGCTTCACACCTTTTGGAGATGGAGGAATTCCCACAAGTGGCTTTGCTGATTTGTTTGCATGTGGTGCCATTTGGTCCATCTTGTCCCCAAATCTTCCCTTGTCCACTTTAATGCCCAGGTGGTGCTGCTCTCCCTTAGCTGCTTCTTTCCAGGCAGGAATAGCAAATGGGGGTGATAATCTTACAGATAACAAGATTGGATAATTAAGAAATGCACCCATAAGTGCATTAAGGTTTCGCCTCATGCCTATCTGGGGAAACTCTATTTTTAAGATATCAAACTATCCTCCTGCCATCAAGAGACAAGTCATACCCATGTCTAAATCCTCCCAGAGACTGGACACACTAAAGCAAGAATCTGGGTCAATCCCCCTTCTCTGAGCTCTGTGTTCATTGTAACAAGTGGATAATTTTATTATTAATGATTACTTGTTATTTTCCTACGGTCCTGACTGGGCACAGACTACCAAGGAAGCAAAATCCTGGTGACATCTAGTGGCTGCTGGGGCTTCTCTGCGGCATTAGAGGTGAGAGTGCCTCTGCCCCGGGCAATCCAGCAGGCTGTGCACAGAGCAGAGATGCAAATGAGCCTTTCAAGCCCAACAGACTTCACAACTGAATTTAGAGACCTTCCCACTTGCTCAAGGACAATATTGCTGGAATTTCTTTGATTTGTGCTGCGGTCCTAGCACTCCTGTCCCACCTTCCTGGTCATACTCAGCACCTACAGTGCTTTGGAGACACCAAAAATGGGTGATGTCACCAAAGTAGCCTTTTGTACCCCAAATCCTGCTTTCCTTCAGATGTTCCACCGTGGGTGATGCACTCACCAGCACCCACAGACTGGCTGTGTGCTCAAACATATCACAGGAAGATTAGCTTGCAGATGTCTGGCGAGAGAAATTTGGGCCAATTATAGAAATATTTTGAAAAGCCAATTTGCAAGGAACACAACGTGGCGTTATGTGTTAATTAGCAAATCCAAAACGGAATACTGAGCGATGCTGGAAGATCTGGGGTGGGTGCTGGAATACAGGCTGCTTCCATGCCAAGTAAAACTGGTATTTAGACAAGGAACATTGATGTGATTTGAGTTTGGACACGGAGCTGGGGCAGCCTGCAAGAAGAGGCTCCTGCCAGTGAGCATCAGCAGTTGTAGGTGAGTGTGGCTGAGGAAAAGAAACAACTGCAGAGAAAGAAGCACCACCTGAGTGCTGGAGGGCTCATGGCAGCTGTTTCCCCCAGGGCAGGTTTGGGAGAAGGGTTACCCTCATTGAGGCTGAACACAGATGTCAGCTCAGTCTTTTCCCACTGCTCGGTGCCTCGAATGGGGAAACAGGCTTTGATTTCGTGATGAATGAGTGAAATTGTATTTGGGTTCTGCTCGAACAAATCAGCAGTAATTTCAGAGTGCCTGAGCCAGGGACAAGGCTGGCACGTGTGGCAGCTCTGTGCTTCTGCTGGTGAGCTCTCCACGCCTCAGCAGGCAGCCACAGCCTGCCCTGAGCTGGGCACTGCCTCACCCACCCTGAAAATGCAGAATAAGCCCGAACACAGAGCCAGTTTCAGTGGAATAAACAGATACCAGAGGTGTATGGCCAGGCAGGCCATTCCTTCCCACACACCATCTGCCCCTGCAGCCACATGTGGTCATCCAGCTGGCCTGGCTGTGGGTTGCTGGCAGCTGGGCAGCAGCTTGCATGTGTCCTGCACTGCACTGGGGCAGTTTGAAAGTGGGAAATGATGAGGGAAACTGAGGCTTGCGATGGTGCAGTTGGCAGCTTCCAGCATGGCCAGTCGGTCAACAGAGGGCGGCTCGTCATGTATAATTCATCAGGAAATGAGAGCTGCAATTATTACGTGTTTGCACAGCAATATGCCTGTAATTACAGGATATATTTACACTCATTACAGCTCAGGACAGAGAGAAATGAACCCCTTTCCCCTTTCGTGCTGGGGTGCTCCCAACCATGGCATGAATCCTCAGAATGGTCCAGGCTCAGACCACCAGCGCCTTTCCAGCAGGAAAAAGAAAGCAGTCTTGTTTTTAACAAGAACCCAGGCTAAAAGTGATGATTGGGTACCATCCAAGGCCACTTGCATAAAGTGCCAGTCAGAGTGAACTAAGGAGGCAAGATCTGACCCCATGAAAAAAGGTATTAAGACTGGGGATTCACTTTTTTTATAAACACCTACTGTTATTTTTGCATTCAGGTCCAATTTTCAAAATGGAGTTGAGAGCAAGGCTCCCTGGAAGCCCTAACCTCAGGGCTTGTCTGCAGGAGGAACTCTACCCACATTTCTCCTGTAGTCAAAATGTAAGTGAATTAAAATAAATCCAATTATGGCCACGTTTTCTTTGATAGAGCTCATCCACACAGGCTCACCATCTGCTTTAACTAATCTGTGCTATGAATTCATAGCCCTGCATTGTTCAAGTTAGTCTTCTGGGGTATTTCTGGGTAAACAAAGATTAAATCTGTTCAAAAATACGATTTACAGTAATGTTTATGTAAGGGTGTTCTACATAACTTTAGTCTTGTTTTGAGCGGTTTTCCATGAAATATTAATCTGTTTTCCAGCTGGTGAAATGAAATGAAATGTGTGCTAACTCTTAATATGCAATCCCTCACCTTGGACTGACAACAGTTGATGGTGGGTTTTGTTGAAAGGGTTCCTGATTGAGTTGAATTATGTTGGAGGAAGTCAATGACCTGGAGAGACATTCTATGTTTAGGGAGTTGCCTGTGTTTAAACAGGGCTTAAAGCTGTCACACCTGTAACTGAAGTGTTTCAATGCAATTTATGGATGCACAATCAGGCTCCAAGCAATCTATGGCCCTTCAAAACAAGTAAGAAAACGCATGGTAATCCTTAAGAGGACCCTGTTATATATGAAAGCAGATCCAGGATGTTATTTTCATTAATTAGTTGCTTTAGACCTGTGTTGTTTGAAGTTGTCTGTTGCTGTTGCTCATCAGACAAAACATGGTTGTGAGTTGGTGAATGAGACATGGAGGAGAGAGTCCAAAGAGGGAACTGTGTCACTCCAACTCATTAACAGAATTCAAAGGAAATTTAGGACATTTTAGGCTGTGGCTGAAACAGAAGATAAAATGTGTTTGATGTCATGACCAACAAATCTCCTCTGGTGGCTCCACAGAAAAAGAGAATGCTTGTCCAAAAGCATTATTGCGCATTTAGGCTCTAATGCCTTATCAAAACTGCGATGGTGTTGCTGCAAGATGTATCAGAGCAGCCAAGATGTTGGGATTAATCGAGGTGGACAGGCTGTGCAATTTGGGTAAAAGTAGCAAGCCAGAAATGCCTTTATTTGTGGAATTACCCCGTGCCCAGACAGCCCATCTCTTATTTGTAGAAGGAGCAGCACCCATGAGCCTTTAAAATCCTGCTGTCACCAGAGCAGAAGGTGACAACGTGGATGAGTTCAAAGGGCAAGAAATTGATACAGAAACCTCAATTGGCTTCTGCCCAGCACACATCACCCCAGCAGCTCTCATACCATCCTGCCTCCATGGAATAGCTCAGAGAAAACTCATTTTCCTGCCTCTGAAGCTGTTCTGGACATGTCCAGGCTCTGCCACCCTCCCCTGCCACTGCAGGGACATGGGGACAGCCTTGCCCTTGGTCCTTTCTCCCTGCCCACCAAAAGATGCCAGCAAAGAGCTTTGGTTCCTCAGG
Source organism: Entomyzon cyanotis (assembly GCA_024500445.1). Taxonomy (NCBI): domain Eukaryota; kingdom Metazoa; phylum Chordata; class Aves; order Passeriformes; family Meliphagidae; genus Entomyzon; species Entomyzon cyanotis. The sequence goes on along the minus strand of JAKEPQ010000743.1, from coordinate 4,251,352 downwards.
CTCAGCTGCCAGCACTGCACACCCAGTAACTGATTTTTCTTGAAAGACCTGATTTTGGCATATTCCCCAGTGGGACTGGAGTGCAGAGTGAAGTCTTATTCTGCTGATCTGGATAATGTCATCAGATGGAGACAAATGATTTTTAAGCAGGCGTTTCCACTACTTTCAGTGGTGAATTTTTTCTAATTAAAAAGAAAAAGGAGAAAAAAAAAAGACTAAATCCCTTGTGTGCCCATGCAGGAGTGTGGTCTATAATATTTAAATTGCCACATCCCAAAGGCTGAGTACAACAGAGAAATCAACATTTCAGGAAATAGGGAGTGTGGATTTGCACTGGCCTTGAAGAAATGTATTCTGTAGAATCTTTTAAGATAAGGGAAAGAGGCAAGATACTTCTACAGAGTTTTCTGAGTTCCAAAACCTGTGGCATTAACTGAATTTACAGGAGGAATGGGATGATTGGATGGAAAGAAAGGAGGTGGGAAAGCTTTGATGATGGTGAGGGAATCTGGGCTCTGTGCTTGGGAGAGTAGTGAGGTGATTATTAAGCAACAACAACAAAATTTCAAGGCATTTGGTCATTAAAGCTACAGGGAAATCTGCAGAAGATCCTTATGGATGTCCCAGCCCAGAGCCAGAGCTCTGCAGGGCTGCACACACAGTCACTGCAGGCACACAGCAGGGATTCAATAACTCACACAAAATTAACAGGACTCTCATGTGTTGAGCAGAAACCTGTGTGTGCAGCCAGGCACGACATGTGTCCACACATGTGTGTGAGTGTCTGGCTCCAGATTTGCCTGGTTTTGCATTATTTACACACCAGAGCCAAAAACTGCCCCAAAAGATTCAGCTAAAGCTGGTTCTCCCCTCCCAGCCCAGGAAACCCTCTGTTGGGACAGCAGCTGGAGTTTTCTGATTACTAAACAATTCTTCAGAAGGGTTTTAAAGCACGCTCTCCAGAGCCCAGGGATCACAGTGGTTCAGTAGGGCTGGAGACAGTAAAATCACAGTGACATCTAGTGACCACTAATATTTCACAAAGGTGCTACCAGTGGAAAAAATAAACATATAAAAAAAATAAATCAGCCTTTTAAACACAGCACAAAAAACCTGAAGCCAGGGAAAGAGGTGGGCTACAAGTGAGGGTAGATTATGTGAGTTAAAATGCTGCAGGGCTGACAGAGAGCAAAGTGCCAGAGCTGTAGAAGGGTTGGGGGATGATTTCTGCAGGGAACTTTCCTAGGTCTGCATTTCTCACTGCTTCAGCAGAGTTTGCTGATGGTACTAAATTGCAGCACATTCACATAAAAGAAACTTGACATGTTGGAGACTGGGAATAGAACTAATAAAATGATGTGCAGCTTTGAAAGTATGAGCTAGTCCCTGGGGAGGGGAAAGCAAAATGAACCCTATTGCATGGCTGGAATATGTGGTGTGGCAGCAGCTCTGCCTTGGTGCCACACAGACACTGAGGAAAAAGCAAATAAAGAGGGAATGCCAGCTGGGCATCAGAGTTGTGATGCAGGTTTGCATCTTGAACCAAAGTGGATTTTGGGTTTGTACTTGGCAGCAGTAGGGGCTAACTGGTTTTGTGATGTATGACTGAGTGCTTTCCGCTCCAGGTTACTGATTGACTGATGGCAGTTTAGAAAAAAAGGATTTTTCCTTTGGTTGTGAGTGTCAGTCAGGCAGTCTGCCATAGTCATGCCCACTTGGCCAGGCTGGCCTTGAATTCTGCTGTCCTGCCCAGGACACCATTACCCCATTAATGGTTCATTAATGAGCAAAGGATTAAGAGAAACTCTTTCTCCAAGGAGGATGAGGCAGGACATTGCCTATTTACATCTTCATTGTGCAGAGTGGTGAAAACCCAATCAGATGTGTTAGCTGGAGTTACCACAGGGAGAAAGAACTGATGCAGTTGGTGAATTGATTTTGCAGATTTAAGCCAGGACTCTTTGTGGCCACATAAATATGCAGGCAAATTTTCGTATGATGAAACATTCAGGAGCTGCTTTGACAAAAGTTGAGAAGGAAGCTCTCAGCCAATTTCCAAGCCCTTCCCTTGAGTCCCCAGCAGCCAGGCAGGTTTAGTCTCTCAATTATTAGCTGAAAGCAGAATATACATTCTCACTGTCTGATTTTGGATGCCTCTGGAGACTATCCCTCAGATAGATGCATAAGGGCAGAGACAGATTCAGGCACATCAGATGCTATGGCTGCCTCTGACTGCTGTGAGCAATAACCACAGAAAGGGAGTTCATTAAAAATGGTAGCCCAAATTAACTGCTGGGTTTCTATGATTAGCTACGAGGGTTTTTTGGAAGGAAGAAAAGTCCCTGTAGTGGGACTTCAGGTGCTGCATTTCAGTAAAGATTTTGATGCAATGCTATCTGGAAAGTCATTAGCTATGCTGACATAGACAGGAATGAAAAGAATAATTGCAAATTGGGTAAGGACCTGGAAAAAGACAGATGATTTGGTGAGATTGCTTAGTGCTTTCATGGGGATGAAGGGGATGGTGCTCACCCGCTGAAGGACTTACAGACCTGCTCACTGCATTTCCCTGCAGAGCTGGGGAGCACCTGGAGCCACTCAGGAAAGCTGGAAAGTGAGGAATAAGGACATTGCAGCTGCTTTGCTGGCCTGGCTGGCTGCTGAGCCCTGCTACATCTCAGAAATTTCCCAGAGGGTTTGCACAGCTCGGGTATTTCAGCAGGAAGCTATCCTGAGCTGAAGGCACTTTATTCCATCACCATCCAGGGTTCAGGGTCTCAGCCTCCAGCCCCAGAGACAGCTCTGTATTTGTCAACATCGTGTTTGAGTCTGTCTGTGTGGCCCAGGGGATGGCAGGAGCTGCACTGGAACACAAGGTAGGTCCCAGCACAACTGCTGAGAAGGCAATTAAAAATAGCATTAGTGTGAGGTGACAAATCTAGTGCTTGGTTTGGGGAGAAAGCCCAAAGCCGTTCTATTTTTCCTTCAAAACCTCTATGAGATTATGCCATTCATGTAGAAAAGCTGGTTGCTCCCCTTGTAATGGAACATAACAGAATTATGACCATTTACATGTGAGAGATTTATGCTGAAATGCTCAGAGCTGGAAGGATCTGCAGACCAACGTGGTCTCCTCGGTCTGCATTAACAGCCTCAGAGTTGGTTTGTGTGAAAAACCTCATCTCAGCAGGGTAAAACAACCCTTAATAGGAGATTAATTTTGACACCCACCAGCCCTCAGAAAGAGGCATCAGAAACACTAGAAGAGAGATTTGGTCTCTTCACTGAGAAAAAGCCAAGGAATGTCCAGCTCAGCTGCTCACCTGCAGTCCCATGGGGAAAAGTTTCTGCTGGAGCTGCAGGCTCATCCTTTGGCCAGTGGGATGGACATGGTGGATTTTGAGAATACAAATCCAGAAAATGTGTAGCCATGGCTCTGGTATCTGGAATTACATAAGGAAGACAATGAACATCAAGCATGAGGGAGTTCTGCCTTTATGAATATGTTTATAGGTGTGAATATTATTACCAGTCTTGGATTAGGGCAGCCTGCATCTATTAAATTCCCTTTGGAAATAAAAGGCAAGAGCCAGAAACTTGTCTCAGTATGTGCAGAGTTTCCTTTCCCAGGAACTCAGAGCGCAGTAGGATCTGACCTCATGTAAGAGTTTAAGATTTTATACTAATTCTATATAAAACATCTCAATTTCTTTATTACTTTAAAAATGTCTCTCTGCCTCTCTCTCTATAGTTTGTATATTAAGCATCTGTGCAATAATATAATGAAATACAGTAAATATAGTGCATATAATTATCATATGATATATTATATCATACATGATATGATAATAGAATAGAATAATACCTTGCTTTATTATCCCAGAGTGCCAGAGAGGTGATTACAGTAGGGAGCAGACACTTGACTTTTACCCCAAATAGGGCACCCAATGCTTTTATTTCCCCAGGCAAAATATTGCAGCATCTAATACTCCATTAAAGCAGGGAGGGAGGGATATTTGATGAGTCCTCTCAGGAGAGTTAGGATGAGAGAAGGATTTCAGTATTAAATTTAAATGCTGTCAGCAGTTTAAATTGATATAAAAGTGAGTGCAATTACATTGAGGATCTTCTGGAAAAAGCTCAGCCAGCTCCAGCTCCTGCCAAGGTTGGTAAATGGCATTTCAGTGTCCAGGTGGACAGCAGTGTCCTTTTCAAGGACATTTCCATTTGCAGGTTCACTCTGTGGCCATGTTCCCCCCAACCCAGCTGGCCCAGGTGACCCCTGCCTTTGGTGGCTCTTGGGGACAGGAGAGGCCACGTGGTGACCATTGCCTACAGTGGTGATTGCAGTTTATTGCTCCACCTGGAATTAGCCCTGATGATCTGGCAGTGTTGGGAGGCCCAACAGGCTATAGATTGGGCTATATCAAATTCTGGGTCCCAAATTTTGAGAGCTGTGTGCTCCCCTTTTCAATCGCCTTTAGCAAGGATCCCAAACTATTGGCTTATTAGGGAAAATGATTGGGAGCGCACTAAAAGGCGTTTTGCTCCTGTGCACCCTCCTGTGCACTCTAGGGGTCGTTCTAACAGATGCCACCATTGCCACCGCTAACGACCCCCTCCATTCAATTGAGCCCAGGAAAAATTTGTGGGTTACTTGGGCAAATCAAACACATACTAATGCTTTTTGCCTTGCACTTGCATCAGCTACTGACCCATTTCGTACATGCTTAATTGGTATCCCAGGCTTTGATAATACTAGTTTTGCACGGTATTCAACTAACAACTGCTCGCAGGCTGCCAATGTTAGCCATTGTACCGCTCTTTTGCTGTCTGGTCTCAACACGTCGTTGCCATGGGACCCTCAAGAGTTGGATCTCTTGGGGAGTCGGGCCCTTAATGCAAGTGGCAATGAAACGGGCTGCGTACAGCTTGGTAGCCCCACAATACTTCCCAATAGCACCTGGCTGACCCCCCACGTGGCAGTGTTTGCCGACAACCCTGCCCAGTGTGGAGAATATAAGACCTATGGTTGGAACAGCAATCATATACACATGTGGGCTAAGCAAAGCGCTCTTGCTCTTCCACCTGGTGTGTTTCTCATCTGCGGGGGATCGCGCATGGCACGGTATCCCAAAAGGTGCGCACGGGGGACCATGCTACTTGGGCAAGCTTACTTTACTTGCTATAAACAAAACCACTGCAGCTACTCTAACTCGCTTCAGAAAGAAACGTAGCTTGACCTTGCCTCCTAATTGCAAAGATGATGCACAATTGGGACATACAGACTTAGACAAGCTGTTTCTTAAACAATAGTCTTATTTAGCTAGTTGCCAACCCTGTGCCCAATCAGAAATTAGGGCACAGTGACCTTGCTGCAACATTAAGATAACTGTACCGATAGAGGTGTGCAGGAACCAATAAGATCATAGAAAACCAGACAAAGTTAGTATGTATCCATACATAGGGCAAATAGCCAGACTTAGGGCGTTGAAGCAAATAGCCAATAATAGTATGCGGTTACAGAATATGCATTATCTAATTAACCACACTATAAGTATGTATGCTGAAATTCAATAAACCGAAGCTTGTTGTACGTTCATATTGGATGTGTTCAAGTTTCCATTCCTCCAAGTCTGCTGCATGGCAGGGCCCTGAACAGACTCCAGCAAGGCTTGGGGATCAAGATCAGCCATTCCTCACCTTCAGCACTCCCTGAGTGGCCTTTGCCCCGTGCTGGCCTTGGGCACACCTGGACAGGGTGAGAGCTTGTGGGTTTAATGGCTTGGCTGTAAAATGTGCAGGATGGGAAGAAAACAGAGAGTGATGCAGGATAGTGAGTTGGGATGGAAATTTGAAGGATCATGGAACAAAATGTCAATATCACCTAGGTTTTAGGGAGAGGAGTTGGGAAAAGCTCAACTATCAAAATACCAGGGAAAATGGGTTTTGCTCATACTGGGTTAGAAAACACTTGGGTCTTAAAATGACCCCAGAGTTCTCTGGGACAGATCCTGAGCCAGTTCACACCAGAAGGTCATGGCAAGTGCTCAGTTCTGGCACCATCTGTGGTCCCAAATAACTCTGGACAAGGATCATAGTCTCCTCACATGCTGTACAGAGATGGGTCCATGGAATTTCAGGATGGTTCCCATCAGGACTGGGATCTGACTGCTCAGCTCCTGGCTTCTCCCTGTCAAAATGAGGGTCTGTGGGTAGAACAGGAATTATTCCATGTCAGCAAGATCCAGCTAGGAGTATGAACTTTCTCTTTGTACTGAATTGGATCTGCCCAGGTGAGCCTGACAAGGGCAGGTTCTCCTTTCCCTTCAGCATCTTGTGGCTTGGGCAACAATTCTCTCCTGTGGGGTCAAACATCAGCCACTGATGGGATGAAAAAGAGCCAAATTTTGATATGGGAGTGGAGCTGTGTAATGGGTTATCACAGACATCTTCGTTTCATCTGATTTATTATCTCTGCTAATTATCCCAATAAATCAGCATTTGAATGGAAGTTGGCATCGACACTAAATGAGAAGGACTGGAACTGCTGTAGGGGAACTAAGAGGGAAGAGCCCAGCTGTAGATTTCTGAGAATGAATGAGACTTACCTTGACAAAATGCAAGCAAAACTGGGAGATACAACAGCAATATGGAATACACTGAGAGGGTGGAGAGCTCTCTATGTGTTAGTCCTTCAAAATCATCACTGTGCCAAGAGCATCTTCACTATCCATGGCCTCTGCAGATGATTCCTGTGGGCAAAGACCAAAGGAGACACTGCTGTCCCAGTGCTTTCTTACATTCTGTGAAATTCACTGTGATAAAAACCACATGGAAATCACACAGAGCAAAGGCAGTACTGAGGTTCCTGTGCTGCAGACTGGGGTGAGCAGGTTGCAGGTGCAGCTTACTGTGCTAAAACCTTGCTGTTTTTCAGAAACAGTGCAAATCTCTGCTCAGACTGAACACATGCAATATTTCCTTCCCCACGTTTCCAAACAAATAGTAATCTAATGACTGGGAATAAAAAAAAAGCTACATCAGCCAAGTGCATCCAGCAAGCTACTGAAACAAAAACATATCCTTTTGGTGACAGCCTGAGCAGGGCCCTGCAGACAGCATCAAACAAGTGAAAATGTGAAGCAGCCTTTGCTCTAACAACAGCCAGGTTTACAGTGCCGCTGGCTTTGCTGGCTCACTCCAGCTCTCATGCTCCACCCTTCGTTTGGTTTTGCAATCTGACAGAGGCGGATGAAAGCAAGTTGAAGGAAAAGACATTCCCCTGAAGAGCAGCTGGAGAGCAGTCCTCAAGCCCTGCCTGTGCTAAGTAGAGCACAGCCAGCCACACCACTTGCTTTAGCCTAGAATCATCCCCAAGCCCTGGAGGTACACTGGCACTTGAACTGATTTTCCAGGTAAGCCTTTTTCTTAACCCCCGGATCTTGGTAGCCTGAGTGCTCTCTAACCAGGAAGTTAAATCTGTCTGGAGACAAAACACGGCAGAACTGGTGTAAGGGCAGAGCAGGGAGAGCTCAGCTGCTCGGTGGTGTAGTTAATGCTGAGAGGTTTATTTACTCAGTTGAGAGCCTCAAGCAACCCGGGCATTTGTGCCATCTGCCTTATTTCTGCAACCCCAGTTAAAACAGCCCTACAAACACCCTCAAGAGATGGACAGACAGAAAACCCCACACCTACATTTTCCCTGTAATTAGAAGTTACTGCACGTGTTCTGCTTGCTGTGGCAAAGGGAAAGGAAGGGGGAAAAAAGGGAAAAACAGCTCATTGCTGGTGATGCTGGTTTAAAATTCACAGGGCAAGAACTAAGCTTGTGCCAAGTTTTCAGAAATGAATAGAATTGTAGTTCTGGGAGAATCCTGGGAAGAGCCAAGGGCTGAACAAAGAGAGTCCCCTGACTCTGTTGCTCTTAACCCCATCTTGGACCACTCAGGCCTGCTTGGATGTTGAGACATGGTGGTGGCCAGGATAAAATAATTGTTAGAGTTTGGTAAAATTTCTATCCAAAAGGTCATGAGGGGACCCAAGCCATGGCACCCTCTGCTTCTGACAGGATATTACACCAAACAGGAATTTTTCATTTTCATTGTTTTGTTTTTGTGCTCAAGTATCTTTCAAAAATTCCCATAAAACATTGGATATGCCGTTTTTCATCAGATTGGGAATAGAATCCTGTTGGAACAGTTGAATTTTTTCTTTTGACTTTACTTTGGGAATTGCATAAAGGAACTTGGGGGCATTTTTGGACCTCTCGGGACAATAATCTGAACAACATTGCTCCATACTTACAGATGTTTGAAATCTAGCAGTGCCTGGGGAGAAATAACAAAACTACTTGGCTCCATCAAAATCCCATGCCTTCCATCAAGGGCTGGGAGAGCTCCAGCTGCTTTTCCCTCCCATGTTTGCAAAACAGCCTTGCACTGAGCCCTCTGCCTCCACAGAGGAGGGCAATGCCTGCTCCCTGGAAAGACCATGAATAGAAGGAGCAACTGCACCCCCAAAAATGATCTCAGAACACGTGAGGCCCTTGAACCTTGTAGCTTTGGCCCAAACCTTGGTTTCCTCCTGTTGCTGGAGCAGTGCTGTGATTAGCAGGGTTGGGGAGCTAAGCTGTGCTGTGGGGAGGCAGCTCACAGCAGATGCAGCAAGAAAAACTCCCACAGCCTTTTCTGCCCTAAAAAAGCCTTCTGCACTCCAGGTCACATCTGGTACTGCCGGCATGGAGAGCAGGAGCAGGTGAGAACAGCTTGTGCCAGCCTGCCTAAATAATGAATGAAATACCGTGGCAAGACAGATTTGCTTCAGATTTGGTTGCAGAGGAGGCTCTGGATTGCTCTGCAAGAGTGGGAGGGTTTGTTTTCTGCTTCTGCTTTGCTGAGTCAAACCACGAGCAAAGCAGTTCAGATCTGGAGAGTCTCAGTTCCTATAATTTCTAGCAGGGAAACATCTCTGCTACTGCTTTTGTTCCTTCCTACGGAGATTTGTAGCTTTGCTGGGCAGGAACTCTGCTGAAATGTGCTTAGCACAGCTGGAGCCTCTCGTCACAGCTGTAAAAGAAGCAAATAAAAATAACATTTGTGCTCATCAGCAGCGTCCCATTGGCTTCTCTCAGCACTATTATTCAGCTGCCTTTGATACAGACATTAGTCAAATCCCACTCCTCTTCCCAGAGCCCCATTATAAGGGATAGGGAAGAGCCTTCCACCATTTCTGACACAGCCTATTATTTTTTCCCACCCTTCTCTCAGAGGCAGCATGGATATCAAGGAGTATTTTGCCAGAATTTCTTACCGGGGCTCTCACAATAAGCCAGACCTGGCTACCCTGTCAGATATATTCCTGCACCACATCCAAGCTGTCCCTTTTGAAAACCTCAGCATGCACTGTGGGGAAGGCATTGAGCTGGACCTGGAAGCAGCCTACAACAAGATAGTGAGGAAGAACCGTGGGGGTTGGTGCATGGAAAACAACTACCTTCTGTCTTGGGTCCTAAAAACTCTTGGCTACAACGTCACCCTTCTGGGAGCAAAAGTTTATGTCCCAGAGCTCGATGCCTATCCGGAGGAAATGGATCATCTGCTGCTACAAGTGGATCTTGATGGCAAATCCTACATTGTGGATGGAGGGTTTGGGATGGCCTACCAGCTCTGGCAGCCTATGGAGCTGATTTCAGGGACAGATCAGCCACAGATTCCAGGGGTCTTTCGTTTCCAGGAGGAGAGTGGGATCTGGTACCTCGAGAAGGTGAAAAGGAAGCAGCGGGTTCTCAACCAAAGCACCTCCACATCCCAAAGTGTGGAATATGAAGCTTGCCGTCGGATTTATCTCTTTACCCTTCAGCCACGAGACATTGAGGAGTTCAGGGGCTGCAATGCCCACCTGCAGACAGCACCTGACTCTCTCTTTGTCACCAAGTCCATCTGCAGCCTGCAGACTGCCGATGGCATCCGGGCACTGGTGGGATGGAAACTCACTGAGATAAAGTACAATTATAAGGACAATATGGATCTTGTGGCAATCAGAATGCTTGCAGATGAAGAATTGGAGAAAACACTGAAGGAGAAATTCAATGTGACACTAGACAAGAAATTTGTACCCGTCAATACGAGCAGGTTTTCTCTGTTCTAACTCACTGCCTGAATTACAATTCAATTCAGTGGCATTACAGGCAATTCTTCCCTCTCTTTCTGACAAGCATCTAAAGGTTAATCTTTTTTCTTCCAACTACACCAGTGTAAGGCAGAACATACTAGCATGAATCTGGAAAAGAAATGGATTTTCACAACTATTCCTGCATCTCTTTTTGGTTTGGGTACAAATAATTTCTGCCTAGCTCAATCAAATCATTGCCCTTCTCTTTGTGCTTAGCAGGAAGCAGACTCTGCCCGTTCCCTACTCCTTTCATCTCTTAAAAGCTTTTTTAAACACATCCAGAGTAGCTGGGCAGAATGATGGAGCTGTATGTCTTTGTCTTTATTACCTGGTGCTGCCACCTGGGGAAAATCATACCCACCTCCTAAATGAATACTGTAATATTCTGGGAATTTAACAGCCAGAAAAACAAAGACATCCTGTGCTGAGTTTGCTCCAGTTGAGCCATAAGCCTGTTCTTTTTGCTCCCACATCCACAACACCTTCTCACGTGGCACTCAGGCCATCCCACACCTGTGCAAATTCACCATGAGAGTACTTAAGGACAGGCTATTTATGACCTGGAACTGATGATAAGAATTGTTAGTGACAATGCTGTGTTGTTTCAGACTTTGCACAGCTCCTGTTCTTGTAGTGACATAACCAAAGAGCAGAATTTCTTTGAACTGAAAGCATCCCCTGAGCATTTTGTTTGCTCTCACTCAGCAGCAGACTGCTGGGAATATATGTTCCTCTCATCAGACTCTACTTTGGGTGCTGTTGCACATTAATTATTATGGCTGAACCCAAACACATGCACAGAATTATTTTTCTGAAACATATCTGTTCTACTGAGGATGTGTTTGCAGTGATATTAATTATATTGATATAAGGAGAAACGATGAATCTTAATCACATACCTAAAGGCTAAGATTTCTAGGAGGAGAAATTACTCTAATATGACCACTTTGCCCTTTGAGAAGATGCTTGATGTTCCTTTATGTACAAATCTTGGAAGCATTACAACTGCACACTCATAATTAAGCAAATTATATATGCGAATTACAAAAATTAAAAAAAATTAATAAATAAAAAAAATCAAGCACTGTGAACTAGAAGCATTCAGATGTTTTTTTTTCCCAAATAACAGCATGTATTCCCAAAGTAAAAAAAAAAAAAAGTCATTAATCAGTGGAGTTGTCCTGATTATTTGTATGTGCTAATATTTTCCAGCTAAGGCTTTTAAAAACACAATAACTCACTGAGCCTTTTTCACTTATTAGGCAGTATGTGCAGCTTTCTATAACCAGCAATTTAGATTTAATAAAAGCTGCTGCTATTCTGCCTGTTCCAAATGCATTTCACAGAGACACAGCAAGCTCCTGAAACCCCTGTCTTCCCAGACTCAAACTCATCTACATGTGCTGGGCTGCAGGGGTGCAATAGTCCTTTATGGCACACGAGGCTCTCCCACCCTATAGGGAAATGAAACATGGTTGCAAAAGAAAGAAGGGCTTCTTAAGGGGAGGACCAGCAGCTTCCAACACAGACGGTCAGAAGAAATTGTCCCAGAATCTGGCTTGTTTATGGTCCGTGTTTTCCTGCAGTCCCCACGTTAGTGGGAGAGCTAAAGGAGCTAAACTCAGTGGGACAGCTGGGGCAAAGCAGTGGGATGCAGGTAAAAGTCCCGACAGGTCTTACAAAGCTGTGGGGCAGGGGAAGATCCATGCAGAGCCAAGAACCTCCATCCTTTGTGGGAACAAACATGGGAAACACCTAAAAAGACTTGTGCCCACTCCCCTCCCTGTGCCAGGGTGTTTCTTGCACTTTGTGCTGTTCCACTGGCCCCGGGGAACGAGTACAGAAGTATAAAACCACAGACCTTTCAGACCAGATTAGGGCATCACATCCATTGCCCCCGAGATCCAGCGTGTGGAGGGCAGTGCCAGGATAAAAACACTTTTCTTTCTGCTGCCTCATCCCTGGAGCTTGTGCCCAGATCTGCTAGGGTGCTGCTCCTCCACAGCACTACTCAGTGCTCCTGCCTGCTCTGCACACCCACAGAGGCTCTTCGTCTCAGATTGCGCCAGTTTGTTTTTTCCTTATCACTAACTTCGGAGGCAAATCCTTAAAGGCACAGCAGGCTCGGGGAGCTCAGGGTTCTCCGGGAGCAGCATCTTCCCTGCTGAAGGACAGGGTTTCTCTTTGAACCCGGGGGAATTTGGACAACTACGTGACTTGGCAAATCTGACCTTGTATCAGCCACGAGGAATAGCTCAGTGGGGTGTGATTCATTCAACAGTTGCCACCCCCACCAATAAATCAGTGACTTCCTGCCCTCGGTTACTCTCTGTCTATCATAAGTCACTTCCTACAGGGATCCAGACCACATCAGTGTCAACAATGTGAAATCTGCTTCAATTTGTACTATTGCTGCTTTAGCACTGGAGAACCCACCAAGGTGCCCCAGAGACTGAAGCCCCTGGGTGTCCTGCAAGGTTAAGGATGGGTTTATGGGTTATAACCACTTACAAAAGGTGCTCATGATACCCATGCTTTGCACTCCTGGAAGGTTAAAATCTCCTCAATATTGTAAGCAGTTTGGGGACTGGATCATTTTCAGGCTCTCCATACAGCACCTAACACAATGAATTGCATGACAGGGCTTTCCACATATATGCCAGTACAAATAAACCAATAAAACCATCAGAATATAAACTACTATAAAAGAAGAAACTCTCCTCTTTGGCTGCCCTGCTGGAAGATAAGGCTGTCCCTGTCTGGCAGTAAAGGCAGCCTGGACCTTTAAGAGCAGCAGCTCCCAGGGCAGCTTTTCCTGGGAACTTTGGAACAGCCCAGGGTGGAAAGGCTGAGCTGACTGCCTGCGAGGTAAGCGCTGCATGCCTGATCTTTAACTTCATCCTGCAGCTTTGGGTCAGACCCTTTGGGAAAGCTCACCCACCCCTGTGAGTCTGCCTACCACGTGCACAGCGCTGCAGGTGCATTAGCAAAGCAAAAACTACAGGAAGCCAGGGCTGGTGGTGAGTGTGGCATTGCAAGGGCATTTTCCAAGTGCAACACTGAGTATTTGAGAGTTAAACTAACCCTTTGTGCTGAGCCAGGGTGTATGAAAAACGCAGCTATGACCTGGAGTGTAACAGAATCAAACAAATAGCGTGGACGTGTGTGGCTAGCACAGGTCCGTCCCGTGGGAACATTTTGCTATATTTCATAAACAAGATAAAGTTTGGATGTTTTGCAAACAACGTCTCCGGATTAGGTCAGTTCGGGCTTGGCCAATTGGGCCTAGGGGGAGGTCTCGGGCTGACCAATCTGGGTGACCTCTGTAAACTCTATATATATGGAAATCAAAACAATAAAGGTCTCTTCTCTCTTTCCTTGTCTGAGAACTTGGGTCATTCCTCAGCTAGCGGCTCAACAGCGACAGACGTGCAAAAGGATCCGGCCTGGGAAGTTCCTCATGATTTTTAGCAGAGAAGAACTGATCCTAATATTCAGCCTAATTCCAAAAGGACCCAGCGATCCCGAGGGATATGTGCAGACAGGCAGAACTAACATCTGAATCTCACTACCCACGAAGCTGCAGGAGTGCTGAGCAAAGCTCAGCTGCTGCAGGGGCAGAAGTAAACAAGGCTGAGATCTGGACTGATGCTCAGGATATTTGGCTACTCAGTTTTGGAAAGCAAACTGTCCCCTGGGAGAGGGCTTGCTCACTGCTGCAGCCTCATCGCTCACTCAGCAGGAGTGGCTGTGCCAAGGAAAATCTGCCTCCAGGAAGGAGAGGGAGTAAATGCTGATTTATGTGGATGCTCCCTAATGTCAATGATGTTGTAGTGCAGCTTTATTGTACTTAAACCTCTTTAAGTATTCATTGAGATCAGAGCACATTTTGTCAGCCACTGCAAGGCTGTCTCTGATAGAGACTTTAAATTGATGAGGCCAGAGAAGGGGCAGCTGGGGAAACTGAGGCATGGGCAAGGAATTTCCCAGAATGCTTTCCCAGTATGTTTTCCTGAAGCCTCACTGCCAGCACCCCATGGGGGCTCTCCATGGGGAGGTTGCTCATGAGGGGAGCTGGATTTATCCTGTGCTTTCCCCATATGATGGGAACACCCAGACCCAGCAGATGGGTTATGGGGAGGGCATCAGGTCTGCTGCTGGCCAGGGCAGGGACTGACCTGGTTTTGCTGGAAGGCAAATTCCAAGCATGTCAGACCCACCAGCTGATGGAATCCTCTGGACTCCTGCTGGTCACAGAGGTTCAGCTCGATGCCCCTCACAGGGAAAAGATGTTTCTATCTTCCTATGCAAAATTGTTGAAAGTGGGAATTGAAAGAAAATGAGGCAGAGGACCACAGGATGAGCCTGCCAGTGAACACGTGTGCTGGGTGTTGGGAAGGAAATGGCTTTCTACAAGTGTTTCCAAGGAGATCCTGCCAGAGATGACTACCCTTGTCCTAAAAAAGAGATGGAAAAACCCATAAAATGCATTATCAAAGAGGCATTACTGTTTTTTCATGTAGCCTCTTTGGGTCCTTTTGAAGTGAAAATGTTGATTCCTTATTCCCTTATTGGGAACTCTTAATATGCAATCCCTCACCTTGGTCTGACAACAGTTGATGCTGGGTTTTGTTGAAAGGGTTCCTGATTGAGTTGAATTATGTTGGAGGAAGTCAATGACCTGGAGAGACATTCTGTTTGGGGAGTTGCCTGTGTTTAAACAGGGCTTAAAGCTGTCACACCTGTAACTGAAGTGTTTCAATGCAATTTATGGATGCACAATCAGGCTCCAAGCAATCTATGGCCCTTCAAAACAAGTAAGAAAACGCATGGTAATCCTTAAGAGGACCCTGTTATATATGAAAGCAGATCCAGGATGTTATTTTCATGAATTAGTTGCTTTAGACCTGTGTTGTTTGAAGTTGTCTGTTGCTGTTGCTCATCAGACAAAACACGGTTGTGAGTTGGTGAATGAGACATGGAGGAGAGAGTCCAAGGAGGGAACTGTGTCACTCCAACTCATTAACAGAATTCAAAGGAAATTCAGGACATTTTAGGCTGTGGCTGACACAGAAGATAAAATGTGTCTGATGTCATGACCAACAAATCTCCTCTGGTGGCTCCACAGAAAAAGAGAATGCTTGTCCAAAAGCATTATTGCTCATTTAGGCTCTAACGCCTTATCAAAACTGCGATGGTGTTGCTACAAGATGTATCAGAGCAGCCAAGATGTTGGGATTAATCGAGGTGGACAGGCTGTGCAATTTGGGTAAAAGTAGCAAGCCAGAAATGCCTTTATTTGTGGAATTACCCCGTGCCCAGACAGCCCATCTCCTATTTGTAGAAGGAGCAGCACCCATGAGCCTTTAAAATCCTGCTGTCACCAGAGCAGAAGGTGACAACGTGGATGAGTTCAAAGGGCAAGAAATTGATACAGAAACCTCAATTGGCTTCTGCCCAGCACACATCACCCCAGCAGCTCTCATACCATCCTGCCTCCATGGAACAGCTCAGAGAAAACTCATTTTCCTGCCTCTGAAGCTGTTCTGGACATGTCCAGGCTCTGCCACCCTCCCCTGCCACTGCAGGGACATGGGGACAGCCTTGCCCTTGGTCCTTTCTCCCTGCCCACCAAAAGATGCCAGCAAAGAGCTTTGGTTCCTCAGGCTCAGCTGCCAGCACTGCACACCCAGTAACTGATTTTTCTTGAAAGACCTGATTTTGGCATATTCCCCAGTGGGACTGGAGTGCAGAGTGAAGTCTTATTCTGCTGATCTGGATAATGTCATCAGATGGAGACAAATGATTTTTAAGCAGGCGTTTCCACTACTTTCAGTGGTGAATTTTTTCTAATTAAAAAGAAAAAGGAGAAAAAAAAAAAGACTAAATCCCTTGTGTGCCCATGCAGGAGTGTGGTCTATAATATTTAAATTGCCACATCCCAAAGGCTGAGTACAACAGAGAAATCAACAATTCAGGAAATAGGGAGTGTGGAATTGCATTGGCCTTGAAGAAATGTATTCTGTAGAATCTTTTAAGATAAGGGAAAGAGGCAAGATACTTCTACAGAGTTTTCTGAGTTCCAAAACCTGTGGCATTAACTGAATTTACAGGAGGAATGGGATGATTGGATGGAAAGAAAGGAGGTGGGAAAGCTTTGATGATGGTGAGGGAATCTGGGCTCTGTGCTTGGGAGAGTAGTGAGGTGATTATTAAGCAACAACAACAAAATTTCAAGGCATTTGGTCATTAAAGCTACAGGGAAATCTGCAGAAGATCCTTATGGATGTCCCAGCCCAGAGCCAGAGCTCTGCAGGGCTGCACACACAGTCACTGCAGGCACACAGCAGGGATTCAATAACTCACACAAAATTAACAGGACTCTCATGTGTTGAGCAGAAACCTGTGTGTGCAGCCAGGCACGACATGTGTCCACACATGTGTGTGAGTGTTTGGCTCCAGATTTGCCTGGTTTTGCATTATTTACACACCAGAGCCAAAAACTGCCCCAAAAGATTCAGCTAAAGCTGGTTCTCCCCTCCCAGCCCAGGAAACCCTCTGTTGGGACAGCAGCTGGAGTTTTCTGATTACTAAACAATTCTTCAGAAGGGTTTTAAAGCACGCTCTCCAGAGCCCAGGGATCACAGTGGTTCAGTAGGGCTGGAGACAGTAAAATCACAGTGACATCTAGTGACCACTAATATTTCACAAAGGTGCTACCAGTGGAAAAAATAAACATATAAAAAAAATAAATCAGCCTTTTAAACACAGCACAAAAAACCTGAAGCCAGGGAAAGAGGTGGGCTACAAGTGAGGGTAGATTATGTGAGTTAAAATGCTGCAGGGCTGACAGAGAGCAAAGTGCCAGAGCTGTAGAAGGGTTGGGGGGTGATTTCTGCAGGGAACTTTCCTAGGTCTGCATTTCTCACTGCTTCAGCAGAGTTTGCTGATGGTACTAAATTGCAGCACATTCATATAAAAGAAACTTGACATGTTGGAGACTGGGAATAGAACTAATAAAATGATGTGCAGCTTTGAAAGTATGAGCTAGTCCCTGGGGAGGGGAAAGCAAAATGAACCCTATTGCATGGCTGGAACATGTGGTGTGGCAGCAGCTCTGCCTTGGTGCCACACAGACACTGAGGAAAAAGCAAATAAAGAGGGAATGCCAGCTGGGCATCAGAGTTGTGATGCAGGTTTGCATCTTGAACCAAAGTGGATTTTGGGTTTGTACTTGGCAGCAGTAGGAGCTAACTGGTTTTGTGATGTTGACTGAGTGCTTTCCACTCCAGGTTACTGATTGACTGATGGCAGTTTAGAAAAAAAGGATTTTTCCTTTGGTTGTGAGTGTCAGTCAGGCAGTCTGCCATAGTCATGCCCACTTGGCCAGGCTGGCCTTGAATTCTGCTGTCCTGCCCAGGACACCATTACCCCATTAATGGTTCATTAATGAGCAAAGGATTAAGAGAAACTCTTTCTCCAAGGAGGATGGGGCAGGACATTGCCTATTTACATCTTCATTGTGCAGAGTGGTGAAAACCCAATCAGATGTGTTAGCTGGAGTTACCACAGGGAGAAAGAACTGATGCAGTTGGTGAATTGATTTTGCAGATTTAACCCAGGACTCTTTGTGGCCACATAAATATGCAGGCAAATTTTCGTATGATGAAACATTCAGGAGCTGCTTTGACAAAAGTTGAGAAGGAAGCTCTCAGTCAATTTCCAAGCCCTTCCCTTGAGTCCCCAGCAGCCAGGCAGGTTTAGTCTCTCAATTATTAGCTGAAAGCAGAATATACATTCTCACTGTCTGATTTTGGATGCCTCTGGAGACTATCCCTCAGATAGATGCATAAGGGCAGAGACAGATTCAGGCACATCAGATGCTATGGCTGCCTCTGACTGCTGTGAGCAATAACCACAGAAGGGGAGTTCATTAAAAATGGTAGCCCAAATTAACTGCTGGGTTTCTATGATTAGCTACGAGGTTTTTTTGGAAGGAAGAAATGTGTAGTGGGACTTCAGGTGCTGCATTTCAGTAAAGATTTTGATGCAATGCTATCTGGAAAGTCATTAGCTATGCTGACATAGACAGGAATGAAAAGAATAATTGCAAATTGGGTAAGGACCTGGAAAAAGACAGATGATTTGGTGAGATTGCTTAGTGCTTTCATGGGGATGAAGGGGATGGTGCTCACCCGCTGAAGGACTTACAGACCTGCTCACTGCATTTCCCTGCAGAGCTGGGGAGCACCTGGAGCCACTCAGGAAAGCTGGAAAGTGAGGAATAAGGACATTGCAGCTGCTTTGCTGGCCTGGCTGGCTGCTGAGCCCTGCTACATCTCAGAAATTTCCCAGAGGGTTTGCACAGCTCAGGTATTTCAGCAGGAAGCTATCCTGAGCTGAAGGCACTTTATTCCATCACCATCCAGGGTTCAGGGTCTCAGCCTCCAGCCCCAGAGACAGCTCTGTATTTGTCAACATCGTGTTTGAGTCTGTCTGTGTGGCCCAGGGGATGGCAGGAGCTGCACTGGAACACAAGGTAGGTCCCAGCACAACTGCTGAGAAGGCAATTAAAAATAGCATTAGTGTGAGCTGACAAATCTAGTGCTTGGTTTGGTCTCAGAGGGACGTGGCTGAACCACAGGCTTTTCTCCATGACAGCTCTATTTGTTTTAAATAGAGGAGCAGCAGAGATGTGCCTCCAGATGCTTAAAAAGCAGGTGGTTACTTTTCAAGGATATTTGGCCAGAATTTCGTACCACAGCTCCTATTAAATAAGGGTTTGGAAGGTGGATGACAGAATTCCATCATGACAGCATCGTCAGCATGTGCCTGTGAGGAAACACTGCCCTGGTGTAGCATCAATTTGCAATGGTGTGATGAGGAAATGGAAGCACCATCACCATTACAAGGAAATTAGTTGCCTTTTACCTGAAAATGCGCAGGGATGATGTCAAATAAACCTGGTTCATAATCTCACAGCAAAGGCCATTCACCAGGTTGTATGATCAAGGATCAAACTGCTTCTTGCTAGAAAAAAAAGTCATAATATTGTGGGTAATGTGGGCGTCAGCAAAGCTGGTTTTTGGGAAAGGGCTGCATCTTGGCATAGCTGGATTCCTGGAAGATAATTAGATTCAGCAACTTGAAATTTTTTTTACAAGATTCACTCAGCTTCCAATGCAGAAGTGATTTTAGATCCCACCAGCTGTGACAATTTACATGGAATTTCCTTCCCCCCTCTGCACTCCAGAATATGACTTCCTGCTCTGACCACATCTAAAATCTGCTTCCCAGCTTTCAGCCCCTCCTAACCCCCTGGAGGATTCATTCCTGCTCCCATCCCTCCTCAGGCACCACAGCGCAGTGTTCCAGCCAGCAAATCCATGGCCAATTCCTCCCAGCTCATTTGCTCCCCTCCTGCTCCAGATGTGAGTAATTCACCTCTCTGCTTTTCCATGCACCTCTACATGGTGCACATTGCTTTGTGCTGTCCATACCTGCTGTAAACACACAGGGCAGGCAGAAAAAACCTCTGAAAAGAGTATTTTTATGTGCACGAGTCCCTGCAGTGCCACTTGGGAGTCACACCAGTGCCCCACCGAGTGCATTGCAGGGCAGAAAGCAAATAAATCCCAGTAAAGGTAAGTCAGGGGGAGCATTATTAATCCAGAGCATCTCTCCTTTCTTTTCCCCAACTGTACACCAAATTCAGCAGTGGAGTTATGGGAATACTTTGTCATCACAAACATATATTATTTCTGTGATGTGTGTTTGTACATTGTAATGAAAATGTGTTTTCCAGAGGCACAGTTGCTTTTCTCCCCCTTTGCTGTCACTGCAATGCTGTTTCCCAATCTTCACCGAGATAAAAGGTTTCCTTCCTACCTACCTCCAAAAAAAAAACCCAAAAAAACCAAAACCAAAAAACCACACCCAACAAAAAACCCTGAATAATGGGAATGACAGAATTTGTGTAATTTTCCCTGCTCTGCATGTTTCCAGGCTGATTGCCTGAACCATCACGGATCCAGATTCCCACTGAAGTCCATGAGGGTTTTTGCACTGAAACAACAGTTTGGTTATAGAGGAGCTTTCTTGAGGAGAAAGCCCAAAGCTGTTCTATTTTTCCTTCAAAACCTCTATGAGATGATGCCATTCATGTAGAAAAGCTGGTTGCTCCCCTTGTAATGGAACATAACAGAATTATGACCATTTACATGTGAGAGATTTATGCTGAAATGCTCAGAGCTGGAAGGATCTGCAGACCAACGTGGTCTCCTCGGTCTGCATTAACAGCCTCAGAGTTGGTTTGTGTGAAAAACCTCATCTCAGCAGGGTAAAACAACGAGAGGAGATTAATTTTGACACCCACCAGCCCTCAGAAAGATGCATCAGAAACACTAAAAGAGAGATTTGGTCTCTTCACTGAGAAAAAGCCAAGGAATGTCCAGCTCAGCTGCTCACCTGCAGTCCCATGGGGAAAAGTTTCTGCTGGAGCTGCAGGCTCATCCTTTGGCCAGTGGGATGGACATGGTGGATTTTGAGAATACAAATCCAGAAAATGTGTAGCCATGGCTCTGGTATCTGGAATTACATAAGGAAGAAGATGAACATCAAGCATGAGGGAGTTCTGCCTTTATGAATATGTTTATAGGTGTGAATATTATTACCAGTCTTGGATTAGGGCAGCCTGCATCTATTAAATTCCCTTTGGAAATAAAAGGCAAGAGCCAGAAACTTGTCTCAGTATGTGCAGAGTTTCCTTTCCCAGGAACTCAGAGCTCAGTAGGATCTGAACTCGTGTAAGAGTTTAAGATTTTATACTAATTCTATATGAAACATCTCAATTGCTTTATTACTTTAAAAGTCTCTCTGCCTCTCTCTCTCTATAGTTTGTATATTAAGCATCTGTGTAATAATATAACAAAATATAGTAAATATAGTACATATAATTATCATATGATATATTATCTGATACATGATATGATAATAGAATAGAATAGAATATACCTTGCTTTATTATCCCAGAGTGCCAGAGAGGTGATTACAGTAGGGAGCAGACACTTGACTTTTACCCCAAATAGGGCACCCAATGCTTTTATTTCCCCAGGCAAAATATTGCAGCATCTAATACTACATTAAAGTAGGGAGGGAGGGATATTTGATGAGTCCTCTCAGGAGAGTTAGGATGAGAGAAGGATTTCAGTATTAAATTTAAATGCTGTCAGCAGTTTAAATTGATATAAAAGTGAGTGCAATTACATTGAGGATCTTCTGGAAAAAGCTCAGCCAGCTCCAGCTCCTGCCAAGGTTGGTAAATGGCATTTCAGTGTCCAGGTGGACAGCAGTGTCCTTTTCAAGGACATTTCCATTTGCAGGTTCACTCTGTGGCCATGTTCCCCCCAACCCAGCTGGCCCAGGTGACCCCTGCCTTTGGTGGCTCTTGGGGACAGGAGAGGCCACGTGGTGACCATTGCCCACAGTGGTGATTGAAGTTTATTGCTCCACCTGGAATTAGCCCTGATGATCTGGCAGGGCCCTGAACAGACTCCAGCAAGGCTTGGGGATCAAGATCAGCCATTCCTCACCTTCAGCACTCCCTGAGTGGCCTTTGCCCCGTGCTGGCCTTGGGCACACCTGGACAGGGTGAGAGCTTGTGGGTTTAATGGCTTGGCTGTAAAATGTGCAGGATGGGAAGAAAACACAGAGTGATGCAGGATAGTGAGTTGGGATGGAAATTTGAAAGTCATGGAACAAAATATCAGTAGGTTTTAGGGAGAGGAGTTGGGAAAAGCTAACTATGAAAATACCAGGGAAAATGGGTTTTGCTCATACTGGGTTAGAAAACACTTGGGTCTTAAAATGACCCCAGAGTTCTCTGGGACAGATCCTGAGCCAGTTCACACCGAAGGTCATGGCAAGTGCTCAGTTCTGGCACCATCTGTGGTCCCAAATAACTCTGGACAAGGATCATAGTCTCCTCACATGCTGTACAGAGATGGGTCCATGGAATTTCAGGATGGTTCCCATCAGGACTGGGATCTGACTGCTCAGCTCCTGGCTTCTCCCTGTCAAAATGAGGGTCTGTGGGTAGAACAGGAATTATTCCATGTCAGCAAGATCCAGCTAGGAGTATGAACTTTCTCTTTGTACTGAATTGGATCTGCCCAGGTGAGCCTGACAAGGGCAGGTTCTCCTTTCCCTTCAGCATCTTGTGGCTTGGGCAACAATTCTCTCCTGTGGGGTCAAACATCAGCCACTGATGGGATGAAAAAGAGCCAAATTTTGATATGGGAGTGGAGCTGTGTAATGGGTTATCACAGACATCTTCGTTTCATCTGATTTATTATCTCTGCTAATTATCCCAATAAATCAGCATTTGAATGGAAGTTGGCATCGACACTAAATGAGAAGGACTGGAACTGCTGTAGGGGAACTAAGAGGGAAGAGCCCAGCTGTAGATTTCTGAGAATGAATGAGACTTACCTTGACAAAATGCAAGCAAAACTGGGAGATACAACAGCAATATGGAATACACTGAGAGGGTGGAGAGCTCTCTATGTGTTAGTCCTTCAAAATCATCACTGTGCCAAGAGCATCTTCACTATCCATGGCCTCTGCAGATGATTCCTGTGGGCAAAGACCAAAGGAGACACTGCTGTCCCAGTGCTTTCTTACATTCTGTGAAATTCACTGTGATAAAAACCACATGGAAATCACACAGAGCAAAGGCAGCGCTGAGGTTCCTGTGCTGCAGACTGGGGTGAGCAGGTTGCAGGTGCAGCTTACTGTGCTAAAACCTTGCTGTTTTTCAGAAACAGTGCAAAACCCTGCTCAGACTGAACACATGCAATATTTCCTTCCCCACGTTTCCAAACAAATAGTAATCTAATGACTGGGAATAAAAAAAAAGCTACATCAGCCAAGTGCATCCAGCAAGCTACTGAAACAAAAACATATCCTTTTGGTGACAGCCTGAGCAGGGCCCTGCAGACAACATCAAACAAGTGAAAATGTGAAGCAGCCTTTGCTCTAACAACAGCCAGGTTTACAGTGCCGCTGGCTTTGCTGGCTCACTCCAGCTCTCACGCTCCACCCTTCGTTTTTTGGTTTTGCAATCTGACAGAGGCGGGTGAAAGCAAGTTGAAGGAAAAGACATTCCCCTGAAGAGCAGCTGGAGAGCAGTCCTCAAGCCCTGCCTGTGCTAAGTAGAGCACAGCCAGCCACACCACTTGCTTTAGCCTAGAATCATCCCCAAGCCCTGGAGGTACACTGGCACTTGAACTGATTTTCCAGGTAAGCCTTTTTCTTAACCCCCGGATCTTGGTAGCCTGAGTGCTCTCTAACCAGGAAGTTAAATCTGTCTGGAGACAAAACACGGCAGAACTGGTGTAAGGGCAGAGCAGGGAGAGCTCAGCTGCTCGGTGGTGTAGTTAATGCTGAGAGGTTTATTTACTCAGTTGAGAGCCTCAAGCAACCCAGGCATTTGTGCCATCTGCCTTATTTCTGCAACCCCCGTTAAAACAGCCCTACAAACACCCTCAAGAGATGGACAGACAGAAAACCCCACACCTACATTTTCCCTGTAATTAGAAGTTACTGCATGTGTTCTGCTTGCTGTGGCAAAGGGAAAGGAAGGGGAAAAAAGGGAAAAACAGCTCATTGCTGGTGATGCTGGTTTAAAATTCACAGGGCAAGAACTAAGCTTGTGCCAAGTTTTCAGAAATGAATAGAATTGTAGTTCTGGGAAAATCCTGGGAAGAGCCAAGGGCTGAACAAAGAGAGTCCCCTGACTCTGTTGCTCTTAACCCCATCTTGGACCACTCAGGCCTGCTTGGATGTTGAGACATGGTGGTGGCCAGGATAAAATAATTGTTAGAGTTTGGTAAAATTTCTATCCAAAAGGTCATATGGGGACCCAAGCCATGGCACCCTCTGCTTCTGACAGGATATTACACCAAACAGGAATTTTTCATTTTCATTATTTTGTTTTTGTCCTCAAGTATCTTTCAAAAATTCCCATAAAATATTGGATATGCTGTTTTTCATCAGATTGGGAATAGAATCCTGTTGGAACAGTTGAATTTTTTCTTTTGACTTTATTTTGGGAATTGCATAAAGGAACTTGGGGGTATTTTTGGACCTCTCGGGACAATAATCTGAACAACATTGCTCCATACTTACAGATGTTTGAAATCTAGCAGTGCCTGGGGAGAAATAACAAAACTACTTGGCTCCATCAAAATCCCATGCCTTCCATCAAGGGCTGGGAGAGCTCCAGCTGCTTTTCCCTCCCATGTTTGCAAAACAGCCTTGCACTGAGCCCTCTGCCTCCACAGAGGAGGGCAATGCCTGCTCCCTGGAAAGACCATGAATAGAAGGAGCAACTGCACCCCCAAAAATGATCTCAGAACACGTGATGCCATTGAACCTTGTAGTTTTGGCCCAAACCTTGGTTTCCTCCTGTTGCTGGAGCAGTGCTGTGATTAGCAGGGTTGGGGAGCTAAGCTGTGCTGTGGGGAGGCAGCTCACAGCAGATGCAGCAAGAAAAACTCCCACAGCCTTTTCTGCCCTAAAAAAGCCTTCTGCACTCCAGGTCACATCTGGTACTGCCGGCATGGAGAGCAGGAGCAGGTGAGAACAGCTTGTGCCAGCCTGCCTAAATAATGAATGAAATACCATGGCAAGACAGATTTGCTTCAGATTTGGTTGCAGAGGAGGCTCTGGATTGCTCTGCAAGAGTGGGAGGGTTTGTTTTCTGCTTCTGCTTTGCTGAGTCAAACCACGAGCAAAGCAGTTCAGATCTGGAGAGTCTCAGTTCCTATAATTTCTAGCAGGGAAACATCTCTGCTACTGCTTTTGTTCCTTCCTACGGAGATTTGTAGCTTTGCTGGGCAGGAACTCTGCTGAAATGTGCTTAGCACAGCTGGAGCCTCTCGTCACAGCTGTAAAAGAAGCAAATAAAAATAACATTTGTGCTCATCAGCAGCGTCCCATTGGCTTCTCTCAGCACTATTATTCAGCTGCCTTTGATACAGACATTAGTCAAATCCCACTCCTCTTCCCAGAGCCCCATTATAAGGGATAGGGAAGAGCCTTCCACCATTTCTGACACAGCCTATTATTTTTCCCACCCTTCTCTCAGAGGCAGCATGGATATCAAGGAGTATTTTGCCAGAATTTCTTACCGGGGCTCTCACAATAAGCCAGACCTGGCTACCCTGTCAGATATATTCCTGCACCACATCCAAGCTGTCCCTTTTGAAAACCTCAGCATGCACTGTGGGGAAGGCATTGAGCTGGACCTGGAAGCAGCCTACAACAAGATAGTGAGGAAGAACCGTGGGGGTTGGTGCATGGAAAACAACTACCTTCTGTCTTGGGTCCTAAAAACTCTTGGCTACAACGTCACCCTTCTGGGAGGAAAAGTTTATATCCCAGAGCGCGACGCCTATCCGGAGGAAATGAATCATCTGCTGCTACAAGTGGATCTTGATGGCAAATCCTACATTGTGGATGGAGGGTTTGGGATGGCCTACCAGCTCTGGCAGCCTATGGAGCTGATTTCAGGGACAGATCAGCCACAGATTCCAGGGGTCTTTCGTTTCCAGGAGGAGAGTGGGATCTGGTACTTTGAGAAGGTGAAAAGGAAGCAGCGGGTTCTCAACCAAAGCACCTCCACATCCCAAAGTGTGGAATATGAAGCTTGCCGTCGGATTTATCTCTTTACCCTTCAGCCACGAGACATTGAGGAGTTCAGGGGCTGCAATGCCCACCTGCAGACAGCACCTGACTCTCCCTTTGTCACCAAGTCCATCTGCAGCCTGCAGACTGCCGATGGCATCCGGGCACTGGTGGGATGGAAACTCGTTGAGATGAAGTACAATTATAAGGACAATATGGATCTCGTGGAGATCCGAATGCTTGGAGATGAAGAATTGGAGAAAACACTGAAGGAGAAATTCAATGTGACACTAGACAAGAAACTTGTACCCGTCAATACGAGCAGGTTTTCTCTGTTCTAACTCACTGCCTGAATTACAATTCAATTCAGTGGCATTACAGGCAATTCTTCCCTCTCTTTCTGACAAGCATCTAAAGGTTAATCTTTTTTCTTCCATCTACACTGGTATAAGGCAGAACATACTAGCATGAATCTGGAAAAGAAATGGATTTTCACAACTATTCCTGCATCTCTTTTTGGTTTGGGTACAAATAATTTCTGCCTAGCTCAATCAAATCATTGCCCTTCTCTTTGTGCTTAGCAGGAATCAGACTCTGCCCGTTCCCTACTCCTTTCATCTCTTAAAAGCTTTTTTAAACACACCCAGAGTAGCTGGGCAGAATGATGGAGCTGTATGTCTTTGTCTTTATTACCTGGTGCTGCCACCTGGGGAAAATCATACCCACCTCCTAAATGAATACTGTAATATTCTGGGAATTTAACAGCCAGAAAAACAAAGACATCCTGTGCTGAGTTTGCTCCAGTTGAGCCATAAGCCTGTTCTTTTTGCTCCCACATCCACAACACCTTCTCACGTGGCACTCAGGCCATCCCACACCTGTGCAAATTCACCATGAGAGTACTTAAGGACAGGCTATTTATGACCTGGAACTGATGATAAGAATTGTTAGTGACAATGCTGTGTTGTTTCAGACTTTGCACAGCTCCTGTTCTTGTAGTGACATAACCAAAGAGCAGAATTTCTTTGAACTGAAAGCATCTCCTGAGCATTTTGTTTGCTCTCACTCAGCAGCAGACTGCTGGGAATATATGTTCCTCTCATCAGACTCTACTCTGGGTGCTGTTGCACATTAATTATTATGGCTGAACCCAAACACATGCACAGAATTATTTTTCTGAAACATATCTGTTCTACTGAGTATGTGTTTGCAGTGATATTAATTATATTGATATAAGGAGAAACGATGAATCTTAATCACATACCTAAAGGCTAAGATTTCTAGGAGGAGAAATTACTTTAATATGATCACTTTGCCCTTTGAGAAGATGCTTGATGTTCCTTTATATACAAATCTTGGAAGCATTACAACTGCGGACTTATAATTAAGCAAATTATATAAGTGAATTACAAAAAAAAAAAAAAAATTAATAAATAAAAAAAATCAAGCACTGTGAACTAGAAGTATTCAGATGTTTTTTTGCCCAAATAACAGCATGTATTCCCAAAGTAGAAAAAAAAAGTCATTAATCAGTGGAGTTGTCCTGATTATTTGTATGTGCTAATATTTTCCAGCTAAGGCTTTTAAAAACACAATAACTCACTGAGCCTTTTTCACTTATTAGGCAGTATGTGCAGCTTTCTATAACCAGCAGTTTAGATTTAATAAAAGCTGCTGCTATTCTGCATGTTCCAAATGCATTTCACAGAGACACAGCAAGCTCCTGAAACCCCTGTCTTCCCAGACTCAAACTCATCTACATGTGCTGGGCTGCAGGGGTGCAATAGTCCTTTATGGCACACGAGGCTCTCCCACCCTATAGGGAAATGAAACGTGGTTGCAAAAGAAAGAAGGGCTTCTTATGGGGAGGACCAGCAGCTTCCAACACAGACGGTCAGAAGAAATTGTCCCAGAATCTGGCTTGTTTATGGTCCGTGTTTTCCTGCAGTCCCCACGTCAGTGGGAGAGCTAAAGGAGCTAAACTCAGTGGGACAGCTGGGGCAAAGCAGTGGGATGCAGGTAAAAGTCCCGACAGGTCTTACAAACAAAGCTGTGGGGCAGGGGAAGATCCATGCAGAGCCAAGAACCTCCATCCTTTGTGGGAACAAACATGGGAAACACCTAAAAAGACTTGTGCCCACTCCCCTCCCTGTGCCAGGGTGTTTCTTGCACTTTGTGCTGTTCCACTGGCCCTGGGGAACGAGTACAGAACTATAAAACCACAGACCTTTCAGACCAGATTAGGGCATTACATCCATTGCCCCCGAGATCCAGCGTGTGGAGGGCAGTGCCAGGATAAAAACACTTTTCTTTCTGCTGCCTCATCCCTGGAGCTTGTGCCCAGATCTGCCAGGGTGCTGCTCCTCCACAGCACTACTCAGTGCTCCTGCCTGCTCTGCACACCCACAGAGGCTCTGTGTGGGGGAGAGAAACACAATGATTTTTTGTGGGGGGGGGGGAGAAAAAAAAAAAAAGAGGCTCTTCGTCTCAGATTGCACCAGTTTGTTTTTTCCTTATCACTAACTTCGGAGGCAAATCCTTAAAGGCACAGCAGGCTCGGGGAGCTCAGGGTTCTCCGGGAGCAGCATCTTCCCTGCTGAAGGACAGGTTTCTCTTTGAACCCGGGGGAATTTGGACAACTACGTGACTTGGCAAATCTGACCTTGTATCAGCCACGGGGAATAGCTCAGTGGGGTGTGATTCATTCAACAGTTGCCACCCCCACCAATAAATCAGTGACTTCCTGCCCTCGGTTACTCTCTGTCTATCATAAGTCACTTCCTACAGGGATCCAGACCACATCAGTGTCAACAATGTGAAATCTGCTTCAATTTGTACTATTGCTGCTTTAGCACTGGAGCACCCACCAAGGTGCCCCAGAGACTGAAGCCCCTGGGTGTCCTGCAAGGTTAAGGATGGGTTTATGGGTTATAACCACTTACAAAAGGTGCTCATGATACCCATGCTTTGCACTCCTGGAAGGTTAAAATCTCCTCAATATTGTAAGCAGTTTGGGGACTGGATCATTTTCAGGCTCTCCATACAGCACCTAACACAATGAATTGCATGACAGGGCTTTCCACATATATGCCAGTACAAATAAACCAGTAAAACCATCAGAATATAAACTACTATAAAAGA
Source organism: Entomyzon cyanotis (assembly GCA_024500445.1). NCBI lineage: Eukaryota > Metazoa > Chordata > Aves > Passeriformes > Meliphagidae > Entomyzon > Entomyzon cyanotis. Next base: position 4,222,351 of record JAKEPQ010000743.1, on the reverse strand, counting down.
AGAAACTCTCCTCTTTGGCTGCCCTGCTGGAAGATAAGGCTGTCCTTGTCTGGCAGTAAAGGCAGCCTGGACCTTTAAGAGCAGCAGCTCCCAGGGCAGCTTTTCCTGGGAACTTTGGAACAGCCCAGGGTGGAAAGGCTGAGCTGACTGCCTGCGAGGTAAGCGCTGCATGCCTGATCTTTAACGTCATCCTGCAGCTTTGGGTCAGACCCTTTGGGAAAGCTCACCCACCCCTGTGAGTCTGCCTACCACGTGCACAGCGCTGCAGGTGCATTAGCAAAGCAAAAACTACAGGAAGCCAGGGCTGGTGGTGAGTGTGGCATTGCAAGGGCATTTTCCAAGTGCAACACTGAGTGTTTGAGAGTTAAACTAACCCTTTGTGCTGAGCCAGGGTGTATGAAAAACGCAGCTATGACCTGGAGTGTAACAGAATCAAACAAATAGCGTAGACGTGCAAAAGGATCCGGCCTGGGAAGTTCCTCATGATTTTTAGCAGAGAAGAACTGATCCTAATATTCAGCCTAATTCCAAAAGGACCCAGCGATCCCGAGGGATATGTGCAGACAGGCAGAACTAACATCTGAATCTCACTACCCACGAAGCTGCAGGAGTGCTGAGCAAAGCTCAGCTGCTGCAGGGGCAGAAGTAAACAAGGCTGAGATCTGGACTGATGCTCAGGATATTTGGCTACTCAGTTTTGGAAAGCAAACTGTCCCCTGGGAGAGGGCTTGCTCACTGCTGCAGCCTCATCGCTCACTCAGCAGGAGTGGCTGTGCCAAGGAAAATCTGCCTCCAGGAAGGAGAGGGAGTAAATGCTGATTTATGTGGATGCTCCCTAATGTCAATGATGTTGTAGTGCAGCTTTATTGTACTTAAACCTCTTTAAGTATTCATTGAGATCAGAGCACATTTTGTCAGCCACTGCAAGGCTGTCTCTGATAGAGACTTTAAATTGATGAGGCCAGAGAAGGGGCAGCTGGGGAAACTGAGGCATGGGCAAGGAATTTCCCAGAATGCTTTCCCCAGTATGTTTTCCTGAAGCCTCACTGCCAGCACCCCATGGGGGCTCTCCATGGGGAGGTTGCTCATGAGGGCAGCTGGATTTATCCTGTGCTTTCCCCATATGATGGGAACACCCAGACCCAGCAGATGGGTTATGGGGAGGGCATCAGGTCTGCTGCTGGCCAGGGCAGGGACTGACCTGGTTTTGCTGGAAGGCAAATTCCAAGCGTGTCAGACCCACCAGCTGATGGAATCCTCTGGACTCCTGCTGGTCACAGAGGTTCAGCTCGATGCCCCTCCCAGGGAAAAGATGTTTCTATCTTCCTATGCAAAATTGTTGAAAGTGGGAATAGAAAGAAAATGAGGCAGAGGACCACAGGATGAGCCTGCCAGTGAACACGTGTGCTGGGTGTTGGGAAGGAAATGGCTTTCTACAAGTGTTTCCAAGGAGATCCTGCCAGAGATGACTACCCTTGTCCTAAAAAAGGGATGGAAAAACCCATAAAATGCATTATCAAAGAAGCATTACTGTTTTTTCATGTAGCCTCTTTGGGTCCTTTTGAAGTGAAAATGTTGATTCCTTATTCCCTTATTGGGAGAGTCCTCTGTTCTGTCACATTTTCCTGTGGTTTTGCATTAGCCACTCTGAATGTTGGTACCAGATCAGTGCAGCAATACAACCAAGTTGTGTGAGTTGTGCTGCTGGCATCAAGATTGGGGTTACAGTCTAGAGATTAGGCCACTGGATGTGCTCACCTGCTGGGGTGGGGGCACTTCCACCCATGGATTTGAGGTGGGATTTTCGCAAGCTTCTGGCATGGACACGAGGTGAATCTTCTGGGGGGGAACAGGTGGACCAAATTGGGAATATTCAATGGAAGGGCATTTGTCCCATCTCATCCACATCAAAGCATTTTTCAAAAATCCTCCCAGGGAATATTCAGCCATTTGCAGGAAGTAAGAAATCCTCAGGCTTTGGGAGATCAACATAGCCCTTAGCAGATTGTGAATTGTTCTGGACAACAAATGTCTTCACATGGAAAAAAGCCAAATTCAATCTAAACTAAAGGCAAAAGAAATCCATGCAGAGACCAGATGAGTCACTGTATTAGAAGTCTTGCAGGGAACCTTTTGCATCTTGGCCACACAAGCAGTGCCAATGACAGCATCTTTCTGCTAATGAAAGGGAAGTTGATCACAGATGCAAAGACACAAAATATTTCCAATAATTTGAGCTGAAACTAAAGCCTTTAGTTTGTAAAAGATGGTCAAAGAAACCAAAAGAATATGAATATGCCTTGTATGTATTTTTAGATCAATTCCTTTGATCCTTAGGTCAGAAAAATTAAAGTTCCTTCCTTCCACAGCCAAAGCCCTGTCTAAACTCCCCAGGGAAATTTAAGAGATTAAGAAAACAACAATCTACTTCATATGGAAAGCTGTCTGAAATGGTGACACACTGAGATGTTAATCCCAGTTAACTGAATCCATGAATGCAAAATCTTAAATTACCTGTGGGATAAAGAATTGCTTACCTGGTACAATAAAAGAAACAGCAAGAGCTTGTTGTGACTTTTGTGCCGGTGTGGTGCGGCAGCTTTTCTGCAAACCTGTTGTTTCTTCATTTTAGAAAACTTTTTGTCATGTGGGATCCTCCTCTGTGGTCAGAGATGCTGTTAAGGCATGTGCTGTGTCCTCCCATGGGAAAGATATCCACCTTGTTTGAAGGCAGCCCCTGAGAGAGGGAAAGCATTATTGCCACCTGTTCCTATCCTTGTCTCTTTTTAAGAAGTACTTACAATTCTTTTAGATCCTCAATAAAACGGCCCAGGCTATGTTTGCAGGCTGCTTAACCTATGCTACAGGAACAGGAGTGAACCCCTTGACAGCTGCACAGCAGTAACTGGCTACCTTTTTCTGCTCACACAGGCAAAATGAACATTCAGGAGTATTTCAGAAGAATATCTTACAACAAACCCCACAAGGAAGCAGACCTGCAAACCTTGACAGCCATCTTCCAGCATCACATCCAGACCATTCCTTTTGAGAACCTCAGCATGCACTGCGGGGAAGCCATCGAGCTGGATTTGCAATCGACTTACAATAAGATTGTGAGGAAGAACCGTGGGGGATGGTGCCTGGAAATCAACCACCTCCTGTTTTGGGCCTTGCAAGAGTTAGGGTATGATGTCTGCATTCTTGGTGGGAACAGCTATGATCCAGCAGAGAAGGGATACACTGGTGAGATGAACCACATCCTCCTGAAGGTGGTGATCAAGGGAGATTGCTACATAGTGGATGCTGGGTTTGGTGGTGCCTACCAGGCGTGGCAGCCACTGCTGCTGATTTCTGGGAAGGACCAACCCCAGGGCCCTGGCGTTTTCCGCTTCACGGAAGAAAACGGCACCTGGTACTTTGAGAAAGTCAAAAGGAAGCATTACATTCCTAAGAAAAGTGGTACTGACATCCCTGATACTCCAGGGAATATCAGAAAAATATACAGATTCACTCTTGAGCCACGGCACATAGATGACTTCCAGGAGCTAAACGCATACCTCCAAGTGTCTCCAGATAATATTCTTCGGAAGAAGTCAATCTGCACTCTCCAGACCACCTATGGGCTCCTTGCCTTAGTTGGATGGACCTTGACTGAGATGAAGTACAACTACATGGAGGACATGGACCTGCTGAACATCACAACTCTTACAGATGAAGAGGTTGAGAAGACACTGAAAGATAAATTCAATATAGTCCTGGAGAACAAACTTGTACCAGTAAATGTTCGTGGCTTGCCACCTAATATTGTGGATCAGATCTAACTGTAACATTGAGCTAGATGGATCATTAAATAGCCAATAGGAAAGTTCTAAAATTAACATTGATTACATTAATCTCATTTTTAACTTGAGCTAGTCACAAAGCTTGGTAAATTCCAGTACATTGTTAATTAACTGCATATAAGGATTGCATATTTTTTATTAAACCTCTCCTTCTTTAGAAAACAAGTCATTCTACTGTTTTGCTCATAGGTAAATTCCTGTTTGACTCCTTAACTTCTTGTTCACCTTTTCAAGAACTCATTTTATTGCAGATCTATTTTGTGGCAAACGAGACCAAAATGATACAGCATGAGAGGTTGTGTTACCATTTTACAGGAAAGACCTCTAACCTTTTTTGGCATTATTTCCAATCTTCTCAGTGGAGTTTTACAAATTATTCACTTCCCTTAACAGTCTTAAAGTTGAGCTGAATTTGGCTTTAAAGTCTTTGTAGAAAAAAGAAAGGTTAAGACTTTCTCAAAACAAGCCACCATTAGGTGCTGATTAGCTTATGAAAAGTCAAAAAACTTAAGTTCTGTTCCTTTTCCAGAAATTGAATTAAAGTAAGATATTTATCCAAGGGTACTTTGGATCTTTAATTTTGAGTACCCACTTTTTCTGAGTGTGATTTATCTGTGTCTCTGAATTCAAAATAAAAGTCCATAGAAGATAACTCAACAGTCTTTAGAAATCAGGCTCTTGGTATCAAAACTGAAAACAAATTGAAGTTAGACTGACCTTTGCAAACTATAATCTAAACTTTTGGGACCAAACCTTTGAGTGATATCAAGAGGACATGACAGTATTCTAGGTAAAACTTCATATTTATTACAAATGCTATTCTGCAGACAAGCTACCTTAAAAAGTGATGCTGTGGATGCAAAAGAAAACACAGGGAAGTGAGGACATGCCACCAGTGTGATATCCATAACACAGAAGCCTTTTACCTTGTGCTGCCTGTGGTACTGTAAAGGATGTGCCATGAAAGAGGGTGACAGAAGAACATGAATCTGCAGCCAAGGAAAAGATAATAACAATATTTAATTTAAAAAAATTACAACGTCATTTGCAACTGCCTACTGCAATTATTTTACATGGAAAACGAGTTCATTCTGGTCTTAACCAGGAAATGACATAAACATCTACTAATAGAGAAGAAACAAAGTTTAATTTGCTCACGGATCACCGAAGTCCAAAAATGTGGATTCATTTTGGGTGGACTTTGTCCTTTCTTGGAATTTAAGACCCAGGAGCAAGGGCCAGCAGAGCTTAGAAAGACAACCCTCACAATCTGTATCCAGTCCTTTGCTCCCCCAGTAATAAACCACCCAGAAACTGAATACCTCAATAAATAAAAAGGGATCTCATAGGAGGTAAGTTTATTTTCTTTAAAACCCCCTACAAACAAAGATACAAAAAACCTGTTTTCTTTATGAAGGTAAAGGTCATGGACAATAACATAAGCAATATTCTCTAGGAAAAATGTTCTAAAATTGTGTGGATATGGAGCTAAAATATCACCATCTAAACAGGGGTTCTTAAAGAGGGCAAAACAGTGATATGCAATTTCAATTCTTCTACCTTTCACTCTTCAGGAGAAGCCTCACTGTGAGATAGATTCTTTTGTTTAGATACAATAGTAGATATAAATTTAGAACTGCAACTTCTTGTTGGGAGTCATGCTTTTAGATTTTTTAATTTACTTTAAAGTATTGCAAGTGTAAAGGAAGCAAAAGGGCAATCTAATAATCAACAGATTCTGCTTTATGGGAATAAAATTACAGCTCTTTAAAAACAACTTAAAAGAAATTACAAACTGTGGGCTGTGCAACCCAGAAAGTCCATCTGCTAATGTATTAGGATAAAGGAAGACAAATAATGTTTTTAAGAGTGGAATTGCTGATACTGTGTATAGTCCTGGTAAGGAATATTTTTGCATGAACACCTTCATTTGCACCTTTAAAGTTCTTCTGCTGATGTTTTTCTCTGCATAAATCATAGCCACATTTGTGGGACTGCCGTTTTAGTGCCTGCCTTTTCATCTGGTCTGCTCAAAATTCAAAAGAACGGTAGCTTTCATCTCCTGCAGTCCACATCAAATGCGGATCAAGCATATTTTGGAGCTTCAGAAAGAAATTACAAATAATATAAACTCGAGAACCGGTTTTATGCTGGTGTGATCTATTTGGCATTCACAGTCAGAGTGATAGGATCGGATATATTTGGATTCTGCAAATCAAAAGTGCCATGACTTTTATGTTACACTTACCAAATATTACATTGAGAATATTGTCCAACAATACACTTAGATATCACTGGAAGCTAAATTCCTTTCTGTAGCAGGTAATGTGTAGTTTTTGCTGGTGCTTTCTGCTGGTGCTTGGGACAGCTGTCTCTATGCTATGAATGTGCCCAGCATGAATCTGCCACTGAGAATCATCTTGAGAAATTCTAGTTTGCAGTAAACATTTGATAGTTCAGCTGAGTTTAGGGATTGGTGAGTTTTGAGAAAGGTCAGGACTAGAGAGATGTACAGCAGCCCCTGTCCATTTTCAGGGCACCCTCTGAGACACAGGGCACAGGAGGGAATGGAGATGTTGCTCCTTGTCTTTTAGGCTGCTCACCTCCATTCAGATCCATATTCCAGCACCAAAATGAGTTTCTACAACACTCAGAGCAGACACAAGACTCAGTGGTCTGTGACTCTTTCAAAGGTCAGAGTTTTTTCAGTTATAATTATCTCAATACAACTTGACACTCTACAAAATGTGCAGGAGTATCAGGTTAACTTTCTGTAAGTGGTGGAAGAGTGATGTGCACTGAACAAGCGATTCATTTACTGTCACATCCACCAGTGGCAGACTCTTGAAAAGAACATGTGAATCCTGGATCAGTCTATCCTCCGTGCCACTGGCAGATGACACTTCTTCCCCCAGTGACAATCCTGTCACTGAACAGTGCTTTTAGACCATTTTTCATGAACCCTTGTGCACACTCCCCAGCATGATCTTATATTTCTTCTTAACCCTGCTGCGACAATGCAAATACAGCAAATCCCCATCTCGCAGCCACCTCATATGAAAATGAAATGGCATCAGCTGTTTGCTAGAGGGATGACTCTAAGACAAAAGCAACCCCTCATGTTCACTGCTCTTTGCTCAGAGAGCCATTTGATAGGAAAACTTGCTATCTTAAAAAGGTACTCTGACGAGGTTCAGTAGATTAAAGAATTTTTGCTGGCAGACCCAGGGCAGCATTTCACAGGATCATAAATCACCGATGTAAAGAAACCAAAACACAATTCCTTCCTTTACAGGTGAGATGAACCTTGAAGAGTATTTTGCAAGAACTGGCTATAAAGGTTCTACTGAAAAGCAAGATTTGGAAACCTTAACCGATATATTCCAGCACCACATCCGTGCCATTCCCTTCGAAAACCTCAGCATCCACTGTGGGGAGAAAATTACTTTGGAGTTGGAGCACGTTTACAACAAGATTGTTCGGAGGAAGAGGGGTGGCTGGTGCATGGAGAACAACCAGCTGCTGGGCTGGGTGATGAAAGGCCTGGGGTATGACACCAGCTTCCTGGGAGCCTATGTCTTCAACCCCCACCAGAACGCCTACGCCACCCTCATGACCCACCTGGTGGTAAAGGTTGTCATCGATGGCAAAGCCTACGTGGTGGACGGGGGTTTTGGGGTGTCCTACCAGATGTGGCAGCCGATGGAGCTCGTGTCAGGGAAAGATCAGCCCCAGGCTCCCGGTGTGTTCCGCTTCACGGAAAAAAATGGTGTTTGGTACCTGGAGAAAATGAGAAGGAAACAGTACATCCCCAATCAGAGCTTCTCCAACTCCGATCTGCTGGAGAAAAAAGAGTGTCGGAAAGTTTATATGTTCAGCCTTGAGCCACGGACAGTGGAAGATTTCCGTTTCCAGTGCACATACCTCCAGACCTCTCCAGATTCCCTCTTCACAAAGAAGTCCATCTGCACCCTCCAGACCGCTGATGGATTCCGAGCGCTAATTGGGTGGACGCTCACTGAGACCACGTACAACTACAAGGAAAACATGGATCTGGTGGAATTTGTAACTCTTGAAGATGAAGAGGTGGAAAAAACCCTCAAAGAGAAATTCAACATCACCCTAGGGAGAAAACTTGTCCCCATTAATGTTAAAGGATCTTACACAATCTAGATGACTAGGAAAACCTACATTAACGCTATGTGTGTACAGCACCTTCTACTGTCTGTGCAATCCCTACTGCAAGGTTATGGAGTTCTTTTGCAAGTGACTGAAGGATATATACATTAATAGGAGATTAAAGTGAATTTCACTTTGGGAAAAATCAGGAATTTAAGACTCTTGAGTCAGTTAGGTAAAATTATTTGCTGTGAGATGACTGCTGTTCAATTTTTGGCACAAATGTAAGATTTGATCTGAATCTGGTGATAAGCTTGGGTAAGAAATATGTCTGGGGAATTTTGGACTGCCTGTAGCACATAAATAGGAGTATGGATTATTAATTGTGATATGCTGCCAACACATTTTCTAAGGTTATTATAGGGAGACAAGTCATCTGTGGGCATTTAGACAATGAAGTACACATTTAAAACTTCATTTTTCACAAGATCCAACCACTCACAGCTCATCTCATTCCTCTACCTTTAATATAAGTAAAACTATGTCATCTTGGAAAGGAGCATTAGGAGACATAATTCTTTCACCATCATCCTTAGACAAACCATAGTACAAAATGAAAATTATCATCATGTGCATCCTTTCAGCCATTACTGGAGTAAAGTGCCCCAAGTAATTTTTGATATGTACCTATTCTTCTGGTGATGAAAATTCTTTATATTGCAGTGTTATTGTGGCTGATGGGCTCTAAGGAGATAACTGCTCAGCTTAGTTTCTGAGATGCAATCATCCTGTAAACTGTGGCTGGTGCTTAAATGTCACAGCTGGCTTAGATTTACTTCTGTCCCAAAAGGGGTGGAAATTCTGTATTTTTAGCACTGCATTGTATTAACGTATGAAGCTAACCCCAGTATACCCTTAATTCTGTCCTCTGTGTACAGCAAACATGAGGGTCCATATGGCTGTCCTGAATGGGAACCACTTAGCATAGGAGCTTTAATGTAATTAGTGTTTGTTCATCTTTATCAAAGTGAAAAAACAACCCAAGGACCCAGCCAAACCTAAAGGAAACCTTTCCTTTTATTTCACAATCATGTTTCCCCATTTAAAAAAAAATGTTGTTCCTCTGACCATGCTTATCTGCAAAAAGCTCAACCAAGGAAACCACTAAGAAAGGGGAAACATTCTTAAATGCACTAAAAAATAGCAGAAACACTGAAAAACACTTTCTCCCCAGTCTGTGATAAACCTGAGTACTGGTCAAGTGTTGATTCCTCCCACTGAATAGTGTAGTTTTGCTCAAAGACATCATCTTATCATTAATCTCACAAATGCTGTAAGTGTATACCTGAAAATAAATAAAAGGAAAATAAAGATACTACGAGTTGTTTTAGGAACAGCTGCCCCCAGCTGCATTGCACACAATATCTGCCCAGTGAGAGCTGTTCACTCATGCTGCTGATCTGCTGGCCAACCCTTCCCACCTCAAACTTCTTAGGATCATAGGATCTTTGAGGTTGGAAAAGGCCTTTAAGATCATCAAGTTCAACAATCAATCCAGCATATCACCATGCTTACCATTAAACATCCCCAAGTGCCACTTCCAGGGATGGTGACTCCACCACTGCCCTTGGCAGTCTCCACACAGGGATGAGGAACTGAGAGCCAAGCAAGAGGTGACAGGGGACACTGGAAGATCTTACTGCGGTCAGAACACAGCTTTTGTATTAACAATGGAATTATGGAATTTGTTTGGTAACTTGTGTTCATGTTATTCCCTCATATTAATGTCCCCCTTAAGGGTTTTTACCCTTCTAAATGACTGATCATGACAAGGTGTTCCCTGAGACCTCAGGGAACATTACAAGCTTCACAACACTCACCACATCCATTCTATCCGATGGGATCCCATGTGCATTCCCAGGTCACCAAACCACATTTCTCTGTGCCATCAGTTGTAGCTGTTTCCTTGTCTTGAGGACAGCCATTAACAGGGTGGTTATTTTGCCTCCCAACTTCCCTAGAGATGCTCCTGCTGCTGATCCCAGATAATTGCTTAGGATTTGGTATGCAAAGGTTTCTTGGGCAGTCATTGGTCCCTATCAGCATTTCACTGGAGCTGTAGTGATGGACTCACCCAGCTACCCCTTCTCCTTGGCTCTTACCAAAGACCTATGGAGCTGCAGATGACTGAGGCTTCAACCATCCCTGACTCCCATCTGCTTAATAACCATGCTCAAAGAGGGGTTTTTCATCTTGATGTGGCAATTATAAGCAGGTCCTGACTGTGCAACATGAAATCACACAAAGAAATGTCAACACATGCAGCTAAGGAACAGTTTCACAGTTTAACTAAAGCTGCCCAAAAGCTGATGAAAGCAGGTTATTGAGGTGTGAATGCCAGGCCCAAAATGCCTCAGAGGTTTGAGATGAGAATGGTGTAAAACCAAACAAAACCAAACAAACCCCGAGGCCTCATGCTGGGGTTCCATTAGCAAGGCAGTATTGTAGAAGCTGTTGTTCTCCCAGCCTGAAAAGAAAAACAACCAAGTCCTTAAAGCATCAGCTCTCACAGGAACTTGAATTCACATGTGGAAGGGAACTGTGGGATGTCAGACATCCTTCCCCACCACGATGCTTTATTAGAACTCTCAGGTTTAATGAGAGCCTAAGTGATTTTGCAGTTTTAGTTGTGGACTGCTGTTCAAATGAAGCAAAACAAATGCTTAGAAATCACCCCCCTCTGCCCTCAGACTCATCTAATTCCAAACACAATTTAAAAGTATGGTACTCCAATTAAGACAGAGACAAGACAATTTCTTTTAAAGTCCTAATGCTGAATGAAGTCCCAGAATCCCAGCTCAGCTGCCCATTACAGACACAGGCAATGCCCAATAGCAACGACAGCCACCCGTGGCTGTAGCATTGCATAATGGAGTGTCTCGTTAGAGAACAAGACCCAGAACACAAGAAACACAGTTCAAACTCCACTGCACCACTGAACATCCTGCCCCTCCCCAAAAACCAAAGTCTAATCAGCTCAAGCATTACTAAAAGGAGGACACAGGATGGCTCACTTCAGTTGGACTCTGCTCCTGGACTTTTTAAGATCCAATACTAAGCAGAATAGAATTAAAAGAGAACCATCAGCAAGAAAGATGAAGTTGTTCAGTATTTCCATGTTTTCAACCCCAGCAGTTATTACAAAATAAGCACCATCAGCCTGACAAAGGGAAGGACCAAACTTCACATGACAAGGGACAGACATAAACACGTCTGGTGTCTGGTAGCACGTTACCAGTTACATTTTGCAGGTAGCCATTTTCTGTAATAAAAGCACTAGGTGTCCAACCTGCTTCTGTTTTTAAAGAAGAAACACTTTTCATTTAGAAACATGACCACGTGGGAAAGTCCTACAGCTTAGGAACTTGCATATAAAATGCACTGGAGTCTGTGTCAGAGCCAAGAAAGCCTGAATTAATGCAGGTTTGCTTTCTGAATATTTCACTGCTACACTTACATCTCTGTCAAGAGTAGTTCAAGCACAGCTTTTATACAGCAGAATGTTTCTACCTCAGGTAGGAAGCTCGAGTCAGACTTACATCCATACATATATACATGTATTTATAATGTAGATGGGTATTTCAGAAGATCCCACTGTAATACATCTGCTTGTAACTCTGTAGTCAAAGCACATTTAAAAAGTCACACAGGGCTGAGTTTTGCTTTTGTCTTGCTCACAATAACACACTATGGATGGTGCTTTTAAAGGCACATTTTGCAAACTCTTCATGAATAAAAGATTGTGCTAAAAATGAGCAGCTGGTCTTACTGTAGCACCAAGTCACCAGCTGAATATGAACAGCAAAGCCCCCAGATTTAAATGCAATAAACTAAAGTCTGCCTTTTCTTCAAAGTTGGTATTGGGCACATTTAGGAAACATAACTCCCCTTCCTCTGTCCCAAGTCCAAAGTAGTGGATTTTCTAGGAAGCTCTTTAGCTTCTCATGTGCAAACCCATGCACCATGCCACTGACATTTCCAGCTGTCAGGAAATGACATGAAATTAAGGAATAACATATGGCAAAATGCCCTTTACGTGATCAGAACTACCCCTCACTGGTCTGAACAGAACTCTGCAATGCAGGAAAGTTCTCTGCAGAACCCTGACAAAGGAAGACTCCACATGGAATTCATCTGAGCCACTGTCAACAAAATAACCCAAAAGCTTCTCTACATGGCACCACTGGAGACTTCCCCAGTCCATGGTCTCTCAGGACATGCAATTGCAGTGACATCTCCTGGTTGCTGGTGGTTCACCAGGACACAGTTTACCCCTCAACTATTCAGCACAGCTATGCAGAAATTCATTCTCCATTCAAGAAATATGTTCAGTGAGAGAGAGGAATGATTTTCCTACTAATAAGCAAGAAAGAATAATGGGATACATTCCAAGTTTTTCTTGTGATGACCAACAATAAATCATTTCTTAGCTCAGGTCACATCTTCCATGGGAAGAAAAATGTCTTGCCATCATTAACTTCTTTTCAGCTAGCAGTAATATATGATCAGGTTTTAAGTAATTGAACCAGTAGCATTTAATTAGCTCTGAAAAACTATCTCAGATCATGAATCACAGCCTTTCCACCTGCACGAAGTCCCCTTACTAGGTTAAAAGTATATTTCTCTTTCCATGTGTGATCCATCTTGAATATCTAATTAGGTGCTCCTGATATATGGATTATAGTTCATATATCACATGCAAAATACAGTAGACCACTGTGTCCTTCTTTGAATAATTGAGTTTCACGTCTTGCTTCACTGAGCTGTTAAAAAAAGACCAAAAAAAGCCTCATGTCCATGGCAGAACGGCCACTTCTCCCTTCAATTAACAAATTCCTCTTTCTCCAGAGAGCCAGCAATAAGGATGAGAAAATGTAGAAATAGCAGTATTTCTTGTTGAAAGGCCATACACAGAGAACTGCTATGATTTTAGACAAGACCATTTTTCAATTTTTCAACAGGCCCAGAGCACTGACTGACCAAGGAGAATGGTGTTTCCATCCTGATACTACTTCAGATGGCTTCATCACATGCTAAATAAACCAGTGCATTCAGCTAATGTTGGGGACATCTGTGGCCAGCACAAAACAGGATCACTCCTTGCATCAGACTCTATATTAAGCAATAATTTTTTTACATTAAATAAGCTAATCCACAATCATTAACCACAAAAGCCCACAGTTTTTATTCAGCTTTCAAGTATGTTTCTGAAACTGTTATTATGCTTTTATGACAAGACTTACATAATTATAAGATTGGATTTTTTTGCTGGAAAAGAGGCAAAATTAGCAAACTTCTTTTGGAAGGCAGAAACTAAGACTCACAATCTGCTCAGATGTCAAACTGTAAACGTCGCCCAATATTTGGCTTGCAATATAAAAAAAAAGTTTCACTACAAAACCCTCTATTTTTAAATAAACTTTATAAAAAATAAAATTCAATAAAGTGGATTTTATCTCTCTGTTCTTCTCCCACCTCATTTTTAGCACAGTAAAAAAGCCCACAAACCAAGCATGTTTCTGCTGACTTTTTTCGATTTGAAGAGAGCACAGGTTTCATTTTCATAATAAAGCAAGCAGTGAAAGCTGAACTACCTTACTGAATTGGACACAGCTCATCTTTACTCCAAATACTTCTTTCAGATGTTATGCTGAACTGTAAATAATGTTGCTTTTGATTGCATGCAACACTGGATTTAACTATGCACAACGTTTAAAGAGACTGCTGGGATGAGTGCCCCACTCATGAAAAGCTGCTGAGAGAGGAAAGGATGTACAACATCCATTGTATACACACCCACTTTGAAAAATGTCTGTCCTGTGGATGGTAGAAATTTCAATGAGAATAGAACAGATTTGCAAATCCACTCTTCACATTAAATAGCAGAGACTCCAAACAATCTCCAGTTTGTGGTACTCTGTTTGGTAGGCATTAGGTAACAAGCTCCACTTGTGCAGTTGACATTAATCCTGAGGTTTTAAGAACATTTTCTTCGCTCTTTTACTAGGTCTTGTGTTACTATTCCCCTCTTCAGCTTCATCATCTTCATCTTCATCATCATCATCCTTGAGTACACGTTGGTCTCTTTTTCTCAAAAATTTCTTCCCTATTGTTCCCACTAATGTTTCATATCTGCAGAGACAGTAAAAAATTTTACACCTTTTAGTAAAATCAGAGAAAAAAATTGTGTAGCAAATAATAAATCTAATCAAGAATTTAAGTGGTGTAAAAAACATGGTCATTAAAAGCTTGTAGAAACACAAGTACATCGTGAATTTTTACATTATTATTCATTCTGATAGTTTGAATTTGTTAGCAACTGGTAACAAGGAGGGAATTAGCATGGAATTCTTGGATATCAAAGGGCAGAAAATCCCTACAAGTTATTTTACCCCCCAAAATGATGGAGATTCCAGTGAATATACACCAACATTCCTGGAAAATCAGTTTGATACAGTACCATATCTGTTGTGGGCTTTTGTAGTTTCATTTTGTTTGTTTCCTTTCTGGGTTTTATATCCCCACACATAATACAGTAACATATCACATTCCTAGCTAGTATTGATTATGTCATAATACGTAAGTTACCTTCTGGCCATCTCTTCATCTGACACATCAGCCTCCATTTTATCATCCTCTTCAATTTCTTCTTCCTTCCACTTGGAGTTCATTTGGATCATTAACTTCTGAAAATGAAATAAGAAACAGCTTAAACATGTAACCATGACACAATGGCAGCTACTCACTGGTAGAAGAGCATAAAAGACAAGAATCAAATTTAATAATTATTTTCTGTTCCTGGTTAGACTAGAGCCCATTGTTATGAAAACTCATGAAAAAAAGGCAACATGCTTGTGTGTTGCTAAGCTGAGCTTAGAGTTTGCCTTTGGGAAAAGAGGCAACACAGAGACAGTGTTTTCAGTGTATTGTACTACCCAAACATCCTAAAGGGCACTCCAAATATCTTCAGGAGACCAGAGAGCTGAATCAATTAATTTTTCATTGTGATGTTAGTACAGAGACCTTGAAATGGTTTTGTTAAGAAGGAAGAATATCTTCAAGGATTTACATTAAAAGCTGTGAAGCAATCATATGCTGAGTCACAGGGACAGCAAGTTCAACGTAACTAAAAGAATCCACTAGTAAATCACCTTGCATAGCCTTCTGCAAATCTCTTAGTCTTTACGCCTTCATCCTCCTGCTTCAGTTCAGTGGTAACCTTTTTATTACTGTGCCTGTGTACTTCTATCAGCATGAATCATGCCAGAAAGAAATTAAAGATTCTCTTGCCCAGCATTTTTACTTTGGAACTCTAAGACCTTACTTATACAAGTAAGTGTTGAATAAAAAGGATTGAA
The DNA here is from genome assembly GCA_024500445.1 of Entomyzon cyanotis. Classification (NCBI taxonomy): domain Eukaryota; kingdom Metazoa; phylum Chordata; class Aves; order Passeriformes; family Meliphagidae; genus Entomyzon; species Entomyzon cyanotis. The sequence goes on along the minus strand of JAKEPQ010000743.1, from coordinate 4,206,972 downwards.
TGTTTGTAGATTGGACTCTGCATTAAATGTCAGGAGGAAAAGTGAGCTTTTGTTTTGGTGAGCAGCATGTGGGATGTTTTCCTCACTTCAGGGAGGGAAAATCTGTAGTAGTCATGCAATTACTGACCATTGACACAGGGAGGTTTAAAAGTTTCTGTTTACCAGATGCTGCACTGATCAACATTTAGGGTTGGGTGATGTACATAGGAAGATTTATGGAAGGTGCTACAAAGGCCAATAAGGATATAGTGTGAACACTCAAATCCCCATCCCCAAGGGCTTCAATCCTACTGTGAGACCACCTCAAACCAGGACATTGAAATGGTACCTCAACTTCTGGATTGAATCCTTTGAAGGACATTCTGCCATAAACGAGATCCTCACAGGGCAGAAAGCTTCTCTCTTCTATAATGCAGCTCCTGCATGAAACACCAAACCCAGCATTTTGTCAAACCGTGCACTTTAAAATAATCAAATTAAACAAATGCAGAAAGGATTTGCTGTCTTTCCCCCACACAAATAAATAAAGCCACGGCGTATTTTAAACCATCAACTACTTTCTGCTTAATTGTTCTGATAAATCTTTCAGTACAAGGAGCTTGGAGTGCAAAGGAATACTTTTTGCCAGTAAAGCCGTGCCAGTTCCACAAGCAAAATTAACTCTCCTGACAAAAAGCACTCTGTGCTGGTATGATTCCACCTACATTAATACTTTTGCCAGAATAAAAATACCACATAAATATCACTCCCCAGGTGGCACTACTATACCAGCAAAAGCTTCTAATTAATTTTTCATTGTGCTGTTAGACCTGGCATTAGTTGAGTCTGTCAGGATATAAAACACTGTGTCATTCTCTGTTCAGCAGAGACAGATTTCCCTCTTCTCCCTCCTTTTTCTCCTCTTTTAATGAGCATGGAGTGAGAAAAGAAACATGACCCTGAGGCATTCATAATACATGTGTCAGATGAAAGTACTTCCGTGGATTGTTCCATCCTTTTCCTCACACACACATGTACCTCTTCCCTCAATCCTCTTCATCTCCCATGTAAAACAAACTCTCATGATCACAAGAACTTAGGCTGAAGAGATTAAGCTCATTGTCCTGCCCCAAGGCAGTATCAGTTACACATGTGCCATGAACAGCAGAGGTCCAGCCAACCTGTCCTCAAAAGACTTCCAATGATGAAGAATCCAGTGTCTCCTCAGGCAATCTACTCCAGAGCTTCAATAGCCTTATTGTTACAAAAATTCTCCTAATGTCCAGATTGAACATTCCTTGCTGCAACTGAAGCTCAAATACCTTTTTGTCATATCCACCAAGAGGAATGGAAAAGAATTTATCAATGGCCTTATTCAACTACACTTAATTCCTGAGATCCAAGCTTTATCAAAATTATATATGTTCTCCCTCAATGGACTTTTTTTTGCTTTTGAAAGGATGAAACCCAAGCAATTTCAAAAGTAGTTCTCCTGCTATTTAAAGCACCTTTCTAAAGAGCAGGACACTTTCTTCCTTATTAGCTAAGCCTCCCTTTATTTTTGCCATTATCTCTCCAATTTCAGAACCAGGGTTTGAAGTGAGCTGGACACAAGAGGACAGAACTGTCCTGAATCAACTTAACCATGAGACTGGAGCTGAATTTACTAACACAAGCTTTCAAACTTCTTTTTTCAAATGAAGGGGAAAAGCAGCAATGAATGAATTGAACCCTGTCTGAAAGAAAGTAATTACATGCATCTGGAAGAATGTGTGAGTGAAAGAAAACAACACACACAAGAATTGAAAGTAGGTCAAACTACACTAGGCAACCTCAAGAACTGCCCTAAAAAAAAGTAATAAAAGAAGTTGTAATGCCAGTCTGTGACTATTTTTGCTTCTGCTAACTGGTTATTTATAATACTTATAAGAAAAAAATATGAATATTCTATTTTCATTTCAAAACAATCCAGTGATGATAAGAAGTACAAAAGATTACAAGCTTACTCTTTTTCCTTTAGATCTGGTACATCAAGATACCAGTGTTCTTCGCTAATTATCTTCCTTTCTTCTTCTTCTAGCTGTTTTTTAGTTTGTGAATCCAAACCCCTTTGCATGAACTACAAAGAAAGACACAAACACACAGCTTCATTTTTTTGCATCGTGAGTATCTTCTGAACATGCAATAATTACATGATGGCAATTATCCATTACATCATGTTTAGCAGTTAGTAAAAAGTAAATGCTTTTTGTGATTTTCTTCTCTGAGTTTTGTCAAAGTTTGGGCAAACAGACAATGGAAAAGTAAAACAACTGCTCATCACATCTGTACTTACATATAAAGGAACAGACCTCTCCCAGCTAGTTGTGATGGATTTGGGTTGTTACAATTCCCTAACTTTGCTAAGGTGCTTCCAGTGTTTCAACAAAGGCCAGAGGGAAGGTAATGGTGCTGAAATTATTGCTGCACATCAGGAACCAAGTCCACCCTTACAAACAACACTGGAGCTCAGATCTAGAGGGAGCTCATACCAGGCTGGCCACTTTTTGGAACATCTATACTTTCAACCATCCTCTTCTTTTCTCAGATTTAATGAACTGGATTGTGTTTCTAGCTCTGAATGTGAAAACCTGCCTTTGGAAGTGGAAAAGAGCAAGACTAGGAAACCAGACAATGAAGAGAAGTCTTCTGTATTCAGCAGTGCTAAAGGAAGATGTTCCCAGCTCTTCACTTCTCACTGACCCACCAAAGTGCCAGTCCAGCAGTGTATTTAAGCACCTGTTAACTTACTGCAGGAACAGCCTGCCAAAATAGCTGAGACCAATCATTAAGTTTAGGGCAAGAATGCTATTTTTTTCTACTACAAGGACACTCCTGTCACTTGTTTCCCCGGTGATAACCTCTGTCAGAGGATGGGAACAGGCAGGTAGGAACAGTAACCTCTCAACAGCTGGGAGTAGAAGAAGACATCTGTTATGGCCTATAAAAATTGCTGAGAGCACAGAACTACAGACCTGAGGCCTGTGAAACAGCACTTTAATTTCCATTTGTCTCAAGTCAGATGTCTGAACTGAGTGACAATTAAGTCTCAACAATGTCAGTGAAACATGCTGGAAAAAACGAGAACTCTTCACAATTTTATGCTAATAATCTGTGTAGTCCCACCCCCTAGAAGATGGGACTTTCCTTAAGATCTACAGGAAATGTTTGAATAACTATCTGTTGGAGGTCTACATCTATACCAATCTAACTCCCAGGCAGAGGCAAGTCTAACAATACAGTTTACACACAGTCCTGTAGAAATATACAGGTAATACAGATGTCTAATGTATGTACTACATACAACCCACACATCTTTTCAGTCTTTACAAAATGCCCAACCAAACCAAACTCAGAAGTACAAGCCAACAGAGCTAGTGTCTCATTTTCCATTTCCATTTCTATTTGCATCCACTGTACAAGATCCTTAATGAAAGAAAAATTGACTTCTGTTTTCTGAGTCGATTCAAAATATGTCAAAGCTTTCCAATTAAAATTACAGTATCTTCTTGAGGAAAATAAGGGAATCTATCATGTGGAAAAACATATTGCTCAAGGAAATTGGTTAGCCAGTCAGAAATCTCAACACGAGAAATTCTGCTACAAGAACCCAATTAAATAATCATTTCACACTCCATTTTAAAGATTATGTTCCTAAAGATTACTGCAGGAAAAACCTAGATAAAAATTATGTGATCAGGTTTATCTCAAATGTAAACACATGCTAATGAATTAAAAATATACCCATTGTGGTAGACACAGAATATGTAAGACAGCAACTGAGGGGTTGTTTGGGTGAGTTTCCCCAAGAAATGGGACTTGGATCAAATGGTGCAAGATCTAAAAATCTGTCTCCATGAGGGCCAGAATTTAGTGTAAATGGTCCTTCCAACACCACCAACCACATGTCACCTTCTGGGTGCCACTTCACCCACCTGCTGAATCCTGGAAATACATTGGATCACTACCTGCAGGGGCAGCTGCTAAAAGCTTAATAAAAACATTTGTAAACAGGAAGATCTGCAGAAACAAAGTGCTAAATGCAAGATCTGTGTATGACCTTTTCAAAACCTACTGATCTCTTCAAAGCTGGTTATTACTGCCTGGACTGTGAACCTGCAAATGTCATGGCAGCATATTCACATGGCTGGTTCTCCATGGCCTTCTGTGGGGAAAAAACATCTAAAAATCTGCTTTGGAAATCTCTACGGGTTAGTAAACTGGCAAACAATGGGAATAGAAATTTCATTTTTAAAGTGTATTATATAAAAAGAAGGAAAAATAATGATGCTGCCCTCCAGGTTATGGGAGTTTAAGTGTGTCACACACTGCTGGCTGACTCAGTTCAACACCTACTCCCTTTTGAGAGCGAGGCAAGATGTATGTTGTTCCTTCTCTGTACAAATTTTAGACTTAGCAGCATCTGTTAATTAGGGTAACTATACCATCATCCAACCGTAGCAAAATGCACTTTATGGGAAAAATTGAAGTCAGCTAACTCTTTTCAGACAATGAGAAATATAGCCCCATATAAATACGTGGGGGAAAAAATGGCTAAATAAAACACCACAAGCAAGAAGCCACAAAGGCCCCATCATATTCACTTAATAAAACTGAATGGATATTAACATTTAAAAAAAAAAAAAAGAAGGGGAACTCAACTTTTCCTGGTTGTTTTCCAGCAGTAAAGGACCATCAATCAGAGGAGAATGTATTCTACTGAATTAGGAGTTGCAGCACATGGTGGGAAGCAGAATCCATTAGTAACCAGAGACTAATTTCACACTGGTGACATGAGATTCACAGCTCCAAGGGGAACAGGCACGTCGGGATGTTAGTAAGATCCCTGGCATTTATGAGTTGGGAAAGGTGGCTAATACTGGCTATTAATCCCCATTCAGGCTGGGATTTCCTTGGCTAGCAATATAAACAGGGGTAACAATGAACACACCAAAACCGAAACTTTTTTCCCCGTCAATACTTAAGGCCCACGCCCAGGTAAAACAAGCAGCATTGGTATTTTCATTTCAATGTGGTAGTAGCGGGAAATCTTGTGATTTAAATCCACAACAAGCTGCAGAGCAGCGAGGTGGAACGCAAGCACTCCCAGAAGGTGCGCTGGAGTTGGCTACTGAGGGGAGACTTTTGCTGCAATCACGAAGTTGCTCTCCTGCACCAAACCCTGCAGTTTATAACCCGCAAGGCCGCTGGCAGAGTTCAAGCAGCTCGGTGTGGGCAGCAGCGATGTCTTGCCGGGGCACAGCCCAGCAAGGCCGAGCGGGAGCTGAGCATGGATCAACACGTGTGAATTCGGAGCGTGGCTGGGACAGCCAGGGCAAAGCGATGGCCGGAGCTGGAGCCGCGTGGCCGGTGATGGGCACGGGAATGCCCCACACCAGGGGCTCCGGGATAGCCGCGCGTGGCCAAGGATAGCCGGGGATACCCCAGCTCATCCCCGCCTCACCCGGCTCCCAGCGCTGGGCCCCGCCAGCCATCGGAGCCAGTACGGCCATGCCGCGCCGGTGCAACCGCTTCCAGCCTCCCCGCAAGCCTCAGGCACCCGCTCCCCTCCTTCCCCCTCACCTTCATGCGCAGCAGGTTCTTGGACAGCTTGGTTTTCACCTCCCCGGCCATGGCGGCCCGCAGGCCGCGGCGGATCCCCGCGCTCGCGTAGCGCCGAGGCCGCGCAGGGCGGGAGGAGCGGGGCGAGGCGGCGGCGCGGCTCCACCCTCCGGCCGGGGGCGGCCGCGGCCACAGCGCCCTGTGGGAACTGCCGGGATCGCCGGTGATGCGAAATCAGCGGCTAAAATAACAGCTTTACGGCTGTGGGGGGTGAGGGAGTTCGGGGGTGTGAGCCGGACAGAAATCGCCTCGGTATGAAATGGGAAATCAGTAGAGGAACCTGAGATTCCATCGATGCTTGTGCGTTCTGGAGTGCGGCCGGCTTACGGCTTCATCCATCATTTTCTGGTATTTCAAAAGGAGAAGGAAAGAGATTATAAAATATTTCTCACACTGGCATTTGGAGATAGCTCTGCTTGTTAAGTTTTGGTTTTTTGTTTTTTGTTTTTTTTTTTTTTTTTTTTTTACGGTCGGCACTGACTTTTACTTGCAAAAAAAACCCCAAAATGGTCAAATGTGATTAACACTGGAAAGCACACAAATTCAAAGATATTACAAAAAGCCTCAAAGCTTTGTTAGTCCTGAATGGTGATGTGTGAATTCAGTGTCAGCAGCACTGTTGTTGGACTGCCGTGCTGGGCATTGGGAACTGCGGAGGAAATCCTGATAGGAAATTGCCAGCTGACTCCCAGTCACAAGAAAGTACCACAATTTCTCTATATATCCTCATAAATCAGATTTCTGATGCCTGTTTTGACATTTGGCACATAAACTGGGCGATAAAGCAATAAGAGTGAGGGTTCAGCGTTCAAAACTTTAATGAACTGGTGTGCTCCAAAAGACAATTTAGGGAGAAAAGTTCCCTTATATGCAAGATGTAGGTCAAAGCTTGAAGAACTCTGTAAAGATTTATGCTCTAATAGACTCCACAGAAAGGTATAATGAAGGACAAAACCTGATTGCAGTGGGAAAGGAGGAAGAATTATCCACATCCAGGCATCCTTATTACACATTTAAGCTCAGTGGACTAAAATGACCACAAATGTCAATGAAACATGGAGCTGCAAATGCTTCAAGGCAAAGTCATAGCACTACATGAAAATATTTCATTTTCATATAGGGAAGGCACCTTCATTCCCAGGTTTTGTAAATGAGTTGAAACAGCTCTGAAGTTCAAGGCTCCAGTGATAAAGTCACATTGTGAGTGTGGGAACAATCCTGTTTAGCTCCTTCTCTGTTCCCTTTCTCATTAACAGATATCACCCCTTCCCAACAAAAGAAGGCTGGGAAGAAATTTGCTGGTTTTTGAATACAAATATTCATCAAAGAATGAATAGGTTTGAATCTTAGTGAACAAGCCAATAGTGGAAAGCTGTTAATTAATATAATGGCACAGTACAGCCAGAATCTCTCCATTTTTGGTGTTATGTTCTATGTGCCGTGCATTCTAATAATGCATTTGCTTTTTGTTGATCATTGCAAATCAGATCCTTGTGTTTAATTGAATGGTCCTCAGTGTCACTCAGGGCTTTTCTGAGCAGTTTCAGTTCATTTACCTTCCAGGAATGTACTTTGAATGATTTCTTCTAAATACTGCACTCTCCTCAGCACTTCTGCAGCCACTGAGCTGTGATAGTGGCCAGATTTGCTTGGTGGCCTTTGCAAGAGCTGTTTCTGTCCCTCCATCCTGCAGAACATCCCAGCTCAACAATTCCTCAGCAGACTCTGCCTACAGCCTGTTTGGGACTTGGGCACTGCACATTTTAGCTCCCTTATACCTTTGAGGGGAAAGAGCATCCTGCCCCCAACTCTTTGGGATCTGCATCTAATAATTTATGTCACCATGTAGTGTCTAACTGGGATGGGGAGAGTGCAAGGGGTTTTCAGTTTATCTAACCATGGAGATTATTCCTGGTTCTCCCTGGTCCCCACTGCACCCCGTGTCTTGGTGCTGCACCCTGGGCTTGCACAGAGTTGCTGCCACTGTTTGTTGACACATCAGCTAAAAACTCGCCTTGATACAGGCAGGGAGAAGCATTTTGCAATAAAAGCAGTATAGGTTCTGTGATGTTTATTTAGAAAAGTGGAGACTGTAAAAAGACTGCCACAGAATGTGATCTATTTTGGCAGTAAAATGTCTGAAGGAAATTTTTGGGTTACATCTCCCATCACTTGAATTGGATGGGGAGGTTATAGATAACAATCAGCTGCCTTGTGGACCAGATTATACTGTCTGGTAAATCTGAAGACACACCATTGATTGTAGGAGAAATTTTTATGATTTACTGGTGATAGTGGAGGCAACTCAGAGGAGAATCCAGCTCTGTTAATATGCCTGCTTGTGAGGTGGAGGGAGGGTGAGGGGAGTTAGGAGAGAAAAAGAATCTCTCTGTGTTTAGAGGAGAATCAAGGGTCACTGTAAATGACAATTAGACGGCTCTCCCACAGCTCTGACTGCTGCCCAGCAACTCCATTTTCAACCTGGAAATCCATTTCTTTTTCAAAACAAAAATACACAGGGAAATAACTCGGGGGAAAGGAGCTCCATCTCATCAAAGATTGTACATTAAACAAGCAGATAAAAGACTTTTCTTCCTAGGAAATGTGGTCCCTTCTCCCTCTAGTAATTACAGAAGCCAAATCAAAGTTGTCATTAACATTATTTAAGGAGTAATCTCTCCTGGAGCAACACGTGGCAGCTGTGAAGTAATTTCACACCAATGGGATCTAATTTCAGGGAACTCGGGGCTTACTTTTTCCATAACCTTTTTTTTATTCATATTCTCATAGTAGTATGGTATTAGTGCAAAATGGGTATCTCAAACATCACAGCAGCCTATCAGTTGATTTGGTTTCTTATGAGCTGTCTTTGAATTCTGAAGCAGCTTTTTACAGCTCTCAGAATACCCAAAGCCTTTTCCCCCCACTCTTGCAAATTTCAAAATTCTTGTATATGACAGGTGAGTCATTAATTTGTGTCAAACTCCTCCACTGTGTTTTAAGTAAGGATATTATATGTTTTTTCTCTACGAATGAGGAAAAGAAAATGAGACGTGGAGCTGCCGGAGGTCTGTTTGCAAACCTGAAAGGAAGGTGTGAAGAGCTGCGTGCGACTGGGTGGGATCAGAGAAGCAGTTTGGTACCCTGTGCTCCCTACAGAGAGAGCGTGAAATCCTCGCCGTGGTAGAGGTGCCGTTTGCAAGTGGAAGGCTGGTTTTTCATCTCTCCCGCTCCCACCCCGCTCCGAGGCGCTAATGCATGCGGTGCACTGACAGCTGCTGAGGTCCCGAGCGCCGGGGGATTTGTTACAATATTCAGCACCTTTGATGCGCTCATGTACAGCCCGCGCTGCTCATCCCGCTCTGTGCCTCGTGCAGATACAGGATAGCTCCGGCTCTCCTCACTGCACTGACTCATCCTCTTCGCTTTTGAAGTCCCCTTTTCTGGCGTTGACATCGGTTTAGGTGGCGGCTGACACACTGAGAGTGTTTCAAATCCCTGCCCCGCGTTCCTCAGCTGACGGCAGGTTTTCCTGTGGATGGGGACGATATGGAGAGAATCCAGCAGGAGCCACACTCCTGTAGTTTGGGTAACACGGATCTGTAAGCACAGTGCATGTTGCTTTTCTTTTAATAGGCTTGGGTAGTTCACAGTTTATGCAGCATGGAAGGGTTTGTTTAAAAAATGTTACAAAATCTCCGGAACAACCAAGACGTGTCTTTGCAGGAAATGCGTGGTGTCAGTTTGGGAGAGGACAATTCATTTTGAGTGCTTTTGGCTGGTCCAGGGGCAGGGTGACCTTTGTATGAATAAATACAGTAATTCCTTTTTGATTACAGAAAGAACCAACCTCATAATGGTAGCTCCCTATATTCTGCCATGAGCTGAAGTGGTGTTGGGAACACATGCTGGTCTGTCATTCTGCTGGCATGTGGAGAAGCCTAAATATTTGAAATTATTTGATATAACCCCACGTTAGAAGTCAGAGCAAAGAGAATGACTGCAGAATGGTGGGGAGCATCCTTCTCTTTGCTTTCCTTTAAAATCAGGAGGCTTTTAACTTTTTGGATTTGATAGAATCACAATTAAAAGAGAAAAGGAAAACATTTCCTTCCATTTGTTAACTATAAAAATGCAATCCAGCAGGGCTGCTGGTGCTTTGCTGTTTCCCAGGTCAATAAATGGCTCCCCTGACTTTAATAAACATTGATGCTGCAGGCTTGTTCTACAGTGATTGAACATTTTTATAGTTTCAACCACTCGCATTGCATGAAAGCTTTAAGATTTTTTTCTTTTTTTTTCCCCACCCCTCTTTTTCAGGAGGGTTGGTTCTGATTGATTAAATTGTCATTTTCAGAGTTAGTTGCTGAATTATAACTTGGCATTTTTAGCCATGCAATTTGTTTAAAGAGACAGCGTTTTGATATAGCAAAGCAGCTGAGAATTTTTAAGCAGTAAAAGGAAATTTTGTTCACTTTGTTCTCAGCCTTTCATCACTGCATGACAAAAATGCTCCTGAAAACAACATGAAGGCTATGATATGAAGAGAAGGTACTTAGATCCATGTTCCCTTCATTATTCCATCATGGAGCTGATTTGTGCAGAGCTATATTGCTTTTGATTAGCACTCAGATACCTTATTGTTGTTCACATGTTTATCTTTCTGAGGAGGAATGAAGGGAGGTAAGGGGAATTAGAGACGAGTGCCATCTAATGTGATATTAAGAGTAAGTGGCAGCACTGTACTTTGGACCAACTGATTTATCCCTTAATATGCACAATGGATTTCTTTGCACCAAAACGATGGGTGGTGAACACATGAGTCAAATACCTGCAGGTGTTTCACCAAAATCCAGACAGAGCCTGGTTCAAAGGGACAAAGACCTTGGAATTCTTTAGAAACTGAAAAAACTCACATCCACATGATTATGCATTCATTTTTTGATTTGACCAGTTGCCACATTCCTTCTCTGTGGATAACTGCTGGGTTTCAAGGTCTGATTTTTTTTACTTTCCTCCACTCCCCTCCAATTTAAATCTGTATTCGACAGTAAAGCTGAAGTAAATGAGACTCACATAAAAAACATGTGTGTTCAGAACGTGTTTGAAAAGAAAGGCCAACAAAACTGTCTTTTAGAAAATAACAGGATGTCTTTTGCTTTTGATTTACAGTGCCTGCGGGGGAAACGGGATAATCTAATGGCCTGAATATGGGAGATCTTACACTGCAGTGTTACCCTGGTCAGCCTCTGAAACAGTGCTTAGCAGTGGAAATCTCAGAGTATCAATATGAAATACTGAAGTCCAATTATACTTCTGCTTGTACACTTTCCCCTCTCTGGCCATTTCAGCTTCTGCTCTGAAATAATAACTTGCAACAGTGCAAAGCTGAATTTCAGCAGTGAATTATATCCCTGGCCTCTGAATTTAATTGCATGGTACTGCAACTAACCCACTATCCATCTTGGTCCCTGGAATTCTTTCTACCTCTTCTGCTTCTATACCATTCATTCCAGACCTTTAGAAAACACAAAATAGGTGCTCACGAAGAAGGTGAATTGTGAAGAGAACATTTTAACTTCTTACCTGCCACCAATTCTTGATGGTCTTTAACTAAAAAGGCAGGTGGTGTTCACCAGCATTGGGGTCAGGATGAAGAGCTGCAGGCTCTGGATGTTTTCCTGCAGTGCTGGATACCTGGGGTCAGGAGGATTATTTACAAGCACCAGTTTGGATTTGATCCAGCCAGCCAGGGGCTGCACAGGAATGTCCACTTTCCACCGTGTAGTGCCTAGAAATGGAGCCAGGGTAGATGTCAGATCAGTGCTCTGACTGATCACAGCAAACCTGGTGCTCCTGACACTGCTGTTCTGAGCAGCTGAAGGTTTCACAGCAAGATGTTGATGCCTGAGCAAACCATTAATAGCAAAAGCAAAAAGATATTCTGTGCTTATCGTAAGTACAATATGATTACATTTTTAGGACAGTTACTCATGTTCATTCCAAAATCATCTTAAGGCCACTTTATAGGTTGGGGAAATAAGCTGTAACATGAAAAAGAGTAAAATATTCATTAATGCTGTAATGATTTATATCAAAACATTATGGGGTAGCACACTGTGCCTCGGTACAGTTCCTCAATGAATGTTTTTCTAATTTCCATAAGTAATTGACCTCTCATTAGCGATTCATTAGAAAAATTGAGGTGATATGACAAAAGCAGACTCACTGCAACAGAAGCTCTGCATGTGAATAAATCATTGAAAACTCTAATGGATTCAAAATGAAGGACCACAAGAACCTTGCTTTCTCTGGCTGAAAAAAGATTTAATTTACATCTGTGAAGTGAAACATTTTTCTCTGAATATATATATATATATTTATATATATATATATCTCCTTAAATCCATACTTTGGCTCATGGCTGATTTTCAAACACAGTGAACATTCACTTGTTCTTCTTGCATGTTACTTCACAGGAAAAAGAATTAGTCAAATAATTCAGACACATGTGTAAGTCTAGGTAAGATCCTGGTACAACTATAGATGCTTAGGCTTGAAAAATGGAGTACAAATTTTGGAACATGGACTAAATACAAGTCTTAATTTTGAAGGGAAATAAACATCAGCTGATGCTTCTTCTAACTCCAGCCCAGAAATGGATACCTTCCAGAAAAGACAGTGCTGTGTCCTTGTCTGTGGGCAGTTGTTTCAGAGAGGAGGAGTCTGCCTTGTCCTTTTTATATCCACTGTTAACCAACACAGGAATGTTAACAAGCCCAAGTAATAGATTTTGCACATATTGACGTATTAACTTAATAACCTTATATATCTGTCTTTTTAGGGATCAATAAATCAATTTTGAGCTAGTTCTTCATCACTGCAATATTGTGAAAAGTAAAGCTGATATTTAATGTAGTTTTATGAGTCCTGGATGCTACTGGACAAACCCAGAAAAAATCCATTTTCTTTTTAATATGTCCCTTAAAGTCCTGATGCCCATCTGAAACTTATTGAAAGTAACTGGATTTGTGGGTTCCAAGTTTCTGTTTCATTACGAAGTTACTCGAGTATGAGAAAGGAAAAAAAATCACTGTCTGAAAGTTTTGTACAGCAGAGAAGAGCTGAACTGATGAGCCCTCTTGACCTTATGCAATATTGGCTAAGAAACTGCACGGTCTAAAAGGTGAATGAAAGCAGTAGAGTAATATTGTGAAAGAATGGGAGAAGCTCCTGGGGAAAGCTACTGGGAAAAAGGCCAGTGAGAATCTCACTTTTTCCTCATCTGGGAAGTGTATCTGTTGTCTGGCCACCCTCCTTACAGGTTGTTTTTTTAGTTTTCTTCCTGGATTCTCCTGCAACGGGCCATTGCATAGCACTGCTTTCCTATGGGTGAATCTCCCTTTTGTTTTGCCAACTAAACTGTAGAAGAAAGGAAGCACAAGAGTGATCATGAGAAATTACCTATTAAGGAAGAAAAATGCATTTAAAAAGGATTCCTAAGAAAAATCAGACTGCTTAGCTTTCCTTGACATTTAAAAAGAAAATATTGAAAAGAGATGGTAGACAAACAGAGCAGTTTCATGGTGTATTGATTGCTCATGCCATGGGACTACAGCAAGTGACTAGTTTTGTGATGATGCTCCTGTGTCTTTTTTTCCCTGTGTTGTTGCAGGAACTGTGGTTGCATAGTTAAGTCCTGATGGTTTCAGTCCAAATTTACAGAAAAATCTGATCTCTAAAGCCTTTTAGCACCAGAGAGCAGCTCTTCCTAGAGCCATGACTAAACTGATAAGAAGCTGATAGGAAACCAAACATGGTACAACAGCAGAAAGCTGAGACTTGATTACCCAACAATCAACATCTGCTCTAGGATTTCCAGAGCTGCTACAGAAATCAAGCTTTTTGAACTCCTGGACAACCTTTCTGGTGGAGTAAACCATCCTTATCAAGTTTATTACTGCATCTCTTCACAGCACTGTCTGCTCCTTGGAGCCCACCCTTTCCCCCACAGTTACATGCTCCTACACTACCAGGATGTCATATGGGCAGAATTTCTTGGGGATTTGGGAGCACATTTGGATTTCAGCCAGGCGTGGAAGATATACATACTTCCTCTTATACCCACGCATGTACTCAATATATGTCTTTACATATGGAATCTGAATCAGTAATACTAAAAGCCTGAAGTTGAAGGAAGGACAAATGCATTTATAGCCATGTCTCTTGATGAGGTTTTTTTTAAAAAAAATCATTTATTCAGTCATTTTGTGGGAGTGACACACTTGATCCATTGCAAGGTGGAAATAACGCACACAGAGGTAATTCCCTTTATGTAGCTTGACTTTAAAGAAGTCCTAGTGCTAGTCTTAAAATTTATAATTTAACTGAACTAGTTAAAAACACTCCCTTTCCTTCCCTTGAAACGCAAGGAAAAAGCTCGCCTGTGGCAAATGCATATTTTTTGCAATATTTTGAGGGTGGCCCTGCACTGCCTGTTTGTGGGCCCTGAGGTTACCTAAGACTGGCTGCATTTTGCTGCTTTATGCTGAAAGCTGCTAATGGGAAAAACAGAGTGTTATGATTAGGGGCCAAAACACAATTTCCAAACCTGCCATATCATATCAGTATTCCCTGGGGCTAGGAAAGCTGTAGATATTCGGGATCCCACCAGATGGGCTAGGAAGGGCATCCTTAATGACACCAGAAGGAGAAAACAGCCAGTTTTTCTGTTGCAGCATGCTTTTGGTTGTTTTATGCAAAGTGGTTTAATATCACCTTAATCTCAGCTTGCCATGTGAAAAATGACCCTGTCAATTTGACACAGAAGTAGAATATTGAGAAGTGGAACATTTTATCTAATAGGGAAGAGGTGACAAAGACAGACTGAATAACCATTAATTGGATAAAACTGACTTGATTGTGAATTCCAAACGAAATTAAAAATATTACACTAAGATTTATAGGGTTTGTTTTCTGTCTTTTTTTTTTTTTTCCTGTTCTGTGTTTGCTGGGCTTTGCTCGTGTTGCCAATATTTCAGTTTAGCAGCACCATTCCATTCTTTATCGATAAAAGCCAAAGGCTAAATATTGCAAGACATTTGGCAATGCCAATACAAATGGGAACTCTCAGTTGTGTGCAGCCCAGTTATTGATGTTTTTATTAGCAATCTTTATAAGGGCACATTCTGCTTTCCTCCTCAGTGCTGTAATGTGGAAATGAGGAGAATACCTGTCAGAATTAGCTAAGAACAAGACAGCTTTGATTGAGCACCTCTCTGTGCTGTGAGCAGCCACAGGCACAGGGCCAGGGTGTCTCAGCAATGTGGCCTTTTGCACCTCTGCCCATCCATGACTCTTCTGCTCTCCAGGATATGGGAACAAAGCAGACTAATCTTCATCTGATGTAGGAACTACAATCCCTTATTCCTCCAGCTGCTTAAAAGAGCTCTTCACACCCCACTGGATTCCAGCATGATCATTTCTATTCAGGGCAAGGCTTAGGTCTGAGGACACTATAGGGAAATTCTTTGAGAATATGAATTCCTTAGAATTTTCACTAGCCACTATAAAAAGTTTTATCTGTGTTATTCTTTTCTCCCACTCTGCTTTATAAACAAACATGACACTTTGTTCTACAAAGTTATTTCTTTTTGAATTATAGAACCACAAAAAAAGCATATAAAACCCACAAACCTTATTATTTTTGTATTCTTGAAACTCAAAATTGATTTAAACCGAGTTCAGCCAGCAATATTTCCTCCCCATCTGAGAAACTATATCCTGAGCTTCAGACTAAAGTAAATTTTTGTAGGCGTGTTGTAATTATAAACCCTTGAGAAACGGATTTTGTAACAGGGACACATGCACAAAGCTTCCCTGTACTTACTCTGCCGAGCGCTGATGCAAAGAGGCTGAAAATCCATTCTCCCAAGAAGGAGCTTATTAAAAGACTGCAGTAGTTTTAATGACATTTCTTGTGACATCAAAATTATTTCGCTCAGAATCACGGAGCATCTCTGTTTCTGTGTTTTTGAAGGTCCGAGAGGAAAATGCTGCTGCAGCCTCATAGTGACTGAGGGAAGCAATCCAGAGAGATAAATCTGCTCTGGTGCTCATATCCTCTCATGATGGGAGATGTAAATTAATCTGTTTAATTAGAACAGCATATAATAACCATCACCAGGAAGGCAGGAGAAGTGTTTGGAAATAGCATACAGGTTTTGAAAACACTCTGGGTTCAGCTTTTCCCCTTAAATTGATGAATAACAGCTGAAAGGTCAGCAATAACTGAACTCAGAATGAGGGGGTTTGGCTCACATGAGGTGTATTTGGTAACTTGTGATCTTATTTAAGTCTATAGAGATCCTGGATTGATTTTCTTGCAGTATTTCAAGCCAAGTGGGTATTTTCAAGCAATACACATCACTGATTGGACTGATCATTGTATTATTTATGTAATGTCATTTGTGCACATGAATTCAAATTAAATGGTGGCAGGGTGCTTGGCCCAGATGTATCACACCATAAGAGATTAAATCCTTCTCACTTGATAAACCTTAAATTACACTTCTCAGCTATACAGGTATGCAAATATTTTGCAAAGATGGATAAATAGCTTTATTGTCATTTTAGAGGTGTTCAAAGACAAGAATTGTTCCCAAAACATACCAGCTCAGGGGCAGAGGTCTCAACTGCATCATTCCTCATCCTACATCTACTTAAGGCAAGAGCACAATTTTTACCTGGAATATCCAGTCTCTGACAGTAAATTTGCTTGGCTATCTTCTGATCTCCCTGGGTTTACTCACAGGAGGATGGAGCTAAAGTCTGACATGGTCTCAAAGGAGATGTATAAAATAAATGGTGGCAACAGCATTCAAGGGAGGAGAGTTTGGTCAAGCATGTGGACTCCTGCAGGTGTTGAATATGGCACATGTTTTGTTACAGCCCTTGAATTTTAGGGATTTTCGGCAGTGGCTCTTTAATCAGTCAGACAATGAAGTGGGAAATGGAAAACCACAGAGAACTCAACTTCATCCACAGTGCATGCGAGTAGCCAAAAATAGCTGCATGAATTGAATAGCGGGGCTGGGGAAGTTTTCCAAAGTTTTTCAGGATCTCCAAGGAATTTTTGGCCCATATTCTGGGAGCAAAATCATGTTAGTCTCCCTTTCCCTGCGCCAGTTCACTCATCCATGCACAGCTAACCCAGACATGTGGGACTGAACACTGGCTCCTTCAGAAGCCAACGGGAAAGTTCTTGCTGGCTTTGGTGGAGGCAGAATTCATCCCTTTGTGAGGAAATCACATTTATATTCAATACCCTGCAACTTAAACTGAGGATTAGCAGAATTAAACTCTCCTAATTTGTATATCTCAGACTGCCAAGCCGCAATTAACTTTTGTGCGTTTGAATTAATGGGGAAAATTATTAACTACCCTTTCCTCATGCAATTATCATTTTACACTTCTGGAAAATTTTCTTCTAAATATGAAAAGTAGCCTGCACCCCTGTGACCTTATCCCTCTTAATATCCTTTAGTTAGCAGAGTAGAAAACAATTTTTCACCCCACTGCTTCCATGTGCAGGCGACACTTTCCCAACGCCACTGCTGGGCTGTGGGTTTTCCTTGTGCTGCACCACACCCCCTGCACTCTGTGTAGAGGTGGTAATTTCCTCCTAAAAATTTAGTTTCCTTAGGAAAGTACAATGTTAAGCTTTTTTTTTATTAAGGGTAGGGGGAAATATGCAAGGCCAGATACATAAATTAAAATATATTGTCCTTTTATAATAAATATGTTTGTATCAACATAATGAAATTGTTGGACAAAAGTTCTTTTCCAGAAGAATAATCTTTAACTGGTGCAAAATGTCTCGCTGGGATTTTGTCAGGTTTTAATTTCAGTTTGAATAAATAGTGTGAGACACCAGGCTGGAGAAGATAAAGGTGAATTTCATCTGCTTCCAGCTTGTCATAATGGAAATAATAACGACTTTAGCTAAAAACAAGTTTCCAATTAGTTTCTCTAAAATAATATTATCCCCTTTTTTAATAGATACTGCAGCTCATTTTGGAACCTAATTTTGATAATATATAAACAGTTCGAAGATAGCTATTTCCACCAAAAATTGACAAGCACAGATTTGGCAGCACATACTGGGAGCCTGTTTGTACTGAAAAGCAGTCTTTGCTTTTTTTGAGGTGAATCTTAATGAAAAATAGAAAAATCACTCTAAAATATTCTTTAGGATGAAGACACCTGAAAGACTTTATTTTAAGTGGGTGGATAATGGTCATTAAACAAGACATTCTGAAATTGTAAAAACAATTTTTTTTTTAAATACGTAGTCTATTTTATTATTATTCTTAGTTGAAGAAAAAATAGTGTGCTTTATGGGGGATTTCAAGACACGGGGAAAGGAAAATAGCATTGGCTCTTAAATGCAGCTGACATTGGCTGATTTATATACCAGCCTAAATTCAGAATCCAGTGATAACATAGCTCAAAAAAAAAGTAATCTCAGGTTAACATAAGGATTCTTTGCAGGGATGTAACAGGAGTTTATTCTGTCCAGTCCCACCCTGGGATGTCTGGGACAACTGTCGTCTCATAAGTCAGTAAAGTGTAAATAAATGGACTTTTACTATTTAGGGGGTGCTTTTTTACACAGGGAGAAAACAAAACCCAAGCTCTGGGATCCAATGCAATGTACAGCACTGACAGAGAAAACATTCCTGCATGGCATGGTTGGTTTGGGACCTTACTGGCACTCCAGGCCCCTCTGGAGCATCCAGCTGCTCTTTGGCTGAGCAAACACATCCCAGCACAGCTCCAAGGTTTGTCCTGGACCTACCTGGCCACACCTTTTCCCCCAAACATCTCTGACCTTCCCTCCTCACTGCACCTGCATCTCCCTAGCGCCCAGCTCAGCACCAAGGTGAGTTCTAAAAGCCCCTGAAAAGAAGAGCAGTTTGGTCAGACCACATCAGCTGTGGGGCTCACCAAGGACTTTCAGCTGCCTAATGCCGTTGGGATAAGGCACTTGCCATGGCATTAGCTATTTAAATGACTAATGCAAAACCTGAGTGGCTGTTTCTGTCCCCACAGTGGTTGACAACAGCACTTAGGGTGTCACAAGCATGGCCTGAGCTCTGACCCTCTGTCAATGAAGCCAAGATGTGTGGCACTGTTGATTTATCCATCCTTGCCTAAGCAAAGAAAATAAATTTCGCACACAAAAATTTGATAGACAATTTCAAGGACTTTGTATGACAAGACAGCATGAAGTAAAGCAGCTATGTTAAAACCCCACATCTAATTTAAAAACTGAATTTCATAATGCATAAACCTCTTATCATCACATGTACATATGTGTGCACAACAGTGGGGGAACAGATCCAGGAGACACTGATAGTTCCTGGGATATTCTTCTAAGTGTTGACATTTCATGGAGTAGTTTAGCTGTAGTTACGGAGCTGCATGGAGAGACTGCTGGAAAATGATCTCATGATGAAAGAATGAAAGACTGGACAAATAACCAGTATCTATTTTTGATGAATGTGGCTGTCAAACTGGCTTGGATGAAAGTCCTTCTAACCCATTGTGTTGACTCTGCCAGCAGCTGACAGGACATACTGTGGATGAAAGTGTAAAGATCACGCAGCAAACAATTGTAAAACAATTCACCCTTCACACTAGCTTTCAGTCTTCCTTTTTTATTTTTTTTTTTGTAAATTCTTGCTACTCATGTTTAATATCACTAAATGATTTCAGCAAGTAAACCTAAGGCTTCTGGTATGACACGGTGCTAACAAGAGACTCTTTCAACTTTTGTGATGATACAAGAAAAGTCTGTCATAAACTGCCATCAAAGAGCTGCTTGTTAACACCCAGGCTGGTGTTTGCCCAGAAAGTTGTTCAGACAATTCTGAAATAAAACATTTGCAAACATCATGTGCTATTTGCAGATGCAGATCTCTGACAATACCTCACTACCACACAAATTGTAATAAATAATCAGATCAGCACAGGTGATTTTTAATGGAAACAGGTTAAGAAAACAGTAGCAAAGCAGGGCAGAAGCTGGAGGTAGTGGTTGCTCTTTATATAACATGCAACATATCCCAGTTCACGTGGAGAAAAAAACCCAAACTTCCTTTGCATTTGCTTCATGCTGTGTTGTAAAAGGAAAAGACCTTATACCTGTGATTTACAGAAGTGTGGTTTACACAAATGAAAATATGGCAGTAATTTAGCCAACTACAGTACGGTAATTTTTGCCATGAAATGCAGAAGATTTTGTGAAACCTCCTCTGAGATGCTGAGTCACTCATAGCTCAGCCAGGCCTTGACCTTTTGTAGCTGGTTTGATTTTTACTGGCTGAATAAATGGACATTAGAGGGGAGTTCTAAAATGCAGTTAGCAAAAGCTTATGTCAAATGGTGCTGCAAGGGACATTCATGGCTGTTTGGAGGCTTTGGATACCTAATCAGCTCCTTAATCACAGACCTGAGCTTCTTCCATGGAAATACAATGGGACCAAACTCAGCAAGAGCAGCAGCATTCCCAGATGGGATTGGCTCGTGGGTGTGGTGTGCTGAAATCTCACCTTGCCCAGCAGAAAAAGAACGTATTGTTTTAGAGCCCTGGGTGTTTGTCAGTGCAAGGTAAAAGGAATTTGTTACTGACGAGCTGGAATGTGAAGTTTATATTCCATGGAAACTGTCTCATGAAACTCTGCATTAAATAGGTTCTTAGAAATGTGCAGCCCAATAAATAAACCCAGTAATTCTACCCATACAATGAGGAAACGAGTCAGTGAAACTGTGGAAAAATGAAGGAATGACAGGGAAGCTTCATCACAGTTACGCTGAGGGTGTTCCCAATTTGGGCAGGAAGGGAGCTGTCATTTTTTCAAGGTTGCAAGCAGAAATCATTGGCTGGAGAGACAGCAGAACTTATGCTTGATGAAATGGAAACTTAATACCAGCATAAACAGAGCCACTCAAAAATAATGAAATGAAGTTTTAAAAGGCTTTATCGCACTCCAGGTTCAGCCCCAGCAGCTGGATTTACATAACTGCAGAGAAGAAGCTGCAGAGGTGGAAGCTGAACAAGAGCTGTTAGAGATGGGGGTGCAGAACCAAAGGGGTCTCAGGAGAGTGATAGCAAATTCAGAGTTGCTGAATGTTTCAGGATAATCCTTGAGGATTTCGAGTTTCTCTCAGTCCCTTCCATGCAGAAAGAAAAGAGTTAATAAATATTGTCAGCGCCCGGGGAATTGTTCACAAGGGATCTTTTGGAAGAGTAATCTTCATATTTAGAAGTATTTTCTCATTATGGGTAATAGGATGATGAACTGAGAAATGATCTCAGCCACTTACGATTCTAAAAGCCCCTAGCCTGAATAATCTATGCTGATTTAGAGATAATAGCATCAAAGGCATAACTCATTTAGCACAATGTCCATTTACTTACTCTGAAGACTTTTACTATCCTGCACCTATTTTATAGACACTTATAAAAGTTGATAATGGCATTAAAAGGAAAATGTAATCAAAACAAAAATGTCAGTGTGCAGTGAGAACTACTCTGTCCCAGCCTGTACTACACACACACACCAATACAAATGCTCAGAGGAAAAATAGAGAGCACTCCCACTGTGGTGAGCCACAGCCTCCTTTGGGCATCCACCTGCTCTGCTGGGGATTCCTCCAGAGTCTGCAGGTGGATTCTGCTGCTCCATGGACCCCCAGGGCTGCAGGGGCACAGCTGCCTCACCATGGGCTGCAGGGGAATCTCTGCTCTGGTGGCTGCAGCACCTTTTCCTCCTTACTCCTAGTCCTCACTTCTTTCTTCGGCTGCTGTTGCACAACAGCTTTTTCCCCTGCTTGAGTCTGTTACTCAGAGTTGCTACCAACCATCCCTCGGCCTCAGCAGGTCCATCTTGGCCAGCATTGGCTCTGTGGGACACAACAGGGGCAGCATCTGGCAGCTTCTCCCAGAAGTCACCCTTGCAGCACCCCCTGCTACCAGCACCTTGCCATGCAAACACAGTGCTGCGCTCATTAAAGCAGAACAAACTGATGGAGAGGATGGGTTTGTGTGCTGGATGCTGCAGCAGCAGTTGGAAGATGAGAGTCACACAATCAGGCCATCAAGGGTATTTACTGCTTTGCTCTTGGGGTTCCCTTCAGTAAGGAAGCCTTGATTTCACTGCTGCACCAGCTTAGACTTTTGGAGCAGAATCCCCTTTTATCACCTCTCTGTGCAGATTCCAGAGCCGCTTCTCTGCCACAGACTCTGCATTCTCCTATAGCACACGTTAGCCACTAGCACAGGCAGCTGTCCCTAATTGCTCAGGATCACAGCCAACACTTTCCCCATTTTGCTTCCAAGTCCTCATGACTGTAACATATTATTTTCATCATATTTTTTTTCCCACGCATGGGACAGCAAATGCTCAGGCTGACCTGAGGAGCTCTTTCTTCCTACATTTTTTTGGGTTCTCTTCAAAAGGTGATGATGAGCTCTTTCAAATGCTGATTAGATCACCATAATTAATATTTTACTTCGTTGCTTGCATGTCTCTCTGGTTTTAGGCAGTTTTTGTCCCTCCTGAGGTGATCCCTGCAGAGGTTACTGAGAGACTGCATCATCCTGGGTGATTTGGGCTCAGGCATTTGGACAGTGCAGTCAACATTTGCAGCACTGCAGTAACAAAGGACAAGTGTTGGGCAAGTGTTTGGCTCAAGACAGGAGATATTAAGAAAGCAGACTGTAATTTATGTCTCTGCATTTTTTAGGACTGAGCTGATGATACAGCTGAGGCTGGACAATGCTGGTTGCCTCTCAAATGGAGCACTCCTCATCCCTTCTCTCCTACACTCCCAAATGCACACTCCCAGTGGAAATATTAATTTTTGACATCACATTAGAAAAATGCTATTTTCCCTTCTGACTGGTTCTTTCAGTGGGGATTTTTGGTGTATTTCTTTCCACTAACCAATGCTCCTGTCATACAAACACAGCCTTACCCTTTCAGATCAGAGGTGAGCAAGCTGGTGGTGTGGTGTCCACCTCCCCCTCACCTCATACCCTGAAGGTTCTGCATTCTTCCATTTCATTTTTCCCTCTGCTGTTTCCTCTTGTGCTGAGACCTTCTGCAGTTGGGTTCCTGTTTGATTGTGTAATAAACCCATGAATTATTAACAGTATATAAAATATTGACAAACTGCTCTCTGAGAAAGTACAGCTTTAAAGTATTGATTATGAATCCAGAGAATTATAATTAGTTTCTGCATAAGAGATAATTAAGTTATTATTGTTTCTCCTTTCTCTAATATAGTGATGGATAGAAGGCATTTATACCAAACTGTACATAATCTTATTAAAATTAAGGCAATAGGTTTATGAGCTCTCAAGATAATGGGAAAATAAAGCATGATGGGGAAGCGTTTACAATTCCAAAGAGCTCAGTTGGCAACCTCCCCTTGTTGTGGAAAGAAGTAATTTCAGGTTTGCTCTGAGGAAACTCCTGGGCACAGAGATGTGATCGACTTCAGCAGAGTCAGAATCTCGTTTCCATTTGGTTTTAGCAGAAATCAAACCAACACCACAGTGCTTTGTGTGCTTGTGAGCATTTTGAACCCAGAGGCTGACTCCAGTCAAATTTGGCTGAGGGGGACACTCTTAGATACATTTAGTTTCTGCAGGTTTTTTCCATCTTGCTGGCAAAGCCTTTGAAGTGTTAGTTTAGCTCTCACTAGGCATCAGAAAACTCATGCCAGAGCTCAATTTCCAGACAACATGACACTGGTAATGAGTTTCTATGGATTCTGCTGCTCCAGAGTGATTTGTGCATCCTTTAGGTTAGATGCTTTTGCCACGAGGCTATGCCTTATGGAAACCTAATTTTGTTCAGTGGATTACAGTGCAGGCAGAGTGTTCCCAGGCAGAGCTGGGCAGCAGGGACTCACCCTGCCTGCCTTGGTGTGTCTCCCAGTGCTGTGCAGCTCTTGGCTATACTCCCTCCACACTAAACAGGGAGAAGGGTTTTCTTCCAAGGTGTAATTAATCTGAGCACGTTTGGGAAGAGAAAAATCATTGTAAGCATTTAGAGTTAGGCAGGGTGAATCCCACGCTCACACTGGGGTGCAGCAGTGGAGCCAATATAAATGTCAGGAGTGGGAAGCTCTGGGCTCTGCCAGCAGTGAGGCCTTCAGTGGATCCCTGCCTGCTCCTGCTCCCTCTGCCTCTTCCTCTGCTGCTTGCCAGGAAAGAGCATTCTCCAGTGATGTGCAGTATGTCAAAGCCCAGAACTGGATGAGAACAAAAATAACAGTTCCTGGGACATATTCTCTTTGAATACTGAGGATCTCCTGGTGCTCTTTAAGTACATATTACCTATTCCTGGGAAGTGCCCTCTCAGGCTGGTGTGTGGAGGGAAAATAAGGTAGAAGGAGATTTCAGGAAGATGATCCTCCACCCCATACACCAGGGCAGGATCAGCAGTGCCAGAAGTCTTCCTCATTTGACCATTTGCTCCTGACCCCCTCAGAGGTGAAGGCTCCCCACCACTCCTAAATAATGGATTTCATGAATTATCCTTATGATTACATTTTCTAATGTACATTTCCTACCTTTTACAGCCAGGAACCTGGAGCAAAGAGAAATTTTGGACAAGTGAAATTCACAGGGTGAATTAGTGCTGCAGTTTATCTAATGAGAAAGCACAAAAACTGTGTAACTTACCAGGATACCTGCAGCATCACTTTGGACAACACTTGCAAATCCTGGAACTTTTACAATTTTTCAGTTGCTTTTCATCATTTGAGGTTATGAGCCTCTTGGAATTTCTGTTTTCTTGCATGGCATTGTTGGACCATTTTCACCACCAGAGAGCTGCAGTGACTTCCTTCAAGGCACACCTTTTTCTCCAGATTATGAAAGGAATCAGGTAGCAGCAGGCAGACAGCACTGCCCTGACCCTGGCGTGGCTCTGGGTGCAGAGATTGGAGCTTGGTTTTGCTGAATGGCCACTTTCCAATGCCCCTCATCCCAGCTCTTCCAGCTCTGTCCAGCAGCTGCCTGACCTGCTCCCCTGCTGGGCTGGAGCCTGGAACAATGCTCAAATAGCTGCTTTTAACAGCTCCTCATCTCCAGCTTTCCCGTGGCATCTGGTGAGCACAAATTGCCTCGTTAGACTTCTGCAATCGGAAGGAACTGCACTGCCAAAGCCATGTGGGTGACAGAGCCACGTTCAACCATGTCCAAGGTGGAAATTTAATCCAAAGAGATGCTGCATTAAAGAAGCTGTGAACAGACTCATGTAAGGAATTTATTTGCAGATCTCAAGGACTGTGTTGAACAACTCATAAAACACGTGAAGTCTATGAGGGAATGTGCTGTTAGAATTTCCACCAAGTTTGTAACAGCAAACTCTTAAATTCCATGTTCTAGGCCAAATCCACTCTACATGCTAATGGCAAACAAGCCTTGGATCCAGGTGTTGCTAATGCAAGAGGAGTCTAGGGGAGCAGCTGAGTGATGAACATCTCCCGAATTGTGAAATGAAGTTGAAAGTTTAGCTGTCGGTCGGGAAAGCGGACGCGACAGAGCTCCCTTAGACTTTAATAGGCTTGCGTGGCTGCTTTCATGATTTAACATTTATAGTCCCTCTCTCTTTCGCTTTCGTATGGAGATATGAGCATCCTTGCAGAGGGCACTGGTCCTGAGCAATCACTGTCTGCCTACGGAACAGATTAAAACGCCTCCCCAGCCCTGCGAACAAAATAGGGCACCTAATTGAAAGCCACACCACGAGTGCTTCTCCATCCCCCTCCCTCCCCAGCACTACATCTTCATTGCATCTTTTGTCTGCTCTACATCAGATGCAGCTTTCTTGCTTGCTCTGAATGAAAACAATCCCTGCCTCCCCGTGGCGAGGATGACAGCCTCTTCCCCGAGCGTGAGCACTAAAAGAGAGCCGCGCTCGCTCTGTGTACTTTGGGAGGCAGGAATATTTCGAGGGACTAAATTAATCCCTCACATCTTCAAAGTGCGTGGCACAGATTTGAACTTCAGCTCCCACAGCGGTTAAAGCAAAGCAGAGGAGATGGGGTCCCCTGGGTTTAATTCCCACTGAGCCCCGGCGCGACGAGCGCAGCTCGGCTCTGATGTGCTCAGCGCTGCAGGCAGGGGTGGCAGGTGTCTGTCCCGTGGGATCTGTCCTCCCACTTTCACTTTGGGGAAAGCTTTTTCCCAGTCCCCCAGCTGAAACATCCAAGCTGTTGGGAAAAGGGCTACAGGGGAAAAGGAAGAATTGTACAATATGACAGTTTGGGAGCACACGCTGCCTCTCGCTCCTCCGAAATGTGTCGCGTAGGCAAAGCGCGCAGCTGTGCGGGGCTGGAATGGCCTCTTGGTGCTCCTGCCTCAGAGCCAGCAGCATTTATGGGCTCAAAGGACAGAAGAGGCAGGGGCTGCCTTGGCTCTGGGGGAGCACCAGCCAAGAGATGGAGACTGCGAAAAGCAGCTGTGTCCCAGCTTTGCCAGGCAGTAGGTGCCTGTGCAGAGGCCAGGAGCGAGCTGGAAAGCCATCGGTTCAGCAGGCCAGGGCTTGCCAGGATGCCTCTTATGCAGGCTTTGTTTGCAGATGTGCCAGCCTGGCTCCCTCCCTCCTGGCCGTGAGCAGAGCCAGCAGCCCTCACCCACGGTTTGGTGCCATCAGGTGCCCAGCTCAAACACCAGCCCCAGGGAGAATCTGGGTTTAGAGTTTCTCCTTGGCTTTGCTTTCTCCTGCAGCTTTTTCTTACATAATATTCCCTGCCCCTTCTTTCACAGCAATGAAATGTCAAAGTTCTGGCTATATAATTAGACCAAGAAATTCCAGCTCCCCACTCCCAAATGGGCTGAGGGTACTGAATCTACTGAAAATCAATGTCCCTTATCAGCTGCAAAATTGTTGTTGCAGGAGGAGAGTCACGAACAGCCTCTGGTTTTGATGAGTCCCTCGTACCTGGCTGTTCACCTGCTGGGCTCAGCTTCTCACTGAGGGGGAATGGTTTTATCCAAAACAGAGGTGAGAGCACAGAGTGCTGGTTCAGAGGACGTTACCTTGGAAAAGAGAGGGAGAACCTTCTTCTCCAAAGACAAAGAGGGAGTTTTTGATCCGACACAGACTTCTCCCCAGGCTGTCACAACAAGCAGCTTCTAATGGAGGTTGCCCTCGCAGAGTGCAAAGTCTCTTGACAGCAAAAAGGCAGAGATGTGCTGCCTCAGGAGAGCTGTGATTTGAAGGCAACAATGAACTGTGTGTCTTGCTGTGTTTTCCCCCTTTTGGATCCGAGTAGGATTTCTTCTGTGTCTGTAGGCAGAGGACACCCTTGAACAGAAACCCTTGCATCCCACAGTGCTGCACGATGTGCCTCAGATCATCAGGAATCCCCCAGCTCTCACTCGAATTGCAATTGCCTCTCTGGATGTGAGTGATGTGAATCACTGGGATTTTCTCAAGGCTACAATGTGTGAGGGGTACATGTACTCACTTTCATTTCAGAATTGAAATTCCAGTGTGTCACTCACCCCTTGGACCAGAAAGAAAAGTTATCCCTGTTGTGAAAGGGGCAGACATTGCTATATTGGTATGAACAAGGTTTTAGCCACACTTTTTTAGCCACATTATAAAAATTAATAGTTTCCTATCTTCCCTTCCTTTTCAAAGATACACAGATGCGTTCATCTTGATGTTGTAAAGCCAGAGCTCTGTTAATCACTGTGCCTAACATATCATGCATTTTTGATGGGCTGATTTTTATCAAATTGCTCACCCCGTGGAGCTTTACCATGTCTAAATTCTTAAAAAAACCCTCCTTTACTCTTCCTTAAAGCAGGATACAACAGTCACAGTTACCATCTGCGTTTTATCATGAGTTCTTTTTCCTCTCTTTTCAAATGTTTGACACAACTGGGCAGAGTCAACTTCCCATTTTCTCCATGTGTGACATTGCTCAGTGGCAGCTGCTGAAAGAAAAGCCCCATCATAATCAGTGTGTTTTGCCTGTAGCACAAGGCATTTCAGCAACACTGAAAAGCTGAGAGGAAATAGGAGATAAGTTGGAAATCATGAGCTGAAATGCGCATTTCCATTTTAGAGATTAAATTAGAAAAATATATTATCATGAATTTAAAACAGCATCATCAGCCAGCTTGACAGCTCATCTGGGCTCACGCTGGGCTGTTATTGAGGGAACTTGGGCCAACATCCAGCCTTGGGATCCTGATCTCTCTGGTGTTCAAAGGCTGCATGGAGCTCTGGGGCGGTGCTGCTCGGTGGGGAGCAGAAGAGGATTCTGCTGGAGGCAGAACCTGCTGACTGAAGCACTTTGTGAACTCAGTGACCTGCCAGCAGTACCACGGGAAAGTGCTGCTGACCCATCAGCAGCGAGGAGGAAAGGGACATAATGGTGAAAAATTTGCTCAGCTGGAAGAACTGAGATCAAATAAAACTGTCCTGTGGAGAATGTAACAGGCAGGTAAATGAACAACCATTTTCTGGCCACCAGGAGCATTGCAGTCCCACTGCACAGGTGACCCAGCTGCAGTTGCATGGGTTTGGATGACATTCAGGGACAATCCCCAAGTGACAGCACACAGGAAGAAATCTGGAGGGTGTTTCCAATACCTCAGTGGATGTATCTTCAGAATCAAACCAGGGATCAAACCCAAGGCTCCCCATGGAACACATGCACCCCTGCAGGAGGTTGTGAACTCGTCTCATCTGTGGCTCCTGGCTTTGTTCCTTCAGTGGCCCCGAGGCAGGGACTCTCAAAACACAGCTCTGTAGAAAACATTAGGGAAAAATTCTGTGTCCCATCCTGCTAGTGGCAAAGATTAGGAGTGAATCTGTTCCTTGTCATTGTAGCTGTTCCACTGCCCATATTCCTGCCCAGCAGGAATTCCTCCATGGTTTACCTTTTCTAAGTTTTCCCCTTTTTGACCATTTTCTCCGTGTAGGCATTGGAGTAGGTGAATAGACTGCTGTGATATACCAAGCTCAACCCTTCTTTTTGGTGAAAGCAGGAGAAAACAGATGCAAAAAAATCTCTTTTATGAACCAGATTAGAGAGATGTGTTCATTTCATCACCTCTAAAATGTGGGGAAAGGATCTGGCCTTGACTGATAGGGTACTTCTCTATGCAATGCTGTTTCCCTGGACCTTTTGAAATACTCAGTGCTCATGTGGAGAGCTGAAAGTCCTAAGAAAAGTTAAATTCTACATTAATTAAACAATCAAGCTGCAAAGATGTGTAAAGAAGGAAGATGACACCTTCAGCCAGCCACTCTCTTTGGCTACTGTGTGTGTAAGGTAAAATATGTGAGCTTAAACGTCTCATTTCTCAGAGTCCTTTCCTCCAAGCAGAGAATTAACGCAGGCAGGGTATCAAAATAACTTCTAGAAGTTGAGCCAGAACAAAGAAGTGTTACCCAGGGAGGAAGCTGCTTCACAGCTTTTTTGGAATGAGATCTGCTCTTCAAGATGGTTTAATGAAGAGGGAAAGAGAGGAGATGTCAGCAGGCTGTGCATATGGAATAGGGTTAGTCGTTTGGAGAGAAATTAAAAATAGGTAGATTGTTGTGCCAGTTTTTCCTGTCTTCTGTTATAAATGGTCTCAATATCTAGCAGGGAAACCACTGGGAAGATACAGAAACTGGAGGAGCAAAGCAGCACAAAATGTGCAACAGGGTCACTGAGTGAAAGCCACACTGAAGATCTGAACCTCTGACCGCTGGCAGGGACCAGAGCCTGGGCAGAGAGCAGGCAGGGCTCAGGTTTTATTTCTCGATTCAAACACAGCTGAAGGAAATCCTTTCTCCTTTAGCAGGATTTTGGCTCCATAGTACAGAACCACGAGCAGTGCTGTTCCTGTCCCTGCGGGTCTGGTGGTGGCACAGTGGCACCTGGGCACGGTGACATGTCACAGGGGGAATGTGGCATCTGCCAGTCATCCAGGGCTGAAACAGGCACTGATGCTGGTGAGGTGTCTGTGCAGGATGCAGGGTCACACACCAGCTCCTTGACAATAAACTGAGCTTCTGCTCTCACAGAAGGGTCAAGTAGAATGTGAGATTCACGTGTGGTGTGAAAAAAGAGATACTTCTGCCTGAATGGAGGTCTGCAGTGCTATAAGGCCACTGCCACAGCCAGGGAGGAGAATGCATTCCCACAGACTTACCTGTTGAGGACTCATTCTATTTTGATTTCATTGATCCCACCAAAGTCAGTGTCAAGACTTGCTAAGATGATATTTTTAAAAGAAGTTGTGATGCCGTATTAGCACCCACAGCTGAATTTTGGCTTTCCACAGCCAGTAGGAAAAGTCAATGAAGGTTTTTTCTCATCAAGAAAATCCATGGAAAATCCACAGAATGTTCAATCAGTAGCAAAACCCACAGAAAGAATCCTGTAGGAAAAGACTCTGGGCTTGCCAGGCTTCTGGTTGGGAGGCTGTGTTGCCTGGCTCCATCACCAAAGGTGGGGACAGACTGCTGGGGATTGGGACCTTACAGCTGGCAAATATCCCCAATTCCTGCCTGTTGGCACCCTGTCCAGGACATGTGCCTTGAGGCTCCATTAGAATCAGCACTACAGGAGAGGTGGAGCTTCCATGAACTTTTCTCCTGTATCCGAATAAACACGGTTTGCATTAATTTGTGCTGATCTCTGCATGTCTCCATTATATGGCTGTGTGCATCTATAATTATTTCTCTACAAATGAATGAAGGGACATTTCTCTCAGAATTGCAGATTGCCATCAAGATGAGCTTGGCTGGAACCACCCACACAGCCCAGAAATGAAGTGTTTTCTCCCGTCAGCTGTCTCCTAAGTAAAACCAATACATCTTTGGACATGCTGATCCAGGTTGGGGGTCTGGCATTCAAAAGAGAGAAAATTAAAGCAAGGGGTTGGTGCACAGGCTTGATTTCACCAATTCTGTTGCTCTAGGACGGGGAGTGTGGCCCCTGCCATCCTCTCTGGTGGGCTGTGAGGCAGCAGGAGGAGGGGGATGAGGTCTGGCACCAGCTCATACTGTGCACACCAGGTGCCCGTGGGCCTTCCTGCAAGGTGCTCCCACAGACTAATTACAGCTGTCACCTGATTGATTTTTTTCTTTGACCATTTCATACTTTTCCAATAGTGCTTTTAAGATTATAAAGCCCCCTGGCTCTTTGACTTTCCTGTTTCAGAGGCATCCTGGGCTCTATTCAAAATTTTGATACAAACCCCAAAGCTTGAACATGAGCCAGGCTCTCTCCTTCCCAAACTGGCAGGCTGAAAGGAAAGCAATGAACATATTTTTCACAGTTATGCATCTTGCATCTGACTCAGGTTGTTGTTATTATGCAGTAAGTGTTTCAGTCTGAACATTAAAGAAAAGAAAAAATGTTCAGGTCCTAAGGGGGGAACAAAATCCACTAATCCAACATAGGCTTTATTTGCTTGTTGACTACCAACTGATGTTGAGAACGGCGGGACTCCCAGAGCTTCAAACAAGATTAGAGAGTAGGAAATAGGACATTTATTTCAACTCAGATACTTATTTAAGTCTTCATTCTAGCTACACAGCTAGGTATTTGGACATCTGGCAAGAGCGCTTGGCAGCACACAAGTTCTGAAAATGTTGTTAATCTTTAAAATCAATATTGCACTTAGGAAATTGCTCACCTACCTGCATGTTTGTGAGTGCTAATTCGTCCAGATGCCATTTCTTAAGTCATTAATTATTCAGGAAAAGGCATTACTTTATCACTCCTGGACAACTTATACCCCCCCTATAACCATTAACGTATAAAATACATTATTACTATTTATTCATATCACTTAGAAGACTTTAAAAATGTTTGTACGTGATTTTCATAACTAGGACCCACATGCTGGTTAAAAAGTACATGGACACAGCAAACTCACCTTGTGAGAGGATGCTGGGCATCGATGAGTTGCAGTGTGGTCCTTCTGACCATGAAAGTCCTGTTGTCCCTCCCGTAATTAATGCTCTGAATCTCATACTATTAAAATACTAAGCCAAATCTTGCTTTGCTTAAGAATCAGAGGGCTTGAAATAGAGACTCTGAAAGTCAAACAATGGGGTGGTTGTCATTTTCTGAAGCTGCTGTATTTGATTTGCCTTTAACTCAGTTAAGTGTCTTGGCAAACCTTTCATTTGAAATCTGTAGAGGCTGAGCATCACACCCTGCTAGGCCTATCAACAGATGGTGGAATTACTGGAGGCAAAATGTATATCTTTATGCTCCGTTTTTTCCCCCCCCATCATTATACTAATCATGCATTGAAATGATCAGTAACCCCAGAGAGTGACAGATTTGTTTGCAGCAGAGGGCGACCCTGGAAAAGCGTGGGACTAACAGGCACACAGGTGGTAGGGCTTTTCCCAGCATGGGCTGACTTTTGTTGGGGGAAACTCAGAAGCTGATGGTAAACAAGGAAATCAGGTCTGCATCCCGGAGAGCGGGGAGTTTGGAAAATTGCAAATTTTGGATTGCAAATGCGCAATTGTGCAGGAGGTGTGAGCCCAGCTCTGCCTTGCTCCTGAGGTCAGGGAGGAGCAGTTGGGTGGGCAGGACCAGGCGTGGAAGCTGCAGGGACCTTGTACCTGGTCCATCCCCTTTCTGGGGGAGATGAAACCTGTCACATCCTCATGATGCTCCAACACCGAGCCCTCTGAGCTCAGACCACCCTGGAACCACCCTGGCAGCCCTTCCCATTCACACTGCAGCTCTTAGCTCTTCGAGGAGATCCTCCACACACCAGGCTCAGTTAAAGTTCTGCAAAGCTACAGGCAAAAAATCCCTTCAATTCAGTCAGCTTGCCTCTCTTGTGTGCATTCTGCCCAAATGAACTGGAAAGAAATCAAACAAAGAGGCCCCTGCATTTTCTCTTTACTGAGCTCGCTAACCTTTCCTTCATTAATCATTAATCGTGGAGCTGATTAATTTACTGTGGGAGTGAGCTTTCATTATTCCCCCCACACCCCCAGACAGTGCTGTTCTGTGAGGTGCCCACACATTTCTGGAGCACCCAGTGCTAGCACTCTGTGGGGTTTGCTCCTGCACCTCAGGGAACCTGTCAGATTGCAAACACATCCCACAGCAAACTCCCCTGGCTTCCCTCTCACAGAGTGCATTTCATCTGTTGTCCCCAGAAGGACCATTTTATTTACAAGCAAAGCTCTTAAACAAGAGGCACATCCCAGAGAACTATTTGCTCCTGTTGCCCTCTGGGTGATACTATTTTATTTAAAAAAACCCTGAACATTTCAAAATAATCTGCAGACTGAAAAGAAAAAATACAGGTACAGGTGAACCTTAATATACAACATAGATATGAAATGAAATTCAATCATGCAGAAATTGCCAACAACTTATTATAGATGAATGGGATGGGAAGTGCATTTTGTCTAATCCCAAGGCATTTTAAAATAACTATTCAGCATCCTCTCACCTGAAATGTATCATCTTATTGATTTTGAGCTGACTTTTGCAGATTGACTCCAGCTGCCTGTTTGGCTTTCATGCTTTCAAGTCCTCAACTGCCCAGAAAATGGTGCCACTGCCATTCTCAAAGATGTTTTTAGTCTTTAAGGTTTAAGGTGAACTAGAACAATAGCTGGGAATGAGAGCAGCTGAATAATAACTGCAGCCAGCTGGGAATAATGAGCACAGAGCCACAGCTGAGCTGCTCCGTTATGGGATGGAAAATCTGGGTGGTTTTAAGGATTAACCAGCTACACAAGCAGGAGAAAGTATTTTCAATTGGAACAGGATTTTGGCAATTTTCACTGTGCAACATGGTCAAACAGGAAAGAAATGTCAGGTCACTTGTTACAGTGATTTATCTGCCAGCTAACTTGTTCCTCCTCAGGCCTTCTGGTAATGTTCAAGACCTCCTAAGAGATCTTCCAGGCTTCCCCCAGATGTTCTTTTGTCAAGTACAGAACTCTTTGCAATGGAGAACAAGCCCAATCAGGGCATAAACACCAGGGCAGAAAAAGTTAAAAGGGGATTAAAAAAAAAAAAAAGAAAAAAAGAAAAAAAAAAAGCTCTGCAGATATGGGAGAGAAATGAGAGCATATCTCACTTTCAGGGTTGAAATTGCATTTCAGGGCTGGTTCACTGAATCATGAACTTGGACTGCAAGGGTTCCTGGTCTGAGCACTTAGCAAGTCCATTCAAGTGTGCATGGCTGGGAGATTTCCCTCTGAGAGTTTATGGTTAATATAATCTTCAGTCCTGACAAATTTATGCAGAGTCAGAACATTTCAAACACAGCCAACTCAAATGCTATCCAAATACCTCTCTGTTCAACAAACACCATGGGCAGAGTTCAAATATATCTTGGAGAAACAGAGGAGTGTGAGGGAGCATCAGACATAGCAGATTGTACAGGGGTCCCTGGAGCACCTGCAACTGGTGGGAAGATCCTGCCACTGCTCAGGGTGTCCAAGAACCATGGAAATGTGGTTGAAGAGTAGAGTAAAGAAGCTCTCCCTCCTTCCAGCACTCCCTTTTTCTGGGGCACTCACTGGGCTACCTGTGTGCCTGTGGGCAAACACTCAGCAAAAAGGCCAAATTTCACTTTCAATCCGAAAGGTGCAAATTGACCCCAAATGGTTGCTGATCTGGAAATACTGAGAGCAGGATTTAGCTGTCATAAAGCTGGGCTAGAGCAAGTCTTCTACAAAACTGAATGTGTCTGAGATCAGAGCTGATATTCCAGCCTTGCTGGCCTTGTTGGCCTTGTTGTTCCAGCTCAGGATATTCTGTGAATCTGTAACTCACAGCCAGGGTGTGCATGGAGCCCTTTGCCCTGAGCACAGAGTTGTGCCAACCCTCAGCACCTCCTGCTCAGTGCTTTGGTGGGTGAAGATGGGTCCAGCAGTGTGTTAGGACAGCTCAGAGCTTGGGGTGGCTGTGTAGTTAAACTGGTTCTGGCTGTCCTGGCCATCCCTTCCCATCTGCAAGCTCTCAGCAAATACCTTCACAATAGTGGAGGAGGCAGAGATGATTTTAGCACCTGGCAAAAGAAAGCAGGTGACTCTGAGAGCTCGAGCGGCGAAATCTCAAGCACTGATTCCCCAATCGTCGCTCGCCCCATCCTTCCTTTCATCCCTGTTGGAGAGCATCCAGAGCTGCCCAGCAGCTCCTGCAGCTCAGCAGAATGACAGAACAGCACGCCAGTAATTCTGACATAACAAGAATGACACATTAATCTCACAGCTGGGCATCACCAGCCACGGCCAAAGCTCTGTGCAGACAGGAATCAAAGCAGAGTTGCACCGTTTGTAGGTTGCACCGTTCAAGGGAACCCAGGGTAGCTGTCCCTCAAAGGGGAGCAGTGGGTTTGAGCACAATGTGGTTCATGGGATATGGAGATTAAAAATGGAGCGTTTCTTTAGTCTAAATTGTAGCTTTGGTTTTTGAAAATTAATCGCAGCGGGTTAGAGGGCCCAACACGTTTTTAGAGAGATACAAAAGCACGGTAATCTTTGTTAAAAAAAAAAAAAAAAAGAAGAAAATAGTGTGTTGTAACAGCAACACTGCCAGAATTACAGCTAATGTTGAACCACAGGGGCTCTACTAAGCAGACATAACTTCACCTTAAGCATTCAGCTAATTCCCAGGTACCATCAGGAGACAGCTCTCCTGTCAATCACTTATGGGTGCATGACAGCTTATGGCTTAACTGCTCCTATCTTGTATCATTTAACCAGATACTCTCTGTTTTGACATTCATGACTGAGATACTTGGCTCGTAATTGGGAATGAGTACAACAGAGCAGAACAGAGTGATTTCCTTCCCCGAGGATGGTTGTTAGGGTGATGTGGCACTCTGGTGCTTGACTCACTGTGTGACAGAAACCCAGCAGTGCTACAGAACGGAGCAAGCAAAGGCTCATGTGTGCCTGAAAATGGAGTTTTCCTGGGGGTAGATGAGAAAGAGGACACTGACCAGGTGCCAGTGGCCTCATCCATGCTGGTGTGTTGGGCTCTGCATCAGCAGGACCCAGGAGCTGGCATAGCCCTGGCCCAAAGCTGGGGCACACATGACTGTGGTGATGCCAGAGGGGTGCTTCACTGCAGGGCAGAACCTGAGCATCACCATGGACCTGAGCTGCATCCTCTGCTTGAGCACTGTGTTATTTGGGTTTGTTTTACACGTTTAGGAGGATTTCTGGATTATAAAAATATGTCTTCTCCTTGGTTGTTATTTGACCTCCTCCATTTTCTTAATGGAGGGTAATATGCAGACACCCCAATGAAAACTGCAGTAGTGGATTCTGCTTCTGTCTGAAGGGGAAAGTGTCCAGTGATCAAACAAGGGGAACCAGTGCTGCCCTATTTCACACCCACCAGACCTCTGGATTTTTACCTAAGTCAAATAAGAGAAAAAACTGATGCTGATTATCACTTAGATCAGAACCAAGATGGAGAACATGCATGTCAGAACAACAATATTATTCTTCCTGAATATGTATGACAGAAGAAAACTGATAAAGCTATTGACAGCACAAACCAGAAAGAAAT
Source organism: Entomyzon cyanotis (assembly GCA_024500445.1). Classification (NCBI taxonomy): domain Eukaryota; kingdom Metazoa; phylum Chordata; class Aves; order Passeriformes; family Meliphagidae; genus Entomyzon; species Entomyzon cyanotis. The sequence goes on along the minus strand of JAKEPQ010000743.1, from coordinate 4,170,720 downwards.
ATGAGATGAGAGGAGATTGAGTTCCTTGATCTGTTTGATGTAACCATTACTGTCAGGTGAGTATCCTGATTAATACAGGTATCTCATTCCGACTGGATGGATCAGGCCACTTTGTCTTTTCAATAATCTATAGAGCTGAACCTGGCATTAATCTTATTAATGGAACTATTGTACTGCTTACAAATTAATTTCCAACCTCAGATTATCTACTGGATGTGCTCGTGTGCAGAGGGATGTATTTCCTCTGAACTGTAAGAATGGGAATCCCCCCAAAGTTCTCTGCATTTGAAGATTTCAAAATTGACTCCTGATGTTGAGCCTTCAAATGTAGATTCTGAGTGTCCAGATGCAGGAAATATAATCTTTCATTTCTGCTCTTTAAAACAATGCTGCTGTTTGTATCACATGGAAACAATCCTGTAGATTGCAGTGTGATGATTTCAGATTAAATTTTAATAACGCTGCTGGGTGGAAAGGATTTATTGGCAGGTGAATAAATCCCCAATAAATATTGGTGAGAAGAGAAAAACAGCCTGTGGGGACCATTCAGTGTAGCCAAAAAGGAGTTTTGGTTTCTAGTCCAAGAAAAGGGAGTCCAAATGGGAGTGAAAATTTAATCACCTCACTCATTGCAGTCCCCATTTGTCAAAATTGTTTCCTTTGATGAAGTTTCCCCCTTCTCAAAAGAAGGCTCTTGAAGTGCAAGTGTCTCTCAAGGGGCCAGGAAGCAGGAGAAATGGTTCTGAAGCTGAATGTCACAGCTGAGAGGAAAAGGACACAGGAAAATGAGGAGCATGAAGGGAAGCTCAGGAAATGACTGATGATATCTCCTGAGCATGTTTGAATGCATGCACCCAGGTATCCTCTTTATAAAAAAACAAACAAAAATGAGTAAATTGAGCTCTAATATGAATTTGTTAATTGAAAAAGACCCTGCTACTCTATCAAGTATATTCCTGTATTTTTGCAAGGCTGTGTTTAGCTAGGCCATGTCTTTTTTCAGAATTAATAAAATCTTTTCCATACAGACTTTATATGGAAGAAACTATTTTTCTGGAGGGGATTGCACCTCAGATGCTGGTGGGTTTTTTTTTCTGCAGGTACCTGTGTCTCTTGCACAGTTGGTGGCACCCTGTTCTTGCAGGTTCTCACCTCCCACTGCCTGGAAATAAAGACTGCACTGGGCTCTCCTCCATGTACCTTGGGAGGTTCAGTTTGGGAAGAGCCTCTTCTCATAGATTCTGTACTCACAAGGCTGCAAGATGAGAAACAGAGCAGGCATTAGGGTGTAATCTCACTCAGAGGCAAACTCACAGCTCAGCCTTGCTGACAGCAGTGGGCTGGGCTGGGCTGCACAAGGGCACAGTGCTGCCACAGCTCAGTATTCACCCCAAAGCAGAATAATAATCCATCCTTCCTGCCCTGGAGATGATCTGCCCAGTGAGTGGGAGGTCCCTCTCAGCCAGGGTGAGGCAAAGTCATTTAACCTGACAGCTGAGAGACAATCCCCTCTCCAAAATGCCCTTTCCAGAGTGTGCCAGACCTTTATATAGGCAGCTGTGGTTTTTCTGCCTCACATTGATGGAACATGAAAGTTAAACACCTAATCATTTAGATTTCTGTTCAGGCAAAAATTGAACTGACAATATTATAATAGTACTATGTTTTAGCTATTGTTACCACCTATGTTTGAAGCTTAAAGCTGTCAGGAACTCGAATAAAATGAAATTGAAGTGACAAAAAGAAACAATTCCTTGTTTAAAGCCCTAATTTCTGCACACCTGCTTGGCTGCAGCTGCTGTGTGTCAAAATAAGTGGAGATAGGGAATGCCCCATCCCAGATGTGGTGAGACCCCTGTGCCTGGGGCAGCTGGTGCCTCTGTGTGACCAAAGGATGCTGCAAAAAACCCCATGAACAACCCCTTGTGTCTCCAAGCCCATAAAGCAGAGGTGGACACAGCCTGAGGAAGTGCAGGCACTTAATTTCAGCCTGAAAGTCACCGTGCATTTAAGACATGTATTGATCTGCGTCCTGGGCGAGCACTTTATGAGTGATTTCTTATGTAAGTGTCAGGTGAGAGGCATGAATAGAGACCTAATTAAAGTGTATACAGAGCACAGGCAGTAAATCTCCCTGGCAATGTCAGCCTGCCTTGGAGCAGCCCAGGAGAGCAAACAAGATGGCATAAATGAAAGATAAAGAAATACTAACAGTCTGCAACAGCTTGGCTCATGGGACACTAATGTGGAGCAGCTGGGGATCTTGAAGGAGAAAAGGTGCTATTCTTGGGACATGTTCCACAGTCCTAAACCACAAAAAAAAGGGAATTTTGCTCTTAACTTAAATAACAGCCTTGTGTTTCTCCCCTGTGTCATAGCCATTATTCCGTCACTGTTTTAAATTAATGTTGTCTCAATCTGTGATCCATCCCAATAGGCTTTTATACCCACTGTAACATTGCAGAGACAAAGACAGTGCAGAAATAATAGGGGAGTGAAAAAATTATTATTATTTTTTTATTAGAGAACCATCAGTATTAGGACAATGAGATATTAGGTTTTTTATGACAGGGCTGCTGTCTTTTGAGGAGGAGTGGGCCCTGCTCACCATGAGCTGGGTGAGATACAGCATCCTCACATTCAACTTTTGGATGGGCTGAAGATCTCACAGCTACAATGAATTTACAGCTTTATGACATTTTCCAAAGCAAAGTGATTTTGGATGTGTCTATCAGGATGGATGAAAACAGATGCAAGTTTTTTCTGCCTTTAGTCTTGGCTAGTTGAAAATTCTGGTGTGGAAGTTACACGCAGCATCCTTCTGCTTTTGGGAAATACCACAGCCAAGGTAATAAATACTAGTGGAAATAAATACTACACTATATTGGCTTGGGCATAGCGCAGCACTAACTTATCTCTCCAGCATTTTGGACTAGAGCTGGCTTGTGTTTGTGCACAAAGGAGCTAAGGTCCAGGTCAAGGTATTAAACACTGACTCCCCCAAATGACTACCCAGAGCTGAATTACACCTGCTTTGGTTTGGGGATTTGGGGTGGTTGTTTTCTTTAGTTTCTCCTGAAGATGGGACTTGAGAGTTTTTCCAAAAGGTACCACTTCTTTCTTACAAAAAAATGGTCCAGAAAATGCACTGTTTTCCCTCTAAACTCCTGCAGTGGTCCTTGGGCAAGGAGAATGCTATTCCCAGCCTTTTATCTTGGCTGTGTGGTCGGGGACCTATTTAAATTTTACTCATCTGTTCTCTTCATTAAGTCTGCATTGGGGTGAGAGTCTTTTTTACCTCTGGGTTTCCTTCCATTGTGCCTGTGCCCCTCCTGGATAATGTGATGGAGCAGGGCACGCCAAGGAAATCTGCTCCTTTGTAAAGCCAGTCATTAATAAGAATCAAGATGGCTTTACCACAGGGGTGCCAGCATCACTTGGCTGACAATGTCCCTTACAATCCTGGAGAGGTTTTAATGGATTGAACAGGTTGATGTTGTCATTTCCAATTTGCTCAACCATCTGACAGTGTTCCCAACAATTAGCACGTACAAAATACGGAAATGTGTTATCTTTTGCATTAAAAAAAGAAGACGGGAAGCTGCCTGGTCTCTGGAGTTGTATAACAACTTGTTATTCTGAAGTGCTTGCTTTGACTTTAAATAGATTTCAGTACAGCAGAGTCACCCTAACCTTGGGATAAATTTAGCTGTCGCCTGAGTCAGTAGCGGGCTTTGGGATCATTAAAAGCCCATCAGGAATTAGCACGCGCTTCCTGCGGTCGGAAATGCTGGAGGTGCTGGTTCTGCTCCTGCAGCCCAGGGATGGGCAGTGCTGGCCCCACTAGGGGACAGGGAGCACTGCTGGGACCCCCATGCACAGTGCCAGTCTCTGCTGGGACCCCCATGCACAGTGCCAGTCGTTTCCCCTCTGCAATCCCCACCCCAGCACTGCACAGCAAAGCACGGGAGGAGCAAAGTGACTTACCCAAGGGCACACAGAGGGATGGAGCCAAGCTCCAGTCACCTCGTGTGCTGGATCCTGCAGGGGGACAGAGAGAGAAGAGGCAAACCAGGATAAATAAACAGTCATGAATCAGGAGGTGCTTCAAGGGAGGTCATCCACTCTTGGTTGTTGGCATGAAAAGGTTGCTTTTGTTTCTGGGGTGGACATGAAGCTGTGAAATGCAGCTGTCAGCTAAGGAGAGAGTGAAAGGAACACTTAACATCAAAACCCTAAAGGCAGCAGACATATTTTTTAGTGTGATGGCAGCTGCAGTCATTTTAGACCCACCATATTTTGTGTTAAAAAGAAATACGTCTTCTGGCTCCTGACATGGGGCTGTTCTTGCACTGCCTGTGGCACAAAGTCACCTTCTCTGAGAGTGGGGCAGATTGAGGACATGTTGAGCTCTCCAACAGGATGAGGGTTTTGCACTGAACTCCAAGTGCAAAGCAGTAGGAGGCTCTACTTAGGAGAGGCAGGGTTCATCCCCAGGTTTTTCCTTCCCCACCCTCAGTGAGCATCTTGCACAGCTGTGTGTTGGGATGTGCCTGTGCTTTTGGGCACATCCTTTCTTTCTATCCCTCCGAGGGGGAGGAGGGATTTGGGGAGCAACAGGAGGCCCGTTCAGAGTGCATGTGGCTTTTGTGGGAACCACAGAGGAAATCTTCCTTTAAATGAAGCAGCCAGGCCAGGCTTGGTGACATGTTCCCACCTAGGATGAGGGCAGGAGTAAGACCTTCCCTTGCCAACCCCTGTCAGCAGGCAAGTGACCCTTATTTTTCACTGTATGGCACCAGATGATGAATAATGGCTCAGGTGTTGCTCCCTGTGGTAAGGCAGGGCCTGTAACCCAGAGGGTCAAGGCCTTGGCAGGCTGCATCCATCTTGGCAATGAGAGCAGCACTCGTAAACCAGCACCAAACATCTCATCTCCTGGGTATGCAGCCGGGATAAAGGGACAAAAAGGGGAGAGGGGAGCCCCAAACCTGCTATCTGACCTTCATCTGTGCATTCAGCAATGCTCTGGGGGCTGCAGCTTTCCATGCTTTAGATATCTGTGTTTTTAACCTCTGGGGATTCCTCCAGGGCTTTGGTGCAACCACCCATGGCTTGTAGGAAAAGCAACTACCAACCATTCGAGCCTTTGAGCATCAGCCTCATGAGCATGTAGGAAATGAAGGTCTCCTCCTCAACCAACCAAACCCCAAGCCAGGAGCGTAGGAAGATTTTTGTTTCTTTGCAGGTTTTCATGCTGCTTTTCCTAGAGACAGTTTTGAGAAAGACTGTCAGAATATCTTCAACAAAATACTAAAGAAACACACTGGGAACTGTGAAAGCTCAGAATTGAATATAAATATGAACTGACAAGCTGCTTCATTTGGTATCATTAAACTTCACAGTTAGACTTTTTTTGAAAACCAAATTATCATGTAAAAATATGCCTGTAGTGTTAAACTTGAGATGAAAACTGCTTATTTTTGTGTTTAGTGTGATAACTAGTAGAAGGAAAAGTTTCTGTGGTCTGATGTTTCATAGCGTTTTGATTTTTACATTCATGGCAGCTTAATTATGAATAATATTCATGATGCTGCAAACACATGGGGGTTATAAAAGTGAGGCAAGCCAGGGTGATTTCAAGATTACTTGATGCTCTGAGGTTTAACCCAAAAGCTGAAGGCGCAGACTAAATGTAGCTGAGCAGCTGAGTCAGAGCATCCCGAGCGGGAGGAAAGAGCTCAGCGCCTGCTGATGCACGAATATCCCGATTTTTAAACGAGAAAAGGGACTTGGCGAGGTCTCCCGGGCAGGCCGGTGTCAGAGGGACCCGAGTGACCGCTGGATGTCACTGTTAAGTCACAGAAGCACCCCGAGCGATGCCCCACTGCCCTGCGCTCCTTCCCCTCGCCCCGGGCTGGACCGCTGCGGAAAAGTGGTGCTTTCCCGTTATTTTTAAGAGTTATGCAAAGTTCAAAGTGCTGAGGCAAAGCTGTTCAGACTCAGGGTGAAATTTAGGACAGCAAGAAAGCAAGAAAGCAAAATGAGATCTGGCTTTATCCTTCCTCTCAAACAAATCTCCGTCCCCACAGCAGCGTAGCTGAGCACTGCCTGGGATGTGGGTTTGTTTGGAGATTCAAGGTGTGGGGATTTGTAGGCGGCTTGATTTTCCTGCTGTTAATGCTGCGGGAGTGAAAAAGAAAAGTGATGTGATTCACAGGCACAAACAAACAGGCTTGATATTAAATCAGAGCAATGAATCCTGCTGCGACCTGGGCGGAGTCCTCAGGACTTTTCTTCCCGCAGGTGGATATGTGGATAAATTCCTTCCTTATCTAAACACATGCTCAATATTAGAATCACAGAGCCATAGAATGATTTAGGGTGAAAGGGGACCTTGCAGCTCATCTTGTTCCAATCCCCCTGCCATGGCAGGGACACCTTCCACTGTCCCAGGTTGCTCCAAGCCTCATCCAGCCTGGCCTTGGACACTGCCAGGGATCCAGGGGCATCACAGCTTCTCTGGGCACCCTGTGCCAGGGCCTGCCCACCCTCACGGGGAACAATTTCTTCCTAAAATCCAATCCAAACCTACTCTCTTTCAGTGTGAAGCCATTCCCCCTTGTCCTATCACTCAATGCCCTTGTAAAGTCCCTCTCCAGCTCTTTTGTTGGCCCCTTCAGGAACTGGAAGACCACAATTAGGTGATCCTGGAGTCTCCTCTCCTCCAGGCTGAACAATCCCAATTCTCTCAGCCTTTCCTCATAGGAGAGGTGCTCAGTGGATGTTTAGGCAGTGTCCTGCTAAAGGAGGCTAGAAATGCCTTTCTCCAGGTGTCTATTTTTCTTCATTCACAGATGACAACATGTCTGTTTTCTGTACAAATTGTAGACAGAGTGTCCTTCTCTGTATTTTTAATGCCAAAGCCATGGAAAATAGGCTGATATTATCAAAGCCTCACTCAGGAGCAGGCCTGCTTAATGTCCACTTTTACTAGAAAGTGGCCTGTTTTTTTCTTAATACGCCATCACAGAAATTTCCTTTGAAAGAAGCACTGTTCTTGAACTCACAATGGGCTGTGACAAACTGTGAATTTCAAACAGTTTCACATTTCATTGCAGAAATTTGTCACCTTTTTTTATATGAGCAAGTCAGTGTAGATGTTTGCTTCAGGCCATTCTAACTCCCCACTGGTCCCATGGGGTGGTTCTTGTGCTGTTCCCACTGCTGCCAGCCCAGACTCATAAGTGCTTGATCTTTTATGATGGACAAGGTCATGGTTTCTCATTTTTTCCCCTAACAGCAGTTTCCCATGCCCTTGGCTGAGTCATGAAATCCTAGGAATGGAGATGGTACCATCAGAGGTGCAGCTTGCAGAGCTCCTTGTAAAACAGCCCATTCCTCCCAAAGCTTGAGGTGTTGATAAGATAAACCCTTTCCTGGGACTTACTTAGCCCTTCCTTTGAACTGTGAGTCCAAATTCACTTTACTTATTCCCTCCACTTCACGGATCCAAAATCAAAAATCTCACTTTTGTCTGTTTGTCTTGATTGGTGTCAGCTGCAATAAAACAGCGCTGTGCCTCAACCCACGGAATGCTCAGCAAGGTGTTTGAGGCTAACCAAAGTGTTTCATTCTCTCCAACGGCTGTCAGCCAAAGGAAGGACAAAATAATCCTCCAGAAAGGAGAAAACAATCTCAAGCCCTGAAATGTTTTGAGTGTATGTATAAAAACACAAGGTATGAGGAGGGCTTAGATTGCAGCTCATCTCGCTGTCACCTCACCAATTTCTTTGATCACCGAGCTTCCTCCCTATGGCCCTGGCTCAGCTCTGCTGGTTTGAGCCTTCTCCTTCTCCCTCTGATCTCTGACATTGCCATGGATAGTTCAGTCTGTCATGCTGAGGGAAAAAACCCAGTAATTTCATGCTATTTGGGCATTGAGAGCAGCAGTTACTGAAGTACTGAGAAACGGTTCATTCTAAGTGTAGGGTATGAATATCTGATCCAGAGCATTTTCCAGATTTGTGTGAGAAACTGGGGAATTCCACCCTGTCAAACCACAGTGCATGTGAGGTGAACTGGGGAGGGAGCTGCCTTGGTGGCACTGCCTTGAAAACTGGGAGGAGGCGGGAAGGCAAGGCTTGGGAGACACCAGGAGACACAAGTTTAAAAGAGCAGGAGCACATTTCAAAAAGCAAAGGTGACAAAGCTGCCCAAGAGATGGAGAGGAGATGGAGGACAGAACTGTTTTGTGTTTGTCAGTGACTGGAAGCTGCACTGATGAGAAAGGATGTGGTCATTTGCAGGAGGAAGTCAAGAGGAAGGCTAAGTCCCCCCCAGAGATAATAATAGAAGAAGAAAAAAGAAGTGTCATGGGAACCAGAAACAGAATAGAAATGATGAAACAAAAGCAAATCAAACTGAGGAAGGGTAGATACACCAGAGTAGGAGTGATCAGAGCCAGCCCAGCTTGCCACCACTGCAGATGATGTGAGCTCAAAGTTTGGCTCAGAGGAGTCTCTGTAACATCTACCCTGTGCCTGCAGCTGTGAGTTCTTCCTCACCATCTAACACATGCAGACTTTCAGTGAGAGACAAAACCCCACAACTGTAAAGTACTCAGGCAGAGGAAGGATCCCTTGACTGGCTGTGTTCAACAGCAGAAAGAGATTGCTCTGTTTCCATAAAGATTAGGCAAGAAGATAAACCAGAACAAAATCCCTCTTGGCTCCAAATCCAGCACTCAGCTTGCTCCTGGCTACCCAAAGACACACCAGACAGGGACCAGCTCACCCATCACCTATTCCAGAGTGCAAGACTAAGAAAGACAAAGAGATTCTTCAAATGAAGATTTCATAGAATGGGAATAACACAGTGAAAGACAATTTAAGAGTAGCAATTTTGATGGAAATTGCAAATTAGCAGCAGAGAGGAAATCAGATGCAAGAGTTTGCATAGATGGAGCCTGTTCAGGGTGTTGCTGCTGCTGCAAAGGTCTGGGGAGTGTCCTGCTGCCAGGCTGGTTTGTGTGCAGTACCCTTGGGGAACAGAGGGAAAAGCTGTGAATCCTTTAAGCACTCAAATGCTTTCAGCCATATAATGTTTGGATTAGGATCCACTCGAAGGTGCAGAGAGCACACTTGCTGAGTTCAACACCGGCAGGGATGTGCTGGTGCTTATTATAAGGTGAGAAGGAAAGAGGGAGTGTTCTTAGCTCTCAATCAGCTACCCACAGGTAAGAGAGGAGATTCTGAATGGGCAAATGAAAATTATTATTATCTGTAGAGAGCCATTCTTTCCCAAATGACACTAATGGGGATAAAATACGTAGGGCTGCCAGCAGGAGGAAAACAGACTTTGATTTTGCACGAGAAGGTGTCAGGGGGCAGGTAGGGGCAGCACATGGAACACAGGACACCCTGGGGTTGGGTGCTGAGCATCCCCCAGAGCAGGAGGCTGCAGCACCTGCCAGGCTCTGGCACTTGGTCCTGCTCATTAGTGGCACAGGGACAGGAGGGAGCTCCCGGCAGAGCTGCTGCACTGCCCTGATTAGGGGCAGGAGAGATTGATTTGTGATGAATGAATAAAGAGGTGAGATTAAAGCAGAGCTAAATGGCGAGGCAGAGGCAAGGGCCTGTAAGAATTTGAAGGGCGTTAGCAGAGAGAAGGGATGAATTAAGGTGGAACAGGGGGTTGTAGCTATGAGTAACAGGATGAAATCAAAAGGGGATATTCAGATTTGATATACAGGGGTATACCTAAGTCAGGGAGCAGCCCAGAACAGCTGCTCCTCACTCGCTCCCGGGAGGGCACTTTGTGCTGCACAAAGGCTGCTTTGAGCCCTCTGGATGTGATGGGAGCCATGTGAAATAAGAGGCATTTCTGCAGGACTGTCAGTGCCCTTCGCACTCACTGCCATTTATTCCTCACCAGCCTCCCAGTGTAGACAACAAGTGTTTATCAGTGCAACTTTCTTTTTTTAGGAGCGAGATTTAAGCCTGCAAAATAATCCCCTCATTGGACATGCAGAAGGAGCCGCAATACTTGGCAGATGCAAAAACAAATTGGGTGACAGAGAAAAGGATTTAAGCAAGAGATCCCAAGGAAGGTCAGCTCCTGGGGTGGCAGCCCCAGATTTACCACCCTGGAGCAGACCACCCCCAAGCAGCCTCGTGCCTGGACACGTGTGGGCACTGCCTACACAGCTCCTGCCAGGCTGGGCAGCTGCCCAGAAGGAGTTTGTGGCATATCCCCATCAGGGTGAGGTTTTATCTGGGTAGGGCAATATGCTTTTGCAGGAGTCACAGAGAACAATCTTGTTAGGAGTACACAGACTTAACTTCAACTCATCCATCTTAATAGGAATTATATCATTTTCCTTGATGGTTCTGATTTTCTATCCCATTAATAATAAAAAAGCTTCTCTGCTTATATATAATGCAATTCAACAATAAGTCTCAAAGGAGGATCAAGATCACTTTGGCTTTCCATCAATTTGATACTGACGCCTCTCCAGTCAAATAACTCGAGTGTGAGGAGAGCAAAAGGGACCAGAGATGCATCCCAGCACACACAGCTTTGAACCTGAGTCTTTCTGAAAGCAGCTGATGTCAGTAGACTTCACATCACCTCCCAAAGGGCGTATCAGGGAGGGTACAGCCTCTGTTTTTACCTGCTGTAAATCAGGATGTCACACTGATTTTGCTGGAGTGAGGCTGATCTCGACTACCTGAGAGCTGGGCCAGAAGGCACCATGTGAAGGGTCTGTGGTTATTATTATTAGCTTTCAAACTGGTGTCTGGAAAAGGGCTTGTTAGTCAGTGTTTGCCGAATGGAATACTTCATGACAGCACTAATTAAAATAAATGAAACTTGACTTTTCAAGATGATGCTTTTTTTATAGCGAAGTACAGTAGTTTGGAAACATCTTTAATTTAATTGCAAAATACTTTCTCTGGTTGTTTACTTAAAATTGTCTCCCATTCCAGAACTGCACCAGTGTTTCTGGGTGCACACTTTGATTTCGACGTTTTACATCACATTATCAAGTTAATCTCCCCAAACCATTAACCCCCAGCAGGAAAGATTTTTAATTATGTAGATTCACCAAGTGTTTTTCAAGAACTGTTTTATTTCCATGAGTTCAACCCTAATGTACTGTGGGGAGAGGGAGGGCACTGTCCTACACTTGATTTCATGAAACATCATCTTGAAAGAGGCTTCCTAACATGCAGCAGATCTCAGCAAATATATCTTATCCACAACAGAAAACAGCTAATGTCCTGGAGAACCCCTGCCTCCCTGGGAAGGAGTACTGATGTGCTCCTTCGCCAAGCAAGAGAGTAATTTAGACCAAACTGAGCCTGTTTTCCCCTTCTAACATAAACCAGTTTTATTCCAGTGTATCAGAGTTCTGATTTACATCTCAGGATGTGGTATCTGAATCAAGCTGAAGCTAACCAAAAAATGTTCATTATGGTTAATCCTCTATGGGTTAAAAAAACATAAAAATCAAGAGTAACATTGAATCCCACTTCCTAAGACCATGGGGGAATGAAAGGTTTGGGGAGATGACGGCTAGAGGACACTGCATTAATTTTTAATGATTAACACTCTGAATAAATGTTGGTTTGAGCCCTTACCCAGCTCTTTCTCTGTCTTGTATGGCCCCCGTGGTGGGCACAGGGTTTGGGGAGCCTTGCTCAGAGTCTCAGCAGGACCTCAGCAGCTCTCCCTGGGCTGGAGTAACGCATGGAAAGGCTTCTCTCTGTGGGACACAAACATTGGTGTCTCAAGTGCTGGAAAAACCAGTGAGTCACAACTGGCAGAACACCATAAAGCTGTCCTGACTCGCTCATCCAAATCCCTATTAAAAGATGAGCAGCAGTGGAGAGGAAACAATTGCATGAAAGTGTGGTGTTCTCTCTGTTGATGTCACTGGTGGGCTGAGGAGCAAGGATTCATACCCTCAAACGTATTCAGGATGATAAATGGTGACAATAATCCTGCAGGAAGGGAAACATTTGAAGTGCCAGGGCTTGTCCTCCAAAACAGATGACACCAAATTCTTCTGACTTGTGCAGCCAAGCTCCAAACACAAAAGAGAAATGAAGCATTTTGGAAAGCCGAGTGCATTTTGATTTCATCTGGGAGGTATGTCCCTGTCCTGGAGACTCAGAGCCATGAAGATATTAAAGCATGACTGGGAGCAGTGGAGCATTTTGTGGGCAACTGACTTTACTGTGAGAGTGCCCAGAGTACTGAAGCAGTTCCCTCCATGAGAGATCACTACAGAGGAATCCCAAAAATGTATTGACAGGTGTCTTAGTGTTTTATACAGTAGAATACGTCAAGAAAGCTTGTGCAGACACTCCTCTGTTTTTCTGGTACCTGCCTCATGTCTCTCCTCCTTCTGCCCTTGCTCCTTGGGAAGGGAGATGAGAAACAACCAAATAACTGATAGTTCTGAACTGAATTAACAAGTCTGAATATTTTTTCAGGTACATGTGGTCAGTGTAGTACAATATGGATCCCAAGTTATGTCTCTGAATGCAGTGAGTCAGTGCAAACCCAACAATTAGGCACTTTCCCTCTGAAATAGCGTTCATGCTCTCTATTCTGTAGTGTTCCAGATCTATAAAACCCCAAGTTTATAAAAATTTTATAGCAGAACTACAGCTCAATTGCTACAGTTCATATTTCTACATTGAAGTATTCAGTGCAGACAGTAGTGGGAACCATATTGTAGCTTTTACAGGTGTAAAAGTCTCTTCCATGGCTATTTTATCACAGAAAGTTCATTTCAAGTTTTATTTTCTTTATTCTTGTACCTGAAGCCTATGAAATCTCTAATCTGTCAGCCTGTGTGATGTTTCACCCAGTGTTTCACACTGCTGTATCAAAGTTAGTAACAGCATCTCTATCTCCTGCTACAGACATCATTATTTATTTGCCCTGTGCTGCACTCAGAGGTCCCAGGTGCAATCAGAGTTATCACTGAGCCTGTACCTAATTTAAACGTCAGTCTGGTATCAGACAACCATGGCTCTGCCCCTATAAATGTGTGCTCTCTGATCATGAGAACAGACTGAAACCCAGCAGCCCTTCAACACATTTCTGTCTTGGTTCACATCTTCCCTGCATTTCAAATTGGCCAGGACCTTACCAAAGGCAAATTTGACACTCCTGAGAGGAAACATGCTGTGCCTCTCCTCTTCACTTTCCTTACCTGCCTGCTGCTCTTCCCAGAGCTGCGGGTGATGCTCAGACAGATGACTGTGGAATATGGGAAAGGAAGGAGAGAGAGAGAGAAGATCTAAATCAACTTGCAGGACCCACTCAGTGCAATGGGTGAGGATGTGTTGTTGATGCTGGGTTGGGGCAGAGATGTGCTGAAGCATCCATGAGCTTTCCTCCTGGGAGTTCTTTGGAGACAGCACAGTCTGGCCATAGCAAAATGTCATTGTATGTCTGCATATGGGAAGAGTACATCTAATTCAGAGAGCACAAAAAGTGCAATGTATGCATAGTGGTATGAAGCAACTTTCCCTGATGGTCTGGCCTGATCCTCCTGAGGGTCTTTAGGGAGATTGGTGGAGGTTTTCTGGATGTGCAAGCTTTGTAACAGGGTCAGCAAGAAATGGAGAGGGTTCGAGAGGTCAGGAAAAAGCAGTTGCTTGGATGTACTTTGTGTATTTGACATAAATGAGGTAAAGACTGTGTACCTAATGGGGGGGGGAAAAAAAAAGTTTGAACCCATTATGGTTTAGAACTGGCATAAATCAGGAATAGCTTGGAAATCAGCAGTCCAAATCTTCAGCTATTACCAGTGTTCCTGGGGTTTAGATGAAGTTGAAAGAGCTCTGCCCATTTACAGGAGCTGAGGATATATCCTGATGGAGTTACACAAGCATGAATATACTGTAAGGCAAAAGAGAATTAGGCCCATTATTTTTAAAAAAGCAAAGCTTGATTAAGGATGTTCAGTATAGGTTTAGAAAAAAGAGCACTGTCACGCCTCACTAACTTTGCTGTTCTGCTGAAACATGACTACCAGGGAGGTATTACATTGCCCTGGGATTTTCTTAAAAACCAATCACGGCAGCATGGTTTTGGGGAGGGGGAGGGGGGAGCAGCACTTTTGTCAGCGCTAATTGCAGGCGTTAATAGGAACCACAGCACAGACAACTGCCTGGCGCTCTGCGGAAGTTGGAATCACAAGTGCACTTGGCTTTCTGGGCGCAGACACAGAGAGGTAATTCCACTTGCAGAACGGAGAGGCAGGATCTGAGCTTGAGAGGAGACGTGCTGATCGCTCCCTGTATGATCAGCCAGAGGTTCAAGAACTGCAGTGAATCGAGGGGGAAGCTCAGAAGGCATTTCTTGAGATTGAAACATAATTAATGCAAATGCCTCCGAGGCTCGGTTCTCACTTTTGGGAAATGCAGAGCAAGAGATTTATTATTTTTAAATGAATTGGATAAAACTTGAAGGCTAAGTTCTCGGCAGAGTTGCATCAGCAGATATTTAACAGCAAATCACAATGTTGATGTTGCAAATTGGGCATCTGCTGGGAAAAATTGGGTCTGGTCCTCTTGAAAAAACCCCATACAAAGCTGTAGAAGACTGCAGCCTGTTAGGACTGGGGTCATGGACCTGACAGCAGCACCATTGCCATGAACATGCAGGGATTCTTACAGGAGAGTCACTGGGCTGGGCTGGATCACAGAAATTCAGGCCAGTGTCACTGTTAGCACTTGTCACTGCCAGGCACGAGGTACCAAACATGTCCTACACCAGCACTTCATTTCAAAAGTCTTAGAGTAATTTTCTTAGTCATGTTCCTCATCAGAGAGCTTCACTGATCGACTTCACACCATCCAAGGTACTGTTGTGCTATCAGAGATGTTCAAGCAGTTGAAGTTGATTCCTTTTTTCGTTTCTTTGATTTCTTTTTCTTTCTCTTGAGTGAAAGTTCCCCCATAAATGTAAAATGAGATCAATGTAGAATCTGACCACTGACATTAGCAGGACCTCTGCTTGAATTCCCCTTTTTAGCAGTGTAGTGCAAACAGATCAAACAGCCTTTCAGATATGGTATTTTACCTTACTTACCACATCTCCCTTTGCTCTTGTTTCTATCAAATCATCTTTAATATTGAAAGATTCTCCTACAATGCAAGAGTTTATCAGAGGCCAGTGCCTCCTTGCACCCTTGCACCCACCTTCCCCCCTCCTCTGACGCAGCTCCTCAGGCTTCCACATCCTCTGTCTCCCTTCATCATTTCTGGACAGAGAAAATACAGTCAGAATATCACAGGTCCCTGTCTCCAGGAAACCAGGCACTGCAGCTGCCAGGGATTTCAGCTAACACCACGGAGCTCCTGAAAAGTCAAGTGTCTTCAGGAGGGGCAGACATCTGCTGCCATCCCCATGTTTTTTCTCTCTGTTCAGATTAACTGTCTCGGTCCCTCTGCTCAACTTGCTTGCTAGAGAGAAAGCAGGACTTCAAGGTGTTTCTACATTACCACTCTTTCAATGGGGGGAAGAAAAAAAAAGGGCTTAATATAGCCTGAGAAACAAAGACAACAGCATGGGTAAGAAAGAAAGCACAGGTGTAATTTCTGGGCACAGTGAGAAGCCTTTTAAAAGCCCTTAAATGAGTAGTGTGTACGTGTTTACCACCACTGCAGCTGACATATAGCCACAGGAGCACTGCACTACAGGGATCAAATGAGAACTTGTGGAGGGCTATTGAACACCGGGAATTTTCACAGTAAGGCAGAACAAAATTATTCAGCACTAGGGGGTTCTCTAATTTTGGTACACTTGGAAAATAAAGCAGTGCCTTTGTCCAGGACTAATATTTGCTCAGCAATGGCCAAGTCCATCCGTTGCTTTTCTTAGCTGTGACCTGGGATATGTAGGCTAGCATTTGACATTTGGGCTGTTCAAGGAAATATGCAGAAATACTCACCCAAGGCTTGCTAGAGGACTTTTTTTTTGATTCTATTTTGATTGCTTTGCATACCCAACTCCTCAGAATTATCCCAGGGCTTACACTTTGGCATATATTTAAAAATGTAAATAGATTTCCAAGGCTAGCACTGAGCCTCAGGGAGTCTCCAGTGCGATAAACAACCGAGCTGGTGAAACCCTTGAAATGTTTGCTGGGAGAGCAGAGAAAAACCCTCCTGAGATGCCAGCAGCACCAGCCATGGCTGCAAGGCCATCCTGCCTCAGATTTCACTGGACTGACTCACAAACAGTGCCATGCCACAACTTTGCAGCCAAGAACAGATTTCACGTAGAAAAAGTCACTCATCCAAGTAGTTCTTCATGTGCACGTTGCAGTGGGTTGGGAGTTTTTGCCCAATGCCTTGTAGGGTTTCATCCTGTCAGGGCTGAGGCTGCTGCCAGCCGTGCCATTGATTGGAAAGGCCGCAGCAAGATGCCTCACAAGATGATCCCATTTTTATGGCTGAAATTACACTATCTACAGCCATTAAGTACCTTTTTCTCCTCATTAAATTTTGATCGTTTCCTCTGATAAAATATGGCTTTGGAAGATTGCTGTTCCAGGTTCCAGCTTTTGCCTTGCTCCTGAGGCGAAGGTTTTAAAGGTGCAATCCTGCAAATTACTCCCCTAGTAAGGATTTTTATGCAAATCGTCCTGTTAACTTTACACAAGAAAGAGTTTGCTGGATCATGCCATTATCCCTAGGCTTACAATGGAAACACAACTGACCTTTAGCTGTAATGAGCACCAGTAAAAAAAAAAGTGACAAAATTGCCTGGATCTTTGCAAGCTGATACAAGCTGTGCCTGTGCTGGTAGGGGACAGATCTCTGAGCAGGCTGAAGGAGTTAAGTCATTTCACGGTGTTAGATAACAGCTAATTGACAGCAGATATAATGCATGTTGATAACCAAATGTAATTCAGCAGCTAAGAATGAAAGAGCCCAAATATCTGCTAAACCAAGCTGTATGGCAGTTGTTATAGGAATGTTCCCAAAGCTTTTGCAGCTGCAGCAGAAACCCCCAGATTGCAATATAATACAAAAGAAAGGAGTCAAAGCAGATGGTGCATTTGGTGTGGAAGGTGCAATTGTACCTGAAGTGTGGCCTGTTGAGTGCAGCAGGTGATGAGAAAGGGAGCTGAGCACAGGCCTTTGGGGTTACGTCAGGATGAACTCCTTGGGTGAATCCTGTGTGAGAACAGGGCAGAAAGATTTCTTATGTTGTACCAAATTAAGTTCAGCTTTCCAATGCCCTCTGGCTGGTGGGCAGGTTACCAGCATTGCAGGAAAAACTGCAGTATTCAAGTGAGTTGTCAGACCAATGGGTCTTGGCCCAGACCTTGAAATTATCTACCTCTTGGTGCTTTTCCTCAGCTTTCAGCCCAAGGAGGCTGTGGAAAAGGCCCAACATCTCTCAATCCACAGCAATGAGTGAGCAGCACTCCTACCAGCAGCTGCCATGGCTCCTTCTCCCTTCTCATAACCAGGCACTGGTGGTGTTAATGCAAACATTTGCCATCACTCTGCAGCTATAGGAGAAACAGATCAGCTCCATCACAGCCACTCCACACTTGCCTTTGCTTCATTTCCACTCCATCTCTCCTCCCTGCTCCTGCCTGCCCATGACTCCATCACTCACCCAGGGCCTCTTCTTCATTCCCTTGCCCTGTTCTCTCCCTGCCTTCCCTCATCTCCTCCTTGTCCTTTGCTCCATTATACAAGTGGCTTTTTCCCCCTTAATTTCCTTCCTTTTACCTTTCTCTCTGTCTTCTTTCTTTCCTTCCACTCTCTGGTGGTATTTTGATGCCTCCCCCTTGCCTCTCTTTTATTGCCTAGCTGCACTGTCTATTGTATTACTTGCCATTATCTCCAAATATATTTTGATATATTTCCCCCCTTTCTCCAGCCCAGATTTTTGTTCCCTTAAAGGCACCAGAAAGCACTAAGGGTTAGAGAGGGGAACTGAAAAGCATTCCAGTAGTTTTCCATCAGCCTGTGTATAAAGCACTTCTTTTTCCACTTGATGAGAAGGCAGTAATCAGGTTCCCCCTGCATCGAGCTCTTTTAACACAAAGAGATTGCTGCAAAGAGAAACCAAATAGATTTCTACCTGGCCTGCCCCTTATCTCTGCCTTGAAACCTGGTGAACCCTCAGCCTTTTTGCTTGCTGTGCCATGCAAAGCACACACAAGGTCGAGGGGGCTGAGCCTCATCCCAGCTCAGTGGTGCAGGTCACGGCTGAGATTGTGCATTGGGCCCCACAATTTACTTCCACCTGGAAAATTTAAAGTCTTGGTGCAATAATGGGGAGAGATCTCCAACTCTGCAGCACCTGAAATAGTGTCAAAATGGAAGGTAAAGGGAGAAATGCTGCACTGCTAAAATTAGGCTTTGATCTTCAGGCTAAACATCACCCAGTCCCTTAATCTCTCACCCTCCTACCTGTAACCACAGGGTTGAGAAATGCTGATATGTGTGCCGAGAAAGGTTCTGCTCTAAGGTGGTATGGACTGAAATGCTGGTTTCAATCTGTTAATAACGATGTTCTCCCTTCCTCAGCTTTGTCTCTACCAGCAAAAATCAGAGCAAGCTCTGGGGACTACTTGCTGCCCCTCCTAGACATATTATCAACTCCCTTTCCCTTCTGCACCAGCAGCCACAGACCCAGCAGGACCCTTCCCTGCACCACAGAGCTCCTGATCTGGGGTCCTGCCTCTGGCAGAGCTCACCAGACTTGCCACAGTCCAGCCCATCCCACAGTGAGGGGCCAGGAGCAGAGGCTGCCCTGGTACTTTCTGGTCTTTCTGGTCCCTATAACAAAGGGGTTGGAGCCCCAGGGGTGTCCATTTTCCCCTTGAAGCAACCCAAGTGAGGAGGTGCAGGGGCTGGGGTGGCCCCAGTGAGCTGGGCACTGCATCAGTGCCCCAAGCATTTCTGCAAGCTCGGAAGAAGATGAAACAAAACACAATCCTGAAATTATGCCTAATAAAGCGAGGGGAAAATGAGAATGTGCAGCCAGAAGGTGAAAGGCCCATTATAACAAATTTGGTCTCCTGTTTTTCTTTAAAATATAATTTCAGTCAAATGGATCTTATTTGCACGGTTGCAATTGTCACTCCATCTCTTTTCTGCAGCCACACAATACTTTTATCTCTGATGAGAAAATTCTGTAACTGCCTTTGTCTCATTCTCTACCTTCTCTACGGTTCTCTGCTTTCTTCCCCAGCACCAAACAAAATAAAATAAAATAAATATGAGTTCCTCATCTGAGGCTCAGTACCAGAGGTTTAACGTTGACAATGTGCTTTGTCACTTTGGCTGTGGAAAAGGCTTACAAAAGCTTTATTAACAGGCTCATTAGCACGGCCTGATTTACTTCTGCAGACTTTACTCTTTTACTAGTTTCCAGGAGCATCAGCATCAGTTGCAGGGCTAATGAATTCACTCAGATTTGCATGCTAATGAAACTCCCATGACTCTCTGTGCTCTCGACTTCAAATCGATCTTTGCTGTTGCTTGAGGAATATTAATAGAAATAAAAGTAAAGGGGAGCACCAGGCATTGCAGTTGGACTTGCTGTAATCCAAGGCTGCTGTGCGATTCATATTTCATCTATTACACTGTTTCAGATCTCATTTCTTTCATGCCTTATTGACTCAAGCTGTACAGGAGACAGCACCTTTAGGAAATTCCTGCAATAGGGGTTGGCCAGGGACTCAAGGGACTATTTAGGGAAATTATCCTTGAGCTCTCAATAAACAGGTGAGTCACCAGGAAGTGCTGCCATGCTCCAGTGCAGTTCCAGGTGTTCCTCTCCAAAAATATGGATTCCATTTCCCTTTGGCAGAAATAGAAATCCTTCTGACTTCAGTTTCCTACTGCCTGCATGTGCAGTGCATCACAAAAAAATGGGGTGAGGGAGCTGCCCTAAACCAGAGCTTGACTCAGCTGGCTGAGGGGCCTGATCCAGGGGATCTCTGGCTCTGGAATGGGTCTGCAGCCATGCAGGGAGCACAGACTTCTCCAGGGACAGCACAACACAATTCCCTGCTCGAAGCAATGAGGGACCCAGCACCAAGTGTGTTCCTCACCTTCTAGAAACCATTGGGAACCATCTCCCCTGAGGTATCAATTCATTGCACTGCAGCTGCCAATATAGAAATTAATATATTTATATCATCCTGGAGCATAATGATTGCCATTTCCCAGGCTGAGAAGTCAGTTTGTGCCTGAATGCCTCCTGAGCAGGCACTGCTTTGTTTTGGGCCGTTGTGAGAAAAGCAAAAGGGATTTGGAAGTGCAAGGAAGGATTCAGAGCCCTAAACCCTCTGCTCTGGTAGGTCTGTAGGAAGCCTTCCCCCCAGGAGCTCACTAACAGACCCAACCAAAACAAACAGCTCAGCGATGTGCCTCTGTTAATTGGAGACGTTACTCTCTCACTCCCGCTTCAATTTTAGCAATGATGAATGCTGGTAGTTGACTGAAGCCCTAGAAAGAAATCCCATTGTGCAATCATGTTTCTACAAGAATATTTTTGGCTTCTGAAAGTGCACTTAACACATCCAAATTAATGGAAAAGAGGATTCTTCACTGAGCAGCCTCCCGTGCCTGCTCTTCTTAATTTGATACAATAGCAGAGCGTACATTGAGATTAAAATGCTCTTTTGGATGCTCAATGGCAAGAAATTATTCAGCAAAAAACCAGGGCACCATTTTCGTGATATCTCTTGTGAGTGAGGATAATCAAAGAGCTCCATTTTCCTTGCTGCAAAAATAACACAATTCCTACACACTTTTCTTTTTTTTTTTCCCCCAACAGAAGTAAAGAAAATTAAATAAAATGTAAAGCAAGCTGTGGACTAATTATCCTTTTCTAAATGAATCCATATTGTAAAATAGCCTATTGAATGCATAATGAACATCATTACCACCAAGAGGAGGAGAGCAGAGCGGTCATCCCATCATTATCAGCGCTTATTTCGGGAGCGAAGCAGTGCCAAGGTGAAGCGGATGCTCTGAGCCCTGGACACCGAAAAAACAATCCAAGCTGAGAGCCTCAAACTTCTCTTTCTATTCAGAAGCACCTCACCCTGCCTCCAGATGTCCTCTGTGGGCTTTGAAGGCCTTGGGTGCTGGCTGCAGCTGGACACATGGGTTTGGGGTTGGCAGCTCTTCCACCAGCTTCCCAGCTGGGAACAAAGGGCTGAGCTCTGCCTTGTGCTGTGGGAGCTTTGAAGGGGTAATGTGTGTCAGGGCACTCACCAGGGTGGGTGGGACAATTCCCATCCATGGCCTGGGAAGCATTTTTTCATATTTATAGCAGCATTCCCTGCAGAGCGGGATGATTTCCTGGGAGAGGCTCAGCCCGGAGCTCCTTTCCCAGCTCCCACAGGCTGTCAGTGACTGCCTCACCTTTCAGCAAGGTCTCCCTCTGCCCAACACTCACAGGCTGCTGCCCCTGATCTCGCTGCAAAGATTCCCATTTACCCTCCTTTCCCATCTTTCTGTCCAAATGGAAACAAATGCCAGGCACGAAGCACATGTATTCCACTTTCACAGAGATGAAAATACTCTGAGAGATTAAAATACTCCTCCTAAGTTAGGAATGTTCCTAAATGGTGTTCCCTGGATAGTTACTCTGCTTTCAAATGCTTCCAAATCTGGATGGCAGTGGTACAACTGAGGTGATGACCATGGAATGGCTGCTCCCCCTGTCCTCCTTGCAGTCTCACCCTTGGATTAGCAAATCTATTTCGTGCTCTCACCCTAAGAGGTCATTTGTAGCAGTTTGGCCTGGATCAACCTGAATGAAAACATCCAATCAAGCCCTAATTGTGACAAATTATATTAGCCTGTAGTTGTGCAAGTTGCTTTGCAGCAACTTGATGCAGGCTGTGCTGAGGAAAGCAGGAGAGGCTGGAGAGGCTCCTTCTGCACTCAGGGAGATGTGTGTGGGAGAGCTGAGCTTCCCCTCCATCCTGCTGCTCCTCCCTGGGCAGACCTTCATCCCAAAGTGCTTCTGTGCTGTCACCTGGACACTGCCCAAGGTACTTGGGAAATTAAGCAGGTTAGTCCCACTCCATGGAAGCCACAGTTCAGTGCTGGCTGAAAGACCTGAGGAGAAAGAGCTTCTTGCTTGTGATGCAGGAAAATGTTAGAGTGAGGCTCAAGGAAGAGGAATGTGATGGGATTGTGTTTCACTGCCCCTTTATTCCCCATTCCTGCAAGGAAGATTTACTGGACCTTCAGATGCTTTTCTCTAGTTCAAAATATGACGGTGAAGAAAAAAAAAAGGAAAAAAAAAAAGTGGAAAGAAGTCCTAAAATTAATTTCCCTACATGACATATTTTAAAGGGCACTGTCAATTTGCTTTATAATTACATTTCTAAATCACTGGAAGATTACACTGAAAGGTGAACTTTACAAAACCTGAATATTTTTATTTTTTTGTTAAATTAAAAACCTTTTTGGGGATTTAAATACAATCCTTTGGTGCTGTAAGCCCATGTAACAGCAACAGCAAGGAAATGGATAGGATATATTACCCTTGTTCCTGCTCATTTGTACCTCTCATTTCCCACTAAGGCTACTAAACCTCATGGGATTTAGCAGCTCCTTCTCTAAGGATGAGCAGCATGGTTAAGCACAAGTGCTCAGGTCTCCCCAAAATTCTGACACTGCCCTCATTCCTCAGGATCGTGAGAAAAGGCTTGAAGTGTTAATATTTGAGGCAAGAGGTTTATTTTGCTATCCGGTTTTTGAGCCTTCCAGATATCCCCATTTCATGCCTTCAGGCTTTTCTCTGCAATGAGGAAAGCTCAAGGTGTCTTAGCTGAGAGCTGAGCTTCTCACCTTATCAAATTGCTCCAGGTCTGAGAGAGAAACCAGGCGTCAAGAGAATCAGCACAGAGATCTCCAGCTCTGCCTTTGGGGGAAAATTTGTTCTGGAAGCACTGGAATGAGCCAAAGGGATGAGATCCTGCATGGGTGGGCACCATCCCTGTGCCCCTAGTCTAAATTCCACCTCCTTTCCTACACTCCATGGAAAGGAAGCAAATCTTGGCTGAATTTGTGCTGCAGCCACTCAGGGGACACTTGGGAAAGGCATTGGGTTAAGCAGAGATGTGATTTAAAAGTGCCCTGGCTAAAGCACATTAAATTTTAACATTGCCACTCCATGTTGACATCAGGCTTTTTCACCTGAGCTCCTTTTTCTGTGAGGTGAAATCCAGTTTAACTGGTTAACTCTCCCACCTGAACTAACCCCCTGCCTCGTCTTAACAAGGCACAAAAATAAAAGCACAAAGCAGCTTGACGTTGCAGTGGTTGTAGGAAATGATGGAGCTGCCTGTGCTCACCCACTACAGGAATCTATATTAGGTTTTTCAAAGTCTTACAAGCACAATGAGCTAATGCAGTCTCTCAGTGCAGGTGAGATTTATTTCTCTCATTCTCTAATATATATGGGTCCGGATTCTCTGCTTGTTTAATCCACTGGTTTACATGGATTTACAGCAGATATTGGCATTTGATCTATGACTGGGCTTGGTCTTTTGACTCTAGTTTGAGTGAAGGAATAAAGTTCAGAGGACAAATTAATAGAGAAAAAATACCCTAGCTTTTCAGGTATTGAAGACAACAAAATTGCAGTCTGCTATAAAATAATCATCTAAATAAATAACCTTGAGAAAACCAATTACTTACATAGGAGGAAGCTATTGGCAGAGGTGTGAGTATCCTCCCGCTGCACCAGACTGAAAAGCCAATATTTATGTACAAAATGGAAATCTGGTTACTGAAACAGTATTGCAATTCACCCATTGTAATTAAAAAAATAGCAATCACAATTCAAGATAATCCTTCAGGTAATCAAAAGCTGGATCAGTGGCAGGTGCTGGTGCTGAGCCGTGCCCTTGCTGGCCAGTCCCCAGGGCAGGCAGTGACAAAGCTCTGACTGCCAAAGGTGGGAGGTGACAGTGTGATGACTGATGGGGTCATTTAGCCTACAGGGACAAGAGGCAATAAGCTGGAGAATTTGGGGAGAAAGTAAAGAAAGCAACCCTCTACCTCTAGCCCTCTACAGGGCTCCTCACATAATCTGTTCAAATATATGTGTGTGTACAGCACATTTCAATGGGTTTCATTGGAAATTTAGGCTTTATGGCTCTGAAAGACAAAGAACATCAAATGATTTTGCTTCTAATAGGAGCACGTTAGTGATTTTAACAGCATTTGGCCTACTGAAACAAGATAAGGCCTGGAATAATAAGCAGCAGTTCAAAGATTTATCTAAATATGTTTGGCAGTTTCCCCACCCTTTGCCTCGTGATGTGTGCATCCCACAATTGAGACCATACCCCGTAAATTACTGCCCTCCGTGGGGTTCTCACGTTAAATTATTCCAAATAAGCGAGGCCAAATGCTCTCGACTTAGCCAGAGATAATCAACTAATGTAAAGCAATTTCCTACAGTTCTATTTTTCTGCTTCAGGCTCTTCAAAAGACAAACAAAGGCACATAGAAAATTGGCATGGAAAGGAATAAGAATTGTCACCTATTGCTTGTTGGTGCTGGACCAGCTTTGGCGTGTGTTCCTAATTATTAGGATTAGCAGTGCTGGATACCCTGGGATTCAGCAGCAGCAGGATGAGGCTCAGAGCTCCCTGGACATCGTGTTGGAGGCTGTGGGGATGAGATCTTTCTCATTATTCAGGCAATCCATCTCCCGGTATAAAGCTGCAGGAATTAGTTTCACTTCCAGGGCTTTTTAATTACGCTCAAACACAAGTGCACCAGTCAGACAAAGAAGTTGCATTACCTCCTGAAATTTCAGATCGTGGCACTCTCTCCTTGAGGCATTGTGTTTGCTGTCTGCATTGACTTTCAATTTACAGTAGCCATTTCTTGTTGTAGCACAACAACACAACAAATTTCACTGTGCATTCAGGAACTCAGTGCAATGGAGATGAAATTCCATCATTTACATAATCAACTTCTGAGCTGAAAGTTCTGGTTTCAGACATAACCCTGAAATAGAAAGGGCTTTGCTTTTTTTCTTGTGTGTTGGAAGGTATGACCCATCATTTTGCAAAAAAAATGTATAATTCTGCCTTGCTATTTTCAGTATACCCCATTATCAGTCAAACTAATAGGCCTGGAGAATGAAACCCCCAAAAGAAATCCACCACATTAGTGAAATAAATACAGTTAATGATGATAATTAAGTCACTGGGGATAATTGAGAGATTATCCAATTACTATCTATAATTCTTTGGCTTGCAAATAAGATAGGAGTGTGTAGAGCTAATCCATTCTAGCAATAATAATAATAATTAAAAAAATAGTAGGGGGAAAAAGCACAAAATGCTCCCAACCCACAAATTATTCGATTTCTTCGCAACTGGAGGTATTTTGTCAGTTTAATTGCCTAATTGGAGAGTTTTTGTGGTCTGGAGTAATTTTTCAGGCAGCTGTTGCACCACTGGTCTCTTGAGGAGTTGGGGATATTCTGGGTCAGGACTGAATTCCCTGATGCAATTCCTGATTTTTGGAGAAGCCCTGCTGTCCCCTAGATCCAGACTGAGATGGACACGTGTTCCTAGCTGAGGTCTTACAGCAAGTACAGATGAACTGATCCAAAATAGGAAGAGATGGGATCAGTGCAGGCTTGTGCTCTGAGTTCTGATGGTAAATTTAGGACAGAAGCATTGTTCCAGCAGGCTCTGCTGGATAAAAAGGCCCCCAGGTCCCCCAGGGACTGCAGTGCCACTCTGCTGTGGTTGGCTTTGCAGACATTCCTGGCCATGCAGTCATGTTGTCACAGAGCTAAGGAGAGGTGGTTGACCCCCCTGACCAGGTCAGGTGCTAAGGGAGGTTTTGGTCCCAACTGTTTCTCAGTCTCAGACAGCCTGTGCCACACTGCCTCGCGTTTTCTAATTTAGCAAGTGGATTAGGGACAACAGCCAAACCCCAGGAAAACACAGCAACACACTGGGTAAGTTTGTACACTCAGTGATAAGCACCATTTTTTGGGAGGTAGCTACATTTTTGTTCTCACTTTCAAGTGTGTGTAGAGCCCTGCTTGGCACAGGTAATTTAAGGAGATCTAAATATGGCCCCCAGCAAGTCAATTAAGGATGTGTTTAATTTTAACATGTGCATAGTTTCTTTGGATCTCATCCATGGAAATCAGTGGCAAGGCTGCTGGTGGTTTGATTGGCTTCGGATCAGAGCCAGCAATTTTGATTGTAGAGATCGAATGCTTGAAATTAATTACATGACTAATGCTTCACTGGATTAGGGAATCAATTAATGGAAGTGGGGTGCTTGTTAGAGGATTTCCATTAACTTTCATGCAGATTTTTTCTCTAAACACAAACTGCATATTCATTGCCCTTGAATGCATTCAGGTAAGTTGGAAAAATAATGAGATGGTTGAAATAACCAGAATTTTCTAATGAAGCTATTGAAAGGAGTGTGTGATTCTGTACTGGAAATGAAATCCTTGCATTGAAAGACCTTCTGCCAAGTCCTCATACCAAACAGGTAAGCACCAGAAAGCTTTTCCAATCCTGTTTATGCCAGAAGCTCTTCAGTCTGGGATTGACAGACCTGGAAGGCGATCTTCACAAGCCAATCAAAAGCATCAGAAATGAGGTAGCAAAGTACAACCCTTTCTCTACACAGCCTTTCTCATCTTGGAGTAGCTGCTGGAGGGGAAAGCATCATTCAGCTCTTCACATCCTACCTAACATAGGCAGCTCTAACTACAAGAACATCCTTCCTCCCTGTTCAGTCCTCCCAGCCCAGTAAAATCTCATTTCATGCTCAAAACTCCCTATGAACTCAGAAAAAAACCCCAAAATCAGTTTCTGGCAGGTGCAATCACCCTCTGCTGAGGCCCAGAGCTGCTGTAGGAAGGGCTGGCTCCTTGGGAAGGTCCCAGCCTGCCCAGCTACCACAGACTTTGATGGGCTGTGGTTTATAACAGGATGGTGTTATTCCATGGCCACAAACTGAGCCCTGAGCTCAGTGGAGAAATTTCACTCCTAATGGTCCCCAGTGCTCCCCCAGTCCCCAGCCCTGGAGCCCTGCACTGGGAGCTGCCTTTGGGCTGTCTGGTGAGCACAGACGGCTCCACTGTCAGAGCAGAGTATTAAGCCACAAAATGTTTCTGTAAATATTGTTTCACACTTGGGTGAACAAAGCATGCTTTTATCTGAGGGAGAGCGCAGGGTGTAAATTACATTTTAATTGAGGAATTGGAAATACCAGCTTTTGCCTTTTTATTATTTTTTAACTTTTGTTTTGTTTTGGTTTTGTTACTAAAAAGGCTTGATTGTTAGTGGGGATAGCTGTGACTGAAGCTCCCTTGCAACAAGCCCACACTCATTTCTGCAGATTTTCCCACCTTCCTTCTGGCTTTGCTTGCCTGGATTCTCCTCCTCCTCCTCGCTAGTGAGGATGTCTGCTGGAATGTGAGCATTCCCAAGCCTTGCTCACTCGCAGCTTGGCACTGTGCCCCTGCCAGTTTGCAGCTGAGAGTTCCTGGTCTGGCACACCTCTGCCCTGATGCCCCTTCCCTCCTCACTGCTAGGCAGGAACAAGCCAGGCTGACAGGCTGCTGAGACCCCATTGTGCTACTCAGGGATGGAAATCAGAAAAAACCACTCCCTGGAGAGCCTTGGCATGAAGTGTTTTGTGCTGTGCGATCTGAGTGTGATTCCTGTCCCTACAGCAGCTGGACTGCATCCAGTGAGGGCTCACAGGAGCATCTCTCAGGTCTGAAACCCAAGTGCTGCCATCCATCCCAGCCCTGGTGTAGTGAATATAAATAAATATTTATATATTTATATGTATATATTTATATATTTACACTAAAATACCCCTGAGAAGTTGCAGTTGCAGCTGGGAGCACAAAGGAGCACAGGGTCATTTAGGTTGGAAAAGACCTCTAAGACCATCAGTTCCAAGTGTTAACCCAGCACTGCCAAACCCACCACTAAACCACATCCCCAGGTACCACATCTAAAAGTCTGAAATCCCTCCAGGATGATGACTCTGCTGGGCAGCCTGTGCCAGTGCTTGATCACCTTTTCAGTGAAGAACTTTTTGACAATGTGCAATTTAACCTCCCCTGGTGCAACTGGAGGCCATTTGCTCTTGGCCTGTAGCTTATTACTTTGAAGATGCTGACCCCCATTTTGCTACAACCTCCTTTCAGGGAGCTGTAGACAGCAATAAGGTCTCCCCTGAGCCTCCTTTTCTCCAAGCTGAACAGCTCCAGCTCCCTCAGCTGCTCCTCAAAGGACTTGTGCTCCAGACCTTTCCCCAGCTTTGCTGCCTTTCTAGCCCTTCATTGCCCATCTTAAGACTTTGTTCATCTTCACAGGTCTTTGCATTATCCCCATTTCTTACATCACCACTGTGCCCCAAAGGTCCACTGTTCATCTAAGACTTGACAGGAGTGTGGGATTGTGTAGGATCTCTCTTTTTCCTGCTGGTGGAAACAGCCACTAGTTTGTAGCCCAAGCAGAAAGTGTCCTGGTTTCTGGAGTGTCAGACATGCCCACTTGCTGGAAAGCTTTAGGAAAGGAAGTGGAACACAACCTCATTCCTCAGGGCAGTCAATGAGCTGTCAAGCACAGGAGTTGGATGTGGCCAGACAGGAGGGAAAAGCAGGAAAGGGAGAAGAGGACAGAGCCAGCTGTACTAAATCACTGCTTCTGGTGGGCAGCTTCTGCTGGAAGGGCTGGAGAGAGCCCAGGCTGCAGGCAAAGAGCTGCATCTCCTGCTGGGAGATGGAATGGGAGCATGAAGCTCTTCCAGCTGGGAACTCAGAACTGCAATTTCAAATTGCACCCTCGCTGCTCGGGGGGGTGAGGCAAGCCCATTAGCCAGATAATCTTCACAACAGGCTTTTGTGAGGCTACTATTTTGTTCTGGGGAAATGTATGATCTACTGATTACACAGCATCCCAACATGCCAAGTGTATGCTTGAAACCAGTAAACAATAAATATTTAATTAGCCGGTCATTCTGACAATAACAACAGGCAACAATTAAACTGGCTTTTGATTTCCCATTCATTTAGTTGTCAGTCTTGTATAGTCACAGTTAAATGCCAACTCTTGCCTTGACCACAACCTTTAGTAAGGCTGTGAAGAGAATATTTAGGTTTGATCTGAGCTTTTGATCTCTGGCTCTGATTTCTCCCGCCTTTGCACCAGTTGTAGGCATGACTCAAATACCATTAATGCAATGTGGGTTGAATGTGAAACTTGGAAGCTTATTCTTTCCAGCCTAACAGTGCCAGCCAATATTTCAGAGAGCAGTCACACTTAGAAATACAATTATGATTAAATCTGAAACTCCTGATCTCCTCCACTCCCCTCAGGACTTTGCTCACCTCACATGTCTGTGTATGCTCAGCTTTTCCCCTTCTTCCATTGCCATCTCTCTGTGAATTCTTCTTTACTCCTGTTTGTCTGCAGACCTTCTGCTCAACCCCAAAGATTCTTGCCAATGCGGTGACAAATTTCTAGATGGAAAAGGGAAGAAGAAAGCTTTTTCCAGCACCAAATTAAATTTTCATGCTACCTGTGTTTGCATCCGCAGCCTCTGTATCCCAACTCATCTCCCCTCTCTTTGCCTTTACTTGAATCACCAAATTATTTAGGTGGAATGGCACTTTGGCATTTTTGCTGGAGAAGCCTTGGTCTGGAAACCAAACTGTTCTCCCACATCAAACCTCTCCCATCCCTTGTCAACACAGATCCAGAGCAGATGATTGGCAGTGTGAGAGGAGCTTTAGGCAGGACCTTCTCCCACTGCAAATGGTGCATCTTCTGCCACTGACAACGATGCAGCTACTCTTAAAAAATAGGCAGGGCTTGTTTTACACAGCTGCCAGCCAGGATGGGAAGTTATGATCAGGAATAGAATGCAGATTTGGTCTGGTTGAATTCAGAGCACCAGACTGCAAATGAGGAGCCCTGGTTGCAATCACAGCTCTGCTGGATGGTCTCTGACTGCAGACATTTCACATCTCTTCCCCTTTCCATCCTTTCTGTGTTGTCTCAGAAGATCTTTAAGATTGCAGAAGATCTCTGAGATCTTTACAGCACGAGCGTCACCCTGATGTACCCAAGAGCATTTAGCACTGTGCAGCAGCCCTGTCACTGTTTGAGATGTGTAAGCACTATTTTAAAGGATGGCATATGTACCAGGATTATAAATATTGCCCCTTTTTGCACATTTCCCCTTCCCTATCACAATGTAACATCCTGCCCAATGTCTCCATATAATGACAATCTTCTGATTCAACAGTCTGAGCAAGTCTAGTTAGATTTTGGTGAATGTCAAAGTAGCTTCCAATTTAATTTTGCCTTTGTTGAGAAATGAAAACAGAGCCTTCAGTCCCCCCATGAAATACAGGTAACATCCTTCAAAATAAATGGATTTAATTATAAAAGTTAGCTTTGGATCAAGTCTGCTGTGTTTAGACCTACTAATCAGAGAGCATTTACAGAGTCACAAGGAGCTGATAAAATGTGTACACAGTTTTAAATATGCCATTGTAATGCATTGTAAACCTTAATTTAAAACAAGACAGCTTAAAAGCTTTATGGATTTGACTGATAATACACCCTCTATATAGATGGCTGAACCCAGCACACTGTTATTCCTGCTTTCTCTCGCTAACAACAAAGTTCAGAATGATAATATATTTTATAAAAAGCTTTACTATTACGCTGCTGCAAAAGTGACTTTAAATAATGATAATAGGCCTGAACCACGACTTCCCACAGAAACAGTTCTGGAGAAGATGAATTTCCTTACAGCAAGCACGGAGGCAGCACAGGGATAATGCACCAGCTCTCCAAAATATTAGCATGTGAGCATCCCACAAAGAAAAAGATAAAAACATTTTGGAATCTGAGTGGATCAGACCCTCCTTTCTCCAGGGATGCTGCTCAGAGGTGGGTGACTCTCCAGCCAGGCTAGCAGAGGTCACATCCCAGGGGACCAAGCAGTCCAAAAACCTTGCTACAAACACTGACCCTTCTCCCCATGAAGAATTCCACTTCTATAGGGGGAAGAGCAAAGCCAGCAGTCTGCTTTAATAATGCAGAATTAATTAATTAATTAATTTTCCTCTGCTAAACCTGGTGTTATGCTGGGATGTAACACTGCCAACACCCAGCAGAGCAGCAGTTTATCCACACGAGGTGTTGCATCCCTGTCCACAAAGAGGGAGGTGGGTCTGAAAAAGCACCTTCAGAGCCTTTGTTCCTTCTTCTCTTGGACTTCATGGTGTCAGATGAGTGTGGTTTGGCTGAACTTGAATGGGAAGCCCCACTTTGCCATGTGGTGTGTTAATTCCTGCACACTTGAGGGAATCCGAACTGCTTTGAGATCATCTGAAGCTTAGAGAAACCAGGAAATCATTAGTTTGTAGCAATAAAATCTGTCCAGCTGCCATAAATACATCAAATATGCACAAAGAACAGCAGGGAACTCACAACCTCCAAAGGCAAGAGCTTTCCCAGCTCATGGCTCTGACCCCAACTCTGGGCAAGACTACAGGGTGTGCTTTAGCCAGGTGAGCACAGGGACAGTCACCTTGCCACATCTGAGCCACTCCTAATCACATTTAATTAGAGATAATTACATCAGGAGCAAAAACTCACCCTGTGAAATAACCGGGCTAAGCAAAAAGCTGCAATGGAGCACTGACAGAAAAAGCATTTTTTCATTTAAAAACCGGCATGATTTATTCAAGCAGAGAGGAACAGTGAATTGAAAATTGAGAAATGACACAGGTTTACAGTTAGTATAAATTAATATCATGATTCCATGAGGCAATAAGTTGAAAAGTTGACAATGACTCTTAAAATACTATTCAAAGGCTTAAACAAAAGAAGCATCTACAGTCAAAAAGACTTGTTCTGTGCTCTGTGGGAAATACTGTCCAACAATAAAATCTCATGTGCAGCCTCCTGAACAGCCAACAATTTCAAATTCTATCTTCATTCTTACCATTTACAGTGGATCAAATTTATGCCTATTATGTTATCACCAGAAAATACAATCTGCAGCAAGAAATACATTATGTCAACAGCAGCTCAAATTGTTAGGCAGCCTTCAAAGGGCAGACTTTGCAAACCTATCCTTTTAAGAAATTAATTGGTTACCTTTAAAGACCATATAATTAACATTTCCACGTCTTTGCATTGGTAAAGCAAGCATTTGTGTTCAAATTTACTTTACATAAAGTCCATAATTATAATACTTATGTGTGTGAAAGGAGTAGTTGGTAGTTTCAGTGTCTGGAATGGTTTTAGAAGTTAGATTTTATGATCTCATGAACTTCCCCATTGTAACCCAGATTCCTTGCTCAAAATGAAGTCAAAACAATTCAGCACTGTAAAACTGTGCAGCTTTATGCATGTTATTAGGGGTGTATTTTGTGGAAGTAATAACAAGATTGAGGTTGAAATGAATCTCCATTTTCTATTACCTATACACACACAATCAGAAATGGCCGATTTTTTTAAAGCGATAAACACATACACAGGCATGTCTAAACAGCTGGAAGGCTACCAATATAAAAAATGTATTTGTGTGCAGGAAACAGGATTGAGAAAGACCCCATTCTTCCCTGGAAAATAGAAGATTTGTGGTTTGGAGAGGGGGGAGTGAAAATCTTACCTCTTTCATGCAGGAGAGATGCTGTATTAGAGAGAAGTGTGGAGAAATTCAGTGAAGGAAAGCACTAAGAGCTGCTGGGCTGTGTTTGGACCCAAAAGGGAACAAGGCTCTGAGGACACTTACTGGGCTGAATCTCAGCTGAGAAATGTCCCGACAAGCTTGCAATCAAATGTGCCAAATTTGCAATTTTGTGTGCACAGGGATGTCAGTGGGAACACAGCAGTGCTGCTGGAGATGTGGCACCCCAGGGAAATGGGAACTCCAAGGGTAGGGAGAAGACTGTAGGGATGGAAAAGTCTCAGCAGAACCCTGCTATGGAAATAAGGTCCCTTCAGCAGTCAGTAAAAATTTTCATAATAGTCTCTTCTGGTATTAAAATCCATGAATTTGGGAGAGAGGGAAGATGAGTGAGATGGGAATTTATGACTTAAACTTTTGATTTTACATATGTATGCAGACTCTGGGAAAGCTGTATTGTTGATTTTTAACTCTTCCTCAAATGGACACTAAATATTTCAGTATCAGTAGTTCATCATTATTTTCCATCTTGAGAGAAATGCCATTACTACATTTTGCATAAATGTTCCTCACAGAGCCATGCAATTTTGGGAAGATTTTCCTTTTTTTTCTTTCTTCCTTTTTGTTCTTTCATTTATGGATCCTGGATGTTTTGGGCTTTGCTCCGTTCCCGCAAGTTCATGTGCATCTGTTGTCCCAGGACAGACCACATTTGGAAAATTGATCATTACCAAGTGGGTTTTCCCCTTCTTTCCTGATGCAGAATAGAAAGCAATTTTTCAGGTAGCAGCTACACATCTGTAGGCACCTCCAGATCACTTCATTTTCCCAGTTTCAATGGGCCACTTGACAAAAGCTAATTAGAGTATTGCTGCCTGGGATGGGGAGGCCCACTGGGAGATGGTAGAGGCATCTCATTTCTCACAGCACTTCAGCCAGAAAGCTACCCAACGTGACTTTTACTATTAATAAACACACCATACCATAATTATAACACACCATACAAAAATTATGCCTTTTACAAACAGCATGGATTTGAAACCCATGCTGTTAAGCCTCCTGCATCACTCTGAAAACAAGCTCCACCACACCCCAGATGCTCAGCCTGGAGGTGTTGTACACACAAAATTCCCACTGGTGTCAATAATAATGGCAGAAATAAATAGAGATGTGAGTCCAGCGCAAAAATTCACTCCTGCTGGGGCAGCCTGGTGTGCTCCTACACAATCAGCTTCATAACACTTTAGTTGCTTAATCTGGTAAGCAAAGAGGACTGTGAGAAGAAACAGGATTGGTTCCTCATCTCACACATTTTGTGGATTTTCCTATATTTACTCATTTCCTACCGACTGTTCAAACTGACCTACAAGCCAATTGATAAGGAGAGCAGAGACATAAACTTCAGGCTAAAAATCTTTACAAAACACTACATGAACAACTCAGAACTGCCCAGATAAATAAACTGACTCTGGCATATGTTGTGTGGCCATTTTCCCTGGGGAGTTGCTTTCAGGTAATGGGACATAGCTCCATCTCCCAGGCTGGCCCCATATGTCACTGAACAAAGCAAAACCCATCCTGACACCAAGTTCCTGATAAACAACTTATATTTGTCACTAAATAGATGCACCTTATTATGCATGCTTAGCAATTCATTTAGATGAGGAACAGCAGGTTGGATGACAGTATCTCCTGATGACAGGTTTAGGTGTTATGAATATCACAGCCCTGACTTCACTGAAGCTCCAGGACCTCATCTGCAGCTTCCACGTGACAGCAAGGCTTGATCAGGATCTGCAGCCTTGGGGCTTTGCCATGCATGGGGGAAGGATGGGGTGGAGCTGCACATCTGCAATGCCTTTAGGGCAGCTGATCTTGCCCTTGGTGTGCCCTGAGTCCCCTCAGCCTCTTGGCCATGCAAGAGATCTCCACGTGGAGAAGAAGCCTGACTTAATCATCTTGCACAGCTCAGGTCTGTGCCCTTATGATCCCCGTCTTTCAGAGGAGCAGTATTTAGCTCCCTAAGCCAGCAGTCTGCTTGGCTGTAGAGTTCAGCAGGATCAGGAACAGGGCCTCTGTCCAGAGGAGAATATTGTGCAGACACAGCTAAAATTAGGATCTGGCCCTGGGAGTGTGTGTGCAGACATCTGGATACAACGCACAGCAGCACCACTTGTGTGGATCGGCAGCATAATTGCAGTAAATAATTCAAGAAACAGCACATGATGCTGACAGTGAAGCCTCCAGCTTTACAACCAGCTGCTGGCAGTGTGGTCTGCAGAGGGGACACCTGCCAGGGTGGGATTTGGGGTTGGGAGCACTGCAGGTCCCCATGGGACAGACAGTGACCTAAGGGGGCTGCAGGTGACAGCCAGTCCCTCTGACAGCCTGGCTTTAGTCTCTAAACTTGTGACTGCAGACTTTGGGTCCCAGCTGGGCTCCCCAACTCCCTTCAAACCCACAACTTTCCCCAGACTGAGGAACATCTAGAAAAAGTGAGGCTGCTCCATGGCTTTGCAGAATTGCACCCCATGGGATCGAGAGGTGAATGAAGTGCAGCTCTCTGTGCACAGCCTGGGTGGGTGTTTGGAAATAACCACCCTCCAGATTCCAAGGTGAAGCCCGACAGGAATTTTCCCTTATGCCCATAATTCTTTTCTTGGGCAGTCAAGGCCTTGGCCAGGAAAAGATGCAATAACTCACAGGAACAAGGTGTAAATACAGAGGGAGTGGGGAGGATAATTCCTCTCTGTACAGGTGACACTCTGCTATACATCATAAACCCTGACACTTCAGCACCAGCAGCCTGTGCTCTGGTAGAGGAACTTGGCTTCACTCTGGTTAAAAAGCAAACCTGAACACAGGTCTGTGAGGGGAATCCCTCTGGAAATATAAGACCTTCAGACATGTAAGTGGAGCAGCAATATCTCTTGCTTGCTTAGAACTGAAACAAGCAGGAAGTTCTTTATTTAATCAACTAGGGAAAAAAAAGAAAGAGATAAAGTCAGATGGCACTGCCTCAGCCATAGCAGGCAGAGATGGCACTACTGGAATAACATCCCACAAAGCTCATCTGATCTCCCCCAGCCAACACAGCCACCTTCCATCTGGGAGGGCTTTTTAGAAAATGGGGTCTTGGAGATGCTCCTTTTCCATCCCCATACCTGTGCCAAAGCAGATCTCACCTTTGTAACAGTGTGAGTTGAATCTAATGCCCCAAACTCTGCTCTTTTTAGATGATTAACAGATTAATAGAAAGTTATTTGTCCCACTGATGCATTATAATCTGTTCTTAAAAGTCAGTAATTGTGGTTTGCTCCTTGGTGCACTCAAAATTCTGACTCATATTTGAATTACAGTTTTGTTAAGGCTCCTCATACATATAAAGGGCAGAACCAAATCTGCCTCCTTCCTCCCCCGCCTCACAACTTAGACAATTAAAAACCTATATACAAAATGTGGCAGGTGAAGCCCATTTGCAGTGAAGTGTAATTATACCCAGAATAATGAGCATATGCAAAAGATTTCTTCTTGATCCAGTGCCTACCTTTTGTGAGGCTCTGAGTCATGCTGGCCTCACTTTCCTCACAGTATATTTGATTTTAGTTATTACTGTTGCTGTTAGGCAACATAGCCGTGGAAGGAAGGTTAGGTTTTACTTTGCATCCCCTGTTATCATCAGCAACATCATCAGCTAATCTGCTCTTGGCAATGACCTACTTCAGGAAGCAGCAGGAAAGCTGGGTGTTCTCACATCTCGAGTTGAGTTGGAAATCTCCTGTTTGCCTTGTAAAAGGATGTCATTCCACCCACAAACCACTGAGAGACACTAGAAACGGGAGCTCATAGTGTTTATAGAATTCCTTCTGCATGCCTTCAAAAAAAAAGGAAGCAGAGGCAGCTCAAGACCAGAAACTGTGATTAAATGTAATTTTTTTCCCTATCTAGAAAAAAATATTACAGTACAAATATGTAAAACATCCAATAAATTTGCTCTTAGTGTCCTAACTTTTGTCCTCAAGCTCTTTAACTCATTCCAGCATCTATGATCTTCTCCTGCAGTGCTATCCATGTTATGACACTTCCTCTACGAAAACAGAGAGGGGATGCAGTGGCAATTTCAGCAAAGGAATCACAGAGAAGCAGCAGACAGGAATATTACTGATCAATGGCAAAAAGATTAAAGGTAGTAACATCCTTATGGCACTGTGCTGAGCAATGAGTGAAGAAGATCAAAGGGATTATCAAGTGTAAAGAGAGAGCTTGTGGCTATTAAACTGACAAAAAAAGAAATCCTGTGGGAAATAGGAACAAAACTCTTAGCAAAAGACAAGGATCAGATTTTCTTCTTGCACAAAAGTGAAGATGTTGGAGGGACAGGTGTCAGGAGCAGCAGTTTCTAACAGTGTTTAAGGGCAGGGAGATGATCCTTAAAGGGCAAAGAGATGAAAAACTTGGAGGAAACGTCACAGGGAATGGACAGAACTTCTTCAGGCACTGGAACACAGAAGCCTCCATGAGGAGCACAGCCCAGGTCAGGATACAGAGAGATTTTAATGCTGAAATCGTATTTTATGCCTTTAGACCTGACCTCTCTAAGAATGGGCACTACAGCATCTACCTAAATTTAAGGTCTTTTTGCTGAAGAGGCTTTAGCAGGTTTAATACTGAACATATTTTAAGTGTTTTCGTGGATAACTTCAAGCAAGAAGAATGTGCAAGCTGGATTATGAATCTTCTTATACCCTTTTACAGCATTTATAATTAACTCTAAGTCAATTTTTTTTTTTTTGTGCTACTGGGAAGCAGTCATGCTGTAATCTTCTAATTAATAAATGGCTCAATAAATCACGAGATCTTTTGCCCATGGAGGAACTTACACATACTGTCAGAAATATTACACTCTAAAATGGGTAGTAGGCAACCAACCATATTTTACTTCTTCTTCACTTTTTTTTTTTTTTATAATTTATATTTAATTTGAAAATGTTTAATGACTAAATTGGTCAAAGAAATTATCCAGCGAGGGCTGGTTATTGTGCCAGTTATGATCTCTGTGAAAACTCTCCTTGGCACCAAAGGGCTTTGGTGATCCGAAGTCCAGCTGCACCAGAGCTGCCCAGTGACAAGGACATCCTGTGCCACTCATCTTTGGCCATTGCTTCATTCACACAATGTGTTCCTGGGGAAAAGCCTGATCCAATGCACAGAGAAATGGGGAAAAGTCCTGGAGATGTGGGTTTGGCCCTTCACCCTGTGCTGTGAGCATCCTGCTCCACCTGAGCCTTCTTTTTCTCCTTGGTTTTTTTCATCTTTTGCTCAGTTACAGTGAAAGCTCTCTCAGGCACAACCTTCTCTCACTCTGGGCTTGCAAAGCTCACTTTACATGAAATCAAAACTTGTCAGCAGTGACTGACAGGGACCTGGACTTTGTCAGTCATTAGCCACACTCCCCTCTTGTCACCTCCTCAGGTCCACTCCCTTCCCCCAAAACAACATTAAAATAGATATTTGTAATTCTGTGTTTTTGGTTGTCTGACACACATAAACAAACACCTTTTGCTGCTCTCTCTGGAGGGAACTGAGGATCCTTATCTTCACTTTCTGAGTGGGGATGTGAAAGCAGAGACAGACAGGGTGAGACTTTTCAGCTGAAAACATCCATCCCATATTTATCTAGGCACTGGGTGTATGTAAAGTGCTCCAGCCTTTAGCAGCTGATGAGGAGGAAACCACAGCCTGATGCAAACCCCAGTGGTTTGAACCACCTCAGAAATATCCTAACTGTGGCAATGAGAATGACAGGAAAGCAAAGCTCCTTGGAGGAGGTGCACTACAGGAAGCTCTTGGATTCATCCAGTGATGGCCATGCCAGAGCAGATCCTATGAACCTCAAGCTCTCCCCACGAGGTGTTTCCTGATATTTTACAATCTCCAAAATGAAAAGTGTCTATCATGAAGCACACAGAGTTCTCTCTACCCCAGCAGTGTCTGAGAGCTGCAGCTGACTGTGAGTCCTCAGGGAAGGTGGCTGCAGTGCCTGTGGAGATGTCAGGGTGCACAAGGCAAAGCAAAATAACCCATTTTTGTTGTGCAAAATAAAAAGTCTCTCTGAAAAACTGCTATATCGAGGAAATGATAGCACTGCATTTAAGACAGCCCCTAAATGTCAAGGGAGCATCAATAATTCTCTTTATTTACAATAGTAGAAGACACAGCTGCCTATATGTGTGTTGATAGGAAAAGAAAAGGGGAATGTGCGACTTCTTCTGTTTGAAATCTTAATTATTCCAGTAATCTTTCAAATACAGCTCATCAGCTGGATATAAACACTATCCTAGCTGCAAGCCTAGGTGCGAAAAGGGAAAAAATCCCATTATCAAAGCAATCTGCAGCTCTGAAGACAACGGCTTCCTGCACCAGCGAGTTTCTAACTGTTCCTTGTGACTGGTGCTGGCAATAGTTTAGAAAAGTAAATGAGTTCCT
Source organism: Entomyzon cyanotis (assembly GCA_024500445.1). Lineage (NCBI taxonomy): Eukaryota > Metazoa > Chordata > Aves > Passeriformes > Meliphagidae > Entomyzon > Entomyzon cyanotis. The sequence goes on along the minus strand of JAKEPQ010000743.1, from coordinate 4,131,481 downwards.
AATGCAGGATGTAGGATATTCATTAAAGACCAGGTAGAAGAACATTAATTTACCTTTTAAAACATATTAGGAGACAAATAAGGCAATGAATTCATTAGTATGCATTCATTGCCTCAGCTGATCAGGTCAGACAAGCTCAGCTGTGCCTCCTAATGCCTGCACTGCAAAACACTTCTCATAGTATTAACATTTCAATAATAATTGTAGTAATATTTACTGATAGGCAAAGGCAGGATGTGATTTGCTGTGGCAGAAATCTTGGGTTTTCTATCTAGCTTGTACACAAGCTCTGTGGATAATGCACTTACCTCCTATTGCTGACTGTGGCCAGCAGCAAAACACGTAAAACAACAACAACAGCCTGTTTAAAAAACAGCCTGAAAACATCCTAAAAACAACCCAGGGAGCCTGAACAAGTCAATATTGCAAACATCCTGCGTTAACCAGGGAAGCAGCTGAATAGAGGTGAACAAAAAAAAGGGTGAACAAAACACCTTTTGTTTGTTATAGACAAGAAGTAAACAAACCCTATTCCACCCCAGATAAAAAATGGTGCACTTGCTGTCATTTATATTTTACTGCAACCTTCCCTTTAAAGCATCAGTCCCTTCAGCTGAGATTGCTGTTGAGACCCTTCCTTGGCCACCCATAGGCAGTGAGAAATCAGTGCTGCAAAAGCTGAATTATGCCCTGCTTTGGGGTCTCCAAACACTGGTGAGATCTTCCTTCACGTGCTGGCCCAATGCAGTGTCAGTGCAAAAGCAAAAACAACACTTGAGAGCTCTTTGATCTGGGTCTTGTCACACCAAAGCTGTGTCCCACATCAGAAAAGCTGCTGTGGGAAGGGCTGGGTACTAATTGCCTGAAGATGCTTTAAAGTGAAGTTGCCTGCTGAGATTAAGCAAGAAAATGCAACAATATCTGCATATATTTATTCTGAAAAGCATAATCAGGAAAGGAGAGGAGTTTAAGAAGTGTGATCCCAGTCCACTGAGCCTGAGCACACAGAGTATGAGTTTTCAAAAAAGCCACTTCAAAGGTAAAAGGAGAAGGTAGAGACATCGGTGTGAACCAGATAATACAGGGGGAGCAGGGCTTAACAGCTAACTCATTAAGTGCATTTTTCCACAGAATTTGTGGTGCAGCAGCTCCCAATGACACAGGGCAGGCACTGCAAGGCAGAGGATGGAGTTATCTCTGTGGCTGGCTGCTCCCAGCCTCTCCCTGATCCAGCAGCCACTCTTACACCTCATTAAGAGACAAGCTCTCCACGGGGACCACCACTGGCCTCATCAGCATGGCAAGCAGCCCTCTTGCTTTGCATCACTGAAGGCTGGAATATTCCCACACTGCCTCCATCTGAAGCACCACAGCTTTTTAAGGCAGCTCTGGGGTTTTCATGACCAAAATAATACATCCAGAGAGGGTCACATCAAGGATTTCTGATGTTCAGGGCAGCCTGGGAGGCAGGTGAAAGCACAGCCCAGCCCATCCAGCTGGTTCAGTGGGGATTTACCATAAATGCTTGTGGGGTGCTCAGAGGGACTCCTGGAGATATGACTTTTAATTGAAAAGGGATTGCAGGGGATATAAACCTAAATGTCAGGGCACTGTTGCTTCCCCTGAAGGTCAGGATGAGCATACTGAAACCACAAGTCTGAAAACGATACCTCTGACAGTGCTATCCCAGCCACCTGTGGGTACAGAGCAAAGCTCATCTATTCCAGCTTGGAAACTGGCAGGGAAGGGTGGGAAAACAGCCTCACGGAGGGCTGGGAACTGGATAGAGCTTTTTGGATGTGGCTGCAATAAAAGAGTCTTCTGGTGCCTTCCAAAGGCACAGCCCAAGTTATTAAAGCAGCATTAATTCACCAGTTGGGCTTGCTGGAATCAGAGGGGAAGATTTTGATTTTTAAAAACAGAGTCAAAAGAAGGCATGAGTGAAAATAAATATATTCAGTCCTTTTAAAGTCTGACCTAAAAACCTTGCAGTGTCAAATATGCACTAAAAAATTTATGTCAGGTTCCTATGGTTATATGTATGTAGGTATGTGATACAGAGCAAGCTCAGCCTTGCTCCTGCTGGCCTTACATGCCATGGAACTCAGAGAACTCTTCCCAGTGGAAGGGGAAAGGCTGACTGGAGTCAGCAGGGATCATGCTGGCTGTGCATGAGCTGAGCAGCTCAGGTCACTGCCCTCTGTCCCAGCAGGACACTGCTGGCATGGAGAAAGGAGCTCAGGGCATCCCTGCTGCTCATCAGCACCTCTTGGGATGGGATGGCTCAGGGTATTCCCTTCCCCTACAACAGCCTGTGTTCCTGGAGGTCTCTGCTAACCTTGTGAACATGTTCAGCTCCAGAAGGGATGGAGAGGTTGCTAAGCCCTGTTCCTGACAAAGACAATCCCATGGACCTCCACAAGCAGCTCCTGCCCACAGCAGGGCAAACTGGAATATCATCAGCCTGAAAAGGATGGATTTATGGGGTGGAACTTCAACAGAGGCAAGAAACGTTCTTTGCTTTATACCAGTAGAAAACACCAGCCCCTCTTCCCAGAGAAAGGATTCAACTCTCCAGAACAACAAACACTTGTTAAACATGGAAACAAAGGGTCCAATTCAGCCCCCACACATGCAAAAAAACCCCAAAAAACCCCAAAACCAACCCAAAGTAAAGCCCCAATGTTAATGAGTGGAGTCACACTTCAAGCAGTGTAATGGAGGAACCTCTCTGAGTGTTCCTCCTGGTTTCTAAGGAGCCAGCTGTTATTTATGCAGTTCTATTTACACGTTCTCTTGGCTCTTTGTGCAGAGGAATTATTCTATGGTGTAAGCTCCTCTCTCTATTTTCCCCTTACAAGCGCACACACTACAGAAGGAGAAGGTAGGACAAAGATGTTTGAGAGAACCACATGTAGGCATGTTTTGAAGACAGAAGATATTTCAGGTTGTCAGTATGAAATTGTCAGAGAACACAAATTACTACTGTCTGTGCATTTCTCCTTCCTAAGAGGATTGTGCTAATTAAACAAGAAGAGATTATCAAACTTTGTCTGCAGCTGATAAAATCCAACTACAAATTAAAATGCATGTTAAAGCTAATCCATCTCAAACTGAAAAATTAAGCTAGTGCATTTGTAATGTTTTCAGCATCCTTTGTCCTTCAGACACTGCCCAAATACTAGAATTTGGTTGAGTTTAATGTTTTGCACTTTTGTAGGGATTTGGAATTGTACATTCTATGCAGTTTTCTAAATGCTCATCTTCTTTGCATGTTCAAGCTTGTGTCAGTAATTTGCATTCCCTTTTACAAATGGAATTGTAAAAGGAAAGGGAAAATGTAAGCAACTGGATTAAAATAAACATTTGCCTCCTTCCAGTGCCAATAAGTTTGAAAAAGTTTCCTCTCGTTGTTACATACCTCTGATGAGTCACAGCAGCAGAAATGCCAAAATGCCACCAAAGAAAGGCTTTTCCCTTTTTATTATTGGAACAAGTGAGAACAAAAAGTTCTGGAAATACAGAGGGAGACACATTCTCCTGGGTCTTGGCCTTGCTTGCACCTATGGGGCTGAGTCACTGTGGCTGTGATTAACCAGATCAAAATGAGGGAGTTGGTCCACAGGGGCACACCCAAGGCCCAGCACTGCTGAAATTAGAATTTAAAGCTTGAGGGTACTAAACCAAAGCTCCCAATCTCCAGATATCCATCTGATCCTTGATAACTAAAGGGCATTTTCCTCCTGGATCAAGTCCACTGAAGCCCAGAACAGTGAGTGTGACAATAGCTAAAGGGTGAAGGAACAGATCTGAACAGAAAAGATAACTGAGAGGCCATGGAGGCTGGAAGAAAAATTACAGCTCTCAGCCACAGAACCCAAGGTCTGTTCCTTGCTCTGCTGCCTGCTAGCAGCATAACCCTGGCACAAGTCATGTTGTGCTTTTCCTTCTGATTTTTTTCTTGTTCTGATCTCTTGACATTTTAGACCCCTTTTGAGAAGGGTCTTTGCTCTACTCAGGGTAGGTGATACTGAATATTTGAAGTGACTTTTAGGACCTCTGATGATTCAAGTGATAATCATATAGTGAAGAAAAAAGAAATGTGGTGTCTTTCAGCATAACAATCTTGTATTTTTTAAAGTAACTTTAAATATCTTACTCATTGCTAAGGTATGGATGTCAATTTTTGTTCTAGCTTTGAGGGATATCAGGACTCTGATGGAGTCAAAATTCTGAAAAGCACAGGCTCCTCCTCCTAAGATGAGCACACAGAAAGCAAATTCCTTGCAAAACCCAAGCTTGAGAGAGAAAAAGGAGGATGTACATGAAATGCTTTTGCCCACAAGGCACCCCCTTCATTTTCCAGACGACATTGGAGCACTGCTTTTATATTTGCCCTGCTCCCATCTCCTTGACTGGAATGCCATAGTCAATCCTGGTGGGAATCCAGCCTGAGAGGTGCCTTCATTCTGCTTCCCCCTCTCCTCTGTTTCTGAGATCTCAGACACTCCTGCAGCTCCCTAAAGGCAGCAGCAAATCCACTCATCTCCCAAACCTGCCCACGCCCTGGGAGCTGGGTCTGCTTTTCATCTGTGCTGAACAACATCACTGCTGTTCCTCCCATGTCCCAGGGACTGCCTGGCTCACCCAAAAAGGGAGCCAACCCCTCTAGCCTCTCCGTGCTGGTTGTGTGCCCACGTGGCTCAGCACAGCCAAAATATGGATTAGCACTGGCTGGGAGATGTCTTGTCTCCAAAAATCATGTCTTGGGGTCAGTTGTTTGTTAAGTCCTGCTCCAGCCTCTCGTGCCATGTCCCTCCAGGCAGAAACTGAGATCCTGCTCGTTGGAGAGAAGAATAATTGCAGCTCTCTGGCTTTTCTCTAGTTTAAAGTGGAGTTAATTCCTCCTAGTCCAAGGCATTGGAATAACAAATTCCACGTGTCCCTGCAATTGCTGTGGCTTTGCACTGTGATTTGTGCCTGGAGTAAGGTCCACTTAGACTAGAAAACACAAGGGTAGTATTTATTTAACTGATTATGCTGCATTCTTGTCCTATGAATCACTCTCCACAGATGGTACTTATGCCATGTCCTACTTTCTCATTTGACAAATGACTGCTCTAAGACTCCCTCATATTGGTTCTTGCACGAATGTAACTGCATTGAATGCAACGGATTTATTTTTTATTTATTTGGGTGTCAACAAAGCTGGACACGGGGCCTTTAAAAGTAAAAAAGTGCCCCAAATACCTGTAAAATTCAATATGGCACATTCATTATTTATAAAATGATTGTTTCTGTTGCAGAACATTATTGATATTGTTATTTTGTGAGCTTTCCACGTGTACAGCTGATACCTACAACTGTACTTAGTCAATACTGCTTGAGATTAATAAGACTGGTAGAAGGTTTTTCAATCAATATATTCACTCCAAAGAATATGCAACTGTGTGTACGGGGGAATTGATTCTGTTTTCATAGAGATGTAAATAAAAACAATTCTTAGAAGCAAAAGGAATTGTAAAAGTGGGAAGTGAGAAGGCCATTTGTGATGTAAGGCTTAACACGCATTTTAAATACAACTTTGTGGCTCTTTGGAGACCGTTTGGGGCTTACAGTAATTTTATATTCAGTAAAAGGCAGCTTTCAAATACAGAGCCACAAATTACTTCTAGTGAGGAACAAAAGGAAAAACCTCGTTTCCCCCCCCCCCCCCCCTACTGCAAAAGGGTTTGTCAGCTTACTCGTGCAAACTCTTACTAAAGAGAGTCTGGTTGCATGAATAGTTCTGCCAGAAGTGGAAATCAGTGAGAAGGAGCTGTCTAAAGGATCCTGTTTGAAAACCAGCCTACAAAGTTCAAGGAATGATTTCTTATTGCAGAAACCTTTCTATTCTCTGAGGGAGAAAAGAAGGAGCAACCACTCTGTGACCCAGGGAGAGATGAGAAGGGCTTTGGCTCTTCTGTGGGTTACCCTTGCAGGCTCCATGTGACGAAAGGAGTGTGAAAACCTGAGATCTTGTACCTTCCTTTTGGTTTTTCCCCCTTGGTGATGTCCTTCCCTCATCCTGCTCCTGTTACAGTTCATGGCTTCAGGACTGGTTCTCTGACCAAAGCAAGGTCTCCTAACCAAGCCCCAAACAGCTGATGAGTATCTCTGTCCCAGCACTGAGGCAAACCCAGTCACTGCCCGTGAGGCACTTTTGAAAATTAATTCATGCACATCACTACCACTCACCTAATTCACCCAGGAATCCTGTTTCCAGCCCATGGAACAAGAGTGGATTCCAACCCCACACGTGTTCCCTGGTTTTAAGGATGTCCTGGTTCCCTCCCTGCAGCCACAGTGCTTTGGGCAGCTTTTGCAAGCAAATACGTTTGGCTTTGCACAGCTTGGGAAAAGGAAGCTATTTAGCAAAACAGAAAGTATTGCTGAGCAATTGAGTTGATTACACTTGTCCTTGGATGGAAAATGATCTGCTGGGGGAGGTGTCCTCTCTGGAGGCCCTGATAGATACTTTTGCTGGACACTGAAAGGAATTGACAACCTCATGGCGTTTCATACAGGATATTTTTGCTGTCCTGGCCAAACCACAATTTGGGTAATTATATCCTGCCCACCTCTGCAACTGTTATACTTTCAATCAGATGTAATATTCTTCGTATCCTGTCCAAAGCTACTGTGTGCTGCAAAAACAGCTATTTCATTTTTGCACAGAAGTGACTGGTTTTCAGCTATGGTTAGAGCTCCTTGCAAATGTAAAAAATAAATAAATAGGACTTCTGGAGAGAAAAATTTCAGTGCAGGCTGTATTCTCTTTTCACATCCACTGTAATGCCTGATGTTCATGCATTAACCCCAGACCTTATGAGCTATTTTCTACCCAGAAATGCAGAATCACTCAGGACCTTTCCTGCCTGGCACCGTGTGAATCCACAGTGACAGTCCCAGCTGGGAAGAGTTTGCAGCCTGAATACCTAAGACAGTTCAGATAAAACAGAAGCCCAGCAAGAGCAAAGAGACTTGGCCAAGGTCACCCACGTCTCTGTGGCAGCCTGGGGACCTCGGCCTGCTGGTCAGATTCCTGTCACTTTTGAACAAAGTCTCTCTTCTGTCCCCTTTCCTTCTTGGTCAGTTTAAATCTTTCTAAGTTCACTTCGTTTTTGCTTTTTAGTAATTTTTGATTCCCTCTTGCCTTCCTCAGACCAAAGCATGAAGTCACTGAAGTGTGGTTTTTTGCCTATTTGATGCATTTTTTGAGCACACATTGCTCGAGTTGGTGCTTTAACAGTGCTGCTGTTTAAAGTTGGATTGCTCAGAGTCCTCTCTCTGTTTCCAACAAGCCCCTCTGTGAGGGGTTGAGGCTGCAGCTTGTTTAGCAGCAACCCAAAAGCCTTGGAAGCCCCTCTGGAGGCAGGATGCCATCTGGAATTTGCCCTGCTCCTTGCTGTGAGTGTGCCTGGTGGGATGGAGCAGGGAGAGAGACCAGAGCCCTGCCCAAAGCGCCTTCAACACGGGGAGACAAACATCACAAACCAGGGGAAAAATGTTCCAGGGCTCCCGAAATTGATGTGATCTATATCTCTGCCTTGCCTCTGTTCCTTTTTCTCTCTTTCCCCCCTCAGTCTTTAATGGTGAGTCAAAACTGCTGAGCTTCCCAGCAGCACAGTGATCTGGGAAGGGATTGTGAGGTGGGGTGGGTGAACATGCTGACATGGTGATACAGAAGGAAAAGGAAAATCCTATGAGCAAGAACCTGAAGATTTGACAAAGCTTCTGCAGAGCTCAGGGAGAGCTTTGCCTGACTCAAGGCTAAACAAGAAACTCAGCGTTTGACTCATTAAGGGTGGTAAACAGTTCAGATTGAGCTTTTGGATCCATTAAAGCCTTTTGCTATGTGCCTCAGACACCAGAATTCAGGCAAGGATTGGATGGGACAGCACAGCATAAGCCTCACTTTTAGGTCTGAAAAATTGTTATTATTATTACTACCATCATCATCATCATCATCACCATGATGTCATAATTATTATCATTGTTATAGTTGCTATTATTATATTTCAGTGGAAATAGTCACACAGTTGAATTCATATATATGCTAATATGTAGATGAATCAGAACCTGTGGAAACAAAGAAGAGAAACCTGATGGGCAGTCAGGATGAACAATTTAACACAGAACTGCTTCCAGTTAGCAAATGGGAGAGCACAGTTTGTTGTAACTGCTCCAGATGGGAACACTGCTGGGTTGGAGGAAAGTATTACACGTTTGAGGATCTGTCCCAGAAATTGTTCCAAGGCCATTTTTTGATACAGATGCATTTCAAAAACCCACAGACAATCCCTAGGCAAGCAGACAGGCAAAATTACCACTCTAAAACCTGCTGGCTGCAGCACAGCCATAGACCAGCCCTAACTCTGCTATAACCATCCTGCAATGACTGGTGTTCAAAATAAATTGTCATCTCCTTTCTCCAGCCACTATTACTATTTCTGGGCGTGAAAAGGAAATGGATGTTTTATTTCATCTGCTACTCATGGAAGTGAAATGCTCTTATATGAGCCATAATCCCAGCCTGAGGAGTAATGGTAAAATACAACTTGCATTTGTAAACTTGCTTGATATTTGAATTTTTCACTGGAATGTGAAAAAAAAAATTAAAAAAATATCGCACCCTCTAACTAATGTAACAGCAAAGTACAAAAATCTTCATATATCTTCTGCCAAAATCACTTTGAAATCCGGTTTAATTTATCAGTAGAGAACTTTTTTTTTTTTTTTTTACAATCTATCTCTTGCTAGGGAAGATCATTAGGTTGGCACTGCCTCTGTCAATACGGATCTAAAGACAAATTTTGAAATAGTCAGCAGCTCTTAGAGTTCTTGGACCCAGCATCTGCCAAATGCCAGGCTGGTTTTCAGCAGAGGAGCAGAGGGATTGGCTCAAATGCCAAGGTGGGGTGAATTGGATCCTGTGTGGTCCTGGATGTTTTGAGTTTTTCTCCTGAACTGCATCAGTTTGCTGATGGACACTGCAGGAACCACTCTTGGCTTTGCTACCTCCTCCTTGCTATTGCTTCCCCCAAAATCCCAACTTGCCTGCCCCAGCTGCAGAGCCCCAAATGGTGCTTTATACCTTTTATATCTGCACTTCTGAATACAACCAGAGCCGAGCACACACGGAGCTGCTGTGGTCTGGGTTCTCCCTGCACTGCTGCTGTGCTTTGCTGGGCTGTCCATGCCCTGGGAGAAACTCAAGTAGCTCCATCTGGGCTGTGCTGAGAGAAGCATCTTGTCACCCTCCGTGTCACAGCCCCTGGAGCAGCCCTGTGCCAGTGCCTGGCACGGCTGCTGGGGGAATGCTGGCAAGCACTGAGTCAAAAAACAATGTAATTGGAAAAATTAGCATGAGCACCAGACAGGAGAACATCCCCATATGTTTTCTTCAGCAAGTCCACAGTTTCTCTAGCACCTTGCACGGTCTGTAAGCAGAAAGGAGCTGCTTGCTGCTGCCTGACTCCAGCTGGAGAGGCTTTGGCTGAGCACAGAGGTTCAGCAAGGACACGTTTGTCTGCACTCACCGTGAGAAGGGCTTTCCAAAGCACACAGTCAGCTCACTGGTGCACCTCTGTGCCGCTGAAAGTTTGTGCTTTCTGCGTAAAACTTCTAAAAATAGCCTCCTCTTTAATATTAAGCTCGGAGCGTGGATATTGCTTTTGGCATTTTGTTCGCTGCTGGAGGAGAACGCCCAAGGAAAAGTTTCCCACGGTCTGTTCTTTCGATTCTCTTTACACACAACACAACAGAACAGTCTCAAACAAGAGTTGGGAAAACATTTCAGTTCTGCAGCTCTTTTTATTTAAACTGAGTTTGCTGGGCTGAGATATTACACTTCATGTGGTACTGCATGTGAGAAACACCCTCCTCAGAGAGGATGAAAACAGCTGCAATATCCACAGGAAGGAGAAGGGGAAGGTTGCTGTGAAAGGCACTTCCAGTTGTAATTAGAGATAGCAGATAACTATTGGAGCTGCAAGTAGGGTTTGAGTTCTCATCTCAGGCTGGGCTATGTCTACAGGACATCAATGCCAGGAAGTCTCAGATGCAGAAATATTATTTCAAGTAGGACAGCCTAGACAAAAGTGAAAGAATCTGCCCTTATTTTAAAAAAATTGCACCTGAAGCTTGGATACAATTGGTCATATCCAGCAGAAGTCACCAGTGATGGATGAATCTCTGCAGCTGGAGATGGATGAGGTGCAGTTTTATCCTTCCTCGTGAGAAGTGAAGCAAACTCTTTGAGTCATTCATTTGTTGCTGCTGTGATCAAATGGAGCAGGGTGGACCATGGATCTGATCTACCCTTGCAGTTTAACCATCCCATGCACCCAATTCCAAACACTCCATCCCAGAGCAGGACCCTGCAGTGCAGCACTTGGATTTTCCAAGGAAGGGTGATGCAGCAGCAAAGCTGGAAGGGGCAAGAATTGTTGTCAACCTCCACTTCACAGAAAAGAAGAAACAGAAAGAAGCTCCTTCCTTTCCATATTTCCTCTTAACTAAAGTTCAGTTGTCTGGAGTGGGAATCTCCTGATCTTTCTTTCTCTGGACCAATTATCTTAATAAACAAATTGTCTGGTACAGGTTCATAAAACAGATAAAACAACTTGTTTAGTGAATAGATAAAATCACAGAGAAAGGAAGGAAACAATGAGAAGAAAGCCATGCAAGAGCAACACAAACATTATCAAGGAGAAATGATCAAACAAGGTTCCCAAGGGGTTTTAAAGGCCATGTTCTGCTTTGAATGTACACATTTCACCAAGAAAATGCCAACGTTCCATTTTCACAGCAAGAAGAAGCCAAAGGTCTGGTTACATTTCTACTCAAACAGGAATTTTAAAGATAAAGACCTACCCCTATTAAATACTCACATGCATGCACACACTGAATAGTTTCCAGCCTTTCTAGAGGTTTCTATTATTTTTAGGATAACAAAACACTAATTGAAGACTTGACTCATAACTAGACTCTGATGAATTTTCCCCTCACCACTAAAATGGTGATATCAAATCAGACAAATCTGTCTCTGCAAATAATTTCTAGCTTTTTATCTGTAAAAGGGTTTGAGATTATTTGAACTGCTGTCTTTCACGATGCATTTTATTTAAAGATGCTTTTAAGATCTTGAGAAATTTTCATCCTTGTGTCTGGGGGAATAATTCTTCTGGGTTTGTTGCTTCTTTTTTTTTTTTTTTGTGTTTTTGAGCTGAAATGATTTAGCTTTTCTGCTCACAAAGCAAAACAAATATTATAATTTTCCTTGGCCTATTTAAGAATACACAACTGCCAGAAAATCGATATGAAATGAGTTTTTATATTATTAAAGACGTGTGATCTTTAAGATCACTTGCAGCAAGGTACTAGATATTCCTCCCTGCCAAGTTTCCTTTCTACTTTTCCCCTTCAGCATGTATATAAAGAAATTAGCTTTTCCCACTGCTCTCACAAATTATTCCTCAGTCTACCCAATGTGTGATACAGGATGGGACCAAGAAGGACTTTAATTGCAGGTGTCAGGTTTGTTATTATTAATGGTGTTTGTAGGTAGACTGTGATGCACAACATACAATTACCTTCAAGAGGAAGAACACAAAGGCAGAACTCGAGCTCTATAACACCCAGGTTTCAGTGTAGTCAACAATAAAATTAAATTTTCCACTTTGGCAAACCACCTCGGTCCTGCCTGATTTACTGGAAATGTTCTGGGTGATGATGTGATGTCTCAAACCCCAGAGGTGTCACAGACATCACTGCTATCACCTCACCCAGGGAGGGTTTTGGGATGTCACCCCAGGAGCAGGAAGGACCAGGGTAGAAGGACATTATAAACCTCAGCCAGCTAGGACTGATTTTCTGTCTTAAATACTTTCAAATCCAAGGCACTGCACAAGGAATTTGCTGAGGACTTATTTATCACACCTTGCCCCAGGACAGGGCAAACTTCTCAAGAGAAACTTTCTCTAGAGCATCTTCTTCCACCCTGGCTTTGGCCAGCCACTAAAACCAGTAACACTGCTCAGTGTTATTTCCTTCTGCTTGTTTTTACCTCTGGCCAGACATTTCAGCTCCCCCAAAATCAAGGCAGTTGTAGCTTGCCTTGGCTCCAGATCTGCCAGGCTGAGTGTGAGCCAAGGAGGCTCACAAAGAATTTTTTGGTGAGAAAGGCATTCCCCTCCCTACTGTCTGGCATTTCCTTGAGGAGAGAACTGTGGAGCTGAAGGCAGAGGGAGCCTTTGCTACAACGATTAATTAACTTTTAGTGATTCCCTTGTTTTGGTGCTGTCAAAAATGAAGCAACAACTGGTCTGTCCTGGTCTTGCAGACTGGCATGAATGAGTGAGGAAACCTTGGGCATGTGCACATTTGGTCATCATCAAACCAAGCAAGGAGCTTTTGGAGCAGTGGGACAAACAGAGAAATACCAATACCCACTGAGAAACCATCAGTGTGATGAAGTTACACTGCATGCCCAAGTTGGAGAGGGTCTATTTGATTTTGTTCATGTTAGAAAGCTCTGGTCCTACAGTCCTGACACTGCCTGTTCATCCAGAACAGGTCCAGTATGGGCAGTGGGGGTGCCTTGATTTGAGTGTTCAACGTTCAGCAGGAATGGCTTTTTTGGTTAAAACAAACAAAAAAAATCCAACTGAGAAGATCTGTACGAGGATTGCTGGAAGTTCAAAGGTGTAGCCCAAAGCTGAGCACATGGAGAAGGCAGGAAATGCTGCACTGCTGTTGGTAGGTCTGGCTGTGCCTGCAGGGTGTCACAGAATGGCTCTGGAGGGGACTGGGCCAGGTTATCCCTGCCTAGAAGCTCCTCTGGAAAGCACCACTCATCCTCACCTTCATCCACAGGCTTCTCTGCTGGAGCAGCTGAAGTGGTGAGGACAGAAATTCAGGACAAACCTGCCAAATGCCAGTTCCTGGTGCCACTCCACACCTCTCCAGCTGCTCAGCTCCATCCCAGCACATTCCTGTGTCTGCTTTTGGCTTGGGTTGAGACAATCCAGCACACACCCATTCCAGATCCCTCATTTCCAAAATATTTAAGCACTTGGGTTGTCTTTAAGTATAATTTACAAGACTCTCATTGCATGGACATTATGGCAAAGTGCTGTGTGTGTTTTAAAGCTCAGTCAAATGCTTGGAACAACTTTTTCCCGTGGTAAAATACTTGATCAATTGGTAATCCATGAGTGTGTGTCCAACGTAGCAACCATTTAAAAATAATGAAACTGAAAAATAACTCTATCTAAAAAAAGCCACGACCCTTAAAAAGTATTTTCAATGACACTTATTAAAAATGAAGGGATGTTTCTAATTATATCTGCCTTTATACTTTCTTGAAGCTCAAAAATAGCAAAACCAGCCAAAGCCTAAACAAATACAATTTTTGCTTTCAGATGAGTGAAAAAGTTCTATGTTCTCAAAAATGAATTTGATTAATCTTTTTGGTGGAAAAATATATATATTTTTCCTGTGTAACATGAACCCCCTCCTCTACAGTTTTAGTCTCTTTCCCATTTTCCAGGTGAACCTGCACATCAAAATAAGGAAAAAAAACCCCCAAATCAATTCTCCAATTTTTTACACTTCTCTAACAAGGACCAGTCTCACCTGATGAAATACCTACAAAGCGTAACTGTAAATTTTATCGTGTACCACACACCCTTGGTCGATTGAGTAACAGCTACGAGCGCTCGGAAATCAATCTATATTTATCACAGAACCAAACCTTTGTGAACAGAAAGCAGGACAGGCTTTCCAGGCACGGTACAATCTGGGATTTGAGAGTGTTTGTGTGTGTGCTGGAGAACATTTTGACCACAAACGGGGCTGATTATCGATACAATTATGCTGCAATCACAGCAGAGGAGAGTATCCAGTAAATCAAATCCAACTGTCCTCCCACTCGCAGAGAAGAGAGACTAAAACCTGTCAAATCAGGGAAGGAGGAACAGGTGGCCTCATTTGCAGAAAAAAGGCTGCTCCTCACAGGGCCGAGTGCTGCACATCCATACTCACACACACATTTATTAAATGCAGTGTTTAATAAGCTTTCTGTGCAGCACATTAAATGCTCCTGGTGCATGCACTGATATAAAATGTGACACACAGGGCTCCTCGCACACCGAGCAAATAACCTGGGATTTACTAAGTGCTGCCATAAGTTTTCACCTTTTTAATGTTTTTTATGGCTGCTGGCAGCAGTGTGCAGCCTCTGGGGCAGCTCTGCCCAGCCCTTCAGCTCCTGCTGTGCTGATGTGGGACATCCTCTCTTCCCTCTTCTCTTCCTGATTTTGGAGACTGCTGTCCAGCTGGGGTTCTCACAGGCTGGGTCTCAAGAAATCCTTGGTGTCCCACCCAAGTGGTAATTGCTGCTTCTCCAGATTTTAGAAATCACTTTAAATTGAAGGAGGGAAGGGTTAGATTGGATATTGGGAAGGAATTCTTCACTGGGAGGGTGATGAGGCACAGGTTGCCCAGAGAAGCTGTGATGCCCCTGGATCCCTGGAAGTGTCCAAGGCCAGGCTGGACAGGGCTTGGAGCAGCCTGGGATAGTGGATGGTGTCCCTGCCATGGCAGGGGTCAGACTAGGTGAGCTTTAAGGCTAACCCAAACCATTCTGTGATTCTATGAAATTCTGAACATTGACAGCAGAGGTTTCCTTCATCCTCTCTGACCTCCTCTCATGGTAGCCATCAGTGGCCAGGGTGTGAGTGGGAAGAAATACCAGATTCCTTTGAGCAGGCTGTTAAGGGGAAAAGCTAGAGGATATGATTTTATCAGTGCTGTGGTTCACTCTATGGGCACATCTGGAAGGCACCTGTGGCCTCACCATGGTTCACTATTTACTCATGGCCACAGGACAGACAAGGAAAGACTGAGAGACCACGAATCACTGAGAAAGCTCAAATCTCATAAATGTTCCCTTTTGCACAGTTTCCTCCTGTTGCAAAGGACAGGCACACAGGGCACATGTCAATCCATTATTTTGGCAGGCAGTGGCAGCAACTACAGGACGACCCTGGCATGTATTGGGATGCAAACAGCTGCATTTCCCTGCTCACACAAGACTGATCTCTCAGCTGTGGATGTTGTAATGACCAGACTATGAATCTTCAGACTCAAGGTTAATTCCCGTTTTCGGTAATGGATGGGAAAAGCTGAAAATCCATCAAAACTACAAATAGGAGGAAAAAGCCTCTGAAAGCAAATGTCTTGAGGAAGTGTAAGGTATGAAATGAAATGTGGGTACAGCAAACGCTGCGAGTTCTCAAGATTCAGGTGTGCTCTCTTTCCAGAGGTTCCTGAAGGAAAAGATGAAAAACAGCTGAATATCTTAGAAGGAGGGTCATGGCAGCTGCCTTTCAACAGGAGATCCTCAAAGGCTCCAGTCTCTGGGATGCCTCTATCACATATTATCTAAAAGGAGAAAATGTACAGGATTTAAAAGTACCAAAAATACAAGACTGTCTGGGATATTCAGGAATTGCAGTCATGAGCCCCAGGACTAAATAATAAGACAGAATGGTGATCTGTGGAGTCATTAAGTCCTTATTTTCCTTGTTGCAGATGATGTTGCCACACAATTCCTTTCCCAAGCATAAACCAGCTGTGTTCAAGTCTTGGTACTGAGATTGCAGCCCCAGAGATCTATTGAAACGTGACAAATCTGGTATGTATGAACATCCCTTATTCCCAGAGCTAAAAAAATACTTCTTAGGGTGGAAAACTCTGGGAGAAAATGCTCTATAAAGACGTTAAGGGCCCATCTGAAGGGGAAAGCAAGCATTTGCTTTAGCAATGATTCATTTTTAATTGTTTTGTACGATTTCAATGGACACAAACTGATGTAGGAGAGACACCATTTGCAAAGTCCTCTTCCAGCAGTGTGTGCTCTTCCATTTAATCTGTAAACTGCTTCTCATAATATCCTGAAATGGTTTTCTGCTCTCAGTAGCACAGTGAAGAGTTGCCCACGTAAATCCCCCACGAGAGAGGTGACCCCTTTATCACCCAGCACACCCAGCAGAGGAGAGAGATCCTGCTCTGCTCGTAAAACCAATCATTCTTCCCTAAGAGTCTACAATTTGCAGCCACCATAAAACCCACCCTGACCATGTTTAGCAGGCTGGGGTGTGTTTTTGAACTTGAAAAGGTTAAAGACGTGCACAGCTCCATCCCCATGGCTGGACTGCTAGAAGTCAGTAATTCACAGCTACCACCAAATGGCAGTGAAAAATAGGAATCCCTAACACAGGAGCAGAAGATCTCCTGCAAGTGCAGAGTTATGTTCCACTGGGCTGTGCAGCACTGGGAGATGTTGACAAACTTTGCACACAATACACCCAGGAGTACCAGTGGGAACATTTTCTTTCCACAATAGGCAGTGAGGTCTTTAACACAGAATATCATATTTTCAACCCACTCAGTGCCTCACCACCTTCCTCTCCAAGGCAAGCCACAGTGATGACATCTTCCTTATCATCAATAAAAATGATGTACAGCAGACTGCCGAGTTATTCAACAAGCAATTTCCAAAGATCACCTTTACTACAGCATATAAAACAGATCTAGGACTCCCTTTCCAGGGTGTCAGAGTTTTATGGAGCATCAAGTCTCCACTTGCAGCTCCCTGTTATGGAAAGAACAGCTCTTCACGGCGATATACAGTGTTTTGCTGCCTCAGCACATCCCCATGACCGTGCAAGAAAGGTTGCTGCTGCTGAGGATCGTTATTAAAACACCACTGAGGTGATGCAAGAGAGGAAAAACAATTGGCAAAACACACCTAAAAAGAGCTGAGCAGCTGTTGCTGTCCAGCTGTTCATCTCTTCTGAGCTAAGGACCACCCTTGATGGGAATGGTCCCACCAAGCAGCAGGAACACAGGTGAGCTCTGCTGTTGATGCAGCTTTTCCTAGCTAGTGTGGCTAGAACTGAAAATATGGCCCCAGGAATCGATTATGTAAATCCCTGGGATGGATGGAGGGTTTTTCCAACAAAACTGAGCATCACAGATGATTATTTCTGCCATCCCTGCAGCAGTGAGGGCAAGCTAGGAGCTGAGCACTGCTCAGAGCTAAACACAGACTTACAGGAATTTCTGAATCAAGGACTCAATCTCTTCTTGAGGAGGCAGTGTTGATTCCTGACGGTAGAGATGAGCCATGAGGAGTCAAAAGACAGAGCAGAAACACATCTGTTACTCTGCTGATATGAAGAAGAAATATTTTTTTCACCTCACTATTTCACACCCATCTTCATTTTTTCCTACTGCACCTCCTCTCCCATGGCTGTGTTTTCAAATCCAGGGACATCACCATTATTCAGGAGCTGGCCCTCTGGCAAAGATGAAATAAAAGCAATATTACCAGCTCAGCAGTGACCAAGGATGTTAAATCCTGCTCTGCAAACAACCATCTTTCGGTGATTTCTGTATCCTGAGATTTGCATCACATTTGGAAACAGTAAATATAAGAAAATTAGCCCAAAAGAGTAAAAAATAGGGTACCATAACAGTTATCTCTTGCACTTCAGAGTGCAGGCAGTAGGATTTACTGCATTGAAGAAAAGGTGAATGGATTTGCATTTAAGTTTCATCACTTTTAAGGTCCCTAATATCCAAGCCTCCATTTAAAAGAGCCCTAGTGGACAATAAACTCTTTTAGAAAATATACAGCAAAGCAGCAGTGCCCAATAGACATAAAATTAGAGTGCTGGAATGTTTCAGCTGTTCACTTCCTTTGATACAAGCAGCTGGCAGCAAGACATTTGAAAGGATGGAAGAACAAATATCTTCTAATGGATAAATATATATTTTTTTCCATACTATACGTGTTTTAAATATACATAACTGCACACATTCACACACGTGTACTAATAGGATAAATTTACAGGGCAAACAGAAGTGAACAATCCCAAGTACAGACACTGAGCTACCATTAAGCATTTAAAATAATTACAGCTTTTAAACCATGGAAACAAGAACTTTAAAAGAACATTTTTGTGCATTTTCCTCTAGAGTGAAGATTTCTCAGGCATTTCCTCCTGAGTGAAATCAGAAATCACCAGTGCCATTATATTTTAAAGCTAAAGCTTTCTGCAGAAGATTTGTCACAAAGGCATTCCTGAATTTACCCCTAAGAAATGGTTTGAGATTTTAATAGTATTTCAGTGTGCAATTCGATTCTTTATTTCTTATTAATGATAATTATTTTTCAGTTATGTGGCTGCCTGCTCTCTCTGCATCCCCCATTCCTGATGCAGATCTGTTCTTCCAGGTCTGTCCCCATAACCCTTCCTCTCTTCAAAGGGACACAATTGGATGTACAGCTCTTCACAATGGCTTCCTCAGTAGGATCCTCACACAGGAATCAGAGGATATTCACTCTCCTGGAAAGCCACTTTCCATTGTAAGCCTTGCATTCAACAGACTGAGCTGACCTGTCTTTATGCAAAACAGTGCTCAACCGGTGAATTGCTGAAGAATTAACAAAAAAACCACCAGAAAATAAATTGAAAAAGAAATCATCGACTTATTTGCATCAAAAGAACTCCCAGTATTCACCATAAGAAACCAAGAAGACGTTATGTTTTATGCAATAGATTTTTGTCTTTGCTTTCCTCCCCCTACTTCTCTGCCTCCTTGCAGCCCTGGGGAGTTGCACAGGAGCCTGGGGAGTCAGTGCAGCCTGGACCAGCCCTTCCCCATCCCCAGCATCCCTGGGAGATGCAGGATGGGAGGGAGAGTTTTTGGATGCTCCCCAGAGCCCATTTCTTCTGGGTCTTCCTTCAGAAGCAGGGGAAGGATTTTTATCTGTTACTGAGCTCTGCTGTTCTCTGCTCTCCTTCTGGTGTTATGTATTTATTTTCATGAGTGTTTGCAGCACCTTTCCACTTCGCAACAACAGGCTTTGTGTGCCAGGCAGAAATATCAGTGTTATCAGACACCATATGTGTCAGTGCTTATCTGTAGCTGGGTGCAAACCCATCCCTGAGAAACCAAAACAGATCATCTTTTCTAGAAGAAAAAAAAACCCCAACATTACCTATATTTGGCTTGAAGACACAGTCAAGTGGTTTTGTGGTGCTTTTTTTGTACCTGGACATACACAATAGGAAAAAATCCCTTGTTTCTCATAGATATGATTTCCTCTCCCCTCTGAAACACTGAATATATTTTTATCTGATTGATAAAATACCATAAAGGTACAAGTCCTTGAGGTCTTTCCTCACTTACAGCATGCGTTCAGCTCTCATTTTTGCATTCGTGTAATGAAAATAAAAATAAAGAGAAAATACATCTTTTCATCTTTAACACAAAGAGGTGTCTATCCAGCAGGATGGGAAAGCACTAATCAGCAGGTGCTGCTGTCCTGCTGCAGGGAGAGTTTATTCTGGTATTTTGATTAACAATCCCTGCCTGGACACTTCCCACTCCATGGAGATGCTGTGAGGCTGGAAAGGCTTTGAGCAATGGTGATTATTGAGTAAACTGGTCCTGGTTGACAGATTTGTGACACAATATTGAAATTCCATATCGACTTTCCTCATTCTAAGATGATGTTTGCCTCAGTAGCCTTTAACAGTGGGGCAAAGCTAAGGCATGAACAGAATACACACAAACATACAAAATACCTGCAACTCAAGCTATGATAACAGAAACCACAAAAGCAACCAAACTACAAGAACAATAGTTCTGCAAACTTTTTAAACCTTTGGCCATTGATTTCTACATGGCAAAGTGTTTCCCTTGCAGTGCTCAGTATCTTCTGACTTTGTATTAAGGAGTTTTGTTCAGGAGAGCAAAGCAGCGAGGGAAGAACTCTGCCTTGGAGGAGATCAGCACCTCTGTGGGTCTCAGGATGATCTGAGCCATCAGGAGCTCCACAGAGAATGGGAGAAAGCCTTGTGTGACCTCAGTTCCATGGAGAGGAGGCTCGAGGACCTTGCAGGCAGAGCTGGGGGAGAGCCAGGATTTCGGAGAGTGTTTCATGTTTGGAAAAGGTGCAGGGCAGCACTGCTGCTTCCTAAAGGAGCGTGCAGGGCTGTACGTTCCTCGTGTGCTGCTGTACTTATTACTGCTCTCTTAATCACGTTATGCAAATAGGCTGAGCGGGAGGGAGGGAGAGGAGGCAGGCAGAAGAACTGAGGAGGAAAGGGTAATACTTTTGGGTGGTTACGACTTTGCTCCCTGATTAAAATTCCTGGAATTCTCAATTGTTTCTTATCAAAAGGCTTAAAAAAGGAAGATTTTTCTTTTAATGAAAATAAACGAAGAAAAATGGGTCTCTCATTTCCGAGGGATACAATGGAGATCACCTTGTAGTCTGGCAGCAGAATTGATATGATTTGCATTACCAAGGATGACTAAATGGAGTGTTAAATTATCTCAAAAAAAAGGAAGATGTAAATTGATATTCATGACATCAACAAGGTTAGAATGGAAAAAAAAAAAAAAGATAGTGAGCCTTTACATGTCTTCTTGTACTATACAAGTGTTAATCTTATATTCCATGGGCACTACACTACTCCAAAGGGCATATTCTTCTTTTGTGTGACACCTCTAGGAAATGACTTGCAATTATACACACCAGCACTGAATTGTGATGCTGCAGCAATCAGCATCAGCCACAAAAACACTAATTATTTCTGATAAATTTGTTCTGTGGGTGCATTCTGAACACACACAAAAAGTTTAGCAAGCTGCAAATTTGATTTTGGAATAAATGAATTGCATTTTAAAGTTTTCTGCTGGGAAAGAGGGGGGCAGGGAAAGGGGAAACTGTCTCATTCATCAGCTATGGAATCTCTCAAAAATATCTTTTAGCAATATTTAAATTGTTTCATCTCTCTGAAAATGTTTAATTGACTATACAGTTGCCATCACCATTAATGTATTTATCTATACATGTATGCACATACATGGGATATTGCAAGGACATACAGTAGAATATACAAGGAATATGCAAGATATGAACAATTCCATGAGTATAAATCCATGTTTGGTCCCCATATGGATATTATTAACTTGGGTTGATCTTGGCTAACATTTTCTAACTTGGGGTCATCCTGGAGCATGGGGAACAGAGCTTCTGCACACCAATCTTCCACTACAAATTTACTTGGGATCACACTTTAAAACACTTGTGAGC
This sequence comes from Entomyzon cyanotis, assembly GCA_024500445.1. NCBI lineage: Eukaryota > Metazoa > Chordata > Aves > Passeriformes > Meliphagidae > Entomyzon > Entomyzon cyanotis. The sequence continues at coordinate 4,110,258 of JAKEPQ010000743.1, read as the reverse complement.
TCAAGCAAAATTTAAAAATTACTCCCTGTAACTAGTATTGCCCAACTGCTTTGCTTTTGGGACTTTAGTATCAGCCTTGCCATGGCTGAAACTTTTCTATGAAGTCTTTAGTCTTGGAGTTGTTGGATTGTAGCTTAATCTTGCTCATTTAGGATTTTAGGACTGCAATGTTGCATGATTTTTTAGTAGGTCAGAAAAAAACTGTTTAGAGCTATATTAATTTTTAAAAGATATTAATTTAAAAATTTCTAGTTTTGAAATACTTAGGATGTATGATCTGCACATCCAAGTCAGTGCTAAACACTCATCAAAGACTGCGAAGAACCAAAATATATTGTGGTGTTTAGACACCAATTCTTGGCAAAATAAGAAATTCTTGCCATAGTGCTGACACAAAATGCCTGTGAATTCATCATGCTCGTGTCATCCACCTTCTAGACCAAGGCCTGATGGTGACACAGCATTGTCCCCACAGCTCCAGGCCTCTGTGGGTTAGAGCAGCAGGGATTTCACCTGGAGAACATAAATCCCTTCCCAACAGCACAAACACTCCCTGGGACAAGTATATGCATGGCCAGTGCTCTGCCCCTTCTCTGTCTTTCATGAGTTTTCAAGCATTTTTTCTGAGTTGAAATTTTCACATTTCCCTATCGGTCTTCAATTTTATCACCTCTCTGGCAAGAACACACACCTGACAATTTTTCAGATGTTTTCCTCGTCACTGTCCAATACCGAGAAAAATTCCTTCAGAATGAGGAAAGGATATTGGCATTTGGTTAATACCACAGGAAGGTGAGAGATGGAGTGAAATGTAACCCTGAAGTGACAAAACCTATTAGTCAAATAACACTGTCGACTTCTTTGTATTCTTTAATAAGAGAAGTTGCAAATATTTCCTTTGGACTTCAATCAAATTCTTTGAGTACTCAAGGATGGCAATACTGACTCATGGATGCCTCCTTCCTCATCCCTAAACTTCCTGCATCTCCATTGAAATGCATCAAGCCCATTAAATCTTGCTCATCTCACTGCCAAGACATTGAATTATAAGAGCTGATTGAATTTTTTTTAAATTCAGAGTACCAGTGAAAAGATTTATTTCACCTCTTTATCCTCCAATATTTCTGTATAGGTGTTTATTATTGTACTTTATGTGGATGCTAACTTTAGATTTGCAGATATGCATTTATGAATAAAATATTGTAGATGAGATCATAGATTAAGGCTAACAAATGCAGTAGAGATTTTTTCATTTGTAGTAACACAATGACCTCCTTTGCATTGCAAATTTCACTATATTTGGGTTGGGGTGAGGATATGAAATATGTAATATCAAATAAGGATCTATAATAAACCCAAAGTAGATATCTGAGGAACAAGACATCTGAAATTCCCCTTGACTTGGATTTAACAATTTTTGATGTTTCAGTTCATACTGCCCTGGCTTGGTTCTCAACGAACCCCAGAATTTACTCTCTGCTGTCCTCAAATAACCTCCACAGGAAGGGTTTGATGGAAGCACTACCTGACACAATTTTACTGCCCTCATCTCCTGTCAGGGAGAGCATCATTTTCTCCAGACCCCTTTCACGCTGGTGGGCATTAGCAACAATCAGCCCTGAAAAGTTCCCAGCAGCACAGGGTGGTTTGCAGCGAGATGTAAAATGCTGTATTTACCAACGTGTCCATTAGTGCACCCCAGATGAAAGCTAAATTAAACACCTGCATTCAGATGTTTCTAAACAGTGCTTCCTGCCCTCCTGACAAATCATACCTAGCTATTTTCCATGAAGGGTATTATCTCTTTAGAGGAAATGTGTCAGAGAGAGATCAGTCCAATGTTCTCCATCCGTGAACAGTAATAGGGTTATGAAAACAGAGTGCTCTTTGCAGGCCTGGGAGTGTCTTTGTGCATTTCTGTCCCCAAATGTCACCACTTCATAAAGGAAACTAAGCCTCTAATGTCCTCTTAAAGCCCTATCACAAGAGGATAACAGGAGGGATTTAGAGAAGTGCAAACACTCCAAAACATGCGAGAAGAAGTAAAATTACTGCTTTGCGTCTGGGATGAGAAATGTTTGCTGTCAAGCAAAATGCATTCTAACTTTTGTCCACAAATGTATATCCAATTAATTTCTGTGGAATAACTGAAACCAGGAGAGAAAGAGTCCCCTTAGCGCTCCACTCTAATTTCATGTGCTCTGTTCCCTGTATTTTAAAACCCAGCACTTCTTTTTGATGAATAGTCCTTGGCTGCCCTTCATCCTGGCAAAGGACATTGCATTCCAACCTTTATTTCTCACAGTGGTTTTTCACTCCAGATGTTCCCCCTTTGGACATTCCTGATCCACATTTAGCACCTCACTTTTGGGTGCTGCCCACAGATAACTGGTGCTAAGGCCATTATCTTGCCAAACATCTTCACAGCCAACATGTAGTCAATTATTTTAATATTGTCTTTTAAATGAATCGCCCTAATCATCCTGGCTGCTTACCTCTGAGGACAAATTAACTTGTCAGCGTGTTTTGTGTTCTGAGGGTCAGTTTTGGAAAGGTCTCAGCAATGCCCCAAATCTATTCCCATTGAAATCAATGGCAAAACTCCCGAGATCCCTCACTGGAAGCAGGTTTTGGCAAGTACAGAGAATTTGTGAAAATTCAAGCCTCCAGGACAAAATGTCCTCAATATTTCAGTGGTGCCCTGGTCTGTGACATTAAAGAGACACACACACCCCAATCCCCAAGTACTCTGAATTATTATTTCTCTCCAGATTGGTACACCACAGTTTGTCCTTCAGCCAGTATGGATTCCATGCAGTCATGTTCACCACCAGCTTTCTCCACACTTCTTTTCCAAGCAGGACTGTGGAGCTGGCCTGTTACAAAATGTAGATGGATTTTAAACACTGCCTTTCCTCCAATGCCCAGTTTAATTATTAATTTTAATAAAGAGACAATCAAGCTAACAGTGGTTTGGCAAATCCCCTCCCTGAGGGATCCAAATTCCAACCTTGGGTGCTCAAGGCTGGAAGAACAGAACTAAACAGAAAGAAAAATGCTCATTTCAGCCATCACTAGGATCCCCAAACTGGAATGTTGTGCTATGTGCCAGCACCAAGAAGGGAAATCTTGCCCAATGGTAATTGTGATAAATTACTTAAGGGTCTAAATTAAATAATACACAACCTAAAATCAAGAGAAGGCTTTGTTTAAAAAGGAAAAGGATCTTGGAATACTTATCACACAATATTTCTTAATGTAGAAACTCTTATAAGAAGCTGTGCTGGTTTATGTGGACAGCAAATCCAGATTTTGGATGGGTGCAAAGTCACAGCAGAAAAGCTGTTCCTGAGCAAATCCTCAGCTGTGGATGTTCCAAATTCTGATTTTTTTCATCTAAATTAACTTCCAGTGTTCTCAGCTGACTCTGGGAACAGATGAAGTGGAACAAAGTGGTGCCCAGAGCAGGACTGGCATTGCTGTCTCTGCTACAGGGGCAAAGCCAGTGGCTAACTATTCCCTGACTTTGGCAATGGAGCAAGGAGCTACACCTCCTGCTTCTCCATCAGCTCTTTGCTCTGGTTGAAGCTCTGCAAGATCTGGATATGGATCTGGTTCTCACCCAGTTAGCACCTCCAGGGTGGCTTCCTGGTATTCCTGATAAGACACCAAGATTCAAAACCTGCACTCAGCTCCTGGCAGATAGCTGAGCTGGGCAATCCCCTCCTTCCCTCCAGAGCACTGTGTCCCCTGGTTTCCAGTTTCTCCACAGGGACTCCATGCACATCTCACCCTCACACTGCTGTAAATACTGGGAAAACTATGGGGCTGTGCTGCAAAATGCAGCTGACAACATTTAAATCAATGTCAAGCCAGCCAGGAGCAGTTAGCCTCCATCAAAACCCTGGAACAGTCAGGAAACAAAGAGTAGAAATATCGCACTGATTAAAAATAAATAGAAAAAAAATTTCCCATAGTTGTTAATTTTTGTGATAGTTCATCCAGAAATGGCAATCACCCATTTAATATACTCTTCATTACTAAAAAAGGCCACTCCCTACCACCACACAGAGAGAAAAGGCAGGCAATTTATTCTTAAACATATTTCTCCTGAACTGACCATGACCTCACCGGGTGTATATTTCTCTGCACTTGACATTATCACAGAGTGAAAGAGTAGTTTTACCTTGCACATAAGACTTAAAAAGAGTCAGTCATTGATCTTGGTTTTCATTTCTGCCACAAAGGAATGCACAGGCATTTTTTCTTCCACAAATGCGGATTTGGGTAAAAGCCAGCTTTACTTGCCTGGTAATATACACCACGAGGTTGTGTGTGACTGGCAGCTGATGCTCCTGCCTCTGAAAGAGGAGAGCAGTGGCATTTGTCATGGCATGCCTCTGACATTTTCCACAGCAAGGGGCAGATAATATCAAACTCCTGCTCATCCATTCAACTTCCCGGGGAGAAAACAGACTTCAAAAACTAAACCCAAGGAAAAATAGGCTGTTAGATGCTCGTCCTAAATGCTGCCAGAAAAAAGGTGTTTATAAATGTATCAAACTGCAGGGACAGAATTTATCTTTGATTTGTCCTTGTCTGTGCAATTACACCCTCCCTCTGCTAGGGCAGGGCTTGGCACCAGGGCTGGGGAGCCACGGGAGGTTTGGGTTTAATCCTGCAACAAACCCCCAACCAAATCTCCACCCTGAGAATGAGATTTGGTATTTGAAAGCTTAATGTGTCACCTCTTGGCAGTGAAAAGAAGCATCAGCAAAAGCAAGGCTGAGCATCCCTCGGGGTTCATCCATCACAGACTCCCCATGCACCAAACCCCCTGGGCAAGTGGAAGAACAAGAAGCTTCACTGGAGCTTTTTCAAGCATCCCCAAATCCATGGGGCAGCACAACAACTGCCAGCTGTGCTACAGAGAGTCCCTGCTGGGGGAAGTGTCTTGAAATAGTTTAATCTTGAAGTTTAATTCCTAAAAATACCTCAATTCCTCACCAGACTGAACGTCTGGTCTGTCTAATACTCTGCACTTGGGATGTTCAGGTGGACAAGCACTGTTTTGTGTCAAACATTTGCACTGTCAGCCCATTTAGCCAAAGAGGGCTGGACTGCAAATTCACCCCAGAGCTGCAGCTCCTGCTGCTGAGGGAAGAGAGCCAAAGGCCAGGAAAGCCAGTGGCAGTGCTTGGTGAGGCTTGGGCTGAGTCCACCACCACTGCAGGATCTGTCCAGTTCTCCCTTTACCATCCCAAAATGTTGCTTTCCTTTCCAAAACCATGGCACTTGAAAGCAATTTTATAGTGCCAATAAGCAATAGAGAAGTCTTTCATAGTTAAGGCACTGTTATTTTCATTAAATCTCCAACCATTCATTTTCTGATAAAGTACAGTTTACTCTGGGTTCTTTCCATGAATTTGTGTGCTTACAGCATAACACCAGCTGCAACCTGAAGCCATAATTCAGCCATATAAACTCATATTAAAATGATAAATCTAAAGTCTCTTAATCTTTGCCCTAACCCTCTTTGAGTTCAGGATATATTTTTTTATTCTCTCATTGTGATCACGTCCTTCTTTCATTTAGTGCTTTTAGGCTACAAAACCATAAATGTTTATATCAACCATGCAAACCTTCCCATGCTGGAAGAGGTTTCACTGAAGCCTACAGTGTACAAAATTAAACTTGTGCGTAGTCTTAGTTTGTAAATTCACTGCCACAGAAATTAATGTTCCGTGTATTTGAACACTGGATGGTATAAATGGCTGTTGATAGCTATGAGCAGGTCTTTAAACTGCAAATATATAATAACCAAATAATGATCCCACATAATCTGCATGTGTGAGGCATGTTCACATATAGAATATTCATGTGTAATTTAGCTGCAGTTTCTAAAGTGGAGAATCCAAGATTTAAACAGTACAGATAGATGTCAGGAAAAGGGAGATGTAGAAGATGACCCAGAGCTGAACCTCAGTGACCTCCCATCCATCAGTAGAAGCATCAGAAGACCCAAAGCCAAAATTTCTGCATAACAAGCACGATAAAATGCCACAATAACAAGAAAATAACAGAGTGCCAACCTGAGGTAAATCAAACTAAGCCTTCTCCACTGGAATGTTTTTGCATGGATGTGTGTTTTGCAGGGAGATACTTTACTTAGCATTACAAATGTAAGGTAGAGTATGGTGCATATAAGCACATCCATATTTCATGAACCTCTATGCAGCTTCATAGTATTATCATATAAGTGGTATAGATTCCATTCCTGGCTGTAATGGCAGAGTGTTTTCATTTTAATGATCCTTAATATTATGCAGACTAAAGGAATTCACAAGATCATCAGGACTCGTACCTTAGAAATTTCCAGACTGCTTTTTTTCCCCCCTCACTGGATGTTCTGTGTGCTGTTGCCTTGATTTTTCACCCTGGGGCCACATCCCCCAGCTAAACTCTTCCTCAGATAAGGGTCAGGTCTGTGTTCCCTTTGTGTTTTGAGGGCTCTGGGGCTCTAGGTGGGCTGGCTATAGGGTGGCCTTCAGAGAGTCAGCCTTGTGTGATTTACCCCATCTGCCTCTCATGCCTGAGCCTTCTGAGGGAGAATAAAAGGAGCCTTGGCTGAATGTAAATGATGTTTTCATATGGTAATATATTACTTGGCTTGGACTGAGTGGTGCAGTGGCACGAGGTGCATTGGGGACATAAAAGAAAACAAAAATCCTCGCGCTGAAGAATTTATAGCCTAAAAGAACGAGCCTTGGATTCTCTCCAAGGTAAAAAACTCTTGGGAATATATCCCAAGATGTGTTTGAGAGAAAGGTTTTCAGGATATTATGGCTCATAACGCTAACATCTAGGAAACTCTCAGGCTCCCACCACATTGGGTGTAGGGGGAGAATAAAAGGAGCCTTGGCTGAATGTAAATGATGTTTCCATATGGTGCTCACCTTGCAACAACCCTGCAGCACTGTGCAGGTCAGATTGTGTAGGGAAAATATACATTTTCTGTAAAACACTGCTGAAACTTCGAAAGTGTTGTATGTGGAAGCCAGTGCTGAAGTTTTGGGCTTCCTGCTCTATATCTCCCCCAGACACAGGGACCCTGAAACTTGCCATGTATTGGGTCATCCTCGTTACTCAGTACAGATGCTTAAAATGCTCCCAGAAGGGACAAAACCCACCACCAACCAACCCAAAACTCCCACTCTTCTCTATTCCCAGGTCCTCTAAATCAATGCAGCATTTTATTTTTGTACTGTAATCTTCTGGGAGCAAACCTGTCTGCATCTGTGTTTCTGAAGGAGTTTGCTTTATGCTGGTCATTCCTTTTGCTCAAATCCAAAAAGCAGTTTTGCTTGGAGCTTTTGCCAGGCTCCAATTTCACATGTGGCATTGCAGGGTGGCTGCTGCAGGGGTCACACCTGGGCACTGCCATGTTTTCATCACCCACTTCCACTGACAGGATCCAGCAGAGCCTCTCTGCGTTAAAATTTCGGGACCAGGGAAAAATTGGGCCCCAATATCTCTAGCACTGTGTAAACCTGAGTGGAGCACAAATCCAGCTCAGTGGAGCATGCATGATTAGCTAATGGGATATTACATCCCATCTATGGGCTTTTAGCATCTTTTAAGACAACGTGGTTATGCCAAATGCGTAGTTCAGGGTGAGATTTACAGGAATGCTCAGCCTGATGCTTCTCCACAAGCTAAATCCCAACCTGCTGGATTTCAGTGGAAACTGCAATACACAAACACAAGGATTGCTGAAGAGGACAAGCTGTTGAGAGCATGGCCTCTTTATTACCTGCACGTTGAGCATGTGCTGTCAGGGTTTTATGTGTGACCGTATTGGTTTAAACAAACAACAGTGTGGTGTAGAGCAAAAAAGCTGACAGGAAGGATGATTTAAGATGAATCATCCTTCAGCAGCCACTTAAGGGCTGTATGGAGGCAAAGCCTGGGTAATTGGATCGCAGACTCAACCCTGAGAGCCCCTGGTGAGCTGCAGGAATAGCTCGGGCCAAGCTCACAGCCAGGGAATTCAAAGACAAAAAAATATCATCAAGGCTTAACGGGAGAGCAGCAGCCCTGGTGGTAGATGAGCTGGATCTGAACACAAGTGACCTGTCTGAGAGAAGGTTTTAGATGAGATGGATCTGCCCAGGCTGTGGGTTGGTTTGAAATCACTCTCTGAGCTTTGTTACTGCTGCAAATACAAATATAGAGAGGGACTCTTTGTTAGGGTTTGATTGCAGCTCAGCAGTGCACCATTGAGCCACCCCTCTCTGTGGCTAGCACGGGTCTTTCTCGTGAGAACATTTTGCTACATTTCATAAACAAAGATAAAGTTTGGATGTTTTGCAAACAACGTCTCCGGATTAGGTCAGTTCGGGCTTGGCCAATTGGGCCTAGGGGGAGGTTTCTGGCTGACCAATCTGGGTGCCCTCTGAAGACTCTATATATATGGAAATCAAAATAATAAAGACACCTTTTCTCTTTCCTTGTCTGAGAACCTGGGTTGAACCTAGCGGCTCAACAGCGACATCTCTCCATCATGCCCACTCTGCTTTGGTTCGTGTGGCAGAGCATCCCCAAGGATGCAAACGTTGGGATGGAACAGCCCTGGAAGATGAGCTCCAGAGGCACACAGTGTGCTCCCAGCACTAATGAACATTCAGCCAACACGATCAGATTAGAGCCATCCATGAGTAAAATCCCTTAAAATTACTGCTGTCCCCAGCAGCAACTGCTTTACTCTGCAAACCTGCGCTCCCTCCCCGTGTAAACAAGCTTTTTTGTTGTTGCAAGAATCCATCTGGTACGTCACAGAAGTCCCCAAAATGGGCTTCTTGAGGGAAGGGGCTCACTTGCCCAGCACCAGGCAGGCACAGCCACTGGATTGGTGCATTCAGAGTAGTACAGCCACCTCTCTACTCTTAAACAGAAGTGAATGATCAGAGTGGGGATACAAATGTCACCTCTTTAATCCTCTTAGGTGTAGTTTACCCAACAGCAGAATTACCCCTGCTCACCTTCCTTGGAAAAAACTCCCACAAAACCCAGCCCTGTTCAACAGAAGAGCAGCAGTGATGGAAACCTCGTGGTGGATCTTTTCAGCAGCCTGGAGTTATGTGTCTGCACTCCAACAGTTCCTTGGATTTCACAGCAAGCACGCCCTTCCCAGAGAAACAAACACATTGTTTGGTCAACAGTGAAATTGTTTAGTGGAAAGAAACCAACTCCGATAAACACTGCCAGCTCTGCCTGCCCTGTAGCACAGAAGCCAAAATAGGTGAAATAATAAAATGTGACTATATATATCCTGTGAGCATGAGAATGCTGAGAAGGAGGAATGCATAAATAGCAACAAATTACTCTCACGCACTTACTGGTAAGCCTACTTATTAGATTAAATTAATAATAATGCTGCATTAATTGATTCTGCTATCCAGCGTGCACACTCTGGTATATACCTCTAAATCAGAAGTAAAATTTCTCTTAAATACCTTGCAGGACATTTGTTCTTGAATAAAGATATCTTACTTAAGCAGCTGCCCTTTAATAATAAACCAGAGACAAAGATGTAATATTACAGGTGTAAAACCCAAAAACTAAAACCAAAACTCCTCTGTGGATCCAAGGAGACTCTCAGGAACACCAACAGTGTCTTGATTTAAACAAACACTGTCACCCACTCCTTCAAAAAACAAAAAAAATAGAAGATAACTTTTATCTCTATTAATTTTCATCTCCCTGTTATTCTCCTGAGAGCTGAGGCACACAGCACATGGCATTAAAAGAGGAATCACTGAGCTGCTGAGGGACCATGGTTGACTCCATCCCTCCTTGCCCCAGGGCAGGAGCCCAGTGCCCACCTCTGGGACACCTTTACAGCCTGTCACAGCCCCCTGAGCCCAAAGCAGCACCTGGACATGTGTCCCATTCTTCTCTAAAGCTTCCCCAAAGCCATCAGGCATCAGAAAGAGGAGCAAATAGCAAATGATAAAACAACTCACGACACACATACACAACCCAGTTTCACACAGCACCAGGAAAGTAATATTTGAAGTTTACAGAAAGCAAATTCAAGTAAGCTCTAAGTCAATCAAAAGTGACTGAAAACTACTTTGGTCCAAATATGTGTTCAAAAAGGTCACAGCTGGTGCAATTATCCCTGCTAGACTGAGCACGTGCTCAGCCTAAGACTGCCAAGACTGAAGAACACTCCGGATGCCTAAGTCACCTTATTAAAATAAAAAAAAAAATCTAAAAAAATTATAGTTTAATGATACTTCAAGCTAGCATACAGGAAATAATTTCTTTGGGAAAATACTTGGAAGACTTTTCAAAACCAAACTCCCTCTTTCCTCTACAGAATTTCCTTTCTGTGGCAGCAACCCCAGTCAGAAATGCAAACCAGGATTCACATCAAATAGGATCACACGTGAATGACAATATGATGGAAAAGGGACTGGGAAACAAAGCCTCAAAAATGTTAATTGTATCTCAAAGGGAGAGCAAAATCAATAAATGCTATTTCTAAAACAACATAGTATCCATCAGCAGAGATATCTGATATAAATCAGTAAAAGCAGTGTTATGAGAATGGTAATTTTTCCTAGTTATGGGAATAGCTTTCTCTTATTTATTGCCACCAGCACAGCAGTCTTCACCTCTCTCTTTGCAAATAATGCACATTTTGGTTGTGTTCCCCAGTCCCCCCTGTGCCAAGGAGAGACAACCCCAGCAAACTGCAGCAACAAGACTGTGCACAGCTCCAAAGGCAAAACCATAAAGGTTTTAGTGGCAACCTCCAGCCCTCCTAAAGCAGGCAGTAATGAACTCAGAATCTATAGGGGTAGAGATTACTTTGGACAGAGTAAAAGGCAAGGGGAGAGGTTGGTCTGAAATGTCAGAAATATTAGCTACAGAGGAATACAGTAAGTGAATCAATGAGAACAGAGCTACTGGGTAAAAGGATTAAATGGCTAATAGAAGGGAAACTCTGCTGACCTCCAACATGGGAAGGAGTTGATAATGAGATAAGTAAAGCTTATGAAGATAATAACAGTGTAATTATGGTCGAGTTCAAACTAGTAAGTGTATATTAGGAAACCCCTGAGATATATATAGACATAAAATTCTGGATAGCCAGTAGTAAATGATTACCTTTTAGTCCAAAGTGTAAGAGGCTCAAAAATACGTCTGGATTTGAGTTTAACCTATAACCCAACAGTGGGACTACATAAAACACTTTACACCTCGTTTTTAAGGAGCACACAAGAAGGCACAGTGATTATGGAGCGATTTATCCCCTGCTATTTCTGTTGCCACCAGGCTGCACTGAGGTGGGGACAATAAATGCACAGAGATATCCTGGGAGACAGTCTTGGCCTGAGGAACATGTGCTCCAAAGGCCCAAAACCACTGAGCAAAGGAAGGGGAGTGGGGCAGGGTGAGTTTCCTGCCCAGTTCTTGCCCCAGCACTCATGAACTCACTCTCAGAATTTATATTTACCATGAGGGAACAGTGTATATGGGGTTGAATCCTATAAAATTACCCCTTAGCTTCCCGCAAGCAACTTCTCTCCACTCCCACAGTTTTATGTTTTGTTTCCCCATTTTTTAATTTAATTTTTACAAAAAAACATGAAGCAAGGGATGCCACCCACTGCTGAAGATGCCAAATCAGACAGATTAGCCAACAATGCGTGACAAACTCTGCCTTTATTGGAAAAGCACAGTAAGCCTGAAGGATCCCATTTTTAGAGGGACTCACTTCATCTCAGTCTCCCACCTCAATCCTGCAATCAACTGACACTGCGAATAGCAGGATTTGATTTCTTATCATCTAATTTGTGGGTGCAAACAGCAGCATTACCCTGAGAAACCGAGCACTTCCAGTTCCCATCGACTTCGTTTCTCCTTGCTATTTGTGCTTACAAATCAGGGCGATGCTCGATCTTTAAGTTCCATAATTTCCTCCTGCAATTGGCTGTACTCACAAAATTGCACCTGCGGTTGATTGCTGGAGCAGATTTAGGGGTTGGTTCTGAAGATGCAGCCTATGATTTTTGAAAAGCTAATGTTGGAGGAAAGAGAAAAAAACCAGCTCCCACAGAAATGGGGATCAGGTTTTAGCTGAAGCGACAGGTACATTATTCAGTGAAATAAAAGTGACAGGCATCAGAAGGTCTTAATAGACACAGTATACACTTCTAGCTGGAGAATACAAACATAGCTCAGGGAAACACTTTTCTGAATAGCTGTCAATCAGAAAGCAGCAATAAAAGAAACTAAATAAATGCAGATCTCGAACATCTCAACTCTCTTTGTCCTAAACAGAGCATAAACAGCTGTGTGCCACATCACACATGTGCCACTGTGCATGCAAGGGTGTGCACAAATGGCTGCTCAAGTGCAGAAGTTGCAATTGGGTCATTTGTGTGCAATCACCAGCATTCCAGGATCAAATCAGGGATATCACCCAGTGCCTGATACTGCATTTACACTGCTGAAAAATATCCATCTTCCCATCGTTTGCTGTGGCTGTAAAACACTGGGACATGCATAACCAAGATTAACCAAGATCTTTTATTCCAAAGGACTTCCCAGGTCACAAAAAATACAGAAAAACTAGATGAGACAGGTAGTGGGAAAATGACTAAACAAATGTAAAGTAATTTATTAATACAGTACAAGTATGTGCTCTGAAAGGGAAAGGTGGGAGCTTACTGGGAACACAGGGCAGTGAATTATTTAAGTCAAGAGCATTTTAGGGCCATGAAAATAGCAGCTGAAAAAAGGCTATTAGGCTACTTTGTCCACACTCTGCCTCTAAGCCTTAAAAACCCCTTACTGCTGAGACAGATAATGAATTTTTAATACCTTATTCACTGTTCTTAAATATTCCAAATGATGGAGCTTTTCCCACTTTGGGAAACAGCTCTACTCTCTAATAAAAAACACAAAACAGATATAAATTGCCAACAGAAGGATTTTGAACCAAAATTCTTCTGGCAGCATCCCATGGCTGCTCTCCCATTCCCTTTCAAGTGTCACAGTGCAGAGATACCTTCAAAGGGACAGGGTGAGGAACTACATCAAACTGTAAGAAATCCTTATGTCTGAGAACAATCCTTCAGCTTATCTTCCATGTAACTTATTTTTCCCAGGTAGTGGCAAATAGATGAGAAACGAAGCCTTGAAGGGAAAAACCTTCAGGGAAGGTGAACTCCAACTTAGTGGAAAACATGAAGGTAGAAGTGACACACAAGAGACCAGTCTTAATTCAGTGAAACCTCAAAAAAAAGAAGTGCCCCATTTCCAGCTCAAAAGCATCTTTGCCTGACCGATCTGCAGGCTCTACTTTGGATCTGAAGCTCACATTCATTTTCTTTCATTTTCTCCTTTTCCACACTTAAGCACAAATAGAAAAAGAATTTTAAGTCAATTTGAGTTCCCAGATCACCAATTCACCATTTTTAGTGGATTTGTTTTAGCTCATTTGAGCTCCTATGTGGAGGGAGTGGACAATGCCTGAAGCTAAGGTCCAGCACTTGTCCTGTACTCATGCTTGGCTGTCACTGATTGAACAAAAAGGAGGCAAAATACATTTTCTTGCTGACACTGAAGGACAGAGGCCAGAGAAAAAAGAGAGCCTGACCTTTTGCCAAGAGGTCAGGCTCTTGGTGTTTGACTTTTCAAAGGAAGACTGTGCCTTAAATAAAAGTATCAATGAGGAAAAAAAGAAGGCTGAACTTCCAAAGGCTTCCATATGGAAGTGTGGGCAGATGATCCAGTGGTCCATTGGATTGTAGAAATCTAATGAACTGTGTTGGCCCAGATTTTGTCCTTGTGCAGCAGGCACTGTCCTGTTTCCTCAGTGAGATCCTCTCCCATGGGCAACATTCTGCCCCTCTGTTCAGATGAGTGTGGGACAAATTTTGCAAGATGGGTACTAACTAAATTTGGTTGGGAAACTGAGTACTCTTTTGGGGAAAAAAAATCTGTGAAAAAATAGCTAAACAAAGATGAAAATTATCCCAGAATGTTTTTATATTTGTGATTTCAAGAAATGAATAATTAAAGCTGTCTGGAAGAACTCAGATGGAAACTGTGGGTTTATTTTATTTTATTTTACTTTATTTTATTTTATTTTATTTTATAAAACAGCTACAATGCTGAGGTAACTCATCCAATAACACCAGGGAGAGGATCTCGGCCAAGGCTCTTCTGGGCCTTCCTGCCATTTGCACAGCTTAGCCTGCTTATTTCAAGAGGGAAGAGAGCCAGAGAGCAAAGCTCTTGACCCTGTGAGCACCAAGCCCTGGGGCTGAGAGCAGAAGGGTCCTTAATCACCTGGTTATGAGCAGCTGGTTCTGTCTGAACTTAGACAGTTAAGCTTAGAAACTTATTTTACCTTATCAATTAACTCCCCCTCCTCAAATAACAAAACAAAGCAGAGAGGTGGATTTTTCATGAGACTTAAAAATGCTGTTCTTAGCATCTCTTTATGGGCATGAAAGGAGAAACAAGCCTCTCGGTGTTTACTTGCCTCCATACTTTGCCTTGCACTTTTGAAAGCTGCACAGCAAACCCCCAGGGCTGAATCTTCTCTGCTCTGCATGATGGATCATCAGACATACAATTCCCATTATTGTTAATGGCAGTTGTGCATCAAATTACCACATGTGGCATTTGCTTGTCCTCTGAGCTACCTGCTTTCCTCTGGCAGTGCAAGCACATAGGAAATGCAACAAGATATTGCTGCTTTTGAAGGTTGTTAGCTGTGGAAATCTGTGCAATAAAAAATTTGCTGCAAGCTTTCATTATCTTAATAACAAAAAACTACACAGAATTTTCACTTTTTACTGCAGAGCCACCAGTACTTTATACTGTGAAGAAGTCCAGGAAAAGCCAGGCAACAAAATTTAAAGCCAATCCATCAGCCACCATCAATGACAATTCTGGGGAACTCTGCTAGAGGTTAACACTAGTATATGGCATAAAATGCTTTTGAGAAATACCTTGGATTATTTTTTATCATTTCATTCTAGTCATATCTCCCAAAGAAACACTCTGGATGGAAAGTGCTGAGTAAATGAAATGGGAAGAGTCTCAGGAAGGGCAATCACTGTTAGAGGCACATGTTACCCTTGCCTTTGATGTGGTGGAGTCAAAGCTGCTTGTTTGTGTTGCATGAACAGCAGAGGACAACTCTTCTCCTGCAGCATCACCTGGCACTGGGACCAGTGGCACTGGGAGCTGCACAGCCCTGTGCAGGGCACAGGCAGCAGATGAGGTTTGAGGTTTGTTAGCAGAGTTTTGATTATGTCCTTCCCTCTCCTTTGAAAGCAGTACAAGAAAATTGCTGTCAGACCCTTGAGGTCTCTTTTCCTCCCTTCTTCCTCCACTCTGTGCAATTTCAGTCAGCTTACTGATGTACAAAGGGAAATTTAAACAAATGTACATCTGCTTATAGCTACATTCTGCATTTTGTTTAAAGCATAACTAGGCATCTGTAAGGGAATAGACAGGTTACTGCTCTGAGCTATGAAATATTCATAAAAACACCAGTGTGATGCCTCACCTTTGCTCCTTCAAATAGACAATGGTCTGGCTGCCTCCCCAGAGCCAAGTTTCAGTGTCAGAGAGAGGAGTAAGTAGCTTATTGTGCTGTTAATGTATGATTATGTCATCTCTGCTAACACTCTCTCACTGAAGAGACTGAGACCTCCAGGTCTGCAAATCCCTGACTTGAAACGAAGTTGGGGATTTCTTCCCCTGCCTGTAAAGCAGCTCAGCTGTAAGATGAGCTGAATGGACAGTCACAGGGAAAAGGTTCTGTGGCTTTATTTTTTTCAGGAATCCCATTTAAGAGGCGTCAGAACAGAAAGTCTTCAGCACACAGTTTATCTTCATGGAGAAGGATGGAAGAGACTTCACTGATCTGTTGCTCTCCTCTTGATCTGCAGAAGGACAGTGGTTTATTTTTTCTGAACTTCTTGTTTCCTTCACTGACAGCTGCACCTGAATGAGCCAGGAAACCTCCCCCACTGCAGCCTCAAAAACTTATTTCCTCTTCCCTCTTGAAATGGACAAGAAACAGAACAATTTCTTGCACAACACACCAATAAAACCTTTCCAGAATCTGTCTGCTGGTCCCAAGGCAGCTCCCGTTGCTTCCAAGCCAAATTCCTGGACTACACCAGGTGCAAATCCCTTCCCACCTGGTTGCAGAGCTAGAAATTACAGGAGGTGAGAACCCAGGCCAAACCCCAGTGAGCTTTGGAGATCTGTGCTGTGAAACACACGGGTTTTGAAAGATCTCCCTACAGCAAGAAATAGTGGGACACAAGCTCTGGAGTCTGTAGATCACCCTGGCTTCTCAAGAGGATGCTGACCTCAGTGTTCACTGCCCAAAAGTCCTTGGGAATTTATGGACCTGCATTAAAAATCTAAGTATTTTCATTTGAAGACCTACTTGTTGATGGATGGTGAAAATTAGTTTAAAGTGACACTGTGTCAGCCAGAAATCATGACAAAGATAAATTTAAGCAATGCCTTTTTAAATGTCTCTTTAGTTAGTATTTCCATAGTTCCTCCTTCAACGTGGGGGAAATAAAGGTCCACTGGTGATTATTTTTCTACTTTTCATTGTCCCATGTAGACATTTTATTTTTAATATTAAGATCAAGGGTAGAAGGTACCTGATTTATGTAGCTGGCATATTAATGGCCACTAACCTGAGATCATTTTTCTTTCTTCTTTTACAAAATAGATGTTCTGAAATCTGTCAATTCCTGTTTTAGGAAGAGACCAAAAAAGTCCTTCTAAAAGCTTTTTCAGATTTACGGAAATATGGATTTGAGGAAGAAAAGAGCAGAGAGAGTTCTGTTTCAAAATTTTGGCCTAAAAATGAAACCATCAATTTTTTGGCTCTCGGGTTCTTCACACAGATTTTCTTGGGTCGTGTTTTTCACAAGAATATCCAACTTCAAACTTGAACAAAGCAGCACTGAAATTATTGGCCACTGTTAATCTCCTGTATTTCAGATGAGTCACTTTTGACTTTTATTAGGAGGTGGGAAAATCTCTTTCATCTAATTCCCAGCAACTTCATTCATGCATGACAACTTGTCTCCATTCTCCGCCTCTGCAGTATGTGTGAAACAAGATGTCTCAAAGTCTAATTCTAGAATTCAAGTACTGAACTGAAAAAATGGCTGAAGTTTCTCATATATTTTTTGTAGCACAGGCTAGAATTATTAATAGTCATAAAACACAAGGCCCTTTGCCCACAGCTGCTCTGCAGGTGGAAAACCAGTGAACTTTACAAGAAATTGGCTTCCAATTATTTTATTGGAAGCACTAGAGAAGAATAAGGGGTCTAATCTTTCAAGGACAGACATAAGTTCAGCCTCGTGCCTGCCAGCAGACTTCAACCGGACAAGTTAGGATGATAGATTTAATTGTCTGTTGGGGATGTTGCTGAATCAAGGGCTGGACTCTAGCGGCTGAGAGATGATCTAAATTGTGACACTTCATGGAAGTGGCTAAATCGCTCTTCCCAGGTGCAGCTTGAGTTCTTTCTGCCTTGTGAGATGATAATGGCAGTGTCAGCTAACATTCGTGTGTCCACAGAAGGGAATTGGAAAGGAAAAGGAACACAGGGCAGAGCAGAGAATAAAAACCACTGTATTGCAAAGAGGCTGAGGGTAAGGAGATGTTTCCCAACCAGAAATAATCTCTACATTTCTGATTGCCCAGGTCAGCCCAACGCACCTGACTATGCCCAACTTGCAGTCTCCAGGGAGAAAGGGCAGTGCTTAGGGACTGACCAGAGATGTTCTGGAAGCTGAAGCACGGAGGTCAATCTGTACTGCTAAGTGCCCTCTAAAGCTGGCTGAGGATTTGTGATGGAGCATCTTTCTGTTCACAAACACAAGTATGCCAGAAAAGAAAACATGTTTTACAGCAAATTCATCAAAATGTTTGTTGGGGAAGGTTTCCAACCTCCAAAAGGAAGCCTCTTGAGAGAAAGACACAAACAGCTAATTGGACCATGCTCCTAAAAAGTGGGAAATACACACTCCTGTGATCTTGGAAAGAGAAAGTTGTTCTCCCACATCCCAGAGGCATTTCCCTGCCACTGCCCTGGAGCAGAGCTTCTCCATCTCTCTGCTGGGACTGCTCCATGTGGAGAGGCAGCTGGGTGAGCACATGGCAACTCAGCCCAAACCTGGCTTCAACTCTGATCTCCCACATCCTGGATGAGTGCCCACCAGCACAGAAATGCTCCTTTACAGTCATCTCCTTTCAGCTGTTATTTTGGGCGAAAAGGGACATGCTACAGTAGTTCCACTGACAAATAAAATCCATATAAACCCTTGACGGACCAGAGAATTTATTTCTCACCATGTCCACTGCAAACAGAGTGAATCTGAACACCTGCCCTTGAACTTATGTTCAACAACTCCTCCGAGGCCATTTTTCCTCTGCAGAGGTCTGCCTGATGCATTCAAATTATGATCTTAAAGGATCTCTGAGTGCCTGTGCTGCCTGTCTGGTGTGTCACCCTGCTCTGAGTAACCTCCACCACTGCTGGATCTCCTGTGCAGTCACACCTGCACGTGTGCTCAAAAAATTTGATTATTTTACAGCTTCTCTTATATCAGAGAAGGTAAACCATCCCACAGCAAGAGACAGCCCATTCTCATTCTTGCTTCCAATTGGTTTTGTTTGTAGGACATGCTAAAAGCCTGCCTTAGTGGCACAGCTGAAAAATGAGCAAGCTCAAGTTCCTTTTTGTTGTGTTTGATTTCAGCGAAGGCACACATCAGAAATTAATCTGCCTTCACCTTCTCTCTCGCTCACATGTTTGTACTTAAAAAATATGCTTAAGTTCTGGAAAACCTCTGCAGTTTTGGTAAACCCTCAATTGTTCTCCTGAGGGAAGTTTCTGTTAAATGACGTATCTTTAATCACCTCAGCTAGAGTTTCTAAGAATACAATTAATTAGTTTTAGACATCCCACTACCAAAAAGGTTAAGTTCGTCTTCATTAGGAACGACCTCATCTTGTCTCCAATCTCTCACTGCTATCATCTCTAATGACACTCCAGAGAGGCATCAGTTGTCCCATGACTGAAAAGGCTGTTGGATGACTTGTTTATGACCAAAGCTTTAATTCATTAAATAATGGAGAAAACAACTTTTTAATGCCGCTTGTTTTACTGCTCTGCAGACCGAGTGCTTGTCTCAGTGCTGCTGTCGCATTTGGGGCTAATTTAATGAATAATTAAATAATTTAGCTTTTAACTAAATTAATCATTTAGTTAATTCATTAATAATTATCCATTGCACTTCTCTGGTGCCTTCCAGGCTAAGATATCAAAGTGTTTTGTGAGCATTATGGGGAAGTTCACCCTTCTTCCTCCCGCATACAGCCCGAGTAAATGGATTTTATGTGAAAAACCACGTTAGTCAGCTTCAAAGAGAGAAGGAATCCGGTTCTGATTACGTGGGTGGGGGCAAGGAATGGATCAAACCACCAGCTTGCCATTTTCAGCAGACACAAACTCTCTCTCCAAAACCCTTTTCCCGTGCTAGAACAGCACGTGATGGGAGGCAGGATGGCCTAACCCTGGGCATGTGGTGGTGCTCATGGTTTTTTGGGTGATCCACAGTCCCCAGATGCCTTGGCTGTCCACCAGCACAACAAGGTGGGTGCAAACAGCTCCTCATTTGATGAAAAAACACACTTAAAACTGTGAAGCTTCACACCAAGCTGCAAATTTTGCAGCTCAAAGTGATTAAGCCTCATCCCTATGAACCCAGAGCTCTGTGGCTCCTCTCCTTGCACCAGGGAAAGTGAGGCAAAGGTCTGTTCAACACAGACAGCAGGTTGGAGGCAAGTTCAGCACTTCTGGTCCTTTGTGTGCCCAGCTAATCCATGCTCAACTCACATTCAAGCCATTTCCCACTCCAAGACACCCTCTGCCTGGGGACCATTAAATTTTCAAGCCATTAGTAATAACTTCCTCATCAATACTCCATGGCTCCTTTTATTTTTCTCCCTTTGGTACTTGAGTACCCACGAAGGTGGTTTTGATACACTTAATATCATATTTCCATTTAAAATTATTTTAGTGTCAATCTGGTTCAACAAGGTGCTATTTTTAAGACAGAATGGAAAGTAATTTTTCCTGCATATGGACAGAGGCTGATTATGTAGAACATTGTGGCCTCTTGTGCTGGAGCACAATCATGAACCACACTTATTTTTATTTATTTTTTTAAGCTTAAGCATTGCCAAAATTCTTAATGACACAACCTAGTCACTGTCTATTTAAAGGAAAAAAATAATTTAGTATTCAGGAAGAGTAAACTGACAAGACGCCAAATGGATTTAACTGTGTGATTCCAAGGGAGAGAGAAACAGAAGTGCTTAAAAGAGCTATTATGTTCTTAAGTGAAGACGTGGTGATGCATTGTTTAATGAGGGAAGAGTGGAGGCTGAGATAATATGGGAAGGGGAAGATATCTGATGCCCCCCTAGGCCTTGGAGAGAGACACAGAACAAACCTGTTCTCACTTTGCCCAGCAATGTGATGGTCAAGCACAATATTCAAAATCCCTGAGGGGATTGTACTGCAGAGCAAACATAGAGAAGGAATTTGTCACCCCCTTGGGAAGAAGGTGAAGGGGGAGGACACCCTGGAGAAGTGGGCAGTGCTGCTCAGCCCCACAGCACTTGTGGAGATGAGAGCAGCAAAACCACTCCTGACAGCATGGAAATAAACTGAGAGCATTCGGAATGACCCCAGAGAGGATCTCAGCAACCGCAGGTTTCATATGCATACTGAAAACTCATCTGGGGATGCCTGAGGGTTGATGGAAATGCTGTGCAAAGAAGTGGAGAAACAAGAAAAATATTCCCAAGTGTCCTGGGTATCAGTCTGATTAAGGAGGAAGCAGCTCAGAGGAAGATTGTGCTGATCCAGTGAGAACTATGATGTGATGGGAGTGGTAAAACTGCAGGTCCTGGAAGCAGAAGCCTTTTCCCTCACATCTGTAAAATCCTCATGTTCAACTCTAGACCCACACGGGCAGCCACATCTAGGCTATTTTTTTGAGGAAATCTCATGGGAAGAAAGGAATGGGAAACATCTCTGAGGATCTTACAAAAGGTTGAAAGGGCAACAATCCTGCTTTGCAAAGAAATTGCAGGAGGAGTTGGGTGATCTACAGTTTGTAGTTAAGGAAATATTGAGAAAGAAGAATATTGGCTTGTCTATTTAAAGAGATGCATCTACTTAATGCAAGGCTGTTACCTTGAAATTTAGGCATTTGCTTAAGTGCTTTGCTGGACAGGAATGTCATTATCCTTGGGCTTGAAGGTGAGCATATATTCAACAAGAATTTTTGGTGAACAGAGAAGAGTTTATAGAAAACTTCAGCCTCAGCAATCATCCAGTCTACTTACACAGGAGCCACAAAATATCAGCCCAGGTGTTCCCTGGAGTTAAAATTGTCAGCCACAGGAGATCTCTATAAAAAGAGAGATTTTCCAAAGGATGATGATGGAGGTGCACTCACTGCATGCTTGGTCCCTGTAACCAATGGGCAAATCCATTGCTGGTGTGAGTTCCCATGAGCCAGGGAGGAGAGATCTGTTTTCTACACATTCACTTAGAATTGTCACTGCACTCTTGTATTTTTGCTGTCTGTTGCAAATACAGATAATATTTACTAATTTGACAGCTAATGCTATTCAGTGGGTTGAATATTTGACAGCTCCAGTCAGTGGATTGCTCCTTCCCAGATAATAATTATAGAATAATCAGAAACACAATGAAAAAAGAAATTTAAAAGTACCTTTTTGAAGACATGCCACTGTACTGTCTTGCCCAAAAAATGAATTTGCCCTTAATTAGGCCAGAGGAAAGAAAAGGCTTTATGGTGTATTAGCATGCTTTTATCACTGCACTCACAGTAACAAATAATTAACAAAATGAACCTCATGGAAATGTGACTGGTCCCATGAAGCATCCCTTGTTAGTTGTCTCCAACAATTGCCACAAGGGCCTGTCAAATTTGTGCTAATGTGTGTATTAATGGATTTTTTAGTAGCACCATTTGCTACTTCAAAGATCGTGTGTGTTGTCTATTTAACCTTGAAAAACCCACTGGCTAAAAGTATTTGGGAATATGAGGTGCTTTTCTGCCTAATTTGTTCTGTAAGTATCAAATGGAAGATGTGTCATGGTAAATTGCATTTCCAAATGACAGCTAGGGTGACTGTCCAGCAGAGGACTTTTCTAACAATTTTCTAGACTAATTTATTGTTTAGTTGTCAGCCATCTTATTTATTGGCCATCCAAACCAGGAATTAAAAAGCAAGTAAATTTAGTTCTTTAGTTTTAAATACTTTCAGGTTTTATATTACTGCAATAACTTTTGAAACTCCAAGTTTAAAAGGTAAGTGAATGTACAAGCTCATTTAGCTGCTCAATTAATTTTACACCAATTTTATCTGAAAAAAAATAAATCCTTACTCATGGCATCCAAATCTTTATGAGAGGCTTGTATTTGCACTATTTACACTTTAATATACACATCACTTATTAAATTATTAATCAACTGAAGTTCATTAAGCTCTTTGAAGATAAAAAGCACTCAGAGTGTTAAACACCATTCTTCTCACCATCATGTCTTCTAATTTTCAATGTTTTAGCACACAAAATACGTTTCACTCAGATCTAGAGGATGCTTAAAATTAGCTTGTTTATACATTTTGAGGATGTAGTTAATTTACGTCGGTTAATGATTCCTGTGGCATATTGAGGATGCTGCACGGTAAATAAATAAGAGTTTTCAAGCTGACTCATGTCAAGGAAATTGAGACTTCAAGGATTCTGTCAGTTCTCAGTGATGGTAAAAATATCAGATGAAATCTTGGGGAAAAACTACAGCAAAGCTCCCTTGGCAGCACGAGTACCAGAATTCCATCCCTTTCCAGGCTGGACATCTGTGTTTCTCAAAGGAATCAGCCTTGCAAAAGCAAAGCTCTCTGATACAGACAGCCTTTCCCAGGCAGGCAGAGCAACACAACCTCCCAGCTCCACACCTCCTGTCCCACTCCAACAGGATTAATTGTACCTAATTAATTGCAACAGGATTAATTGCACCTTCCACCCACTCCAGCTTCAGGTTGGATGAGCTGATGTGAAGAATGGAGATGTACAGGGCTCTATTTGCTGATTTCTGTGGGGGAGAGGGGAAAAACCAAATCATTGTCAAAAAAACCCCCAAAACCACATTAACCTCCTTCCCAAAGGTTAAGGACAAATGGGAAACTCCTCAAAAAAGTGATAAAAAATACTTGTAAAGACAACGAATTGCCTCAATTCCTGTTGATGGAGAGGAATCAATGCTTGAGCAGATTTATCAGGATCACCACAGACATTCCCATTTGTTCATGCACAAAGGTAAATAACATCCTCAGGTCTGGAACATGTAAATAAAGACCCTGAAATGAGAGCTCAATAAAAATGTGACCTTTTTGGGTCAGGAAGGAAGAGCAGCTGCCCTTTGCCCTGACCAGCTCAGAGCCTGCTGTTCTGGGAACTTCCTTTGGAGATGTGGATCGGAATATCTCCAGGGCTGAGGAAAACCCACAAAAGTGGGTTTTTAATTTCTTTTCTATACTCAGATTTGGATTACCACCAGCTGGGGTGAATCCATTCCGTTGGTTAAATTTGTAAGGTTGTTGGTACATTTCTTGCTATATTCTTGCTAAATAAATAACTCATTTTCCACATGGGTGAAGTTTTGGTTTCGCTACAGCAGCTCCCGCTGCCCAGTGCAGATGCCAATCGATGTCATCAAGGAAGTTTGGTGGGAGATGTAATTTTTATTAAACCACTATTTAGATAACTCAGATGTGATGCAGAGTGGTTGATCTTTCACGTGTACCATGTTTTTCTTTGAGACCATAAGAGATAAATAGCAACTTCTCTCACCCTTGATTTTCACACCTCCATGGTATTTCCTTAAGCTTCAGCCATGCATAACGTGCTGACAAACTTAATTAAAAGTACAATTCATTTCCAGTATGCACTCTACACAGTTTAAAATTAAAACTTGTTTCTCCACCTTTTGTAGCAACTTAAGCCTCTGATTTTCTCACTTTTTTCTCTACCTTGGCTAACAGAAAAATAAACTTTTGATAATGCAATTGCATGCACATCTGTGATTCCATATCTTTAGAAAGCATGTTCCTGGTAGCAACAAAACCAGAACCATGTTGTATGAAGGATGTATATAGCATTTTAAAAAGTTTTAACCAGCTAAAAAACCAGCTAACAAATGGAAAAAAAAAGGAGAAATAATCCTTTGAAAGCCATGTTTAGAAAGAAACATGAATACAATTAACCTCTGAAATTCTATGCTTGTTGGCTTGCTTAGTTCAGCGCTTCCCAGGGACCATTTATCTCAACAGAAAAGCATAAATACTGTGTAGCACTGACTTTATCAGTGCAACTTGAGCTGAACAGTCTCCCCAGAGTCACTGAAGGGTTAATCCTTGGCATCTCATGAAAGGTAATGGATTTTGATTAGAGAGAGCACCTCAGCACTTGGGAGCCTAAAGCAGATGCACACATCCCAGCTTTATATTTAATTTAAAACCAGCACCCTCAAAGAGGAGCACAAGCCATTTATACCACCAGCAGCTAAACCCAAAAATGTAAAGCAACTGACCTCAGTGAAATGGAAATTACAACCATGGCTTAGCTGTAATAATTATTTGCATAAGGTTTTAATGCCTGGTGCATTTCATAGAGTGGTGTATGGATTCTTAATGGAAATGAGCCCAACTTTTGGAAGAAGAGCTCAGGGCACTTTTCTCAGGGATGTTTTGAAATGATGAACTCTTCCCAAGAGCCAGAAACTGGTCATTGTGGCTGGACTGAGCAGGCAGGCAGCCAACTCACCTTTCCACACAACCATTTTGCTGTCAACTTTCTCTACAGCTTGGCACTGGCCAGTCCAAACTGCAGCTGAATTAGTCTTTACTCAGTATCTGCTTGGTGGGACAGGATTCTTCACCTCCAGTGATGGTCCACATCACAGGAAAGAAATCCAGGTTACTCCCATACAACAGCCAAATCCCAGCACATCACACAGAGACCTCCTGCCCAAGTCATGGTCACTCACAGCTTCAGGAGATCAGCCAAAGAGGGGTGAGGGAGTGCTGGGATGGCTTTGCTGGAACACAGCTGGCTTTAGACAGAGTGACAAGCAAGTTCACACAATTTTTCCCCCAGGGTACTCCTGGGGGAATTTGTGCATGTAAAAAGCTCCATGATATATAATATCAACTTCTAATGCACTGGTCTGGGAAAAAAGCCCAAACAAACAGTGGATTGTCTCACTCTATAGTGAGAAGGATTTCATCCATAGGCCATATGGTTCTTTCATTGAAATTCTTCCAAGGTTCAGACAAATTACTGAAGGTTTTCTATTGATAACAGAATCACAGAATCCTTGTGGTTGGAAAAGACCTCCAAGACCATTGTGTCTGACCATTAACCCAACACTGCCAAGTCCACCATAACCTGTGCTGCTAAGCACCACATCCTCGTGTGTCTTGACCACTGCCAGGGATGGTGAGTCCACCACTCCTGGGCAGCCTATTCCAATGCCTGACCACCCTTTCAGTGAAGAAATTGCTCCTGATATCCAATCTGAACCTCCCCTGGTGCTACTTGAGGCCATTTTCTCTCACCCTATCACTTGTTTCTGGGAGAAAGAACCAACCCCTCAATCTCTGCAACCTCCTTTGAGGTCATTGTAGAGAGCTCCCCTGAGCCTCTTTTCTCCAACCTAAACAATCCCAGCTCCCTCAGCTTGGGGGGGACACAAAAACCCAAACCCCAACCCCAGGCTATGTCCAGAACAAAAGCCAACCACAAGAGAAAAAAATATGTGGTCGGCAAGCAAAAGGCCACCCTTGGTTTAGATTTTAATTATGAAAATTTTTCTCTCCTGACAAGTGAAATGAATTTAGTTACTCATGCATGGTGTGAAAGTTGAATCGTCTGAAAATTAAATCAAAATAAAAAATGAAAACTACCAACCGGGCTTTCACTGCTACCAACAAGGGAGCCATCCTTTAGAGGTGACATTTCACAGCAGTCCCTGAGAAATGTGATTGTTCATAGCATTAAGTAAATTATGGTCTCTAAACAGTGTGGAAATAATTGAAAATATTTGCTGTTTTTAAGTAAATGTTATAAATCCCTGAAGGCTGTTTGAGTCTGGAAGTAGAAAAGAATAAAATGTTTCAAGCAAGAAGCACATGGGTAAACTGCCTGACGATTTGGCTGACAATTATGAAATTTCACCTGAAATATCAGCTGGAGTAGTTTTCCCTTTTCTGGCAAGAGCATCATTTTTAGAAAGTTTTCCTTTCCTCCCTCCTCCCCAGCCAACACTCACACCTGAAATGGCAACACTTAACCAGACGTGGCTTTCTCAGGAACAGAAATGTCAGTGCCTGAGCCCAAAAGTAACACAAACAAAGGCTGTGCTCCCTGTAATGCCAAATGTGACTCCCTGATTGCTGCCTGGGGGCCTCCAGTGCCTCTCTCTGTCACTCCAGGAATGGGAACTGCATGAGCTTTCCTGATGCTTTGTTTGTAAAGAGCTCACACCTTTGGTAACGATATTCTGCAGCTCTTTCTGTTTGTGCACAACCTGCTGCATTTCGTGGCTAATCAGGAGAATCTGATATTCCTTTTAAAATGCTTTTTTACCCTCATTGTGCTACATATGCCATTTCTTCTTCTAAATCCCTGATCATTGTGAATAAAAAGAAGCTTTTACATTTCTGTTGAAGAGAAGTAAGATTGTTGCTTAGAGTACACTTGTCATTTTGTCTCATCACAACAGTGAGCCTCCAGCCCCAACACAGATATATTTACTCCATCCAGACTGTGACTCGTTCCTACAGAGAGGAGTCTCTAACACATCCACCCAGCACTTCTCCTGACTGGTGCAGAACCACCACATGCTCCAGTCCTGAATTGAAAAATCCATTCTTACCAATCCAGGCTGTGATTCCTGGGTGCCAAACACAGGTGTGCTCCAGCAGACGTGCCTATTCCCTCTGTACATGTGATTCACTTTTGGACTTTTCCCAAGCAGCAGCAAGAGGAGGAGGAGAATTAACTGACTTGGCTCGACACCAGCCATGACCCCACCTGCACGGAGCAGCTGTGAGATGTGGCATTAGCTCCTGACAAGTGGATTACTCACAGCAAGGAGACAATTCTATTACTCAGAGGAAGGAACAAAATATGTCACCGAAAGGTTTAAGGACTGCGGAGCAAACATATCAACATTGTTTAGGAACCTATTTATGCATAGATGAGCCTAGTGGGATTCACCAAAGCACCTGCATAAGTTAGTCACCTAATTTGTACCAGTCATAAAGGTATTCAGAGCCTAATTGCTTGAAGTGTTTTTGAAATTCCTGGTAGGCATGAAAAGACCTTTGTAAATCTGCTCCCCCGTGCAACCCGATTTTTATGGACAGAGACTATAAATACCGATGCACAGATGCCTATTCATGAAGTCACAG
The DNA here is from genome assembly GCA_024500445.1 of Entomyzon cyanotis. Classification (NCBI taxonomy): domain Eukaryota; kingdom Metazoa; phylum Chordata; class Aves; order Passeriformes; family Meliphagidae; genus Entomyzon; species Entomyzon cyanotis. The sequence continues at coordinate 4,082,598 of JAKEPQ010000743.1, read as the reverse complement.
GATTTTGGTCGGGGGTTTAAGGATTATTTGCAGTGTTAGGGTTTATGTGGGTTCCAATGAGTCCAGTCACAAATTTATTGTTAATTTGCACGTAAAATTTGGCTGCATGTTGTATCACTGCAGGCATTGTTATCGTATAAACATAATTTTGCCAGAATACAAATATTCCTCCATCCTTCAACTCCAAATGTGAAGACATCCACTGAGACAGTGTGGCTGCTCCTGTGTACTTGTAGTTGAGTTTTGATTTAAAAAGCAGGCTTTCCCCTTCACTGGTTACAGCTTTTTATCCCTTACGAGAACTAAATTCCTTTACAAACAACATACATCTTGTACGCAATGCACTGAAATAAAAAAAAAAGAATCTCTCCTTTTTCATTGCAGAGATTTGTGTGGAGAGCCTGACTCCATTAATTTCAACTGGATTGACTCTACGCCATCTGTTTTCTGTGCAGCTGCTTTATTGTGGGAAGAGAGGAAGACAAGAAAGCACCCTTCTAAGCTCTACTGATGACATCCAGAAATAAGAATATAATTGGTGGAAAACCTTCTGAAGTCTGCTGCAATCACAACAGTCAAAAGGATTAGAGTGTGATCTAAAAGAATAGATGCAGATGAGGTTTTTTCAAAAGGGTTTGAAACCTGTCTTCAGACCCTTTCCAGACCCTCATCCCTTAGAAGTAAAATAAATAAGGCCACTGGGGTGAGAAGCAATTAAACTTGAATTTATACAAACTGGTGTTTCTCACTCGTTTGCAGCAGACAGTAGACAGGTAATAATCCATCAAAGAGTGTTACCAGTGCAAGTGGCAGGAGGGTGACACACTAACATTTGCCCACTGCATACAGAAGGGCAGTGCCTTAATTTCAGAGGAACAATCCTGGTTTTGCGTCACCTTAATCCCTGCTCTTACCCAGTGACGTTCTTGCTATGTGTGCACAGCAGCAGACAGAGCTCCATGCAGAGCAGAAGGGAATAGAGCCTCCCAATTTCTACAGGGTGAATCATTTCTAAACCAGAGCTGGGAAAACAATCCCCCAAAGTGGCTGCACAACCACAGGGCAAAGGATGTGCTCAGCTCATTACATGTAATACACCCCTACCATGCAACACACACTTTGTTTTGGTTTTTGCTCATGCCTGGTTAATTCTGGGGCACATTATTTCTGTTAAACACACTGAGCACTAATAAAAAGGGCCTGTTTCAGGACTATCCTCAGCAACACTCATTCCGTGATCTAAACCCCACTGCATCTTCATCTTAATACTGCCAGCAGCTTCAGTCACATTTGTAAATGTGTTCTTGCTCCCAGAAACAATTTATTTGAGCTCAAAATGGTTGTGATAAGAGCTCTGCCTTTGCAGGATTAACCGATGCTACCATGTATTTATGACTCGGGCAACTTGTTTTTCCAGCTTTAATAAATAATGAAGTCCGGATGGTTTCTCAAGCGGGTTTTTGCCCTCCTGGAGCCGTGGTGTGAGCCGGAACAGAGCTCTAATGCCAGTCAGAGGCAGGAGCTTGTTCCTCTGCCTGAGTAATTCTCAGCAGAATGCACCAACCACACAATAGAGCCCTGCTGCTATAAATACAGCCCAGCCTGGCGAGGAGCAGGGTGGGAAATGCGGGCTGTGGTGTCCCTGTGAAGGCTCCCATTCTCTCCGAGGTGCTGAGCACCCTCTGCTCCTGCCTGCATTACAACCTGCTCAGAGGAGACGTGGGGCCCTTAAGGGAAATGAAGCCTGACATGTAGATAATACCTTCATAAAGCAGACAGCAGCAATTAGCTGAGGAGGCACCCTTCCCGTGCAGGGCTGTCAGATCTGCCGCATGCAGCCGAGCTGAGCATGGATTGTGCTCTCGTTAGGGAGCAATGATTACAATCTTTGTCTACCACACGTTCTGAGCGAAGCAATCCTTTTCTGAGCAGGACAGGCATTGTGGTTTACGTCAACAGATCGATAGAGAGGTGGGAAACATCCTCCGAGAACCTACACGTTCACAAAGGTGTTTTCCAGAGGTTTTTAATTTTCACGCTTACATTTTCTGTGCTTATTGTCTCTGCAACTTTGTGGTCAATAGGCTTGCACTGGTGATGGCCTAACAACCACCCTGCTCCCCTAAGACAGCCATCTGTATGGCACTGTTGGAGCTCTTTAAACAAATTTTTGTGATTTTTAGCTGCAGAGACTGTTGGTGAAAGACTGAAACTCTTTTCTGAAACTTTGTCCCTGAGGTGCACGAAGTCCTGTGTGACCCTGTCATTCTCGTTCAGCATAGAAGCTTCCTCCCCTCTGCAGACTCGAGCAGCCAGAGATTAGCACAACAAAATACACCTCTGCCAACACAGCTCTGCTACCTCCTATTTCAGACTTTCACAGTTTCCACTGTGTTTATCGCAACTTTCATCAGGAATGGTGAAGTCCTCTCGGCTCAGTGGAGGAGCACAGAATCAAAGAAGAATGGAGCAGAGTGAAGAATTCAACCTGAGCCTTCCTGAGCCTCCTGTTCACACCACACCCAGACAGCTCCCACTGCAGTGAAGTTGCACAGCACCTGAACACAGCCCACCTGCACATTTAACACAGTCCAACCTGCTGTCTTGGGAGAAGTGAGTTTTTATTTCCCTATGTTCATTTATTCAGCCATTTTATCCTTAATCCTACTCTACCTCTATTGAAAACAACATGTTTGGAGGAATGGGACTTCAGCTCTGAGTGCTTTAAAATGTTTATACCACAGATATTTACATGTTGTACATGGCAGAGTAATGCTATATTTAACTCAAACATTACAAACCCAAAGTGTTTCAGGTACTTAAATATGTGCCTTAAAGGAGGCACTGTAAACACCTCATAAAAGCAAAATTCCCCAGTGTTGGCAAATAAAGAGGCTGCAGGGAGAAAACAAAGAAAGTACAAAGAAGAATCATTGCAAGATAACAGCAGATGAATAAAACACAGCTGAAATTGTACCATGGAAATTCAGGGGCCTCTTTTAATGGGTCATGTCTTCCTTGCCTGCCAACCACAGTGGACTAGGCTCCATTCTTAATTACACCAGTATAAATCCAGAGAAACTCTGTTGAAAGGCTGAGCTCACAAAACCACGTCTGAGAGCCAACATAGCTGCTCTTCCCAGCTATCTCCTCCTTTTTCTGGTTACAGACAGCACAGATATTGATAGTTCAGGCTCAAACTTTCAAAACCTTTGGGGTTACATTACTCCTGAAGGAATACTAAATTTAAGCAGCAGCATGAGGAATATAAGGGCTAAATATTTAGTCCAGAGACTGGGCCAAAGCACAAGAAAGGAGAAAAGCCATACTCTGACCACCTGAGCTTGTCTCAGGGTCCCCTCAAACTTGTGACCAGCTTTGGGAACCCCTCACAGCTTAGAAATGTGGATTAGTGGCATTGAATACTAACTAAAATATGTGTGTGTAAATATGTGCATTTATGTATGTAAACATATACATAAATGCATCATATGCCTTTGTAGGCTAATAATTTTTACACATTTTCCCTAAAGCTTTGATCCAACAGAGCAAACAAGCAGAGGGAAAGAATCATGTGGCTCTGTGTTGTGTATACACATCCTGACAGTGCATTTTAGACATACTAAGTTAGAGAAAAATCCTTGCTGCAACATAGAGAGGAACAACACTCCAGAAGTGTCTACCCAGGGTTACGAGGTGCCTGTGTCTTAGGCAATACAGCAGCATTTCCCAGCTCCTGGGAGCTCCTGCAGGAGAGAGGTTTCCACTTGGAATCATCAGAATCTGTTTTCTGCCAAGCTGACTTGATCCAAAACATTTGCTTAGTAAGTACAGCTTTGGTGGCTTTACTGTGCATATTAAAGAGGTCGCTTTATTATTACAGTGGCAATAAAAGCAATGAAGAGGCTTTATGAGCAAGAAGAAATGCATAAAGGCTGGGTACATCTGGACTTTGAATAATGTATGAAACCCAAATTTTAAGGCTGGCTTGTAAGATAAATGCAGTCCCCAAAAGTAACTGGAATTGTCAGATCATTCTGGCTCATTGATCTTCAAGGGGTTTAGTGCAAACACTCTGGTCCAAGGTACTGCTTTTCTCCATCAAAGCTCCTCTGAAAGAGTCAACATTTAAATGAATTTCAAGCTACAGTGAGAATCCCATAGACTACCCAGGCATCTCTAAGTTCTCCCACACAGCTTTAGGGGAGTGAAACACAAGCAGAAGTGGGAAGCTACTTTTTGGTCATGCAGCCAAGTGCCAAATCTACGATGCTCTGCCCCTGCTCCAGGCTGCCAGACACCTGTCCCTGCCTCAGAGGTAGCTCCTTGTTTCAGCTGGTGACATACAAAATTCAGAAATAATTGGGACATATCACATCCCTTTGTCACCTGGAATCCTGAATGCCCGTGGGAGAGGAAGACAGAGCCTTCCAGCAGGATGCTCCAGCTCCAAGTTATTGCTCAGAAAGGGGCAATACTGAAAAGGCTTTTCACCCCCTGGTTACTTTCTGGGAGCAGCAGGGGTCCCTACTTGTACCATTAGGCTGTGGGGAGCAGAATGGAGCAATACTGGAGCAGAGCTGCAGCTTGGAGTCAGGGCTCTGCAAAGAACAGGAGTTTTCCCTTCCTTTACCAGCCACACTGTTGTGAGCACTGTTCTGGTGTTTAAAACCAAATCCTCTCCCTCAGCTGATACCTTTGTGTCAGTGGTGAATGGCTAGAGGAAAGTAATTGGTTTAGCAAGAGGCAAACAGCAAAAATTCAGTGTGTGGGACTTCTCTGCAGCTCCTGTTGCACTGTGCATGAAGGTGTGATCAGTGCTAGAATTTTCCACTATCAGGGCAATGGCAAACCCTCCCAATCCTGAGCCCTTCCGTGCTGCTGAAGCTCCTCTGTGTTAGTGTTTGGATCTCCAACTCTACAATTTTCTCACCACCATTCCTGGAAGGTACAACAGCAGCGTTTTTCTGGCACAGGAACAAAGAGCTGCCAAACTTGCATTTACTGATAGCACTCCTGTGCTGTGCAGTGCAGGTTTCCTGGGATTAGTCATCCATGCATATCCATTCCTGGGGCTTTCATAAACGCTGCTCGAAATGCTTAGGTCCACATCTAGTAATGAAAAATAGTAATTAATGGAAAGAACTTGTAGAAGTCTCCTTTGCAAGGGCTAAAGAACAAGGATTATAAATGTACTTTAGAATTGAGTATTTAACGTGGAGACACTTCACAACTGGTAATTGCCAAAAGGAATCTCTCCATCCTCTAACCTGTGCTGCTCACTGAATCAAAGAACTAAGTGATTGCCTCAGTAATGGGCAATCAAGCCATGGTCAGGCACTAAAATCAAACCAGGAATGGACTTTAAACAGTTGGCCATGAATATAAAATCAGAGCCCCATGGGTCACCAGGGATGTAAATGGTGGGGATTTTACTGAAGGGGTTTAACTCCTCCAAGTTTTTGCTTCTAATGAGAGTGAAGGAGGTGTAGTAATGCTGAGCATGTGGCAGGCAGTGCTGCTTCCCTCACTTTTTCTAGATCACATCAATTTCCCTGCCCTCCCTGTTACCAGCTGGAAGCTGCACATCTGAGAAGCACCATGGATTTGCTCTCGAGGTCCTACAGGTCAGGAGAAGCATCTGGGAAAAAGTTTGTGTGCAACTCCTGAGCCGAGGGAGTGTGCTCCGTTGTGTTCCTTGTGCTCCAGCTGGTGGAGGGCAGTGCTGCTGTGGGGCTTCTGGGGTGGAGAGGGACAGCAGAGTGTGTGCAGAGGACCCTCTCAAAGGGATTTGATTTTTGGGGGCTTCCCAGATGCCATCTGAGCTGCCAGGGTGCCCTCAGAGTATTTCTGACCACCCTGGTGGTGCTGTGGGTGCCTGAGGCACTGAGACAGAGCCAAGGTGCTGCTCAGTGCGATGCCAACGCCTGGGCTCTTGGGGAGGAAGGGGTGGAGAGGTGCAGAAGCACTGAGATTGCTTTATAAATTATTGCCTGGCTTCAGCTGACACATTTCAAGCTTCAAAAGAGGCATAAGCACCACTCATGGGGTTTAAACTGTAAATCCTTAAAAAAAAAAAAAAATCCTTGAAAACCAAAGAAAGGCAACGCCAGAACCCAAACTTCCCTCACTTCATTTATATTTCACAATAGTTCAGCTTGTCAGTAGGTATAATTTGTGATTCCTGCACAGAAGATGCTCAGAACTGCCACAAAACTGCCAAAAGACACCAACTTTTGTTTTATTTTGTCCTTGCTGCTCCATCCCTTTAGAATGGGCCAACAATAAACTATATTTAATGTAAAGTATTAAAAGTGAAGTTCTCCCCAGGCTGATACTCAGTGCATGGACTTTCAGGTCTTCATGGTCATGTTATAAATCAGCTGTGAATTAAACCTCTGTCAAAACATGGGATAAAATGGCTCTTCTGGTTGCTGCTATTGTTATATATTGTACAATATAACGTGACCAGTTTCAGAATTGAATTTCCTGCATTGCTAAAAAGTGTTTTCCATTTGGGAATGATGTCCATTAACAGAGATACTTTTATATAAGAGCTCACACAAACAGGTGCCTGGTGCTGAGTTTTCTGTTGTTCACAGTTTAATGGATTGACAGATTTTAGGTTCATTAGATCATCGTAGCTGATTTCCTGTGTATCTCACATTTAGAGTCACTTTAGAGAACAGATTCTGTGTAGCTGTGCAGTTCTGAATCCTCTCTTTAAATTTTATGTTCATTACATATACCAAAAAAAACCCCAGAAATAAAAAAAGAAGTAAGAATACAATTGACTAGGGGCTCAAAAGAAACTGTCAGGGAAACATCACAATTTATCTGCTGCCAAGTGTGAAGAACCCAATGCTTGGGAACACTGGATGTGCAATAAGTTGCCACACAGCTGCTGGTTGCTTAAACTTTTTTCTGAAAACATCAGGGGCCAAATTTCCATTGAAAAAATTTCAAAAATCCAGGAGAAAACTTTGAGGGAAACTGCAGGTTGAAAAGAAAATGTTTATTTTAATAACCACTGCTATCTCCTCTCTCCATCAAATCTCCATCAAACATTTTGCAAATGGAGGTATAACTTCTATCTAAAAAATATGCATGTGCAGATAAGCAAACAGATGTGTCTTGGCTCAGCCCGGGGTTGTCAGATTTTGGGGTCCATCCCTCCTCTGTCAGCCCAGATTGCTCCCTACAGCTGGAACATTAAACCAACACCGTTTTGAGATATTTCCAAATTAATTTCTCCAGGATTTTCTTTCTGATGGAAATTGTCATATGCTCGTTGGTTTTGTTCTGATTTTGAACAGAATTTTTTGAGCTGCTGGAATGGAGAGAAGAAAGGGATTTTCCGAGCTTACTCCATCTTTGCCTTTGATTTTTAAAAGAACTTGTTCACACTTAGCCTGGCCAGTCTTTTGTTTTGCTGTATTCTCATTGTCTGCTTTTCCCCATTGCATCCTGCTTCCAATTATGATTTAAATTAAGCTCAAAACTCCATCCCAAACACAAAGACTCCACTTGCCCTCTACACTGCTTTCATTTCCCTTCACCCCCAAGGTTTTCTTTTGTTTCTTTAGCTGCAAAATAGCCTCACAAATCAGCCTGCAGCTGAAATTCAATTCTTTTGGATGCATCTCCTCTTCTGTTCTGGGGACCCTTGGATCCCCTACTTGCCTCTTGCTCCCAGTGTCAAATCTCCAAAGTTTCTTGTGAGCACTTATTTCTTGTGGAGGGAAAGAAAAGAAAGTCAGGCAAAGGAACATGCTCTGGAATAGGTCATTCTGTTAGCAGAAACTGATGGCGAGAATAAAAATAAATCTCGTAGCTCTGACAGTTACTCATTTTAAAAGGACTGATGGGAGACAAGCATAAAAAACAAAAGCCCAAAAGCAGATTTGAGCAGGAGGGCAAGCAGCATAGATCTAACAACCTAATAAAGCCTCAGCCAAAACAATTTTAGAGAGGAGAGAGCTCCAGCAGAAGGGAGCATATGTTTGACTCAGCCTGATTAGAAGAAATAAATAGAGGTGCAACCATCCTGGAAAGGAAAACTTCCTGAGTCAGCAAACACAGAACAACCCAGGGGTGAGACTATGAGCGAGAAGCACAGAGCTCTCAGTAACCTTGTAAATGGTGTGTGCTTAATTTGGGCTTTCTTGTCTCAAGAAAAGAAAAAGCAAAAATAGACAGAATCCATAGAAACACCAAAAAAAAAAAAAAAAAGAAGGGGAAAAAGATGGAAATAGGTGGAGCTTCAGTAAAATGAGGCATTCAAGGTCTATTTGTTTCTATAACAGGAGAAGAAAAACAAGAGGAGGCTGCCATAGAAAATACAAGATGCCACAGTGTAGGCTGGTCAGATGATCCTATTCAGCATTGCCCACAACAAGATGGTACTGAAAATGATGATATTCTCACCTATAATGTACAATTAGTCCATTTAACATATTGCAACTCAATTTAAGAGGAATTGCACATTGGGATGAACCAGCACTGAACACAGACACATCCATTTCAATCTTACAAAATGACCCTTCTTGTATGTTCTCAGGCATTTTTCCCCTCTTGTTTTCAAACAAGACCTGGATGACCATTAAGATGTTAATGAATTACAAAGTAAAATGATTCACTAGCCCAGAGGGAAGGTTAATAAAATATAATCCCTTCCAATGCATGCTCTAAGCCCAGAGTTTAAAACAGGCACATCTCAGAGTTCTGACATGCTGTTGATTGAGGACTGAAGAAAGATTTCCACTAATGGGTTTTGGATCAGCCTTTAGGAGGAAACACAACAATCGCATTGAATTGCCAGTACCAACCACCAAGCAGGTGCCAAGGGTGGGAGAGTTCAGGTAAATCTGCCAAGGCCAATGTGTCCCAGTGCAGCCACTCCTTCTGGGAGCTGCTTTCCACAGCTGGACTTTTCCACTTCAAAGTGGTGCTTTTAAGTCCATCACAGCACAAAATGGTGCTTTTTCGCCAAAAAAAGACATAAAAGATGGATGGGTGTGTTGCAGGGGATTTTTTTGTGCACATGGGGTTGAGGACACCCAGAAATGGCTCTCTGCAGAGTAAAACTGCTTTTTTGCCTCATGAATATTTTGGGCTTCCCAGCTGTACACTCAGAGCAACCCTAATTTCTGGCTGAAATCCATGTAAAACAGAATTGATGGATGTGAGCATCCATTTAAACTGATGTAGAATTGATATGAGCAGAAGGGCAGATTATCCCTAACAAATTGGATGGGAGCAGAAGAGAATGATGAGTTCAACATCACTTCTGTCCCAAGTCTTATGGAGTTGATCTGAATGGTTTAAATGTGTCTCCAGAAATTATAAAACACATACATGAACAGTTATAAGTCATAATCATCTTTCTTTTAGAGTATATGGATTTTTTGCTATTTAGTTAAAAAGCAATTTTTGGTAGCATATAATTTTTTACATGTGTATATGATATTTACACAAAAAGTGAAAAGTCATTCAAAATAAAAATCACCCTAAAAAATATAAAAAGTATATCCCAAGTTTACAACTGGATAAATAAGGTATCTAAAAAATGTAGGAGAATCATCTGCAGCTAAAGCACTACTTAAAGATGTGATTCCCTATTCTTTTTAAAGTCAGCTTCAGCTAGCCCTTAAAATTTCTATAAAGCACAATTCACAATTCAAGATTTTGCTGAGATGTTAAATTATACTTTCAAAATATTTAAGATTCATTTCCTACTAAGTGCCAAACTGCATCTCAGGAAAAAAAATATGTAAATCCATAGTGAGAATTTAAGTAATGTATTCCATGAGAGAACAGCAGAGTGCCACATTTCTTTTATAGTGACACATTAACCTCCTCATATCAGTATGTTGAAAGGAAAAAAATCCCTTCACTCAACAAGACCAAAAAGCCTTATTTTTCCCCATTACTGTTTGTTTGCATTTTTAAGATTCTTTTAAAGAAAAAAGCTTAATGCATCCACAGGAGGGGGACTAGATAATATCCATCCCAGACTTCTGAGGGAAATGGCAAAACAAACTGCAGGTCTGGCAATTTACTGCTCAAACCCGTGCAAGACCAGTGTGACTGGAGAAAAGCAAATAAAATATCATGGAGGAAACAGGAGGTGCTTTTATTTAACCCAGGATAGCAAACCACTGGTTGTTCAGTCAGGTTTGGTATGCAGGGTAATTTGGGATGCTACCAAGGAGAAAGAATTACTTTGCTTAAAAAATATATGTCTTTGTCACAGCAAACCCGACAGATTCCCCATTACTAGTACAGCCTCTGCATGAGGTTCAGAGCTAATCAGGGTGGAAAAAACCATTTTGTTGAGTGGGAAACAGAAAATGCAACCAAGCTTTGCTAAAAATAGCCCAGCCAAACTACCCTGATATTTTGTTTGAAAACAAATCCCCAAAAACAATAGATTAAGCAAGGTGAGGAAAAGCAGATCTGATTTATCCCAGTGTCTCTAAAGCAGTCAGGATAAGGTGTTCTGGATGCTGGGAAAGTGGGGAGCTTTGAAGTGGGGCTGATCTGTCTGAATAAAAGCAGACATGAGAAGAGGAGGGAGACTAAAAGTCATGTCAGCCATGGGTCCTGCTGAATTTCCCTGTTAATGATACAGACACAAGGAGGAGAAGTGTGTGGATTGTATTCCCTAGAGACACACGTTGGAAAGTGCTGCCAACACGGAATGTGGGAAGGGGGCTGGAGGACACTGGGGCTGAAGGAGATAGAAAGAAATTCAACCTTCTGCAAGGGCACATGCATGGAAATTAATAAAATCTTCAGCTAATAGCCAGAGGCTGCTCTTTTAAGTGCTTCATCCAAAGGCTTTCCCAGTGCAAGATGAGAGCCTGGTAACGAGAGCACATTTGCCTGCAGCTGCCATGGCTGGCTCCTCTCCACCACCTTCTCCTCCTGCCCCATGGCCTCTCTCCTCTCATGTGGCCTGAAATGAATTTTGTTCATGATCAAAGCACAGTTTCCTCTCACCATTACACCTGCTGTGTTGCTCTTACACGACAGAGGTGAGTGAAGCACAAAGCTCCATGTCCTTGCAGGTCTGCGGGGAAGGGATGGCAATGCTCAGCTCATCTGCCACCCCTCACCTGTGTCCCTGTCCCATCTCCAGCCCCACTGCTACTTGCTGCTCTGTTACTCCAACAGGAGAAAGGGAAAGTGGCTCCTGAGATTTATTTGTGCCCTTCTGGAAAGGAAAGGATGTGGTTTTTCCTCTCAACCTCATGAAGGAACTCAGACACTCAGGTTTTTGCTGCTCTAAAAGTAGACTGTGGTTACAGCCTCCACTTCCTGCTCCATCTGCCTTCTAACCTTGGCATTAAGAGCAAGCAGAAGTCTTTTACTCAAAGTTGACAAATTAATTCTGGAATGGGGTTATGGACTCTGAATCCCATTTTCACAGCATCTCCTGTCTCATGGATGTGGGTCAATGCTAAACCCTGGATCTATGGAGGATTTCAGACACACCCCTCTCTTTAGTATTTCCTAAGGCAGGCTTAAGTGTTCCCTGCTTTACTTGCTGCCTGCTTTGAATCTCATTCTGAGGCACTTAATCCTCCCCCTTCACCCCAGAGGGAATGCAGGCATCTCGCTCAACTCTGTGAACTCTGCTCCTGGAACAAAGCCTGCAACCGCCAGGCATCCATGCTCCAAAACGCCTCTTTCTGTTAATGAGGCCAAATTTGGGGTTCTAGTGGCACCAATCATCTGAGAGGGCATGGCTCAGCCTCTTGCATAATTCAGCTCCACCATTGCCTCGGAACCTCTTGATACAAACTGTGCGATAAATACTTTTCTCCACTGGAAGCTGCTCATCAAATCATCTAACCCAAGAAAGGTTCCTAAAAGGAGCAACATTCTGAGAGGCAGAGGAGGAACAGGAGGGTTTATCTGTGCTGGAAATAGGTTTTATAGCCCTGAAATGATGAGACTTTTTTATTTCCCCCTGATAATTTCAGGTCTAAATACTGTGTAAACAAGGGATCCCTTGTAAATGAATTTAAGGAGTGGGTAGTGATTCTGCAGGTGTCTGAGAGAGAATTGTCCCTAAGCAGGAAAAGGACATTATTCCCTGTCAGATAATTTGGATCCTGGCATGGTTTCTGAATTCAGGCAGTCAAAGCACAGCAACATGAAATGCAGAAGGACAGGAGAACAATCTTAGCAATACTTAAACCAGTTCCTTCCCCACAGGAAGGAAAGCACATAATTTTCAAAGAGTATAAAATTTAAAGTGGAAACCCTTCACCAGAAATTCAGTGCTGAAATTTTAAAAATGTTTATTTAAATGAATTTTCCTTGGCATTTTCTTTACAAGTCATAAAAAGCCTCTTTCTTGCTTCAGTAGCTATACTGTGTATATTCTCTTGGACTTTCATACTCATTCTCTCTTGTTTGGAAGCCAAACAAATTTATCTCCAGCTTTCATCTACTTCAAAAAGGGCATTTGTTTGCTGCTGTTATGTCTGCAGTACATATCAAAACCGTGCAGGCTTACCAAGTGTTAACAGTGTTTATCTCTAAATTTCGCAGTTGTTTTCAGATACATTGAAATGTGTTTTTCTCATGTTCAGCCATATTTCATTAAGAGAATGCTATGGCTTTTATAATCTTTGAGTGCTAGTTTTAAGATAGATGCATACAAGTATCTGTCACATTTAATTATCTCCTCCATCAAATTCAGTAAGTGGCCTATTAAGAGCGAAATGACTGGTTCATACACTCATTAGAAAAGGGAGATTTCATGGTACAACAAAGAGGAAACGAATTTTTTATTTCTGACTCTACAAGGAAGAAAAGAGAAATCACAATGCTTAAAGAGGAATGTTTAATCCCTTGTATGAACTAAAAGAATCCAGATTTGCTTTATGCTATTGGTACAAGTTAAAGATCCTTTGATCACTGGTTCAAACCCAACTCTGTACGTGGAGACTGAAAGTTATAATCAAATAACTAATTGACGGCCGATATAAAGGAGTTGTTTTCAGCGTAGTTTTCAATACATAAGCCTAAAAAATCCTCTTGGGCTCACTCCTAACAACACAAACCACCCATGATTTTGCACTATGATTACTGATTGGAAACGGTTGAACTCTGTGACAAGGCACCAAAGTAATTTTTCCTTTTGCAGTGTAGTCAAGGACAGCATTATATTCCCTGTCTGGACTTGACCTTGAGCAGCAGGGCTGGCTGGCTTTCTCTCCACTCAGGAGCAGTTCTGTGATGGATTTCTGTGCCCCTAACAGCTCACTGGTGCCACAGAGGCCCTGGTCATGTTGCCATCAATCCTGACATCTCTTCTGCTCACAGATGCTGAGCTCTCCTGCCCACGTGGAGCTGCCTGGTGCTGGCTGTCCCTGCAGCCCAGGTCAGAGCCCTTGTGGCATCATCCCTTCCTCTCCCCACCTTTCCCTGCAGTGCCATTCCTCTGCTTCCACACCACATCTGGAGTTTAAGGTCTGAACCTTAAATTTACTATACAGACTTGACTTTACAGGCTTTAAGGTCTGGACCTTTTTTCTCCCAGCACTTGCTCTGCCTCACCTTGGAATCTGTCCATGCATATGAAAAAAAGAGGAGATAAAGCCCATTTAATGGATAATGTCCATTTTATAGAAGTCATAACTGAAGTTATTAGTATTTTTCACTCCAGGTAATCTCAGCTTCAACCCACAGCTTCTTATGACCAACTGTCGCTGTTGAGCCGCTAGCAGAGAAGGAAAGCCCCAGTTCTCAGCATGGCATAGAAAAAAAGTCCTTTATTACTTGAATCCCACATATATATAGAGTTTTCAAAGGTCAGCCAGATTGGTCAGTCAGAAACCTCCCCCTAGGCCTGATTGGCCAGGCCTGCACTGTCCAAATCTCAAGACCCTGTTTTTAATAACATCCAAACTTTATCTTAGTTTATAAAACACAAAAAGAATTCTCATGGGAAAGACCTGTGCTAGCCACAACCAACCCCAAAGAAGAACAGTTGGTTTATCACTTTATTATTTTTATAATCTGATACTTTTCCAGGATGCTGAGTTGTTCTATTGTCTTCCTGCACTATGCTTCCTCTTCTGCTTTCCTTGCCTCTGGTATACTCCTGGGAATATCCTGGGTTCCTCTAAAATCCTCTCTTGCCTCTACCAAAAGGGACTCAGTTCAAGGACAGAAAGGGACCTGATCTGACAGCTGTGGACATGGCTTGAGAGGAGAGGCATGCTGAGAGATGTGCAGTTCTGGGCTTGGCAGGGGGAAATAGGAATCTTTATCCTTATTTATTGCAATGATGCTCCTCCCTTCTACCTTTTTCCTTCTTTCCTTTTAAGACCTTGGAAAGCTCAGATGTAAAACTTCCATTATGGTCCATCTGGTACCCAAAACCCCCAAATATTCATTCATTGTGGTTTCATGCACTACATGGTGACACCTCCCCACTATTTATCCCCATCCCATGAGCTGTCACAAAAATACTGCTAAAGATGGCCATTTGCACCCACATCCTTCTTTCACACTCCAGTTTTCTTCTCTTCCTCCTGATCTCCATGGCCCAGTAATCCCCATCTGTCCTTCTGCTCAGTCCCTCAGCATCATACTGCAGGTTTTTCTGCAGGCAAATAAACTCACTTTACAATTTAGGCATCTGGGCTAACTGGATCAAGCAGCAGTTGTGCTGCTGGAAACAGTGAATACAATTTTTCATCATCATCAGCAGCAAAGTGTGTTTTCAAGTATTAGATTTGCTGCTGTGCTTCGGAGTGTTGGATTTATAACCTCAGAAAATCAGGATCTGAGGATGTACATATATTATCTACAAGAAGCACAGCTATCTGTAGTAATGGGGAGATTTTTCTGCAGATAGCTCGTAGTGTGAGCCTCATAAAGGTTTCATGTAACAAAGCTATGCAAGGCTTTAAAGCCAGATCTCAATACAAGCCCCAATTTATATTTCACATTTAAATAAATGGCCAGATTTTCAGAAGTGTTAGTGAAAAAGTTTGCCTCTTTCGGGCTCATGAGCCAGGTTCAGAAAGTGAGAATATGAAAGATATGCACATTTCCTGGGAAGGAGAGCAGAGGGGCTGCAACAGGCAAGTACATCCTAGCTCTTTCCCATTTCCCTTTGCTGCTCCTGTGTATACAAAACCCCCAGTGCTTGGTAGGTGCACAGAAAAAAGTAGGCGGAAATGTTTAAGTTTTTAAGAAAACTCTTCTACTCTCTCATCTATAATTGAAACCCCCCCCCCCCAAAAAACCCCAAAAAACTCACAACTGACCAAAATGAACAAAAACAACCTCAAAACCTATTAAAAAAACCCTACCAAAAACCTTCAAGCTGTCTGACATCTTTATTTTTTTTGTTTTCTAAATACAGTTCTAACTGTTCAGAAGAAATCAAACTACAATAGCTTATATAGAAATCTACCTGCTGCTTTGCCCTAAAAAGCAATACCTACGTGCTTGCAGGTGTTCCACAATCTGCTTGGAGAGTCTGTGAAACAAGCATCACGTAACATATTTAGCTAATAAGAGGGAGAAATTGCCACATTATTTCATTTCTTTATTGTTTGATCATTTGATTATTTTGCAAGCCTTTCACCATATGTTGCTAATTGACGTGCAACGGATGTGTGCTCTGTTGTCTTCATTAATTTGTAGAAACTAAATATTTTGTCTTCCACTTAAACTCGCTAAGATCCAGTCTGAAAAAAATCCATAATTAGGCTCATACTGTTTGTAGAGTGCAGCAAGGGCGTCCTGGCACTGTCAGCTGGGGAGGAGGAGGAGGAGGAAGGGAGAGAAGAATGAACTGCGTGAGTGAAATCTGCAGGCAAAAGAGATATTGGCACGAGCAATTACACTTTGCAGTGGCCCTCAGCTAGCTGAAGAGAAAATCAAATAAACTGTTAATATACCTTCCTGTAATGAAGATGCTGCTGGAAACAAATCAGCCCAGCTCAGAGGAGGGCAAAGGACTGGAGCTCTCGGGAGCCTCCATCCCCTTTGGCACTGCTTTGTGCCAGAAATACCTCACAAAACCTTGCCCCAGCCAGCCCAGAACATCTTTCCTGTGTGTGTTAATTCTGGGGGCTGTCTGGTGTTAATTTCCAGTGTTAATTCTGGTGACTGTGCTCGTTTCTGGAGTTCATTCTGGTGACTGTCCTGGATGATGCTGCCTGCTCCTGGTGTGCTGTGGAGCAGAGATCCTAAAACAAGCAGGACTTCTCAGCCCCTTCAGAAGATTCATTGCAGTGAGGTTGAGCAGCCATGGTCTCTTCCCCACTCCTTTTGCCCAGACCTCAGAGCAGAGGGGAGGCTGGAATGCACAGCACTGCCATGAAGCCTCAGGGAGCTGCTCTTTTCCTGCCCCTAAATCATGGTGATTTAATGGCTAGTTTGAAAGACCACAAGTCTGGGCTGCCAAACTGCTACCCAAGCTCCACTTTTGCCCTCAGCGCTATGACTTTCTGCCACACGTGTCTGGAAAACCTAAATCCATCCTCCATAAGAAATTCAATATCGCTATTACGGGACTGGGCCTCATTAACATGAATAAAATCCTCTCGTGAAAGGCACCACAGAGCGACAGAATTTTATCTTTTCCCTTTCCAGCAGCGATTACTTTTCCATCCCTGTCGTTCAGTGGAATGAGCTTCATATTTATTTAGAACCCGAAAATTTGGATTTACTACGCAAAAAACTCTGCAGAGTTGGCGGCCAACTTTTCTTCTAGTACACCTCCAGTGGGTGCTTGCAGACACTCCACCACCTTCTCCAATGCAAATTCTGGGTTGTGTCCAAAGTTCTTGTAAATTATCATCATCTTTTTATGCCTTAAGAGCAGGAAGCAATCAGTGGTCTAAAAAAAAAAAAGGAGAAAAATGACCGCCTAGCTCTCTGACTAGATACACATCCAGAAAAAGAACTGAACACAGCAAAGCAATAACAGAAGTTGATCAATCTTATATGCTGTGGCACTCACAGATGTATCCTCCCAAAGATGAATTTTCTGTCACAAGTCCAAACCACTAAAGCATGAGGAATAGCAGTAGCAGATACCGCTGATTGTAAGAAGCAGGAGTCTCTGATAGTTATCTAAATATCTCATAAAAAATGATTATTTTCTGTCTCCAGGCTTGCCTTCCAGGTAGAAATGGAATATTGCCTCTAAATGGTATTAGGGAACAGATGGGTCTGCACTCCAGATCATCTTTCCCTCCAATAGCAGCAAAGCTCTTCATCATTGAAAGGCTGAACATTTGCCTCAAACTCGTGAATTACCACAAACCAGCTCTGCTCAGGACAGGGCTGTGTCAGTAGATGTCCAAGAAATAAAACCAAAAGCACCAAAATATGGCCCTGTAAAGCCATCCAGATAGATTTTTTGATTGTAGCATGAAAATACAGTCTGAATTCTTGCTAATTTCCCTAAAGGAGAGTCAAATCAGCTCAAATTTGTGGCAGCTGAAGGACACTGACTGATTTAGTGGCGATAACATGCAAACAAAAGCAACAACTGCTGTAGCTGGCGCTTTTGCAGAAGTTTCAGCTGTGGCTTCACAGCATGACTGGCACATCTCTTGGAATTGCTTGTCCTGGCAGAGCAGCCAGAGGCTGGTTTTCCTTGGCATTGCCCACAGCTGTGGCATGAGGAAGCAGCAGAGGGATCCTGGGAGTTGTGCTGCTGCTGCTGAACTGAAAGCAGTGCTGAGAAGAGATCAATAACCAACTGTTGCATCATCATTAACCAACACCAAAACCAGAAAAAAGGTGCAAGTTCTCTGAGTTAATGTTGGTTATCAGAAAAACCCCATTTTTAGCTTCAAAAATGACTAAAGTCTTTGCAATGAGATATGGCAAACGATGTCCTGTGAGACAGATGGCTTTGTACCTGTTTTAGAGAGGAATGTGCAGAAGTGCACTTAGCTCCTGTTCCAAAGGCTGTGGAGATTAATGGAGACACCCCAACTGGAATAAATAGGTGTCACACCTTTTCCTCAGTGCACAGGATTTCCATTAGCTCATTCTAAATTTGCAAAATGCTGAATCTGTTTTTTGTCAATCCACGTAATGACTGGAGCTCCTCCATCACCAGACATAGCAGGTCACTTCTCACACACTTCTCAGGAGACGAAGAGAACGGAATTTGGTCTGTTGTAAGAATGTTCAGCATCTTTCAATGTTGTCCCCACCCATATTGCAACATTTTTGTTTTGTTTCATGACAGCTTCTGGGACTTCCTTTCCCATTCTCCGTATAATCACCAGGTTGCTTTTTTCCCCAAGTATTTTACAGTAGAACACATTCAATTTACTGGTTTCTCACTGTCAGCAGAGCACCTCATTTTCCAGAAGGAAACCCCACTGGATGTGCCATTGGATGGGAGAGCTTTGGGTCTCTCAAGTTACCTATGCACTTAAAAAAAAAACTCTCTGGAATCAAAAGGCTACATTGTCCCACATGCTATGAAATTCAATTTTGAAATCAATGGGGTGATTGATTTAAAGTTCCAATTGAAAGCAAAGTCTTGAAAGTGCTCAAAAGCCTGGCAGTATGTCAGCCCAAGCCATGATGTTTTAAGGGCCTCATTCATCCCATGGACATTTTGTGCTGGACAATCCATTACGATTTTTGCTGTTCTGTTCTTCCCATAAAACCATCAGGACTCTCTCCTTCTGTCTGTCTTTAAAAAAGAAAAAGAAAAAGAAAAAAAAATCCAATTTTTCCAGTTAAGTCATTCTTTGGCACTGGGAACACAGGAAGTAATTTCTCACTGTCAGCAGGGAAACCATAAAGTTTGACTGGGTCAAGCCCTGAATCCCTTTCCAGCATCACCAGTCACATTACCACCATCACAGCAGGGCTATATATAGGGTCAGGACAGGGGGGATGCTGCTAACACAGCCTTTCTCTCCACACAAGTGGCCTCAGAAAACTCTGCTTTCAGCTCTTAGACCCTAGGGCAGAATACAGCTTTTTGTCCCCAGTACTTGGTAAGAAGACCTTGGGAGAAAAAATAAAATTTTCAAGTCCTAAGAGCAAATGTTATTCACTGAAATAGAGTGTCAGGTAAATAAATGAGTTGTACAGTCTGCAGCATAGACAAATAATGTTGAAAAGCTGCAAAAAAATAAACATTTTGACTTGTAGGGTCCATTTCATGTCCTGTTATTTCTGTAGCTTCTTCACCAGTAACTCAGATCCCACCAGCTGAGACTGACAGTGTTTTACACACCACAGATTTTAAATATCAAAATGACAGTTTCTCACATGTTGTTGTCCATCAGTATGAGCCATGATTGCTGTTTGGAGAAGATGTGATTGCCAACCTGTGCCTGGTGTGATTGCTCTCTGCAATCTGCTGTTCCTGAATGATTTTTTGGGGGAGTGTGGGGGAGGTAGGCGGCTGGGCTGGAGTGCACTTCCCATATAAATGTTTCTGTCCTGATTTCTCACTGTAGTACTTATGCAATTACAGCGTGCTCTGTGTGCATTTTGAGCTATTGGTCTCTTTTAAATATTTTAATTCCCATTTTATACCCTTTGGCTAATCTGATAGCTGTTAAGATCCTGTAAGTTTTCTATAGGTAAGCATGGAGAAGAGACAATTAATACTCCCATTGAGATAAGCATTACCAATGGTCAGGAATATTTTCCCTGAGATGTTTAGCTCTTCAGAGAAACAGACATTAAAATCCTTTTGTACTTGGTGAAAAAAAGTGGTATTAAAAGGGAATTCAAGCAGCAGCTGTGATTTAAGACAGTTGCACAAAGCTTCATTGGTTCCACTGTGCACAGACCTATTTGTTTCCAGACATTGTCTTGGATATAGAGTATATATGCAAACTTTGTTCCACCCTCCGACATAACCATATATCTGCAGTGAAAAGCCTGGCTGTAATTGCTGGAAGAACACAGAAGTTATTGGCTCTTTAGTCTGCCTAGTCCAGAGGAAAATGATCCTGGGGAAAATTCTTCTAAACCTTATTAGTGGCAGTTGACTTATGACCTATATCACAGTAATTTTTACTTGATATGAATAAAATCAATTGTGTTTCTCTGCAATGTAACTATCCACTTTCATGTTATTTGCATATCTAATCTGGTTTTGGATTGAATTCAGCTTTTGTCCTCAGTGATATTTCATTTTGGTTAGTGCTGCTATGGATCATACTGTGCTTTCTTTTATTTTGTATCAGCTTTTAATTTGTCGCCTTTCACATCAATTGATTGTGACTTCATTAGTGAGAGGGCAAATATTAGTAACAGATGTATTTTTTCCTCTCCTCCTGACTTCGTTTGTCTCTCTCTGTCCCCTCCATGTGGATTCTCTTCCCTCTACCTTATGTGGTCTGTTCTGTTCCTGTATCCCTTTAAGCAGAAGCTTCTCCACACTGCTAATCACTTTTATTGCCTACATCTGCACACTGTGTCTTCTCTCAAACAGGGTGGGAGAGTTCATAAAATTGTGCAGGGCAGAGCAAGCAGGGGATGTTGTGGAGGTGACATTAATGAGGAATCTCATAGGCCACTGGTTCCAATTCAAGCTACAATGTCACAGCTGAAACAATGTCAGGACCCATTTCACAACCTATTACATGAGAAAAACCACGCAACAACAAAGGCTCATAACCCTTTGGATGTTGCCCTGAGACCCATTCACACTGACAGGTTCTGCAGGATATTGGATGTTCTCATCTCACTGAGCAGAAATCATTTGGTGTTTCTCAGGGAGGGTTGGGCTTCTTGGAAGTCGAGGCCCTTTCTGCTGCTGTAAAAACAATTTGGAGAGAAGGTCCAGAGTCTTGGGTAAACGCCAGGCAAATAGGATGAAAAAAGCAGAAGGAAATATAAAGCTTACTGCATCCAAGAAGCAAGTCTGAGCCCATGCCAGGAAAAGAATGTCAATACACATGTATGGAAAGGAATGTGTGCTGTTTTATAGCCATTTAGAGTAATCATTTGCCAGATATTTTGTTTTACCACTGAAAAATAATAGATATATGAACAGCAAAGACCTTCCTCTTTCTAGAGAGTGAAAAAGAATCTTGATTGCATTGAATTTATCACACTCTTTGTCCATTTGGTGGCAGATCACTTGTCCTAGAAGTTAACAGGCAGGGCTGCAGTGCCACCAGTTGCTTTTCAGTGCACATTCACATATTGATTAATGTCCATCTTGATTTATTTTCAGAGGGCATAAGCAATGTCCTATAACAGGCACACACTTGCACTAAGTAACTGTTGATTCGTTTTGGACGTATGATCAAAACCATTCAGAAGCTTCAAAGCACTTTCTGTTTCATTTCTACACTTTTTTCCCCCCTCATTTTGTCCTTGGGGGGAAAAAAGCAGCAAAGACATGCAAATGCAATCACACTAGCCTCAGATGATGAATATTAAAACTTTGATAGGTTGTAGCTTTTTTCTACTCGATGTTGATGTGTGTTTGTTGCCATGGGTATGTGTGGGCAATGTGTAGGTGGCTTTTTTAATGTTTTTCAGCTCATCAAAAAGTTTTTCTGTTTGAAGCCAACAATGAGAATTGTGCTTGTCCATGTGATATTTACTCTTATATCGTATGGTGTGCACTAATTAAACTGATGTAAGAGTGAATAGGTTGGCACAGTAAAAGTTAATGGCCCTCTGCTTTAAAAGTCCAGATGGTTTTAGGGTCATATTTGTAGCATTAATTTTGAATGTCAGGCTGTTTGAACCCTGCTGGGTGCACTGTTCAGGCATATATCAGAGCAGCATCTTCCCTGTGAATTTAGTGCTAGAATATTTCCCTCTTGCCTACAAAAAAAATCCACCACATAAACCAGGGTAAGTTAGGACAGAGTTAATTCTTGAGATGCTCCCTATGACTCTGGTGTTCTGAATTAAAATCAGTATCTGTGTGATGTTAATGCTATAATTAAATTTCATTAGATTTAAAGCTCAACCTTTTCATGGTGAGATGAAGAACATTCCTATATTGTTTTACTGATCATTGCAGTGAATTGCTTGAAAAAGTAGGATGTGAAGGCCAAGAGCCTCAAAAGGGTACTGAGACCTGGAAGAGGCTCTGTCAGAATTCAGGTGTTTGGGTTCAAGACTGCCACTCCACATCCTCCTCCCTCCTCAGGTGTGCAGGAGGAGAGGACAAAGAGCTGTGTCTCCCCCTCAGGATGACCAAGAGTGTGAGCTGGAGTTGTACTCGTGCAATTTAATTACTCTGACTGCAATTAATCCATCTCCCCAAGAAGAGTCCTGTGTGGCTGCACTGATGGCATAGCCTCTTGAGGGCCTGGAGTGCATTTCAGGATCCACCACCGGCTGAGATGCTCAGAAATCCTGGAGCATCAGTGCAAAGCTGCACAGAGACCAACCTGCCCTTGTTACTGACAGCTTCTGACCTAACACAAGGCTGAGTGTATTCCTGAATGCTCCCCAAAGCCAGGTTTTGTGTGAGTGTTGCAATGCCTGTATCCTGCTGTCTCTCCTGCACTTAGTTGACTATTTAGACCCTCACTGAACAAGATTTCTGTCTCACTGGCTATTAGCCTGTCTCTAACCTCTGTGTTTACCGGGACAATTATTGAGGCAAAGGTAACAAGGCAATCTGGGCATCATCTGACAGGTTCTGATTGCCACCAGCTCTCTGGGCAAGGCTGGTGACACCCCAGCAGGGAGCAGAGGTGAGGAGTCTGTGCTGATTCAATTATCACCACTCTGTCCTGCCCTCAAAGGCTCGAGGTAACTGGCGGATCAGGAAGAAAGATGAGCTCGTAACCAGCCAAGTCCAAAGGCTCCCGAAGTCAATAGAAATCTTTTCATGGAATTCAGTGAGTTGTGGATCAGGGCCATTAGGAGAGCTCTGACAAATGGGCAAACAGAGGCACTGAAGATTCCCACTCCCCTGATGTATTAAATAGAGATGGAAGTGGGGAACTCAACACAGAATCATCCCACCTGTACAGCATGTACTATATTTCTACCTAAAAGCCCGGGTCTATATTTTGTATATGCTCTGTTGGCCTCATAAACTAAATCCTGTAGCTCTGTGCCTTGCACTCTCTAATATCCTACTGTACTTTGTAGGTGAAATCTCTGAAAAAAATATTGTACTTGCAATTAATCAATCGTGCTGTGTTGTAATTAAATGACTATATCAAAGAGGAAGAAATTAAAACTGGATTCCTTAAAACAAGTACTCAGTGATATAATTACAGCATACCCTATGAGCAAATTAGCTTCTGCCTATGTGAGATCTGACAAACTAATAAACACCTTGCTGTGTAAATTGAGACCAGGTATATTTTCAGACTCTTAATCACTGAAGCTTACCAAAGAGTGAAATGGCAAATCACTATTTGTGTTTTTTCTCCTTTCTGAGTAAAACACTCATTCACTGCTAGTCTTAATTCTTCATATACCTTTGCAAAGTTTATTTCATTTATTTTCCTGACATTATCTATTCTTTCCTTCTGTCATTATGACATTTGCCATAGAAAGAAATACTAGTTCATTTATTCACTGCTTTTTGATGAGTAGAATTCATCAATAGAGAAACCAGCATTTGGGAATGGTACTGGTTATGAACCTCCTGGCCCATATAACTCCCTTATCATGCTGTTTAGAAAAGAAAAAAAAAAAAATCCTGTGAATGTATGAGAAATCTTGTTGATTAAAAATATGCACAAAGCCAAGAACATTCAACAGGTGACCTCATAATCTTTTCTTAATATAATCTCAAAGATCTTAATATATTGCAAAACATTCTACTAGAGGGGGAAAAAAAGTCAATAAAATGATGAAAAGTAATTATCCTAGGAAGCGTAGGCAAAAAGAGAAAATCAGAGTTCAACAGATCATTTTAATTTACTGTCACCAGAGACATAAAGTTAACAAATGAGAAGATACCATATTCATGTTGAAGAGTGCAGTAAATATGACAGTGCATCATAAGAAATGTTCTGATATGATTCACTTAAAGCTTGTTCAAATTAATATACTACTTTTTGAAAATGTGTAGGAGCTGTTAAGTTTATTTTAAGGAAATATATTGACTTTAAGGAAGGAACAGTCACTGCGACAGACATTAAAGCACTCGAGTGAATTAAGGAACATTATACTGAGTGTATAGCAAATGAAGGCATGAGATCTCTGGGAGGGTTTTACAGGGTGAGAAATCTTTAATGAGGCATTTGAACTGCATGGAAGAACAGCTCTCATAGCCTTTGGAACATGACTACAAAGAAGATATTGATCCGTAGATGTTATCCGATTGTATTCCAGATTAAAAGACGACAAAATCTTCAGGAGGTAACTGAGAAGATTAACCTGTCAAGGAGATACCCCATAATGAGATTATCCCAATGTGAGACTTTTCACAAAGGGGAGGGATTATTAAGAGGGAGAACCAGTGTTTAATTGGGTTTTCAGAGTGAGCTGGTTTGTGTGTGTGTGTGTGCACATGGGTGTGTGTAGGTGCTTCAGTTTGACAGCAGGGCAGAAACACACTGAGAGAAAATACTGATCTGTGTCCCAGGACACACAGGGATGAAGCTCTGAGAACCCTTCTCTTTCTAAAGCTCATTACAAAGCCCACTATTCACTCTCCCCATGACCTCAAGCTCCACCATCGCTGTATTAAGCAAAATACATTTTACAACCCCAGGGAGCATTTCTGAGAAATAATCAGCTCTGTGCTTTTGTGAGTAGCTGCAGGGGCTACAGGTCAGCAGACTACAATTACCCCTCATAGTTGACTACACTTCCAGATTTATAGGAACTAAATGGTACTTTTAATGCATTCTTAAGTATATCTATATAGCTCTATGGCTATATCCATGCACATATCAGTCCTTATCTAGGGGTGACTGGTGAGCCTGTCCCCTCATGTACTGATCTATCAGAATATTTATGTTGTTTGTGATTTGTATTTACTGCACATACAGATTTTGCACTGATCTAGCAAATTTCTGTGCAGGTGTTTATGTTGTATTAACTTTTAGAAATTTCCTGACTCCTATGGGAATCTATTCTACCTTGTTCCAGGCAGGAACAACTACACCCAGCTAGTTGCATTTTAATGGTTACCATTAAAAAGATATCAATCACTACATTCAGACCAAATGTTTCCTTCTGCGCTATGGTCTAGCACCAGATCAGTTTATTAATAAAGCCTGATGAACTGATTAAATAAGTGCATTTTCCCAGTGTGCTGGGGTATTTTGTCTTCTGAATTCACCTCCTTCTAAGCATGAGTTTATGATATAGATCCTTAGATTTCCTGATGTCCGTGCACTGTTCAAATGTTTGTTGTTGAAACAGCATGAAGGTGCTAGGGGAAGTCTGTTTTAACAACCAGGGCATGTCAAGGAACTTCCATCAAGGATGAATCAGATCTCTTTGCTGATTTCCTGCACTGTAATGAAGCAATATAGTGCTGAGTTAACTTTGAAGTTGGAATGATTACAACTCTGTATCTGCCCTCTTGTTCCCAACCATCACTTATACTCTCAAGGCAGAAGTCTATAATTCACACACTGAATGATCTTGTGCTGCCTGGGGAGTCCTGACTGCTCAGAGATAGCAGTGCTTCCAAAGACACTCCTGCAAAGCTGGACCTGGAGCAAATCCAGGAGACTTTTAATTGATTCTCTCTTTTAGAAAGATTACATTACTACCTATCTTTGTTCCAGTTTTCCCCTGTGAAAACTCTGTATTTCTGCAGGAAGAAGCTCAGAAGGCCAGACCTGACAGCACCAAAGAATAAAGGTGCTCAAGCTGAGTTTTATGGCTGCCAAAAAAGGCCTGTCAATCTCGAGAACTACCTGAGGTATTGGATGAGCTCATGAGATTTCAGGCAGCCTAGTGCAGATCTCTTCAGCAGCATGGGAAGGTCAACCTGCTGTGGCATCTTGACAAATGTGCACCTAGTGCAATGATGAAATTCCTCTCAAATCACCTTTAAAACACTCCATTTGAAAGTCTGCTCAGCTTCAGAGCATGGCTTGTGTTCATGTCTTGCTTTCTTTCATTTAATTCCTCACAGCACTGAGGAATTACAGAGGAACTCCCTTTGTCTGGAGGGAGAAGCAAACCCCTAAATATTTGGTATCGCTATTCAGGATTTTTTTTGTTTTCTCTAATAACAAGGTGCAGTGCTGTCCTTCCCCTTTGCTGTGGTCAGTGGAATTAAGAGCTGCCCTACAGGACACCCCTGGGCTGTGCAGCTGAACCCAGCAAGCACAGCTCCTGTCCCCCTGTGCTCCCATGAGCGATGTGTGGGACACTGCTGAGCACCACAGCAAATTAGCAGACAGAGGTGAAGTAGAGGATATAAATTATGCAAATCTAAATGCCACACCACGCAAAAGGTTAATCTACAAAGTCAGTGTACCTGGTAAGTGGGGAAAGCTGTTCATTTGGCTCCTGAAAAGGCTGCTGAGTGACAAGGAATAAGTCACAAGCAACATTTCGAAAGGGTGGCTAAGGCAATGGGATTGGTCCCATCAAGGATGATTTAGGGACTGCTTTTCATATTACATGTGTAAACTTGGCAGCAGGTGTGTTTCGAGAAGAGAATAAATTTATTAGCACCAGGGAAGAAGGGCAACAAATGTGATGGAACAAAGCCAGCAAATTAAAAATAATTTGACAAAATTAATTAGGTTTATGTGCAAGTAAATGGGTGATACACTTTTCAGAAGGGAAGTATAAGGTGATGCAGCAGGGGAGAGAAAATAATTATAAGGCTGTACTCTTAGGAGACATCGATCATGGTGGGAGCTTAAAGATGATTTTAGATGATAAATAGATATATAAGAGTAGAGAATGTCCAGCAATAATTTCAAGAGCATATTGACTGAAACAGGTGAAATGTAAAAGGTGAAAAGGAAAGTTGGTTGATGTTCATTTATTAGTATTGATTTGCATTATAGTAGCAACTCCGTATCCAAGCCAAGTTCAGGATCCCATTCTGCTCGGCACTGGATCAACACACAGTAAGAGGTATTTTATAATCTAAATAGACTGCAGAAAAAAAAAGATAGAAAATAATTATAATCCCAAATGACAGACAGAGAACTGAGGCAGAGAGATGGTAAAGCTTGAGCTGTTTGGAAAAATGTGACCTTTTAATTAAAAATACAGCTGAAAATGAAAAATATTTAAATTTTGACACAATTCTCATGGGAAATTTTGAGCTGCAGCTAAAAACCTCAGTGTTTTGGGTAACAACAAAAAAACCAATGAAAATATTCCTGCATGTCTTTTCCTTTTCTGCCCTCACAAGAAAAGCTTTTTCAAAGGAAGCAGGAGAATGAATTAATTAATATGCACATTAGTTCTCTGCAAGCCAAGCTTCCAATTTAAAGAAGCACTAATTTGAAAGAAAATTTTCAACCATTTTATATTGAATGCTTTGATGTCTACCCAACAGGAGCTGCATGGAGTACCTGAACACAATTCTCCTCTACCACAACCACAAGAAAATCCTTCTTAGAGACAGGGAAGAAGCTGCTTGAGAATACAGGACTTCTCTACTCCAGGAGGTAGGGAGCTGTTATGGATTTTTCCCTGCCCTATTTGCTACTTTCTAAAGCCCCATGAACATTGAAGTTCACGGTGGCTTACTCCAGGTTTAATAGTGTAACAACTCCTCCACTACTCAGTGTGCCCTTAAAATGTCTGTGTGAGGAGTGAGGAGCTATAAATTCATCCCTTGCTTTACTGTGCACTGCTTTCTTGGGGGAGACAAGCCCACAGAACATCACAGTTATTTTGGCATGATGGGGAAATAAGATAGACACCATTAACATTTTATGAACGGTTTTGGTCCTTGAAATAAATACGAGACACTCGGCAGAGATTGAAGTGGTAGGGCTGTGGCAACAACAACAAAAAATGAGGGTTCAAAGGTTCGTGGGATGTAAGTCAAAAGGAAAGATTAGCTAGTCATAGGGGATTATCCGAGAAAAGAGGTAGATAAACTCCTGACAAAGGTGACAGATTCATGCCAATAAGTTATCTGTGCTGCTAAATAATTCAAGAGGAAGAGAGCAGGGATTGAAGCTGAGGGAAATGCTCCTGCAAAAGGAGTTTCAGAACAGTCTCATGTAAAAGTTTAGCTGTCCAAAGTCAAGAGCAGAACTGAGAGTTAAGAAAGGATGCTACACAAAGGAAAAAGAGATTTTGTTTTTTTTTTAAACTTAATAGCTTTTCATAAGGAACAATTTAAAACCAGCTGGGGATTTCCTCAAAAATCAACTTACAAATTTTCCTGTTTCTATGAGGAAAGGAACCCAGAAGTCAGCACTGAGTATTTCAGGCAGAGTCCAGACATTATTTCTTCTCTATTTTGTCTTAGGTATTAATTATTTCATATTAATAATTATTTCATTCCATCCTAGTGCAGTGACCTTTTCCTTCTTGCAAGCTTTTCATCAATAAGAAAATACTGCAGGAAATATTTTGCTTCCCTTTTTCAGCTATAGCATTCTATTCTGGAAAAAAAAATCCATCAAAGGGATATTATTTTTATGAGGGGATATATCAAAAAGCAAAATCAGAGGAACTGTTGGCTGAATTATTCCTTTGCCTTTCCAAGATGTTTTAGTAACATCTATCAGTGTCTGTCAAATGTTAATAATACTTCAGAGGAAACAACTTTACATTGCAGCTCCCCATCAATAAACTTTTGACTTTCAGTGAATGGCTTATAAGTCTGAGAAAGTCAGTATGTGATAGGGTTCTATCTCTGGACACAGAGAAATCCTCATTTTTAAGGATTTGGGATATGACAAGAAAACAATACCAAGAATAAATTGCTTTCTGCTTCTTTCCCCCTTTCCCCCCAGCCCCACCAGTTAAATTTTATGTTTTCCCAAACATTTCAAATTTAAAAAATACCTTGAAAAAATGATTTAAAATTCGAAGACTGCAAAACTAAAATAAGCTGGAAGGCATATTAGTAGAGGGCCCTATTTTTAATTGTTGATGTTAACACCTTCCATGAATCATCAGAACAAGGCATTGTCCCCTTCCAATCATAAGCATGGTTAGGATTTCCAAGGACATCAATATGCCACTTAAAAATGACAGGAAATACAATGAGGTTCACAAGTGGAGGGAACAAAACTCTCTTGAGAACAGTATCCAGTGCCTGTTTAAATATTTAAGTATCTAAAGATGCAGGCTGAGTCAGAAGGGGATTTCCAAATGACTTCTAACAGGGAAAAAAAATAATGGCAGCAGAAGTGGCCATTGCAGCACTGCCAGGTCTGCCTTTACTGCACTGAGGAGCAGTAATCTGCTGGCTGTGCATCCCTGCTCCTCAATATCCCAACACTGGGTGCTAATGTGACACTGGGAATGTGTCCTGGGAGAGGAAGGAAGGGAGTGGTTGATGCTTTGTATTCACAAGGACTTGCTGTGCTTTCTCCTCAAATCTCACCATTTTTAAAGACAGCTAAATAATGCCTATTCCCTCTCTGCACACATTCCCTACAGTGAGGTGTGGGGAATACTGCAAATATCTGTGTCAGACCTCACTCCCAGCTTTACAAGTAAATAATACATATTTACACCCACGGACTCATCCCCCTGTG
The DNA here is from genome assembly GCA_024500445.1 of Entomyzon cyanotis. Taxonomy (NCBI): domain Eukaryota; kingdom Metazoa; phylum Chordata; class Aves; order Passeriformes; family Meliphagidae; genus Entomyzon; species Entomyzon cyanotis. The sequence continues at coordinate 4,052,980 of JAKEPQ010000743.1, read as the reverse complement.
TATTTAGCAGAGGAACTTGAGGGATGGCAGCACACATGGGACCAGAGAGAGAATGGGAACCAGAATATATTCCTCTGCTTGTGCTGATTGTTTTGGTGCAATAAATCATCCTGAAATGGCTCTCTGTAGTCAAAATGATGTTTCATGGATCCCAGACAAGAAGTCAAGAGCTCACCAGAGGATGACATTATGGAACAAAAACAAAGCACTGTCTCCTTGAAGACATCTTCACCATCTGCACGAACATTTTCTGTCTGCTTTTCCGTGAAAAAGAGGGAACTGGCACAGCCCAAAGGATTTGGATGGATCAAACCCTTGGAGGATGTAATGATGTGCAAAGCTTCTTTCGCACATACACATATCTATCAGCTGTGCAGAGTGCACTAAGCCATTGTCAGTCTCTGGGATTCCTATTTCACATGGCAAACAACATGGAAAATACTCTGCTGCCCCAAAAATGGAAAAATCAGCAGGAAAGGCCAATCACAAGTGGAGCATTGTAAGTTCCATAGTGTGCTATAGCCAATTTGTGAAACAGCTTATTTATTTTTATTGTCATACCATTAACCTGGCTACAGCTGACAGGCACAACAAGGATTATTAGTTCTTTATTTTGATTTGGAAAGATGTTTGGCATTCATTTATTATTTTCCTATCCCATGCTCTGGATATTTCCAATTTATATCCTCACTAAAATAATATGAATATACATATACACATATTCATATACATATAGCAGAGGAGGAAATTTTTCACTCTTCAAGAATAGAGAAAATTAATGCATGTTATATTATAGTAAAAGTCTGAGCTCCTGCTGGCTGCAGGTCATTGCAATACTAGGTACATATATAATAAATCAAAAGGACAATAATTTATTCCTAGCCACAGAAGACAGCTCAAAATGGTTTCTTTACAGTTTTGAGGCATACCTAAATGAAAAATCTGCAGCAAGATTGTCCCTTCATATGCATCCTTCAACAAAACTGAATGTAAAAAAGAGCACCTGAAAAGACTGTTTTGAGCCAATGTAAAATCACGTGGTGCTGTCAGTGAAGAATTCATGGCACAGCACCAAACACACATCCCAGCTGACATGAATGGAGTAATGGAAATCTTTTGGGATCCATGTGCAGCACAAAAATGCATTAAGGGTATCATTTAGACCCCTGAGATGTACAATGACCTTGTAATTACTGGTTTCACTCTCCAGTGGCTTCTCATCAGGTCCAGGACTGCAACTTAAATGCCCAAGCCTTCTCCTTTGGCTTTAACTCTGAAGAAAATTTCATTGTGCTCAACTACTCCAGATTTCTTTTTAGATAAAATAAACACAGCTGTAGTCACTGCCAGTTGAACCTTTTTCTTCAATATTTCTCCTGCAATTCATTTCTAAGTGATAACCAACCATACAACCATGTAAGGAAGATTCTTGACTCTTTTGTTCTTCTCCTGTGCTCTACAGAAACCTTTCAGTCTTTTCTGTTTCAGGAGATAGACTTACCCAAGCAACCCAATCAGCTCGTTGCCTGGATGTTGCCTTTAATCACATCACATTCACAGCAGAAAATTGGGGTGGGTTTTTACAAAATTCAGCTCAGAGATTAGGCTACGCCAGCAAGGAATTAATGAAGCTAAAGAATTTGGGAATTCTATTAAATCCTTTGAGGATATCTTTCCTGCTGATGCTCAGAAGGAAATAATTCTGTAATTATCTCACCAGGATTTATGATTACATCATTTTCTCCCAGAGACCCCCCAGAAGAATGGTCCCAGATTAGCCCCTTCCACCCAGAGGTCACAGATTCATCTACAGGACACAATCTTCAGCCCAAACAAGTAACATTGAAAGCATAAAGATGATCCAATTTGAGTTACACAGGTGCTTGGTTATTAAATGCTAACCAAGTATGGTTTTCCTGAGGCTTGGGTTGACTTTTGAATATTTTGTTAAATGTTAGAATTTGCCTGACTAGGGATGGAAAATCACAGGGTATTTAGCTAAAACCAGATTCCCCAAATCCTCTGTGAACCATCTTCTTTTGCTGGCACCACTTCCTGCAATATGAAAATCGCACACATATGGAGATGACTGGCTTTTCAACTTGAAATGATTTCTTACTGAATCCTTCTCCTTTTTACAAATATGTAGATCCTTATTTTTCTTTCTTTTTTTTTAGTGGATCCTCTCTTTGGGAATTGGGGCAACAGTGAGATTATTGGGAGTCACCAGATGGTGCTATTGTACATTGTCTGTCTGGCTCAGTTCATGTGGCTCTCAAGGCAATCTCTTCAAGAAATGCAAAACATCAGGCATGGTGTAGTTCCTACCAAAATCTCCAGTAAACATTGCCTCTTACCTGAACTCCCCTGATGAAGAATTATGTTCATAGGTGTGAAATCCATGAGACCTTTTAGTCTCTGTGGAAAAAGAAACAAAATATTCTGTGAAACCAGGTTGCCTGCATTCCTCACGTAAGTAATGGTCAATGCTATGAACTGGCCATTTATGCCACAGTTATGAATTGCCTAAAGAAAATTCAGAGTAAGAAAGAACACCTGTAGAGGACATACCTGGAGACAAATGCTCCACTTCTCTGGTGGGGAATAAAAATATTTTTGCCTGCTAGTCCAGGACGGAGATAAAGATGTGATGTTTGAGTGCTCTATAATACTTGGGTAGTTCTGTCAACTGAACCAGCTGCGTATATATTGTAAAAGGCCTGAAAAATGTATCAGCCTGAATGTGTTTTCATGCTCCTTGTTTCGTGGCAAAGAGTAAGGAACAAGACAACCTGTCGTCTCTAGCGGCATCTTCCTTGCTGACTAAGGTTAATATATTTCTTGGTGTGGAAGAAATGGTTCAGGATAAATTCCCTACAAACTGGGAGAGCAAGGAGCTAAGCTCGACTGAACTCACTGCTGCTAAAACCCGTGAAAGCACATGAACTCAGGCAAAATCCTGCTCAGCAGTGGGTGTTGGGAGAAGCAGAGTCTCACCCGGCTCTCGTGTAACCACAGAACTGTAAAATAAGAGGTGTGCCAAGAAACAAAATCTGGCATAAATATGTGACAACATTGATTTCTTTAATCAATGCCCTCAGGATGTATTAGCACTCTGCCTCCTTGCTCCTCCGTGATTAATCAATAGAAACGCAGTTTCCAGTTAGGGCAAGTGTCACCAGCAGGCACAGCCAGACCTCCAGGGCTTTTTCCTCAGTGTACAAATCCGTTTTGTCTGTTCTTGTCATGAGGTTTATGGTCTGCAAGGGTTTTGCATAAAGCAGCAGCAGCAGGCAGTGCAAAGGCAGCTTGATTCTGCTGCGGGTTTGGAGGGTGCTGGGAGGGATGGCAGCAGGAGATGGTGATTTTGGACACTCTCACATCAGCTCACACAGAGCTGGCAGGCTACTCCAGCACTCCACTGGAAAATTGATTCCCCAAAACCCAGCATTTTAAATCTGTCCAATATGCCAGCAATATTAGGTCAGAACTGAAGGCTTTGGTTGAAGAATTACAATATTACGCATTTCCCTTTCTTCTGTTTTTGCATCATCATCCAAGTAATGGCACAGTGCAAAAGAGTTCATAGTGAGACAGAGTTTCCAGGGAGAAATTATGCTTTATTTTCTTAACCAGTTGGGAAAAGAAGTTACAAAAAGTCAGGATTCAGTTCCATTTTCTCTTCCATTTCAGCTGAAAGCTACAAAACCCCTGGATCAACTCCCATGTTAGCTGGCTGCATATCTGTACAAAGACACCTATCTAAAGTTCCTGGAAAGTTACTGATCAACAAATCCCTCTCTATTCACCCTCTTTATTAAGCAGCATATATTACTAGTGTTTTCTTTTTCTGTACTAGTGATCCAGTATCCTGTCACGGGAGAATAGGGCTCCTAATTTATGTGCTGACATCTTTTGAATAAATTGTAAAGCTGAAATGTTGTCTGCAGCTCTTCTTTGCAACTGTTTTTAAATGTTGAAACAGCATTCTGTCTACATTGGAATTCTGTTTCATTATTTTCTTCCTTAACTTGATTTGTGATTAAATGTATCTCTTCTCAGCTTTCCAGACTTAAAAGCTGTTTTTCAGGAAGTTCTTCAACAATTATTGTTTTCTACTTTCAGGCTGATAGCTTCCTGGCAATGTGATAACTACAAGCTTTGAAACGGAGTTAGATAAATAATGACATTTCCCAAAGAACATACAACCTCATTTCTTCCTCCAGAGGCCAGCTTTTATCACTTTTTAGTCAATTTACTTATTTAGTAAACTCCATTAGATCTTCATATAAGTAGATATCCTGAGGATTTTTTTCTGCTGAGTTTACTAGCTCCTTTTGCATCTGTTTTGACTGTTTTGACTTGGATCTAATCATAAGTAAATTTTATTTCTTCTTATTGAAGCTTGATTGCATATGATTATCTCTTAAGACATTTTGCATGTTTAATAACATTTGATTGCTATTACTTTATATCTCTGGCTTCCAGGGTTCAATAAACTGAAAGAGTTAATTGTTAATAATTATTATTAATAATTTTTTCCACTGAACCACCTTTCTTCTCTCAGGTGCACCTCCTACCCACTGGTTAGCAAACTCATCTGTGCCCTTCATTTTGTTGTATCTCACTTAAATACTTAAAACTTGGTCTGAAAGTGAGGGCAATCAGGGAAGCGCTGATTCCAGTAGCTGAGTCAGCATTCCCAAAATCTCCCTTCCAAAAATAAAGCAGTATTTTAGCTTTTGCATTCTGGTCTGAAGTTTTATTTTAATCCCTCTTTACTTAGCAGGAAGAAATACAAGAAAAGATGAAAAAAGCTTAAAACCCCCGAATTCTCCTTTGCCACAGCACAAAAACTTTGCATCTCTCTGGTGCAGGCTGGGTGCCAGGCACATTATGGGATGTCCTTGCAGCACCCTGCCTGTTCTGGGCTCCAGGGAAGGGTGGGACAGAGGTGACAAACAGCTCACTCCCATTGCTCCCGGAGCAGTGTGGACCTCAGGCAGGCTGTTGCCATGTGCCACCCACCCAGGCCATTCCAGGATCTGCACTCGAGAGTCTGACCAGAGCTTTCTAAGAACTCTTGTTGCCTTGGTGCTATTGAATATCTTCAAAACCTGCTGAAAAGTGGAAAACCGGCACCTCTCAGCATCCTCATATGCTTGTTGCATCCCCAAACTGTGATGCACAGAAGATGTTTTCTGTGATCCCACAGAGGATGTGGGACTTGGGCTTCAGGAGCTCATGTTGGCCATTTTTGGAACCAGACATTGATCATTGTGAAGAATCTCTCAGAAAACAGGTTTGGCTTCTCCAGATTTAAACAGCTCTCCAAAAAAAATATTTCTTTTATTCTGCAAATGAGGACAAAAATAGCTACTTAGAAAATATCTCCATGTCTATAGATTACTTCTAGCACTACAGAATATTTCTTATTTATTTGGATTTTTTTTCCTTGCTGAGCTCTGTTCAGTGCCTAACACAAGAACAGCTGTACTGGCTCCATCCATCTCCCCTGCATTGCTGGAGCTAACAGCATCCTGACAGGAACACGGCTTCCCCTTGGCACGGCACAGTCCCTGCCCTGCAGCTGCACACACCCTCTGCGCTCCCCCTGCGCACCAAGCCGCCTGCATCAGCTGCCCTCGTGGGAGGAACCCTTTTCCTGATTAAAAAGAAGGAAAAGAGTGAAATGATGGACACCAGGAGAGTGAGATGGGTCAGCTGACACACCTCCTGCTCTTCTGTGGGGAGGGACTGCTACCTGCAAGAGGTGATCCCGACTTGTCTGAGATGACGACCTTTGCCACCATCACTGCTCCTACACAGGTACCACTACACTAACAGCCCCCACCTCATATTTCCTTTTGCTCTGCCCCTTTGCCTTCTCAAGAATTCTCCTGTCATCTTTTAGGAATGCATTTACACTGGTGTCCCAGAGACCCACAGCAACAGTGGCCATAAACAGATGCCTAAGGAGGAGCAGGAACAAGCCATTCTCATGATCTTTCCCTTGAGTGCTTTTCCAGCTTCCAACTATTTGCAGCTCAGGGGATTTCCTGATCTGATGTTAACCGTAGCATGAGGGAAAAAAGGTATTGTGGAGTTGACTGTGACTTCTTTGATCTACTGGCTTGTCTGTGCTGGGTTCAGCTTAAAGTTGAACATGCCCAAAGCTGCTCTAATAAATGTCAGTGGATTGCAGCTGCCAGGAGACCAAAGACCTACTGTATGGCAGGCACGAGACTATGCAGCACTAGTTTTTTTGTCAGACACAGCCAGTAGGATTTCTTAGATTTACCAAAGTCCTATTTTGAGTTAAAATAGGAAAAAATTAGAGAATGTAATACCTGGATGTGGGTCATCCTCACAGCATTCCATCCCTCCTCCATTCCTGATTAAAAGAAAGTAAATTTCCAACCCACACTCTATCTCACAAGGGACATTAGAAGGAGAGCTATGTGATGCCTCAGAGTCCCTGAATGACCCACTGCAAGCTGTTTGCTCCTTCTCTGAGAGGTCCATTCGGCAAAAAAGCAGGTAATTTTATGGTCATAACCTGACCAAGGCAAGGTAATACAAGAATATTTTGTTAGAAGAGCCAGTTCCATCAATTCAAAAGAAGCTATTTGTTTCACATTGAGGCTAAGCATAGTAAAACACTCTAGACTGCCTCTTTCTTGGAGTACTGCACACATTAAAAGCTAAACCCAAGAGAGAGATTACAGATGAGCATGAGGCAAGGTAACCTTCTAGAATCCCAAGGGAGAAAGCAAAAGGAACCGTTTTTTCCCTCATATTTACAAAGACTTAATGAATTTTACATAAGCAAGACACAAAATTGAAGACAAACAATGAAATACAAAGAGATCTCAAGATACATGATGAACCAAGAACTTATGCATAATATACAGTATTTCAAAGGCATGTAAAGAAGCAGTGTAAGAATCAGATGTTCTTGGTTTATACAGAGCGGTTTGCCTGAGAGAGATTCCTCCTTCAGGAGCCAAAACTTGAAGATGCATCAAGCTCAATGCACCTTCTGGATGCTGGAGGGCAGAAAGAATCCCCTCGTTCAGGCTGAGTGCTACTTCTTATCCAATCTGAGCATCTTGATTAAAATACCAGATTATTTTCAGACCTAAAACACCCAAACAAAATATCTTTCTGGTTATTAAAAGAACATTCAATTTTCAAATGTTGATTTCCCCCCCCTGCATCACAAGGACTTTTTTCTTAAGTCTTGTCTAGATCTGCAGAGACAAATTTCCTCTCAGGCTACATGATATCAGAGCAGCTCTGTCATAGATGGTTTGATAGGTATAGAAAATTCCATGAGAAAGGGAAACCCAGAAAATTTCCCAATGCAATTCTTACTTTTCACGACTGAGAAAATTTATCATCAAAGACAATATCATTGTTTTGAGTCGGCAAATCTACCAATGATAAGGAGATGTATCCTAAAATCAATTTTTGAAGCCAAACATGTAAGACTAATCACTTTATTTCCATGCTTAACAGGTGCTGATACCAGAGGGAAAATACTAAATGGCGTATGACACCCTTGAGAAGCATGTAAGATATTTATCTGCCTAAAAGCCATGACTGTTGCATAGAGAAAACGTTGTGAATGTAAATGGGGAAGAAAGAGTTTCAGGATGGAGGGTGAAATATGAATGCTGCTGAAATCGATGGCAACTTGAGTTCAGTGGGACAAAGATATCGCTTAGCTCACCCTTAGCCTGGCCCTGTTACAGAGCTCAGGCTGCCCAGTCAGGCTGTAAAATCATGCAGTCACAGAATGGTTTGGGCTGGAAGGGACCTTAATATGGAGCACCTTCCCCTAGACCAGGTTGCTCAGAGGTGCCTTTCCATTTTTTGAGGGAGGTTTTGCTCAGGTGTCTTTTCCTCCAGCCGTGTCTTGCTGCTGGGGCAGCCCTCTGGTACCTGACCCAGTTTCTAACCCAAGAACATGTAGTTGTTGCTTTGCTCAGGGCAAATACAATTATGATTCTGATGGAAGGGCTTTGCAACCATATTTTTGTGATAATGGCATGTGAAATACAGAGCTGCACTGGCCAGGGCAAAAAAAAGCAGCTGAAAATAACATGAAAGACAGCAATGCCCCACTCTCTTAACACCTCCAATGCAAGCAGCTATGCCCAAAGTCAGGAGGTTTAACAGCTCAGGGCCAATGTGTCAGCTCAAGTCCTGCACACAGAGATATTCAAAGACTGACACATTCTCCCTCTCTCTCTCTCAACTATTTTATTCCCCCTAAAATATACTTATGTATCTGCTGTTCCTCTGTGAAAAGATGAAAGATTAAGCTGGCTTGTGGCTGGGTAAGAATGGTGAAATGTTCTACCCATAAGTAAGCTGTATATTCATGGTAGAATATATTAAATGACTTATATCATAAGAAGGGATTTTTTAAAAAAATCTATAACTGTGAGATTTAAGAGCATATCTCTCACATTTGAATTTCCTAGCTGATATTTCGTTGGGCTTTAGAAACTGTCACACAATAAAGTCATTAGAATTCTGTGGTTAATTTATTCCTGCAGTATTAACTTTCCCATTACTCATGATGAATATCTTGAGTTTGGATATGTCTTAGAAGAACTTCTGACAGTGATAACTTGCTTTTTCTCCCATTTCCTGTGGAAATATTTTTTTTAATGTATAAAAGAGTAACTTTTCTAATAAACTTGCACTGTGAATTTTAAATAATGACTTTGAGTCAGAATAGTTGCTACCAAAATAGGGAATGATAAGGTCTTTTGTGCATTTGTTTGGTTAATTATTCTGATTTGTATTTCTGGGCAGAATTCAATATTACCAAGCCTTGGAAAATACAGATCCCCTTGCCAAAACAAATTTTCTCACTCCTATATCCATTCATTTCCTAGACAATAGGTGAGGTCAGAAGGGAAACGAGGAGTCATTCCCATAATAACGGCAAACAACGAATGAGCTGCCATGCATCATATTCTCCTTCCACGAAGCTGTAATTGCTTCCAGAACACCTGTATTCAGGCCAGATACAATCGTGTAGGAGGGAGGGCAAAGGAGTAGTGGTGTTAAAACGAGGAGGGAGAGGCACAGTGGGGAGTGGAAACATAGCCCAGCCAAGGAAGAGCTGCTGGATTAAGCTGGGGTTCAGCTTGGGTTTTGCACAATAACAGAGGAAGCTCCTGGGTCCCCCAGGAAGGTGCACAGGTTCTTTCAATAGACGGAAGGGCCAGTGCCTGAGGCATTGAGCAATTTACAGCTCTGTGCTTGACTACCTTTATGATCTTAATCAGGTCCCTTTGTGTCCTGTGCCTTGGGTTTCCTTCTGGAACACTGCAGGAGTATTTAGCCATACCCCTGTGTTTTGGGGAGGACACATGCTGATGGCCTGCGAGATCACAGAATTAACTAGGTTGGAAAAGACCTTTGAGATCATCAAGTCCAACCTGTGACCTAACATCACCTTATCAACTAAACCATGGCACGAAGTGCTACATCCATTTTTTCTCTGTGATTCGGCTGAAAGGCGCAAATTCATAACAGATATGGGATAATACCTGCACTATTCCAGGAAACTGTTAGATGCTGGAAGCCAGCTGAGGAGCAGGAGCTCCTTCCACAGAGGGGCCCAGTGGGAGAAAGGGAATAAAAGCAAACTTGTTTCCATAAAGCAGATGTTCCAAAGAACCCAAGCCATCACATACCTAAGGCTCATCTTGCTCCCTCCCCAGCTTAGTTGAGATGAAGGTTAAATTAAGAAACAGTTTGCTTCTGGTTCAGTTGAGGACTACAAATTTAGCTGTACACTACTTCAAAGTGTTACTCTACAATGATTTAAAATAGCTCAGTTTTAGAAGTTCAACATAAATTTTATTTATGCTTAAAGGGCTCATGGATGCAAAAAGATGCAAACCCCAAACAATAACAGGTTATTCCTTTAAGAAATAAAAAAATGGATCCTGTGTTCACAATAACAGGAATTTCTTTGACTATTACTATTTGTATTATTACTTGTACAGAAAAGGGTGTGATGGTCTCCTAAGGATTTTTCTAAAATGTAAGATTCCATTTTGACTAATCACCTGTTTTGAGTCCTGTTATGACAATGGAGCACACCCTATTTCCACTGAAGTATCAGTTTGTTCTAGTTGCCTGTGACTTGCCTGTTAGCAAGTAGGAAAACAAAACCCTTTTACTGTCCCAGGGCTGGGATGTAGGGAAACAGTAGAAAAGCAATCAGAAGTCCCACAGGTTTTAGAGAAAGCTGAACTAATGCCAAAATTTCTGTTGCCAGTAAATCCTTCACGTAAGAAATACTGGTAGGAGTTTGAGGTATTATGGAGGGCCTGGGTTGGGTACATAATGACAAGCTGTGAGCTCAAACTGCAACCCCCCTTTTTGGTGTTTTTGGGAATGTTTCTTTAAAAAAGACTGGGAATCCCTACCCAAACCTATTTTGATAGAAATGCCAAGCAGAAAACCAGAGTACCTGAAAACACATTCTTCAACTCTTTGCTAAATCAGCTCTGTTGCAAATTTCTGAATATCTATCCTCCAGAATAAAACATTATTGCAGCCAGTTGCTTCACTTACTCCTGCTGGAGAACCTTGGGCAGGAAGAGGGAATTTCAGTCCTCTATGGATTTCAGGTCTATCCACGTGCATTTACTACAACTTCTTGTCCTACTGTCATACTCTCAGTTATTGCCCAGGGCTAAAACCTTTCTCCAGGATTAAAGAAAATGCAACATGGTGAAGCAGCCAGGAGTGTAAATTGCCAGTACTATGGCAGGGGAAATTAGTCCCTCTCTCTCATATCCAGGTTTCTTATGTGAAATGAGAAATTAAACTTCCCTCGTTCTGATAGATTCCTAGCAGCTAAACCTCAGCTTTTAGAAAGTAGTCAGGGCAAATCTTCTGAAGGTCAAAAGGCATTTCTGGCAGCATACAGTTACTCCCTCATCTGCTAATGGGTCTATCTCTGAAAATGCCTTATGTGTTGCAGGCAATTACTACTGCTGTCATTAGCCTCAGCTCAGCTTTGGCCCCTGTGGCCAGAGGAAGTCATGGAGAGGGACTGAGCTGAGGTGTCAAGTTGCTCCACATTTTATAAGTGAAAATGATGGGTGTTTGCTTCTAAAGACTGCAGAGCATGTTGCACCCACCAGTTAACATGGTTTTGGATCAGAAAAGGTCTGGGCAGGAGCTTTCTTTGTCACAAACCAAGACCCTCTCAGTCACTGCCTAAACTCACCACGCATTTTGCATGGGCAGGGAAGAGCAGCACAGCCTGCCCTAAAGTGAAGGTCTACACCCTCTCCTCCAACCATGTGTTAAACCTGAGGCTGTTATTTCTGTCACTATTGCTCCATGGTGCCTCAACTTTGTTTCATTTGTGCAGCAAAGTTCCTTCAAGGTGGGGCTTAGAGAGGGACCACCCTCCATCACCTGCAGTTTTCCCTCCTGTCCAGCTCCGCTGTGAGGTCTTGCAGAGTTTGAACCCCTTCCTGTCACATAAGGCTGAGACAGACTGAGTAACTATGTATTAATTTCCAATTAATAGCCTACCAGTCTTCAATAGTAAGCTAATTAACAGAGAAGACACAGCTGGGCTGGGAGCCTACCTACAAGGGGTCCAACCCTTCTCTGGGCCCCAGCGCTGATTGCAGCAGCTGCCCACCTCTCTGCTGGGTTCCCAGTTAAGCCCAGTAACCCCCAGCACGCAGGGCTCTGGTGTGCTGGGATCTGCCTCAGGTGAGCAGTGCCAAACCAGCCATTTCCCTGGTTTGGCACCCCAGAGCCTGTGGGTGAGTGCTGGGTGCTGCTGCCCTCACGCTGAGGCACCATGTTGGTGCCAAGGCCACTGAGGCCTTGGCAGCGGCTTGTGAAGGGTTAACCCCACCAGGAATGGTTAATTGCCCCTCCAGGAATGGCTAATTACCCTTCTAGAAAGCTTATCACCCCTGCAGAGGTCATTAATTGCCCTTTTGGGGGATAAGTAAGAGCAGCTGTGAGTAGAGACCGAAGCAGGAGGGATGGAGTGCAGCAGGAAGAAAAAGCTCTGTGAGGTAAAAGGTGGGTGAATTTTATTTTTTTTTAAAATAATTTTCTCTTTAACTGTTTCTAGAGGCAAAGAGCTGTGGTATGTGTCCTCTTTTGGCTGGGAGGGCCCTTCAGGGAGGCAGGTGCTGCCCTGTGCCATGTTGCATCACCAGGTCCCTCAGGATGAGGAGGGTGCCATGGCTGTAGAGATGACCATGCTCCTGCAGGCTATGGCACCCTTAGAAACACCTCAAATTCCCTGTTCCCCTTTCTGCCCCTGTGGTGGGGTGATCCCATAGCCATGCTGTGTCCTGTACAGTCTTGTACAGAAAAGAACTGCTCGCGTTGGCTCAAATCTCATGTTGCATTATCTTGCAGTGAATCATCTACCCCATGACTTGACTTCTATTTTTTTAGAGTGAGTCCCTTTCCTGTAAAACAGGATGCAGATATGCCTTTGTTTCTTTCAGCCACCACCTACTTCTGGTTGGTCTGGTAACTCACTCAGCTGTTTGGCCCCCATTTGTGGGGTTAAGTGTCCAGATCCCTGTGCCCCATACCAAGGCTGTGCACACTGTGGTACAACTGGTGCTGTTTTCTCTGGGATATGTCCTATACAACCTGCCCAGCCTGGTTTATAAATTCCTAGGTGCTCCTTTTAAGGCTTCGACTTATGCTTGGTGGCAAACTGGCTCACTGAAAGAGAAATGGGAAGTGATCAGTCATTTATTTCTAATCATAAAGAGCTCTAAGGTTTTTCTTTTTTTAACCTGCTAAGCTGGCTTTCTGCCTAAATAATAATAAAAAAGGATGAAAAAGAAAGAAACCTACCTGAATTTTTTTTCTTTTTATGTCTAAGTAGTGAACCTTTTGTGGTTATGTAGAGCATTATTATTGCTACTGGTAGTTCCTGCTGGGTTTTGTTTGGATTCTATTCCAAGTCGAGTATTAATTTAAACTCATGTAATGAAGGTACTGGAACAGAGTTATTGCTGCATGTGAGTGCTTAGACTTGGATGGACAGTGTTTTCCCTCAGTTTTGGTCCAGTAGGTGAGTAAAGGAAGATGTAAGCTGTGAGCAGTAGACTAGCAGTGGTTGCATCAAACAACATTATTCACAGCTGGAAGCTCCTGCTGATGCTGAGGAGCTCAAAGTGGTTGGCAGCTCCTTTATCCCTTCATATCTGCTTACCTGCCTTTCCCTCCCCACTTTTCTTCTCATCTCCAGCAGCACAGCAGCCACCTGTGGTGGGGCAGAGCAGAAAGTGATGGCAGCTGGTTCTGATGAATGAGCAAGCGAGGGAAAAACATCCCTCAGTGAGAGCTGAGGAGGCTTTTGATTCTTCTAAAAATGGGGGAAGGATATTGCTAAGAAACCCTGGTGACTGCCAGGAGACAACTCAAAAAAGGACTGGAGTGTTGTGATAATGGGGAGTGGCAAGAGAGGTGGAGTTGGAAATGCACTTGGGGGAATTCATTCCTTATCTTTGGTCCATCTGCCTCTGTTGCTTGCTGGGCTGCAACATAACCAATCCAGAGAAAGCAGGTCCTTGAAACATCAGGTCCCCTCTTTCAAACAGGAGAAGATTTTGTAATTGAAGGACATGCACCTTCAAGACTTTGTCCTCAATTCTAGTTTGTTGAATTAAAAGCCAATTCTGCCATTACCTGAGCAGTTAATAAAATCTATTGCCTCATGATGGATTTTTTCTGCAGGCTACAATGGATCTGTCTCCACTGTGATTTGTGAGATTGAGGGGAAAACACAAAATATAACCTGTATTTCTACTGCACTGAAAAATTTCACTGTGTTCTCCTTCTAAGGCTTGGAAGTAACCAAAACTGCAGAGGTTATTTTTTTTTATTTATTGAAAACAAAGTGTACCTTATTAAGATTTTAATAAAGAGAATGTCTTTGCAGTGGTGCTCAGAGTTCCTCTTATTTCTCTCTGTGCAATTCCATTCTCTAAAAGGGAAAATACTCTTGAGATCTGTAAAGCATGATGTGTTAGACTGAAACTAAACCCAGAAATACACCAAAGCAAAATGCTTTTGAAAGGTGCTGTGTTTGTAGAGGTGCTTGCCCAATATGTGTGATGCAAAATGGGGATGCTTTGTGAAGAAATCATCCTTGTAAAGCCATTGGTTCTGGTCATCAGACTCTATCCAATGCTTTAGTGATGATGCTGCTGATCTATTTGGGAAGTTGGCTGGCTCTCAAGGCAGAGTCTCTTCTCAAAGGCTGTTTCACAGTGAAAATATGCTCAGTGCAGCCGAGTGCATGAATGAAAAAGCCTCTGGTACCTTCTAGTCTGGCAAAATGCAGCACAAAACTCAACTTACTCTGTCTTTTCTGCTGTCCCAGGTAAGAAATACGTGTTTTTTTCCTTGCTTTCTTTCATCTTTCTGCTTTTGTGCATTTGGATTTGAAAGTATTTGAAATTCAGCTCTGATTTCTGAGTAATTATACATTGCTTGAATTACTGTTTAAAGATGCAGGATCTCTGCTCTAAGCTAGTTGCTAGGAATGTAGGATCTCATAGTTCCCTGATTTACAATTACAACCAATTTGCCGTGTGATATATAGCATTTTTTTGTTTCCCTTCAGGAAGGGTGGTGGGGGGAATCTTTCAAGTGTCTCGGTTGCAGCTGCAGCGGCAATATTTTCTGTCATATCAAATGCTGCAACTTTGATTTGCCTCTTTCCTCCGTGGCTTATGCTGGGTAGTAGGTTTATAGGCTGTTACAGGCAGCTCACGTTATTTATTGCTTTTTTAATAAAAGAATTGGAGGGGGGAATATGGAGGAAAAATAAAACCAGACCTTGCAAAAGGCTCCCTTCCCCGTACTCTCTTGATAGATGTGTAACACTCTGTTAGTGACTTGCTATGTAGCCGTTCTCTTATTAAATGTAATAGATCCCCCTCTGCCAGAAAGCAGAGGAAAAAACACCCAGCCTTAAAAACACGGAGCTGCTAAAGCCCCGCTGCTGCTGCCTGTCAAAGCACGGGGACTCGCTGGGCTTTGACTTCTCAGCACCTCCCGGTTACTCTCTTTTCCTCTCGCTGCTGTTACAGGGCTCACTTTTGGGAAGCTCAGAGCAGATTTGGAAATCCTTTGTTGTTGTCCAGCTCAAGTGCATTCTCCCTCCTTTTGCCGTAGGAGCTCAGTAAACTTACATTTAGTGACAGTGGGCTCAGATCCTCTGCACTGAGCAGGGATAGAAGTTAATTCCTTTTTGACTTGCGAACGAGTGGTTTTGTTAACCCTTAGAGGCTCGGTGGGTTTTAGTGTCAAACAAGTGCTCGGGACCCCGAGTCCCCGTGTTTGTGTAACTGCAATTTCCAGCAGGCATTTGCTCTGCTAATCCCAAACAGGGCAGTGAGGATAAAAATGGTGAGGGATCACCATTGGGAGAGCTTTATTGCTGAGAGGAGCTACACAGTGAGTGAGGAGTAGGGTGAGCTGAATGCACACATGCTGAGGATCAAGGTTAGGATGTTCAGGTCCTGGTTTAACCTGATTAGGAGTCAATGTGGTTGGGGTTGTGGGACAGCGGGAGCCTCGGTGGCTGGGGATTTGGGGTGAGCAAGCACAAAAGCATTTGGGTGGGTTCGGGATAACAATCCTGCTCCGGGGAGTGGAACAAATGAAAGCAGCTGCCTTGGGCCATGGGTTTGCTGCCGAGCAGTGTATGCTGGTGACACATGCAGAGTTCCTGGCAGGGTCACTCTGCCAGCTCGGGCTGAGGCTCCTTGGCAGTGTCCGAGGGCAGCCTCTGGCTCTGCCGGGACTGGCTCAGGAGAGTGGCCAAGCTGCTGCTCCGGGAGGGCTCAGCACTGTCCCGTGGGCTGGGAATACCCAGAGGGCTCTTGGGGAGGAGAAGGTGTCACAAGTGGGCTGAGATCCAGCCTGGGCAGGCAGCTGGGCTGGCAGAGCTGTCAGTGGGAGGCAATGAGGGGCTGGGGGAGAGGGCACAGGCAGTGGAAAGGTAACCTGTGGATGTACTGAACTGCTGCTCTCTCATCTTGGCTTTGAGATCTCCCATCTGCTTTCCTTGGCTTGCTCTCTGTTTTCAGTCTTTTTTTTTTTTTTTTTTTTTTTTTTTTTTTTTTTTTGGTACAGCTTCTCTATCACACCACTGAATTAATCAGCTTGAATTTGGATTTTCTTTAGCGGTCCCTTGTAGGAAAATAATATGTATGTGACACAATAGGACAGACTTCTAAGGCCTAATAAACATAGTTGGCATTCATTTATCATTAATGTCTACTAAAAATCTGACAAGGTGCAGACACCTGGTTCTGAAAACAGCTGTGCACTTTATTGATAACTTTCAGTGATACTCCAGAGTTTCTTCCCAGTCTGGGCTGAGTTCTGCTGTATTGCAGGGCTGAGCTTGTGGTGCTTTTGCATTGCTTCCAGCTTAAGTGCTTAAACTGCACTCCACCTTCTTTATTAGCATATACAGCTCTATCTGGCAATGTCTCTCTCCACCTTGTGAGCTAATGCATCTCCAAGTTTACTTTATAGATCATGTCTAAGAATTAATGAATTGGGGAATGAAGCAGACTGTAATATGGAAGTGTATGTAATTCTGTCTTCAGGTCTAGGTTGTTGAGTACTGGCAGGTTAAAGTATGAATTGGGGTGGGTACCATGCTAGGGAAAGAAATGGGATTTACTGAAATGCTGTTTGGCTTTTCTCTTTGACACGTCACATGCACAACTTTCATGTGACAGGAAAAGTAAACAGAAGAATGTGAGAAACAACATATTAAACAAATGCAGCCATCTAGTTGTGTAGTGGTTGTAACACATTTGGAGATCTTTTTCTGCAAGTTTTCTTTTTTTCTCCCTTAGGAGTAGCAAGAATGTCTCATATAATGCAATGCTAGTGGAACCAGAAAGGACCATATTTGACAGAATTCTTTCTAAGCAAGAGCAATCTAGTAATGCAATACTTTCTGTGGAAGCAGAAGATAGTAATAACTTAGTTCCAAAGTAATGATAGCAAAGTTTACAGTGTAGGAAAAAGGTTTGAGCAAATTCTATTATGTCATTAAAAACATGAACTGTAAAAAGTTCATAAGAGACCATTTCTAAAATTGGTAGCTTAGGTTTTGTGTTTTCTTGGTCTGCCTCTAATTCAATTGCTTTTTTAAAGTATAAAAAATTTGCCTTTTGAGGCATTAAAAGGATGAGGATGGGGAATCACTTTTTCGACAAAGCAGGCCATTAAGTCTCTGTGTAAAAATTCTGGTAAACAGGTGGGCAGTAAAATAATTTTTTCATTTGCAAAGACTTAGTCTATACTACTGCCAAGTGTTCTGTTTTCACCAAGAGGAAAACTGAGCCTTAGCTGGAATAACTGAGAAAGATATTTCAAATAATCTTTTAATTCAGACTCACCTTTAAAACTCCAAAGCATAACTATAATATACAGCTTTATTGATCTGAAGCTGACAATAAAAGCTAAATGTACTCTGGTAGCTTATGCAGTTCACTATGCAGGTTACAGTAAGCAGTGAATGCATACTCTGATCTGATAGATTTAAAAATCTGAGTTTTACATTCTCCCCCAAGGATATTTTCTACCATCTATATACAAAATATTTGTTTAAAACAAAAGTTGTTCACAGGCTTCTTTTTGTATGTTATACATTCCATGCAGACAGATGACTCAGAACTTGTAAGTAAAGCTTACAAGATGAGGGAAAAAAAACCCTATATTTTTGATAGTTTTAACAATAACTGTCACGTTTCACTGGGTTGCAACTAAGTAAATTGGAAAAATGTATAGATTTTACAAGCTTGTCATTAGAGTGAATAGAGAAAATTAGTCCTCAAACTGTTTCCCCTTATGCAGAGCCCACACTGCTGCATTCTTAAGCTTTTATTTGTTCAAATTTCTCCAGAAGAGGGCTCCATGCACAGCTTGAAAAGCAGCACCCAGGTATTGAAAGCAAAAGAAATTTAACAGCTTCAGGAAAAAAGACAAGTCTTGCTCACACATCCGTGTGGATATAACATTGCAAATTATGCTCAAATTCTGACCAAGTATTTCCCTGTTCTATCATGTTGCTGTGATTGCTTATTTGAGAGTTCTAGATGCGAAGTCCTTGTGGCTCTTGTGCTGTATCAGTTGTAAAAACGCTTTAAAGATGTTAGAGAAACTCAATTGTCAATTACTAGTATAATTATTTGTAGTGATGAGCATTTTGTGAGCAGGCTGACACCTGCTCCCCACAGTTCCAGGCCATCATTTTTGGCTATGCAGTCAAAAAAGATCTTCTGGTTGCATATCTCATTCACAAGATGGTATCTCCCAAAACACAGAGCCATTCCAGCAGTTGTACTCAAATATTTCTCAAATATTACCTTGGAGGGAAGGTTGGCACTACTGAATTAAGATGGCTTTTGGCAACAGCTCTAACCTCTAAAAATATCCTTACGCAGAACCTGACCACAGTCCTTACTGGTAATCAAGGGGGGTTTGTTATAGTAGACAAGTGAAAACATGAAAATACTTCTGCTTTTATGGCAATTAAACCCCACTTTTTGTACCCCATGAGACTCAATCTTTCAATTTAAAATGTGCCTTAAGTGATATGTCAGGACCTGCTTTCTGTTTCTGACGATCAAAACTTCAAAAAGGTTTTCTTAGCACATGTAGTATTTGTGCTATGATGCACTGGGGGTTATTGACTTGGCTTTTAGTGGCTTGGTAGCTAAGAAATTAGTATTCCTAAAAGCTATTCCAATAGACCAGTGCAGCAGGAACTATTAGAACCATGCAGATGGTAACAGTGGTGCCCCTTCAAGGAGTTGGGAAGTTCTGCCTGCCTTTTTCTTCCTGTTTGCTGCAAGATAAGCAGGCTCTTCCCATTCCATTAATATGTAAAACCAAGCCAGATAACAGAGCTCTCAGTGTTCCACTCTTCCTGCATCACTGCTGGAGTTGCATCTCTCATCTTCAGCTGCTGGTTGCACCAATGTGCCAAGTGTCAGGATTTTGGCCTCAGGTTTGAGTTCCTATGACAGCAGAAACCTTTCGGGAGGAGGGAAGCTTCATTTAGGACTTTGAGTAGAAAGGTCAAGTTAGTGGGTTTTGTGTTTCATGGACAATTGTGGAGGCAAAATTCACTTTTTTGGTGTGCATCACTGGTGTTCCAGCCAGCAGAGACAAATTCGTCCTGGGGGCATCAGGAACAGCTTTGCCAGCTGGGAAAGGGAGGGGATTGTCCTGCTCTGCTCTCCACTGGGGCAGCCTCCCCTGGGGTGCTGGGGGCAGTTTTGGTCACCAAAATGTAACAAAGATATGAAACTAGAGAAGGACCTTGAGGGGAAAGCCATATGAGTGTCTGAGGGCACTTGGCTTGTTCAGCCTGGAGAAGAGGAGACTGAGGGGAGAGCTCATTGCAGTTACAACTTCCTCGTGAAGGGAAGAGGAGGGGCAGGCACTGAGCTTTGCTCTGTGTGACCAGCGACAGACCTGAGGGAGTGGCCTGAAGTTGTGTCAGGGGAGGTTTAGATTTGATATTAGGAAAAGGTTTTTCCCCCAGAGGGTGGTTGGGCACTGAACAGCTCCCCAGGGGAGTGGTCACAGCACCAGTCTGACAGAGTTCAAGAAGGATTTGGACAGTGCTCTTGGGCACGTGGTGTGACTCTTGGGGATGGTCCTGTGCAAGGCCAGGAGCTGGATTTGATGATCCTTGTGGGTCCTTCCCAATTCCACATATTCTCTGATTCTAACTAGCAGTTCATCAGTGCAGGCAAAAAGACAAATCTGCAATGTCCACTGGGGAGGAGAAACACAATGAGAGGCATTTATCATCCTTAGGAGACTAAGTGGGCTATAGCACTTCCCAGTTAACTCTGGATGACATTAGTGGGTTCTTGATCGTGGCCATATGGTTGCACTGTGCCCTGCCCTAATCACCAGATGGATGGGACCAGCCCAGATGGGAGGCTGTGTTTTTCTGTCACTTCATGTGTCCTGCAGCTAACGCAATGTTAGTGTATACAAATCAGTAAGATATGAAATGCCAAAGAGGAGAGAAAAATAAGACTTGCTTTATTAACCCCTGTTTCATTATTCAGAGGTCTTGGAATTTTGCCCACTGCTGTTTTTTTTTTTTTTTTTTTTTTAAATTTGTTTTGTGTATGATGTGGACTGTATTCTCCATCAAATGGAAGAGCATAATTCTTGAACGCCTTACTCTTTTGTATGAAGGGAACTCATTCTGCTCCTATCTTATCCAATATTCCACTGTTTTGCACTGTTAATTTTCTTGGCTAGAGGAGAAAAAGAAGGATTTTAAGATTTGGTTTGATGGAGCTGGTTAAAACCGTTCTATGAGCAGACTAAAATAAATATGAGATATTAAGAGTGGGGTGGATCTTTTCAGCGCACAGCAGTTTTCAGTATCTCTGACCACTTGGAAAAGCTGATTAAGGTGTTTAACTTCTGATATCTATGAATGTCCATGTATGGATATCTAATTTGGTATCTTTATGGGCCTTGTTCTTAGGAAACTCAACATCTACCCTCAGGCTTTTGAAATGTCTCAATTGGACACCCATACACAGCTCCCTGAAATTAATAAGATTTTATTACCTAAGATTCCTTAGACTCCGTTTGATAAAGGTTCTACTCCCAAAACTATCCTTTAAATAAATAAAAACATCCCTCAGCAAACCATTAACAATAGCTATCTGTTTCAGTCTAAATTATTTCTCTTGCTGTGAACGACTAACGCTGCATTCCTTATTAGTAATGGCAATGTATATATTTCTAAAAGTTAATATTTAATTCCTGAGGACTTTGCAGCCTGGTATATAATGAAGAGCAAATAATTCTTGTGTGTATGAAGGCTGTGCTAACAGCACAGACAGCAAGTGTGTTTCTAAAAGTTCGCAGACGTTTTAGGATTTTGAGTAATCATGGCAGATGGACTTTGTGGAACTTGTGTGTGACAAGGACTCAAAATGCTGCAAACCACAGGTTCTAGGCCATTAAGATGTCACAGAAGTGTTAATGTGGCTGTATGCAAACAAATATTTATACAGAAACCTGGCATTTAGGGTAGGAGGTGCTCACTTGCAAATATCTGTACCTGTAAGCTCACGTTACTGCAGCTGTTTATATTTGTGTGCTGAAGGCCACTTTTGGTTACTCCTCTCCCTTCCTGGGCCGGGTGTGAGAGCTCCTTTCCTGCTCCAAGGCCAGGTTGACAAACTTGGCTGGAAACTCAGCTGAGGGAGTCCTGATTCTCTGCATTAATGGTTGTCTGCCACATGGGCAGGAACACATCTGTGACATGTGTAGAAAGAGGATGGATAACGTCTTATATTGCTTCAATCAATCCATAGAATGTGTTGACACATTGAGTTTTGTTCAAATTGCTATGGAGCAAAAAACCCCAAACATGTTACAGAGCACTTATCACACTGACAATTGGCTCATCTACTTTATAGACACCTAATCTCTTTCATCTTCTTGGCATAAGTTGGAATTGGGCTTCTGTGCAAGTTGTCAGTAAAGAGTCCTGAAGTCCAATCCAGGGGATTTTGAACCCATAAGAGTAAAATAAAAGCTGGCAGTTGTCCATGGGATCACTGTATAAAGGGAGCTATCTTGGCATGTGTGAAATAAGAGTATGATCCATAGCTTGAACAGACAGCATATAAGCATAGAGGCAGGGGGGAATCATGTAAAGTTTCCCCCTCCTTAGCCTGCTATAGTTTTCTTGTGTCTAATTACATTTTAATTTTCAGCCAACTGTTGTTTACTGCTTGGGAACAGAGAAAACCCCAGAAACAGTGTTCCCAAGGTCTAGCATTTTTTCCATAGATGGACTTTCTTGCTTTGAGTTGCTCTCCTGCCAAATAAGGTGTATTTATACACTTCTCTTGAGACAGACCTGCGTTCTCCCTGAGGAGCCACATTTTATCAGACAACAAACAGCTATGACAAAATGTGAGAACTGAACATAGCACTGCTCTGTAGTTGACAAAGCAGGAAATCCAGTGCATCTGGTACTTTGCTCCCTAAGTGAAAGGAAATGGAATTAGGCATTCGAATTGGATCGGCATTTCCTTCCCCATTAAACCCATTGTTTCAGAGCTCTGTCAGAGGAAGCTGAGCAGCTCCAACTGTGCTCTGCAGCAAGAATGGGTATCTCAGCTGTGGGTTTGAGCTGTTCTGTACGGTTAGACAACTGGCCAAATTAAAAGGTGTTCATCTTGACCTTCTGCCAAGATAACTGGTCTTGCAAGTGCCAGGAAGTCCTGAGTATTATCCAGGTGAAATGCAAAATGAAATACCTGTGGGTAAAGATAAATGAGAATGACATTAAATAGAACAATACATAAAAATTGGTTTTGATTTCTGGGCATTTGTATTAGCTTGCTACTTGAGGGTTGTGTTGTGTGCCAGACAAAGTGGTTTTATTTTTTTCCAAAATGTTTGTTTTCATAATTCATGATCAGATTGAACTACCTGGACTCTGAACTCTATAAATCTTGATTTATGGATATTGATATTCCTGTCAATTTACTGATACACAGCTCTGACCTGAACACTAAAGTAGTCAGGTACATATAGTATAATCTTGCTTTAATAATGAATCATAAAATGGTTTGGGTTGGAAGGGACCTTAAAGATCATCTTGTTCCAACCCCCTGGCATGGGCAGGGCACCTCTCACTAGACCAGGTTGCTCCAAGCCCTGTCCAGCCTGACCTTGTACTCTCTCAATCCATTCTGTGTCTTGCACTTGTCCTTGTTGAACTCCATGTGGAACGTGGCAATATCATTGCAGGAGTTGTTATTTCATGGGACAAAGCTGTAAGGATGGTCAGGAAAACTTGGAGTAATGGGAATCATACCTCCTTGCACCCACATTCCCTGCTTTTTGGGAAGAGATAAGCCTCTGACATCTAGTTTTGAAATAATTGTTTTCTTCTAATGCTTTTAACTGCAAGATCTCATTTCAAAATGGTAAACAAGAATACAGTCTCCAGTTTTAAATGTCAGCAATAGTTTTCCCTAATTGTTGATCTCTGCAGTTTAGTTATCAATGCAGAAATGTGGTATTTTGTGTGGTGGGTATTGATTATTGTAATCTGGAAAAAGAGCAGCTGATAAGTTCACATACCATGTGTTACCAGGAAGGAAGATAAGGATGCTGGGAATAAATAGTGAAATTTTGTCTCTTGTGGAAATTACTTCTGGTCTTGCCCATCTTTCAACTTCAGTTTTCTGTGTTTGCAACAGCAAAGCACTGCTGCTCACACCAACACCAGGAGCAAGTCTCCAGCGGATGTGGATTGATTGCATTGCCCCTCCTTTTGTTATCTGGGTGAAGGATGGTTGGTGTCAATGCCATGTGCATTCCTACTGTGCATGTGCCAGGCTGCTTACACCGCTTCTATTACCATGATATCTGAGCACCCTACAAATGGTAATGAATTTATCCTTGCTTACCTAAAATAACTGCTCAGTTACGACAGGGACATTATTCTGAAATGGGAGACAGCCTCCAACATCTGCCTGTTTCGATGACTTGAGGTCTATTATCTTAGGTGAGTAATGATGTCGGCTGCTGTCACTTGGGCTGCTGGTGTTGATTCAGTGGTGACACTTCATTGCAGTCCAGGAAGATTAATTCTGATTGGAGGGAGCCCAGAATAAATTCAGTCTTTAGGCCAATCAGAACATGCTGTTTTCAGTAGTATTTTAATAATGTAGCTCAACTTTCAAGAATGTAATTAGTTATGATTTGCCAAGGAACTGCCTATCTCTATTCAGTAGTTATTTGCCTATAGAGGAAACTAATAAGATAAAATATAGTCATAACTTCACAAAGTTCTTTAAGCATAAGGAAATGGAGTCTGCTTGCTCATAGCTCGTGTTTGTAAGGGCTGCTGGCACAATGATCAGTTGGAGCAGAGGAGGAGAATGAGGCTGGCAGTGCTATTTACACTCAAGGCATTTGAGACCAAACCAGTTTGGGGTAGAAACTGGGGACAGATAATGCACACCCATCTCTGCTCCAGTGCTTGGGAGGGACAGAGGTGCTGCTCCTTTCCACTGCAACAGGAGACACAGTCTCAGTGGCAGAGTATTTCCCCCATCATCTGTTCACTGACAGAGGTTCCTTCCTTTCCTCAATTTGGAGGAGGCAGAGCTGCCAAAAGCTTGGGCTGCTCTGGAAGGAGGTGAGCTGCTGCTCATGGCTCATGGCTGTTTCACTCTGAGATTTAGCTTCTGGATGTGGGATGTTTCTGACCTAAAGGGCTGACCTCACTTTTAGTGAGATGCACTCAAATGTTTGAATTCCTGGGAGGACTAGGACACATGGATGCACCATTTGCTACATGCCCAAAACATGACATCTGTAGATTTTTATGGATTATTGAAAGCCAAGGTCGGACTTTGTGGAACATCTCTTCCGGTGTGTTTGTGTCTCTGAAATGGGTATTCAGTCTTCTTGCACTTCCTTCCCAAAAATACATATTTTCAAAGCTTTTTCCTCCTTCAGGAGTCACAGGCACAGAAGCCCAGAACCCATTTCTTGCTGTGCATGAGAGCTAAACATTGATTATGGGGTGTGTGAAGGAGTTCGAGTAAAACAAACTGACTGGTTTGTTTGCAATAACTCATGTTGAACCTGAAAAGAATTGTTTCTCCAACTTGTTCTTGACTTCTGATTTCTGCGTGCTGTGTGTTTGTGGAGTCTAGCTGGGATATGTAGGAATAAAAAGCCATCGTGCACAGCACGAATGGTTCTCTCTGCCTTACCTCCAGGCTGACTGGAAGCATCAGCATTCCTGTAATTTCCTTGTTCAAATTACTTTTTTCTCATTTCTTCTCCATCTGTTTAAAAATAATTCAGATAGCCTGAGTGCTTTTAGTTTTTATACTTAAACTTTCTTACAGAACTCCTGGTATTGGGGGATAGGGCAAATAATTTTTACTACCGTGGTTTAATTTCTCATAGCTGGGGTTCAACAGGTTCTGTTGGAAATCCTGTTCTGTTTCTTTACAAATCTTGTTCTTGGTGCTTATAGGTGTTTTCTTTTGGTGGTAGAAGAGAAGATGATGGAGGTTTTCCTGCACTGTGGGGAGAACCAGACACACCTAAGGAGCTGCTTTCCATTAACATTTTGCATAGGTCACATTTTCACTGGGTAATCTGCAGATTGCTCAGTCCATGCAGTGTTAAGTTCTAACCTTTGGCTAATGTGGTAGGAAACTCTAAGTGTTGTAGTGTTACTACTTGTGCATCTGGCCCAAAGCTTGTGCTTTTCCTGCTGTGTTCATATCAGCCTATTCCTTTCTCCCTCAGTCCCTTAAAGCACTCTAGTTCTTTCTGCACATGTGGAAAAGAGAATTTCATTTCTCTTCCCCAATAATGGTGTTAAGTTGGTGATTTCCTGGAGCCAGAAGTGCTGGGATAGTAATTTTTTAATAAACATACTAACATAGCTGCTGAATTTCATGTCCTTTTCCTTGGTTGACTGAGGAATACAAGAAAGAAGAGCAAAACTTAAGACACAGAAATGGAAGGAAAAACAAAACCAAGGGAAAAAGAAAACCAAAATGGATTCAATGTGCTGTCGCTTTTTGCAGCTATTAGGATTTGGAAAGCAGCCTTTTATATTTGTGATACAGTTAACAGATCTATACAGGAATGGAGCACAATGTGATTTTTGCCTGATTTCATTTCCACGTCTTCACTTCCTCACAATCTTGCCTCAGAGCTTAGCATATCCAAAGCTCTTGTTCATATCTAGATCTGAAGTTGGCACCAGGAAATGGTGATACTGTTTTATCCACATTTGTGTATATCAGCATGCTTGTTTATGAGAGGCAGGAAATTTAATCCTTTGTAAAACTTTTTATCCATTTCCAGCATTCATTAACTGCCACAGAACTCTGTTCTATATCTTATGTTTTGGTGGGGATTTATTATCGTTTGTTCTATGTCTTGATGGACAACATTATCTCTACTGCTTTGATGTTGTGTTCATGAACATTAAATCCATTCTGCTGATGCTTTGGGAAAGTTGTTCTCATATATGAAATACACTTTGGACATCCCTTCCTCTAATTGACTAATTGGATGGGGAAGGAATGGGTGTGGAGAGAAGAGAAGACAAACTGGGTATAAGTCATGAGGTCAAACCAGCCTTCCATCGCAGGAGAACATATTGCAATTTCTTTTGAAATTGTTTGCATGCCACTTCTTTAATTGTCTGAAGCTGGTTATGTGTATCAGGAAGGTGACTTGCCACATCTCCTCTGTGTGACACTGGCATGATTTTAACTGTTTACTGATGAAAGTGATTATGTCCCAGAGAAAATGGAAAGGTAGGAAAGGGCCAGAGAACCTTGGATAGGAAGTGCAACTCTGTTATGGCTTTCTAGCAATAAATAATAAGCAAGGCAGCTACCAGGAAAAGGTGGATAATGTCTTGCTGAAATAGGGCAACTCTTATGAAAGATAAATGTTCCAAAGTTTTGTCAGATATTGTGTGACTTCCGCTCTCCTACTTTTGCTAATATCTGATTTCACAGACTTATCCCTTGTCTCTTATTTTCTGACAGCTCTTGGAGGCCAGCTGAAAAGCAAAGATTAAAAGGCAAAGAACCTGGCTTCAGGCACATTTGCAAACTAGCTGTTAGTTTTCTGCAGGTCCTTCCGTGCTTAAAACAGAAAAAATCCTCCCCTGACAACGAGCATACAATCCATGTACAATGGATCTGCTTCTGACATTGTGTTTCTGGGGCGTTTGTACCACTCGTGATTCATCTGGCAGTGCTTGAGTTTAAGTACTGATAAAGGCAACACAGCAGAGTGCAAACACATTTGACCTTTCAAAACATTGAATAGAAAACAAAAATAGAAAAAGAGTTACTTTGCAGTTTTCCCTTGTACATGTGTAATGACTGCAAGCAAACCAGCATTTTTATTTCTTCCTTGGGAGCCTGGGTAGCACAGAGGCCTCTAGGCCTGAGCTCCACTGTTATTCCTCCTGTTCCCAGTGTGTGTGAGTTAGCCTGGTATTGGTGTAGAGGTACAGGTCAACTTTGATTTCCTCAGTTCAGGGATTGGCCTGTAGTTGATGTCTGCTGCATCCGAAAATCTTTACTGTTTGGTATGCTATGCTCGTATCATTGGCACTCTGGTCTTGACTTACTTGCCTGGTGGGCAGGTGTCTGTATTCCAAGTGTAAAGTTTCACTGGAAGTGTCACTTTAAATCAGGAACACTGACACAGAACTATGGCTTGGGCACCTGTGGGAAGTTCCTGCCAAAATCCTCAGCCAGCTGCAGCCTGAGCTTGGATGCAGCCACCTTGTAATACTGCTGGGAGTTGCTTTAAGAAGGGAACAACTCCGTGGATGCTCTGTGGTGTAAATACACTGTTCAGTCAGGGCTGCAGAGCTCAGTGTCACTGGAACCCTCCTGGAGGGGCAGAGGATGGAAATAAAGCATGGCTGAGGCAGGGGCACATCAGCCCTGTGACACTGCCACTCCCCACGGCATCACTGCTCCTGGGGAGGATGTGCACTTCTGAATAAGGCTCCAAATATGATGGGAACTGAAGATCCTCCCTTCTTTTCCTCATAAAACTGTGGTTGATTTGTGAGCACATTCCTTTGCTTTACAAGCACAGGAAGTACATGCAGTATATCTCTCCCAGTCTACAAGCCAGAGATGTACAGGGTGTGCAGAATTTTGTGCCAGGTTCTCGGTTAGGGATAGGTTTTAAATGAGGTGACCAGGTTACACTTTCATCTTGAGCCCCTTTGTGGAAGGGAGGGAACACTATGCAGCAGCTGGGTAGGGCTCTGATCTGGCATTGCTACAGCTATTTTTGATATTTCTAAAACTACTTTCCAGTAACTGCAGTGGAATTTGGATGCTTTTTTAGTCTGAAGTTTCTTAGCTGCAAATGATAATTCATCTTTGATTTATTTGTATTACCCTGCTGCCTGTCATATGCTGGTCAAGTCTGGTGCAGCGGAGAGAAACATTTTTTTCCTTCTCATCCCGCACTCTTATTCCTTGGTTCACAGTATAGTCACCTCCTGTGGCTGTGTTTGCATGTATTTCACTTGCAACAAATCTTGAGGAGTCTGCTTAAAGAATAATCAAATCGTTGTTTAATTGCCCCTTTTCCGTTTATTTGTGAGAATGGATAAACTATCTGATCAGCTTCCTTAGCACCTGTAAAGAAACCTCTCTCTGATTTTGTTTAGTGCTACTGGCAAGGCTTCATGCTGAAACAGGGCTGCTGGGCTGGGAGGTGGGTAGTACTTGTGGACTGAAAAAGAGAGGGAGAAAAGAAAGGGATAAACTGGTAATCTCTCTTAGTAATTCTCTGCTATAAAATATGTAACTAGTCACTGGATAAGCAGCACCAGTCAATTGAAACTGCTGTCTTTTCCAGGCAAAGCTCTAACTGTTCCTTTCAAAGTTAGGCTCCTTTTTGCATACTTTTTGGACTACACTTCTGGCCTTTTGGCCAAAACATCTTATTTGTGTAACAGCCCAGCCTTGGCTGGGCAAAAGCAGGGCAGGGAGCTTCCTCAAAGGCATGGGTTTGAGTGTCCTTAGTTTGAAGCAGGTTTTGAGCTTTGATTTTCCCTTTGCCTAGCAAGCTCCATGCAGACTTTGATGTTGTTTTTGTGTTTTAGCTTTTTTTTCCAGACTGTGCTGCTTCACTGAGAATCTGAACTGTAAAGCAGTGCCTTTTCCTACCAACCATATGCATAAGGCTGACCTTTGGCTTGAATGCAAAGTTTGGTGTCAACCCTGTACCATTAGCAAATATCACATAAATCATAGTGACAGGGTTTCCAGGTGGCGCTGGCTGGGGGAGGTTGGCACTGAGTGTGTCTGAATGACAGAAGTAATTTCTGATCTCTGTTAGCACTGAAGGACAGGCATCAACAGGCCCAGGAGAGCAGGGCTGTTTCTTGCTCTGTCCCTGGCCCTGTTTCCACGTGGATGCCCTCCCTTGAGCTGTGCCTTGCCTTGTTGAGCTTGGTTAATGTGCCTGGGGCTCAGAGCCTCCCCTGGCACCAGGGAATGGCTGCTGGTCCTGGTGGGGATAACTTCACTCACAGCACTTGGAGCCTCAATTCTCTCCTAACAGCCTCATCCTTCTTGAGCATCTTGATTTCAAGTGTCTGTTGAAGCACTGTAAACAGATTTCCTTCGTCTCTGCAGCACTACATGCTGTGTTGCAATACATTCTGTCTACTTTAGAGCTGTTAGTGATTCATTAGTTTGCTGTTCCAAAAACCAATTCCAAAGGGATCACTCATCTCCCTAGAGCAGTGAGGGTATTTTCAAGCTGGCTACACAGCCCTGTGGCAGTTTTTTGAGACTTGTCTGGTTCAAATCATGTGGCAGTGATACTGCCAAAGGCTGCCAATTCAATGGAGGATTGCACACAGATTCCATGGGTGGGAACTTGAAATATTATTAGACACAGCTAATAATAGCTCCTCTTGACTTCTGAAATGTCAGAGTGGTCTTGTGGGTAGCTGCACTTGGGAAAGCATTCACTTTTTTTTGCCACCAAGAGTAATCCCTGACATGTTCAACACTGCATTATCCTTGTAATATAGAAAAGACATATATTGGAAATGAAGAATCCTAATCTGTCTGTGAATTGACCAATGTCAAGGTCTCAGAATTGCAGCATCAATCTAGGGCTTCAGGGCTGTGTCTTCTCTCATGCTAGAAAGATGAGCTTCTCCTCTCCAGACATCCCTAAGATCTAATGAGCATGCCTCTGGAAGGGGCTTGGAAACATAACAAAAAATCTCTGGTGTACTATTAAAAGAAAAAAAAAAAAAAGATAACATGAAGCGGTAACTCGGTTTTCTTTGAGAGGTGTCAGTTACTGTCTGACAGACTGTCTTGCAGTCAGGTCTCTGGGTTTTCTGGAGTTTCTGAGTATCTATCCCAGACCATTTACTCTAAAACTGGTTTTTCTGGCAGGGAAAAATAACTCTGCTTTTCACAGAACTTCCAAAGTTTTCAATTGTTTTATGAACCAAGAGGAAACAGAAAAAAAGCCCCTCTAAATACTCCATGGAACTAAATTAATAAATGCTGCTATATCTCTGATTTTATTTTCCTGATTTCTCACAGAAGTTGCTTGATAATATCACTTCAGAGCAGGGAAAACTTTACAAAACAAGAAAGTAGCTTATGCAAAGTCCTACAGGAAATCTTTATCAAGTAGGTTGCAGTCACAGCTCAGGAGCCCCAAATCACCCATCAGTATGTGTTGATCCTGATACTGGAAGTCAGAGAAAAGTGACTTGCTGGGGGATCTTGGAAAGAGTCTTGTATTCATTCTACTTACTTGAACTAATTACTTTAATTATAGTAATTAATTTGTATCTTAATGAGCAATCCATCCCTCTATTTGTGCAGTGCTGCCAGAATTTAGTCCTTGTCTTAAAGATGTGTTGCAGTCTTCTTGTGCCAATGAAGATGCATTTTCAGTGCACTTGGGGAATTGTGGTTGACAGAATGACTTCACCTGAAGGGGAAGCTTGACTGTTGTCATTTTTTTTAATGTTCAATAATCTGAAATATGTCGTCAACATCAATGTTTTACTTAAGGAAAAATAAGGTTAGAATGAATATATTTTTAAGGATATTTTCTTTGTTCCCTGAGGCTTCTTTCCTTTTTCCCAGAAGTACTCTGTCATTTTCTTTGCTTGGCAACTTAAATTAACTTGCTTGTGAGCATTTAAAGCAAATTGTGTGCTTACAAATCTGAGAATAATAGCAGGAAGTATTTATCTTGAAATAAGTTTTTATTCCTCTTGCATTTATTTTACCTCATCCCCTCTACCCTCTAAATCATAATAATTAGGCACTGAAAAACACATTTTATGTGAGGATCCATGTGAGTCCTGGAAGACGGATAAGAGATTACTCTCAGCTGCTCATTGCCATTGCTGGATTTATCCCATCTTGCAGACTCACAGAGGTCATCAGGTTGTCCTTCAAGTTCATCCTTCTTTGTCATCCTGATAGGCCTTAATGGGCAAAGGCACTTGGGGAATTAAGACGAGAAATTGTTGGTATTCTTAGAGAAGCAATGTCAAACAACCTGGTAGAACATGTGACAATTGCTGAATCCGTGTTTCTGTCATGCTTTAAACTTGCTGAAAGAACTAGGTTCCCACTCTCTCTGAGGGCTGTCTGCAGTTTGCTGTGATCAAAGAAAGGAGAGGAGGTGGTCTGCTAGCAGTGCTTCTCTCCATCTGCATGAAAGAACAAATTACTACAGTTTTCCCCTTCATTGGAATAATGTGTTCATCTACCTACTTCTGAGCACAAACAGCTCATAGTGAAATATTAGTGCAGGCACTGGATGCTCCTCAGATGGCTCCAAGTGCCACATTTTTTACTCTTTCCCAGCATTTGTGGTTTTACTCTGAGCTAGTCTGAGGAGGGAAGCAGTGAGATCTGCCCAAACTTCCCACATGACCAAGCTGGTGATTTCCTATATGTAGCATCTTTGCAGCCCAAAAGTCACAGATGACAATCCTTAGTGTCCCCAGTGAAGTACTAGCTAGAGGTCTTACATAAAACAACTGCCAGCTGACTGCTGCAAATGGATTTGCTTTTCTCTTTATAACACAATTCAAACTAGAGGTTAAACCTAATATCTAAGAGTTAGTTGTTTGAATAATAATTCATCAGACTCCTTTATGTGAAACACTTGGTAAGAAGACAGTGATAGCCAATATGAGTGCTACAATTTAAATACAAATTTGCATTATGGTATCCATGTGTAGATTAGTTCTATCCTAGCGTTTTTTTCCTTTGATTTGTATGTTTTAGGTGGAATGCAGCATTTGAGTTGCAAGATCTTGAAACGAAGTGCTTGTTTTTCTTTTTAAAGTTTGTCATAATTTTGACATTATGCTTGAGAGCAATAATTGAGATGTCATTTCTGAAAGTCCAAGAGGTATATCTGTCAACTATTAATAACATATAAACATTTTGCTTATTTTCTGCTTTTAGTATATTGTGGTATTAACAGAAGATAAAAATCAGATTTTTTCTCCAATGAGTCTTTAAATTCAATTAAGCTAGGATGTGGTAAACAACACTATGATTTGAAAGAGGATAAACCTCCCTGAGCTATTAGGGAACATGTATATGTCTGAATGTCCTTGCTGTTATCATAAGCTTTAATCGTTGTAAGCTGCAAGCCCATTCAAAATATTATCTAAGCCCTGACAACATCCTCAGTGTTAGTACAATGAATTAAAAAAAAGCCTTTTGTGCAATCTCTGTCTCAAGGACAAGCCACCTAATTAACAGACCAGCCTGAAACACACACTGTTGTGTTTGTCTTTATTAAGACATAATGAATTGCAGAACTCAGAGTTGGTTTTTTTTTTCAATCAGGATGATCTGGGAGAAGCATTTCATGGTAGAGAGTGGAGAAATGTGAAGGCATTAGGTACCACAGTGAGGAGAATGTTAAGTGTATGTGTGAATCCATACGTATGTGAAAGTATGCATGAAATATGTAGGATCATACAGTCAATGTAGGGCTGGCAAAAGCCTATGTTTTGTTGAGTTACAATGGCCTTTGTTTTTTTATTCCCAAAGGTAATAGTTAGTTTGTAACTCATTATTCTTTTAACTTATATTCATACCTTAAGATTGAAGCTTCTGAACTTTTCAGATTCATCTCCAGTTCCTCTAACTGAGTCTGAGATATTCATACAAAATCCAGCCAGAGCCTAGTCCTGACTCTTGCTCTCAGGTTTTGAACCTGTGTGTATTTTTGAACACACTCAAACTCACATCAGTGGCATGAAAGCAAGTGCCCAAATGAGCTATTTTGAAGAGCAAGGAATGATTATCTTTACAGGTTTGAAGTAACCTGGTCCAGCTGTGCACAAGACTTTATGCTTGCTAAATTCTTACAATGGAAGCAGTAATAAAGCAACAGCAGCTGCAGAGCAGAAATGTGCGTGGCGTAGTTTGAAGAACTGGTCTATGAGAAGTACAAATAAAAACTCTCCAGGTTTGATAGCCTTTGAAATGTCTGGTTGTTATCCTCAAGAGCTTCATTCAGGACCATGTGCATCCTTCCTTCCTCTGTGGTTTTGGCAGGCTGGATCTGATAATTTTTAACCACAAGTGCTCCCTGCCTAAACATGCAGTCTCACAGAAGGATTTCTTTGGACAAGCATAATTCATGTGAATTATAGCCACAAGGATCTGGGACTCTATGAGCCCCAATAGGAGTTGTCACTTCAAGATTCTGGAAATACTTGCTCACAAGAGAATACTGATGTGATATTTAAAAAGAGCCTTAAAGCAAAGTGTCAAAATATGAGCAGACCTTAGAGATTCATCAGGTATAACTATATGCAGGGCAACTTGGAGCAAACCACAAAATGGTGTTTTTATTTTCCCCTGTGGTGCGATGTTATAGCAGAGAATGGTGTGTAAAGCAGAAGATGGAACTTGTTTCTTTTTTTTTCCTCCCGCTTTTAAGTACAGTGACATGTCCTAATTTAGACCTAATTTTCATTCCTGTAACATTGCTTGTAATAACGTCTAAAGTCCTCAGAATTAATTTGACTGGAAAAATTCCAGAAGGACTTTCAATTTTTCTCATTAAAAACATTATAGATGTCTTAATTAGGCACTGTTATTAATGGTAATATTACTCAATTTAGAACTACACACTTAAGATGTGGTTACCTCTAGTGTGATTAGTCAGAGAAGCTCTGCTATGCAAGGATGCACACTAGAATTCTGAACAGTTAAATATTTAGAGCCAGATGCTCAGCTGTGTAAATTGTGTGGCTACTGTGGCCTCAGTGGAGCTAGACTAGTATACGTTAACTAGGGATTTGCCATCTAAAGTTATAAACAATCATTTCTGGCTCATCTCCCTCACTATTTCTCTTTTTCCTTTCCACTGTTAGCTTGTTTTTTTCTCTACATGGTAGAATGAGCTGATGAAATAGCACATGCACATGTTCCTGCTCCAGAATAAGCTGTTTAACTGCTAAAAATTAGCTGAAGCCACTCGGCACTTGTATTTCTCTTTTCCCATGTTGTCCCAGGGGGATTTCCCTGACTTAAGTGAACCTGCTCCTGATTTAGAACACAGTTCAAGGACCTTTTCCCAGTGCCTTCCATTCTAATGGGCTCTGTTACAGGCTTCAGGTTGTGCTAATTTGCTTTGCTTGGTGAGGACCTGCTGCTGCTACATGTGAGGGGGAAATTAGGTGGAATGTTTTATTTGCTTGCCTAGACACAGGTTTACACAAACTTTTAAAATACTCTGTGGAGGAGTTAATGTGTGTATTTTCCTGTTAGAAGATTGAAAGGAGCTATTTGGATTTACTATATTTGTGCCTGGCTTGGTTAGCACAGAAGAACCCATGACAGTTTTCAGGTGTATAATTACTGAGGCTCCTGTTTGGTGTTAGTTATGTTTATTGCGACTGTGGATGGGAAAGGCTGTTGGCTCCATGGGCTATTGCTGCTCTGTGACTTCAGCTGGGGAGCTTTACAAAATAACACCTGTACTTTGTTATCATCAGGTTATAAGACTTTGTTAAAAAAGCCACTCCCTATACCACTTAAAATCCCACAGCACGTGTTCCAACTTTTGAAATTATTTGCAAAGTGAGGTGTCGAAATAAAATCAAATGTAACACAGCAGATCTCTGGGTGTTCTGTTGCACAGGAATCCCAGGGTTTATATTCCAAGGGTTTTCAGCATGTAAATTGTTACCTATCCTGTGTAAGAGCCTATTTGTGTGGCAGAAAAGGCTCATCCTTGTGTGAACTGCATGAAACCCAGATTTGTGTCATTCTGCAGGTAGTTTAACCACAAAATGAACAGTCATCACACGTTCAGGTTCAGATGGACAGATGTGCATGGGGCTGTTAAAGGCATCTGGATATGTAATTGGTATATGGGATAGGGCTGAAACCTCAAAATGCTGCATTTCATCTGTTCACTGATGTATATAATGATGAGTTATTTGGGGTAGTGGGGTGTGAAGCTTAAGAGGAGCTTAATGATTTTTCCTTTAATAAATCATTTGACTACAGCAGTGTCATCTTTTATTAGCTTGCAATTCTGTAAAAGTTAAGATTGAGCATAATGTTGCATATAATTCTAAAACATCTGGTAGCAATATCTAGTAGCAGCTGTTTAGTACCTGAAATATAAACAAAACATGATTTTATCCATAGTTGTTACAGTTAATTTTCCTGGAAGTACTGGTTTTGGAGTCGATGCACTATGCAATAGATCTGTTCAGGAGAAAGAGTGAGTGAAAATTAAGGCATTGTTCAAAATCTGAGGAAATAGAACAGGTCTGCATAAAATGTGGACTAGAAACAGCTGTGTTTCTAAAAATATTTTGTTTTCTATTGAAATGAAAGAAAAACCTTTAGAAGAAATCCTAAAAAGAATGATAGTCCTTAACTACACTGTGCCTTGGTAGTGAAATGCATCCTATTAAAAGTTTATGATCTGTTATAATTGTGTTCATATTGGTTTTTTTTTTCAATCCCTGTTCCTCTGAGGGAAGTTACTCAGTGCTTTGACTGTGTTGATATGCATGGAACTGTATTACTGGGGCTTGAATACTAGAAGGAAAATAAAGCCACCAACAGTGCCACAAACAAAGCAAAGTGAAAATGAGGTGACAGCAGGTCACTTGCTGCTTTTCCTGTCTGCTTCTGTCTTGGGATTCAAGGGAAATGTGGGGGTTTTATTGTGACATGGACTGGCGAGCAGACAGAGCAAAGGTGCCTTTGGCTGCTGCAGTTTGTGTTGCACCTGTGGTTCCTCCCCAGGGCTCACTCTGCAGTTTCATGTTTCAGATTTTCTCGGTGTCCCAGGGCATCCATCAGCTGTATTTGATTTCTGAGGGTGAAAAGATGATGCAGCATCAGTTGCACCTGCTGATGCTCCTCTTGACACAGGGAACTCAGCCTGTTTCTCTGTCATACATTGGATGAGCAATACTCATTTCAGACACGCCCAGTGATGGAAATGTGATTTATGGGAGAACTGAATGTGCGCAAGTAAGCAGTATTTCCTGTGGCATGTCTCTATAAACTGTTCCTTTTAAATCTTGCCACTGTAAGAGGCAGAGGTGTTTGCCAAGTAATCTGACTTTAATGTTGTTTGTAGCAGATTCTGCTCATTTTGGGGGTGGTGGTGTGGTTTATACAGAAGTAGAATAAGATCTCAGAATATTGCAGAGCATCAAAAACCATACACGTGGCACTAGCATCTTTTCCTTCTCTTTTGATGGTCCTTTCCTGGTTTCTGTGGGGTGTGAATTCTATTTAGGGCACTAATATTCTAGCAATCCTTTTATCCAGTCATGTTTAAACTACCTGTACAGAATAATATCCCTTTAAGGATGGAAAAATGTTGATATTTGACACTTGAATAAGTTTTTTTTCTCACTCTGTATGATGAGGATCCCTGATGATAACTGCAAATAGTTAACTGTGATACTGGGTGTCTGTTTTTCCTTTTTGCTTCATAGTAAAGACACAAGAGGACTCTTTAAGAATATGAGCACAATGAAGTTTATTTCTGTCTTGGGGCATTGAATTTCTTTTGATGTTTGCTTATATCCAGCAGTGATTAAAAGTCACCCATCCAGCATCTTGATCTGTGTCTCCCATGGGTCTGTATATCTGTGTAGCAGAACAAGTAAACCTGTGACTGTGTAGGCACGGTTTTTGATTCATTCTTTGCCCACTTCAACTAGAAAAATTCCTAAATTTCTGTTAAAATGAAATGACAATTTTAATGGATGATTCAAGTTCTTTACCTATAAGTTGATTTTAAACACATTATGCAGTATGGATGTTCAAGTGTAAATAATTTATAATCATAGCCTCATGCTGGAGGATGCTAAATATCAGTAATTTTGTATTATAACTCATTAGGGATGACATTCAGGCTCCCAGGGGCCTGTTTGAAAAACTCCCTTGGCCTCAGTAATGTCAGGATTTCACTGCAAGTGTTACCTAAAAAATAAAATAATGACATTTCACTTCTTATTAAATCCAATTAATCTCCATTAATTGCATAATAATTCTGAATGTAACCTTATTCTGAAAGCTTGGAAGTGAACCAAAAAGTATGACCTAGATCCTGCAGTTTTTAACTCATCTATGAAATGGAAGCACTTGTTTGTGCATACACAGGGCAGCTGCAGTCATTTCTAAGTGCTTACAGGATCTTGGCTTGGTTGTGTGTACAGGATATTCCCTTGGAACTAGACCTG
Source organism: Entomyzon cyanotis (assembly GCA_024500445.1). Classification (NCBI taxonomy): domain Eukaryota; kingdom Metazoa; phylum Chordata; class Aves; order Passeriformes; family Meliphagidae; genus Entomyzon; species Entomyzon cyanotis. The sequence continues at coordinate 4,015,569 of JAKEPQ010000743.1, read as the reverse complement.
AGCTGGTGGTGTCTGGAACATGATGCTCTTTCAAGCAGCAAATGCAACAAATTGTCACCAGGTTACAGCTTGAACAGGGGAACTTTCATCCTGCATTAACAAACTGGAATCTGAGAGTCATTTGGGTTGGAAAGACCATTAAGGTTGAGTCCAACCCTTTACCTGGCACAGCCAAGTCCAGCTCTAAACCCTGTCCTTAAGTGCACCATCCTTCTGCGTGGCCTGTTGGACTGGTTGGTGCTCCTGGCCCTTAGCACTGCCTGGGAGCTGGTTTGATGTGTGTGTGGGGTTTTGGCCACTGATGCTCCTGAAAGCTTCTCTAATTTTCCCTGGAGTTTCTTCTGGTCTGGGACTCCAGGTCATGCTGGCACTGGGCCTGCTCACTGTGGCAAATGAGGTTCCTCTCCTGGGAAAGAGCAAAGTGTGGATTTGTGTCATCTTTGGACAAAGAAGGGAAGTGGAGTGAGAGTGAATGCTCCTGGCATTAGACAAGAAAATAAGATGATACAAACCCATTACCTTGTCATTTGGAAAAGATGGATCACTTGGATGAGAAGGAGCAGGTCACAATAAAAGGAAAAAATTAGGTGTTCATTATCTCAAATAGAAGGAGCTTTGCCCTACATCCTCTTGAGGTGACATAAGCTGTTGTCATAGGTGCTTAAGACTGCCCTAGCACTGGCCAGCTATTGTGCTGGTTTTGTCTATTTTATTAAGTGCTCTTCATGCAGAATGTCTGTTTGGAATGTGATAATTCCCAAATGTGCCAGGCTACTGTTACTGGGAGCTGCCTGGGACAACCCCAGAGCTCTGCATAGAACCAGCTGCTTCTAAGCTTTTGCACACAATGAGGAGTTTTTATTTATGCTCTTGGTGTTCATGTCCAATGGTTCCTGTGTAGGAAATAGACCCCATGGTTTCCTGGGTCCTGGAGCTATGAATCTGAAAGTTAATGGAACCTTTTCAGTCCCTTGTAGCCAATAAGACCAAAAAAAAAGAACAGTAGCTGCTTTACCTTAAGTTATTTTATCTCAAACTGGTTAACATGGCAAAGATTTATTTGGTGTAGCGCATGCATACCAAGTGTAATCACGTCAAGAACTTTTTTATGGCTGCTTTTTTAATCTGTTTTACCAAAGCAAGCAAAACTGTCCCTTGCAAGATTTTAATTCCCTTCATTTGGGAGAGCTTTGGTGAAGATACTGCAGTGCTTCTCTATTAGAGAGAGATTTTGAGACTTGAACACTCAACTGGAGGAGGCCCTGAACGATGGATGTGGTCTGACTTTGAAGCTTTGAGCAGCAGGTTGGACTAATTGACCTCCAGAGTCCTCTTCCAGCCCTGAGTATTCTGTGAGTCTGTGGTGATCTTGTTATTTGTAATATTCTTCTCGCCAAATGTTCTCCTTTCTCCTTATGGACAGATTTTTCTTACAAACTGAATTGAATTGTGGTCCTACTGTACCTCTTAAAAATGGGAAGAATAAAACCTGTATATTGCAAGGGAAATGACTCCCTGGCACGACCACAAACTGAAAGCAGGGTTTTGATATCTCATAAATAGGTGGAAAATTTTCTTGTACTGTGAGTATTCCTGCTTATGTCTTTCATTCCCTGTAATTCATTCTGGCTTTTTGATGGCAAAACGTATCGACTGCAACTTCAATAATTTCCCAAGTGCTGTTGGTAGCTTGTGTCATGATGCAGCTTACAGTTGATGGGCTTTGAATTTGGCTTTCTGTATCAGCAAGTGAATACATGCTTTCTATTTTGCTGCATCTGTGCCCTTGTAAGAGGGCTGCTACTGTGGAGGGCATTCCACTTGATACTTGCCATGATATTTATTTTCTGAAAAAAGGTTCTTTCAGTGTATAAGTGTAACAGAGGAGGAGACCTTTCTGATCTCACCATTAAAGCAATTCTAAACTTCATGAATTTGGCTGTAGCAAGTGAGTTGGGCTTGGATTGTGCCTGTCTGTGTTCTCAAGAGATTCAATGGCTTTGCTAAATGCAATTCACTAAGTCAGGTGTGGAGATACTTATAATTCCAGCATTCACTTGTTTTCTTGCATTACAGCAGAACCTAGACATTCTGTATCCAAGACCCAGTATGTTGCTTATCTTTTTAAAGCACTTCTTGTACTTATTTGGAGGAAAATGCAAGATTTTCATTGGGTATGGGTACTTTTATGGCTCTTGGCAATCTCTGCTCCTATTTATTGAAATGTCATCTCTCCTACCTGTGATGAGAACAGTGATGCAAATTCTTTCTTCCATGCTTCTCCTCTGACCGGGGAGGACCTGCAACCATTTGCAAGACCATGTTATTGTCCTCATTTAACTGTTTAAAATTCTCTTTTGTAAGGAATGGGTAACTGCTCTGTGGAGTTATTGGCAAGTAACACTAATCACTACTACCTTCCACTCCTCTCTGAATGATTTGTTGTGTCCTAGGCTGGATGCCTGGGGCATGAGATTTTGCTTCTGAATTTGTGCATGGACTGGCCCTGACCTGGGGAATCCTTTCACTGTGTGTGTAAATAACAAACACTGATGCAAATCCCAGAGAACTTGTCAAGGCATTAGATCAATCTGAGCAAGCTTAGCAGGAAACATTCAAGGTATTGACTCTGCACCTGAATCTCTTGAATGTGCTCGTGACACTTGTATGAATTCACAGGCAGATTTCCTAATGGTGTTTCCTGTTTTGCTCCCTTCTGACACTCACCAATTAGTGAATAAAAGGCAGCTTTGAGAGAGAGATTGGAGAAGGAAATTTATTCATCCCATCCAGATTTAAGAGCCTAAGTTAGATACCTAGGCTTTCCAATGGTAATTCAGCCTTTAGTAGGCAAATGAAAGCATCTAAATTGGGAATCTGCTTCTTTCTTCTGACAGTATCGTGAAGCTGTGTGCCTGATTTTGGCAAGTTCTGTAATGTGAATAATCTAAGATACTGTCTCATTTATTTTTCAAGCCCTTGTGAGCATCAAATGGGAAGACTGGCCTGTAACAGACCTCTAAACTCCTTCACTGGGGACTTTAGAGGATCCCCATCTGCATGCAAGTTGTGAAGGAAGAGGGATTAGTCTGTAGTGAAAGACCCAAGAGACGGGTTATGCTGGATGAGAATGTTAACAGAAGCTCTCTACACTCTTTGTTTTGTTTCCCTTTTTGTGAGAACTGGGCAAATACCTCACTGGAAGGATTCAGTTAATGAATACAAAAGAAGAGTCCTGCTAATTGGTTTGCAAGCCTCTGGACTGCACGAGGAGAAACCAAGCGAGTGTAATTAAACTTTCTTCTTGCAATTGTTACAAAAATACCCTATGCATTTTCATGATTTCACTAGGTTAATGTTGGCAGTGTGTGTTTTTTGGACCCTGTGCCACCTGTTGTGGCACAAATAAACAGGTTTGATATAACATTTTAAATCTGGTGCAAAAACGAGCACTGCATGGGGTTGTGGGGTTTTTTTGGGGTTTTTTTTTTTGTTTTTTGCTATTTCCATGTTATATCTTGGCACTTAGAGGCATGACACTTTATTCTGTTTTATGACACAGGATGAATCTCTGCCTGATATACTGGAGGCCAGGCTGCCTTAGTGCTGTCAGCCTGCATTAGCTTATAACTTCAATAAATATGGGCCAAGTGAGACATGGGATGAAGAATACAAGTGGAAAAATTATGTCAAATCCCACAGCTTGTTTCCTAACAGCTGCAGTTATTTATTAGCAATTAGATCCAAATATGTTATTCAAAAGTAACAATATGCTTTGTGAGCAAGGAAAGTGGAGACAACTGGTTTTTACTCTTTGCTGGAGGGTTTTTCTTACAAATCAGAAATCTCGGTCTTTAAGAATAATTCTCCAGAAATGTCTATGAAACCTGTGAGCGTTCAGATAGTTCTTCCTGGGAAAGAACTGCTGAAATCCACAAGTGAAATACAAGCTATGGGTGAGCTTGTAGAGATTTGAATTTGTAGCAGAAGTATTTTTTATAATTCATCTTAAATGTTTTTGATCGGTGCCATCATTAGCAGCTTCTGGTTCTCAGGAGATTTATGGGGGCTGTGCAGAAAGGTGTTAAACAACAGATGATCACCACCATCCCTAGTGCAGTTATACACCCAACTTCCTTTCCTCAGTGAAAGAAGGAGCAACAATATGCTTCAGAACTTGGTTTATGAAAGGGTCTTGCTTTCTCAGAAGATTCTTAATTTATATTAATTAAACGTTATATTCAAACATTTGTTTCTCAACGCACACAGTGCATGATTTTACTATTAGTCCAAAAAGCTTCTTCCATCTTCATTCTCTGTTGTTCTGTGTTCCTCTAGTGAGATATCTGTTCTAGCACCAGAATGGGGACACATGCTGGCACCTGGAAAATAATGGGCTGGGCTAAAGATCCTTGGCATGTGAGTGTTGGCAGGTGCTGCACTTTGGCATCAGATGCAAACCCATATCAGAGGGTGCATGCAGACAAAGGGAAAACAACAACAAAAAAAATCTCTGTTAACGGAGATTGTTTTTCACCCCAAAAGACCAAGGTTGCCTGGTGGCTGTTTTGGTGCAGTGGGAATGCAACACCTTTTGCCCTATTAATGCAGGAGTTAAGCAGACATCACAGGCTGCAATGCAGTTTGTTCTTGGAGAGGATGATGATGATAACAGTGTGTTCAGGTGCACAATAATGGGGAGACATAGCCACAAACAGCGCTTGTAGCTAAGCCAGCACTCAAACTGCCAAGTAAAGAGGTGGTTCCAGTCATCCATGCTTTTCTAGTCACTTCATGCTTCTGAAGACAGCTAAATAGGCTCTGAGTTCATGATCTGCAGAAACAAATCAAACTGGACTTCAGGCTTAACAGTGGTGATAGTGGTGCCTCCTCTACTGCTCAGACAGCTGCTAGATGAAAAAAATCAGTGATTATAGGACATGTATACTGATTTATTGAGCCTTTGGAGTGCTCTGCAGTGCTGGGAGAGCTCTGTCATAGCCCTGTTACCCACAGGTTTAGATATTGCCTCTTCAAGTGCTCAGGGTGATGCAATCTTTGGTCTATCTTCTCTCGATTATTTTGTTAGAAGAGGTTCTTGAGGAAAGATGCTTTTCAAAACTTGTCCCCCTATAAAGTACATCCTCTTCTTAGTGCCAAACGAGAGTACATTTGGACAAAAGTTGTCAGGATGCTGGGGAACTGGTGTGAAAGAAATTGGAAGATAGGAAAGAAGAGTCAGGGGGAGGAGGGCATGAATTCAATAAAAATACCATTTATTCAGCAAAAAGGGTCTAATGCTTGAAAGGATGAAGATCCAGGGGCAGCTCTCATTCAAGGGTTTATTCCAATTTTTCCTTACAATCCAGAGATGAATACCATACCCTCTCTGCTTTTAAATCACCCACTTACCCTGGCAGAAGTGGTGACTGCTGCTGCCCAGGACAGGCTTGGGGTGCCCGAGGGGCTGGGAATTCTTGTGCTGAATGCAGGGCGTGCCCTCCTCAGAGCAGGGTGTGGGGCTGGCCTGGCTCTCTGGTAACAGTGAGGCATCTATTACCACACACTGAGAAACCATATGCTTTATAAATCCTTTTACAGGCCTGCTTCTGATGCTCACACCAGGAATACTGGGCTCTGCTGTGCTCTCACCAGCAAGAACTTTAATGGGCTTTTTCTCCTGTCTGACTGCTCATTTGACAATTTATCTCAATGGTTTCTTGGCATCTTTGCTGTGTTCTCATGCCAAATCGACTAATACCTGCTCAAAGTTGGCTTTTGACCTTGCTGCCACAAATTCAGCATCTATGAATGACTAATCGAACGCTGGGTACCAGGTGTGAATGTCAGTGTATGCTACAGTGAATCCATGGCAGTCAAGCTGGTATAATTCTGCTTGTCATGGATGGAAAGATAGGGGGGCATGGCAGCTGGGGAGGATGGGTTGCTGTTTGCTGTTCTGCTTGCTTGGCTGAGATGGAGCAAGATGTTGCTGATATGAGCATCAGCTGGTTAAAATACTGAAGTCTGAATTTAAAAAAAAAAAAAAAAGAAATCCAGACAGCATTCCCTATTGTTAAAGCTTTGTTCCCTATTGTTAGAGCTTTGTTCCTTATTGTTAGGGTTTTGTGATGTTTAATTAGCAGTCTCATTAAACTGTTAGAAGTTGATATTGCCTGTATAGGGTTTGTCCTAGGAGTTAGGAGTGACTGCCTCTGGTGTTTTCTTGCAGGCTCTGTTACCTGATATTCCCACATATCAGGATGTGGAAAGTGATACTGAGATCTCCTGTAAATCAAGCTTTAGCAAGGCACTATTGGAGCTCTAACCAAGAGCTTGCTGTTACTATTTTATAACCTTAACCATAGAAACAAAACCTCTGGGATGCTGTTGTTACTAGGCTGGGTGACAGGGTAATGGTGGCTCTCAAATTATTTTAGTGTTTTATTAGTGTTTTATACTAAAAGGTTTCTACAAATGGAGCCTCTTGAAAATATCCAGTTATGACAATTCTAAATGGGGAAAACTACACATTCTTTAGGTTTGTGGCTTGGATGTGAGAGAAGCAGAAATTATTCCAGCCCTGCACATGATTCCAAATGCTTCCACTTTCAGGCTGGGAATATCCACAGGAGAATTATCTCTGAAGTAATTTGAATATCTATTACAATTCCTGGATTTCACATGAATTTTGATATAGGTTCCGACAGATATGACCAGCTGGAATCAGCAAAGTGCTGGATTAGTCCTTTTGTTATTAAATTTTGCAAAACCTGTCATTGTAACAAGCTTAGTTTCTGTTTCTTCACTCTCTCTGTGCATGACACTGATCACTTGCTGCATGTTCTCTGTAGTTTTGTCCTCTGAAAAATGTTTCTATGTAGCTAAGAATTCTTTTAATGAGAGAAAGGGAGACTTAAGGATAGAGGAAGATCAGTGGCCGTTCTCAGACTAACGTGATTGCTGAAAGCATTGACAGACACAGCCTTTGATCTGGTTATCTGAGAAGTTTTCTTTTGCAGTGCTGAACATGGTAGTCTGACTGTTCCTGGTTCAAGCAGTTTGTAGTCTATCCCATTATCTAAGAGAATACTCCTTTAATAGCTTAATTCTTTATAGAAACCATAATTAATTTCTTCTTAAAACTTCATAGACTAATTGCCTAACTTTTCAGCAACTTAGGAATGTCTGTCAGGTTTTGTTAACTTTCAGTCCTAAATCTGTGCCTTTCACTTGAAGACATTTTTAGATTTCTTCTTGCTGCAATCCTGTGCAAGTTTAAAATCGTAAACCTTTCTCTAGGAATCCATAAATACAAGTGTGCCATGTTATTTCTGGAAACATAAAATTTGAAGTCTGAAGGGAGAAGGGGAAGAGAGGAGATGTTGAGCTCCTCTGCCTTTGCAGTGAGCCCTAGGAGGCAACTCCCAGTGGTGAGATAAGGGAACAGAGTGTGGGAGGGTCAGAGATTCCATTTTCATCTTGTTGCCTAGTCTGGAAAGGTCAAGGCTTTGCTCTTTGCTGGCTTCCTATATCCTCAGAATGAAATGCTGGGCAAATTGTCCCTTCCCTGTCATGGGCATGTGGGATTAAGAGAGGGAGACTTGTCTTCCTTGCTGCTTGTAGAGCTGGGATGCTGGTCCCAGCAGTTCATGGAAGTTGATGCTCTTGTAGAAAGACAACCATAGATTGAAAGCTGTCTCTGCTGCTTTCTCTTTCTATTTTCTCTGTTTTCAGAGAGGATAAACCTGTGCTTGCCCTTTTTTCTTTCCTTGCTTTTTCTCTTAATGCTGTTATTTTCAGCCTACTCTGCTCTAAGCAGGTAACCTGGCTATAGAGTGAAAAAAGATTCCTTCTTTAGCATGAAAATGATACTTCAACTTCTACTGTAAAATGCAGGTATTGTTTCTACATGTGAATATAATATTAATATAACTGAGGTGAAAAAGCATCATTGCTATGAATTATAGGAACTTCTTCAGCTTCAATTTACCCAAGTTATTGAATGTAATTAATTAAAGGAAGTCTCCTCATTACTCTCTAAAAGAGTATCAGCTATGCAGATTTGAGGTATGATGAGATAGTCATGTAGCAATCTAAAATTAAGATATTTTAACATCTTTAAAGAGCACAGAAATGCTATGAAATGTAGTTCCACAGAATCACCAGGGAAACATTCAGCATCTTTCACAGCAGGGATGACAGACCATGTTAAAACTTGCTCGGGGACTGTTTCTGACTCTGAGCAATGAGATCACTCAGGATACACACAGTGTGAGTTAATTTGGTAAACAGTTGATAAAAAGATTAGCCAAATTGCTGATAGTCTTTCTGTTGTCTTCAGTGTGGTGTGCTTAACATTCTGTGCATGGTGGTTATATTGTCACTAGGTGGCTATGAAAGAGTTGAGGTCACACTGAACCAAACCAACTGTGACATTTTTATTTAGCTACAATCTCAGAAATCATCAACCACTGTAAATTAATGTCTATTTTTGTTATTTAAAGAACAGTTTCGAAAGGCAAACTTGTCACATACGAACTCTGAAATAATTGAAAGTACTATTTGGAAAGGCTTTTCTGTAATTTAATTAAAGCTCACCTACCTCACGGAAGAAGAGTTTATTAAAGCAAGCTTGATTTAGCTAAGTATAACTCCTTGGTAATACCACTTACAACTTTAGAAGTGGCAAGACCTGTATCTTTTAATAGGCTGGGTAATAAACTTGTATAGATATGCACAAAACTACCAGGATCAGTCATTTTAATAATTGCTTACAACTGAAACAGCTGACTGGTTCCTCTGCTGCTGTTTCAGATGGCTGCAACTGGAATGTTTTGTCTAAGTGCTTGTAAAATATGACAGATTTCACAGCTCACAAGTTTGGAACAGCAGAGTTCCAGCTGTGGGCAAGTCCTGTGGATGCCATTCTGAAACTCCATGAAATTAAGGTAGAATTGAAATGAATGGATGCTGAGTAGACTACAAGATGAGTAAATCTATAGGATGGTTGGGGTGCTAGAGTACAAATGATGCGGCCATACATCATGCTTTACTGTGGTCTATGCAAAGAAAAGTTTATTGAGGGATTTGTTATGCAAATAAAATGTCATAAGAGCTGGCACTTCAAAGGCCTGTGCATGCATTTGCCATATAATTGCCTGGAGAAAAAGGCTGTTTTGCATGTTGAGCCTTTATTTGCATTTGGAGGATTAGCAGACTGTTTACTTTACTACCCTTAGCCTTTAAGTGCACTTAAGCTGCTTTTCGAAGAGAGCTGAATTTATTCAGTGTAACTTCTTGATTGACATAGCAAGAGGAGGACATCAACCAAACGTGCAGGACCTTGCAGCAAACAGCTTGTTTCCTCTGCAACCTTGTAACGTGTAATGGAACCAGTGGATTTGAGTTTAAAAAAAAAAAAAATACAGATTATTACTAGCATTACAGATTTACAGAGGAAAAAAATGTACATAGATGAGGATAAAGATTAGAGCTGACAGAATAATGCTTTTTCCCTGTTAACTTTATCATATCTTAAAAATATTCAGTGCATATAATTTATTTTCATTTTCATTATCTTCCCAGCTTAGGTGACATGCTCAGCTTCCAGCAAAGTTAATGGAAATCTCAGTGCTGACTTCAGAGGACTCTAGGTCAGACTCTAAATGACAAAGAATGAGCCCCAAATATTTATGCATATTTATGAATTGAGTGAAAATTTGTTAATGAAATGTTCATACACGCTTCATTCCAGGCTGGCTGAGCATTCATCTCAAAAAGCACATAAGGGCTTTTCTTTTAGTGTTCTGTTAAATGCTGACCAAAAAGTCAATGAGATTTTCCTGGAATGAGGCTTTTGGGATTTGGGCAGTATTCATGTACACAAATCTTTAATATTTATTGGTAAGGATTGATGCTTACACGATGAACAGGCACTTTATGCATGAAAGGAGATGTATAACTTACAGCTTAATCCCAGCCATGCTCTTTATTTCTGATGTCACACACCCTGACCAGCCGTGACTGTTCCTCAAGACAATCCCAGGATGTCCTTATTGCTTCCAACCTGCCCATTTTTCCTATGAAACTTGAGTAAAAAGAGACACTTGACTCTGTCAGTTTAACAACAGATTGGCTTATTTACACTAATTCAAGGCTCTTGCAATATGCGAAGGAAGCTTGTGGCAGCTGGTGGGAAAGCTGAATCCTTGTGCTCTAGGAGGCCCCATCTTCCAGGCTGAGCAGGTGCTGTCAGGAGATATCAATCACTGTGCCAAAACACCTTGACAGTGTCTTCTTGACTGTCTTTTTCAGAAGCAAGAATTGGATTAGATATGACAAATGGATCTTTCCTACGGAAGGACTGGTGTCCTTTAGCCTGTGCAAGTACAGTTCTTTTGTCTGTGTGATACATAGTCTGACGACAATGGATTATGAATTTTCCCCCTTCATCGAACATGGAAACAAATGAGCTTTTTCCCTCTCTTGTCCTTCTAAACTTATTCACTAAACATTTAATCAAACTACTTATATTTGCATCTTTCTACTTTTCTCACTTTGAGGCTCTGTTTCAAAATGTCCCTTGGCATCAGGACTTGATTTCAGCCTCCTCTCTGGTTTAATAGTGAACACTGCAAAAATGAATGTATCTGTACTTCAGATGCACAGGTGAGAAAGCATTTTCACACAAAGCAGAATTGGGGCTGACTGGGATGGAGAAGGTCACTTCTCAGCCTTGCTATTACCTGAGGTAGTTTGTGTCTAAATTATCAGCACCTAGCTGTGGAACTCACTATTGCATTAGCAAATTACTTTTAAAAATAGAGATAAGCCTTTGCTTTTGGACACTGTAGCTTCATTCCTTCTGTGCACACACTTCATCATACCTGGACCAGGCACTGATTCTGTCCTAATTTGGTCCCTCTTTAAGAGACAGGAGACATGATCTGTGCAATTTTGCTGAGGATTTGACTGTTGTGGTAAGGTTAAGAAGTAGAGCCATTTTGGCTTCACAGCAGGGCATTCACCTGAGAGTTGGTGACTATTAATTCTTCTCTCTTCAATATGAATTTTTATTATATTAACTTAGTTAATTGCTTGTACATTATTCTTTTCCCTAGAGACTTCTCTCTGCCAATCTTCAATTAAAAGCAAAATTTGCAGTGTTCCTTGCTAGAGACCTGGAGGAAAAGCCCCTTGGATTAGGCTTGTGAGACAGAATGGTTCTGTTTGAGCAGCCCTTACTGAAACATGGCCAAAATCATTCCATTCACAACCTCCTCTGGTGTTCCTTGCATGTGAACACTGGTAGTACTATTGGCCTGCACTTTGTAATTTTGTGCTTTCAGCACAAGGATTGGCAGAGCAGATGACTTCTCTGATTGCTATAATTTAATAGGTTCCGGATAGATGGAGCAGCTGCTTGTTTGCGCATCAATTCTGTACTTTTACCAGTCATTAAGTGTGCAATTAAGAACATGCTTTTGGATAAACTGATGATGCTTGTGCCCTTGGTACCCCCTGAACACCTCAGAACAGATGTCTGTTGTCTAACAGGAGTGAATCCTTTGTTTAAATATAAACTGAAGTTGTTGCAAGTGGAACAGATTTGAGAAATGAAAAAAGTCATCTTTAGCTATCAAAAAAGCCTTTTATTTTCTGTGGTCAAGAAGGGAAGGGCTTGTGAGAAGAGGGACAAGTTTTGTAACCTGATATCTTCCCATGTGCTGTTGATTCCCCCAGCACAGTTGGTTTAAAGCCCAGGCAGTTTTGTGCCTGCAGCAGTTGTTTTATGGATGCAGGATACTGGCCCTTTAGCAGGTACAGCCTTCTGGAAATCCCACTGCCATCCTGTGTAAAAATGGCCTGCAAAGCCAGAGGGAACGTGCTGAAAGGGGTTAAACCTAAAGCCATTCCTGTTATGGTTAATGAATAGCTAGAAGTTTTTCTTTCTAGACTTGGGAATGAACCTTGAGTAAGTTTCTCTTCAAACCATGATCATCTCACCTGAACTGAAATGCCAGAGTCCAGCAGCAACTGCACCAGCCATGTCATCACATTCTGAGTGGGATCCACCTCTCTCTGGGAGGTGACAGAGCATCCTGATTGCTGTTCCCAATGGCTGAATGCAATTACTTTCCTATTTTCAGCAAGTTAGGAATTACTCTTGATCTGGCCCTTGTCACCATCTGTGCCCTGGTTTGGGTTCATTATTTAGGTGTGCATTCAGCAATTATCACACCCTGACCAACAGCACACAAGAGTTTGAGAAAGAAGGGCTTGTTGCTTTGGTGACCTACTGAATCTCTTACAGGTGTACTCATCCTTGGAAGGTTATCCCTGCCACTTCAACAGGAGCACAGGAACACCAGGGCATGTTCTGTGACATGATTAATAGATATGTGAATAGCACCCCATGACTTATGATATCATCTCTTTTGTTTTGCTTCAAAATTACCTTCCGCTGCTCTGGAAGGGCAATGTTTCCCTGTGTAGTTTATAACTCTCATAAACAACTCCTACCAGCATCTTTGCTGTCATGTCCTGTCTCTCACCTTCTCTTTGTACCTGTTTGTAGTTGGTGATGTGAAGCTGTTCCTGTAAAGTCTCAGTATGGGCTGAGCTGTGAAATCCCAGGGCTCTGCAGTGAGAGCATCGATCTTCTGCTGAGTCATCTGTGATGACAGAAACTGGAGTTTTACAGACATGCAGAGTCACTTTTGCTGACTTATTCATTTTAATTTAGCTGAGTTTTATTTGTTCTGGTCACTGTTATTCAAGGTGCTAATATTTCTTGAAGGGAAATAAGAGCAAGAGCAGCTCTTCAGGCTTAGCATTAGAAATAGCAAAGGTGAACTCCAGAGAAATATCTCTCTGACTTGCCTGTGCCTGTACTTTGTTTAGAGCAATCAGGATTCTACATGCTTATGGTGCTCAGTAATTTGAAATGCAATGCAGTGTGTGAACATATCCCTGTGATTCTTCTGCAAAATCAAAACATGCATTGACAGTCCTTTCTTTGTGGAGTATGAATAGGTTGGAAGTGTTCAGATTCCTCTTGAAAACTGTAATGTAGCAATGTTTTTTCTCTTTAGTTACATTTTCATTGATACTCATGTTTGTAGCTACCCAGCTTATTTCAAAGCTTGTCACACAGTTGAGTCGGAAAAAGTAGTAGAGGTGCTATGTGCTGACATGAGATTTGTTTGCATCCCCTTTTGTTGTCATTACCTGCCTTTGTTCAGCAGATGCATTTGGAGTTGAGACAGGCTTTGAGTTTTCTCGCTGTCATCTCTGCCTCAAGTTTTCTTTCTGCTCTTCAGTTCCTACTTCCAAGGTGTCCTTGCCTTCCAGAGTTAGGGGATGACTTGTATTGATGTGAAGGGATTTGGAATTAGTGTTAATGGTATCTAGTCCTGTGAATTTCCTGTGCTTCAGTGCACTTTTTAGACCCCAACTATGCACTGTGGCTCCTCTTTAGCTGGGCTTCCCAGTTTCCCTTTTCATGGTGTGCTCCTGGTTTCTCTATTCTTTGTACTTGTCCAGCAGTCAAGGAGAAGCTTCAAGTTTACTGTGACTGGAAGAACACATTCTGACAATGAAATTCCTTTTTTGTTGAATTTATTTGAAGCTGGCAGTGTGTGCCTTGAACACACATGGAATGTGACACAAGATATTCTTAGCTTTAGGGTGCAGGACAGGAATACAGTAGGGTAATTTTAGATCATAGAAAATTTCCCTAGGATTGCAACTGATTAAAAACCTTCTGAATGCACATCCTTCTCCATGCTCCAGTGTTATCTTCATCTATTTTTGAAGGCAACTACAAGGTGGAATTAAAGATTGAGGAGAGTAGCACACAGGTGAATGACAACTCACTAGAGTGTATTTAAACCAGAAAATATTCCTCAGATAATTCATTCTGGCCATCCATAATTAAAGGGTTCTTTCACAATATCTCTTTTGTGACAAATTAGAAGTAATATTTCTAATGGACAATTAACAAAAAAGCTTGTTGACTGACCACTAGAACTTCAAAGTAAGATTCCAGCTTTGGTTACTAAAACATTTATCTGGAGGAAGGAATTGATTATTCTAAATTGCATTCAGACTGCAACTTCACTTTTGCTGTATTGCCTGAATTTGCCTTTTTAAATTTCTGTAGGTGTTCATCCTATACAATCTTAATGCATCATCCATGCTTGGTATAGCAATAAACAGAGCTGGCAGTACAACATATTTTGTAAAACCATAAATATTTTTATCTGTCTGGGGATGGGAATGTAGTTATAACTAAGACAGCAATGAAAATTTTATTTACTCAACAGAAGTGATTCCAGGCTTAAACAGAGTCCTGATCTTCAATTTCTGTGTTCATGACGCATATTTAACCTTAAGGTTTAAATAAAACAAGTTTTTCTCCTAATTGCTAGCAGTGGGAAGTGTAACTTCTCACAAGATTCAGCAAAGAGCATTTGATTGTAAATTTTAAAGCTCAGGTCAAAGTACTTTTAACATGAGTTTTCATGGGAAATAATTTCTTCAGGAAAGTGTTAGAGAATTTATTGGCTTTGCTTTGCCATTCCGTTATGACCCCAAGTTCTAAAGATTTTTTAAATTTTTTTTTCTTAAGCAATCAATACAGACACTCTTGAATAGCCAGCAGGGAAAGAAAACTTGGAGAGCTTTAACTGAACAGCTCTAAATTTTGATCTGTTGGCTGCCTGGAAATTCCTATTTGTACCTTCATAAGATGTAGAGCTAAGGAATGTTGTTCTGACAAAACCTTAATCAAATCAGCATATTCCCACAAAAGAGCTGCATTTTAACAGCTGTAGATCATTCAAAAGGAAATGAAAACCTAATAGCAATTCTAATTGCATGGTATATGATAGATGTGAATGGTTGCTGAGATGAAGATAGCACAGATGGAGCATCCCCATGACCTTCCCTGTGGGTTCATTCAAAACATGCAGTCCAAAACATTTCTTCCTTTAATTTAGATATCAGAGAAAAATGCTAATATTGCTTAGTTGGCTGAGAAATTGGAGCCAATTTGAGCCAAACTTGGTCCATCGTTTTTCTCATTGTGAGCCAATCCCTGTGTCAGTAGGAACACTACCAGGCTTTAATTCCAGAAGCCCAGCTAATTTTCTCCTGTAGAAGGATTTAAGTGCTTGTAGCCCAGTATGTACTTTAACCCTTTGGCTGCTACTGCTTCTTTGGTGTTTTTTCAGATGTGAATACATGGAAAGATTATGCCAACAAATGAGAGAATGAAGCACTAAAATATGTCACAGGAACGGATTAAAACCTAGCATAAAAATATATTGCAGTACTCAGTGTCCAGTTAATATCACTGTGATTGTATTAACACATAATACCTGCTATTAATTCAATTTTATCCTACTGCTCTTCCTTGAAGGCAGGAACAGAGTGACAGCCTGTAGTGAAAATCAAGGAGAGAATCTGTTTGAATAGTTCAACTTTTGTCTTTTTTTTTTAACATCAGCTTCAAATGGAGACAGCAGCTGCAGGATTGCTTGAACCATTACAAAATGTTGGTGCTGATTCAAAGGACCTAGAAATTACTATTGTGTTAAAAATGGTCTTGCTGAAGCTTTCATGTCAGTAGGAAAATGCTGAAGTGGATTTGAGTCCAGGTAATGTAGGACTCCCACTATCATGAAATCTCAGGTCACAGCTTAGAGTGCACAACAAGAATTCTGATATTTCTAGATTAGGACTTGTTTGGGTTTTGTTGTTTTGTTTTGGTTACTTTTGTCTAATGGCTGCTTAGTCTGGTTCACTGCCAAGTCCATTATGTGGGAGAGAAATTTGTGAATAGCTCCCTTTTTCCTGTGAACCCAACTTAAGTAGTGTGTCCAGGAGAATAAGAGGGAAATTTCATTAAAAATTAAAGATTCCCTTTTCATCCTTGCTATTTTGAAGTTACAGGTTGTATTTTAGGCATAGATTGCATCTACCTTAAAATAACATGAACAAAGATAAATAATGTAGCGATGAACAATCTTAAACAAGAAACTAAAGTATCTTTCTTTGTTTCCTGATGTATACTTTATGAAACTTTGATTAATGTGGCTTTGTAACATCTAAGCAAGTTCCCTGTATTTTACAGAAGGGTGAGGGTGGCTGTGGAAACCAAAGCAATTCATTTTCTTCGGCAGGAGCTCCTCCAGTTGCCCTTCAAACCTGGTACATCAAAAAGCACAATGCTCCTAACAGATCTGAGTAGAATCTCCTTGCTTTGCAGTGAGGAAATCCTCACAGCAAATTCTGTATGTGATTTGAATGAATTAGGGCGTGATGGTATCCTCTACATGTCTCATGAAAGAGTGACCTTCATCTGCTCCTGCCTATGGATCCATGGAGGAATCACAATCCTAACGCTCCCTTTGATCTCCCCAGTGTGTGCCTGTGGGAATAGAGCAGCTGATCGCTGCCCTGTGATACAATCTGCTCTGTGTGCCAGCGCTTTCAAAGGCTTCTTTGTCATCTCTCTTGTAATAAGATGGTTATGAACATTTCAGAACACGAGTGAGAGGGTAGTAAAAGCACAGGAAAAGGAATATTAGACTCTATACAGCTTATAATTAAAATCCTAGAGAGCAATAGCTGTGAAGTGAGTAAAGAAACGTACAATAAAAGCAGGCAAACAAAAAACTCCACTTGATCCTAGAAAGCACAAAGGGAGGCTGCTTCATATGCAAGGCTTTCTATTTCAAGTCACCTTATCGCCGAGACAGCTTTCAGTTTAAGATGACAAACACAAAGCCCAAAGGAATTCTTTGCCCACTCTGAGGGAGAGACAAGCCTTCCATGCAGATGCCTGGCGTGTTTGAGCTCTGTCCCACACTGAGCAGTTCTACAGTTTTATACCTCACTGCTATTTTATGATACTTCCAAGGGATTAACTTGACAGGGTGAAAACCAGCAAGATGTATATTTGAATAGAGATTAAAAATACAACACAGAGCATTCTATTCTCCTGTCAACAATTTCAAGGTGAAAAGACCAACAACACATCAAGTAATAAAAACCACTTTGCAGAGGTTAGCATAATGTAACCAAGGAAAAAGGGAGAGAATGAAGAAAAGAGCAAAACATCTTTGGTATGCTTGAAGCATTAGAGCTCTTAGCTGTGGTCTGAAGATCAATAAGGCAGAACATTCTTTTTGTTATGTATTAATACTGTGTGAGCAGCAAGCATAGTAACTACTAGGATCATGTGACTACTGCATATTTTTCCACTTTGTCAAGATGAATTCAGTTAAAATTTCATTTTGTAAGGTGCATATAGTTAAAACTTTTGAGTCAGTGATGAGATGTATAAACCTTCTTGCATAGCACCCTAGAAAAGAATAGAGGAGCTTGTTTTTACTTTTTGTTGCCCAAGTCACAAGCTGAAACATTTTTGTAATGTAGAGTGGTGGGACACTGATGGTGAAGTGTAAGAGATGTGTAAATAAAGGAGTTTCTGAGATTAGTTGCATTGAGATAAACTTCCAAAGTTAAATGGCACAGAGGGTTCCATATTCCCTTTTTCAGATGTGCTTTTTCTGCTCAGTGCATGAAGTCAATCTTTACTCTGACTATCCATTACCAACAACAAAACCAATTAAGGGGTGTATTTTCAGTAGAAATGAGAAACTTGACTTTTTAAAAAAGACATAAGTTCATGCTTTAGTGCATGTATTCAAAAGTAGTTTAATAATAATACACCAAAAATAATACTTTCTGTGGGGCTATTGAAATCTAATATTGCAAAGCTATTTTTTTCTAGAGTCTTGACAGCAGTTAAGATTGCTGTGCTGGCAAAGTGGGTCACATCTGTTACCTAAGTTGTGCAATTTCTCATCACTACTCATAGTTGTTTGAA
This sequence comes from Entomyzon cyanotis, assembly GCA_024500445.1. Classification (NCBI taxonomy): domain Eukaryota; kingdom Metazoa; phylum Chordata; class Aves; order Passeriformes; family Meliphagidae; genus Entomyzon; species Entomyzon cyanotis. The sequence continues at coordinate 3,997,667 of JAKEPQ010000743.1, read as the reverse complement.
TTGCACTTCAAGACCTTGTCTACATCTGTCTGCAGCCTTGCTTCTGTTACAAAAACACTTAAAAGGGAAGTAAAGCCATTATCGGTTAAATAAGACATAAGAAGACATAGTCTTTTGTAAATTTGTATTAAAATGATTCTGTGTATGAAAAAAAATCATGGGTTTGACAGGTGCATTAAAGCTAAAATATGTTTGCTAAGGTTAAACAGCAAAAAGTCACATTATTGCTACTCATGATAGAGCTATGGAACTAAGAATTCATCACCAAGTTAAGGAGATCACTTGCTTTTTGAAAATCAGTTTGAAGCCATTCTGTTGCATGGGCATTTGAAGCAATAATAAAACTGTAAAGCTAGTGACCAAAGAATGAGGGTTTCTATACAGCATTTCATAATAAATTTGAGGGTGACCTTGCACAAAGGATGTGTCACTGGTCTTCCTGTGCAGCTGTGTGAGTCTATAATGAAGCTCCTAAATGTTTCTGCTGCAGCAGAGTTGGGCTGATAATAAATCCAGGATGTAGGCTGATGGGGGATGATCTCTTAAATAGCATCCTTTAATGTGTTCTTCTGTGATTTCTTGTGGACTGTCCCAAAGCTCTTCCATTGCAGAGTGGGATAAGGTGGTGTTACATTAGCAGCTGATGACTTCTCCAGCACCAGCAGCCAGAACTCTTTTATCTTGTTTCCCCTGTCTCTGCCAAAGCCATCTTTTTGCGCCGTGAGTGATCCAAGAGCTGATTAATTCATGTTTGCGATGCACTTGAAAGATTATCAAAGGCAAAGTGTGACAGAAGAAACAATTTTATTTTTATTCCAGACTGTTGGCAGAGCTTGTGAGCTCTCTGTGCCGGAGCTTTGGTGCTGTTTGTTTTGAGCACAACCCTTCAGTTGTCATCCCGTGTGCGCACGGCGAGTGCCGGCGCGCTGCTCTCACACAGCTCTTCCCTTGCAAATGAGATTCATCTCTGCTCCCTTGGAGCAGCAGTGACAGCACCAAACACCTCGTGGCAACGCTGATTTGATTTTTTTTTTCTTGTAAACAGCCAAGAAGTTCAATCAACATTTTTATTTCAGTTGAGGCCTCAAGGAGTTTTCAGCGGAGAATGAACTGGTTCAGCTGGTGCCCTCCGTGGTGTCTCTGTAGATCTGAAATGGGAACTTCTATCTCAGTCTTGTGACTGGAATACATACAGCTTTTAATCTTTTAATCAATGTTCAATGTCTTTCTGAAGACTGCACTGATGGTCTAGCCAATATATATCTGGGAGAGTTGGAGATCAACACACTTAAACTGTGATCCTATTTCAAGTCCAGAATTTCTAGCTTGAAATTCTAGCCTGTAGATCTTGTTAAGATTACAGATTAAGGTCTTGAACCTAAACACAGTGGAGTTCAGGGGAGTATTTTTATTGAGTTTGACAGGCATAAAATCAGACCTGTTCAGAACATGACAAATCACACTTGTAAATCTTTGTAGATCAGTATCATTCATTCCTTATCTCCTGTGAATGTCTCCTCATTATTTCCATTGTCAAAACTTGAAGCTTTTCATTTTCAGCCCTCTTCTCTTGGGTTGCGTCTTGATAGAACATCTGCAATTTCATTAAATCCCTGTCATCTTCCCATTTCAGGCAGTGAAAATAAAACCAGAGGGGAACTGAATGTTTTGCTACGTTCAGTATGTAGCATCAGGATGAAAGATCCCTGTAAACTCTTGGTTTTTGAATGTTGTACTTCTGTTTATAAGCACAGTAAATTCTCAGTGTGATAGATCTCAACACTTCAGGCTTGTGGGATAAAAGATGCATGTGTTGGGAGGAATGATTTATCTTAAAACCCAAAAGCTGTAGATGATCTCTAAGTGCCACTAATGCATTTGAAAGCCACTATTGCAGTGATTATATCTAAAGCAAATTCTTGTAACTCTCCAGTGACATCTGTTACCTGTTTTGAAGCTGTCATGTGAGAACATGTGAGTACACTGGGCAGACTTCGAGCAAGTGCTGCTTTTCAGGAGGAAGTGAGTTCAAGAAACTGGGAAATGTCAATGTAATTTCAGAGCAGTGACTGCTGTCACCATGGGCTGAGCATATCCACATCTCCAGCTCGTGGAAGGCATAACCTCCCTCATGTTTGTGCTTACTCTGAGTGTGTTAAGCCCAAATTATCATCTAGAAATAACAGGAGTTCTTCAATTTTATGGACTAACATCTTTTATCATCTCTCTTCACCTCTTTCAAATTCAAACCTGCTGTTTCATTACTAAATTATTTCCTACTCCCTCTTAATCTCTTGAAAATAATCTTTCAAGATCAGCCTGGCAGCAATACTGAGCAGAAGCCTGGCCTCTGGGAGGGCTCCTCACTTTCTCTGGATTTCTGCATGCTTCCTACCCAGATCTGGCTGCTTTTGTAGTCTCCAAATTTCCCTGTTTTATTAGATCACAAAATAAAAACAGTGGATAAAATTGATTTAAATACATTCCAATGCCACACTGGTGGTCACGTTACAAACGATGTTGTAATTTCAGTCCCCAATAATTGCATTCCATGCATGGTACTGTCCACTCATCCTGTATGAAGGTTAAAATTGAGTCAAAAATCACAAATGCATGTCTGTCATCTGGCAGCATGATAGAGCTCATCTGATGTACAGGTTCAACTTTTTAGTGCTCCTGCTGTCCTTAACATTTGGATTTAGTCCAATTTAGAAACAGCAAATGTGTTATTCACTGCAAAAGCCCAAAAGTCCTGCAGAGGCAACTCATGCTGAAGTAAAATGTTTGCTTGGCTGGAGTGGCACTTAGATATTTAGTAGGACAACACTGGCAAACTTCACACTGGCTTGGAGTGTTGGAATGAGTACACAGAATTATACAATAATTCCACAGTGTTATCCAGTTATGTTAAACCTTTCTGAGGAGAAAAACAGACTCTCTCACTTTCAGGGTGGAATCCAGCTAAAAACTTTGGTTTCTGTGTGTTGTGAATTTTTTTTTTTTTTTAGATGGCTTTCAGCCTGGCTTGGAATGAAAATAAATCCATCTATTAATGTGCATCTTAAAATACTTATATGACATTTTGAGGTTTTGTGAGATATTCCTACTTGCATTATAGCCAACTTTTAGTTCTGTTTTTTGATTTATTGTTGAAAATGAATGCATTGAGGCACTCATGAATTGATGTAGAAATGCATCAAAAAATAAAAAGCAGAATTCCTGTCCAACTGTCTCTTGACAAAGTTCTTTAACAGTTTTTTGTGTAAGTTTGCTTGTGGAGATATTCTTAAAACACTGGAAAATGTGCATTTCCTTCTTAAAATCAGGTAATCCTCAACAGCACTGATGAAACTGGTAGACACCAATTACTGTTTGGCTCACAACAGAAGATACCTGAGACCTTTAACTGAAATATTTTAAGCTTTCATAGCTACCATAATTCCAGGTTTCTGGCTACATGAAGAGAAAAAGTTATTTTCTTCAAACAAAATGGCTTTCAAAAGATGAAACTCTGACAGGTCCTAACCATAGATGGGTGGCTCATAATAATTTGTGGTGTGTCCCAAACCTTGTAACGTCATAGTTTACTCCACTAATTCCTACTGATCTATGGCAGTAGGCTGCGCCAAATAGATCATTCTAAATTTCAAATCTATCTTTATACTTGCCTTGTTAAAAAGAGGAGTTGGAATTAATCATGCTCTCCTTCAGTGCTTGTTAATAACCCCAGATACCTCTGAGTCTTCAGCTGAATTCTCTCATTTCAAATTCGCAGCCCTGCCTAACCTCAGGCTCTGCTCCCAGTGTCAGCTTTACAGCTGCTCTAAGTTGCTATAACTGTCCTACTGAAGCTGCAGTTGTGTTTATTTACAGCAGCTTCCTGTTCTGGCTCACAGTTTCCAATATTGCAGAATAGAGCAGAAAACAAACAAAAAATAAAGCAACGTGAGCAGACATCCTCTGAGGTAACTGGCGTTTTTTTTTTTGAAGTAAAATTTTAAGGACTTAGACCATCTGAGAGAAAGGTGTGGAAGGCTCTTGGTTTTAACAATATTTACAAGAGGATGGAGTGAGGGTTTGGAGGTTGGTTTTGGGGAGGAAGGAAGGTAACTACTTGAGCTTTCATTACTCAACACATAAAAATGTGTAGCACATAGCCTCTACCTCTTCAGAAATGCAAAACTAATTACATCTTAATTTGCATATCAAAGCAAATTACAACCTAATGAAACATTTGCCTGCCAAACATTTCTTTATCTTAATGAACAGAAAAAGAATACCTATTATAGCCTGATTAAAATGTCTTTGTACTTGTCCAACAGGTTACACTCTGTATATATAAGAATATTGTTTCACCATTTTACTGGCAATGTGAACAAAACAGATTCTAATTTACAGCATAAATTTTATTGTTTGTATCCAAAGATGTAATAACTGATAGGGAGAATGTTTTGGATTTTCATTGGCAGCAGACGAGAGAAACAATTTAATTTTGAACAGATATTAATTATTCTGTTTTGAATCCTATATTATAAAATAATGCTTAGAATCTGAGAAATCCGAACTCTTAATTCATACATTACTGCAAGTATATACCATGATTACTTTTTTCCCCAATGATATTCATCTTGTGAAACGCCCCTCAGTGAAACTTGAGTGAACTCAGACATAAAAAGAACTAATACTAAAAGCTAATTCCATAGGGAAAAATTTCTTTAGCCCATGCTACAAAACATTTATGGAATACACAAAGGTTACTACAACTTTGCCTATAAATACAGTGTCATAAATCTGTTGTACTGTGAGTACATATATTTGGGGTGAATATATTTTATTTACTCAGTTTAGAAGTCTACACAATGTAGCTGTTTTGGATTATCCTCAGTACTCTTTAGTAATTAACCAAAAGCTAAAATAAATTTATTGAACAGAACTGTTCTTAATACAAATGTTAAATCATTTCCCCCTAGAGTAATTGTACCTGAATAGATGCAACTGTGTAACATGAGCCATAAAAGGAGATAAAGCAGCAACATAATGTACAATTTCTTAGTGCATAATGGTAACTCTGAATAACACATGCTCCAGGAAGAAAAGTAATTTAAACTGTATTACAACTAATGTCATATTTTAAAATGGAAACTATCCATCATGTGTTGAGAGAAAGTGTTGGTGAACTACCATATGTCTAAGGGATGTACTTAAAAATTCTTTTAGGAATTCATTAAAAATAAATTGATGGACTTGCTTTCAGGACATTGTGATAAATTGTAAGTGACAGATACATGCATGTCCCTCCTCATGGTGTGTAAAGCAATAATCACAAATGTGGTGGACAGCAATTGTACACAGTAATCAGAAGTGATTCCTATTCTATACTGCATAAAGCCTTCATTTTAGGAAATGATTGGTGCATTTATAAATCATACTGGTAAAAATGCCTGATATTTAGTTAGATTTTTATTCCAGTGGAAGTTAGATTTACAGCAGCACAGGAAGTTTTAACAGTGAAAGCTAGAGCATGGAAACTGGCAGTAGAAAACATGTGCATCTAAACTTCATAGTATTTCTATAAAAATAGGGAGTATGCTTATTAAATCCTTTTTAAATCATAGATAATTCAAAAGTGCATGTGTATATTTTACAGCTTTAAATGAAGACTTCCTGAAGAGCAGAAAACCACTTTTTTTGTAGTGCCTTTTTTTAATCCGAAAGGGTGAGATTTCACAGAGGAAGGGTGCCTGGCATCCTGCTGACCTTAGCTTGGGCTGATGCACATCACCAGAGGAGGTGGAGGTTTTGGAAACTGCAGGATGCACTGGGGGAAAGTCTTGCTGTGGAGGCATTAAAAACCAATGAAATAAAAGGTCTGTCCCCATCTAAAAATTGTTTCTCAACTGAAGAGTTTTAAAATTTTTTTTTTGTTTGTTTCCTACAGTTCTTTGGAATAGTTGAAAATGCACAAAGACCTCTGCACATTGCCAGGAAAGGAAGGATGGCATCCTGGAATTTACAGGAGTTTGTCCTCCCTTTCTCTTTAGATATTGTTTAATATAAAAACGTGGAAATTTTATGTATTGGGTGCCTCACACCTTCTGGGTCAGCTGGAATATGGCAAGAGGGTTTTCATCAAGCTCACTCTGACCGGTGAAGCAAGAGACTTTGTTCCCTTACTCCTTGTCTGCAAACATATCTGGAACATAGCCTATCATTTTGAACCAAGATTCGTGTATTTAAAAAGAAGCAGTCTTAAGTCAGTCTCTGTTGGCTCCCATCAACATTTTGCCCTTAACCTCAGTGACTGAGTTATGCTGTTTTTCTGGGGAACTGTTTTCTATTTTGTTGCACTGCTTGAAGTAGTTTTAATAGTTCCTTCTTAATGCTGCTTAAGAAAGGTACTTTTGATGCAGCCAGTTTGAGTCCATTCAAACACTTGGAAGAAAGAGGGGGAATGGTTCTGAAAACTGTTGGTGTGTGGAAGATGGAGGGGGTGTGTAAAAATAGTGTGTGATTCCTGCTCTTGTACTCTTATTAACAAAGAGCATTTATAATGCCGGTGTAAAGCACTGCAGAACGTTCTGCTTTTGTCCAGAGAGAACATAAGGAGAAAGTATTTGACCTTTAAAGTGTCAGCAATGCTTTGGCAGGCAGAATGCAGGCTGTAATGTTTCAATGGGGTGTGACATATTTCTTTAATCTCCAATCCCTGCAAAGAGAGGAATTGAAATATTCTGTCCCCCCCCCGAGTGCGTGAATCAAAAATGAAACTCCAGGGTTTGACTTCTGTAAATGCAGACTTTGTTCTTGAGAGGTAGAAGGCAATGGAAGAGGGTTTTGTCTTTGGGTTTTACCTTTGCCAGAAAGAATTTAACAAGTTTCCTGATCTGCAGCTCACTTTAATAACAAGTGGAGAGTGCAGCTACAACCTTCAGAGAGTCACACCCAACCCTACTATGGGCTGAAACTTCCTGTATCCTTACTGACCCTTAGCTTTACCAAACTGCAAAGATTCTTTGTTGAGATGGGTATTAGTAACGCTAATGTAATTCTTCAATCTGCCATGACTCAGTAGGAAAAAAGCTTGTATTTGGAACAAGGCTAAACAAAACCTGAGAAATGCAAGAGACAGGAAGAAACCACAGTTTGGATGATTGCAAGGGTGTGGAATCTTTGTTTAATTATTTTTCCTGTGGGAAGTTTTGAAGAAGAAACAATTTTTGATTAGAATTGCATACTGGCTGACTATCCCATATTTTTTGGCAGATGACTGCCAGAGCCTGAAACTTTGTTGTTTGGCTACCTGTGTGTAATACAAAAGGAATAGAGATAGAATTATGTCTCACATGACAACCAGGCTATGCAGCTCACAAAATATTTTAGACTTGCATCCAGTGTGATACCTTCATACATGCTTAACTCTGTGTGTATTAATTGCTTACAGAGGGTAGAGAAGAAGTGGAACAGGCAGTTTATGTGCATTGGTAGGGAGGAAATCAAAGTTTCATCCTTCTCTCCTTAATGTGTTGACAATTGGCATTAGTAGATGTGAAGCAGCAATTACAGCTTTCATCCACCTGACCTCCCAGGCTCCACAGTGAGCATCCATTACCTCTGTGTCCTCCTGGGTGCAGAAGGGAGGGAGGGAGGGAGGGTTTGCTCTTGTAATTGCAGTTGTAAATGGCTTTAATGTGATGCCAATGATTTAGGAGAGATGTAACCAAGTGAGAGGTGAGACTAGAGGCAATCCTGGTATCCTCTGTCACAGACTGAAGAGCTTTTGTAGGGAATAGTCCCTTCTGAGGCTATTGAGTTGTCATCCTGACTTTATTGGGCTGTTACTTGTGGCAGCAGTGAAATGTGTCACATCTGCTCCAGACTTCCTCTGTCAGTCTCAGCAGGCCATGGAGATCTGGGTCCCTGTTTTTCTTTCTTCACTCTCTTTTAAACAAAGTGTCAAACTTTCTTCCCAGCTTCAGTGAGAATAAATTCATGAATTGAGAAGACTTCCATATTCTGCAGGGATTTACTCTGTGTGGAAAAAAGAAAGATGTGAAAATATGCTCGTCATTTCAGGCATTATTAACAACACATTCCAGAGAGAAATGCTCAGGTTGGAACTAACTTTAGGGCGTGACTCTCATTTCTTGCTCTACCTGTAGTGATACTTGAAATGCATTTTTCTAAATAAATTCAATCCTATTTATTGCAAAGTCCTTTATTTTTGCAGGTGAGGTATAAGTAAACAAACTTGATTTTAAACTGGAATTGCATAGAAACAATCCAGAGCTCGAATTTTGGGAAGTGGAGATAAATTTTCACCTTAGCAAAGCAAAGCAGTTGGGGGTGAGAATATTTACATGAAGAATTGCATATTCCAGGAAATTCAGTATTCATGCTTCCATTTTTTTGGAAGTCAGCACTTAATGCTGCTTCAGGCAGCATTTCCTTAAGTGATACAACAAATTGGAGTTGTTTGTACAAACAGATCCATGAATCTGACCTACAGCAGAGGTGCAGCCCATGGAAATGGATCCACTCCCTACCTCTGGCATGAAGCTGCCTTGGCCAAAATGGGATCTGCTGCTGTAATCTTCCTGCTTTGGAAGATGGGAGGAAATCTTCACCCTGTGCTCGCAAGGCTGAGCATCTTGTTATGCTGATAGCTTTTCTCTATATTTGTCTTTCAGTGTAAACAGGAAGGCTCACTTTTCTCTGAGCAGGAAGGATTATTTACTGAAAAAGAAACTGTGGCTTTATTGAAGATAGAATGATGTAATCTCCAGGGTGCTGCTGTCCAGTCATACTTTTATATTTGAGGAAATAGACCTCCTCAGCCTTATTGTACAACAGAGATGAATGCAAGATGAGCTGTGGAGAAGGAAAACTTGGGCAGGTTTGCAGAGCTATTGAGATGCTTGACAAATAGTGATTTTAAACAAGCCACAAGAAATAAAGCTAGTTATCTCTCATGATCAAGTTTTCTAGGAATACAAGTCCTTGGGTGTTTGTACAAGGAATTTTGGGTACAATAATAGAATTAACTATAGGGGGTTTTTCACTAAAAAATTTGACTAATTTTTGTGTGCAACATGCCAAACCCCGTATTTGTATATTCTGTTTTCAGGTATTTATGTTATTTAATTATGGATGACTTAATAAAGACAAGTTTTTTATGTGCAGTTCCTGTTGGGAAGAAGAACCTCTAAACCCAACTTTTTTAACCTTGTATGACTGCAAGGTGGTCCCTGATTTTTTTCTTTAAGGTTTCTTTCCAGCACTTGACAAAAGAAGTCACTGAAATACAATTGTTTACTAGTTTGGAATACTGATCAATAATTTTCTGCCTTCTCATTTTATTTCTTCATAATTTCTTCAGCAATAGATACATGGCTTAGGTTTGCTGCTACCTCTTGTGACAAATGATTTGCTTTGCAGTTCCAGCCATGTTGAATGACTCTGTTTTCCTTGCTTACGTAAGCTTGGGAGAAGCTTCTTCAGTACCAAATTCAGGATACAGCTACTGCTTCAAGTGTCAGCAGAAACGGCCTCAAGTACTCTGACTGATTAGGAAGGACTGAAAACCAGTGCAAAGTGCTTTGTTTATCAAATGAGTCTTTTTCTGCTCGTATTTGCATGCACATAACTGTAAAATGTCATCATTCAAGTGGTAATTATGGCAACATGTGCAAATTGGGTGATTCTGCATGCAGCTGGCCAGTTGTGCATGCACAATTACCCAAATTATAAATGCAATCACAAATAAAGCCTATAAATGCTCCTTAGCAGTGTAAAAATTGTCTATTTTCTGTCACAGGATGATTTCTGGATAAAGCTGTAATAAATTTGAAGTTATGGGTTTTTTGTCACGGTCAGGAAGTTACTTGGTAGTGAGGGTGTCCTTTAAAGTTGTGAACTTCTGGTTCCTTGTGTGTTTTTGAACACAAAAAGTCCAAGATACAGTTGTAGATCGGAACTTTCCTTTTACAGGGCAGTGTATTTCTTCTTATGTGTTATCTTCCCATGCATTACACTCCAGCAATATTTTAATAAAATTGATAAGGTGAGATATATGTATTAAACAAGTGAGTTTTCTCCTGAATTCACTGATTCTGAATAGTTTTGCATGTCATTTTATTTACTTTTTTAATCTGGGAAAGGCCACACTCTAAATGAAAGGATCCTGTGTGTCTTCTTCATTTGCTGCCTCCAAGTGTCTGAGCTTGAGATGAGGAGAAGCTGAACAAGACTTTAACAGGAACCACAACATTAAATAATGTATTTTCTAAGTCAACATTGTTTCCATGTCAGTCTTAGAAGTAAAAAATTAAATGTATCCCCAAATGTTCCAAGCCCATAATGAAATACAAGAAGGATGGGAAAGGTGGAAATGCTCTATTAGCAGCATGTAAAGAACTCCTGGGAAAGTTGGAGAGTCCAAGGCAGAAAGGTGGCCAGAGGGAGCCTTCTAGAGCCAGTGCTTGTAGTAAGAAATGGAACTAAGAGCTCCAGAACACTGTCAGAAAGTATTTGGTACAGAAGCAGTTGCTCACCTTGCTCCTTCCAATAAAAAATAATTGAGTTGAGCTTTGTAGTACTGGAAAGTATCCTTTCTGGTAATGACCTAGCCACAATTCATCAATATTCAGTTATGTAGATATGAAACTTATATTAAACTTTAATGTTACAAATGACTCATTTCTATCCCTGGTTGCCTTGTAGGAACAATGGAAAAATACATTGAACAGCAGCACATAAAACTGAGTTAATAAGAACCATTTCTTTATCTTCCATCAAAACTCAATTTCCTGATTGAAATATTTCGCATGGATAAGTAAAACACAAAATAATGTGTGAGGTTTAAAATTCTTCTCTCTGAGCAGACGGTTGTTGAGCTGAAAAACAAATCCTTGCTGGTGCAGAATGGCTGCAGGCTGTTGGTAGGAGTGGGAAGGAGATGGGGTAGCTGCATTGCAGGGGACAAAGCAGGACACAATAATTTCACTGTGGGTGTAGGGATGGGTGACAGAAAGATGCCTTAATGCCCTGAGACTTTTATCAGTGCTAGTGGAAGGGGAGGAAACAAACAAATGCCATTTTCTCTTTGGGACAAGCCTTCTCAGAATAAATAAATCTCTCCTGGGGGTAGCACATCCCAGGTCACAGATGCACAAGTTTAGAAATTATCAGCTGGAGCATCTTAGCTAAAATTAATTAGCTGGAATGATCATTGCTATGTGCACTAACAGAGTTCCCTCTGACTAAGTGGAGAGGATCACGTGCTAATGAAGACAGAATGCTTTGCAGTTTGGAGCCAGCAGTGCATATCTTCCTGAGCTTCTCCGGAGTGCTAAATGTAATCTCCAGGATCAGGGACAGAGGCAAAATGTCCCTCAAGGATACAGAACTCGCTTTACTGGACACATTTATATATAGGTCATTGCTACATTCAGGAAAAGGAAATCAAGCCAATTCAAGATCTATTTCTTTTTAAAGTCATTATAATTGATTTGCGTTTAGAGAGATTCTCCTTCAGCTCTACCTCAGGTGTCAGTTTTAATTCTTCTTCTGTGCCTGGACAGAGTCTAACACATCTGCTTCAAAGCATTTATAATCCAAATATCCTGACTGACTGGGGTAGTGGAGCTGTGTTTAAATAAATGTGGGAGACAAAGGGATGGGAAGATGGGATATCTTGGCTTATGCTATGCAAATATTCATAGAAATGTTGTCTATCAACTCTTCCCCCTCTCAAATTTCTCTTTTTTTTTTTTTCAGCAGTCCAGCTGCTTGCATCAACCTTCCTTTACAAACATTCAAATCTTAGTTGCCCAACAGCTCCTTTATTTTTTTTCTGGCTTTTTAAAGCATTTTGGAGAAATCCAGCAAATAGCTTTTTTGGAAGATGTCCTGAGGAGGAAGTCAGAAACATGAACTTAAAACGTGTCTAATTCCAATAAGTGGAAAAAAGTGGAATGAACATATATGAAAAAAAAAGATATCTGAAGAGATTAATTTATCTATCATGAGGCTGATTTGAATCCATCACCCTGATGTGCACAAGGACAATCTCTATCCCAGCCACAGTTCCTCGAGCAGGAGTAGTTCAGGAGCATTAGATTGATTGCCTCTAAGTGTTATCTACTGTTCATAAAAGGGAAATTGTTCTTTCTCATTCTTTTTGGCACCAGTTTTAACCTTGTTTCACCTAAAATATGATTCCTTAATGCATGAAATTTTTAAGTATTTGGACCATCTATGAAGGCTAAAACAGAATATTGGTGGTAAATGTGATTATAAAAGGTTCTTTAATAGACTCCAAATGAGGCTTTGTGCTGGCCCCAGCCTGATCCAGCTCAGGAGTTTGGGGCTGGGACTGTGCAGCTCTTATTCCTGACTCTCCTGCAGTGATGCCATGCCCTGATTTGGGAGTCCCTTCAGGGACTCTGCTGCCTCTGCTGGGTGCAGAACCTGCCCATGCTTATTTTACCCACCCAGTTAATCTTTTCCAGGCTTTTGGAATGATGGTAGGACAGGCAGTGGACTGGATCCTGGTCAGTCAGTTCACTGGGCTCTATACTTTGCACAAGTGAAATAGCTGATAAAAGAGGAGACCTAGTGGTGCTGATAAAGCAGCCAGGCTGACTCTCACTGGCATGGCCACTACAGACTTTCTCTGTTCATTTGTCAGCTTAAGCAGCAACAGAGATGTTCTCTGTTTATCGCCATAACACAGCTGCTGTTTCAACTTCCAGCAGGCTCCTCTAGCACCAGAAAACTGACCTTTCTTCTTTAGTAGGTTCTTTACAGCAACTTAAACATGATCTCAAAAGTATGATCTTTATTTCTTAAACTGGAACTTTTTGGCTGTGTCTCTGACCTGATCAATTCTCTCAGTAGAACAGTCATTTTCAAAAAGCCACTTAGAGCACAGTGGTTTGCTAATTATCACCTCTCTGGCAAAACATTTGCCACTGACTAATAACACCAACACTGCTTCATGCACACCATTTGTCACCATTCCACATTAAATGTTAGGGTTCCTGCAGAGCTGGGAATTTGTCCTTGCTCTGCTGTGCCTCCTGATCCAAGCACTGGCTGAGACTTGTGTGACTTGTCTGGGAGCAAATCCCTGAGCAGTGTTATGGCAGGAAAATATTGGCAGTGTGTTGTAGGTAGATTTGGCCCAGGCAGTAAGTTGGCCTCATTTTGTGGCTAAATCAGCATAATTATAATAAAAAAAAGATACTATACTTTTATGGGGAGTTGCTCTCTAGTGTCTGTGGCAGCACATCCAGCAAGCACAGGTGAGAGTCCTGCTCTCTGAATTCATCAGAGGATAACATCAACCTCCCTGTGCTAGTGCAGAAAATCAAGGTTCCCTCCACATTTCAGAAAATAAATGATGTCAGTTGAAGCTATTATGTTTCTGTAGCTTTAAGTAACTGTCACGAACACAATTTCCAAGATAATTTCAGATGGCTTATTGGATTTGCTTCTGAAGCAAATTGTGTCATTGCAAAGACAAAACAAAAATCCCCACAACATTAGAGCTGCTTTAATTGCCTCCTAATGTGTGGTGTTACTAAAATTAGAAACATGATTAGAATGAAACAGGTTTTTGTAAAATATCTTTTTCATTAGTGGTATCATGTTCCCTTGAATGATTCTTGTATTCAGACAAAAATATAACTGGCTTTTGATACGATCTTGTTATGAGTTAAGTGACCTGTGAGTTCACAGAGCACACATTGTTTGGTTTGTTTTTTTCTCACCCTCCCCAGTTAGTTGGCTTCTGAAGTGACCTCCAGTTCACTTAGGTTTGTAGCTACCTTCCAGTCTACCAATCAGAGTATTGTGAGGTAGCAGAATCAGAAATACTTTGGTATAAATGTCTAAATAATATTAGTTTTATTAATAGCATGCAAATGAGTTTATGCAAAAACCACACAGACAGATGGTTTCTTTTTACCTGTGTCATTGAGCAAGGAAATGTGATATGAAAGAATGATTTGAAATGCTCTTTTGACTGCACCAGCTCTGAAAATAGTTTAGGCAATGTCTGCTGCCACAGGTGGTGGAGTGCTGGTGGAGTTAATGACCAGTGTGGATCCATGGAGGTGCAGGTGCTCCATGGCTCCATCCTGGTTTTATTCTGAGCTTATTTAAATTGCAGCTTTTCGTTTATTTTCTTTTCCTAATACAAAACCACTTAAGCCTTCTGAGCTGTTAAAGACTTGCAGAAGGTGTTGAGAAGGAGCAGCTCTTGGTTGTGATCCTGTCATTATCCTGCCTTTGCCCCCTTTGCATTCCCACTTTTGTTGCTTGGGGAGAGTTTGGGGGAAGAATTGAGCTCTTTATAAGGATCTTTATTGAGAAAGGTCCAAGCTGTATTTCTGCTTGGTGTTAGAGTGGCCTTGAATAAAGGCTCTCTCTTGCCTAACTAATGGTATTAATTTTTTGGTGTTTAATTTACCTGAGTAATACCAAAGTGCTTATACTATTTCTTATTCCTGGTATTGCTTCAAAGGTATTCTGGTAATTTTTAATATCTCCTAATTTGATTAAGAATGTAATCAGACTGTTATGATGCTGAATCTCATTTATTTTACTACTGATAATTAATTATTGAAATGCAAAATGTGTATATTCTGTACTAAATATCAGGATCCTCTTGTATTTATGTATAGCTATATCACTGATTTTTTTCATCACTTTTGCAGTACAGCTACTAATGTGTGATTTTTTTTTGTAAAAACAACACACTCTTACACTTATTGCTCTGTTGGTTAGGAGTTTATTTTTTCCTTATAGAAAATTATTGAGTTTCCTTACCAGTAAATTAGTGTTAATTCAGAGTCTAAGGAAAGGCTTTAATATTACTTTTCCTAGCACAGAAGAATACTAGTTTCCAAATAAAGTCTCTAAAATGAGAGATAAAGTTTTTTCTAACTCCATTTTCATCTGTTTTCTTATTAAAGTTTTTCCTATCTCCATTTTCATCTGTTTTCTAACTCCATTTTCATCAGTTTTCTTATTAAAGCTTTTCCTATCTCCATTTTCATCTGTTTTCTCATTAGCTCTGTGCTAGGTCACAGCTTTTCACTCTTTCTCTTCCCTTTTTGTACTGGGGTTTGTTTTGGTAGAAGGTGGTCTTTTCCTGAGTAAGAGGAATGAGGGCTCTGGAGCCTTTAAAATAATTATTTAATTACACTCTGGTCGGGTCTTAATATTTCCCTGAGACACCATCATGCTAAATGTGATGCTGAGCAAAGAGAACACCTCCTCAGGGGCTTTTCCAAGGTAACTGTTCCTAGCCAGCTGTTTTGGGAGTTTTCTCCTGGGGTCCTTTGCAGAGTGCAAAGATAAGGATCTCCACTGACTGTTGCTTTTTTTAAGGATACAGGTATTTTGGAGCTGGGATCCACCTTTTATACATTAAAATGCTCTCTTAGAATTTCTCTGAATGGATGCAACACATGATCATCTTTGTTTTTTCCCTCTAATAACCCAAAAAATTCCCCCCCCCCCCCCAAATTTTCTTCTGTTCCCCAAAAGGCAGAGCTATACTGCATGCTTCCTGTGGCTGAAATCTACTTATAATTGGAGCAGAGACACCTTCACAGCAAAAAAATACTCTAGTTCTCCCCATGAAGCTGCTTGCTTCCCCTTCTCTTCCCAGTTCTAATGTTCCCATTGGATTCATCAGGGAGACCTTCTCCAATGTTAAAAGGGCCACTCCAGACCAAAATCTCCCAGTAGTGTCTGAACTTGAGCAGCAACAGTTCATTTGTATACATTGGGAATGATAAACAAAAGTCTGTCTGGAGCCAACCTATTATAAAGTCTGATCACTTCCTAGTTCAAATGACACTCAGCAATAGCAATTCTAGCTCTGTAATACACGTGGCAGTTATTTCCAGAGCTCCTGCTATTGTGTGGCATGAAATTGTCTTATATCCAATTTAGCCACACAGAAATTTGATCTGATAATCAGAGCAGTAAAACTGGATCCTGCCAGCCCGTGTCTTGGGAGCAGCGATGTTTAAAGTCACAGGGCACAGTGTCACTGTACAGATGTCCACCATGAGTGTTTCCAGAAGAACAGCGGCTTTTAGCCTTTGGGTTTGCTGACAGTGTGTGCTATTTATTTTAAGCAAGACTCCATCCTTTTGACATGAGTCACTGGCATTTGTGCCCAGCCCCAGCACACTGGGAGAATTACTTGCATTGTTTCAGATGGCAGGGGAAACATTTTCAGATTTAAAGGATAAATGGTTATGTGCAGCGGTAATCAGTTGTTGCAAACATTATTCTAAATCAGAGTGATTAATGATTACATTATGATGGGTTCCAAATGGACACAAATCTGGATGTTGTGTTTTTGGCAGTGAGCAAAGACCGTGTGTTTAACTGCTTGGGTTGGTTCAGAAATTGATGATCCTTTTTGATCAGTTTCTGTAAAGATCTGTTTTCCTTTCCAACTGCCTGAAAAAAACATACAAAGCAACATTATTACTTTATATGGTCCAGATATAAAAATTGACCAAACCTGAGATTTTTATCTATAGGAGAGTAGGTCTGTTTAGACATAGTGACAATTTTGCAGGGGATTGTTAATCTTTGAGATGTTTGTGCTCTTTTACCTGAATATCCTTGTTTTGAATGAGATCACCCAGACAGCAGTCAAAAATGGTTGGCAGAGTCAGTATTTGTACACTGGGCTTTGCAGGGTGGCTAACTCGTTTTCTATACTCATGCAATTCAGACTGAGTCCCCTGAGGAGTGAGAAGTTGATGAAGCAAAAATGAAATGTAAAACAACTTCCTGAACATCTTTACTACTAAGCAGGAAAGTTTTGTGTTCTTCTGGCTCGTGAGTCAGAATGATGCATTTTTATAAAGCCAGAAGGATGAACTGGAGATATTCTGGGTCTAATGGGTAGATATTTTTAATAATTTTTTTATCCTTTTGATGCTTCCCTGCTCCAAAGCAGGTGTTTTAGAAAAAGGTTGGGTTTTATTTTTTTATGTTGTTTTCATTTATTTTTATCTACTTTAATCTTTTCAATATTATCTTCTGCACTGCAGCTTAGTACCTTTAGCTGCAAGATGTTTGTCAAAATATCATGTTACCCTTTCTTATTTTTCTCCTTTTATTGGCCAGATGAGCATTGGGTGTAATGTAATAGCATTGAGTTTGGGCATATCTGTAGACACTAATTAGTTTGGCAGAAAATATTAGTAATTATGAAATTTTGGAGAATTTTAATGAATCTTGAATTTAGTGTTTAACGCACAGCTCTTGAATCAGACTAATCTGCAAAGCAGAGTAATACACCTGATGTTCACAGCAGGCATTTGGAGCACCAGTGGAGACAGGGGTAGGATAAATCACTCTGAGTAAGAGTTTAATTAATTGTACTTTGAATTCCAATAAAAGACACTGTCTTTATGTGGTGAATATCATCTCCTTAATTTCACATTCAGTTTTAGACTTTGGGTAACAAACTAACCTCTCATTGCCTGTGGATTGACTTTCAAAAGTTTTAATCTTATTAGAGAACTTTTGATTGTACACTAATTTGCTATGCATCTCTTAAAGAATTTGGATTGATTCTGAGGAATGTGGACAACTTTAAATCACCTCTTTCTCAACCAAAAGAAAGTTGCATCTCCCATGCACTTACACAAAAATTATGAACCCTTTCTATCAGCTAGCAGTGACTCTATCTTAAATATGTTGTTGGAAATAAAGCATTTTAACAACTACCTGAGTTTCCTTGAGTGTTTTCAGTAAATTAGGAAGGATAAAAATACATGCCTTTTAAGACCAGTTAAAGATAGTTTTGTGGCTGTAATAAGAACTGAGGAATTGGATTTCCCTGAAGAAAATAAGGTGGCTTTTATCAATTACAGGAGCAGTTGGATCAGACTAAGTATCTTCATATGAGCCAGATTCTCAGAAATTCCCCTTCTTTGGGTGCTTCATTACCTACATCCCATCTTATTTCAGGCTGTGGCTGTCTGTGCCTGCATTTGACCTCATTTTCCTGGCTATTATAATAGTCAGTGAACAATATTAAACTTTTTTTTGCTTTTATACTTGATCTTTTCTTTATATACAATCTTAAAATAGGCCTGAATAGTCAAATTAAAGAAACATCTAACTTTCCATGGCTCGGAAGACTAACAACATGGAGATCCCATTTTGGGATTTTAACTTGTTGACATCTGTTGGATCATGGATATCAGACAGATGCATGCGTTAGTTCAATACTGAGATTCCAAACAGTGCTGCTTTCCAGGAAGTATCCACAGGGTTTCATTCTGCATCTCTGCAGGGTTTTACCACAATGGTTTATCTGTACAGTGGAATCACTTAACCACTGTGCAAGACTGATCTCTCTTTCAGGAGCACAGCTTGAATGTCAAAGTTATGCCAAACCAAAGACCTTGGTGAAGTTCAGGCTGTATTCCCATGAAAACATTCATTTTTGAAGATAGCAGATTATTATTTCTGTGGAGAATTAGCTCTTGGATGCTGCCACTTAAGTCTTTACCCATTGGGAATAGAATGCTTATAAATCAAAGATGATGAATTTTCCCCAGCAGCTTTTCCTATGTTGATTCAAGAAACAAACACTTCTTCAACCCTTCTTGAAGGAAAAATTAAATAGTGCAAGTAAATGTCTGCTTTGGTTTTCACAGGTGACTGCAAATTATTCTTACCTCAGTACAGTTCTTTCTCAATATATTTTATTCTTCTTTAGACATATTGCAATGAGGTTAAATTCTCTAATGAACTATTCAGCTGTGTGTGAAAGCACAGCTGTTAATCCAGAATTTTTCAGTAATTAATCAGGACTACTTCTGTTATATAAAAGTGACTGTAAGGTTCATCCAGCTCCATGAATCAGAGTGACCTGTTCAAACGTGATCTTCAGCATCTGAAACTACAGACAAAAATATAAATATAAGTTCCCTCACCTTGTACATGTGAGGACTTTCACCTTCAAAAGCAATCTCTGAATTGGATTTTTAAACAGTTTTTTTCTTTAGAAAATTAGATGGTATGTGTTTGAAACAATCTAGCCCTCAATGTAAGTTAGTTATGCCTGCCTGCCATAGCAAAAGTATTTCTCTTTTTTTTTTACCCTCTTTCTATTTTTTTAAAAACATATACCATTATCTACTACACCAGGGAGCAAAATAAGTTAAGTAAAAGGAAATCATGGTTAAAACCAGAACTCAAGAATTAGCTTTCACTTTAGGGGGGAAATTATTGAGCACAAAACAAAATACATTTTAGTGAACGAAATAATGAGAGACTTACTTATGAAAAATACAATCATTTTAGAAAACCTTGTATACAGTGAGCAATAATCAGTTCTCCATAATATTAAAGAAGGAGCACTTAAATTTTTTTGACATCCCTAATCATGGAGCCTGGGGAGCTCTACAGAACATTTGCATTAAATTACTCCTCATTTTCCCAGCCCTATCTGCCCCTTCCTTAGGTTTCGCTGCCAGTATTTGTGAATTTGGCAGAAGCCTACAGATTTCATAGCTAATATTGTCGTCTCCTGCCAGCAATATCAGAGTAAGGTGCATTAGATGCTGCATGACAATTAAGGGTTGAGGGAAACCATGCTGATTTTCATATGTGGCACCCAGGTGTCATCATTTGTATCGGATTACTCAAGTGGTGTGGCAGAAGATGCTCCCTTGCATCTCTTCTGATATTTTGGGTGTTTCTGTTAGAGCTCAGGTGAGCTCTGGTGGGCTGAGCCTACAATTTGCAGGGTGCAGTGGCAGGAGGGATGGAGCAGCTCTGGTGCCTCTGTGAGCAGTGTGGGACTGCACTGTGCTGCCTTTCATTGCAGAGCAGGGGACTCTGCTTCGTGTGTGCTGACATTTGTTATTGTGGCCTTCCCTTCCCCAGTGCCATTGTTTGGGCTCTCACCTTAGCACTGCTAACTGGGCTTTTTCACAAGTGGCCATTCTTGGCTAATTTCTGCTTTCATTTCGTGCTTTTCCATTCAACAAAAGTTGTGCTGGCTTAGCTGTATCAGCTGAACATCTCTCTCCTGGGGCAGATCCAGCCCTGGAGGAATACACTACATATATACAAGTATTGCCTATTAAAACCAGGCTTTTCTGCATCTTTTTTATCCATGTAATCACACTGAATTTAAACCAATGTAGTCAGTGGTGAAAACCTTAATACTTTTGGGGAATAAGCGCTAGCTGTGGAAATGTGTTACCACAAAGGCAGGTAATGATAGGACAAGCAGGAGTAGCCTTAAGCTGAAGGAGGGTGGATTTAGGTTGGATATGAGGAAGAAATTCTCCCCTATGAGAGTGGGCAGGCCCTGGCTCAGGTTGCCCAGAGAAGCTGTGGCTGCCCCCGGATCCCTGGAAGTGTCCAAAGCCAGGTTGGATGGGGCTTGGAGCAACCTGGGATAGTGGAAGGTGTCCCTGCCCATGACAGGGCATGGAACATGATGAGCTTTAAGGTCCTTCCAACCCAAACCATTCTATGACTCTGAATGTTTATCAGCATGGCTCATTGTACAGCTGTTTACTCCTGGATAAAAAATCCCAGGGTCTTTAGAGAAGTGGTGTGTGTGCTTTTGCAAATCAGAAGTAAATCTGCCCAAGAACTGTGCAGCAAACACAAACAGGAATTTGGGTAGAAGTGTGAACATTTAGAAAGTACCCCTGAGGCTTTTAACCAAGGTCTGTTTTGCTGGCCATGGTGCTACAAGCTGAGGAATCTTCCCCCTGCTGCCTGAATTAACAGAGGTGTAATGCATATTTCTTCCCAGGATTATAATTATGGATGACACCCTTAGGAAGAAGACAAGTCTAGAGCATCTGGGCTGGGACTTCTGAGATGGAGTGAAACAAAATTTCCATTAGGTGCCTTGGATTAGCACTGGCTGGGAAGTGGAATTGATATTCTGAAGGAAAGGAAAGCACTTCAAGGAAACGTTTGAATGTTTCCCCAGTAAAAGTCACTACTGAAGTCAAATGCCAAAACAAACAAACAACCCACTGGAATTGTCTAAATGCCATATTTTCTCATTACTGAACCATTGTGTTTTGATATTAAATATTAAATACTTTGGCATTATATAACTCAATATTATGCGGATCAAAACATTAATTCTTTTGGCATCACTGAAATCATGTTTAAACAGAAATATGTGCCCTTGAACTGTTTTATTCTTGGTAAAACTGCCTTTTTAAATAAAAAGCTACTGTGTTGAAAACTAACTGGTCAGCTCTGTGTTTCAGCAAAAATTATCCCATTTGTGTATCTCTGGCTTTCTCCCAAACTGTTTCTGCTACCAGGGCTCCATTTCTATTTTCTGATCTGCAGAGAGGGTAAAGTTTTTGGCATGCATATCTTCATGCATGCTGTGTGAAAAGAAATAATAATAAATATCCATTATGGGCTCTATTTATTACTTCCTCTGTTGATTTGACTTAATGTGGTATAGATTAAAACTAAGATTATTCCTGTTAAAATACACAACATGATTTAGGTCAACATAGGAACCACTTTTGAGTTATTGTGGAGCACCTCTGAAGCCCCACACTATGGAAAACCTCTCTGGGCTGAGATGGGTAAATCTCATTTCCAGGAAGTGGGAATAAGGTGTTAATATTTTTGCATTTGCTGAGAGTTTCACTCCTCTGTGACATGGGCTCTGCTCCATATTTAGGGTTTCCATCACATGAGAATTCTGACCTAATACTTTTACATCCCTTGCTGAAACGAAGTCCCTAAGTAGGCTATTTGAATGAGATACAGCATCCTCTTGTCCTTGATGCACAGAGCTAAAGTCATTGAACTCCAAGGAAGAATTACTAAGGGAAAATATTTCGCATTTGCTATGTAGGAGTTTGCACCTGGATGATCACTGTGTTTCTTTTCAACTTTAAAATCTATGTTACCTTAAGAACTGTAGAATTCTAAGAAGATATATAATTGCTTCCTTGGAAATAGTCCCAGGGATAGTATCACTATAATGCTACTAGGGAGCCAAAGGAGTCTCAAAGCCACAAGCTTCATATGTCATGTAGGACTTCAGTCTATTGAAGAGCCCCCTACACAGTGATTTTGGGGGAGGGAAATTAAAAATGCAGTCTGAAAAAGCAACAGGACTTCTAAGTCTACTTTCTCATGCTGTATCTTTCTCATTTATCACAGCCCTTCAAGGAGTTGCTCTTTAGGAGAACCCAATTCCCTGCTTGCTATTATGTCTTCTTATTGTGATCATGAATCCAAAGTACAGAAACACTGTTGGATGGGATTCTCTTCTTAAAGGCTGGGAAAGCTGCCTCAGGAGTAATGTTACCAGCCTGCTCCATTTTTCCATCCACATTTCCTGGTTTCTTTCACTACAGACTCAGGCACTGCAGTGGGATCACTGCTGTGGGACTGAGATCTCAGCTGCCAGAGGCAGCTCTTCCCTTTGACACGTGGCTTTGGCTTGCAGGTAGACTTTGTATTCAAATGGGCTTCTGAAAGCCAAGCAGGAAAAGGAAATTCCCCTGCTGTGTGCAAGTGGGAAACAGCAGAAATCATGGGTTGGTGAACAAGCCTGGCTAAAGTGTCTTGGGAAGAAGTGTAGAAGTGTGAAAAGGATGGACCTATTTGGTGGTTGCTGTTTACTGTGTGCTCACTCCATGGCATCTCTGAGTGGGAATGTGTGCTCTGAGAGGAAAAGAAAGCTTTGGGCAGCTGGATATCTCCCTAATGGGATTGCTGTGTTTATCCAAGAGGTGTTTTTAAGGCAGTGAGGAAAGGCATAAGGAAGTTATCAATTTGTATTAATATAGAGGATTTTCATAACAGTCTTGAAAGGACTTAGTAGAAAGGTGGGTTGGTTGAGATGAAAATGTTTAGAGCTGAAATAAAGAAGGGCCTTGCTTTTTTTTTTTTTTTTTTTTTTTTTTTTAATTAAGCCTTCTAAATGAAAAAGTCCTGTAAATTTGTTCTTTATAGAAGTGAAAAATACTGCCCATGGAGCTGCTGGTGGTTCATTATTCAGCTGAGTACAGTACCTTGTTTCAAAGGCTGTTCTTGCAAATGACTATTCTCCATTTCTGTCAGCCTGTCCTCACACTTGGGGAACCCTCACTGAGCCAAGTCATTTAAAAGTCAAAAACTCAGTAAGTGTGGTGGTTTTTTTTCAACGCTGAATATAGTAGCAAACATATCTGTGACATCTTTGCTTTATTCCTTAATTGCTCTGGATTCTTTTTGGAATGATTACTATCACATTGCTAGTGCATGAAAGAAATTGAGACTTTCTCTCAAATCCTATTTTTAAGGTTATGACTACAAACTGAGAGGACTGGGACAGCTGAGAGGTTAGGGAACTTTTAAAAAGGAAATTTCTGGATGTAAACGTGCTGGCAATGGGAAGAATTCTTAGGGTTCTTATCTGTGACCTGATCCAAGGAGAGAGTTCTAGCAGACATGGGATAAAATCAGATATGGTTTGTGTGGCTTTGAAATGAGAAACCTGAAAAAGAAGATAATTTCAAGGACTAAAATGGCCTGGATCACTGGTGTGTGTCACCACTGTGCAAATACATTCTAGATATAAAAAGATCAATTAGATCATCCAGGTCTCATGCTTTTATCCCTCCCTGTCTCTTGTAAAATTGCATCAAAAATATTAAAACCTCTTCCATGATGAAAAAGGTGTTTTGAAGCATCTACTGTTGATTTAGGGGGTAGGTAACTAAAACAGAACAGCAAAGAGGCAAAGGAAGGACACAAACCAATGTCACTCAGGCAATGAAGTTTTCAAAGTCTCAAAGAACATCCTAATACAACTTTTTTTTTTTGCTGTAGGCTCTGACTTGCTGAGGTGAAACATAAGCAAGAAATATTTTCTATAGAAAAGGAATACTCATCTGAGTATTATAAAATATATATTTCATAGTCTTTTCACCATATCATTTATGACTAGTTTTAAGATACTCTGGGTGTTTTTCTGCTTATATTATTTTTATATTGTTAGATCCTATAATATTTTATCCTTTCTATCCATTTATTCTTTTTTCTTTCTATGTAGAAGATCCCATAAAGCCTCCCTTTGGCTGTGCACTGATGTAAAATTGAACAGCCCATGTTATCTATGGGCTGCTGTCCCCTGGCAAACAATGGCAGATGTTGGGATACTTATTACTCTCACTTCATGATCTAAGAAATGTGATCTCTTTTTATTATGAGGGAATATTTCATTGCTGATCCCAACCCCATAATGGTTTTTGGATGGATTTTGATTGATTTCAATCAGTTTTGGAATATTCCTTAAGATCTTGCAGTTCAAAAGCAGCTTGTGGCAGTGTAGGAAAAGGAAGATCATAGAGACCTTGGCAGCTTTCTCCCTGGATTTACTTAGATTCTCTCTCCCTTCCTGGAGTCAAGTCACAGCCTCCTTTGCTGCTCCTGCCATCCAGAAGTGCTTTTCCTATAGCTCTCTGCCTCATTGATTCTCCATCTGTTTTCCTCTGAACATCTTTCTGGTGACCTATGTTCGCATCTGCTGTAAATATGCTACTATTCAAAGTGTTTTTACTCTGTCACTTACCATTTCAGGGAATGATTGATTATAACAGGGGCTGTGTGCTCTGTGCTGGAGAAAGGGAGGAAACCCTGACACAGCCTCGAGGATTTCTTAGGTCTTGCTTGACTGGGATTGGGAAGCACGAGGCGATGTGGTGCCAAGAGGTGTGACTGAAGAATCTGTCCCCCCAAATTACGGGGTAAATGGAGGAGCTGGGGATCAGACAGGCAGAGAATGCAGCTGGGTTTCTTCACATTTTTCCTACGCAACATTTCTTCCAAGTTGTGAAGGACCCAGGCCAAGCCTCAGGGATGTCAGAACTCTGCCAGCCACTCTGAAAGACATTTGAAAAAAAAATGCTAGAGGTTTGACTCACTTTTCTAAGTTAGAGGACAGTGCCTTCATTACAAGCCCCTTCTCCTCTCCTTCTGCAGTAGGAAAAACAATATAATTCATATAGATGGAGCACCACATTATTATCTAATAGCAATTTATATTCTAAGGTTGTACAGATTTTTCTCTTATTTCAACACCAGATTAACAGGGGAAAGAATTGTGAAAGAATTGCTGTTGGAAAAGGAATCTGAATACAGACCAGGTGGCTAATTTGCTCCCATTAGTTAGTATGTTTAACAAGGGAGGGTGCAGTCTGCAGTCAAGTCTCTGGAAGAACATCTCTATTGCTATTTAGCACTGCTGCACAGCTTGGAATATTTGCCTGCTTTCCTTTGTGCTGTAGCTCTTTTTTTTTTCCCCCAAGACACTGGGCAAAGAAAATAGCTTATGGATGAGAAGTGGCATATCTGAACAGCTATGTGTGTCTATTACATGAATTGGTACAGAAGAAGAGGATGCATCATCATGCTTTGATAACAAGCAAATCAGGAGCAATTACTTTTTTCTTTCAGAGAAAAGGGGATCACTTACAGTACTTCAAAATAAGATTTTTTTTTCCCCCTGGAGAATAATAATCATTCTCTGTGTAAGCTGAGACACTATCATCTCTTTCAGTCTCGCTGAGTGTGAGCCATGCGTGGTGTCTGAATGCATCTCTGCACTTAGGAAATAGGTTGGATAGGCTGTGGTGATGTCACTGCTTAAATATCACTGACTCCTGATCCACTTGGATCAGATTTTGATCTTTATAACACATCCTCTATTCTGCAGGAGAAAATGAGTAGAACAGATTGTTTTCCATACGGTTTTGGCAACTGGAAAACATTTGTGAAGTGATAACGTAGTGATTGCTCATGCCAGAGTGTGTAGAATAAAATTCTATAAGGAAAGCACTTTATTTCCTAGCAGAAGCTCATGGCAAACAGGTATGGCTTACACATCACAAATCACAGGTGGGGAGAGAAACCATGGTGCTATTGGATAACAAATAACATGTTCAAATAATGTGGAATGATATTAAGAGCCAAATACAAGTGTAAATATCAATATGTTAAAACTATTTTTCTTTTTCCATGCCTGGCTTTATTTGCATTTAGTTGCTATTTTCCAACGGGATTAAAAAAACTTCAACAGTTTCATGGCAAGGCTTATTTCTTTAATGCTTGAAGAGGCCTCATGTAAAAAGCCTGTTTGCTGATTATGAACACTGGTACATAATTAATGAAATGTAACCAGCTTATTCATTAGCCAGTGGTAATACATGGAACAGGAAAAGCTGAGACCTGGTCTCATAGTCACATTTTTCTGTGTATTTTCTTTCACTTCTAAATTTGCTGCAACACAGCAGGAAACAAATGCACTGGAATGGCTTTTGAGGCTGAAGTTAATGGTGCCTCTCTCCTTGTCTTTTCCTCAGCCTGCTGTAGCTCCCAGACTGGCTTGGCTGCCCTGGTCCTTGCCCTGCTCGGTGCCCTGGTGTCCCTGCAGGGCTGTTCCTGCAGGATTGCCCTGCCCCAGGCACAGGAGGTGCAGCTCTCCTGTGACACTGCAGTTTGAGCTTTGTGTCCTGGGAGCACAAACAAGACAATTTCTACAATTTCTTCAAGCCTCGGTTCACCGAATCAGCCTTGTTTCCATCCTTTAAATTACTCCTGAGCTATCGAAGGCTGCTTAAGTTTGCCACCTTGCTCAGTACATTTGCCCTCTTTCTGCTGCTATTATGGCAGAGCCATAGAGGGATAGCATTACATTGGCTCCTACCATGCCCATCAGAATCACAGGAATCAACAAAGCAGCTGTAAACCCTGTGCTAAGAGGAAGCCAGTGGAAAAAAATACTCATAATACTGTCTTCTGGTGTCAGTTGTTGTCTGCAAGGCACAATAGAACATCTGGAAGCAAGAGCCCTCCTATTCAGGTAGCTGAAATTGCATTAGCTGCTCTGGCATAAAGGACAGGATTAGATTGACAGACCTCCCCACTGAAATATTTGCTTCTGAATAAACTTGTCAAATGCAACAAGGGGTGTCATGGCTAAACTTTCCAGCTTCTGCAGTGAGAAGAGCTTCTGTTTCTGTGATGACAAGAGGGCTGTGTTTAATTGAGCTGCATTTTGCTGCTGTCTGCTGTAGGCAGATACAATGAAAGGGGACAAAGGCCAAGTTCAATTCATCGCTATCAAGCTTCCTTTCTTCTAGGGGCAGGTAACAGCAAAATAATTACTGCTGGCTTAAAACAGGTGTGTTGTGGTGAGAATGGGGAAAGCAAGAAACTGCTGCAGTAGCTTCACATTAATTTATGCTCAAGAGAGATTCACCATTCTTTATGGCTCAACAGGGGACTCTAAATATAATGGGGAATACAAACTGAGGAAGATAATGGAGAAGGCAAGCGTCCTTCAATACCTTTAGAGTTCATGTGTTATTCCTGTTTGCCAGAATCCACTTTGGTGAGCATTCACTCAGCATAATGAAAGCGTAGCTTACAGTGCAGCTTTGTAGAAACTAGGTCAGGTAAATTGGAGTTGCTATTATAGCTTTATTCATTTTTTAAACTATAGATCAAATAGTTCTAATAACAAAATTTAAAGGGGTAGTTTTCAGTAGTATCCATCACAAAACTCTCATGTTTTTCTGGACATTAAAACTAGACAAAGAGCACAAGTCTGGTTTGTAATATTTTAGGAAGTTATATTGGCAGCTTGTTGATATTGAGCTACTTCAAAACATGGCCCTGATTTAGCAATGCTGGTCTTTACACCTAATTAAGGTAATTATTTTTTCTCCCAATATTTATTCCTCTGTTTGTTTTAGATTACACTGTAAGAAAAAATAATCCCAGTTTCACACCTTGGTTGGGGTTTGGAAAATCATCTCCACAGCTGGGCAGTGGCTTTGTCTGCCTTGCTCAGGAGGTTTGGGCACTTGGAACAAGTCTGTTGCATTTGTGCAGCTTTCTTTGTGGGCTAAAAGTTTCATTCTCCTTCCTAATAGGATTGTCCAGCCTGTCCTGGGATGCCTCAGTAATATTGAGTCTCGTTGCTTGTGCCACCTTGGTGTGTCTATAGGACATTGTGCTGAAATAATTCAGAGATTGTTTGCCACAATAATGATGACAAACACTGACAAACTCGGGAAGAAACGTGTGCTTCAGTGAGCCTGTGATGTGGAGCCATACAGGGAACAAAATGTCCTTTCTGATTTCTTCTGGAGAATTTTGCCTTTTCTATTCCACCTAGAAATCAGAAATGGGAGCATATTTTATTTTGGGTCATCTTTAGATGAGACACTTCAATTTGGAAAGATTAAACAAAGCCTCTCTCCTTGATGCCAGTTTGATAACAATTCAAGAAATAAGGCTTGGTGGCTTCCACGCCACGGCTCAGGTTCCTCATCCACAGACCCTGTTTGGCTGCAGGGCAGGAACATCCAGAGTGGCCACTCAGGTGGACATCCTGTCACACAGGACAAGAGGGACAAAATTCCTACCTTCCAGGACATTAAACAGCAGTTGCAGTATAATGTTCAGCTAATGTGAATGAATTCATATAATTTGGCTCTTAAACAAAAAATGAGGCATGCTGATTTGGGAGCCTTTTAACTGCTCATTTTGTTCAAAAATGGTGAAACAAAGTGATTCAACACTTCCAGGGTGACTTTTTTCCCACACACTCCTAAATTTAAAATTTTTGTTGGTTTTTATCGTTCTAGGGTTACTCTTATAAAGCAGTGATATTGCCCAGGGGACAGGAAAAAATCATATTTCAGTACTTTCTTAGAATTTTTTTTATGTTATGCACAACAGATGACAACAAATATGATTAATATTAACAGAATGTTTTGTTTAATTTCTTCTTGTGAAGTCCTATTCTTCTTCATACTTGAATCCAGGGGGGAAAAAACAGTTTAATATGATTTCTGATTCTAATTTACTGTTTGCTACTCTCAGATGGGCTTCTGCTCTCCCACTGCAGTGCTTTAATAGTGACCTACCTCAAAGATATGGACTTTATTGTTTGTTCCCTGGGCTCTTCACAAGCAGAAAGGTAGATATCAATTATTCAGTAGAAATTTCCTCCCTGACAAAACTTTCCCTTGATATCTTAACTGAAGGCAGCCTTATGCACAAACAGATTTCTTGCATCCTTTTTCCTTCAGCTTAGAAATCAGTGTCTATTAATGAGTTAGCTAAACTAATAATTTCTAGCTCTTCAAGCCCTAGTGTGCTTTAGCAAGAGTTAATATTGTTGTGGAAGTGAAGGTTATAAAATGTGTTGGTCTGCTCTGGCAGCTGCAGTGCAATTTCCAGGGGAAACTTGAGTTAAATGTGGTTGTATATGTATGAAAACCTCTCTGAAAATACTGCCTGTGAGCACACAGACCACCTGCATCTTTCCAGCTGGCACCTGGGCACTCCTTGGAGTGTGGTTGATTCTCCTCTCTCTGTCAGAGCTGTGGAGGGAATTCAGGGAATTCAGGGACTTGAGCCCCTTTCAGCTGTCTGATGATCCTGGCAGCCTCTGGGATGGGGGATAAGGAGGCAGCAGTGAAAGGCAAAAAGAGAAACCCAATCTAGGGCAGAGAAGTAGCTAATGACAAGAAGGAAATTGCTAAGTGAAAAGGCATGGAGATTAAATAAAAACAAATGGGATGGGATTCTGGCTCTGACACACGAGACTTTCCTTAGGGGTTAGGATGGGTTTTGCCCTTGCTGGTTGATGGAATTCTCCATCCTCTAAGCTGGCTAGCCCAAGCTATGAACAAGAAAGAGCTATTATTTCTTCTTTCTTGCCTGCTTTTAACAGTTTTTAGTAAGCATGGAAACAATATGAACTATGTTAGTGAAACAAATTGGATGCCAAGAAACATTGGTGCCCTTATATAGAACAGAAAAGCACACAGTCTGAGATGTCTGGGAGCTGTTGGGGGTGAATGCAGAACCACAGAACACTTTCTGTAATAACTCCTGTGAGCTTTCAGAGCAAACAAGAGATTTTGCCATGTCCTCCCCCCTCAGTTTTCCTTCAAGTCTCTCTGTTGTGGTGCTTCCCCCTTGGGCTAATGGATTTTTCAATGAGTTTTTCCTCTAGTTTTTTACCAGTTGATTAAAAAAACCCCAGAGCAAACCTGCAAGTGTCTTCTTGCCTCACTGTATGAGAATAAATTATAGCAGCAAACTCTTGCTTTTGAGGAATTTTTCTACCAGTAGATACTCATTACCCCATCTATTATGCCTATTTTTCTGGATTTCATTGTCTTTTTAAAATGGAAAGTAAAAAATGAGTGATTTCCCTGACATCTGATCAAACAATTTCCCATTCTCCATCTGCTCCATATAATATTTGCTCCTCTTGCTACTTGGCATTTATTTCTGTGGCCAATGGATGCAATAAGGGATTGCAATTTAATTGTTGGCAGAAGTGAGGATGAAACTCTCATTTGCACTATGGCCTTGCTTTTCAAAATTTCTTTGTCTCTCACAATGCAGATCACTCCTTTAAATTAGAATTGTAAAATTATCTCTTGTGTGGATTTGAAAGCCACCATCACAGCATAAACACCTTTCAAGGGCGTTATTCTGCAATCTTGTGTACTAAACCTGATTTTATGTTACTAATGAAGCCTTTGCTGTTATTAAGGCACTAATGAGTGCAAAAGGGGAAAGACAACTCTTTAGTACGTGAGAACTTAGAGAATGTTCTAGGTGATGAGTTGCAGTTCACCATTTATAAAACAGGAATCTTCTGGATCCCATGGTTGGTGTGCTTGGTTTGCTTGTTGCTTCTTCAGTACTAAAGAACCTTCTGTTGCTGCTGGAAATCACAGAACTAAAAGTTTGTTATAATTTTTCATGGTGCTGAAAAGGTCATAGTGCCTGGATGTTTGCCCTAAATATCTAGCCATAAATACACCTGCTTAGCCTAATAAAAAAAAAATGGAGTCTCACCTTTTTATTTCTTACATTTTGTAGATATTTCTTCCTTCTATCCTCTAGAGAAAGTGTCTCTAAATTTGATAAATACCCATAAGAGCAACATGTAAGGAAGTTACCAGTGTATTACAGACATAGAAAATAGGTTTTAAAATTGAAAATTAATGTAAGCTGTATCTATTTTGTAACATCTCAGGTAGTGATCTGTGCTTTAACATGCCATTGAAAAAATAATTCTTCTGGACAGCAGGGGAAAAGCCAGCTATGAGTAGTCTATTGCTTCATCAGCATCTACTTAAAACAACTCAGAAATTATTTGATTGATATTTGTTTTCTTATAAGTCATTGCATTAGATATTGTTCCATCAAATAAACTTGTGGCTTTGCACCGTATTTAATAGGGTGACTTAGAAATAACTTTTTATTAAAAAATGACTGTATTGTCCATGAAGCCCTTGACACTTCCTGCTGGATCCCACTCTGTAGAGTCTCAGTGTTCTCCCAGTGCAGAGGGAGAAAGGGGAAAACTCTGGATCTCTTTGCTGTGGCACTGCTGTCCTTGGTTTGGCACTGATCTGCAGGAAGAGGATTCCACAAGAAGAGAAGAAGCTAAAGCAGCCCCAGCACCTGAGAAACCTGGATGCTTTTGGCATGATCCTGTATCTGGTACACCAGAAATGGTTACTGATGGTGCCTCAAACAGGGAATGTTTGTCAGAATTTACACTGTACAACTTAGGATTTCAACTCTCTTTGAAACACTGAGGTAAATCACAGAGCCCTCTCTGCTCTGTGTGTTAATTGTATCGTTTTCATTTACAGATTGTGGAACATGGGGAGGTTAAATGCTTTGCCTGTGGTGTGGTGTGAGTTTGTCACTTGGTGTGGATTAGAATTGAGGGAGGGAAATCCTTGTCACAGCAGCTGGGAACATTGGGAATAACCACCAGGTCTAGGAGTGAAGCCTGGAGCCTGTTCATACCTTCTGCACTAAAATGGCACTATGAAATGAGTGAAATATAGGTGAAAAGATTCATACACTAAAATGAGGCTCCAAATGACCCAATTTGCTGTGCCTTCTGGTTTGATTTTGGCTCAATTCCTAATCTAGTTCCTCACAAGAGAAACTCCTACTGTGAAGAGCTGCTTCTTAATAATAGAATATTACTTTACTGATTAATATTTGTTGGACACTTAGTCTAATTACGGCTTCTCACAGTTACTTTAATTACTATAATACGAGGTTTAACTTAAGCAAAATATTCCGGATGAGTTTAGCGATGCTTTGCAACTTAATTCTGTACATGGGAGCATGGCAGCTGACTATTGGGAGAGGGGAAAACACTCTCCTGCCTGAACCCAGGACAAGTGTTTTTGAATGATAAGATATGTCAGTATTTTTGTTTCTGAATCAAAAGATGTAATGCTGAGGATTTACAGAGGATGGGAACTCCGAAACCTCAGCCTGGGGAATAGCTGCAGTGAACATGATTAACTGGATAAAGGGGAGCTCTGTGTAGTGCAATTGAGGGTGTTAGTGTTTACTCACTAATTGAAATTGGAGAGGCAGAATTAAAAGCTTGTGATTAGTAAGGCATGCCAATATCTTTGAGGACTAGCTGCTATCTTTTCAAACGTGCAGAGGAACACGGGATTGTTTTTCTTGGAGAGAAATTGTCTTATTTCTTCTACGTCATTTGTGTGGAAAAGCGAAAGGTGAAATATGGAGATAAGACCTTATAAGAGATTAATCACTAAGTCTTTCTTGCCAGGATGTCCCATTTTAAACTGGAGGTTTAGGTCACATTCACATTTGTTGAATATCTTGGTGGGAAGTACAAAATACTTGGACTGGATTTTTGTGGTAAATTTAAACACTTTGGCAGAGCACTAATGAAGGATACCAGGCATGAAGAAGTAGAAGATTCACTGATAATGAGACCTGGCATCTGTAGTTCTCTGTTCTCCATTTGTACATCTCCAGTGCCATTTTCAAACTCCACACCTTAATTTCCTTTCCT
Organism: Entomyzon cyanotis; assembly: GCA_024500445.1. NCBI lineage: Eukaryota > Metazoa > Chordata > Aves > Passeriformes > Meliphagidae > Entomyzon > Entomyzon cyanotis. The sequence continues at coordinate 3,964,729 of JAKEPQ010000743.1, read as the reverse complement.
TTTATAGAAAAACACTTCAAAGCAAAGTATGTTCTTTGCTATTGAGAGCAATAACCAAGTTATCAATTTTCTGATTTTTGTCTATCAGTGCTGTTAAATCAGGAGTGATGTCCTTGAAGTTTAACCTGAATTTCCCACTTGACTTTCTTAGTATTTACCATAAACTTGAACCAGAAGTGGTTGAGCTTCTGTATATTCACAGTAGAGGACTTGAATTGATTGATAAAATGCCTGAAAAGACAAATGTTGTGGGGATAAATCCTTATTTTTTCACGGACTCAGACTTCATTAAAACTTTGTTCTCCTCCTTTGAAATTGTTTATATTAGCTTAGGTAAGTAGGAATATGTGTAGCTTCTGAAATGCTCCCGCCTCATAAGATGTAGGAAGACATGGGAATTTGATTATGGGAAAAGGGTCTCTTACAATATTTAAAAAAGAAAAATTAGGTTTCTGGTTTTGCATAATGCTGATTTATTTTCAAGTGTAATGCTTTACGCTTTCACCCTTGCAAACTGATTCTTATTTAGGAGATGAAAGATTGTGCAAAATATAATATTCTTCTATAATTTAAACTGCCTGATAATGTGTTATAGCCTCCTAGAATTCAGGCCCAAACATGAGGCATTGATTTAAAAAAGGCATTTAAATAATTTAAAATTGTTCAATGCTGAGCATGATCAGGACCCCAATCATTTTCAAATAAAAGTACCTATAAAAATTGAAGCAGTTGAATAATTTTAAATTGCTTTATACTGTGCAAGCACAGAACCCCAATCACTTTCAGGCTGAAGCACATACCAAAATAAAAAAAATAGATTGAAGTACTCTAGTAAATTTAAATTGCTATATACAAGGAAAAGGGCCTTTAGATTATTGAATACTTGGATTTTTTCTTTAAATTTTCTTATTTTTATGTACAAATCAAATAGTTTTACTTTGTCAAAATGAGCCAAACAATCTGATTATATAAACTTGCAAAATATTACATTACCCTCTGTTCCAAATAGTAATGGTGGAACATTCCACAATCAAATGTCTCATATCCTGCTGCGGAAATTCTCTGTACTATTATTATTAAAGCAAGATCCAAGGCAGAGATTCACATTTTTCACAGTAATTCTCATGTGTTTTATGTTTATTTCTTGTGTCTGCTGCCTTTTGAATGTCACATGGAACAACTGATTGGTTTAGTAAATACAGATAATTAATTATATAACTAATAAATATGCTAGAAGTGCTGTCAAAAATGTTAAGTGGGGAGGCTACAACAGTTTCCTGACCACTGCAGGAACTTACTTGGTTTAAACCATGGATTTCAAAAGCAAGTTATCATTTATTGTAGAGATATTTTTGGGATATATCTGTCCTTGTGCCTCACGACCAGCAGATGCTCCTCCACTTAAGGAAAGCATTGTTCTCATTGGTACAGATAATTTTCTACAATGATTGTTTCGACAATAAACAAAAAAACCCCCTTGAACCTTCTAGCAATTAACATCCAACATTTCCCAGGAACACCATTCCTTGATAGCTAGCTGAAAACAAGTTCTGCTGTAAAGAAATAAGCAATAAGTATTTAACAGGGTGTTACTGAGGCTTCTGCAATACCCCTGAGAGCTCATTCTCAATGTGTCAGGGTTTTCTTTGACTACCTAATACATGTGGGGTCAATAGTTGTATCTTTTGCATAAAAGATTTTCATTCAGCTCTTAAATTGCAAGCAATTATAAGAGAGAAGGTTATAGACCTGGGTCTTGGTTTCACATTATTTATGTTCTAATTAACTTACCAGACTGATTTTTTTTTTCCTCCTGCTTTGGCTACTAAGTGTTGATCTTTAATAGCTATCATGTTCCTAGCGTTAATGGGTTTTATTTCTTTGGAAAGGTCATTCTTGATGTAATGTCACTGTTAACACAAGGGAGCCTGTAAGTTTTAGACATTTTGCTTGATTGTGATGTGCTCAAAAATGTTCAACTACTTGCTGTCTTTCCCCTGGGGGTTGCTTTCACTCAGCTCAGTGGAGTTAGTATGAGTTCTTTTTAATTTTTTGACTGTGGTTTTGCAATTCATTAAAAGTACTCCTCAATTAGCAGGTGGCACAGCCAAGAAGACCTGGTTTGGTTAGGTTTTTTTTAATAGTTCTTTTATATTTATTTCTAGATGACTCCATGAGCTTGGGAATTACTACTTGTTGTAGATAAATACATAAGCTCTGGACTGCTTACTACTCTACTACTACTAAGGTGCAGTTACTGCTCTTTAGGAAAAGAGAGTAAAATCACTTAAAAACCAGCTCTGAAGATCATTTCTGAGCTCAGCTGACAGGATTTTCATGAAAAGGAGAAACATGAGAAGATAGAGAACATGTTGACCCACTGAAAGGAAGGTTAGGGTGATTTACAGGCCCTGTCCTTACTAATGGTTCATGTCTGAACTTGGTTTTTTAAACAGAAATCCATAGGTAACTAGTCTTCACAACTGTTTATTTTAATATTATCATTACTCTTGCTGTGTATTATCTGCTGTAAAGAAAAAAGAACCACGTGATGTGCAGAGAACTTTGTGAAACAAGTTTTCTGTAGCTTGTTTTAAAGAGTAGATTGTCCTCTTCTGTTGAAGTAAAAAAAAAAGCATATCTAAACTGGTAGACAGGTTTGTGTTGGGCTCCTTGTAGAAATTTCTCAATTTTTATTATGAGTCTCTGCATGTTAGACTTGTTTTTTTCTCCAATAACCTTGCTGGAATCAAGGGATTTTACTTGAAAGTATTAATTTTTAAAAAATCTTGCATTTGCGAGTGTTTAGAGGAAGGTCAGAAAACGTTCAACAACTCATTTTTTGAAGTGAGAAACCAGACATTTTCACTTGTCCTTATACTTTTATGAGTTCTGGGGGTTGGTTCCTGTTTTTGTAATGTTTGAAGGTGATAGAAGTGCTTTTGTGTTTAATCCTCAAATCCACGTTCTACTTTCAAAGATTGTTTTCAGCAAGCTCATTTTCAGTTTTAGCTTAGCAGAGCAAAAGACAGATGTTCAGTGTTACACCAAGTTCAGTTTGTGCTGCAGTAATAATTGCTTTAGACTCTATCTTTGTGGAATATGAGGAAAATAATAAGTGGAAGGTTGCTTTTTCTTTTTGATAACTATCACACTGCTGGGAAATTAAACATGTATCATGTTCCTTGAAGTTTCCAGACAACCTATCCAAAACCCACTCTCTGCTCTAAGAAATATGATTTTAATTTTTTCTCTAACAGCTTTTGCCACATCAGTGTTTTCCTATGTGGAATAATGACTTTGCCCCATGCAACTTCATGTGAAGGGCTCTAAATACGTTTGAACAATTTTTAATTTATTTCCTTTTTAGAAAACCAGAGATCCATATTTTCATTCATCTAAATGCTTCATGCAGTCATTACTGCTGGAAAAGAGGACCAACCTGTTTATTTCATTAGGCAATAAATAACTAAAATGTTTGGTATAAGCAGATCTTCGAACAGGTTATTGTTGTAAGGCAGTTTAGGTTTCAGCAATTCCACACCTTGCGGTACAACCAGTCCAGAGCTCTGACTTTCAATGTTTCTTCTTTATGCCTCTTTCACTGGTACAGGAGTGCTATTGAATGGCTCATTTGCATTATTCTGTGCCCTGTAAAATGAATTTATTATGCAGCTTCTCTAAATAGGCTAACCAGTTGTAATCTCATTCCGGTGGTGTATGAGTTTCAGCAAAACATGATTACTTCTTTCATAATGCCTGAAAATAAACAAAAAATAACCTTGGAGCCCAACCTGTCCTTTTGCTGGAGTCTAGTGTGTTAAATGGTGCCATTAATCATGACGGGTAGTTATTTACGTGTTAAATAGTTGAGTAATTTAAAATATTACTTACTTTGAGCACAAGGAACACGTTTTAGCCTCTGTTATTAATCATTAAAATACTTAATGAAGCGGGATGACAGCCATTCCCTGGATTACAAAAATCTGAACAATGTTCAGATCCATCTATAGCTGAAAGAGTGAGTTGATCCTGCACTCTGAGCCATGTGGGTACCAGTTATCCCTCAGATCCATGGGCAGATTCCTAGCCTCAGCTAAAAATCTGCATGGAGAGGGAAGGCTGAGTTGGATTCTGGGCTGGAAGATCTCTGCTGATCGTGGGCAGAGCTGATTCTCAGCTGCTCAGAAAGGGCAAAGATTCAACAATGCATGAGGGTTTGCATTTGTGTTTAAATTTCATAGAGATTAATCCTGGCTCTGTTTGCAGAAGCAGTTCAACTTTGTTGTAGGTAAATGGTGGCCATAGCTCCATCAGTGTCAAATTCCTCAGCTCTTTGTGTCATTCCAATTTTGGAATGACTGTGGGCCACCAGCATGACAAGACTTCAAAAAGGAGAAGTGGAGTTTTAAGAAGCGTTAGGCAATATAATTGGGGCTTAAGGAAATATCAATGTTATTTACCAGAGCCTGGAGAATGTTAATCTGGAATTCTTTATGTATTTTGCACAGATGGAACTTAAGCAGGCACAATGAAAAGTTACTGAGATGATCACAGGGATTTATCCATATAGACAGAGATGGAAAAAGCTTGGTTTTCCTAGCATAATAAATTGAAGATTTAGAGAGGACAAAGGTTAATTAAGTTATGAGACAAGACTTGTACAGGAATAATGGCTGTAAATTGACCGTGAACAAATTTATTCTGGAAGATACGAAATGACCATCAGAATAAGGGTTGGGAATTCTGACATGTAGGAATTACTTATGGTCAGGATCAAATGATCTGAAAGGAGTCTTTATGTTGTGTCTGCCTGTGACACCAGAGGTGGTTCCTGTATGAGGGAATCACAGGGTTGTTGGGGTTGGAAGGCACTGCTGGAGATCATCCAAGATGATCATATCAGGATGGGTCAGCGGGTTTAGGTGACACAGGAATGTGTCCAGATGGGTTTGGAATATCTCCAGGGCTTCCCTGGAGTTCCTAAGCTTTTCCTGGGTTCCCAAGTCAAGGGAAATTTAAGCTAGCGCAGGTTATGAGGCATGGAAGGAAAATAATAGCAAGAGCTAATTAAAAATCTTATTTTGGTGAACAGTTTCATGGCAGCTGCCCCAGGTTGTGGTGCAGACTGGGGAGGTCTCACACCAGCCCTGTTTTTCCAGCTCCATCATCCTGTGAGCACTGGGGTTTCACAGAGCCACCTGCTGACTGGGCTCAGGGAGCAGATGGGACTGCAAGAGCAGAAAGAGTGCCTGATTTCCAGGCAGGTCAGTGCCTGGGGAGATAGGAATTATCCCAATTCTGCCTTGAAATGGGGATTCTCTCAAAATGCTCCTGTACTTTGCAGGCACTTCCCATATTATCCTCCTCCACACTGAACAATTTGACTCCATGGTCACTTTGAGCTCTGAACAGACCCTGCGGGCAATAATAAATGAATAAATCATTTCTGAACAAAATGATGGTGCCTCTTCCAGAAATCCTGAACTTCAGAAAGGGAAGAAAGCTGTCTGAAACTACCTGTTCTGACACTACCACTGGCAAATCGCTTTTTGAATAACTTAATGAGATTCCCAGTGCGGTGGAAGAGGCACACTTTTTACCAAATATGCGATAAAATTCTTCTAATAAACACAGCTACGTCAGGAAAGTGCTCCTAGAAGGAAAGTTCCTGTGGTAGGTAATCTCACAAAAGAGTTTGTCACATTTTGTTTCCACTTAATGGATGCCTACCGCAGTCACACAGCTTTAGTGACAGGAGAACTGAATTCATTTAAGCCAATAAAGTCATTTGAATTTGCATTTTCATAGCCCACTCTTCAGTACTCCAAGTGTGACTTTCCCTTTTAGGACAGAGCTGTGCAGTAAATGGATAGGTAGGCCCTTTAAAAGGATATTTATCATCCTTGAAGAATCTCAGTGCCAAATCTTAATAGCATTTCTTACAAAAATGACTGGAATTCACTATCAGATATAGAGGTAGAGCTGTAGAGATTGTGAATAGTCTTTCTTTCTTTTTTTTTTTTTAAAATTCTTTCCTGATAAAAAGAAGAGTGGTTAAAGCCTGAAACAGTGAAAAACGTGCCTCCAAAATTAAAATATTGCATTAAAAAATGCCCCAAATTAGAGCATTCTGGAAATCAAATTAATTTAAAAGAACTGTGTGTTTAATTAATTTAGTCACTTTCAGAGATAAATAATTCAACATACCTTTATGTAAAGTTAAACCACCTTTATTAATTATGCCAATCAGAGGATAATTTATTCAGGCTTTTGATATTTTTTTTTTTGTTTCAAGTGATATTAAAAACCACAGAAGTCATGGAGAACTTCCTGTCCAGTCTGTGTGTGTGATTTGATTAAATAATTGCCTCAGGACCCACTGACACTCTAATTGGAGTCTGCATAATGCAGAATCACAGCCTCACTTAGTGCAGTGCTCTCTTTATTTTAACTATCCCTCTGTTAATTTCATTGAAATAACTCCCTCATTTAAATCTAGAGAAAAGACTTCAAATTTCATCATCTCCCTGGGACTGTGTGCTGCTTATCACTTGTTTTCCTTCTCCAAAAGCCTTCTCATTATCCATTTTTGGCCTGGTGCTGCAGCACCTGAACATGGAAAGGGTTTTAAGATTCAAAGACCTCGATCTGCATGATAAAAATACTTTGTCATGTGCAATTTAATTCGGTGTTGGCAGTTTTCATTATTCTGATTACATTTTTTCTCTCCGTTCGCAGCTCTAAGGATCACCATATTTTTTTATGGAAATCCAAAGTGTTCATATGCAAAAAGCAAATTTCTAGTTCCCGTGTTTCCACAGAAAAGCTCAGAAGCATAAATTTTCAATACCAAATAAATGAGCTAAATAAGAAAGAAAACTCAAACCCATACTTAAAATAATTTAAAAAACCCCAGCCCTACCAGAAATTCCAAACAAAACAACCACAACCAAAACCTCATTTCTCAGGAAGTGGCTCATATTTTTTTAAGTTTTGAAATTGTTGTTCTTAGTGAAAATGAGTGTGATTTCTATTTTAGCTCCTCATAATTGGGTTTATGTTGCTTTACTTTCAGTTCAGTTTACCCCTGAAATCAAAGGTAGAACGTGGTCCTACAGGATATTGCCCTCTGCCATGAGATTTGTTTGCATTTATTTTGTATAGAATTCCTGTCTGGGCAGATGGCTTTCACAGGTGTCTGCACCATTTACATTTCTAATTAAATAAAGCCTTACACAAGGATGAATTTCACACCATCAGAACGTGTGTGAGATGCAATTAATATTCTGCAGCTTGTGTTTCTGGGCTAGGTGATCTCCTAAAGGTAGGGCTAATGAAGATATGAGGATGTACACAGCAAAAGGTGAGAAAATTCATTTGCAGAGCGAGCATGTGGCCAAACTGAAACTGTGCAAGCAGAGAACATAAAGGTTCTGAAATTCTGTGGGTGGACTTTTCTGAGATGACTTTCAGTCTCCAGAAGAGGAGGTAAATGACCCTGTTTTTTTGAGGTGTCATGACACCCAAAGGTACTTTAACACCAGGGGCTTTATTAATTTCCTCTGCAGTGTGGTATAAAATTGCTCTCCTTTTTCTCCTTCCCAACCATATTCTACCTGAGCAGCTTTCAGTGCAAATGTTGAGGTCAGTAAAGGTCACCAGCATGTGCTTGCTGGTTTATTAACTAAAAAAAAAGGTGTTTCTTAGGCTTGATATCTCACCAGGAGTACAGCTCTATCCCAGTGGCCAAACTAGCTCAGGAGTTATCTGAACTACTGACATTTCCTTATAGCAACTGGCAATAAATTCAGAAAGAAAAATTGTCAGAATATTAAAAGTGAGTCTTTGCTGTGTACATTTCTGAAATGCAGGAGTCCATGAAAAACTTTGATTTTGCTTGTCAGTGAACACAGGATCTGTAGGTCTGAGTAGTCACAACTCTGCTTTTCAGACTTCTACCCTTTTAGATTTTCATGAGCAAATTCTTTGCTCCATAATTGTCATTTTTTTCAGAAATTTGGCTTTTTTCCTTGGTAACAGGTGAAGGATCCTTTCCTACTAATTGCCCAGCACTTGACTAGATGTGTGAAAAATATTCATGTATTCAGAGTTCTACGTATGACATGTAAATATTATTTACAGTGTATTTAGTTGAAGTCTTTCTTTAGACAGCTGTCAGCCCATAAACCCTTTTATTATAGCCAAAATTACCAAATCTACATGGTGTTTAAATTCAAAATGTATTTGGCTTTGAACAAATCTCTTTGCCTTAAACATATATCTCCTTGGCTTACTTTTTTCAAGATATTTTTAAAGACTACTCTCCCCAGTGTGAAGAACCTTAACAGGAATTATTTTAATGAGATAGATGTTTGGTTCAACAGAAGTTTCTTCATGAGAAAAATAAATTAAAAGAACAATTTTCCTTTTAAGAGACAATTAATTAAGATCTGTCCATGTGATGACAAATTTAATATTTTGTCTGACATGTTGAGAAGAAGAAAGTGCCTGGAATTGCACAAGTGGAATAAAATGTTCCATTTCACAGCAAGGCCAAGCCTGAGTCTTGTAATTATTTCAAAGGGAGTAAAGGTCATTTTCTATTTGCTGCATCTGTATTATGTGAGGCTTCTGTAGCAGCCTTACAGAAGTTAACTCATGACCCATTTAGATTGCCCAGATTTCAAAGTCAACTTATACTGTCACAAATCTGATAAAGTAGACATATTCCCCTCTCTAAGTACTAACACAGATGATGTCCAAAGAGGCTTTTATTTATAGCTCTGTAAACCAAGAGTTTCAGCTTTAAGGCTCGAGTGGTTGGGAGATCAGAACATGATTTGCCTCTTCTTGCTGTGCTAATCCTTTAGGGGAAGAGCTGTTTGGAGATAAATTTCAGGATCTATGGTTTGGACTGTTTTTCTGGTGGGGACTTGTTATATAACTTTGCTTGCATCTTGAGATGGGAAGAGCTTTTCTGCTGCTGTGATTGCATTTTTATGCATATTCATTCAGGAACACTGAGTCACAAAGACAGGTACTTTAAAGCTGCACCTGTGCACACAGAAAATGTGTGCAGAAGATGCATGTGTGCCTTTCTTCCTGTGCATGTGCTCATTGAGATGCATATAAGGCAGGTCCTTTAACAAGCAGTAATCAAGCTTTATGCACAAATTTCAGGGCAGGCTCTGAATACCACAGTTCACATTTGCAGATGTCTCCTACTGGAAGACTGAAGGAGACACATCCAGTTCTGAACCCCTACAGAATCCAAAATCTCCAATTAAATCAATATATCAGTGTCAATGAGAGAATGAGGGATGGGGAGCTGTGTTTTCAAAACTTTTCAAGAAAGGCAGGAGTAGTGTGATGATACCTAAATTAATAGTAATCAAGTGTATTGTTCTTTTCTTGGTGTATTACTTGCAATCTTTCTTTTCTTTCTTGGTTAATCCTTCCAAGGGACCAGCGTGGAGCAGGTAAGGATGGAAGGCAAAGGTGTCCATCTGCTGCATTTGCCTTCCACCAGCTTAATTGCCATGAAATATTCTGGCTGTTTCTCGCAGTCTGCTGGCACTTGTGGCCAGGCTTTTGTAGCACCTGCCAGTGACAGGAAACAAATGATCCAGCAGTTGGTTTCCGTAAGAACAACTAATGCAGACCAGGTGGGGCATTGCTGCCTTTGGTTTTTCTAAATGGAATCACACAAAACTTAAAGTGAGCGGGAAATGCAGAAGGGAGAGAGCAGGTAATGTATCACTGTGATTTAGCAAATGGGCTGTGAGTGGTGGGGAATAGGGAAACATGCAGATGCTGAAATATTCCAGGACATTTGTCTAGGATCAGGATCAGCAGATGTGGTGGAGGTGGGACTGAGCAAGGCTGCTGCTGCTGTGTTGGGGGAAATGAGTGCAGTTATCACCTCAGCTGGGGAAGGAGAAAAGAGCCTTCAGCATTCACTGACATGATACTGGGGAGAAATTGTCTTCGCTTTACAGCTGAAGAACTTTATTTGCAAAACTCTAATTGTGCATGGAGGATGGCTTGAGCAAGCAGAGCCATTTGTGCAGGGGCACTTGAGCTTAGGAGCAAATGTCATTCAGAACCTGTGTTTGACTGCTGCCTTCTCGACTGCCACATGTGCCCTCTCTGCTCAATTTTGCTTGGGCTGCCTGACAAGCAGCAAATTGGCCATAACAACTTGGGGGTCAGAGTTGTCAATACATCACCTGAAAGCTGGGTTTTGAAAAACACCTTTAGAAGTTCTGAAGCAGACAGAACTTCTGAAAATGCAGTTATACTTAAGGGTTGGAAAATATGATTTGGCTTTTCCTACTTTTAAATTTACCTCCTTTTGCCTCTCTCTTTAACCTTTTAAACTTTTTAGTAATTTTTTTTTTCCTTGCTGCTTCTTTCTTGACCATTCTTACCTCCATGCTCTCATTTAACAGCTGCCAAGAAAAATAGGCCTTCAGGTTATTTTCTCCATTCAGGGATAAAGTGCTTCAAAGACCAAGATTGGAATTGTACCAATTCCCAAACAATTTTATTTTGCTTTTAAGCTTCTTCCTTTGATGTCCCTGTGGTGACAAGGAACTTGGGTGACCATGTACCAACAGTGACACAAACTGTATTCAACTGGAACCTTCAGATCCACCTCCCCTGTGATGCACACATTTCTTTTTCAGTCTCCCCTTGTTGTAAACAACCTTTTGATAATAGGGAAAATGGACAAACTGTGGTTTGGAGAGAAAGAAAAGCAACAGTTTATACTTGCTAGCAAGGAATTTATTTTATAAATGAAACTTCTGTATGTGAGGCTTTACCCTTGAATATAGAATTTCTTCTGTAATTTGGTGATCAGCTTTCTGAAACAGATTTGCAGATCTGGATTTATCAATTATTCAGACCAACTTGCATCCACTTACCATATATTAAGTCCAAATGTATTCAGCTAGGCCTAATACATGTGATTTTTAGGAGCAACATTACATCCTATGTTTTCACAGACCAACAACATTCTTTATTGATATTCTGAACTGAACTTCACCTTGAAAGCTACTATTTTGTAATTTCAATGCCAGCCCATATATATAAAAGCAAAAACCTTACATAAAAAATTGTTTAGCAAGATTTGAAGGGGAAGTGTGATGTGATGGATATTTTGTTTTATGAGTATGGAGCCCAATGTTTTGTTTTATGAGCACTGAGCCTAAACCCAGTATCGTTCCCAGAAGCCAACATGATGGATGAAGGAGTGGATGTTAAAAGTCTATTTCTGGTTTTTTTTGTCCCTCAGGTTCTGCTGCTTGCATGTGCAGAAGATTTAGAATGTGTCCCTGGATTCCAGCAGAAGGTTTTTTATATTGAAAAGCCATTTCAATTCACAGAGGACGAGCTGGTTCTGAACCGTATGTTATTTTCATATATTACTGTTGTGCAAAAATCAGAATTGTTTATGTATTCTTTTCATTTCTGCCATTTATCAGAAAGATTTTTTTTGTTTTGTACCTGTGATTTTGGCTATTGCCATGATTCTGTCTGAGTTCCCCTGCATTAATCCTATGTCTCTACAGACTTTACTCTGTTCCATGTATTAGAGATGGTAAAATACAGTATATAATCATTTAGGGCTATGTGAATATTGTGAAAAGATAGAATCAGCTGCTTTTTAAAAATTAAATTTACTCTGATTTTTTTTTAATAATCTTACCTATGAACTTGGAAATCAGGACTTGCCTATCAACATTTCTGTTGAATAATCTCTGCAACTCAGATTTAGAAGTTTGTATTTTAAAAACATTCACAGCTGGTATGAGTCCAAGTCTTTACATGAAATTCAGAGGCTGGAGGATGTTTGGGATCATCAGTGATAGCAAAGTGTCACACAACTGGAATATTCAGTATATTTCTATGGCCCAGGTGTCACATTATAAAACCCAACCTGGCACTATATACTTAAAGCATTAAACTGAAAGAGATTTAACTGTTTTTCTGTTCTGGTGTTAGTTAATTCCAATACTTCAGGATTACAAATTGTTCATTCAGTTCTGGGACTTTGGGACTTCAGCACTGTCAAACTAAGGTAGTGCCTTATCCAGTGGTTGATGTCTTTAAAGACTTAAAAAAGGATTTAAGTGCTGCCATTTTCATAACTTCCAAACACACCAGCATTTCTGCATGTGACATTTGTTACTAATGATTTATTTGTTGGGCTTGGCTGCTGGGGCTGAACCAGGAATTCTGGGTGTCCAGCACTGGACAGTGGTGCTGAGCTGCTCTGTGCAATATCTGGATCCCACAATGAGATACATCCTATAGCTTGGTGGAACCAAGAAATGCAAACCACTATTGCTCACCAAATGCACACATTTCCCATCTCAGCTCCCTCCACATATCACTGCTGCATACTGATGTATTTTCACTTTGGATGAAGGTGTAATCTGTGCACATTCACTTTAAAATAGCACTGACTTCTCAAAACGAAATGTCAGAATTAGTTGCCAAAGTCTATTGAAATAACTCTCTTAAGCCTAAGTCATTCAGCCTTTAAGAGGTACTAAAATAAACCTCTAGGATAACATTTTTAGTCTCAGCATTTTGATGTGTTGCTTAGTCTGAGCTGGTTTTTCACAGGAACTTTAGATCACGAGCAGTAATACTAGTCAGAGATGTGAGATTGTTGCTCAGCTTAGAAAAGAGATTTCAAACTTCTTATTTCTTTGGAAAATTTTGTTTTCTCTTGAATTCTTATTTTAGAGTTGCCAAACACATTATTCCTACATGGCTAAAAGTTGAAATTCTTAGAATATAATGGATTTAATAAGCATGTGATTTTGAAGACCTATTAAAAAAAGTAATATTGATAAACTAGTGTTAAATTGAATAAAAATAACCTTTGTTAAAAACTTTGCTTCAGAACTTTGAGGCTGTAGTGTGTCTGGCCAGATCTCCTGCTGAGTTGGAGAGGATCCCCACGAGGATGGGTTGGTTCCCCCAAACTGCCTGGACTGCTCTGCAGTGCCCCAGCCATTTGCAGTGGCTTAAAATGAGCACAATAATTAAGATGCCATCATTAATGGGAGGAGGAGGAGGAGGAGGGAAGAGCAAGGAGGAGACTCAGAAATGCCTGGGAACAATCTCTGGAATTAAATTATTTTAATAAGCAGACACTAAATTGGCCTAATGTGCAGTGTTGGACAGAGCAGACTGCCGACACGTGATCCTGGTTAATTCAATCACTCCCAAACAGGGTGTCCTTCATGCAGCAGCATTAAACCCCAGCACACTTCCTTCTCTTTAGCTGTCAACAGAATTGATAATTTTAATTGTCTGTTTGAATACACTTTGCATGCTCTTGCATCTTTTTTTGCCCATTACCAAGAGCAGTGTAATTTAGCAGTTGCATTGCAATGCGAGGCTTACTAGGGCTGTGTAAATTAACAGAGCAAACATACAAACCAGTCCTGTAGCAGTGATTGTTTTTGTAGTCCTCAATAAGCCAAGGAGCTCCTTAATTCTTTTCTGAAGTGCAATAAAACAGTTTGGTTTTTTTTTTCTTTTTCAATTTAAACAAGAACCTACTGTACATTTCACTGCTAGCATCTCCCTTGTAATTAAATATGGGTTGTGGTTGGTTCTCATGTATTTATTACTTCTACATATGGCAGTGTTAATTATATTTTACATTTACTGATGGGAAGAAGGAAGAGAAGACCCTACTGAGGGTACAGAAATTGTTCTTATTTCTTGTTCTGATTTGTAGCAATTTTTATTAAAGCCTAATTATAAGCTGGCCATAAGAAGTCCAGCTGTGTGTGAATATTCTCCTTCCTATTAGTTTCACTGGTATTCAGTTGCTATTAGTTTTTCTATCATTGTGCTCAGGCTGAACTGGCTTTTTAATTCTCATTTATTTATTTGCTCTTGCATTTCATTTAGCAGCAACCTAGAGACTTTGACCATTTATTTCTCCCAGTTTTACCATTACTTTTTTTCCCTCAGACCCTTTTATCTCCTTATATCTTGTGTTTTCTATGACCATAAACAAAATAAAGCATTGCTCTTCTACTTTTGCTCTGCCCAACTTTTTTTTTGCCTGTGTGCAGAACCAGATGTTCCCTTGATGTAGTGGGAAAAGGTCCATGGAGTCACTTTCTGGAAATAGGAGCATGTCTGTCCACATAATTATTATTCTAGCAACAAATGGTGTCACTGTTTTTTCCTTCTTTATACCTTTTTTGTGGTTTACCCCTTGGACCATCTTTGTAATCGAATAGAGAAGATCATCAAGATTTCTACATTCTTGATGAAATGCTAATTGACAGCATTTAATTACAGGTTTTACACCTGTCAGAAGCATTCATGGCCATGAAATGCCTCCCCATCAGAAATGCTGTCCCTGCCAAGGCTGGCAGGTCACTGGGACTGACAGGGCTCTGTCACACCGGGCTGAGGGAAAATTCCTAATCAGACTCAACAAACGTGGGAATGTAATTGTGTTACATTAATCACATTTATACTTAACATACATCGGGCTTGGCTTTTGGGGGTATTTTTAATTGACAATGAGTGGAATAGTGCACTTGAATAATAGAGGCAATTAACATAAAGCACGAGGTGATGCATTGTGCATACTAAACTGGGGAAGGCATTGCCAGTGCTTTAAATGTCAAAACAAAGGAAGTTTTGACCCTTACTTGAAAAGCTTTAATTTGGATGTTAATTAATGGCTGACCTCTTGTGTCTCTTACGTGATAGATTGCATGTTCAGAGCCTGGGCTGCTTCAAGATCAAGGCTTTGTCTGTCTGCTTTTGGGTACTTTTTGTTCTGTGGGTTTTAACAAAGACCTTTCTCTTCAACCATATCGAAAATCATTGTTTACTCACATGATATGAAATATCTTAGTGTACTTATTAATGCTCAGAAGCAGGTTTTCAATTGCCCAGCAAAGCTGTGACCTCCAACAAGATTTACTCTGTTCAACCCGAATAAAGCCTGTGGAAAGAGCAGAGAAGACAATTCCTCCTCCTAGAGCCTCATGTGCACACGGATCATGGCCCTGCTTGTGTCACATCCAAACATTTCCTGTTGATTCTGAGCTGATGCCATGTGAGAGCTGGGATTGATCACATCCACTCTTCCCACTGATTCCATGCCAGTTGACTGCACAGATGGCCTCTCCCTGTGCCTCTTCCATGCTACCAATAGCAGTGCTGTTCCTCTCCTGCTTGTTCTGATCCCTGAGTTATCCCATGCACTTCATTCATCTCCCCTCCTTCCCTTTCCCCACACCTTGCACAGAGCCAGCATGGCAGCCTCATTCAGCCCCCTGAGATTCACCAAAGCCTCTGCAGGGTTCTGACATGAGGTTTGGATGCCCAAGTTAACTCTTGGTGCTGAATATTGCAGGTCTGGGTAATTGGGGCTGCAGATGGTACTTGTAGCTTGCAAAAGAACAGAAATCAAGTGAGGTAAGATTATGAGTTTAGCAATTTCTTGCAGGGAAAACTGTCTGGGCTTCTGGGTAACAGCTAGATAACTTTGGATTTTTCACCTATTCAATGTGTCCTTGCTGAAACAGTGTTGTGGTTTTTCAAAATGAAGAAATTTTTAATGCATTTTGAGTGTTACAAACATCTTGAATTTTCTTTCAATTCACATAAATCACTCACTGTGTTAAGAATGTGCTTCAGAAAATGTTGAAAAATGACTTGGTTCTCATTCCTTGGTTCCATTCTTGTTTCATTCCTCTCATTCCTCATTCATGTGGGAACAGGTTGGATGGAAAGGCATCTCAACTTTCCTACCCAGACAGGGGAATGCTTGTTATATCCTAAAATATATCTTAATAGGCTCATTGCATTGATAGAATTTGAAAATCAGAGCTTCAATCTGATGCTTGGGTACATGGGTAACACCAGGCATCTGGGATTCTTTCCCATGTGGACAGAAAAATCAGTCAGGATTTGAAGCCACACATCTTAATCACACCATTCCTACTTCAATGGTTATAGGAGGCCAAACTCATGTTTCTAAAATTCCAGGAAATATCTGGGGGTATGCAAAATATTTGCAGAATTGTGGAAGTTTTAAATTGGGAGGTTGGGAAATTTCCAACGTGTTTGTGGAGGCAGAGTGAGGAAGATCTTTTTACACTTAAATATTTAATGCATTGGCTTTTAATTGAAATTTCTTGTTGAACTCCTACATGGAGGAAGAAAATTGTCTGGGAATAAATGTTATGACTAAATAATATAGAATGTCTCAAATGTGTCTCTGAATAGATATATGCAGGTTGGTGCTGCAGCACAACAATATCACATCAGCTGTTTAACTGCTTTCACACGTGATTAAAGCAAAACAAAATAGGAGAAAATAGTTGTTGCTCAGACAATTCCCTCCCAAACAGTGAGTGTCAGCTTCCAGGACCTGAGGAGGAAGGTGTCAAAAATAGACTGTTTGGGTTTTATGCATATACATTTAATTACAATATTGTTTGAAAAGGTAGAACATTAGACTGAGCAGGGTGAAAGAATTATTTAGTCTCTGCAAAACATCTTCGGGGCTGAATCAGAACCTCTCAGGGATGCAGTCAGCTCTTGTGGAATAACAGAGGGAAAGACATATGTGAAACCTCCTCTTGGCATTTTAATTCCAAGGTGGAGGAAATGATGATCTAAACCCAAAGGTTCTTGTCTGTTTCATTGAGAAAAGCCACACAATTTTATTTAAAAAACAAACCAAAGCAAACCAGCCCACAGGAAAAGTGGGTGAGGATCTTTGCAGTGACAGTGAATGCTCTGTTAGCGGGTTGGTCTGGATTTAGGAAGATAAAAGTAGCAGATTACTTGGTTTGAGATTTAATTTGTTTCTGGAGACTTTCCAAGAGCCATAATGTTTCACAGCTAATACTTTTTTGAAATACGTGTGGGCTTTGGTTGGCTGAAACATGCCAGCTGTTCTTCTAATAATCTAAATCAATGGCCAACTGCTCGGTATTAGCAGGTTGGGTCTCTCGCTCTGTGCAGTGCAAACCTTGTATTAATAATGTCCCCAGGTGCTTCAGTGGAAGTCTTCTCTGCTCATTTCCAGTTGGCAATTTCAGACAAAAAATCAAATTAACTAAGCTGCTCCTCCTGAACTGATTACCCACGCAGGCCACGAGGCAGCTCCTTCTCTGCAGGTGTATAACATGTTGGAAGGCTAAAATCTCTTTTAGGAAAGTGTAGGTGGCTTACCTTAGGGCAAACCCCACAAGGGAATAATCTGACACTGATTGCTTGTGGCTGGCAACATTTTAACAGGGTCATCTTCCTGAGGAAATGAGAGGTAGAGATTTCTAGTTACAGGTTAGAGCTGAGGTCATTCTGGAGAGGCTCCAGCAGCAGCCCAGCTCGGTCAGGAGGAAACTTTGTCTACATCTGACAGAGAGATGCAACACAAATTGCCACACACTGAGACATTAATGCTTTCTGTATTACGTTTCTTGGTATTTTCACAGACTGTCTTTCTGACAGGACTTTTAATTTGAGGATCTTAGGAAAGCACCATTCAAAAGAATCATGGCTAGCTAACCTTTTCCATTACATTTCAAAGTGCAGTGTGGACATTTAGTGAGAATTAATGGGAGTATGTGAGGTTAAATCTTCCTTTAAACGTAGAATCTCATTTAAGTTAATGATATCTTAAAGCATGCAAGTATTCTTGAAAATAATTGTAGATATAGTTCCCAATTAATTCTGAGCTTTTAGGATTTCTCTCTGTTAATCCAAATCAAATTATAACTTTTCTAATGTAATTATGATCATGCTTCAACTTGCAGTTTTCTTTCCCTTTGCTTATTGAAATCATTCCTTTTCAGACAGAGCAGTCTGTCTGCTTTAATGGACACATCTCCTTTTTACACAGCTTTCCTTTGGCATGTGATTTCTGTCTTGCCTTGAGAATAACACTGGCTGTAAACTCAGGAAGTCTTTCAGAAATTTCTTAGATTGAGGGATTTTTCTAGCTGGAGGCTAATGCTCTGATTTTGCTTTATGCCTCTGTTCAGCTTATCCACCTGAACCTTTTCCTCTGGAGAGGGGGGAAGAAAAAGTAACTTTTAATGGATTGAGTCTGAAAGCTCTGGTTGGTCTGGAATGACTTAGTGCATATTTGTGTGCCTTGTACCTGCTGCTTCTGGGGCAGACAAGTGAACCTGTAGATAGGGGAGTAAGTGCATGTCATACTCTGTGATGTGAATATTAACTCAAATGTTTGTCTCATGGCTTTTTTAATCCCTGAAAAAATATCAGCCCAGGCAAAGGGTAGGATTTGCTCACATAAGAATCCCTGCCTGAAAGGGATTACCTTTAACAAAATTTGAAATTCCTTTACCACGGAATTCTTTTAAAACAAGTTAAAAATAAAACTAGGAGCCCTGGGAAGGCCTAAGAGATTCCTGTAGTGATCTAGGATGTTGCTTTTTAGACAGGAGCTCCACTTACAATACTCACTTTGATTTGTTTACTTTCTTTAAAAAAAAAAAAGAGCAATAAAAAACCCAGTGCAAGCTTCGTCTCTCAGCTGTGGAGAGAAGTGAAGCAGAACTGAGGGACCTTTAATAAGGCAGCAAAACGGAGGCAATCCTGGAGCAGCTTTACAGGTAGTCGATAGCAGAAGAGAAATTCCTCCCTGGAGTTGGAGGCAGCACTGGTAAATCTCTGACACTTTTGAAACACTTGCTGGCAATACCAGAACCTAAAAGCAGGTTAGAGTGAATTAACTGATGATTTCCTCGATGCACAGGACCATTCTGCTGCCAGGGATTCAGGTTTGTTTTACTGAAGAGCAAATTGGGAATCTTTTGTCCTTTATCAAGTGGGGTGAATGCTCTGGCTGGACCTGGCTTTATGGATAAACTGAGTTGTCTTGCCTTGCACTTTTTGCTAAAGTAGTGTAAGGTAGGTAGTAGAAAATGGGTGCATTTTTTATTTTGTTGATATTGTATTCTATAATTAAATATATCTCTATTCTCTACTAAATGCATTGTTAGGAAACATTGTTTTTGTGAATGTATTCAGGCACGTGGGTTTTGTTTACCTTCCTCTGTGTGGCAGTGAACCAGAGGCAACACAAAATGTGCTCTGGTCTGCTAAAAACCCAAATTGCCTGGTTACAAGTAGGACCCCTGCAGGCTTTATTTAGCTGGAATTTTAATTACAGTGCCAGCTCTCAACACTTACAATAAAACAGTAGGGAGACAACTATAATTTGACCTTTATAAAACATTAACACCAACCTATACAAAAACATAACTTCAGCTTAAAAGAATACCGTGGGAGGCAAAATTCAAGAAGTTATGAAAACAGTGTACTTATAATATTTCAATTTTTGGAAAAACCACAGAAATGTGCTCGTGTGGACACCAAAGTGTGATATTGGCATTTTTGGTTCCCTGAATCATCTCATGATCCTTGGGTGGGAATGTCAGTGGTGACCTATGAAATGGGCAACAGGATTGCCTCCCAGCTGGAGAAGCACCAAAAATGGTCACAAATCCAAATGTATTTTTGGTTAATTCTGGCTAAAATAGTCCCTGAGTCGTGTTGCACTCACAGTGTTTTTTGATTCTGTCATCACGCAAAGATGATGAATAGTGTTCTCCGGGTCTTCTGTTGTTGTTAATTTAATATGTAATAAGCATAGTTAGTAAATGTCACCTTTTTTAAAAATGAAACTGACTTGAGCTCACCTGTAAACATAAGGATACTTTAAATGAGTTGGTTTTTATGGCCCATAATAAAATGAAAATTTGAAGATGTCTGAATGCCAAGGTTACAAGTAGCCTTTGTGTGACCTGAAACATTTTTGTTTTGCTGTTTGCTGACAGGTGAAGCATCAACTGCTAAAATCTCTTCTTTCTTACTTTCGATGTGATGTTTCACAAGACATTATACTCGTGTTCAAAGGCGATGCTGGGTGCAAATAAAAAATATGGAGGGTAGGAAGATACTTATTAAATATTGTTGTCAAGAGCTCTCCAGGGATTCATTTTGGTTGAATGGAAGGCCATGAGATAAGTTGCCTAAGATTTGGTGTTTGGCTGTCCAGTTACTATTGCTCTGATTTTTTGGGGATTTTTTTTTTTTTTTTGCTGTTTGTTTTTAAACAAGGCTCTTCTAGCTAGAATTTTTATTCAGCCTGGTGTGTATTTATGAAGGAACCACTCAAGTGCGTAAAAAAATATATATAGGAAATAGTGATTTTATAA
Source organism: Entomyzon cyanotis (assembly GCA_024500445.1). Lineage (NCBI taxonomy): Eukaryota > Metazoa > Chordata > Aves > Passeriformes > Meliphagidae > Entomyzon > Entomyzon cyanotis. Next base: position 3,944,471 of record JAKEPQ010000743.1, on the reverse strand, counting down.
TATTTTTCTAGAGCAATGAAACCAGTACTGTGGGAGTTATAGAGTGTAAATTACAACCAAAGAGCTCATTTCATTTAAATTTTTAAAAGTTACGTTTGTGACAGAGGAAATAGTTTAAAATTATCTTTAATAACAGAGCTGATGAGTTCACTCTTCCGATTAATAAGAAAATGCAACTCTCCAAATGTTCTATAAGATTTGGTGTTTCTTCTGAGAAATCAGCCAGATCTCATGCAGGTATGCAGAAGGTTTTTGGCATAATAGAATAGCAAGCTTCTGTCAATTATAAATCAAAATAAGAAACTTTATTTAAAATGATGTTATTACTTCTGGCACTTTACTTTTACTCTTTGAGACACTGTCTTTAATAGCTTCTCCAATAAAGTTCAAAGCAGCTGAACTATAGAAGCTTTAACACTTCCATAATAAATCTACTAATCGTAATGCTTCTGAAAACGTTAGGCATTGACTACTTACTGCTGTTTTTATAAGTCAGCATCACTTCCCAGAAGTGTCTGATACTAACCACAGTTAGCACTGGTAATTAATTGAAATTAAATTACTCACACGATGAATGAGGGCTGGACATGTTGGACTTAACTCTTTCTGGCCCTGTAGCTCTGCTTTACATCCTGATTTAGAAGGTGTTTCACTAGAACCTTAATTCCAGTTCCCTACAGACACTGCAGAACTTTGTCAGAACTCACCAGAAACCCAAATTCTCTCAGCTTCAGCACAAGGTTTTTCTTACCCAGTATGTCCTTTGGGAAAAGCTGGGCTCTGGCTGAGGTGTGAGGAGGCTGTTCCTATGCAGCCATGCAAGAGAAAGGCATGAGAGCTCCCCAGCACACGAGTTTTCTGTGCTGAAACAGATGATTTGGGCTGATTATGCTCAGAACCATAAATACAGCAAGGAGTTCAATTTCCACGGGTGAGTGCTGCTCCTGCTGAAATTGGGTTTTTCTGCACAAGTCTGTGCCAAAACTCTCATCCATCCTCTCTGCAAGTGCTACCGGATTTCAGGTAACTGAACAAACAATTAGATTGGTCTTTTTAATGTTCCCTTAGTGGCTTCTTAAATAGAATGAATTTCTGGATGGGGATGAGCTCTGGAAATAGGTGCAGGGGGTTGGTGCTGCACCTGCTGCCAGCACTGTGTGGGTGGGAGCCTTGGAAATTTGGGATGCTGGCAGGGCAGCTGCTGAGCATGGCTGGGGGGAACAGCTGGCACTGCCCTCACAGGAGCTGACAGATTTAATGGTTTAATAAAGATATAAATATTTGTTAAGTGAGATTAAAGACCAGATTTAATGCGGCCAGATTGAATATGATCGGTTATGAGTAAAGGTGATACAGTTGCTCTCTGTTGAGCTTTACCGTTCATGCTGCTCTCTAAAGCCAGGTCTATGGCAGGTCTTCCTGCTAAAGCTGGGGGTTTAGAAAACCCAGAGGCAGCCCCAGATTTCAGTTTATCCTCTGGGAAAGCATCTCATGAGTTTAACAGAGCATTGCCACTTGCAGTGGTGGGAGAGGGCCGGTTTCACTCAAGATGAAGCTTTCCAGATTTCATCCTGAGTGCTTCTTTCCATCAAGACAACAGAAACAGTGCCTGCAAAGATCAGTTACAGAGCCTGTTTAGACCAAAAGAACATTGTGAACATTGAAAGAGTTTTACCTTAAATGGATCAATTACAAGTGGATTAAATGAGTGACTCCACAGCCTGGTAGTTTGCCCATTTCCACAAGTTAAAGTGGTTATTTCAATCCCACTCACCTGAGTGTTTATATTTTTAGTGCTTTAAATCAATCAATCAAGAGATAAAACCATGAGAAACATCAGTGGTTTTTAAAAAAGTCTTTTTATAGGTATTTTAATAACTATTCAGGGAGCTGGAACTGGAACTTGCTTGTGATGTATGCGCAAGAATATTTGGATGTAGTGATTTCGAAGTACGTAGGAACATTTAAAATTTGCATTCAGCAGAAAGCAGAGGAAAAAAGTACCTTATTTTCTGGATTTTCAAGTCACATGCTTGAGTGTCATTCTTATGGTTTGTTTTTGTTCTGTTTTCTGACAGCAATAAATTAGATAGAGCTGAAATGGTTCCAGCAAAAGGGCGTTGGCACAGCTTGCTGGTGTAGGAGAGTTTTCTCTAAAGCAGAGGGGCAGTAGCTTAGAGCAAGCAGTGCAGCTGAACTGGAACCTTCCAGGTGCTGGTGGGATTCTGGAGCTCCTGGGTACATGAAGAACATCATGGGTCTTCCCCCTCCAATGTACTGCTTTGTAATTCTAGAATCTTATTAATCTTTCCTACATCTGTTAGAAATTCAATGTTTGTTTGTCATGAGGAATTCTTTCTCTTGCATTGAACGGTTTTTGACTTGGTTTAGATTTTAGTAAGAAAAATGATTTTTTTTTCTTTCGGATTTGATTCTGGTGGAACTCCTCAACACCTTCTGCTTGGCAGCTAAACCAAAAATAAATTATTTGCACAGCTCTAATGGCATCAGTAAATTGATTTCCGTAGAACACGAGACTGTGTTTCCTCTCTGGAATGCCCTAAAGTGATCGTTATTAATGATAAATGACAATGGAAATTTTGCAGAGAAATTAATAACTGTGATGTTGCTCTGAAATGAGAACAGCAATGTGGATGCCCTTGAAGGATACTGAACACATCTCCCTTCCTTTGCGCATCAGCTGCTCCTTGCTCATGAATAGATTATGCAAAGACCACACTGAGATTTATTTGCCATCTGGTTTGCTCTAGGAAGAGCAGTGGCATCAAAGGAAAAAGTTGATACTACCTGGGCCTGCACACCTGTGTGGGAGACAGGAATGGTTGGAATTTCACTCATTTTTCAGAGCAAAGCTCAAGATCTTCACTGATGGTTGATTTCCAGGAGGTCCATGGATTTAGTGAGCATGTGCTTCCTCAGGTGTATTTGGTTTGGAGACTTTAGAGGGAAAAAGTAGAGAAACTTTCCCTTAAAAGAAGGGAATGAATAAATTATCGTTAAAGAAGAATTTTTGATTGGCAGCATCTCCTTTTCTTCTAATAAATTATCCTGATCTCAAAGCTCCTTTTCTGCCATGCTGAAACCTGTGCTGCTGTCTCTCTGCAAAGTCTGATGTAATGAATGCACATAATGAGTTCTGCAAAATCTGATGTAATGAATGCAAATAATGTTCTGTGTACTTCCCTTCCAAATTTGTGCTAAAAAATACCTAATTAGAGGGATTACAGGAACTGAAACAAAATGCGCTAAACCATATGTTAATTTTCCTCCCAAAAAAGATAGAAATATGATTTACTATTTTGATCTGAAGGGTTCCAAGGGTTTGGTAAAAAACTGTTGAGGTGTAGTCATGAAATCTTACAGGAATTATAAAAAGTGCTGAACACTGATCTGCAAATGCCATTTGTAGCTGACTTCATGCAATTGTGTTTTACCTCTGGAAAGTAAAATCAATTTCAGATTAACTTTGACAGGGAGGTGTTGAGGTGTGTGAGTCAGCACTTGGGTATTTCTGCCAGCCTGTTGGGAAGACAAAGAATTGTGATGGATATTATCAATAACAGTGCTAGCCTGAAAGGAAAATTGGCAAACTAAGTTAAGAAACACTTTCCTGCCTTGTCCTGGCACACTTCACAAAAAACTAAATTATAAGTTGTTATCAGTGTACAAAACTAAAATTTATCTTGAGATTTAGGAACTTTTTTTCCCCCACTTTACCTCCCTTTTACAAAAAAACCCTGCTGTTATTGCTTTTACTGTTTTTCCACTTTGAAATCTGGAACAGCTTTTATTTTTTTTGTCTGAAACAGTGTGTTTGGTAAAAGTCAGTACAGCGCGATTGAAGCAATGAGGGATTTCATTCTTTTTATCCACAATTGTGGAGCTATATTTAATAACCCTTTATAATAATCTTTCCACTATACTGAATTATGTATTGATTCTTCTTTTACAGTAGCTTCATTACAGGATTCCAGAAGGAAAATGGGCTTTTAGATGTCAACCTGAAACTCTTCACAGTTTTGAATATGGTATTACACATAATTCTGTGAGGACCTAATCACACATCGTTTGATTTCAATGAAACAACTCTCATTGACTTCCCTGAGAGCTGCCTGAGACTTGGCATGAACTATTGCCGTGTTATTGAAAGTATAATAAGCATTTTGATTCAACTTTCAATCTCTTTCAAGTCCCACGGTTTAGCTCTGCTGTGCATGTGGTCCTGCTGCAGAGAATCCTGCATTGTTTAGGTTGGAAAAGCCCTCCAAGATCATTGAGTCCAACCATCACCCTAGCAATAAATCCAAGTGCCACATCTCCATGGCTCCTAAATCCCTCCTGGTTTGGTGACTCAGTCACTGCCCTGGGACTCCCCTTGCAATACTTAATAACCCTTTCAGTGAAGATTTTTTTTTTTTTCCTAATAACCAATCTAAACCTCCCCTGGTGCAATTTGAAGCCTCTTACTCTTTCCCTATCACTTGTTAATTTTGAGATCGACCCCACCTGGCTACAACCTCCTTTCAGGGAGTTGCACAGAGCAATAAAGTCTCCCCAGAACCTCCTTTTCTCCAGGCAAAACATCCTCAGCTGCTCCTCTCAGATCTGTGCTCCAGGCCCTTCCATCTCTGCTGCCCTTTGGTCACGCTGCAGCACCTCAATGTCTGCCTTGTTCTCACAATATGCACTGTGAACATGACTGGAGCTTTCAGGAAGACATTTTTAAAAGAGAATTTGAAAATAAAAAACATTTAGGCTTTTTTTAAGGACAAATGTTGTTGCTGGAGCTCCTGCAGACGATGCTGTGTGTGCCAGAGGAGGAGTGGAAGCTGGCTCTGTGGCTCGGGGTGCATGGGCTGCTTTGGCTGGAATTCCAGGGGTTAACAGCTCTGCTGCACGCAGGGGTCTCTGCTCATTGATTTTTAGTGGTTGCCGTTACAGAAAGTACGAGTGGCATTTAAGAGAGACAAAGCACCATATTAAAGTTAATGCCTTTGATTTGCTTCAAATCATCTGTAACCCATGTGGACCTGTCATAATTTATACCTGCCTTGGCCACAGCAATAAGTCTAAAAGTGTCACAGAATGTTCATCAACACTTGTGCACAAGAGACGTGGCACCTGCTGCTCACTGCTCTTGGTGTTGGGGTATTTTATCTCTCCTGGCCCAGAAGGTTCCCCTCAGCTTAATTGGTGTTTCTCATTATATATATTGCTAGGGGGAAAAAATGGGATTAAATACCGGGAGAGAAAGATAACACAGGTTTTGCTGCATAAGATAAATAAAAATCAATTCCTGTTTTTTTCTACACATGATAAATGTGGCCAGGTTTTTTTTGGTCTTCCCCACTGCCCCCGAAGTCTTGAGGGTCTCCTGAGGATAATCCTAATAGGATAATGTGGTCTCTGAAAGGCAATTAGCAAGATTCCTATGAACTGGGCCATGCATGGACTGTGCTCAACCCTCTCCTGATTAATGCTCATCTTAATTCCATTTCTTGGCATTTATTTACTAATTTCACATATAATGTATTTAGTTCCCTTAAGTCTGCTCTGTGGTTTGAAAGAATCCTGGTGCCTTTCAGGTTCCTGTCCAGCTGTACCTGTGAGCAGACGAGAGTCCCAGAAGGGCTGTGGAGCAATGGAAAGTGAGCTTAGGTCACATTCCATACAAAGTCTGGTCAGTACCATTAATTAAAATAATTAATACTTTAATGAAGCTTATGAAAAAAAGGATCACAAGGAAGACACTGGGCTTTTTAGGATGAAATTCAGCACCTTGTGTCAGCTCTCCTGATTTTATTTAGAGGAACTGTATTTCTTTGGAGGCATGCAATTCACAGTGTAAGAAAGCTCTGGGGAAAGTTCTTCTCTCTTGCCATATGCCTTATGTGCTATACAACTAAAACGATTTTTATTTCTTTATTTTTTAAATTATTCCCTATGATAGAAATCCCACAGTTTGTCACTTCTTCCCCAGTCTCCATCTATGGCTGCATTTGGAGAACTCCAGGTCAAGCCAGGATCTGCTTCAATGTCTTCCAGCAGCTATCATTACATATGCTTAATTAATATTGCACCTTTAGTACTGTAACTTCTCTGTTCAGGAAGAATCTACCTCCAGGAGGCTTTGGAACTCATTTGATGTGCTTCAACACCTTTTGTGAGCCGCACTTACTTCTTTTATGTTTATTTCTGTCTTTGGAAATTAGTGCAGTGGGAAAGCAAGGTCCCTGCCACCCACCTGCTTCCTTGAGCTCAAACACTGCAGCACCAGCCCACCTACAGACCAGAAATAAGCAAACAAACAGCTCTGACCAGAAGGTTTCAGCAATCAGCATGTCCCTCTTGCTCTAAAATTAAATGAGATGCAGAACCTGTCTCCAAACAGCCTGGTGGAGGGGTAATAGAGAGGGGAGCTCCATTATTGAAATTGCATCCTCTTTACACCACACACAGCAGCATCCTGTAGCTGGGAAATGTTCTAACTGCCAGAAGTAATATGACCTCTGAGGCAGGGGATATCTTCCTACATCTATTTTCAGTTAGCGAGAATCTTAGCAGACCACTGTTGGAAATAAATGGAGATTAGTAAGTTTTCCTGGCTTTACAGTACTTCATAAAATGTTAACAATATTAAAATAATTCAATATGTTCTTGGAAGATAAACATGAATAGGGCACTGGAGGCTTTGGAGTTTTGGGTAATGATGTTTCTCAGGGTCCTCTGGGGGCACTTTGTCCTGTGCACAGGCTGTTGCTGCCAAGCTGGGTGCCTAATGCTGAAGGGACCTTCACACCCAGCTGGTCATTTTGAGCCCCTCATGCCAAAATAGCTGTGGGTCAGAACTGACCTGGGTGGAGTCACTGTCAGCACCTGCTGACTTATTCCTGTGCAGTGTTTTCTACCTGGAATTGCTTTTCTTAGCTGGTTGCGCTGTGTATTGATCTCGAGCTGTCAGCTAACTTACAGGCAGCCTTGACCCAGCATGGTGTGTACACTGGGAGGAGAGCAAAGAAGGAATTCCCCAAGTCCTGTCCGTGGTGCTCATCAATGCTCTGCAGCCACATGCACTGTGGTGGCAAACAGGGTGTGCCCAGGGCTGCCCACCTGAGCCAGTGGGCACTGAACTGCTCATACCCTAACCTTTAAATCCTCTCACTCTCACCACCAGTGTGGCTGCAGGCAAACTGTTCCCTGGGCATGATCCTTGACCCCTCAAAGCAGGGCTGAAAGTGCAATTAGGGTGCCACAGTGAAGCACAAACAGAAAAGAGAAGGAGCTGCACTAAATGGCATTGAGGGTTCTGGTGCAGCTCCTGACAGCAGTTGCCAGATGGAACAGCTTTTCCTTGAGCATTTGATATGATGGGGAAATTTAAGAGCAGTAAGAGCTGGAAAAAAAGTGCTTAGGACTGTTGGAAATGCATATGATTATGGAGTTAAGATCCTAAAAAAATCACTGCATTTCCTTGGCCCTGCTCACTGCACAATGTACATAAGTACTTCCAGTTAAGTCACTGAGGCTGCTGGCAAACTTATGCAAGCATTTATGAGGAAAACATATGCTTGTGTGGAATGCTGACTGGAAGTTTAGCTAATGATCTATTCAGCTCTGGGTGCCATACACAGATCACGAAACATTTACTTCCAATAATTAACTGTTTTGTAGCTCGGAGGGTTTTATTTTTTATTTCTTTTTGTTCTTTTTTAATCCTACTGAGGCATATTGACAAACATGGCTTTTTGCTCTGCTGTTGGAGAAAGTCGCAGCTGCAAAGGTCCCTTGAGTTATGCCAATCACTTGCAGATGTTCTTCTGAAATCAGAAATTAAATAGACTTTCTTGATGCCAATAAATTACAGAAAAATATTAGATAGGCTCTTATCTCTAAAAATGTGTGCTCTGGTCACAGTGCATCAAATGCTGTTAATATAATGATGACCTTTTAAAGGAAAACACATTATGCTGTAGCTGTCTTTGCATTGTACCTGTGGAATGCTGGTATGCAAAAGTCAAGCTATTAAACAGTGGGAGAAATGGAGTGAAAATAATCTATTTTGCTTTTGTCTGATATTGCTGTTCTGATAGGCACATTCTTCTCTTTTTCCCCCTGCATTCAGTCATGCTCTTCTCGAAATCATAAAACACAGAGATAGATCAAATACGTGGTAACATTTTGGAACATCATATCCTACTGGGTTTGATGAGTTGAATCAAAACTCCAATGACCAAAAGCTGTTGTTCAATAGCAAAAATGAGCAGAACTGCAAAGAAAGATAAGCAGCGTCCTTGTCCACTTTCATCATGGTCAGAGCATTAAGGAATCAGGAACAAATGTCAGCCTGGAGACCAGGCACTTGCTCAGAACTGAGACTTCCATGTACTCTCTGTCAGCTCAGGTTTACCTGGGTACTCATTGGAGCAAAGATCCCAGAAAGGTATTAAAACACTTTTGGTGATCTGTGCCCAGGTATTCACCTCTGTCCATCACTGAGATGTGGGATCAGAGCTCTTTCTTTCGTTACAAGTGTGCTCAGTTGTTGATTAAACTCACATTTGCAAGTTGCCAGCCCTGAGTCAATTCCAGTCATGTTCCAGATATTTTCTGGAGAAGTTGGACTCAATTTCTACAGCTATTTTTCTAAAACCTTTTCTACCAGTTTATCCACTTGGAAAATATGGGGTTTTGTTTCATTTCTCTTATGTCTGCAGAATAAAAGGGAAAGCTTCCTTCTATATGGCTGTTTCCTAGTAGGCACAGACAAACAGAACTAAAATATTTTTGAGCTTTAAGCAGCTCTATTTAAGAGAAGAAGGGTTTTTTTTTCCCTAGAGATGACATAACTGTGACCTACTTTATTGTACTTTGATGGAAGGGATATAATATTTTACAAGCTTGATATGTGTCCTCCAGACACCAGTTTTGAGGTTTAATCCCAGTGAAACTCAGTGCCAGGTTGGACTCCGTGGTGGTTCCATTAAGGAGCAGTTGCCTGGGCTTTGGCACTTGAGGAGGCTGGCAGGAATTTCCCATTCCTTGGTGTGTGTGGTGGAATGCCCTGGCAGAGCCAGCATGGAGGGGCTTTGCTCCCACATCTTTCACTGCCACTCCCTTTGCAAGGGGCTCTGAGGCAGCACAGGGAATGTCAGATGTGCTGTGTTCGCACAGAGAGTTAAATAAACATCTCACACTGTTACAATTTTCTGGCTTTCCCACTGTATAAACAGCTGCTGGTAGCTTGTCAATCAGCTTCTACTTTGGTGCTACTAATTACATAGAGAATCATTAGAAACTGACTAAAAAAAAGTTTCAAGGCTGATAGCAGAGAAGTCAAAAGGTTCTCAAACATTGTGTTTATCTCCTCTCGAGATAAAGGTTTTTCAGAAGGCCTTTCAACCTGGAGGATCAAAGGGAGCATTTTGTTTGTAATGAGTACCCATCAGTGCATGCTTTAATTACCATTCTTGTTGGTGTCTATTAACAAAAACCCACCAGGCTCTGCAGCGGAAAACATTAATTTATGAGTAACAGACAGTGTTGTGTGAAATACATAGCTGGATAGAAATCACTCAGTGTTTGAAGACTTAGACCAAAGTCACGTTTAGAATACTCTGTGTTCCTCCCTCCAGCCCACGCTAATTAACAGCAGTGCTTTGCCACTGGAATCAGCAGGAGATGTTGAATCCCTTTGAAAATGGGCCTCTTTCTTGGGCTGCTCCCTTACAAAGGCTCCCAGCCTCTCTTCCAGCTTGGTGTGTCTGGAGAACAACTCGTTTGAAATTTGTTCTCCAGAGCCCTTTTCATATTTAAAGCCCTCAAACCTCCCAACACTCCTGAGCAAACTGAACTTTAACATACAAATGAAGCATCTCAGCATTCTTTAATCACCTTGGGGCTGTAGTTCTATGGATTCCATGGTAGCTGCTAGTGAGACCAAACTGACCACTTTATTAGCAACATTTCAGGTCAAAGCTATTGTTTGTTTGGCTGGCAGTTGATTTGAGCACATATGGCAATGCCAGGCATGTTTCTGGCAGGTTTCTCATGTGAGGATCAGCAATATTGGTGCTCTGAGCAGTCAGAGCTGCTGTGGATGAGCAAGGCAGTTGTCCCTGCATGGCAAGGATGTTCAGCATGTGAGTAGCTTCACTGGAGGCTTGGCCAACTGAACTTTCCTGGGCTGCAGTGTGTGCCCAGCAGGGCCTGACCCATGTAATGAATAAGTTTAAAAGCTTGTAGCAATTTCTAAAAGATGATCTGTATTTGTAAGGTTAAGGCTGCTCAGTTTGAATTAGCTGCACTGCAGAACCAGTGTAATGAACACAGTTAAACGCTGTAATTCTTGCTCTGTCAATAAGCTGAATATGCTGACCAAACCTATTTGTTCAGTCATTACAAAGTTGAAGTGCCCTTTCCTCATTCATGGGTCTGTTCTGCAGTTCTCAAAAGTCAATCTTTTTTCCTGGAGGATTCTCTGTCATTACTCTTTATAAATTTGGCAGTATTTAAGTTAGTGTTGAACTTGGAATCCCTGTGAATGAAAGTCTTCTGTGTCTGACTGCACTGTTTGCATCTGAGGGTTCTTTGTTAATTCAGGGTGTCCAGCTCTCTTCTGAAAATGTGCTCTTAGCAAATTATACAAGGTAAACTACTCTTTTATTAATCAAACCCCCTATTTGGTGCATGTTTGCAAACTGAGGAGTGAAATGTTCAGTATTTCTTTTTTTCATTTCCCTTTGAAGCTTAAATCAAGTTTCAGGATGTCCATTTGTTTTATGACTTCTGTGAGATGTTTGCCATCTCTGGTAACTCTGGGCATCTCTGACAGGGAGATAGAGTCTCGAGGTCAGCAGAACTGAAGGTGAAGATTTTGTAAGGTTTTTCTGTCTAAATTGGCACTTTATTTCAAAGCACACAGGCAAGAACTGCTGACATGGAACATGTAACAAAATTTCAAAGCCACCAAGAATGTTTTTATCCATTTTTCTTTTATTTTGAAGAAATACTAGTAGTTATCTGTCAGGCTAAAACTGAATTCTGTTCTAAAGGATGATGTTGAGAGTGCTGGACATTTTGAGGCAGAAAAATTAGGCTTAGTTGAAGCTCAAAGATGTGTTTTTTATCCAGAGGGTTTTTTCCTATCAATACAATCTCTTATGCACCCACTTAATTATTTCATCATTTATCCTCATTAAAAGTTAGTGAGTTACAGAAATTATTACTGTATATTAGGAAATTTTATTGTATGGATACTGCAAAGCTTTCAAGAATTACTTTCCTCTCTAGAAGAGTAAATTACTTTCCTCTGTCTTCCTCATGTACTGGGATGTTGATTGCACTTATGAGAATCCTAAATTGTACATTTCTGAATTTCAGATCATGATGATTATCTCTGCCCCTCTGGAGTTTTTTAATAGTATTGGCTTTAAAAAACCCTAAAACACATATCAGCATTTAAAGTTTTTCTGGAAAAACAACTCTTTAAAGTATTCCTAAATGATTTATGATTAGAGTCTGCAATTATTGAAGTTAATGCACCTTAATGGACTTAATATAGATGGAAAAATAATGGTGTGTACAGTGAAAGTTGCCTAAGCAGTTCCATTCAGCTTATTAGTTTTCTTAATCTCTCATATCTGAGATGTTTCTCTTCAGTTGTTGGAAACAACAACCAGTTGTTTGTATTTTTATCAAGTTTGCATTTTATTTTATCTTGGAAAACAAACCTTAAACAGAAAGAGCGAAACAGTTTTCAACTCAAAAAGGAAAACAGGTATTTTTATATGCAGCAGAAATAAGAATGCCCATTTTCTTTCTGTAAAAACAAATCTTGTGCAGCTCACAGTTCAAGGTGTGTAGGAGGACAGCTGAAATTCAGTAATGCAGAATTACTCATTGTTAGGAAATATTTTTATTTGGGTGAAAACTGGTTTTGATTTGGCAGAGGTAGAGGACTTTTGAAGAAGAAATAAAATAGTATATAGTGAGTGTTTGCTTTATTGGGCAGTGTGAGTGAAACCTTCTCAAGGCTTCAATACTTTTATAAGATGCAGGCCCAGGCAAAACCACTTTATTTTCTTTGTAAGTAACATTATATCTGTCCCAAAAGTGTGTGTTGAGTTCTTCTCTTTCAATACTATATGATTCTAAAATGGCAGAAAATTCTATATTAAGCAAAGAGTAAAGTCTTCCAATGAAAGTGCAAAATGCCAAAGTAAAGTTTACATGAAAACTCAGCTTTTTTCCCCTGTAAGAATGTTCTGTAATTGCATAGTTCCATCCTATTTGTCAGTGGAACTTTCTTAGTTATGTTTTCTTTTGAGAGCTCAGCAAAATTAGCATCCATGAAATTAATTTATATCTTAGAAGCCTTTTAGAAGGTTGCAGGAAAAAATGTTGCCTCCGTGTTGCTGTGAAATCATTCTAAATAATTGTGCTAAATTGTATTAAAAAGCTCGAGGACAGAGAACACTGAGCACAAGGATAAAGGTCATGTATAATTTCTTCTCTCCAACTCAAGTGAGGCAATTTGACATTGCACAGTCAACTGAAAGGCATCTTTTGCAATGAAAGATTTGGAGGGTGAATATCATAATTTTGGCTGTTTATTCCAAGCCATACTCTGAGGGATAGTTTGTCCAGGGAAACTGTTCCTCCTCCTCCTGACTCACCTGGGAGAGGAGTGGAAGGGAATAAAAGGAAACTCTGCAACCTCTGATGGTCTAGAGGCATTTTATATTCATGAAATGCTTTTGGGAAAGATGCTTCTGACTGGAGCAGAAGGACATCCTCTGCTCTCACTCAGCTGGTTTTCATGGGACATCATTTGTCTGTTTGGGGTTTCTCCACCATGTGTGGAATTTGGTTGTGATGATTGCTTGAGACTTTCACTGGATTACTGAGGAGAAAGGTGGACAGAGAGCAGAAGCAGAATGGAGTGTGAGACCCTGGAAAGTACTGAGAAACCAGGTTAGAATGTGGTGCATTTTGAGTAATTTTGTTGATAAATAATTCTGTGTGAGAAACACAGAGCCTTCTGCCTGTGTGTCACAGGGGCAGAAATCAGTTCAGCACACCCCACGGAAGAGAAGGGATGGGTTGAACGTGCAGATAAAACAATGTGTGCTGCCTCATGGACCTTTGAGGGCTTTGGTTTGCAAGACACCAGAAACTGCAAAAGCAGCAGAACTACTAGAGCATGCACTCATCTAGACCTGGAAGGGAAGGGGATGCCAACAGCATGCTCTTTCCTTTGGTTTCTGGAAGGAAAGGAGGAGTTTAAGGAGCAGTGCTGCCTGGAATTAGAACAGACACACGTTAGAACAGCAAACAGCAAACTCTCAGCAATTTGAGAAAAGATGAAAACAGTGATGATTAAGAGTTATAAAGTGAGCCCTAGCTAAAGAGACACAAATGTGGCACAGACATGGCAATCTGGCCTTCATGGTACAGGAGGAACTGAAATGCTCATCTCTGGGTGAACTTGTCAGGGGTCACAATCCTATTTTGCCACAGAAGGAAGAAAAGCAGCTGCAATGTGCAGTAACTGAACAAGGCTCCTGCTGGGGGATGGTGATAAATGTTCTGTCAGATCCCAAGTGTTCCAATGGCCAAATATCACAAACAGATGCCAAACTTCAGCCAGGCCACTGGATCACACCCTGATCTGCTGCTGGCTCCCCTCTGGGCTGGGATGGGCCAGCAGCTCTGCAGTGCACAGTTCTTAGGCTTGGGAAATGATCTCTCCAGAATGCATGGCGAAATCATTCCAAGGCCAGTGCATGGATAAAGTGCAGTTATTAAAAGGCTGGAGTGATTCTCAAGGGTAAGCAAAGTTGGGAAACTTGTGAGACAGAGATGGGAAGTGTCCTATATTTCAGAGGAACAAAGGGCAGCAGTCAGCTCTCTGGAAGAAGGAGTTCAGCCTGCAATGAGGCATAAAGAATGGGAGGGTTCATTAAACAGAGTGTGATGCATGCAGCCCTCTGCAGATGGGTCTCTATAAAATATTTAAATGGGGGGGCAGCAGAACTAATCTGGAGAAATTGTAAAACTGGGATATAAGCTCATAAATTTCAGATTGTTGTATTTTTGTTTTAACACAGATCTCTACCTTGTTTTTTCTCCTTAATTGCTGGTTCCAGTGTATACTTAAGGCAATTATATTCACAGATTTACTTTTTTATTTGCAAAAAGGGTTTGAATATACACCATGCATATTAAACAGTCACCAAGCAAGTTTTTGTCAAAACAGATGATTATGAACATAGTACAACATGTTTTTCAGCTCACTTGTGTTGGATTAGAGCTTAGTATCTTTTCTCTTTACATTTATTTTAAGATTCATTCTTTAATCCCATTTTCATGGAGTTGGAGATTTTCTTTCTTGCAGCTTTTTCGGTTTGCTCTGCCTGTCACCTTTGCTGCAGATCTGAACCACACTTTTAATATTTCTGCTTAGATTGACTCTTATTAGTTCAAAGCAGAGCTACGTATTTTAAATTGATCAAGGTTCCTGAAGCAATTATAACAACTGCTTTTGGAGGACACAGTTGCAGTTTTCATTTTGATATTATATGAAAGTGTGTTTCTTCAAAGCTACAAACGTAAGCTAGCAAGAGGCAGCTGGTAATTATTCTCTAATAAACAGAGTAGGAAGTACATGAAAAACCTTGGGGGACACATACATTGCTTGCAGAGCAATTAACAAAAATCTCAGGACACTTAAAAGAAAATTCAGCCTGAGAATGTGTGTGCATTTGGCTGTGTATTTGAGTCCATTCCAAATTAACAGGTCTGTTGTGATTGAGTTTGTTATTTGTTTACTAACATCCTTTCGCTTGTTGTCATTCAACAGACTTTAGGAGATAATTATTTATTCTTAATTAACCCTTAATTTCATTTTAAAATACTTTCAGCTTCCAATATCTGCTTTCTCTAAAGCCCAAATAATCAAAGTTTTGATACCTTAATTCTCTATTTTAACTTGTTTTGTTTGTAGATGTTTGACCATAGGCAAAACTTCATTAATATCCATTAAATAACCAAACCACTCCAAACAACTGGCAAAATTCCTGTCCTTATGAATGATTTATTTATGCACTATGGCTCTTGGTTTTTCTTGTATATTATTACCTTTTCTGACAGCATTTTGCCAAATCAAAGGTGTTTCTTGAAAGCTGAAAGTGGGAGAGACAAAAGTGTGACCACTGGAGACCTTGAGAGAAGAGCAGAGAAAGTGCTCCTAATTCTGTCAGTGTGAGGTTTTAGCCACTGCTACTGGGGAAATAAAGAGTGAATAAAAGAAGTGTACAGTGCATCCATTCCTCCCTCCTTTCTCTAAATGTATGTGGGATACCAAGGTGAGATGTGCCAGGGCACTGTGATTGTGTTATCCATGGAGAAAACGTCACATCAGAGAGTGATTTTAGCCCTCCTGAGACCCAAACCCATCATCTCCAGAGGGGATCCATCCATGCACTGACTGTGGAGGGACCTTGAGCTGACTGAGCCCCTCTTGGAGTGTTTTATTAGCCAGAATTAAATGGAAAAAAAATCTCCATTTCTGTCTATTTTGGTTGGTTTGGGGTTTTTTTTGAGTCTCCCAAGGAGAGAGGATTCTCCAGTGTTTTAAGCTGGTTTGCATCAGTTTCTTGTAGGTATGAGCACAGCAATCCCCTGCTGGCTGCACCCTTGGCTGGTGGGTGATTTCTTCTTGGCAAAAGGGACGTGAAGGTTATTAAACACAGCTGCTAGAGCAGATATAAGCTGGGGGGTGCTGGAGTCCCATAAATCATGGTTCCCCAAGACAGTAAAATCTGCCTGCTGTGCTGACACCCAGCAAGCCTCCGTGGTTTTCCCTTTTGAATGCAAACCATCCCTTTACAAAATAATTTGTAGTTCATCATGTGCTGATGCTCCTGCAAATTGCCAGGTGTGTTGGCATGAAAATCACTGCAACAGGCACAACAGCACCTTTACTGCTCTGGTTTCTGTTGTTTCTCTGGGAGCTAGAGAACCACTTGAGGATTGCTGCACACTCCATTTGGTTTTTGTGATTTTATTTTTACAAATAACTAGCATTTTGAAATAAACTGATAAAAAGCCTGCTCTCTGCTGATACGGCAGTGGCATTTGTTGTTGCATGGGGTGTTCAGGAGGGGAGAGCTTTCTGTTACTAATGGTTTAAGTCATGACTAATGCTATGTGCCAACAACAGAGATACAGCTTCAAATTTAAATAAACTACCCAGGCAGTGTTTTACAGGATGTGTTTCTTGTTGGCAATTTGTTGTTCCTGACAACCTCGGATCCTCAGGCCCTTGTTACACCAGCCGCTGGGATTAGAACACACACGGGCTGAGCTTATAAATGTTTCAAAAGTGCTATGATGGAGCAGCAGAATTTTAAAATGTAATCAGATATTCTTTTGAAAGTGGCTAATGTGAAAGAAGCCCGATTTGGTGGGGTTTGATTTTATTTTGCAAGCAGCATCTGTTTTAATACTCCAGTATGTTTTTCTGATGCTGCTTCCCACAATCTACAGACTTCTCTTGTCCACTAGAAATGAAAAAGCCAAGGGAAAGCTGGAAAGCTACAGGAAGAAAGGCTTTTGGTGCTTGGAAGACTCTTCTCCTGCAGGTCCGTAAAAGAGTAGATTTTTGTGGGATTGATCTCTCTGAGACAGACGTGCTTACAAGGCTTCTTCACAGCATCATTTCATTATTGAAGGCTTTCTTCTTGATTGTGTCACAGAAGCATTCAGTATTTCTCATTGGACTTTAATGACAAAGAAGCATGTTGTGAACTTTAGAAAGCTGGGTTTTGTCAGCCTGGCTTTTTATTTAGCCTTTTTTATTAGAGCAATCCTTTATAACAAGATTAGCATGTGGAACGTGGCTGAGATCTGCTCCACAGGGCCTTCACCTTTATCACACCAGTGCTTCAAAAGTTCCTCAACAGCAGCTCACAAACGCCTTTGTAAAGTACAGCCTATTTCCTTATCTTCCTGTGGCTACACTTCCCAAGTGGCTGTCCACAGGACTTCAATTCCAGAGCTCCAAATTAAAACTGCTCTAAAGAAATACATGATGGACTGGTGCTCTTTTGTCTCCTCTATCAGCTCCTCAAGTGAGATTAGGGTAAAAGGTATTTTTATACAAAATGAGGTCTCCATTTCTTATCTCTGTGTTTATCTAAAGTGTCAGAGCTAAATGTGTCAGACATGAATGCTTTGTGGTAGCAGAACAAACAGTTTATCAATCTGGTTATGATTTCAATAAATCCTTAGATCCTCCTGATGCTGCTGCTTCCTTTAATACTTAATATGTTTGATACAAAGTTTTTTCATTCTGGAGTTAAATGTTTGACTTGCTGTTTTGGAATAATAACATGGCATAGAGTTGTGCCATGATTATAGCTTTTGTTTACCCATGTGTTTTAAACCATATAATTATAGGATTAAGTTAATTATCAAATGTGTCATGGAACTAACACATTACTAATGTGGTCACTGCAAAATACCACAAATCTGTGTTATTTAATACCTTATTTGGTATTATTTTTTCATGGAGAAGCTGTGTATTCCAGTTGCTAGAAAAAAACCCCAAATCCTGATCTTGCTAAAATGGTATAAATGAAACTTATGACCCTGGAATGTAAATTGTTTATAGATATTCTAGCCAGTACTCATCTTACTTTGCTCTTATTTGGAATTGTGTATCTTTTTTTTCCAAATAATTATTAAGAATCTTTTCCTTTGTGATTGAAACACTGTTTTGAGGCTCACTCTTTCAAAAGAATCAGAATCAGAACATTTTCTTAAAATACTGTATCATTTTTATTCAGTATTTTTATTTCTGCACATGCAAAGACTCAGAACAGAATTCGTCACTGCTTGATTTATTGTTTTCTCGTTATTGTGATGAATTCATTTCACACACATTCTCCCCCACAAAGCCCAACCAAAACATGTTCTTTGCAAGGCACATTCCTAACAGTCATGAAGAGGTGGCATTGCAGAGGCTGAAGCTCTTGTTCTCTCATTTTTGAGATCTTGGATAATTCTTACACAGGCTTTCATCTGTAGTTGTGTTTCTAGGACTCTAATGCTGTTCCCTTGGAAAATATGGCAAAAGTCCAGTGAAATTCTTTGAAATCAAGAATAAGGTGACTCCACAGAATTGGTTAATAGGAATCTGCTGGTTGAGTCATGATCCTCTCAACGTGATGCTTTGCACAGAGTCAGCTCTGACAAAATGCACTCCAAAAATGCAAGTTATTGTTTTCACAGCTATTACTCCAAATTTGATCTGCCCAAGTCTTGTTTGGAAGGTCACTAAACAGAGCAAGATTTTCTGTGTCTGTCAGTATCAGACTGCTAAAAGCTCCACCCTATAAGGAGGAAGTCTGATGTTTCTGCCCATGGGTGACATCCTGTGTGGCTTGGAACTGGAGCAGCCCTGTGAAAAAACCCAATTCCACCTGATGAAACAATCTCCCCAGTGATGTTTGGTTCTGCACCTCCAGGCTGCTGAGCCCTGCAAGCCTGGATGTAAATGTCTGTGGCACTGGGATTGTTGTATGAAGTATGATTTATCCCTTAGACCTAGAAGGGAGCAATTCATTACCTGCCCGTGATTCAATTCATTACTGTCATTAGAGCAGAGGATAATTTGGTTATTAGAGCTATGAGAAGCTCTGCCAGTGCTCACCTTTTCTCCCAGTACAGTGTGAATGGTGAATCTGCCCAATCCTCTTTATCTCCCTGTACAGTATCTGACTCCTGCTGCTGCATGAGATATCTCCTGAGGAGCTCTTAGTGATGAATGGAGGATTTCTGTACAACACATGCTTTGAAAGCCTCATGCTCTCATGAATTCTGTTTTATCTGCTTGTGTAATTCTATGGCCTAACAACAGCAGCATCAGACACAGCCAAAGTCAGCTTAACCTCCTCGTGGAGCTACCTGGAACATGAATTGTGTCTGTGCCTTGGTGCAGGGGGATGTTTTCAGGCGTGCTGAGCCCTAGCTGGAATCGTCACATCAATTAACGGCTCATAACACAGAAGTACATTAGTCAATAAACACTCTTGGTGTGTAATTAAACAGCAAACTGAAGGCGAGGGATTTAGTAATCCCCAGGAATATTTGTGAACATGCTGCAAATCGTTGTGTTTATCTCCTCCTGGATGGTGAGAAAAAGGGACATTCTTGTGTTCCACAAGGCAAAAATAATGAGGAAAAAGCTCATTTTCTCTTGCCTTAGAGCACTTGCTTCTTGCTCAGTTGTTCCACTACTAAGAGTTTGGTGTCCAAAGGCCTTTATACTTAAAAAAAAGAAAACAAGAGGTTTCTTCTCGCCGCAAGAAACCAAACTACACTCCCTCATATCTAGAAAGGGAAGTAGGAAAGTTTCTCTGAATTTCTTGAGCATGATCTCTTAATGCACTGGGTTTATTCCTGGCAGATACAGCTTAACCTTCAAATTTGTACAGCAAGTATCATTATGTACTTGTAGACTTCAAAGTTAACCAGATATGAATTTATTTGAGGCATTTAAACAAATCCAGCAGGCAGGAGTCTGAGAGGAATCTTTCACCGAAGCTGTTTTCCACGTTTCAAACTGGTTTTGTTAAAAGCTCTGTTGTAATACCTACATTTATTGTAATGTTCAGGAAAAAAGAATAATCTGTAACAGATTACAAAAAAAAAGCCCCACCCAGAACCAGCATAACAGCTTTATGGTAATTTATTTTCCTGCAGGTAGTACCTTACTCTCTAGATGTAATTCTGAGAAAATTTATCATCTCATATAAGGGAAAAAAAGTGTATTTTTTCCCCATCATTAGACTTTCCTCTAAGAATGCCTTATTATAAGTTTGGCAGCACAGCAGGATTTATAATATTGAATACATTGTGTCAGCTCTCTTGTTTGCAGGAGGATAAAGTTCCATTATTCAGAGCTTTGCTTCAAATCCTTCCATTGTAGTGCAATTAAACACAGTCCTTGTTCAGGACTAAACCTCATGCTTCAAGAAAATAAGCTTTCAAGATGAAGTATGAAGGGTTTATGTATTACAGGTAAAACACTGAGCTCATTCTATGGAACACACCAGGTCTGAGAGCAGCACAGGTTTGGGGAGCTGAGGTTGGACATAATCTGTTCATTTGTGCTCTTTATTTTCTGCCCTGGCCAAGGACCATGTTCAGGTTGCAGAAAACATGTTGTCTCTGGATTGGAAGGATTTTTTTTTCCCTCTCTCTGTATTTAATTATCACACCAGAAACATGAGCTGGGTTTTGTGATGTAAATAAGTGTTAGTGAGGTGAATTCTGCCAGGGAACTCAAGCTATTTACTGGGGCCTTGTGGAAATAGAAAGGATAATGTTGAAGGGGATGGAGAGGACTTGTAGGTCTTTGGGTTTTCTATTTTTCTGTACTTTATTGAGGCCACAAACATGCTTTGTGCCTGTAGGGCTTCTGAGCAGTCATGTGTCCCAGGAGGATCTAAATTTGGGCAGTGTATGGAGGAGATATGGGATTGTTATTTGTATTGTTTTAAATTGGGATTAGTCACCTCAAAGGCAAAATGTGTATATTCACTGCAGTTTCTCTTTTGGTTTGATTTATTTTGCATCATCAGAATGAACAAGAGGATGAACCTCAAATGGGAATGGTTCATGTCTCACCCAGAGCTGGAAAGTTTGCTTTTACTTGTTCTCACTCAAATAGAAACTCACAGTTCCATTTTTGATTTATTAGAATATTACTGTCTTTAGACATTGGGTAGTTTACATGGATGTTATTTTCTTGTTGATGTGGAATTTGCAATCTTAATAGTTATGTGGTTTCTTTAAGTGGACTTATGAGTTGGTCTTGTGGGATCCAGAGGACCAAATTTTAAATTCAAGGAATTTGAATTTTTCTAGCAATTTTTAAAATACTTCCCCCTCACCTCCTGGCTCTGGGAGCTCTTTGCTTAGACTTCATTTCTTCCTCTTGTTTGAAAATAAATAAGTTACGAAATATTTCATAAACAAGAAAAAATATAAATATTCCATCTGACAAGTCCTTTGCCTAATATAAGTCCCAGAACTCAGGTCTAAGGCCCATCTGTCACCACACAGAGCTAAAAACAAGGTGGAAATAAGAATGTTCACATCATCATAATGGAGTTTTGGAGTGCAGTGGGAAAACAGCTATTTCCTGCACTGTGATTCTTGTGTTATTTACTGTGGTAGTATTGTTTATATTCATTTCATGTGACCTTTTTCTTTTGCAGCATTTTAAGATACATACCTTAGATATTATATCAAGTGCTATGAATGAGTGCTGGAAAATTTAGTTCCTACTGTATAATATTGCCTTGATTTCATAACCTAAATTGCACCCGTATTTCAAAAACACGTAGAAAGATGTTGGTTTTCTTGAAGAAGGCAATTTGGGGAATTCTTTTTTTGTTGATTTTCTTCCACTAATGTTCTCGCTGCAAGGGAATTTTCTGAATTGGAGGGTTTACAGATTGCTAGGACAGTAATAAAACAGATGTTCATATAGATTTCAAAACCTCCCCAAATTAGACTTTTTCCTTCCTACATCCCTAATGTCTCAGCTCTGCTGTGTTGGAGTTTGCAGTTATTTACAGCCCAGACTCCACTGCACTTACAGCCTCCCAGCCTAAAGCTTTCTAACAAGTTAAGTCTGTTGTTAACCAGCTTAGTGTATTATTTATAACCAGAACATCAGTTAAGATAAAGACTCCACTGCTCTGTGCCTTGCCTGGAAGGCTTTCCAGCCTAATTACAGAGTCAAGTGGATTTTGCAAACACGGAATAAGCCACAGGACAGCTCTGTGTGTGCCCAGTCAGTTCTGGGTCACTTATTTGTGAGTTACTAGCAAGTTTTCTCCTCAATTCTCAGTGCACAAACTTCTGTTTTTCAAAGAGGAGTAGATTGGTTTTTGCAAGGAACGAGATGAGGATGCCACCTTCCCTTTTTTCCAATTACTGCTGCTGATTCTTCCGTGAAAGACCCTAAATAATTCCTTTCTCTCCCTGAAAGCTGCCCTTTCCATGTGTTTGTACAGAGCTCTCAGGTCCCACCTTTTGTTTTCCCTGAGCCCAGCTGGATCCGTCTGGCTCTCTCTGTCATTACCTCTGATCAATATTTCTCGCCCTTTGATTATTTGTACTTCACTCCAGTGCCTTGTCAATGCTTTTCTGCAGGGCAGTGCAATATTCCAGATGCCATCAGGGCTATAAAAAGCATCACTGCTGCTCCCTGTGCCAAAGAGTGATGCCACTGGAGCTGTTTCTGGAACACCTCTCCCCTCTCCCTGTGCCAGGCTGGCATGGAATGTGTTCTCCCCTGTGCTGGTTGAATTCAGGACAGGAATTCAGGAAAGAATTCAGGAATTCTTTCCTCTAACCATTGAGCAGTTTATTATGAGAGTGTTTTATTTGCATTTATTCATCACTACGTGTGGTGAATAAACAGGATTCTTCAGCAAACCAAGACCTTGCCTGAATTCTGCTGGGAATAATGGAAGGAATTCCCTTTGACTTCAGAGGTTTTCCAGTCAGGCCCTCACTGAAAAAATTCAGATACTGTTGTCAAGTAATTGTTCTGTAAATTGTTGTCTTTCTCTTGGTAGCAATTGCTCTTTCATCTTGGATAAAGATGCATATTTTGGGTCTTACATGTTCAAATTTCAAAACCAACATGTATAGAAGTTACATCTGTTCTTGACTTCTGTTTGTGTTATGGAATATAACGCAGTCAGAAAAATAAATTTACACTTTATCCTTGGGGAAGAAGTATTTCCAGACAAATCATTATTTCAGGGCTCTTCAAAGATCAAAGACAAGGAAAGCGTCGAGGAAGAGTGAAGGTGATATTTTTTTTTATCAAAATGTAGGTTTTGTTTTGAAAGATAGGGGAGAGAAAAAGAATTTTTAAACTGTGATTTTAGAATATATAATTAGGAGAAAGTTTATTAGTGACCTTTGGTATTATTTTGATTTCTGTCAGGTATTCATCTGATACAGAATCCAACCTTTTTTGCCAAAGCTTTTCTTGAAATAATTTTGTAGCCAACCTGATGCTAAAGAAAGAGGAACCTTAAATAAAGCAGTATGTAAAGATGACCTAGTTAATGTTGTTTATTTTCATGAATAGCTGATGAAATACAACAGAAAATTGCAAAGTGTATAGGGTTTGAAATGGAATAAGTAAAATGGAGAAATATCTTCATTGTGGAAGCATCCTGCAGCAGAAAGACTACTTTTTAAAGAAGGGAAACCATGCTATGGTTTGGAAAGCCAATAATGATGACAGTCTGCCCAAAACACCAAGCTGAGCACAGACTCACCTCTCTGTTCACCAATGAGTGTCTGTAAAAGAATGAGACAATAAAATTGGAAGGCTGAATACTTGGCTTGGAATGAATGCTTAATCCATCATTTAATTTACCAGAACACCCAAGCTAATGAGCAGGCTTTTTTAGATTCTGTTTAATGTTAAATGTGTGCTCGAGTGCCTCACTTGATGTGCAATATTCATTTCATGGACAGATCCTTTGACTTCAGAAGGATTATTAGTGAGCTTGTAAAATACAAGGGTTTGAGCATTCTATTAAATGGGGCAAATAATGTTTGGTCTCCCTGTGGAGGATCAGGTCCAACTCTGGAACTTCACTTGCCAAAGCAGCACGTGATACTGCAGTGAGTGTAAGACACCTCCTTCATTCCTTTTGGGACAAATTTATCTTCCACCAAATTTTCAGTTTCACCAGTGGAGCTATTTCACCTCCTATTGGAGCATTATTTGGTTAAAATGATTTGTTAACGCTTTTTTCCTGACTCCATTTATGAGGAATGTTCTAATGAAGAGGAGGAGGGTTTTATTTTACAATTTATTTGAATGCATATTTTAAGATTACTTTTGTTGCATGTACAGAAATAAGGGAAAATGGTTTAACTTATACCTGCAGGATTCTCAGACAGTAAGAAAGCAGTGAACAAATTGGCTATTGCGAGGTGACCATGTTCAGACAGAGGAAATCCCATTTTACTGTAGGGTGAGATGTTCCTTTCCCTGGTGCTGCTGTTGTGCTGTTTATTTAACTATGCAGTTTGGGGAGGTTGGCAATTGCACAGCCTGTTCCAAGGACAAGGGTGTGGATTTTCTCCAGCTCTCCTCACCAACACCACCTCCAAACCAGGTGCTTTTTTAGTCCTTTTGCTTGACTCTGAAAATTTTGTTAGATAGCACACAATAAATAAGAGGAACCTTCTGACTCCCAGTGTCATTTTGTCCTCACCCTGGTGGAAAGAACGTTTCTCAGCTATAATTTGTTTTGGTGCTATAATTGTTGTTCTCAATAAATAAAATAATTTCAGAGTGACTAAGGAGGCATGTCGTGCATCAAATACACCATGAATGCACAGGGGATAATTATCTTAATTGTGTTATCCTTTATTTAGCTGGCTGAGTGGCAAGGGATCGTGGGTTTAGTGGATCAGTTTCACTTCACTGTGGGAGCATTTGTGTTTCTGGGACCTCTGCTCAGAGGATCAATTCTTGTTATTTCCATGACTATAACAGAGCACAGACCACACTTCATGTTCCATGCAAAAGTAGAAGCAGCTTTGATCCCTTCCCAGATTAATTTAAAGTCCAAGTCCCAATTCTTCAGTTGCTGGGACTTTTTGTCATTCTGTTCTAAATGAGGCATGTGGGTAAATACCCCCTGAGAGCAGTGAAGGTGCTGCATTCAGCAAAGTCAGGGCAATGGACTGACAAAGTCAAATAAAATAGCAAAACCATGAATCTTGTTAATTGGGTTTTTCCTTTTCATTTTTCTCTCTCTCTGATTCAGAAGCTCAGAAAATCTGTTATCTCAATAGAGATCTGCATCATCTCTTTGAGTCAGGATATAAAAGAAGCAGGGCTGTGCTGCTGTTGAATAATTCTAATATAATGTTATATTGACTAGTTATGTTTAATTAAAATATAGTTTGTATCTGAGATCTGTAGTGCAGATAACCTTGTTCAAGGGTGAAATTTGACATTAAAATAAGAACCAGAGATGCGAAATCTCCCAATAGTGAACCAATAATCAATCATTAACACTCCTTAATTATGTGCCAGTCAGTTCTAATCATTTCATAATGCACTGCAAAAACATTTAGTCTAGAGAAGACTTTGCTATCTCTTCCAAACTGTGACTTGTAATATCACAGAATACATTTTAAAAATGGCTTGAAAAGCTGCTGGGACAGTTGTGAGATATTACTGGAGAAGCAGAAAATTAATCCTAATATTTTCCAATAGAATTAATTTTATATTTGTATTTTCTCTGTATTTTAGCTTCAATATACTGAATTTTCTGTTTTAAAGTAAATTATGATACAAGCCCTGACTAGGAATGTTTGTATGATTTTGAAAATACCATCAGGGGGTTTTTTACTAGTTAACGTCATCCATTACATTGTGATGCCAACAAATGTTTCTGGTTTCAGTAATTGACATACTCTGGAGAAAACTCAAAACTTATATATTGTAGAGGACCCCTAAATTCTACATCTTGTATTTATAAGTCAGGTGGTTTCCCTGGACTGGTTCTTCTTGACCCTGAGCATTTCTATGAGCAGAAAACCAGAAAAAAATAAAAAAAGAATCAAAATTTCCTTGACTGCAGCACATGGTCAGATTAACCTGCAAACCTTCCTTTGGCAAAGTCCCTGAGCTAAAGCAATTCCTGCTGTCCAGGAATGTGCCAGGAGAGTATCCAGGGTGAGATTTACCTCCAGAACTGCAGCATGTGGAACACAGAGTGCTCAGCCTGGATTGTTTGGCTGCCCCATTATTTTCCCTCAGTGCACACATTCTTCCACACTGAGACCAAACAGGGCACTTTAACATACATACATTCTGATAAAATATTTCCTTACCAAGGGAGATATAAATTAAGCCTCCTGGCTTATTGAGCTTCAGTTAAGTTCTGTTAAAGGTACTTGAGTCATATTTTTTTTCATCACTCTATTAGCAGCAGATAAAGTTGAAAAACAGGGAGCAGAACATGTTCTGTGCTGCTCTGATCACAGGCAGACTTGTAAACCCACGTCAGATAAAATCAACCTGTAAGCAAGCAGCCACGCTGACAGCTTTATGTGAAGCTTTAGGAAAAGGCAACTTTCACTTGCTGTTAATTTGGTTTAGAAGCAAATGTTCTTCTCCAGCCATGTCTCACCTGCTGACATCCAAATAATACCACTCATTGCTTCTGTTCTCTCTCATCCTTCCGGGGAGCACACAAGTGCTTGCCATCAGCTTTCAAAAGCCAGATTGCCAGCTGAAATGAATCAGGAGGTGTCTATAACAATCAGTGCTGCTCTGAGATACATCAGCTGGCCCTAAGTACAGCAGGCACGCTGAAGCCTTTTGTTTTCAAGCAGAACTTCCCTGTTGAATTAAACAGAGAATTCTGTGAAAAAAATCCATATCAGAGCATACCTCACTGACATGATTTTAAAACACAAATGATTTTTAGTTCTCGATCTATATACCAAAATAGATTTCCTTTGCATTTTTTCCCATTTACTCATAGCATTAGGGAGGTTTTGTTTCCACAAATGTCCTGGAGTTCATCTTCAGTTCCATTTGCAGGAGTTAAGGTGGAGGATTTGTAGTGACTTAGATAGAAAGAAGACCTTGATGTGTTGGATGTTTAGCTGATGAGGTCCAGCAAGACTGAGTTCCTTCCTGGTCAAAAAGAGTTTCCACCTGAGTGTACTTCAGGCTTCCATCAAAACTCTGATGGGACTCCTGAGGAAATACTCAGGTATATGGGAAAAATGAAACATGAAGAATTTAATTTTTATTGAAAACTCTGTTTCTCTAGAGAGATACATCATCTGTTTGCTTCATCTACTCCAAATCTTAGATGATTTTGACTTTGAGTTTCTCCTACTGTGCATATTTTGACAAACAAGAGCTTCCCTGCCCAAGGACTGCAGAGCAGAGTCACAGCCAGAACCTGCCAACCGCATTTTCATTTTCAGTCAGGTTACACTTACATGAAATATATGACACATTAATGACATCGATTTCTTTGCATTCTGATAATTCATCCCCTTTGAATAGAGAAGAAATTATATGTAAGAGCAGAAAAAGAGCCAGGGCTTTTCAAAAGTGGCAGGCCTTTCAGGAAACTTTTAAACAGACAATTCTGTCTATGAACCTGTTTTTACACCGTTTAAAAATGAGCCCAAAAATAATTTAAAGCAGAAAACTTGCATTAGAAAAACCACACCCAAAACCAAAAGCACATTTATTTTTGCTGGGATTATCCGATCAAAGCCAGTGAGAGAAAAATACTCAGAAAAGGCATTGCTTGTACATGACTTCAAGGCTAATTTAATTTCCTCTCCCTGTCAAATGGTGTACTTCCAGTGTCATAACAAAGTCAGGAAAGGATGACAAGCTTTTCAAACTTATTCCACTTTCTAAAATACCTAAAATAACTTTTATATTCTGATAATATTTCATGGGCTTATACATATATTAAAAAATCATGTTCATGTACTTATTTTTTTGCCTGTATTGCATTAGTTGAAGAAGACAATACTGCAGTAGCCATTAACTGTGTCTCTCATGCACACATTTCAATGCAAACACAAAATTCCCAACTTTCTATTTGCCATTTGCTGTTCCCACTTGCACTTACCTAATGCATTGTCTGCATGCCAGAACACATTCTGGAATTAAGTGGGACAAGGGAAACAGAGCACAATAGAAATTGCAGGTTGTTGCAATTTAAAGATATTCAGTAGTGAATGAAATTTAAAAGTCTGTCATTTGGCTAGTAACAGCAGGAGAGAAAGCTTTAAAAGGATCTCAGAGAAAGAAATTTTTAGCAAAGGTTTGGGGTGGGAGAAAGAGCACCTAATGCAAGAGAGAGGAAAAGAAGTACAGAATGAGAGTAATTCCAGCTGTGGAGAAATGAGGCTTTGGACAAACATTTTTGGAAGAGGTCAGAGAGATCTACCAGGAGCCCATCAGGGGAAAGCTAGAAAAGAACAGTGGCTGTGTCTGTGGGGTGAGGCTCACATCCATTATGGGGTGGAGAGGCACAAGGAAAACCTTCATGAATCCTGAATTTGATGAGGTTTGAAGAATATCACCACATTAGGTCTGAAGGCACTTTTGGAGCTTAAAGACCACTGTGTTTTGCACCTCCCTCTGGCTGCTCTGTCATCTGGATGAGATTTGCCAGAGCACAAGAACCAATTAGGAAAATGGGATCAACCAAAAGAAAAGATAGACCAGGAGGGAATCTCTCTCTTTTTTCTTTTCTTTTTCTACTTTTTATCTACACTGCAAAGTAAACCAGAACAATAAATTGTGCTGAATAATGCTAAAGTAATAGTCTCCCTCTGTACAGAATGTTCTACCATTATTCTTATGCTAATAGTTACAGGAGATGTAGCAAAAAATCTAGTATCAGAATTGGAGATAAAAAAGACAACAGTTTTGTGAAGTTTTCAATGATTGAGGTGCATTTTAACACCTCCCAAACAGGAGATGGTGGCTGAAAGCACCTTGTGATCTGATATGTTCTTTGTTATTTAATTCTCAAAATCACAAACTAAGAGTTCCTAGATGAGGGAGCTCTTCTGGGAAATGTGGTTGGGACAACTGGATGAAAAAAGAACAAATGCTGCTTGAAGCTCCATTTACCAGGGGTGAGCACCAGAAAAGATCACTTTACTTGCAGAAAATAGTGTTTGCTACAGTGTGAGAACAAGGCTGGTTTTGGGTGCAATGGCAGGAAATCAGTTTGAATGTGGAATCCCTGATAACACATGTCAGCTCTACACAGTTCCCTTTAAACCTCATATGAAAGATTTTTGGGACTTCCAAGCCTTGTATTTGTATTCAGACAACTGCCCAGAGTTACAAAGTGGTTCAATAGCTGCTGTTATGGCTGCTACAAAATATAGTCTTAGCAGTGCTGACACCTACTTTGTATTCAGTATTCTCTCGTGTGTCTTTGGCTGTATATTATTTTCATTCTGCTTTAATCATGGAGCCTCAGAGAGGAATTGTTAGTCTAATGAGCTCTCTATACTTGTATAGCCTGATTAATGCTGCCAGGGCAGCTTGTTTGTGTTGTAGTAAAGATCTCCATGCTCTGATCTCAGTTGTGGTGCTTTTAGTGTTCCCTGGCTGGTGATAAAAAGGCCAACTGCTGAACAGCTGCATTAACCACTGTTCCTCACTGCTGCTGCTCTTCCTCCAGGGATGCAGCAAGGTCTGGGAGTCCTGATGGCTTCTCAGCCATGGAGGAGCTGTGATGGACACAGGCTGTGGGTGCTGGAGATTCAGCATTACCACAGGCAACAGTTTTGCTAATTTGTTCTTGATTTGCTTGCCGTGGTGGGTTCCTCATGCATCTTCTGATGTAAGCACTTCCAAGAGTGAAAAACCAGATGTTGGGTTTTGGTTTTTTTCTGCATTTATCCAGATTGAGGAATGTCCTGTGTAGTTGCACAAAGCATGAAGGGAATTGAAGTTCTACATGAAATGTGTAACTCAAGCTGCTGGGCAGTGTGGTGCAGCCTGGCACTGTTTCCTGGGGGCTGTCAGAAGGGGTTTCTGTGCTGGAAGCAGTGCTCATTCCACTGTCCCTTCAGCATCTTGCCCAGCTCCCACTATCCCACAGAGCTCCAAAGAGCAGACCAACAGTGCTCTGCTCCCAGCCTGTGGGTTTCCTGTACCCTCTTACCTTTGCCAAGGAACTTTCTGTCTTTGGATAACACAAACCCCCAAGGAATGTCAGTGAGAGCAAAGTCAGAGCTGTTTCCTGCTGAAAGCTTAGGAGGGATATCCCATGGCTACCTTGGAAGCTCTACCTGGTGTACACCTCTTTTTGCAGGAAAGTCCAGCTAAAGGCCATGGGAACAGCAAAGGGGTTTGAGCAAATGACCAGAAAACAAGGGAAGACTTTGTGTTTCTTTTGCTGCCTTAGTTTCAAATCTGTGTGCTTAAATGGTAGAGCTGCTATGTAAAATTGATGGGAGAAGGATAACATCAGGCATCACTGAGTCCATTCTTTTGACTGCTTTTTAGGGAATGCACTGCCGACTGCCACACTTGCATCTCTGTGTGCATCAGGTGTTAGTCAGGCTTGACAACAAAGGGTAGGAATGTTTCCTGCTGTATAATATAGCTTTGGCCGTTTGATTCCTGTGGATAAAAAATAACTTCTTCATTGAAAAAGCTTTTAATCCAGGTTTACACTATTTCTATTATTTAGGACCTTGTAGGATGAGCAGGGCAGAAAACATGCTCAGTGGACCTTTGTGAATCATTTTGTCATCACCTTGGAGGGCGGAATTGAATAAAATTTCTTATAGCTATATTTGGCTTCTGTTTTAAAAAGTCCTCAAGAATCTGGTAAATGTGTAAGCAATTCCCAGGATTTCCAAGATTAACTGCCCCGATAGGCTGCCTTTCTGAAGAAATACTTTGCCTCAGCAACTGTTGCCATTCAGGCGTATCTTGGTTTAAATTTAAATAGCTCTAAAGCACTGAGCTACCTCTATTTTGTCTAACACAAATGTAGGAGGCTTTAAAGACTGGCCACTGGAGCAATCTCATTTTAATAAAATACCTTCAATTCTCTTTCTGCTGAGCACTGTCTGTTTTAGGATTGCAGCCCTGGGAATCTACTGAGCAAATACTGAATGGGATAATGGCTGCATTCAAGTACTACCACAGCAATGCCAGCTCCTTTTCTGTTTGTTTGTTTGTTTGTTTGGGTTTTTTTGAGCCACAGGATGGGATTCATTAGTGGTTCTCAAGCATTTCAAGTCACTCCTGTGTTAGCTTTTGCAGATTTTCTCCCTATTTGGGGACTGGGCTGCGGATCTGATGCAGTGCCTCAGTGTGGCCATGCTGCACCTCTTAACTATTATTATGGAATATAATCCTGTATTTCTAAATCCTGGTTATTAGAGATTTTTCTTCAGAAGCCCACAGATACTACAGTTGTGCCTAACTTCATCTGAAGCTGTTGGAATTCTTGAAAAAGGAGAGTTTAATCAGTGCTTTCCCTTTAAATTACTTGCCTCATTTTCTTTTAATGTGGTTCTACTCTGGAGATTTTATGGACCTGAGTGGTGTGTGTGCTTCTGCTTCCTGTGCCAGAATCTAAGGGGGTTTAATGAGTTTGTTTGGAATAGATGTTTTGGAATCCATAATGAAAGCCAGTTTAAGTCTCAGAAGTTTCTCAAAACTTTTTCCTTGACACTATTTAGTAGCCAAGAGTAGAAGACCATCAATACTTCATTCAGCTCCTTAAAACATTCATTGCTCTGCTCCTTAACACCAAAATATCCTGTAAATGGTGATTTTTCCCCCCCCTTCTGGATGCTTATGTATTTATAAATCTGCTTTCTAAGTTATTTATATTTAAAGTTGTTCTGGAAATGGGAAGACAAACAAACAAACAGAAAAAAAAAATCCCCAAAAAACGCCAACCCAAAGCATCTTGAAAGGAAATTTACAGTGGAATGAAATTGAATTGTTTGTAATGTAACGTATAGGTTTCTTTAAGGAGTAAAAGTGGAGAAGATATTTGTTCATAACAGATCTGTATGTGTTTTTTAGACTAAGCTAGGGAATAGTATGTTACTGTTATTCTTGTGGTTGATCACACAAGCAGACCAGCCTTTTAATCACTGAAAATTTCTTGCACTGAAAAAATGACCTTTTAAAAAAGATATATAATGGGATGTAATATAATTTCAGGGTTTAATGAGGAAGGAAAGTCTGGCTGGATAGAGACAATTTTTCTTGAGAAAATGAAGCATTCATGGAGAGAAACATTGATGGCAAACAAGGGATTTTTGTTGGGTTTTTTCTCTTTAATTTTTTTCTCTTTAGCATCACGTAGGTACAAAGATCTTCCATCAGTGGAAAGTGGTGAGTGGCAGAGTGGGAGTAGAGCAGCTCCTGCAGGTGTTCTCTTGCCTTTGCATCTCTGTCTCCAAGCAGAACCAACACCACCCACTGCATCCTCCCTTCAGTGCTTTGGTTACAAAGGGTTTTGTCTCTCAACCAACCCCACTCTGCTCTATTTCAAGTCACTTTTTATATTTCCTCTGGCTGAGGAGGGCTTTGGGAGAAGGCAGAATTACAAACTAATAGACGTGATGGGGCGTGAGGGGAGGCTTTTTAATTGGTGTGGTTTGCCAGTTTCACAGAAGTGTGCCTTAAATGGTGTGTGATGGTGATTAACTTGGCCAAAGCTGACAGCTCAATTTTCAGACAGAAAACCATGACTTGTGCTTTTATCTTCATGTTACACCACCTTCAAGATGCACCTTTTCTAGCTCAGGCTGAGGGAAATTCTGACTCTTTTCAAAGTTTTAGGGACTTGCCCAAGGACAAGATACCTGCTGATAGATTAGTGTAAAAAGTTAAAAAGCTACCGAGCAAAAGTTGCTTTGGGTAGGTGAGGCTAATGAAAGCACTGGACAGTGAAGAGTCTGTGATCTGCAGGTACAGCTTGGTACTTGTGTGCAACAGTGACTACACAAGGAGCTGGTAATGAAATCAGTTCAATTATACAGTTGGTTTAAAATTTGATCTCTTCCTGCACACCTCTGCTGATTGCTGTCCTGAAGGGATTTGCTTTTGTTCATGGATCCAGTGTGGAACCCAATGACAAAGCCAAAGGAAGAGTCCAGCTGATGCCATAGCACAGAACACAGGACTGTTTATAGTTCTCTCATAGCTGAGTTAGTCACTGAGGCAACTCTTCTAATAGTGATAAACAGATTTCTCTACTACCAAATGCACAAAGCAGTACATTTATGATCTTCTTCACTACCTCCTCCCTTTGGTTGGGAGGGCAGCATCTCCTGGTCAGTACACTTTCAGCTTAAATATTTAAACCAAGAATAATAATAATTATGCTAATAAAGACATCTGTTAGTAGCTACTTGTGTGTTTTTAACTCCCCAAATTAACACCCACAGCAGCATTCTTGGGAGATAAATATCTTCCAGCCTTATCTGAAGCCCTGGTTCCTTGCATGCAACACTACTGCATGAACTAGGCCAGAGAAAAGCTGTTTCTTGGTTAAAAACAGACTCAGGTTTTCAGAACTTCAGGTGCTCTGAAGCGTGTGCAGCTCTCCAAGGTACACAAGTAATTATGGGGAGTAAACAGAGGATGATCCATTAGGTGTGCAAATATACACCTAAAATATCCCCTGCTGCAGAGGGGAGCACCTGCCCAGCTGCTCTGGGTTACTTACAGATACTAGGACTTTACACAGATCCTATCAGGTGGCTCAAGTGCTTCCAGAGGAGCTGTGTGCTTTGTGAAGATGCTCAGATGGCAAATGAGGGCTGTCACCTTGCAGTTGGTAGTCAGAGCTCACGTTTATGCACTCAGTGGTGGTTGGGTGACACTCGTGAAGAGTCCAGGCAGGTGAGGTGTGACTGCCAACCTTTCTGACCACAGATTTGTGGCAACATCACAAACTCTTCACTCGGAATTAGTTAAATATTTGTTAAGCACTGGGGGAAAGTTTCAAGTGGATCCTACATTGTTAATATTCGTTATAAAGGAGATATTTGCAGGCACGCTCCATGTTTGGCAGAATCTCTACTGAATGTTTTTTTTCTGCAAAATTATACAAGACCGCATAACTAATGGCAGAACATAGAATAACCAGTGTAAACATTAAAATTTGTACTCCTGAATGTTTTGGCAGAAGAGATTCCAAAGTGGTCCAAGCACAGAAAGATGGAAAAACATTTCAGAAACTTATTGGAATTATTGATATTCAGATTTGAGTGGTTTACACTTTTTTTTTCAGAAGTGTGCTCCACAAGTGGGAGTTCCACCTGCAATTTCTAACAAAGTTATAAACAACATAATTAAAAATCATACTATTTTAATATTGGCAAGGCCAATATTAAAGGTCAAGATTCTTGAGTTTGGGGTTTTTTCCCCATTTGTATTACAGGGCTTTAAGTGAGGCAGATAAGGAAGTGTTGCTTTAACAGTGTTACAGAAACATGAAGATTTCCTTTACCCTGTTAAACCCGAGATCTAAACGTATTGATGCAGAAAAATCAATTCATTTAGTGAAAAAAAGTATTATTTACTACCACCTAGATTCTTTATTTCTGATGGAAACAATTTGTTTTCCCCAATAAGTGTCAGGAGCCATCAGAGTATTTGGAATGGAGTTTATTCAAGGGCTGAAATGAACGGAGCTCTCAAATGAGAGAATTGAGCGGTGGGAGAAAAACAAATCATTTTAATGCCATTCAGAAGGGGCCCTGACTAATCAGATTGTTGTTCATGGCTCCTTGCTGTTTGGAGGACAGAATAGCATAATTTAGTGAAATATTTGCACTACAATGCTTGCAAATTTGGGGAAATGGAATTTGGATTAAGCCAGGATTATTTTTGATCTTATCGCTCTCAGACGCCTTTTTTTCTCTTTTTTTTTCCTTTTTTTATTGGTGAATGTGAGCAGTGCTGATGTATGAGCATAAAGAAAATGGCTTATTTTCTTTGAAGTGTCAATAACATTGTCAGGCATTTATCTAAGTAAACACACAGCAGAATGATTAAGTCAGGGTGAAGCTGAATGCATGAGATACAAATTAATTTTAGCATTGTTATAATCTGTACACTACACAAAATGCAGAATGCTTAGCACGGGGGAGAAGTACTGAGCTATGTGAAAAATGGCAAAATGAGAGATGGGAAACTTCTTGTTACCTAAGGAGTTTTGGAAGGAACCCCTGATTTGGGTTGGTAAAATCATTTCCAAAGACATTTCCTTACACTGGGATAATGGGGACAAATTGGAAGAAGGGAATTTCCAGTGCTGAAGATCCACATCCCACTGTGGCGCATCCCAGGAAATGTCATCTGCTGGAGATGTGTCTCACAGTGGCACTGAAATCTCTCCATTTCCTCCAGCACCTACGGGCACTGAAAATGAAGAAGGATGGGAAGAAAACACATTTTTGTGAAGAGTGGTGTCTGACAGAATCATAGAATCATAGAATCACAGAATGGTTAGGGTTGAAGGATCTTAAAGCTCATCTTTGTCCAACCCCTGCTATGGGCAAAGACATCTTCCACTATCCCAGGTTTCTCAGAGCAAACAGCCCTTTATAATATCTACTCATTAGCAACAAAATAACTTTCCATTTTTATTGTTTATTTAACTTTCGGATAACTTACTGAGGTTATATTAAACTTCAGCACA
Organism: Entomyzon cyanotis; assembly: GCA_024500445.1. Taxonomy (NCBI): domain Eukaryota; kingdom Metazoa; phylum Chordata; class Aves; order Passeriformes; family Meliphagidae; genus Entomyzon; species Entomyzon cyanotis. The sequence continues at coordinate 3,909,135 of JAKEPQ010000743.1, read as the reverse complement.
TCTTCTATGTTAAAGATCTGAGTTGTGTTTGTACACAGAGTGGGTACTGGGATTATTGGTGTTGTTCTTTATTAAAAAAAGAAAATCTCTCCAAATAAAATGTAATGTAGAGATCCAGTTTAAGTTTTATGTTTACATCGTTTATTTAAAAACACACAGAAAAAACAATTTACAAAAATAGTGGAGAAAAGTTAAATCACTTCTTCAAGGAGGCATCATCCTATATTTATAGTTTGGTAAACATAACATTAATCAGCTGGAAAATGTTCAGCAAAATATAAAACTGTTTTGGGCTCTAGCTCAGAGAAATATATGTAGAAAAATATATCTAGCTTCTGTACTTCAAAAGGGAGTGCAAAGCTGCAGAACCTGCGGGAAAATCAATTTTCTGCGGCATAAGTGGCTTGCACAAAATTTTGCAGTGCACCATCTAGATGTTTTTTTTAATTTAACTGATTTATTTCTGTTCCTCTAACAAGTATCCAGACTGCAAAAGCATCCAGGTCACTCCTGCAAGTACTGTTGAAATGCTATTGAAATACTTGTTGGAAAATAAAAAATAAAAACTTGATGCCATTGAAAGAAATCACAGGAGATGCACATTTCTTCATCTTTTGCCTTCAGAGGTCTTGGCTCAAGCCTGATTCCCACTGAAAATCAGGAGCAATGATTTGGGATTCTCCATCTACTCCATGTGGTCCCAGTAAGGTGTTTCACTGGGTAATTCCTGGGTGGCACAATCTGCTCCTGACTCTGTTCAAAGAGGTGACCAATTCCCAACTATGCTGCTCTTTGTACCAAAATGGGATAATCAGATCAAATCTCCATTGGAGGCAGCACACAGATCCTTCCTCTGTGTGTTCTGCTGAGAGCAGTGACATAATGTGTCCCCAGTTGAGTTTTTGTGATCTTTTAAGAATCATCCCTAGAGAATAAGCATGCTACATTCCCTCTTTGATGTGCTGCCCAGGGACTTCAAAGAAAAACTTATACAAAATACATCCTCTTAAAAATTGCTTTGTTTCCAAATCCCAGCTACAATTATTAATGTAATGTAGGTTGACTTTTTAGATTACATTCGATTTAATTTTAGATTATGCTATTATTTCTTTGACTGCATTTAGTCTGTACCAATATAAAGGTGCATTTCTTAGGTAAACTTCACTCCTGAAATGAGCAGGCTGAGTGTTGTACATAATCTATCCTCATTTCACATGGTGAGACTTTCAAATTCTGATCTTTTCGACTGAGTGGCTCCTCCATCACTGCTGGAACTTACTGTTTGGAGGAGACAGGGATGCATTACAGTAAGTGATGTGGCTTTGCTGCCTTGCAAACACTCTTCAATCCTGTGAAGCAAGATCAGGCTCTCTAATGTAAAATGCATTGCTGCTAACACTGGGAGATTCAATTATAATCGTCCCCTTCCAAGATTTATTTTCTGAAATATGATGGGGGAAAGTAAACTGGTGGAAGTTTGAAAGGATAGTGAATTACCATTTTGATACTTGGAGTATTTTCTGTTGCTCTGCTTGTTCTGCCTCTCCCTCCTGGTCTGTGTGTAACCTCAGGTCATTTGTCTGTTGACAGGTGAGTCTCTGGGTACAAAGCCAAATTTTAACAGTAAAGGTGCAAATGTAGATCCCCAGCACAGGTAGCTTTAGACATTTGGAGATAAAAATGTGGTGGTCTGCAGTAATGCTGCCATAGAGGTGAATCACTTTTCACATTCACATTTCCACTGGAGCTGGAAGCAGACACAGTGAAATGCTGGGGAGAAAACCCAGGAACAGAACACAAGGAAACTGCAGAATGAGAATCCTCAGCCTCATCTGACATCAGGGAACTCTGGTTTTGTTTTGGTACTGCACTGTCTCAGTGTCCCTGTTTCCCACTCCATATTTTTTGGCAGAGGTTTGTAGGGCAGCAGTGAGGCTTTCCTGTGCACATCCACGAGCTCCAGGTGCTGCAGAAGGGTTGGGACTCCTGGCTGGGATGGCCTGAAGGCATGCCAGGATGTTTTAGCTGCAGTGATTAAATCTCCCTGGCGAAATTCTCCCTCCTGGGCGGAGGGAATCTAGCAGTGATCTGAGGTTTGCACCTCCTGCTTGGAAGGACTGCTCCTTGCCATTCCCTTCCCTTTTTTGGGGCTCTTGGGATGAGATCTGCTCTGCTCCTCCCTCAATTGCTGGGTACTCATTTTATGGATGGGTGGAGCAGCAGCCAGCTGGGACTGTCAGCAAGAGCCCCACTGACTCAGGTACCTTACAACCAGCAGAAACAGAGGCAGTTAATGTCAAACCCTCCTCTGCCGGCCTTACGGATTTTGGTAATGGCTTTGGCACCAAAAATTACTGAAATAACGCCACTGAAATGTCTATTGAAGCAAGATATAGCTGTGTCTACACTAGAGCTTTTGTCAGTATGGAAATGTCAGAAAACATTATATTCAGAGCACAAATTACAAGTGCAGGACTGACAAAGTAAATTTTGAACTGTGTGCTCAAGTGTAATGCTTGAAACGTATTCCAAATTGGCAAGTTGCAACCAATCATGGAACAGAACCAGTGCTCCAAAAACCTGACAGAGCCAATGTTGAAATCTGAATAATTGCAACTCCATTTTCATAGTAATTTAAATGGAAGAAGCATTGGCAGAAATTCATGAATAATTTACATATAGGAATTTAGCAATCTGTGGTGAATAGAAAAATAAATGGCAAATCCAATAAATAAATGATTGTTGTGAATTATTTGCTCTGCTCTGATGTTTGCTAAGAAGTGTCTTTTTTTTTGGGCTTTCGTAAAGTGCTGGGTTTGAACACCTGCTTCTCAGGTAAATGCTGTTTTAAAGCAATTGCAGAAATGTACATATCTCCCAGGGGCAAAAATAACAAACCATAAGCAAAACAATAGGAATCTGCAACAGAGGGTGTTTTATGAAGGATACATATAAAAAGAACTTATTTGCCAAGCAGCAGCTGCAACTGCAAAATCTGTAGCCTTAATAAGAAATGTTAGCTGATATATGTAATGATGAGTTATACACTGCAACAGTTTTTAATTAACTATGTATAAAGTTTTAAGATTTATGGAGGAGGTAAAATCTGAAAAGAGAAATTCCTAATTCCCTTCTGTGCCTGTAGGAATGTGATATAATTTTAATAAACAAGAAATTAATTTACACAGCACCAGTATATGTTTCCATAGAGAATGGATATTGGGTCTGTGTAAAAAAAAAGTTACAATAGATCATTAAAACAGAAAAATTGTTTATCTGGTTTGCCTGACTTTGTTTGAAACAAGACAAAGAACACTGAATACTTTTACTGGTTGGAAGGTGATGGTTTTCTAACAGGGCTCTGATGATTTTGTACATCTATTAAATTTCTTTTTTTCCATATTGAAATTCTGTTTCTGTTGTAATTCTTGAGCAGTGTTACACATCAATTTATTGGGGTAATGGCTCATAATTCACCTTGTGCATGTGTGAGAACAGCTGCTTTTAGGCCCAGATATTTGTTTAAATTTGAAAATATGGGGGACTTTTTTGGTGTTTCTTTTTCCCTTACTTAAATTAAAAATTTTTAAAAAATTCTTAAAATTAAGATTCTTTTTTGTTTTACCTAGAATAAACAGTCATGTTTAGAATAACTGGTGAAGGCAAAATTAAATAAATTCCACTTATATATGTGCTTGCCCTTGAGATGAACTTTCTCAGAGACTTTCTGTGGCTGTGCCTGGTTTCTGTGGGTCACAGGATGCACTTTGAACAAATGAATTTCCAATACTTTTAGCCAAACCCCATTTCAGCGCAAATAAAAACCTGATGGCTTCTCTAGAAGGAGACAATGAAATAAATTTAACATTCTCAGCCAATGAAAAGCTTTGCTGTTTGTGAGAGTGACAGACTTGGTGACACTGTGTGTGTCCAATGGTGCTTTCAGGTGTAGTTAACTTTCTCAGACTATTTGGTGAGTGCTGATTGACTGTTCTGGCAGTTCCAGGTTTCTTCCTAGGCAAGTGTTGAAGCTTGTGTCAAAATGCTGTTTTTCTGGGATATTTGCACCTTCACCCTGTGGTGATTCTCACCTTTTTTATAGGGGAGCAGTGTGACCTCAAATTTACCTGGAACTCCCAACATGTTAATGCAGATAAAAATAGTTTTATTTTCTGTGGCTGTAAAGGAGAGGATGTTCTAGACACTTCAAAAGGAGAAGGGAGAGAAATGCAGTCTCCTCCTGGAACAGCAAGTGGATGCAGTAGTAGAATAATGTTTACTCCTTTGCTGGTTTGGAAAGCTGGAGGAGGAATGAATAATTGGGAAACAAGTCTGGAGAGGTAACTAAGTTGAGCAGCACAATTCACTGCCAGTGACTGTATGGGAATATTCTATGGAAGGATTGTGTCAGCAGGAGAGGGGGTGGGAGGCAGGCACGGGAGCTGGGAATCACTGAGAGAAAAACATTTCATTTCTCCCGGGTGCTGGTTTGGGAATGTTCTCCCAAAATGTGAGCCGTGGGATGGAGCCCAGAGACTGAGTGTACAAACAGCAGAGAGGATGGTCTTTGGTCTGCAAAGGCTGGAGCAGATGTGGGGGGATGGAAAGAGCCTGTGTTTATTATTTCTTGATTATTAGTTATTATTAATGATTCTGTAATTATTTCTTGATTGCTTGTCATGGCTGGCCAGGTAATCTAGTTTCACTAAGCCAGGACTGCTGGGCTCCAGCTCCTTCTGTGAGGAAATGTTCTCATGTATTGGAACTGGGATTCATCTAAGATAACTCTTCCATGTCTAGGAAATGGATAGAAGGCTGTGTTGTTTTTGCCAGCTCAGGATCCATTTCTCGGTCTGTAATTTACTCTTCTGTGAAAGCTTCCCTGGTGAAGAATGTTCTCAATCCAGGCTTGTCTCTGGCAGAACTTCAAAGCATTAATGGACATCTTTCAGGGATTGTAATGAAATCTGGTTCTCTTCAGCTTTGGAAGGAAATTTTAATGAAGAGTTTTGCAAAATAAAAGGGCTTGGAGGTGATGATCAGGAATTGCTTTCCAAAAATAATATGAGATGAACAAAGTAAGATGAAGCATGGTGGCAACACTGCACCTCTATCACTCTACATTGCAGTACAATAGCAGCCATGCCTGTGCAATAATGAGTCTCATCAGTTTCCAGACAGCAAGATTTGTAATAACAGAGTATTTATGTAAAACAGTGAGGGGAAGAGAAGGGAGGGAGGGAATGAAAGTTGTCTATCAGGCTGAATACACAAAGCATCTGGTACTTCAAAACTAATTTTATTTTTAGTTAATATTCATTGATGCACGTTCTAGTCTATTATTAAGTGAATTTGGTGAATAATTACATCCATCACTTTGAAATGTTTAAGGCAAGTGTGGAGTTGTAAAACCAGTCTTTTGCATTGGAATCATCCCCAAAATTGCGTTGTGGGAGCCATGTTGGCACTACAGTTTGATCATGTTCTCAGAGTCTGAGGGATCTCAGCACGTTCCCAGAATTGTTCCTGTGCATTGTATTTACAGGAATTCTCCAACCAGCCTCGATTTCTTGGGAGCCATGAGGAAGCATGGGGTGTTTCTGTATTCCCATTTTCTTGGCCTCTGTCAGCATTAGAATGTGACCCATCTGTGGATGAGTGAATGGCAACTGTTTATTCCTGAATAAAGCATGTGCTAAAACGCAAACACGCAGCCTACACAAGCACTGAGCTCAGTTTAATTAGCTGCAGAGTTCATTTAAACTTCAAACTCCCAAGTTAACTCACCAGGCAGCAGAGTTTATAATCCGTTTCTTGCGAGATGCCTGCTAGACAGGGGAGCAGATGATATTATATTTGTTGCTAGGTGATGAATTCTGATAACCTTTCTGTTCTTATATTTATAAATGTCTCATGCACTCTCTGCTATAGCATAATTACTTATTTACGCCTCAGTTCCTGGATGGAACTACTACAAAGTTGCTAAGCAGCCGTGTGTATAAATATATAACATCGTGGCTCTTGAAAACTTTTGGCAACTCACATTTACCAGATGAATTCTCCATTTGTCACGATTGTAGCCATTAGCAAAGTGGAGCACAAATGAGGTATATCAGTGTACACAAGGACAGAATTTTATTTGTCACAAGAGACTAATGCTCTGAGAGGGGACATGAGCTGGAAAAATGAACAGATTTAGTGGTTTGGGGGTTTTTTTTTTGCATTCTTTTCTTTTTTTAATGGCTTTATAACCAGCAGCAAAGTAAAGATTGAGTGATTATTATCTCACCTCTTTAAACTTCATAAGTATTACAATCATTATAGTTATTCTAATGTGAAGGAAAAGAGACACTTATTCAAACAGATGTGCTGAGGTTTCTGCATTCTAATGCTGCAAAGTGAGGGGAGAATGTAGGAAACCTGTAGGACTAATTCTCACTGCAGCCATTAGGGCATTTGTTATTTGTGGTACCTTTACTAAGCCTAAGGAGGAATAGGGGAAGATGAGAAATCAAGTTTTCTTTCCCTCTGTTTGACTTTGACACAATTTTTTTTGTGTTGGCAACTACGATAGCAGCTGGAATTCAGGTAGTTTTAGGGATAACTGTAATTTATTAAATCTAAGAGTATCTTGTAATAAAATTCTCAGATGGCTTTTCACTGCACTCTTTTGTTGACTGTGGAGTTTAATATAAGACACAATTTTATCCACTGGTCACAGCTTTCTGTGGAAACTGTCCATGATGGGCCTGACCTGTGCTCCTGAAGGTGACAAAAAGGCTTGGAATTGAACACTGCTTTGATCCCAGCCTCGGCTGGTGGATCCAGTGGTGCCAACTCGAGGTGCCAAGCGAAGGTGGGACATCCACCTGTGCCAACCAGCCAGCAGCAAATGGCCCTGAGAAGCAGAGTTTATATCTGAAATTCAGATTGTGTGAAGCAGTTGACACAACTTTTCATTCCATTTGCTTCATGTGCAGTGCTTGTTTAAAGGTGAGCACATGGAGCAATTCCACCCATTTCAGCAGCAAACATGAATAACAGCATCACCTGGATCATCAGACAATCTCTATTGGGCTATTTGTGTTTTCACTTCCTTGGGGTTTTGTTTTTGTTTCTTTCATTGTTCCTTAGTTATTAAAAGAGGCACAAACTTCACTAGGCTGATGCTCTTTCCTCGGTTTATCTACATAAACAAATTTCAGGTTGCTTATAAATGATCCTGACTGACAGAATATACTTTCCCTCAGGTCAGTTCTTTTGTGGAAGATGCCAAAGGCTGTCTTTCTTTAAAGTATAAAAGCCTGTGTTTGATTTGAATAGAAACTGTTCTGGGAATGACTGTGCAGAGCAAGATTACATGGTGCAATTTTAATTACATTGTTCTCAGCAGTGCAACTTGTCTGATCTTAGTGTGAGAGTCAAAATTCAAACCAAGGTTATTTGGTTCTGGAGCTGTTAGTCAAGCACTGATATTGTTTGAAAGACATGATGACAATTTTAGCAAGTTTAAAATCCAGTATTTTTAGAGGTGGCTTTCCTCGTTATTCTCAGAAGTTTTGTATTTCAGCAGGTTGATTTTTGGGTGGTTTATAGAATGATCTGTGTGTTGGAATGGGCTGGGTACTTGAGTAAAACAAAAGGTTAGCTACCAACTCATTTCGCAAAATTAAACGTAATTTTAATTTTGAAGGCCGTCTGAAAAGTTATTATTAAACTGTGTCCAAGGGCTTTTTTAATTAATCCTGAGTTTTAGACTGAAGGCTGAAAGGGAGTGTAGGTCTGTTATTTGCACATTTATCAGATCTATCCAGAGAAATCAACTTTCTACTGATGACTCTTAAAAAAAGTTTCAGGGAACTCACTCGAGAGAACTTGGTAAAACCTCTGAGAGAAATTGCTGTTCCTCTGTCAGGTTCATTGATGGAGAAGCCAAAAAATTTCCCCTGAAACTGGGAGGAACTTTGTTTCAGTTTTTCACTGGGAAAGCTGAACAATCTACAGAATAAATGGTTAGAGCAGACTTTCAGGCATGGCATTACTCATTCAGCAGCTGGGAAAATAGGCCAGCAACCTACAGTATCCATTTTGAAAGGAAAATATTGCACAGTGGATTTATTACTCACTCTCATTTCCTTTTATGTATTGTAAATGATGCGTCATTCTCTATTTCTGAAACAAACTCCTACCACTGAGTGCTGTTTGGAAATTACTTCACATGGCACAAGATGAAAGCTTTATTCCTGAGGATGTCTTTTAAGAAAATATTATTGTACATAGGGGAAGACTTTTATAATTATTATCACTCCAGAAGAAGGGCAGTAGATCAGTATGTAAATCTGTATGTAGATTCCATGTATTTGGGAGTTTTTGACTTTTCCTAGCACTGACCAAGAGTTTGGGTTGTTTTTAGAGGGTTGAGGTTAGGAAGCAGTGAGCTGAATTACAGATTAGTTGTCATTCCACACAGAAGGTGAAACCAAGAGCCAAGACTGAGGAGGTGGAGGCAATATTGCCTCACACAGCATCTGTGGGTAATGTGCAAAAAAGCACTTTGTAGTGATGCCTTATTTAATGAAAAGCTCCTGCCCTTTGACTTCTTGTCTCCAAGTACTGCCAGAGCAGGGGAGATATCTCAAGCAATATTTTTCTCCCATCTCTGATAAAAGCAAGTGTATAAGGCCATGAGTAGCTGCCATGGATTTGGTATAGAACAAAAGATATTTTTAAAATAGTAATTTCTTCTTCCAGCCTCAAACCATCGAATTATTTAAACTTGCCACTGGAGGAGCAGACAAAGCATCCATTCCTCTACTGAGGTCCCATATTTCATATCTATCATTTATTTGCCTTTCTTACTAATGGCCCAACCTCAGGCAAATGGAAATGTGTGTGCAACTCAGTGAATCTTCTGTTCATCTAACAGAATATCGTAATTTCTTTAAGATTAATTTAGCACTCATAGAAAAATGGTGTCAGTTGAGTGCTGACAGAACCTCATGCCACTAAAAAATTAAAAAAAAAAAAAAAGTTTTGACAGATCACATTAAGAAATGACAGATCACTGTAATTATAACAAACTGACCTTGAAGATAAACAGTTTTAATTGTGAACTTGAGGGAAAATATCCCCATGACCTTTGACTAATTTTCTAGTTAATGGAAAACCCTTACTAAATGAATTTGTGGCTTTTCAGGCATTTGAAACACATCCTGGTGTAAATAAGATACTTTCTGGGCTGCTTTCAGGATGGTTGTTTCCTGTGAGTGATTGCTTGCTGTTACTTTTTGACATCTGCTGGCAGCATTTTATTTATACAGTTAAATCTCCTGGGACACTGTTCCTTTTCCTGAATACAACCTCAACTGATTAGTTTTCCCTAAATCACATTTATCAAGAAATTTGGGTTCGTTAGCACTTAGGGTGACTGCTCTAAGATCAGATGTGTGCTTGTGCAGAAGACAAGAAAATTCATGGTCAGTAGTGTACTGCCACTCCAAGCTTTATTCAGGCAGCACTCGAAGGAAATGATCCATTATATCCCACTGGGAATTCTTGCACAAACTCAGACTTCTGTCTGATGTCCCTCCTCTATAGGACACGATTAATTTCATATTGACAAACTTCTCACAGCAATCTGCAGAGCCACAAACATATTGAATGCATCTGAAGGTCTTTGATTCTGTCTGGTTGTGTCTCAGATCCAGCCAGTTAAGCTATTGTAAGAATCTAAAGTTAATTTCATCTTATGTTCTCCTGGGGATCTCAGCAAAATGTTGTGTAAATCTGATAAAATGGAAAATTATTGACCATTTGCACTGCAATGGGAAATCCTTTCACAGAAACCAACAAAGTTAAAAAGAGTCTTTTCTACCTATCACTGCTGGCTCTGGGGTCATTTGGGCTGCTCAGAATCAATGCAGCATTAACAGGGAAATGTCACATTCCTCCACAGGTGTGACAGCTCCTCTGAGACTGGAGCTCCACAACTGTGGTGTCACTTTGTGTCCTCTGCAATTACAGAGAGACAACAGCTCCAGTTAAACTGAGCTCTGTGTTGTGCTCAGAAGATCAATGGCTCTGATATAACATCTAAAGGTTTTATTTTTATATTTTTCCTTCAGACATACTCCCTGACATAATATTTTTGTTGAAACAGTAATTTCTCTCTAGGGTTTAGAACAGAAGTTATAGTACTGCCATGCCTTATAATGCAGCCAGTGACCCAGGAGATCAGTCAATAACACGTCTGTGTTGTAATGAATAAGTCAAGATAACTTCCAACTGAGAACAACTCATTACAGCTCCTTCCACTTGATTAAATTTTTCCCCTAAATAAGACAATGGCAGCAAAATGATGTGTGAAGGTATCATGTAACACGAGCTGGTGAAGTCTGCTGGGGGAGGAGAGAATGCCTTCAGTTTTGATTGCAGTGCTTGTATTTTCCTGTAATTTCAAGCAGCCACAGACAGCTGATGGAGCCCTGTTGGCAGAATAAATTTGTTGAAGAGCACGAAATGCTGTTGAGGGATCTTCCTTTCTAGGAGAAAGGAGAGAGGGAGCATGGTGGGAAGAGGCAAGCAGTAGCAGTGTATGGGAAAAGCCAAACTCCAAAAGGAGTTTGGTGCTGATGGAAGCATCCTGCTCACTTGTCCTCTGTGCTGGAATCCCCAACAGCAACCCCAGTGCTGCAGGGCAGAGACATTTCACTGCAGACCTGGACTGACACAAGTTGTGCTGCCTCTGTTTTTAGGGCAGGATTGATCACCTCTAGCCAGGGTAGCTGATGTGATACTCAAACCAAGCCAAGTGGTGGGGAGATGTGCCAGGAGAAGAGAGGCAGAGCTCTGTAAGGTGTGGAAAGATGCCAGTCCAGTGCTGGGCAGAGCAGAAGGTGAGGACAGGGGTGGAGCAGAGCATGGCTGATGTGGGTGTTTGGCGTGGATGGAGTCACTTGTTCTGTGATCACACATCAGCCCCACCTCACAACGGCAGGGCAGCCTTCAGTCAGGTGCCACTTATTGCTCAGGTGAGCTGTGCTGCAGAATTTCAGCTTATTGGCAATTTCACAGCCCTGCCACGACTGAAGGTAGTAGAAGATCTGCAGGACAGAGACCAGTGTGATTCTTCTGTAAAAACATCAGACTTTTCCTTGGCTGCAGCTGGCTGCTGGGTGAAATGCCTTGTCTTTCATCATCTAAGGTGCTTATCTCCTATCTGTGATATGTGCTTGCAATGAATTCTGACAGCACAGAGCAAACCGTGGCTATTAATAGGTCCCATTTCTCCAGTGGAAAGGGTGTTCTCCAAAGGGCAGAAATGCACACCCTGCGCCCGGCAGATGAACTGCTGCCCTGATTTGTGCATCCTAACAGAGCTCTGCACAAATCTAATCATCACACATAAACCACACGGGGATGTTTGCCGGTTTAGGTAATCAGTTTATTTTTTCAGGCTGAAAAGTGTGTGCAGGGATGAAGTCTGTTGTTTAGTACTCGTTCTTCCAAAGAAGTCGAATATAAATGTGCATTTGTCTTAAGCAATTCTTGTTGTGTTGTGCTGAACATTGTGCTGTTGTTATATTCCCTCAGTTTTTGACTCTCTGGATGCTAAATAAGTCATCATTGTAATTTACTTCAGGGGCACATAAAGAAATTATATAAATGCAAGAAAATCATAAACATGCAGTGTGAGATAATAACCCACTGTTACTTGTTGGATTTGTTAAAAAAAATCATTCTGTAGCAATTCTACTGCAGAGTTAGAATGTAGCATTAAGCTGTATAAAAACCTTAGAAAAGGGTTTTCATAAAATTCATTTTGTTCACTTTATTAAATGTTTAATAATTTTTTTATTTCTGTAAATACTTTAGTTGTGCTTGTAGGTTTTCCAAGCCATAAATCCATTATTTCGGCAGCACTTTTAGATATGAAATAGTGATAACATCATATCTTTAGGAACAACCTGCCTGACTTAACTGTTGACAGTGTCTTGCCTGGACATTGTTCTCCCTGGAAAGTCTCATGGGGCAGCACAGTTCTCTTTCTGTTCTTTTTCCTCCTGCTGCTCAGGTATTTGTGCAGAAAAACAGCAGAAGCACCCAGGCTGTGTGCTCACTGCTGAACTGGTGCTCCAGAGGTGGTTCTGAAGGCACCCCAAAGGCAGGGAAAAGAGCTGTTTCTCCTAGTGGACATTTCTGTTGGCCTGAAAAGCAGGATTCCTTCAGTTCCGGGTACCCATCGTGACACCTTCCTCTCTCATTCTCGGCTGGGTCCAGGCAGTGCAGATGTGTTGGTTCCACGTGGATTTTATCCTCCTCACACTGACAGGGTACCTCAGCCCTTGGAGCCTCATAGCACTTTGTGCAGTTTGAGCTGCTGAGAGTGCCAGGCTGTGAGTGTCTGTCCTAGCCAGGCTTTGCACCAAGCATCCCTGGAGCCTTTCCACCTCCCAGCCTCTCCAGCTGCTCTCACTCAGTGCTCACTGCTAACAAGAGCCTCGCTAGGTCGTGGTGCTTTATGAATTTTTATATACAACAGCAGCACTCAAAGCATTTCCATTTGCCTCAACCATCACTTTGCTCTCTCTGTAGTTAATGAAGCTCAGCTTCACCAGGCTCTGTCTAACTTCCCTGTTTTGCTATTGTTGAGCAGGAGGACTTTTGAGCAGAGCTGAGGGATTCCTGCTGGGCTGGCAAGTTAAATTGCCTTTGTGCAGCTGTAATGTACTTTTCTTGCATCTCCAGGTCTCTCACAGATGCAGCTTCTGACTTGTGGTTTCAATATGATCTAAAGTTATTTGCTAAAAAGGATAAGAAAAATAATGCACAGGATAATATTGCTTTGATGCTGTAATTCCCATGGATTTGAGCAAGGCTGTGTTATATTTGCAAAAACATCCTCATCTTCGTTGACAGAGTAATTAAGTCTGTAATTTCAATGTGAAATTTCCTCGCTCAGGAGCCATTTTGTTGCTTGTTATGATCAGCTAACAGAGAAATATGAATGCCTGTACATAGAGTCATATAGAGTAAGTTTTGGTGTGCTTATAGATAAATATGTGTATTTATTTATTCAGAATACCTCTGTGGAGATTTCACCTGGGAGAAAATTATGGATTGGCTATTTCTGTTCAAAACAAATTAAACTTCTGAGAATTAAACTCAGAAAAAAAATTACTTTGGAAGTGGAATATATCAGGCCCACATATGCTTTTGAATACAAACCTATTTCAGCTTTTATCTTTTTCTATAGTTTACAAGAAATGCAACTGCTAACCCTTCAATGTTTTTAAATGATATTCTTTAAAACAACTGTGGGTCATTATCATAGATATCACAGTGGTGTAGAAACCTCACATATGTGAATGTGATGCATCATAACAGTGAAAATGGGATGCACTGAAAGGATGAATCCCAGGAACCCGAGTTTTCTTGCTAAGACCTATAAAGGTTAATATTTCCAGTTTGAACTCTTCCCATTATTGCAGTGATGGACTTGAGATCCTGCACAAGTTTTCCCAACAGGTCTTTTGATAATAATAAGCTCAAAGTCAGTGATTAAAACCTTGGGATGCATGCAGGTATTGCTAATAATCATTATTGCTTGGTGGAAAGAAATATTCTGCACAATTCACATGTGAATTTTACAAAAAGGAGTAAAAGTCTAAGACAGGAGGCTGAGAAATGAACAGAGGGCGATGAATGACACTCATGTTGTTTTTCACTGGGAGCTGCTTGGCAGTGTTTTCATTTTGCTTGCATGCAGTTTTGGAGCCTGTCTCATAGCATGTGGCATATTAGGCACAATAAAGATGTTCATTTGGCAGCTGGAGCACGACAAGGAACATCAAAAGAGTCGTAGATGCATCAATAAATGCAGAACTCCACCTTCCTATAAATATTAGATCATTGTTTTAATTGCCCATTGAATTCTTGTCAATGATACATCCACTTGTCACGTCTGCTGCAGCATTACCAACGTTTTAGGTTGAGGCTAGAGCTGAACTGTTCCTATTACTCATTTTTTGCACTTTTGTAGCACCCTGAGCACTGAACATGAATCATTTTTGTGCAAGTGCTGTAGAGCCACAGAGTAAACAAGTGGCCTTTGCTCGGAGGAGTTTAAAATCCAGTTAAAGTCCAGGAGTTTAAGCTCCAGCACAGAGGGAGTGTGCAGGAGAACATGGGAGCTTTTGGGCTGTGTGGCTCCTCTTATCAGGCTGCCACTCACCCAAGCTGTTCTAATGCAAGTGGGTAGTGGGAATAATGTCAATTATCCATCTCAGGGCTTTCCTCACACCTCATCTCTGTGACAAACATCGCAAACATCATCACACAGACCATATGTTATCAGGGCTGCCAACAGCAAAGTGTTGGATATTCAGAGACCACCTTTGCAGCTCAGGCTGACACTTTCCACAACTGATATCCACAACTTCTGTCTCAGTTCTTGCTACACTGGTTGGTACTTGGGGGAGAAAAGGAGTAATTAATTAATCACACTTTATAGTTTTTACACCGAGATCTCTACACTGGCTTTGTGCAAAAAGCAAGATTTTTTTTTCACCAGAGAATAAGAACTAAAAATCCTGTTTGCCCTATATTTAATGGGCATTACCAATGTACAGGTTTGGTTAGGAGACAGATGTAATGCTGTGGGTGGGAATTCTGAGGAAGCTGATGAAGCTGAAACTCTTCAGAGCTCTCCTGAGTGCCTGGCAGGGAGGGCAGTGTGGTCAGTGCCAGGCCCAGCTCCTTAGGTTGTGTAGCTCCTGCAGCCTGCTGTGGGCAGCTCCAGTGCTGTAAATTGTGGGTGTTTGCCCTGCTCTTCCCCGGCAGCCACAGGAGTTTAAGGAAGCAAACACTGCCAGCTTGGAGCATGGTGAGGATGACTGGGACTGCAATTCAATCTCGAGTGATGTTCCCTGGTCAGCCCAGTCCAGGAGACTTCATCATCCTGAGAAGGTCCACATTTGATCCCAACTCAGACCAGTGATTTTATCTAAGGCTATGGTTCTCTTCAGCTCTCCTAACAATTGGTTTCAGTTTCATCCCTGTTGGCCCTTAGGCCAAATAATCTTCATGTTCTCTATCCTCATGATCACTTAATCTCCTTCCACTTCTAATTTCTCTCCTATGTATCAGTTCTTCTCAGACTCTTTTCATTTTCTTTGCTTCTGCTTGCTATTAACCTCACCAAATACTCTCATTTCTGTGGTAGGACTGGGAATTGAAAGCATCAGTGCTTTAGGATGAGATATGGTAAAAAAAAATCAGTTTCCCACTTTCAAACAAGTCTGCTTTGTCCCTTGTTGGAAAAAGTTGCAGGGTTTCATAAAGCAAGATGAATTGACAGCAAAATATAAAAGGTATAAACGTGTCAAATTCATAGTTCCAAGGGAATATAAAATAGATCCAAGTACTTCTCCTGATTCTCTGTGTCAAATCTGCATGTGGTCTTTGAATGTCTCCAGTGCCCACAGATGGCAGCGATGCAGGAATCCCTGGGCTGGTGAACACTGGGCAGCGAGGTGGGAGCAGTGCCCTCCCAGCCAGGCCCTTCCTCTCCCAGAGCTAAAACACAATTTGTCCTTTTCTTGAAAGGCACCTGTAGTGTTTGGCTGGGTGATGCTGCAGCTCTGAGCTATGACATTTGATTTTAAGGGATTATTCATCATTGTTTTCTTTGGCTTTTTTAATTTATTTTTTTTAAACTTTTTATTCCTGACATAAGTTCTCAGAGGCCGATGCTAAATTTTTCCAGTTGTAAGCTATTAATAGTAAATCACCAGCAGTTTTTGATTATGAGAAACACATATTTATTCATAGAATCATAGATTGGCTTTGGTTGGAAGTGACCCTAAGGGTCATGCAGTTCCAAACCATCTGCAGTGGGAAGGGATGCCACCAATACATTAAGTTCCTAAATCTTGATTCTTTAATTTTTTTTACATTTTTTAATTGTTATTATAATTTAGTTGGGGTTTGGGGTTTTTTTATGGGAATTAAAAGAATAAGAGACTTCTAATTCGCAAAGGCTGCGATCTAAACAGTATGTATTTCCATACAGTGGTTTGTATAGAGAATTTCAGTGGTTTTCCCTCCTGATTCTACTTCAGTGCAAGGCTCTGCAGGCAGGATCTGCCACATGGCAGCAGAGATAGGTTTGTCTGGAGACACTGCAGTGTCTGAGGGGAAAGAGGTTTTGTTTCTTTTTTATTTATAATCCCTCTTGCTTTCAGCAAAATCCAATGGAACAGTGAACGGGCTGATGAAACTCTGGTTTTCAGTCCCACTGTGAATCCAAGGATAGGTCTCTTGCCCTAAAGAAAAATGGAGGAAATAGGAGCAGTTTTTAGTTAAAAGCATGTAATTGAGCTTAAACCTTGTGCAGCACAGATCCTTCAGCTGCTGGGGGAGTTTTTCTGCAAGAGGCTGTGGTGTCTAGCAGAGTGTTTGGACTCTCCTCGGGAAGAGGATTGTCTGCTGTGAATTCACAGGGTCACGGCTTCATGGTGTGGTTTTAATTTTGTCTTGTTCTCAACATCCACATCTATTTTAATTGGCAATTAAATTAATTTTCCCTGAGTCATTTCTGTTTGGCCAGTGATGGTAATTAGCAGGTGACCTGCCTGTCTTTGTCTTGATCCACAAGCTTCTCCATCTTTCTCCCCAGCTCTGCTGAGGTGGGGGAGTGAGGGAGGATTGGGTGGGAGGTGGGAGCAGCCCAAAGCCAACCCTCCACTCTAGCTTTGGTAAATACTGTCCTGTATCTCTTTTTGTGCCTCATTCTGTTTGAATGTTGGAGATTTCAGCATTGTTTAATTTTTAATCCCACTCATCTCGTCAATATTCATCATAAAATGAAGTTGTAAATTCTGGAACCAGCGATGGTTCTTTTTTCCTTGTGGTGTTCTGCTTTGGGATTCAATCCCAACGAATGCCCAGAAAGGAAGGATCTCCACAGGGTCCTCTGGCAGCCCTCTCTTCAATTGGTCTGTCTGGAGGCAGAGCCAAAATTTGATGAAGGGGAATTCTGTGTAACTTCCCAAGAATGTTGAGTGGCCACCCACTATGAGAATATTCATGTGCTTTAGGAACAGTTATAGAGATTACATAGTCAGGAAGAGTTCAGGGATTGGCCATGAGAGACTCAGGGGTTGTTTCTCTTCCTTTAAAAACAGTAACCCAATGCAGAAAGTCTATACAGTGAATTTAAACAGTAATGCAAAGTGCTTTATTTTCAGTAAAACTCCATTGTTGTTGATTTTATGTAGCTGGTATCCCTGTCTGCAGTCTTTTCTCAAAGTGTAATGCCATTTGTAAAGATCCAGTGGAAGTGAAATGTGAAATTAAAATAGTGAGAGCATGCAGGTAAGTGAAAAGTCGGCGGCAGCAGTAACTCGAGGAGCAGGTGGGGAATACAAAAGAGGTTGTCTGCAGAAAAACCTTTCACATGCAAATACATTGTTCAGAGATGTCAAAACCTGAGAAGTTCATTTAACAATTGCAAGTTTGTGGTGAAGATCTCTTAACCACAGAGCTGGTAGTTAAATCACTAACATTTTATCCAGTATTTTGTGCCAAGTGAATCTATCTGACTCAGAGAAAAAAACTGAGACAAAGACTGAAACCTTTGTGCTTTAGGGACATTTTTATCTTTATGCCAGCCTTCCTAAATATTCTAAACTTTCCATGTAAAGTGAAACAGGATTATTGACAGCAACAGTTCAATTAAAAGTTCTCACAATCCTTAGATGCAGTTCAGCTCATGAACTGTGTGACAACCCTGGGAGTAAGAAATACATTCATTCAGTTTTTCTGTTCTATAAAACTTTTGCAGTAGACTGGGGCTGAATATTCTGTAAACAACCAGTGCTGAGCCTAAAGATGTAGTGAATATCTGAAAGCACTTTGCCACAGAAGAGCATTGAGAGCTCCTGGGCTGTGTGAGGAGCACAGCAAGGTCTCCATTGCCACTGCTCAGTTTGTGGAACTGGGGCTGCATTGGACTGGAGTGAGCACAAAAGGCTCATGCCCAAAGTATTTTATTTACCTCCTACCCTGTTAGAATGGTCAAAGCCTCTTCATCCTTCCAAAAGTGCATATTCATACGTTTGTTTGTGAAATAGAGTCAGAAAAATATAAAATTTCTTTCCAAGTTTTTTCCCCTTAGACTGAATTTCCTCCCAAATCTTTAGACAAGCTAATAACGTAAAGATATCTGAAGTTTATGTTCCAAAATGGATACTTATAATGTGGTTTTTTTTTTTCTTTTTTTCAATCTTTTTTCCCCAGTGAAATTTGATGACTGCAAGGGGAACAACAAATTGAACTTTGAAGTTTCTAACCCAAACTTTACGGTGGACCTTGATGGCTCTTTGGTTGCACGCAAGAATGTATCAGAAGCTGGCAGAGCCTTTTTTGTCCATGCGAGGTCAGAGCACGCCGAGGATATGGCAGAAATCTTTATTCTTGAAGCAAATGAAAAACGGGGGCATTGAAGGTAAGATAAATACAAAAGATTTAAGAAAAAAAATGCCAAGGAGATGCTGCTGCTGCTTAATATTTACATGTGTCATCTAGGACTGTAAGCAGTTTTAATCTGTTAGCAGAGATCAAAATGAGTCTTCAATCCAGATATTGCTGTAACATTTTAGCACTTAGTTTAATTTGCGATGCAGATTTCCTGGGTTTTGGAAGATGTATTTCATCTTCAGGTGTTGATGCTAAACATTCATAAAGAATTTATTCACATGCAAGAGCCCAAGTATTAAAATTGGCTGTTTCTTCCAGTGTATGTTATGCCAGGTAATCACAGTTTGGCCACAACTGAAAATTGAAAATCATTGTTTAAAGGTGTAATTTAGAATTTACAGAACCTTCGCGTTTCACTCCAAGTCTAAGCGCGTGGGAATGAGCTCCATGCTGTGAGATATAAATTTTCACACTGGTCTGTTTATGTGACTTTGTTATGTGTTAAACTCCTTGAACATCTGCACACAAATAGCTGCACACATTCACACTCTGTGCCCCAGTGATTTTTGTTCTGCTCTGTCCACTGAATGTAGTGTCCTTTCTTTTCCCCTCCTGAATTTCAGTGTAAAACAAACCTCATTCTGTGGGGGATAAAGCACTTCACAAAATGATTGAATTGTTTACTTCACACCCCTGAAAGCAGCAAAAGGAGGTGTGAGATAGCCTTCACTTCTGTGTCCTGGCATTTAGGACAGGGGCAGGCAAGGCAGTGCCTCACTAGACAATTAAGCCTGGTACATTTACAGACCTATAATTTCACAGAAATATAAAGAAACCTTGATAACAATGACTGATCCAGTGTCTTGATTTGGTATTTAGACATTCAATTGCCAGCATTCTCATTATATCCCAACAATATATTAGTATAACTTAAGCCTTCCATTAAAAAAACAAATTATCTAGAGAAAGGTTGAACAAACTTCTGAAAGTCCATGGCTGAGGAAAGGTTCTGCTCTGCACTTTAAGCAGCACACAATGTGAATATGGATTGCCAGGGGGAGAGAAAGAACCAGAACGTGTAACTGCAGAAAGCCGATCAGAACACTGAAGTGGAATTTAATTTCATTTAAATACGCTGTTTCTTCACCAAATTATATTCTAACACAGTCATACTCGAGGGAGTCTCTTACGTGGAGGAGCTGTGAGTTTAGGAGCACAGAGTGCCAAACTCAGAGCAGGAAAGCTCCACTTGCAGGAGCAAGCTGGGCACTTGGCTGTCCTGTACCCCAGACTAGCAAGACTTGCTCCTTCTGGTGCATTCACAGGAATGTTCAAATGGTTCCATTTTGAAGCCTTAGGAGCAGTTTCAAGTAGGGAATCATCATTCTCTGGTTAGAAGTTACTAAAACCACAGAGTTTGAGATGTCTCTGACAGGAGGTCTGGAGTGAAACGCCAAGGGATTGGTTTATCTGTGAAGATCTGATTCTCTGAGAATCATATTCTGAAGTTTTATTCTGGTTTTCTTACAGAAGCAGCCCTTCAATGTCTATGGGGGGACATTTGCTATGGAAGTTGCAATCTAGGGGAAATCCTGTCAGATATTCTATGGAAATTAAAATCCAGGGGAAATCTTGTCAGATATCCTATGGAAGTTATAATCTAGGGGAAATCCTGTCAGATATCCTATGGAAATTACAATCTAAGGGAAATCATGGCTCATGAACAGGAGTTACCAGATGTGTATTTGCACAGCCCATGACAAGCTCTGCCAGTGACCTTTCCTCTTTATGTGCTGTTTGGGTTCTGGGTAGTCTCCCCTCAGAATGTTCCAGCAATATTAATTGATGCCTAGTGTTGAAATCTCTCTCCAGACTGCATTTGAAAGCCAAGGCTGATTTGGCCCAAATCCTGGATTCTGTTCCAACCACTTTGTGTTGCTTCAGAGGGAGAAAAGCAGTCCAAATCAGGCATATTCTGCCACTTGCCAGCCTTTCCTCACAGGTGACAGCATCACATCATCTCAATCTGCATTCATCACCTCTTTCTGGATTTTGATATTCAGCTCACAGCCAGATGATTCCCCATTTAGTGTGGGATTTAGTGTCTGCAATGCCCTTGGGAGTTACATGATGCCTTAAAATGTCCTGGGAAATCCATGTAGTGAGGATCATCCCTGTACTCAAGAGAATATAAAGATCTTTGGGGCTGGCTGTCCTATTCTGGCAGAATTTCTTCCCAACCTTTTCATCTATTTGCCTATTTTAAACACCACACAGACAGTGTTGTCTTTCTGTTTGTCATACATGAGAAGGATATAAAGACTACAGCATCCTACCTGAAGTGATTTTATGATAAATTTGAACTTAATCCTGTACTTTTGCAGTCTAAATGTGTCAGCATGGAAACAGCAGAAACTGCTCCATCTGTTTCTGCAAGGAGCCTTGGCTAAGAAATGCTCAGATGGAACTTTAGTAATTCAGCATAATTCTGTGGGGTTAAGATGAGCACAGGCTGGAGCAGTGCTTAGTGTTCAGTACTTAGAGAACAGTACCTTGTCTAATTAGGGGATAAGTAGTTCTTAAGTATTTCCCCACTGCCAGCAACTGCCATTTCTTTCCTGAAAGCATGTAACCTACGTCTGTGAAATGCCATTGTTAATGTTGCTAATTGCAGATTCCCCACGTGTTTGGGAACGGCTCTCAACAATGATCTCTAATGTGCTGACTGGCAGTCTCAGCCTAGGAATGGAGAGCTGTTCCTAAAACTTTCTGATTGCTACCAACCACGCTTTGGATGAATATGGGAATTATTTAGAGGTGCAATCTGGAGTGTGCAGAAAAGCTTTTGGTATTCTGCTGGAGAAGGGGTGCAGTTCTTTCCTGCTAAAGATGGATCATTCTTCCAGCTGGCCTCACCGATCCATCCTGTGTGATTACCTAAATTAACTTCATGGCCAGAGTACAATCAGTGACTGTTGGAATATCACTCACTATTTAACTGTTATTTCCATCTGAAGGGCCTGTTTTCCTCCTCTTCTGCCAGCAGCATAATAGATCTGCAGAACCTGCAGCTTTCCATCCAGGGGTGGCCATGAGATGATTCCTCAACCATCAGCTAACTTGGCCATTGCTCTGTGATCACACAATCTCTGCAGGCTCTGGTGACACAGGACAGTCACCGTCTAACACACCCTAAACCCCGTGAATCCCTCTACCTACAGACATGCAGCCATGCAGAAATCTGCCCAGCAGATTCCAGAGCAGATTCCAGCTGGAACTGCTTTCTGCAGCCCGCTGGTGGTGCCTCCTCCCTCCCAGGATTTTGGATAGATGTACTGCTCTCTGTCTGTCTTGACAGAGGGGAGTATTCCCAAAAATCTGTCATTTCTGAGAGGCTTTGGAATGTGAGTAGACAGAAGAGTTGCCACGAGGCTGTGGAAGGTGGAACATCACCCGCGATGTGCCTGTGCACACTTGGAGCCTGATGCAATCGGAGTGCTCAGTGACAGACAGGAATTTCAGGTGTTTTCCCATGGAGCAGTGCTGGTGGGATGAGCACAGCTCTGCTCCTGCCCTGCTCTGCCCAGCTTGATGCCCTCTCACACAGTCAGGACTGGAGTTCTTGGGGTTATTAAAAAAAAAAGAGACCTGGAATTGTTCTGATTCACCCAGAATCCCCCAGTTGAACTTTGGCTTCATTCTGAATAATTCAGAGAATTGCTAAGCCTCAAATCCCTAAGAGAAAAATAAATCACTCACAAACCCCAGCTGGGAAGAAACTGGTTGAGCCAATGACTGGCCGCATTTTCTTTTTTTTTTTTTTTAACTTAACTTGTGTCTTGTCCAGTGCTTGATCCCTGCTTTGTTTTATGGAGAAAGTAGGACAACTGAAAGTTGGAAATTTCATCACATCTGAACCTTTGTCCAGACATTGGTGGATTTATGTACTTACTGAAAGAGTCAGGTTTTGTGGAAGGCAGAAAGTGTAGCCAGGCTTTTGTAGAGCCTCATAATAAATGGTGAGTTGCAAAAGGTGGCAAGCTGGGACTTGAACTGTGTCCTCCAAGGCTAAATAAAATGGTGTCTGCTAGTCCTGCTTCCCCTCTGAAATCTAATGCTGGTTTTAATGAACATACCCTCAGTGTACTGGGAGCTAAAAGAAACCTTGGGACACAATCAGTCTCTGCCTCTTTCTGTCTGTTGGCAGCTTTTTTTTATTTTTTTTTTCTCCCCCACGGCAAAGGGAGTTATTTAGAACCTTTATTTGTTACACCATTGCAGACACAGGGTGAGGGGTGGAGAGGAGTGAGATATCAAGAGTCTGGCACCAAAGCAGATAAGAGGGCAGGCAGATATTCAGAAATTCCAGGCTGGTAGTAACTTCACTGTATGGTGCTCAGCAGTCTTCCATACAGAAGGATGAAATGATTAAATAGAAACTGTCAAACCCTCAGGACACATTTCAGGCGCTAGATAGAAAAGGAACAGGAGAAAGAAAAGAGGAGATAAGAGTGAGGAGCACACCCTGAGCCAGCATGTTGTAGACAAAGTTTAAAGTCATCCCCAGCAGCAGCTCAGACTGAAGGAAATGAAGTTGCCCCAGTCCTGCTACTTTGTCCAGTGCACTTTGTACCAGCCAGGGGCTGAGCAGAAAAGCTGCTGCTTTTTCCCCCCTTTTTCAAACCATTCTTTTCCCAACAGCAGCTCTGGGCTGTGTTTGTTACAGCAGTGACAGCAGCCTCACAGCCTGGCTGAAAACTTCCTCTCAGCCTCCTTGCAGAGCCAAATTCTCATTCCTGCTAAGTCTCTGCCTGGATGGATACCTTTTGTGCGAGTTGCTTTCTGCCTGTGCATGTTTCCTAAAGTATCAAACAGAAATAATGAAACTAAGCTCCTTGGATTTAAACCTTAGCAATTCTTGTTTGTGTCTTGCTCTCTGCTTATCCCCACAGGATAGAGATTGCAAATATTATGGATATGAGATAAAAAGCGCCTAGAGCCTTAAATCCTACATGTATGGCTTTCTGCCTTAGAACAGATGATAACGGATCAATAATCTTATTATGAATCAGGATTCTCTCACAGCAGAAAATATTCAGGCAAGGAAGTGTGAATAGTGGAGTTTAGTCATCTGGCAATTCAATAAGTTATTTGGAAAATAAGATCAAGAATCAGCCTCTCTGATACACCAGGCAATCGTTCCCATTAACGTATATTAGCATTTTTCTGTTTAGAATGGAATTCCAAATAGGCTGAAAATGACTGCAGAGGTATGGAGATGGACTCTCATATGAGATATTGACAAACAGGCTCGAAGAGTTCCACGTTATTAGATTTTGCATATAGCACTTGCTGCAGAAAGAGATGCACTGCATAAATAAAATACCATGTTTTGCATTTAATTTTAAGGCACAAAATAGAATAAGTCACAGGGGGTGCATCAATATCTATGATACGTTTGAGTTATTCTACTGATCAAAACTGTGTGTAGAATACCATTTCCAGAAAAGCTGGGGAGATCTTTTGCCTTTGGATATGAAGGTGTCCTTCAGGCATATAAAGAAGGATTTTCTTAAAGATCAAACAACAACAAAAAAATAATTTCCTCGCTTTTGTGCTCAGTTTGGCAGAAAGTTTAACATACTAATATTCTCCCAGATATTAAGTTATTAAATTGTTATCACTTCTGTTACTTTTGTTATCGCACTGCAAACACATATTGACTTGGAATTTATGCATAAAAGCGATATTAGAATTTAATACCTGTGTATCGGTGGCATTTTGGTAAATGACTTTTCCCTGCTTTAATCGCCATTGAATAGATGTTTTTCTTTTTCTTTCAAAGTCTGCAATGCTACATTTAGGATTTCACAGAATACATCTCAATTAATGTCAATGAAAGCAAGAGCTTGTTCTCATCAATGGGTCATTCTGCAGTGTCATTTAGCTGCCTTCTAAACTATATTTTCATAAAAATCCTCTGTGCAGACCACTTGCAGTTGGGGAAACAACAAAGAGCTCCTTTTACATCAGAAATCTCCATAACCACTCTTTTCCATAGAAATTCCAGTCACCTATTTTCCCTCTTTATCCTGCAGCCCGCTCCAGAACCTGCAGAAATAATCAGATTGCAGTGGGCTTTAGCTCCAACCCCAGCAGCAGGAGCTGTGCCTGGCAGTGCTGGGTGGCTGTGGCTGCTGTGCCCCTTTTTGCTGGGCACTTTTGGGGTCACCCTGCAGCCCCACAGCCACCCAGAGCATTTCTGGTTTGCCATGAAAGCCTCACTCTCCTTTTGCTCAGCTCTGCAGCCTCCCCTCACCTCCACTGCCAGGCCTGCACTGAATTCACCCTTCCCAGCACCAAGGAAATGCAGGTTTCATATACACTGCCTTTGGAGTTTGCTCTGACAAAGGTCCATTTATCTGAGAATTATTATGGTGCCAAGAGATGTGGCAGTTGCCATGACAACAATTACATATTGTGTTGAATACCAGAGTAAATGCTATAAAGAACAGGAGCCACTGGTGGTTTTCATTAATTTAATGTTCCTTTTTTGGCCAAAGTGTGACTCGTAAGTTTATTCACTGTGTGTGTAAGTGCTTAGATCAAATGTGTGGGCTCACTTTCCTCCCATTTCCCTCAGTGTGCAACTTCAGCATGTAAATGAGAAGTACTTGGTTATTTAAGGAGAGAAAAATGGTCTTATAGACTGGAAACATGAATAATTGACTGTGAAACAAGAAGGTGTTAACTTCGGTGAGTGTTCAGTGCCTTTCTCTGTGAGTAATCTACATTCAGATTTTATGTGAGCTAGGGATGTATTTATCCAGGAAAAGGGACTTTGTGCTCTTCAGTACCAAACAGAGCTGAGACAAGTAATGAATATGTTTAGCAGTGATTCAAAGGTGAAATTAGATTAGTTTTGAGGCAAATACAAACCTTGTTAACGATTTCAAATTATTTACGAACTAAAGTGAAATGACAGGCAAAATTTTTTCTTAATGAATGCATTTTATTAAAAGCTGCTACAAACAATTCCTTTCAGCCCTGACCTGCACTGAGGCTGCTCAGTTGGTTCTCCCTGCTCAACAGGTACCATTTCACCATGGCTGGATGTGCTTCTGCTGGAAACTTCAGGTTTTCGTGGAAGCTCAGAAGCAGATGCAGTTCTAGAATGCACCAATTTTACTCTATTTTCTTTTAAAACACACTCCATCCAAAAGTCCTAATGGCAAAGCTTTTGTAAATCTCAGTGAGAGCTGTCATTCAATTGCTGAAGTCTTGTATTTGAACTAAAACTCATCCTGGCACACGGTGCCAAGAAAATACCTATTTACTTCTTGTGACTAAAACATTTTATGAGAGTTTGAATGGTAGATAAGTTGTGTGAAGGTATTTTGAATTTAATTAGCTTCTCTTTATGATCCATTACATTAACTGTCCTTTATCCATAAAAAGAAAAAAATCCACTAAATTTTGTGGATGAGTGATAAACCATCATGCATTGGCATATAATTTTTTTATTCAAGTGTTTATTGTTCAGAGTCCAGCCTGGAAGTATTCTGGAACAGACAAAACTGTGCCAATCCCATGCCTTAATCTTCAGAGACTGATGCAGTTGTGTGGAAACTCGTGCCAGAAGTGTGGGGAACATTTAAAGAAACCTTTGTGAAAGGTTTAAATTTAAAATTCATGTAGTAAATGAGGATATAAGTAAGAAAGCAAGAGGCTAAGCATGATTTAGTAGAACATTAGGCAAGATCATAAAGGATAAGTAGATGTCTCTTAGGATATGTAATATCTTTCATTTACAAAGTGGCTTTCATCCTGTAAGATCCTTAAAGTACAACTATTAATACACAGGGACAGAATGTGTGTGTGCCCGTCTGTATGCACACAGCTGTACCAAGAGGTATTTGCATAGACATCTTTATTTTTGATGCTTATTTCATAATACTTTTTTCACATCAGGATAGGAACAGAGTCTTCTTAAAAGAGGGATTTGGGTAAAGGACCTGCTGATTTTGATATGATATTAGAATTTCCGTGACAGCCTGAATGTCCTCATATCCATCATGAAAAAGAGATGTTAGAGAAACTGGAAGAACGTGTGAGACTTACGATTTTGTTGTAAAATTGTCCATTTATTCCATGGTTGTTCTCTCACCTGGCACCAGGAGTGATGCACTCAGTGCACGACAGCTACCCCAGATCCACCTGGGAGCTCTCCCATTTATTAAGGAACAGAGACAATTCCAAGAGGAAATCAAACGTAGTTGTGCTCCAAACTATACTCCAGGTTCTTTTGCTTTGTGTCAGAGACACAATATTTCTGGTGTTTTCCCACTGTCAGCTTCTCCCTCAGCTTCTAGAAGCAGCATGGATTTGAGAGAGCTGTGATAGGAGAAATTATTCACATGAAAAGATGATTCCCTGAGTGAGAGTTTAGTAATTTCTCTCCACTGGACGCATCAATAATAATCCCTAATGATCGCCCCAGTGTTTCCATGCTGATTTTCACAATCCTGAAGGAACATTTATTATGGTTATTACAGTAACACCTATCTCAGCACACATCTTAAGCATTTAATGGAGCATCACAGGATAAAAATCTACATTTGTCCTCCCCCAAGAATTGATTCTGCCATGGCAAGGACAGATGGCTCCTTTTGGGCCTAAAATTCCTTATTTGTTGATCATTGCAATTTTGATGCTTTTATGATTATTTCTTTGCATCTTATTTTACAGCTAGTGTGGTTTGCTTTTTTTTAAGTACCTTGAATAATTTGGCAACTTGAAGAATGAGGGTTAAAGCTTAGAGTACATTGGTGTCTTCATAATAAACAGCTCTGCTAATGCTTGCAGTCATCTTGGAGTTATTAATCATCCATCTCCTCACTCATTTCACCACCAAATCAAACCTTTGCATTAAGCAGTTGATCCATCTGAGAAAAAATAGTTTTACTGCTTGGTTATGCAGTTTCTCACTGAGAAGGCAGCTGGGGTGGTGATTGTGCAGCTCTTCTGTGCACAGTTCACATCTGTGTCCTCATCCCTCCCAAAGCTGTGCAGGGCAGCTGAAGGAACTTTCTGGCTTTATTTGCAGACAACTTCATTTTTTCGGTGCTGCTGCAGTGTGTTGTCCTTCCATGGTTTTCTCTCTTTCCCTCCACTCGCAACAATCACCCTTTTGAAGCTGGTTTGGTCATCAGAGCCAGAATTGACCCTCTAAATTGACCCTCAAATCTGGAATTCAAGCAGAGGTATGGGGAGGAGATGTTAAAACTTCAGTTTAAGGATTAAGGGTCAAAGCTGGGGAAGATCTGGCTCTGAATTTGACTCATATCTATAACACTCAGACATATCTATAACACTGACAAAGCTACAGGAGTGTCAGCAAGGCTTGGAGCTTTAAGTGACAGGGTTGATTTTAGGTCTGATTATTCACAAAACCGTGTAATTAATCTGTCATAGGAAAACACAGCAAGCAGTGCACTGAATGCAATCCCCACTAAGTCAACAGGAGTCATTCCACCGACTTTAATGAGCTTTGAATCCACTCATAAATCTGCTATGAGGAGTGTCCAAATCAAAATTTATCTGAGGGTGACCTTGATGTTAATTGTTAGTGCTTCCATGTTGTTTAATTGCCAGGAAAACTGAATGCATTAGTGGGACTATCATATGGTATGGTCCTTTCTATTGGATACTATTAGCATCAAGTTGATATATGTAATATTAATTGTGCATAATGTTGGTGGGTAGTCACAGTCTGCCAGTTATATTTTGTGTCTGTGAAACAGGGAAAAAAAAATCTCTGCAGTTATTTTTAATGTCACTTCTGCCTTCAGCTGAATCCCTGCAAAATTAATGTTTTTTTGATCAAGCAGCTCTTCAGAGGATCTCAGAAGTTTTGCATTTATTCAGTGGCTTTTAATCCCAGATTTTGTGTACTGACTGCAATTACTTTAAAATTATATCTCAAATTTGTAGATAACATAAAGGAGATTCTGTTCTGTCCTGTGATGTTTATTAAATTTAACATCTGCCAGAAAAGTTCAATCATCTGTATCCCAAATGGAAATGTTTCCTTCTTTAACATGTCGTATTTAATTCAATTAGAGGAAAAACATGGGGAGTATATTAGAAGTACAAAAGGGATAGGGTCCCTTTAATTTTTGTCTACTAAACAGAAAAGTAGATGGTTTACTTGAGGGACATAATTACTGAAGCTTCTAGTGGTATAAAAATATGGGAGAGTTAGAAGACTGGGGGGAGAAATTATTGTTTTTGTTTAATGGTTTTCCGAATTCCTTGTCAGTGCTGGTAATTATTGTGTCTTTCCTTTTTGTTGGCACTCAGTGCATTAGGCTGCACTTAGGATCATTTTATTAATGGAACATATGTTTCTGAACAATTGTGAATTAGATAAGTGGTCTGATTAAAACTCATTCTTTAAAACTATAAAATTAGAAAATAACAGGAGTTAATCTTGAGCCTAGACAGTGGGAAGATAAGACTGTGGATTCCAGTGTGAGGGTGTGTGCTCAGGAGAATGAAGGGAGAGCAAAAACCTCCTGCCTTGGCATTTCTCCTTCGTTTTCCTGCACTGAGAAAGATTGTGGCTTTAGGAAATACATGCAGGAAACAGAGCAAAGAGCTTCCAGAGAAAACACAAGTTGGACAAAAGGAGAAAGTGTTAACACTGACAATCTTCACTTTGATCCCTCTCTGCGTCCAATCCCATCAGAAAATAGAGTTATTCAATAAGCACATGAAAGGTGAGGTGTTTGGGGACAGAGTAACAGGGACCTTTTGCCTTTGCTGCTGGAGACTCGGCAATTTGGAGATTGAGGCTCTTACACTGCATGGTTTAACTTTGTTCCAAGCCTTCTGCTCAGCTCAGGGCCACAAGCCAGGGACATCTCAGAGGTCTGGATGTGCCTGCAGCTCTCCAGGTGGAGCTCCTGACTTGCTTTCTCCCTAGGAAGGTAAAAAAGAAATTCAACTCGTACCAGGATATCCAAACAGATCTTTGCCTTTACCTTGTACTCATCTCCTGCAATTTTCCTCTGATCTTTGGCACCCCGTGAACATCATTACTTTCTAGTCCAAGGAGACTAATTAGTAATCTTCTGATAACAGATTTACATGTGTGAAATGTATTTTTCAAAAATATCCGTGGACTTGTGATGGAATGCTGAGTTCTGAAGCCATTCAAGCAGATGTCTCTTTCTGTAAATGTATGTGAATGTGCAACATGGATTTTGTGTCGACTAATAAGCATGAATTACATATTCTTAAATGCTTCTTCCATTTATCAAGCTTAACAAACAAAAAGTTTAGAAGATTTTCTTTTAACTTTAAACATGCTGTAACTTTTATCAGAGAGTGACAACAACCTTAATTCACTGTAATAATTGTCTTATAAAAAGGACATACTAAGCGTGCTTTTCCACCAGAAATTTTCATTTTGATTCTCAGTATTTCATATCTGACACTGTGCTGAATGAGAACATGGCTTAACAGTTGGTATTGATTTGCACGTCATTTTTTCATTTCTCTTTCCTGTTCAGAAGGAATCGGTGCTGACAAGTTAATGAACTCCAGCTACAAATACAGAGATAAACCATGGGATAGGTTTAGTACCTGCCTTGTTCTAATTACCAGAGGTTTTCTTTAGGTGACTATTTCGTGTTCACTGCAGGGAAACTGGAATAAAGTGACTGTCAACAAAGTAGACACCTGGAAAAGTGACATAATAGAGACCTATTTATAGAACCTTTAGGAAAGTCTACATCCATTTATCCCAGTATATTTAAGCCTTTAATATTTACAGGAATACAATTAATTACAGGTGGAATACAATTACTTAAAATGAAAGTACACTGAGCCCTAGGGCTCTATGTTGAATAAAGATTCATAAGAGTATGCTACATTATATCTTCTATTTTTAAATTAACTTCTTGTATGAACTAATAGCTTTGGACAGTAGCAGTAGAGATCAGCACTGCAGAACCAGCTCTCAGAACATTTTCTGCCCTGAATTTGTTTGTACATCTTTTTCCCCTGATGTACTTTCAGTTAATATATCTGGTATCTAAGAAGTTATTCCAAGTTCTGTTTTGGTGTTGTTTCACATGGCTAAATTGATGAATCTGTTTTAATTAATATTGTGGCTGGCATGTCCTGCTGCTGGGAGCTATGACCTGGTCAAATCTGGTTCAGCATCAGAAGAAAAACTTCAAATCCTATTTTATAGCCATATGGGGAGATTTTTTGTCCATACAATGCAAAGTTGCATCCAGAAAGGAAGTACTGTAAAACTGGGTAAAATTGAATTTTATATTAGCTCACATCAAGCTGTAGTGTGAGCAACCCTGAAGTACTTTTGGTGCTTTGGAGGAGGAGCAGACTGTGCTACACCTCTGTGGTGTCAATTTACCAGAAGGTATAGATTTACTAGAATAATTTACTGTTGTAGTTCTCCACAATCTGGGAATTTTCTGTTAGACACTTCCTGCACTGCCAGCAGTGACAGAGATAATTAATGTGACTTGGGAGTTTGGCCACTGAAGTCACTTGTGGACTTTTGGAATTAAAGACTCTCTAAATGTTTGCCTGTCTAACAAGCCTGTGCAGAAATGGAGTGAAGGAAGAGAGAGAAGCTGTGGATATTCCCTGGCTTGGGCAGCAGGTTTCTGCAGTGACCGTAAAAGGCAGGGAACAGCATGTTTCATACTTTCCTCCATGGGTTCTCTGCAGAAGAACAGGGTGGGGATGGCTCTGGATTCCTGCCCTGGATTCCAGCTGTATGCCTTGCCCAGCGTTGCTCTGGCAATGGCAATAAACTGCTGCCCCTGAGGAATTCTCTGATGGTGTTTGGCCAGCCACAGCAGTGGCACAGACACGAGTTTAAAACTGGATTTGCAAAGCTGTTCCTGCGCAGTTTGAGATACCTGTTCTGCTTCCCTGTCGTGTTGCTGAGCACAGAATATCCCAAATGGAAAGGGATCCCCAAGGATCATCAAAATCCAAGCCCTGGCCCTGAACAGGACACCCCAAAAATCCCACCCTGTTCAAACAATTCTCCAGCTCTGAACATGACACTGCTGGGCAAAGGCAAGGAGATGTGGCTCCCTGGCTTCAGGTGGCTCTGATTTCTCAGGAGAAGGGAAATGAATGTGCATCAGAAAATGTACCTTTTCCTCCCTTCTACCCCAAACAGAACTTAAAACACAGCTGAGGAGAATCAGCAGCAATAATGTTATTTATTGAAGATGCCAGGATGAGAGGTTGAAATGGGTATTTTTAAAATCTTTTCCCAAAATTATTATTCAGCCCTTGCTGCTGGATATGCATGGGGATAAGTCTGATGAAGGATTCATTTCTTTGTCATTTTAGTATCATTCATGTTTTTCTAACAGGGGAGAAATGTGAAATAACAAAAAGATTGTTCTTTATTTCAAGATTAAAGTTTCAAAAGCTTAAGATTTGAACTTTACTTAAATCTTTTGAAGAGGCTTGAAAAGCTATTATGCAATCATATCTTCCATTTCAGCTATAGTTGGGAACAATACTATCAACATAGCACAAAAATGTTGTTTTTATCTTGCTTCTGTTTGAATTGCAAGGGTAAATATCTCACAGGACTTCCAACCTAAATTTGCAGGCTCGAGAAGTTTGTGATTATTCAGGATAAGCTTCAGACAAGCCTAGGAAATCCCTGCTATTTGTTTGGTGCAAATGCAGATCTCCTCATGTTTTTTGAAGTGCAGCCATGCCTGACATAAGCAGAGAGTTCACTTAAAGTCTTGGTTGTTTCTAAAAGTAATGCCAGTTTCAGTGTATTTCTGTATTTTTTTTTGGAAAGTTTAAATATCACCTCAAAGATGGATGGAGACAGAGCTGTCAGCATTCAAAATGAATGACAGGGAGGAATCTTGGTTGAACACATTTTCTGGGAGAGAAATTGGGAAGACAGACAAGGGACAGAGAAGAGAAGTCGAGGATCATAATGAGATAAAAGTTGTGACAGACAGAAGGGGTCATGAATAGCCCTAAAATTAAAAATAAAAAAGGAGGGGGGAGAGGAAGGCAGAAATCGCTGGATGGCAAATCAGGGGAAAAAAATAAAGAAAAGAATGTAAAAAAAAAGCCACTATATCTATTCTTACAGCTTTCCTCAAATGTTCATGCCCCCTTCCTCTGTTTTATTTTCTTTTGCAGCCTGTAGCATGAGTCTCATAAAAGTTCAGTAAGATTATCATGCAATACCTTGGCACCAATCTCTCTTGTTTATGTGTCCATTAGTTCAAAGCCACAGACAGGCAATTTATTGGGTATGAAAAAAGTCACCTATGGCACCCTCATTTGCATCTGAAAATTGATTTTTGTCACACTGGGATTTTAGGACAACCTTTTTTGGCAGCCAACATTGCCACAAAGCATAATAAAAATAATTATGTGACCACAAAAGCAGGTGAGGTTCACTGTAAGTTTTCAGTCTGTGCAGAATTGCAGCTGGCAAGGCTTTATTGATGAGATTGTGATCCTTCTTGGTGATTAAATATTGACACCTAAACTTAAAGCATTACTTGTGGTTGCCAGCAAAGTGTATAACAACATAATGGGACTTGATAATGTTTAGTCAAACATTCCAGCACGATAGCAGAATATTAGTGATGTCACTTGAACAACTGAACTATTAATTAAGGTTTTTAAAAATTGATATTTGCTGGGCTGTCGAATCTTTTTTAAGAAAGTATTGTTCAACACCTCTTGAGGATCAGTTAAAACATGTCACCAGCAGTTTTGCATGTGCTAAGTCAATTCATTAATTCATTTTCCACTTTCTGATGTGTTTGGCTCTTGGACTCTGCCAAGTTTTTGTCTCTTCACTGATGTGGTGGTTAACGTACATGGGAAGATGTCATTTTCCATTGTGATACTGAAAAATCCTATTAATTATCAGTGTTAAGTTGTTCAAACACTTTCATTAGTTATTTTGGCAAAACAATTCCCCAGGGTGAGATATATTTATATAACAAATTCCTCCAAAGCTGAATCAACCATAAATGGATTATGCAAACTTGTTTCCTTTCTTGTAGATAAATTGTTTTACAGCAGTGTTCATTATGAGAAAGTCCTTTGCCCACTGTAGTACTTTATCAGCACAGAATAATCTACAGCTCCAGTTTCAATGGTAAAAAGGCACCATTCTTTAATATGAATCCAGCTTTTAATCTTAGCCCAGGGTGTTGGTTGTTTTATTTTTATTTTTATTTTTATTTTTATTTTTATTTTTATTTTTATTTTTTTTAATGCCTGATTTAAAGCACAGGCAAAGCATAGTGATTTATAAGCTCATATTCCTTAAAGCAAGTTTCTGTATGCAGTTATGAAGGGAACAACATGCTATTGAAAATGGATGAGCATGACCTGACTGAGATGTGTGCTGGAGAAAGGAGGAAACAAAATAGTGATTCTTTGGTATTTAAGAAATGTGTGACTTTTTATACAAACATAAAGCACGCAGCAGAGAAAGTTGGAATTATTGAAGCTTTTGCTTTGGTTGAAATAAAAATTTATACCTTTTTTTTTTTTTCCCCCAAACAAGTTTATATTTAGTGTTTGAGCAGTTCATGAATAACCCTTTGGCATTTGGCTGCACTCAGAGAGGTGCCCAGAGTGTGACACCACTGCTGGCTGCTCCTGGGCTGGGATTTATAGACAGAGCATCAAACAGTAACCAAGGGCTGCACCCCCATATTTCACACACACTCAGGGCTGTCTGGGCCAGCAGAAGGAGTTGATCTTAATCATGGGTTACTCACAGTCCACTCCAAAGCCAGCCTGGTTGAAATCAGGGGTGGCACCAAAGTTTTGCTGTGATGTCAAGCTGCAGCTGCCAGGCCCTGGCTGTCATTTGGGAGCCACTGGCATTTGTTCCCAGCAAAGATCCCAGCCTGAAAAATACCAGGAAAGCCTGGGGCTGCCAAGAAAGATAGCCAGAGACTTTACCTAATTAGCAGTGGGATGAGATGTGTTTCTGTCAGCTATCACAAATGTCACTAAAAATCAGAACCAACACTTTTCTATTCCTTTGTGGCATTAGAATTCAGAGAAAACCTCAGAGACATTTTCTTCTTCACAGATGATTTTTACTGTCCTTGCACTCTGGATTTAATATTTACTGGGGGAAAAAAAAATACTGTTGTTTTCTAACTTTTTCTTCATTGTTTAGCATTATTTCCTCCTTCAGGGTTTGTTAGGTTCAAGCTTCTGGACTTTGACTATATTTTGAATGTGGGATTTGTAGTTTGCAGAAGTAGCCTGGATCACAATCAGTGTGCTCAGTAACATTGTTTGTCCATATTTGGTTCTCTTCAACTGAAAGGACCAGTCTCGTTGAAGTAAAATTCTATATTTGGTTTCAAACCAGTGATTTTGCTTTTATAAATTGTGGCATCCAATAGAGAGGAACAAACATTACTATCAGTGCAGAAACACTTAGGCAAATACAAGTGGTTCTTTTAGAAAGTTAAAAGCGAAAATGTGTGACTTTCCAATTTCCTCATACTGATAGAATCAACAGAAAAATGATTCTGTTGTATTTTATATAATGTACAGTGAAATACCAATGAATACTTTTTTCAACATTATTGAATGATACCAGGCTGTTCCCATCAATGTGAACAAAACTGCTTATCTTTCTTTACTTACTCAAAACTCTAAAAAAATAAAAATAATAATTTACTTTAGTCCCCATGAATTTTCTGACCTGCCTAACTACATTTTAATCTAGAAAAGTACTATTTCCTGGAAAGTGCTAATCAACAGAAGTAGTTCCATTGCATGGGTTCATTCTCCATAGCATGACTATTCCAAACCTCATTCCATCTTTTAAACTATGTTTTGGTTTTGTAATTTATGCCATTACTCCTCCAAGTGGCACAGGCATTACATCCCGTCAAGTCATTCAGATCACAGAGATAACCTTTTTGTTTTCATCTTGTGCTCTAAATGTAATAAATCAAATCCTTGCCAAAAGCAAGTTCTGAATTTTGTATCATGAAATTTGCATTTCATGCTCTGTTGCTTATTCACGAAGCCATCCAATCTGGAAAGACAAATAATGCCACATGACTTGTGTAACTAATACAGACAAATGTTTCCAAGCAACTGCCTGAGCAATCTGAAGATCAAAAATTACTCATCTGAAAAACTTGCGTATAATGGTAGATAATGTATTTGTTCACAGATTTCAGGGTCTGCTAATGGACAGTTTGTAAACTGAAACGGGACCAAAAATGTATCCAATTAGGAATGCTGCAATTTATTAACTTGTCTCTATTTGGTAGCTCCAGGAAAATAAAGCTATTTTAGGCTAAGAAACTGCACTTCCCTGCACTGTGCAATGGTCAGGCAAGAGCAACCAGACCCTTAGGCACTGTGCTGAAAATCTGATTTTGGAGCAGGGATACCAAAGGGAATGGTGGGAAGAAAGTTGAATAACATGGAGTAGAATTAATTTTCTTACGTTCCTTGGCAATTCTGCACTTTACAGTAGCAACCTGCTGTGCCTGGTCTGCCACACACAATGGTCTGTGCTCACGTTGTGAGGCATTTGTACTTGGTGTGTGCAGTGAGAACTGAAGAATCCATCTCACAAATTCATACAGCCATTTAAATACAGTCCAGTTGAGGTTCTTCTGGGGCTGGCTGCATGATGGATAATTATGAGGAGCAGAGAAATATTGCTGATTTAGCTCACGCTGTGAGAACCCAGGTTTTCAATTCTAGAATTGTCCTGTTTAAATTCCAGTGTGTCAGTGAAGGCAGCAGACATCACAGGTCTGGCTTTTATGACTTCAGTTACTTTGGGAGCAAGAAAATGCACATGGATAAAAATAGAATTTATCTGACAGAACAGAACAAATATGAAATATGAAGAAAAAGGTAAAGTGGAAATAAAGGGGTGGATAATCTCTTGATCAGAGCCCTGTTTTTTGAATGCATTTGAATGTATTCTTCCTTAAAACCACTCTGGATTAGAAACTGAGACAGTGTTTTCAGAGCTGTGGAGTGTAAGTGCTAAAATAACAGCATTCACTGGAAGGGCTGTGGGAGCAATTATTAGAACAATCCAGAACCTGTGCTCCTCTGTCCCCTGGGGCTGCTGGGCTGGCTGTCCCTGCCCAGCCACTCCACTGCAGTTAACAAGGAGCACAGGAGTGCACCAGCCCTACTCTGGCAGCTCTGAGAGCATCAATTCCTTCCAATGATCTTGGCTGCTGCTTCCCACTGCTCAGAAACACAGCGTGGGGAGGCCATGGCCATGAAAACAAACAGCACTGGAGGTGCCAGGCAAATGACACACAGGCAGGGAGTAGGTTTGGATCTGTCTTCTCCTGGCCAGGAAACTTTAATAAAACCTATTTACTTGGTGTTTGTGTAGGTGGGACTGTTCTCATACCATGGAGATGCTCAGTTAAAGGTCAGCAGGTGTGAAGGAAGGAATATAAATATTTCTGTGCTGTTATGGCTGCAGGTTGTTAGGGCAAGATGCTCAGATCCAAACATAGGAGTTCTAATGATTTTCAGTTGGGAAGTATTGTGTCACATTTCATGTATTGTAAAGTGTACTCAGCTTTAGTTTCAGCACTTATACTCCAGAAAAAACAACATCAAACCATTGTAAACTATGACTTCTGCCATTTTAGGTTCTTTTCCCTGAAGAATGTGGCAATTAATATTGTTAGCAGCTTGATGTTACAGCTCATGAATCATTGATCTGTTCCAGTACAGCAATTAATTTGCCTCTGATTCCTGACAGGTGCACTCTTTGAATTTCCTGAAGTAGACTTAATTGCCAGCGTGTGATTAAGGAGAAATGTGAGAATCTACCAAGATGTCCAAGCCTGTGTCTGGGTCTCCATCTTGCATGTTTCACTTGTTTTTTTTTTTAATCGTCTGCAAAAAAAGCTGAGCTTTGATTTCCCACCCCAAAATAGATACAGCAAAATCAAAACAATGCTGCTATTTCTAGCCAGCATATTTTATGTATTCTGCAGAAATTGAATCTAGAAGTCAAATCTGAAGGCATGACAGGTTTTTTTATGTGTCTTGGAAGTAACACTTTTTAAAACTTGGTTTATTGCATGTGAATTTTTAGATACCTTTCATCTAAGTCAGAGCTTCACCTGGGCACTCTCTTCTTTAGCAATACTCCGTGGGCCTTTGAGACTGTCCAGCCTAATGAAAGGTTTGGAACTAAGAGCCATTGTCCTGTGAATTTAATTGGGTCACCGTGGTGGGAACAAATAACACAGGGCATGTTTAGGTCTTGTGTTCTCATCTTTGAAAAATGCAGCCAAAGTGCAGCACGGAGCCCAGCAGCACTCAGGTGATAATGAAAAGCTGTCCACAAGGCACTGCAGCCCTGCCTCTTTATTGTGCCACACAACAGAGTAAAGTTGCTGCTGTCAGGCAGTTACTGCCTGTAAATTTGTGTTGAAGAGTAAAACTACAGCCCAAATTGTGAAGTGGATTAATACACTGTGATTTCAGCTTTTTGCGCCCAGTTAATGCCCGTTAATTAATTTGTTCTGAGTAGCTGGGCCAAGCAGTGAAGTGGATTAATGCACTAACATTTCTTCTCTCGACCAGATTTGAAATCCAGCCTGGTGACTGAGGAGCTTTGCCTTAGCCTGGATCTGAGTGGGCATTTTGTCTTCATCACAGACCACAGCTTCATTTGTCAGTCTGGCAGCTCCTGTATGGGAAAGCTCAGGAATGCAGTCTGGAGAGCACCCTGCATGCATAGTCAAGCCTAATAGAATAAACCCAGACTTTTTATTGGGATCTAAACATAATGCAGCCCTGCTCTGCAGTCTTAGGCAATATTATTTTTGCTAGGAGTGAGTAGAACAGGAAAGGAGAAAGGAACATCACTGCAGTATTATATATGCAAGAGTAACAGTTCTGATGGAAAGTATTGAAAGTCCCTCCCTGTTAAACTGCCCTTGATTGCTCCAGCTAGAAACACTTGTCACACTCTTGACACAAGTGGTCTTGTTTTGGTTGTCAGCTTAAGGTAAATGGAAATGTAGCCATAACTGGGTCTCCTCCAGGTGATTAATGCTGTGCAAAGAGCAGGAGCCATCTGGAGGTGTCCAGCTGATGCAGCTGCAATGACCAAATGACCATCAGTGACCAAAATGTACAGGGGAGGGCTGCAGGACATACACTCTGTGTCTGCATTGGGATTTCTTTTTGGTGCTTTTTGTGAAATCTCAGGCCAAAGACTGAATTCCTCATTCCCTCCTGAGGATTTTATAGCATGGGAAAATAAGATGTTTTTCTGGGCAGGCAGGATTAGTGATAGATGGCGAGAGAAGGAAGAGATAATGTTTAATGTGTGTATCTCT
Source organism: Entomyzon cyanotis (assembly GCA_024500445.1). NCBI lineage: Eukaryota > Metazoa > Chordata > Aves > Passeriformes > Meliphagidae > Entomyzon > Entomyzon cyanotis. The sequence continues at coordinate 3,870,223 of JAKEPQ010000743.1, read as the reverse complement.
CCAGCATGACATCAATTCTCATTTTGAATAAAGACCTGCTTTTATTTAGAGTGAGAAATAATGACATGGAAGGTCTGGAACCCATGGGTCTGCTGGGAGCTTAACTGGGCTTCTGTCTGCTGTCCCAGAATTGTTCCTGGAATTGCTTCTTCCAACATGCACAATTAATTGAAAAGGTCACTATTGGGATTTGACAGCATTTATGCATTCCTTGAACTGGCCTGGGTGGCTGTGCTTTGGGAAAATGGCAAGAGAGGGGAGAACCAGCCAAATTTGGGATGATTTCAGTTTGGGTATGGTTGTATCATGAGAAACAAATTCCAAATGAATGTTAAGGAATGAATATTTTCAAAAGAAAAACGAGCCTAGCAGAATTACACTGAGACCAGAGCAGAAGAGCTTGTGTTGCTATTTGGGAATGCAGGAGGTGACAGGAAGAACAAAGGAATTATACAAGGTTTAGAAATGAATTGCAAGGTAAATAATCACTGTTTGGAATCAGAATTTACAAGGGCATGCAGTGATAGAACAAGAAGTAATGGCTTTAAATTGAAAGGGAGTGGATTTAGATTAGATATAAGGAAGAAATTCTTCCCTGTGAGGGTGGGGAAGCCCTGGCATAGATTCCCAGAGAAGCTGTGATGCCCCTGGATCCCTGGAAGTGTCCAAGGCCAGGTTGGATGGGGATGGAGCAACCTGGGACAGTGGAAGGTGTCCCTGCCATGGCAGGGATGAGATGACCTTTAAAGTCCTTTCCAACCCAAAACATTTTTTGATTCTGTGGGATGACTATTGTTTTTTTTTGTTTGTTTGTTTTGTTTTTTTGTTGAGGGAATAATGATAATAAAGGAATTGAGGGATAAGAAGGAATGTGTAGCAATAAAACTTTAAAGAAATCGTTGGGGAACAGGACTGAGAAAGTTGTAGTTGTAATCCCAGCTTGGAACCTTGTAGGAGGTAGGAAGAGATGTGGTTGTTGTGTCCATTCAGGCAGGGCCTGGGACTGCAGCTGCTCGAGCCATTCACAGCTCCCATGGCTTTACCATACACTATTTTTGCTTTAGGCTATCCTGGAATTGCTTTTGTGCAGCACTGTTATAATGCAGTGAATTCCACAGCACTTAAACCCAGAATATGGGTGTAAAATGGGTTCGTTTTCCCCACACACTTACAGCTGGCTGCCCTGCAGCAACACACAGAAAGCTGGTTTTCCGAGGTAAAACCACTTCTCCTAGAAAATATATTTATTTTACATAAGAAATAAACTTTATTTATTAGAAATTGTCTTTATATCCCAGGAGGGATACATGGAACTGCTTGTTCATGGCTGCTTGTGTTGCTCCGTTTGGAGTTGTTGTTTGTGTGCTACTGATCTGCAGATTTTGTGGCTCTATGTGGGTTATTGCCCCACCAAAAAGGTTCTTCTTTGGCTTATTTGTCATTCCCTAGAACTCAGATTTGTGTTCCACGTGTTCTTGCTCCTTTCTGGGCATTAAAGGGAATCTCTTGAGTTTTGAGTTTCTCCAATTTAGGCACAGAAATGAGTCCACTCACTGGAATATTGAGACTGAAAATATTGAGAGTAAGAAGTTAAGGCATTGTGTCCATACTATGCAATTTATTTTCCACATAGCTTTGGTTAAGTCTCAAAAGAATCAGATTTTTGGAAGATTTTAATTGCTTCAGAACTCTGCTGTGTTTCTGGTACTATTTTCAGTAGCAATTTGGTATCTAAACCCACAGCAGATGATTTCATTAAATGAGAAAAGGAAAACCAACCCAACCCCCCCGTATTTTTAATGTAAATTTTTATTACAGGGCACTTTTCTCAAGGCTTTTATACCTTGGCAATGGCATCAACAAATGCTTTCCTCACTTCTCTTGCATCTATTTAAGGTGCTGAAGGTTTTGGGACATCTCTAGGAATTTTTCATTTCTCCTGGCAAGCTGTAAAAGCATTCTGGTTTTGTTTGCTTTGCAACAAGTGTAAGCACAGCAGAGCTGGAGAAAAGGGTATTTTTACCAGTGATAAGTGATGTGTTGTTAATGTATCCTGGTGAAGGCAGAGGCAGAAGGTCAGCCACTGTCTTTCTGCCCAAGCCTGTATTTCAGAGCTGTTTGACAGATGAGGCAGTCAGAGCATATTTGGTTGTTTGTGTATAAGGAACACCTCATTATATTTAATGAGCAGTGTTGAACCAATATGAGATTTCCTGTAAGAGGGGGTGATTCATGTATGGTTCAAAATGAAAATAACACTCTCTAAAGGATGACAAAAAAGCCTGAAATGTTAATTTAAAAGAAGAGTGTGTAATTCTCAGTACAGGTAATTCCTATGGTTAAAACAAACTTAATTGTATTTAGTTTGTTTTTATCTTAGAAAAAATTTTTCCTGTCACAGAATAAGGCAGGTGTGTAGATAAATGAAACTTATATTTGAATAAAACCAGGACTTTTCCATCACAAAAGATACTGCAAGTTCAGTAGGCAAGATAGTTTAGGCAAGAATTGAATGAATCATTTCACAAAATATTCAGATGTGTCTCCATTGTAGTTTTAATCACCTATGTATCAAAAATACTTTAGGGTATATTAACATTGAAATAGTTCTGATTTACATGTGACCACATGGTTTGAACCAGAATAATGTTTTTCCTCCTCTGTTCTTGACTCCTCTAAAGATAAGAGGAACCTCCATCCTATAAAAGTACTTCTGGCCCATGGAGATCCCACAAGCAAATCTGTGGTCTGAGATTACCAAGTGTCTCTGCATTAATTAGTGGATAGAGCAGGTACTGGGCAGTGTGAGGCTCTGCCTCTCCATTTCTGGAACAATTATAGCAGTAGAAACATCCAAAGCAATTAAATTGAGTTTCACCAGCAATTTCCATGACCCAGATGTTGTATCTGACCATGCTTTACAAGCCTGGAAGTTTTTGTTCTCTGAAATACCCAATTCCCCTCAGCCAGCTGCATTTAGCTGGGTTTGTCCTTCCCAAGCACAGAAAGTGGTTTTTAGGATGACATTTACGGGCATTGAGGACAGACTACTTCGGAGCAGATGTTTGTGTGAATGCCATTGACCTTTACATTTCTTAAATTTATTCATTGAGTTCGTTATTTGTTTAAGGAGTTGTTCATTAACATATGAGAAAAGTTCCAGCAATGTCTTAGATTTTTTTATACTACCAACATGAGAAAATATTTTACTGGTTTAGGCACATATTTTAGAAATAATTAACTTTAATGTTGCTGATAATAACAATATTCTGATAATAGAAATAGCGTACATAAAGGAATTAAGTATTACAGCACGATTTAAAATTTCAGCTGAGAATTATATAAAAATTATTTCTTAAGGTCACCTGCAAATAGTTGTAGTTTTTTAACATTGTGTGGAGATGTTGTTTTGTAGGAAGACCAATAGATCTCAGATCACCACATCCCAATCCCCCTCTCAGATGAACTTTGCTTGCAACAAGCATGCAATTAATTTTACTTTTGGTATTTAGGACTGACCCCATTTTATACCATCAACCTCAGTATATAAAATCAACTAAATGACAAGAAACTCAAACATTTTTTCTGGTCACCATAGTGGATTACAGATTGTCCCTCCAGTGGTGTTTCCAAGGCTTATTGTGACAAATCGATACCACAATTCAGCCACCTTATTCCCATGACAAGTTCTAATGAAATTTTCTTTGCCAAGAGTGATGGTTTGTGCTGCTGGAGAGTGACTGGGCCATTCATTCAAATATTCAAGCACTGCAAGAAGCCCTGGTGAAAAGAAAGAAAAACAAAGCAAAGAGGAGAGTTCTCGAGGGATGTAGGGATATTGTAACTTGCATGGCATTGCAGTTTGGGCAAACTGGAATCTCTCAATTAAAATTTAGCCAAAATGCTGGAAAAATGAAGAGGTCTTGTTTGGTGCTTGTTTATTGTGACTAGGGAATCAAGCTTCATTGCTGGTGAATCAGCTAAACTGCTGCTGAGCTGATTCCATGTCTAGAAGGGGAAATTAAGGAAGTCAAAAAGAGGATGTAAAAGTTGGTTATGAAATGGTGGCAGTGAGATAATAGTTGGTGATCAGGTAATCCACTGACTGAAAATGGCTGGTGAAATACAGCAATATCAGGTGTGATAATGTGGGTAAATAGTAAAAATAATGAACCTGACAGGATTTCTCTCTTGCCATTTTGGATTTAAAAAAAAAACCCCAAAGAAGTCAAAAAGATTGAATGTTTATTTAAGTAGGCATGTATTCATGATATTATATATAAATCCCCTTCAACCAAACCACTCTCTAACACAAAAATAAGCAAATCTGAATGTCTTGTTCATTTGCAAAGACCTGGGAGTTCTTCCCTACATCTTCCTGAGTTGAAGGAAAATCATGGCAATAGGAGTAGGAGGGAAAGGTGTGATCAGATAAGTGTTGCTGCTGCTGAGATAAAGAACTTGAATTTCCTTGTGGACATCCTGGGAGTCACTGTCACTCCTCAGGAACATCTGTGCTTACAGTGTAAGTGATTTTGAAAGCTTTATTATTCTGTGCATTTGCCTTTGGACAGGATTCAGCTCTTCCCTTTGCATTTGACACTTCAAGTATTTTTATCTTGAACTTTCTCATGAATTTTTATTAAGGAAAATTCTTTTGGGAGAGCAGTTGAAAGACAAAAATGGGGACCCGAGTGGCCTTGAGACTGAAAGATTAGAGAGAAGTGGCAAAGCCTTTGGGAGGGGTGGGAATTGTACCAGGGGAGCCTCAAAAAGTTATGAAAATTGCAACATTGTGAGAAGGGATTCTCTGCGTGGTTCCCACTGCTCTTTGACTTTATCATGACTAAAGCAAACTGGTGAAAACTCGAATTTCCCTTGCTGCTGTTTGTTGTCAAATTTGAGAAATGATGCTAAAGGCAGTAGAGGCAGAGCAGAGTTTTGCTGGTGAGAGGCTCTTTAGGAGGTGGTGATGCAGATGGAAGCAGGGGCAGCCTGTGGAGATCTGGGCTGATGGATCCAGATTGTGCCACTGAAAAAACTCACTGAGCTACGGAGTTTTGTAAAAATACAGCCTAGGGATGGAGCTTTCCTCATGGAATGAGGAATCAGTTATTAAAACAACAACATGGATTCCAGAACTGAGTGAGAAACTTAGGGTTTTGGAGTTTATGGATTAGGAGAGCAAAGTGTTATGCTGGGGATGCAACTGCCTTACTGGAATTAGATATTTAATTCAACCTGTGATTTTTTTGTAAAACTGTCACAACAACCTGAATGAAGAGCAGTGGGAGAAATCTTTTTCACTTCCACAGTTCCCAATGCACTACAAACGTGTATGTTTTTTCTTGTTGGGGTTTTGTTTTGCTTGTTGTGGGGTATTGTTTGGTTTTGGGGGGTTTTTGTGTTGGTTTTTCACCTCCAAAAATAGGACTTTGATCGTGGGAAGAGCTTTGGGAGATGAGGAGAGGCTTTTTTTGACCTTGATAGTAACTGTGCTTGGAGAAGAGAGTTGCAGACAATGTAAGAGGAAGCAAAAGAAAGAGGTTGGGCTTTGGGAAGCTGCAGCTCCTGCAGGGAGAGCACTGAGAGGATCAGAGAGCAGAATGGAAGAGAGAAAGGTGTGGTGGGCAGAGTTTTCCAGGGGCCAGAGGCCACTGTGGAGAGTTCAGTGCAGCTCGGAAAGTGCTGAGCTCCCTGAAGCTCGGACTGAAAGAAACACTCCACAAAATACAGCAGGAAAAGAAATCTTGTGTGTAAACCACTTCTCCTTTTGTTCTTTCTGACAACACAGCGTGACATTTTCCCTAAGGGAAAGCAAACCTCAACACAAACCAGCCAACACCAGATAACCTAGAGCTCATATTTTAACTTACACCTGGGCTTAGGTGTCTGATTTGAAGTGACAAGCTTTTGGTGTTCATTGAGAGTTCATTACCTGTGGACAGTGTCTGCAAATTCACTCTCAATTCTGTTCAATTGAAAGCCTGGACTGAGAAGTGACTGAGTGCAGATGATGTGAAAATTCTCTAAAGACATTTGAAGTGTGGCTTTTCGCTGGTCTTGTACAAGTGCTTGAGGTAAACCAGACCTTGCTTAAGGCTTATGATTTAAGCAGTGATCAGTTTAGGGTTATAGAAACACCTGCTTAGGTTTATAACTTGTTCACATGAGTACAAGATGAATATGGGATGTCCACTGTCACTGGAATAAGTGCAATAACCTGAGAGATTAAATACGTCGTTTGATATGTTATCACTAATTGCTGGAAAACTATATCATGCTAAACTTGAAATCTGGTGGTTCATGGTAATTTTGCCTAAAAGTGCAGGGAAAGGGACTAACAGCTGAATATTTGGAATTTTTTCTAATTGGTCTCTTTCCTTTTCAGGAAATCTTAAAACTAGAAGGCAACCTTGGAATCCCAAGACAAAAAAGGGCTATTTTGGCAACTCCAATATTAATTCCTGAAAATCAAAGACCTCCGTTCCCCAGATTAGTTGGCAAGGTAAGTCAACAAAAACTGGATCAATTTTGATGTTAAGTCATCGATCTATTACTCTTTTCAGTTTTGCAGTGCCTATCACGTTGGTAGTAATATCCCAGATTTCTTCCATCCTTTCTCCTTGTCAACACTGAATTTTTGGGTCTCGGGTAGTCTGAGTCGCTCCCTAGAAATTCCTTCATTAAGAATTTTTCATTGGGAGTTTCAGATGATAATTCTGGTAACTGAGGCTCCTCAGGCACCGGGATACAAACCCTGTTTGCACTGCAATGTTGTCCCAGCATCCTGTCATCCTGATTTGTCCTCATTCCTCAAGTGCTACTCGGGGACCACAAATGCCTCAGAGGATTTACAAACTCAGAAATGGGAAAGCATCTGGCAGGCTGTTTTTCAAAGGCCCTGAGAAACCTGTCCTCAGCTAATGTTTAAATTACAGGAACTGCAAATGATCAGCACCTTGAAATACTTGGAGCTGTCATAATTTTCACAGTCCTTTATGGTTTTAGTTTTTTTTCATCATAGCTCTACTTTAGGTATCCAGATGATTAATTCGGCTGGAATCTATTGCAAATAGAAAGAGAGATTATGTGTGTGTCAGGGGAGACAAAAATTTTAGAGGTATTTAAAATAGTGGAATGACATATTCTAGGTCAACTGTGGTAATTTGCAACTGAATGCTGAACAAAGCATAAATAAAAAGGTTTGGAGTCTCAGACATACTGATGGTAGGGAATAAATTCAGTCAGAATCGATGCTGAAAATAAAAGCAATTATTTTAGCTCTTTTTGACTTGTCAAAGATCTTCATAAGATAGGCTGTGAGGTCTTTATAACTAGAATGAATGTCTGTACTAACCCAGAGTACTGATTCCTGTACCTGCTTCAGATCCTGGAGAAAAAGTTGATCATCTCCCTCCATTAACTTTACATATTTAATGTCAGCTTTCCATAGCGTCATGAATTTTAAAACACTCGCTTAGTTGACCATTTCTGTAAGGGGTGAGGAAGAGCTTTATTTCCTGTTCCAAAATATTTTGGGGCTTCTCTTCAGCAGCCTCAGCAGGGCACCACGTGGACTGATGGATCACAGCTCCTGCTGGGAATGGATTTCTCTAGAACCTCAGCTTTGCCACCTCTGCTCTGCTGTAATCCTTGCAGAAAGGCATTGCAGAGGAACTGTGGTTTCTGCGGTGTTTTGGGGAAGAGGGAAAACATCCAGAGAACAAATAATTTGCGCATTATAATAGAAATTCAAAAATGAGAGGGAACGTGAAGCTTTCTTGACTGAATGAAATACATGATAATGATAATTTCAGGTATGAAACTGTCATTCTGTTTGAGACCATCACGTGGTCTGTTTGGATGTTCAGGTGGAAGTTAGATTCACAGTGTTATTTTTCCTTTCTTTCCCCTGCTTTAGCAAATTACCAGGCTGGGTTATTTATATTTATCTGTCCTGACTTCCTCTTGCTCTCCACCCCATGCCATGCTGGCTGGAATTGCACAAGGTTGTTTGGAAGGGATTGCAGCAGCCAACAGGTGAAATGCTGATTAGCACTTGGTGGGGAGCAGGGCAGATGTGCAGAAGGAGGAGAGCAGGGCAAGAACAATTAATTGAGTTTTATTCCACAGTTAGGAAAAAATACCATTTAAAAAAATAGGAAATTTGGTGGACTTCATTCATTAAGTTTGGTTATATATATATATATATATATATATATCAGGAAGGAGATATCACACTGGACAAGAGAAAACATTGTTTTATTCAAATTAAGTGTAAAACCTCCAATCAGTATTTAGCTTAACAAGGGAATACACATGTAGAGCCTGTTCTCTGTGCTGTCAGTGGCTTTCCAGCCTCCCCACTCAGGAATTGGATTATTGCCTTGCCATTTCCACACCCTTCCCTGGGGTACCTCTTAATTAAATAACTATCCTGGACATGCTGTGTTTGTAGGTGGAGAAATCTCACCTTCTAGCAGGATTTAAGCTTTTGCATCTCATCCTTTGTGCCTGAGGGAAAACACTGAGATGAAAACATTTTAATACAGTCTTGGTAATGTGGGCCTTTGTGAGCAGATGGCCCAGGCTACAGCTCTTGACTGTTACTGATGTGTTTTGTTTAACTCTTGCTGATAGAGCACAGGGATACCATATTCAATTTTTAGTCTCTCTCCATATGTTACTTTTCTGGTTTATTTGTCCACATCAAGTCAAATGAAGTACAAACCAGTGGGATGCAGGATTATTTTGTACTTTGCACTGACAGGTTATTCTCCCCTCCACCATGGAAATGTTTTCTAAGACTAACCCAGAGTGGTGGTTCTGTGCATCTACTAAAGAATCTCTTGACACCCTTGAACTGTGGTGATGATGGTGCTTTTTGGAGTTTAATCCTCACAATAATGCAGAGCTCCAAGAGCAGGAAGGGAATTGTGGAGGTGGTCAACAATTCCCAGCTCTTTCCCCACACATTAGAAGAGGAGATCCATCACTTCCCCTCACCTGCAAAGTGAGGCTATTTTTACAAAGGCTCAGAGGATTTGCTCTCCGTGTTATCAATGGACAAATGGTGAATCAAGGATTCTATTCTTTAGGGTGAAGGAATTGTCCTGTATGAGAATAAACATTGCAGTCATTGGCTTGTAAAATCTGGAGGCCATGAGTGGCCTGGTAGAACTTGGCAGGACATTTTATGCTCAGTGAAGGGCAGAACATGGAGAGAGGGACACAGGAGAATTTGCAGGAAATTGCTGAATAAATCAAAAACAAAGCTTTATTTTCTCCCAAAAGTTTTTTTTTTTTGTTTGTTTGGTTTGGTGGTGGTTTTCTTTTTTTTTTTTTTTTTTCCCTAATTATTTTATTTTATTTTATTTTATCTTATTTTATTTTATTTGTCTGTTTTGTGCTTTTGGAAGGGGCGAGGGGGGTGATCAGCTATTTGGAATCAAAAACTATATCTATACTTCTTACCTCTGATCTGGCTGTTAGCTGCAGTTACACAGCAGGACTGAAGCCAGCAAAAGCTCAAGACTAGAAGTGATCCAGGCTTGCAGGATAAAAATCTTTAAGATCTATGAGGAAGTGTTTTTCTTTTTTTTTTCCCTCCTCTGAGATGTGAACTTAAGGCAAGGAGAAAATTCATCTTGTCTGTTAAAGCAGAAAGAGAAAAAAACTTGAAGAGGGGAGGAAGCTGAAGAAAACTGGATGCAAAGACTGCTGGAAGCTTTCTATTTTTGAGTGGCTATCTCAGTGCAACTATTTATACACGATAAATTATATGCTTCACAGAAGAGAATTGTCATGGGCTAAAGAGGCAGCTGTAAAAAATGTCAAACTTCAGGCAAAAAATTGAAAAGAGGTGTCAAAAGAGATGATCATGATCTATCAACCTGTGGAGGGAACCTAGAGAGGTTTACAGATTAGAGGAGGACATGAGAAACACAAGAGAGGAGCAACAACTGAAATAAAACCTGAATTAAGAAGTGCTTTGGTCCCACTGGAAAATTAAGCAGAAAAGGAGAGGGCGGGGAGAGGGAAACCCAATTCTTGGCCTGAATCTTTGTTTCAGTTCCTAAAAATTATATGGAAGCAAGAGAATGTATTTCTCACCATGGAACTAGACATGGAGTCTACAGGAAAAAATCTACTGGATTTTTAAAAATTATTTTTTCATATCCATTTGCCTGTTTTATGATCATCACACACCAAACATAACAATTGTGCTGTGCCAAAGAGTGTGCTCAGAAAACAAGAGGTGATCATCAGCAAGAATTCTGACTTGTCCAGAAGGGAATATTTGGGAGAAAGCTGCAGAAGTGTGTGGGGAACTTTATCAGAGAGAAAATGGAATTACAGAGGCACAAGGAGTTCTGATTTCTTGAATCTTTCTGATGGCACAGAAGGAGAGCATTTTGCTAAAGTATGTCTATAATCCCTTGTGGGAAAAGGAATGAAAAGCAATCCACAGATGAGGATGTAGAAACAAGAAGCAAACAAGGCAGAAAAGTGTACAGGTGGAGAAGGGTGTTATTTATGAACAGCACTTAGGCAATAAATAAAGCACTTTCAAATCCATCAAGAAACAAAGATTGAGTTTAGAGAAAAAAATCAAGTTATGGTGCAGCTACAGTGAGATTGGGCAGAAATATATATGAGCTCAATTTGCTCAGCCTAGCACAAGCATTTTCTGTAAATCCAGATGATTTAAGCCAAAGGAATACACTGGTGTAACAACTAATGGATATAAATTCTGGAATAAGATTAAAAGTAAAGTTTCTGGCACCCAGAGAAGAGGAATTAATTCCCAACAGCAGTGCTGAGGAGGGAGCACAACATTTGATAAATATGTGATCACAGTTGCATGAGGCAGCTGCTTCTGCTCCTGAGAGAAGAAACACCTCGAGTTTTGCTGCTGCTCTGGTGTTCCTGGGAATGTGGAAAACTGCTGAGCTGGCCTTGAGCAGAGCCTGGAGATGGCAGAGCTTAACATCTGATTAAATACTCTTCTTGCATGGAGGAATGGCACATCCTGACCTTGGGGGAAAAATCCCAACCTACCTCAGCGAGGGAAGTAATGAAAGGAGCAGCACTCCATTAAATTAAAGGGCTTCCATGGCAAGTGCATGAATTATTAAGCTACAGCATATTAATTTTCATTAAAGGGTATGTATTTGATGTCCTAACAAACCATTAAGTGAAAACAGCACTTCAAATTTGTCTCTTTTTCTGAGAGGTCTCTCTTCAAACTTCCCTTTTTTAAGAACACTGATATCCACATAAAGTATTCCAACAGAACATATTTGTTTTCCTTTAGCTGTTAGAATTTTAATGGAAAAATTTGTTAAAAGACACCTGTTTACTCAAGACTTTCAGAAGAATCACACATGAGTCACAAGTGCCTCTGGAAAATAATAATTTACCATTATTTTTTAGTGTTTGGTGTTGCTAATAAGAATAAAAGAATTTTTAAACAGTTGGGGAATACTTTCTAATCTAGTTACCATGGTTACAAGTTTGTTGGAGATCAAGCAGTTATATGGCAATGATGGAATCGAATTTTCTGACCAGTATTGATATATCCAGTACCTAATTTCCTGCTTCATAATAAATCATGTTAATGGCCTGAAGGAAAGCAGCGAACAGAAGAGATTTTATGCTCTAAAGCTGTTCAGCAAAGTGTGCTGCAGTTTAACTGCCACATTGTTTGTGTTAACTTTGATTCCAGAAGTTGATAATCTTAAACTGTGCTGCAAATTAATGTAGAGATGAGAAAAAACTCTCTCCCTACCAGCAAATTGCCTGTGTAAAGTAACTAAGATAAAATAAACCCCTGGCAAGTAATTTTTCATTGCCACATTTACTTAATTGTAGGCTCAAGTTTCAAATGTTTGCATTATTTTCAGACATAGCAACCATTTAATCTAATGATGCCCGAGGTTAGACACCTTTCCATGATGTTTTTATTTTTAAATGGTTAATGACAGTCACCTTTGCAAAAAAACAAACCTGAGGCATCTCCCCAAATCCTCAGGCCAGTTCCAGCATCCCCACCCCAAATAAACTCCCAGGCTGATGTTCTAAGGATCATGTGCAGGATGAGAATTTTTACCTGGTTCTACTGTGAATGGAGAGTGTCACTGACAGCAGCAGCCAGAAATCCCCTAGCACGGATGGAGAATAAGAATTGCCATGCCCTAACTCCATTCCCTGTGCTTTTCATGGAACTAGATGACTTTTTGTTAATTTTCATCTTTACAGTCTTCCAAAATGATCCTGAGCTGACTGATGGGAAGTTGTTGTTATCCACCTTGACTTTCTTTTTGCCTTGTTTCAATCCAATTGTTTGGAATAACCAATCTGCCCAGTTTCTAGAAACTATTTTCTTATTGAAGGTATAGTTTTGAGCAGAAACTTGGTCTCTGCATTCTTATTTGGGCCAAATTTTAAACTTAACAAGATGTAGGGGCTAATTCTGTAATTTCACATTGATAAAACAGGATATTTGGATCCAGGATTTCTGTTTCCTTAGTCCCTTTAATTGGTAAAGTTTCTTCCTACAAATCTACTTAGAGTAACACTCTATTTTAAGTGGGATGAGAGATGCAACAGACTTTCCCAGCTTTATTTAGCAGAGTTCTGCGCTAATATGTTGCCAGTAAAACATTAAAACTGCAGAATATCAAAGTCAGGGGAGAGAACACGACCACAGAGCTTCCTTTAAATCAATTAAGATATTTATTTTATAGCTGTGAATTGATTCATACTGCTTCAAATGTGACTGTTTTCCCCTTCCATTCCAAATAATTCCTCTGTTTTTTTGTTACACAGTCAGTTGTTAGCAAGTTTATAATATAATATAAAGCAATATCCAAATGACTGACATTTTAGGAGCAAAATTAACTTATCCCTGCCAATTTACCAACTAAATACTGTCATACTGTCAACCTTGGTGCTTTCATTAATGAAAGACTTTAATAAAGGCATTTTGCAGACTGGTCTGGCGACAAATTTGATATTACCAGCTGTGGCTTGTTAAAATGGTATTAAGTAAAGATGGTTGGCAGAGCATTTCCAGAAGGAAAAATTATATGTATTATATATGGCTCATCTGTAAGGTGGAGTAAATAGCTGTCACTCAGGGAACAACAGCAATTTTCTTCCTTCTCTCTAACTGCTGATTCTCTTCAATGATTAATTGGAGAGAATTTTAACCTTTTTGTGTTTTGCCCTTGCTTTTATCATACGTGGATGATTCCTGTTTTTTTTTTCCTCTTGCATTTAGGAGTGATGTATAGCAACAGATCAATAGGGTGAATAAAGGAGTACGATGCCATTATCCATAATGACAGCTGTGTTTTAATTCAGGAAACATTTTCCCTTCTCATTTCCAAAACATCTGGTGCTCTTTTCCAGCTGCCCTCTAAAGGCACCTTTTTTTAACCTTTCTGGTTCATCATCTTCCCAACTTACTTTGCAGCCCTGTTGTTTGAATTCAGAAATGGATGAAGTAAGCTGTGGTCTACAGGGCAGAATCACGGAATGGTTGAGGTTGGAAGGATTCTCTAGAATACCTAATTGTGAAGTAAACGTTGCTCTACTCTATTGACCTATTTTTCTTTCAGGGTCAAATATATAAAAATGTAAATAGTTTCAATGTAAATCACGATCCACTGTTGACCTAAAAATTTCAATTACAGAAACCCCTTTATTAAGCAATTTCCTTTTGCTTGTGTTTGGGAATGGAGACTTTAGTTTGACCGCTCTACTTTCTCTGAAATGACTCACAAAGAGAAAAATCACTTTCTGCCACTGAAACTTTGCTTAAGCAAAGGCAAATTAAGAATTCAGACAACTGTACTTTTGGATTAACCTGCTTTCCAAAGTTCTGTATTTAACTCAGCGAGAGTGTTGATTTTTGGTTTGGCCATGATATTCCTTAAATTTTCTCAGGCTGTTTATGAAGTCATGCTGATTATTGGAGTTTGGATCTTTGGGGCTGAAATGCAGGACTCATGCCCTCCCTGCTGTTTTTATATATACACATAATATATCTGTATATGTACATATAATATATATCTGTACATTCCAGAGATGCAGAGCAATAAATGACTACAGGCTTTTACACACACCCAGATTTTCCTGTGCTCTCTGTTTGGTCAATGCTGTTCACTTTGCAGATGCTTTTTCTCCCATTTTAATCCATCAGATGCTGCTGTGAGTTCTCCTCACTGCCACTGGAAGCTCTCCCAGTTTCAGCTGGTTTTATATCCACAAGTGTCTGTTGCATTGCTGCTCTTCCATAGTTTTTCCCTCCTATGTTTCCATCTGAATGATATTTCTGACGAGCAGGTGGATAACATGGGACAAATATTTACACAAATCCTATCTAAGAATTGAAGTGACTGTTAAAATACTCACACAATTTTGCCAGGGCATTACTTTAGCAATATTCTTTGCCTTGAGTTGCAGTTTAAGCCAAGCCTTGGTAAGCTTGTGCTCATCCCTCAGCACTGCCATGGGGTCTGTGAGCACAAAACACTAAAACATTCCACTTTCCTCTGGCACTGCCTGACCCTAAGCACCCTGAAGCTGACAGAAATTCTCCCATCAAAGTGGGAAAGGAATTTTGATAAGGCAGACCATCCTGGGAGATTGCAGGGGGAAAAAGGACCCTTGAAGGAAGTGTGAGCTAAGCTGGTCATGTATATATCAAGTTCTGCTTTATTCACTGTGTTTTTAGGGGAAATTTTTCAAGTGCACTTGGAAAGTAGGATTTTCATCAAGGTTCAAACTGCTTCAGAAGTTTTTCTTTTCATTTCTACAAAGCACGGACGAAACTATTAAGCTTACATTTCCAATTGAGCTTGAGAATGGATTTGATAATAGGAATCTGTTCAACAATGAAGTCCAGAAATTGAAAGTAGTAGTGATCCCTATAATCCAATAACATATGTCTTAATATATTTTTTACTTATTAGAATTGAGGAAAAAAAAAAAAAAAGCAGTGTAGATGTAGCTGAGCTTGGCTACAACTTGAATTCTGGAGCTATATTAATTTAACAGAATTCATGTTCAAGCCTGATTTACAATATATCACAAGTATTTCCAATGATAATTGAAGTGATGAAAGCTGGTTCCCTACAAATAATAGTTCCCTGCAACAAACCAGGTCCTCTTGTCCCTGATAGCACCTCGAGCACAGTGACCCTAAATAATCCCACAGTGCCCTCAGCACCACTGGGGTTATTTTCTGCCTCCTGACATTTCCAACTGGGATAAGAGGGAGCTGCAGCTGACCTGAGCAGGCAATGAATAAACATGTGCAGAATGGAAATTCTTCCTTCCTTCCTTCCTTCCCTGCAGGTGCCAATAGGTCTTTTCACTCTGCATTGCTACAGTTTTTGTGGAACTTCTAGGAACTTTGTATGTTGGGTGTTTTTTAATCAAGTTTGGGCAAAACTAGCCAAAAGGCTTCAATGGATCAGTTAATTTTTTTTTTTTTTTTTTTTTTTTTAGGAGATCAGACTAAAGAATCAGATGTTTAGCAAAACAGGTCTGAAGGATTTATTTCCTCAACAAATCCTTTTCTACTTGTCAAGGAAGCCCTTAAATGTTCCTAAAGAAGCTGTTGTAGGGTTGGGATGATGGTTAAATTAAACACCTGGAAAGAGCAATGTCTGCAGGGGAGAACTTGCTAATAATGTAAGAGAAAACCTGTGAGGATCTGTATGAATTTCATACAACAAAATGGACAATGCAGAGAATGTTGGAATTGTGTAAATAGGAAAACATAATGAATCAACTCCATCCAGTACTACTGTGCTGTTGGGCAAACCTGAATTTGCTAAGGGTCACTGGAACACGAAAATTTATTTGAATTAATAGCATTTATTATACATGGATTTTTTTTTCAAACTCCTGCACTATCATTACTGCATTAAGTAATTTTCTTATGAGAATCCTAATTGTTAGTTAATAAATCATATTTTTTTAAAACCAAACAAACCAAAAGAAAACCCAACACAATAATGATACAATAATGCCTTGGGAAAAAAAAATGTAATTATCTGCTAATGAGAAATCTTAAAAACCACATATTGTTTCCTTTAGGGGATGACTGATGAAGGATGTTCTTTGTAAGTACTAGAAAGTTACTTTTGTAAGTAGTCGAAAATTAATTGTATTTATTTCCCCAAGATTCCAGCAGGATTGGTGATTCCAAACTCTTCACCTAAAAAGATATAAATGTAGTTCAGAGTCACCTGCCATGAGCTCAGGATGTGCTGCTGCTGTTTGCACCCAGCAGCTCTTTTTCTCATGTACTAGAAAATAAGCTTTGACCACATTTTTCATGTTGAAAACTCCCATCCTGAACAGCCTTTTAATTCTGGGAACAAATGAAGCACATGTTCCCTGATGATAACTGATGTGTATGCAGAGGTGCAGATAATTTATAGCAGATGGAGAAAGGTACAACCCAGTCCAGTGCAGCAGAGCCAAGAACAAAAAATAAATTCTTCTTCACATGCTTTTCAAAAGAACTGTTTTCTAAAGTTTTTGTTGGACATCAGAGTCAATTAGATTTTTAGAATTAGACCGAAATTTTCCCGTCAGCTTTTTAAATCAAAGACTAGAGGCAAAATACAGCTCAGTTGTCATTTTTTGTCCTTCCTTTTCTCAAGGAGGGACTCCCTGTTGCTTGTGTAATGAACCATGGGGACCCTTCTGCAGTAGCTTACAAAGTAAGAGATTATTATACTGAAGAGAGAGAGAAATTATCCCACTGCACACAGTTTGGGAGCAGGATGTGCCATGGGTTTCAGTACTGAATTTACAGTCAGGAGGTGTTGAGTTTCACAGATCTGTGTGACAAGCAGAATACCTGGCAAACAGCTCATGCAAGCAGTTTTACTTCTATTAGAGGTTCAAAAAGACTGTAAAGCAGGTGCTTCAAAATCCCCAAGCTCCCTCAAAAAAGTGAAAGTCCTGTCAAAGTGGAAGAGAAAACTATAAACTGCTGGTAAATATTTCAATTATTTCAGAAAGAAGGGAGGCTGTGCCACATTGCAGATGTTCTCAGTGAAGGAAGGGGACAGGAGTCTGAAGGAGTATCTCAAAATAAAGAGTCAAAAGAAGTGGATTCCGAGCAAAAGAGAAAAAAATGAATATTATGAAATAGGAAAGAGCAAGTTTGTAGAGTTCAAATGGAATTGTTTAACTCCTGACTGTGGCATGTAGCTACTCCTGCACCTTGGCTTCACTAGCTCTGGACTGTGGGGGTCACAGCCTTCCCATCCTTTTTAAAAAGCACTCCAGGGAGCCTTGGGAAGCATTTGTAACCTCAGCCTGCTGACCTCCATTCCCACACCAGGCAGTCAGCCAAAGCCAAGGTGCAGCAGTCACTGCAACAGATAATCTTTGGAACAATCGTGAAGTGAACAGTCAACATGGATCTTTTTAAGGCAAATTGTATTTCCTAAATGTATTAAGATCTGTGGAGAAGCTGAAGGTGTAGATAAATCTGATCAATAAACCATACTTGGGTTTCTCTACCGAGAGGAAAAGCTTGCTTCAGCTAAAAATGATGGAAACATCAGTGTGGAAATAGATTTCCATAGGGAAGCTTTTACCAATAGATGTTTTTCAAGGATTTATACAGTGATCTGTGGTGTTTAACACAACAGAAATTATCTGGGAAAGGAGACATTGTGGTGCCAGAGTTTGCAGATCATCCAAAACAAGTCCAGAGACTGACAAGTAATGAAATGATCCGAGTGTTGCAGAACGATTTAGCAGCACTGAAGGTGAGAGCTGGTTGATAATTTTTGTCAAGCACTGTGATATTCTGTATATTGTCACAAGATGCAGAGGCCAAAAGGAAAGGCTGTCCTTGCTGTTGTGCCTGAGGGTTTCTGCTGCTGGTTCAGGATGGCATTGATCAGCACTGCAGGCACATCCAGGGACAGATATATCCAGGAACAACCCACTGCCATTCCGGTGTAATTTTTGTTCAGCTTTGAATTGCACATTATCTGTACTGCTGTGTGGCAAGAAAAAACACTGCAGAAAGACTTCAGTGTGGCTGCACAAATAATTGCTTGGCAGTTCTGCATTTCCACAAACTATGTCTAGTTTAAACTCTTCTTCTAAACACAGTTGATATCATTCAGATGTGTCTGGAAAGCAGGGAGAAGGGGTGAGGAATGTCTGACTCATTATTTGCCTTCAAATGTTGCTTTATTCTTTATGGAGTCATTCTGCATTTCAAAAGCATGTAGGCAATGGTAGAAACAAAAAGCAATTTCTGAAGGCAGTGAGATTGAAGTTAGCAAGGCTCACATTTTCAGGGGAATTTCAGTGCCTCATTTCCTTCATCATGATGCTGAGAGTGATCCCCAGTTAAAGTGGAGTTAAACAGTCACTTCTTCTGGCATTTGTGATAATTTGTGCATCTCCAGTTCTCCTGCAGTGTAAAGGGAGATATTATAAAATCTGCTTATTGAAATAGGTGGAAAAGTGCATTGGTCAGAAGGAGCCACTCAGTCTCACACCAGGTACCCCTTGAATAATCCCCAAAATCTCTGGGGAAGGTCTGGGTGCTCCTGAACATTGAGTAGCTCTGAGGTGTTCAACAGGCAGGGCTTGTCCTAAAGCTTGGGGTCATTTGAACTTGGGGTTTTTAATTGGGTGATTTCAAGTTTCAGTTCTGCCTCTCCCTCTACAAGGTACTGCAGAAAGGCTAAATATAGCAACTAAATTTTCTTATATAAATGTCTCTAATAATTATTTTTCTGTAGATTTATTTTAATGCTGATATACTGTGCTGTCAGTTGAAAATTCCCAAGATAGGCTGAAGTGATAGATGCAGAGGAGCAGCCCTAATTGATGAGAGATCTGTTTTCTTGCCTATTGATTTCTCTGGCTGAAATTGAAATGAATGATTTGCAGTTGAAATGGCTATTCTTTCTAAAGATCAATTTCAAAACCCTCTCTGCTCTTCATATTAGCTGGGAAATCCTGGGACTGTTGTAAGATCTTTCTGTATTCTAAACACAATCAGTGTAACCATAGAAACATACATATTAAGGTGATTTTAATTATTAATAAACTTAGTAGACTTTGCTAAATTATTTTTGTACCTCCACAATGGGTTGTTGACTAATTTACATTTTAAAAAAGTTACTAATGCCACTAATTTTATTTTTTTTTTACTTCTATTTGAGAATTGTGATCCTGTGCCTGCAGCCTTAACTTCTGCTAAAAATTAAACAACAATTTCTGATCCTGGGGAAACTAACTTGCTTCATTAATCTAAAGGCTCTTTTTGCTTCATTAATTATTGCTGTAGTTTTACCTGCATTTCCCTTAAATTAGAAGAGAAAAACAAATTATTTTAAGTTTACTGCTGAATTCTTTGTGAGGATGGGTGCACCCTTGTGCCTTCATCTTTATAGGTTTCAGCATATGATTTGGAAGACCTCCATACATTTTAATTCTATTTTCATATAAGACTTGCTAATATTTTAGAGCAATCCAGTCCTTTTTACCTGAAAGTGCAATATGAATGTTACTACATAAACATGTAGTGAAATAGGTGCAGCATTATAAATAACACAATATTTGTTATCATTAGATGTCTTAGTCATACAATTAAATAGAGGGGAACAGCAATTAATTACATCAGAAATGGCTCTTAACCCTTTAATTAGTTCAGAAGGTTGGAACTGCAGTAATGATCTGTATGAACTGGTGAGTGTGGATTGGGCTGATTGTTAACACTGAGCTGAAGAAATGCCTGTGAAAACCAGGTGTATTTTGGATTCACACCTGTGTTATTTAAGTCAGATGTGGCCATGGGTGATTATAGATTATCACTTAATAATGCCACTATCAGCAAGGAGTGTTAGTGTGGAGTGGAAACAGCTCTGGAATGAAACCTGTTTTCTTTTTTGGGTTTGCCTTCTCTTTTCCCTGCATTACCAGTGAATCAGTGCCTTGTTAGGGCTGCAAACCCAAAGCCTACAAACCCAAAACCTGGCTGCTGTTGTTCCAGAGCCACAGCCAAGGCCAGAAGAGCTGTGGCTCCAAAATTGCTGCACAATGCAGCTGGAGCCTCTCTGCACTCTAAAGTGGAGCAGGTCCTGCTTGGGTGTTTATATTTGCCAGTTTGTAGTGGCACTGGAGACCTGTGGTTCTGCTTGATCCCTGTTTTGATTCTGTCATTATGGGATAGATGATGTTTGTTAAGCATAAAAGGCTAAATCCCTGATAACACTGAATTAAGGAAAACACCAAACCATTTCCCTCAGCCCATTTTCCCAACTCTGGCATCTGCTTCCCCTTTCTGACTGCTGGGAGGTGCAGAGCAGAGCCACTCCAAGGATGCTCTGACACCAGCATCTCTCCTGGATGAATCCTCCTCTGAGTCCCCATTGCTCCAGACATTCCCACAGCACAGATAAATGGGTCTTTTTCTTTTGGAACCCAATATTTCCCTTAGAAAAGCAGGACCAGACTATGGCAGATTTATTCCTATTAAACAGCATGAAGCAGCTCATTTTAAGTCAGGTTTAAAATTGCTCAAGCTTGTTCTGGTAGATGGAACAGAACCTCCTCGACTCCTCAGCTCATTTAGAAGTAAAATCTCATTGTTACAAGAGAGGGAATTTCTTTTTTACGTTTAGAATACTTTATACAAATATTCCCCTTTTTCTTCTTTGCTCTGGTTTATTCAGTGTGAAGACTTTTACTTCTTGAATGTCTTTATCCTTTTTTTCCTTCAATCTCAACTAAAGTATTAAAATGATTTTTTTTCCACACTATTAGCTACATTTACATTCTGCAAGATAGAGAACACCATAGTCATTATCCACCAATCCTATGTACGTAACACTTTGGTAATTTAACAGCTTAAACTTTCACAAAACCTTACCATTAGCTTTAAGTAGTATTTTTTGACTTTGAACAGTGTTATGGCAAGCAATTGTATGTGACTGGAAAGCATCTAATTTTGTCAGAGTTAGGATAAAGCTGCTACAGGTGGGGGAAAAATATCTTGTATTTAACCACAAGTGGTTTAGAAAGCTCAGAAATGTTTTGGTTTTAATTGTATAATAACTGTAATTAAGATTTATGTAATGATAAATGATGAATTCAGAGGCTGATACTAATTTGTAAGTTTATGAAATGCAGGGTTAAAAAAATATTCCATTATTTGTATTGCCTACAATTTTTTCTTGGCTTCAGGCCACCACTGAGCAAAATCCAGAGGTTGCCATGTGTAATCTTTAAAGAAGCTATTTACTGAAGTTTTTACTAAATTTGAGTTTCTAGGTTTAATTTTTTTTTTGTTGGAATCTTTTGCAAATGTGGGAAGTGCTGACTGTGAGAATCATTGCTTCATTTAATTACATAGTGGTTTTATTTGTTACTCAGTGAAAGTTGAGGAAAAGATCTGTATTTATCCATGCACTTTGAAAATTGGGGAAAATATTTAGAAGGATCTGTGTCTCCTGACTTGAAGGCATTTTTTGCTTGCGATGGTCAACATGACACTGGTTTGGCTGAATTCTGGAATAAGACTTCTTAAAAGAGATTACTTCAAACTTTAAATACAGTGTAATTGATCCCTCAACATTCTGTGGATTATTTGTTATTTATTCTCACAGATATACCACTAAATCTTCCTTATACTCTTAAAATAATCTGTTTGAGCTCAAAGCAAGCAGCTGTGCAGTTCTTCCCAATATCCTTGTAATCCTTTCAATGTTTCAGATTATTTCTGTAGGAGATTTTTTGCTTGACGTGGAGTTTTTTATTCTAAATGAATAGTTAGATTAAATCAGATTGACATTTGGTTGCCAGCAGAGAAAATCAGTGTCAACTGGCTGACTTAAGATAACACTTGCTGAGGACTGGCATCGTGGGAGTTCTCACTGGGTAGAAAGGGTGCTTAATGTATTTCCTGGTCCAAATTTTGCCTTTTTTCCAGTTGTGGTGAGGTGAGATTGATGTTATGACTTTGTGCTTTGGTTCTTAGTGAATCATTTGTTCAGGGGCACTGAAGTTTTGATGTTTAGCTGCATGAGCTACAGAAGGGATCCCACCAGATGATTGTGAATTTGCCTTTTCCCTGTTTTTCTCTTCCTGGCTGGTGGAGATTGATGTAAAATTTCTGCAAGCACATTAATGTTTGCATTCTGGTATATCAGACTGTTTCTCCAGGTATAGATGCCAATCTTGGTGCACAAATGCAAATGTTTATGCAGAAATATTGATACAAATATCTGTGTCAATAGGAGGCGAGACTAAAACAAAGAAATCCTCACTTGGAACACAAACAACTTTTGTCTTGCTGAGTCAGAAAATGTAGATTCTCTCTGTAGTTAAATTTTATGGCTCAGCTTCCAGCTTTTTGAGGAAGGAAATTATAAAAGTTACATGAATTATCACACTAACCTAGAGCAACAATTTTCTGCATAAATTCAGGTTGGGTAATTGGTGCTGTTGCAAAATTGAATTAAATAGTTTTTCAAGTTCAGAATTAGGTGTATGGAGTCATCTTGATGTGAGTAAACAGAACTAATTTCTTATCGTCTCCACTTTTATTGGAGAGAGCTCTTATAAAGGCCCTTGATCCATTTTTGTGCTTTTGGAAATGTATTAGTAGTTTTAAAATTACACTCCAAAGACCTCCTGTATTTTGTCAAATACCTGGGAAAGAACAGACATTCTGTGTTTTGGGTCTCTACAAACCCCTCAAATTACTCTATGCTTAGCATGTTGTATCTTGGGCTACAATCTACTCATATTCAAAGTACCAGCTAGAAATACAAATAAATGGCAAAACCTGCAGTGAAAATATCAGGATTGGAGATTCAGCCTTCAGTTTTTTCTGACTACATCAAGTAATGATTCAATTTTAGGAACTGAACAATAAGCTTTACTAAAACCAAGTAGAAGTCAGTCTGGTAGATATTTCATCTGTTGTTTTAAAAATCTCTTTTCAGTATTAGTATGATTAGGATTTTTACTGATACACTGGATTAATGTAATACTACTAAAATTGCCTATTTTTAGATTAAAAAAGACATTATGCTATCATTTAGTCACTCCAGACTGCTTTTATTTTAAATTACAAGTAGTCAAATTTATCAAGGTGTAGTTAAAACTTCCTTTTGAGTATATAACATTATCAGAGGCTTCTGCCATGTAGTCTGTGTTAGATCTCCAAACACAGCCGAGGCAATGGTTAAACTGAACTTACAGGGGATTTTCTGTTGACTCTGATGGAGTTGGAGTTGGATGATCACAGTGTGTCCTGTAATATCAACCTGAAGCTGTTTGCTGAAAATAACCTTTAAAATGTACCACAGTGATACAAGGTTATAAATAAAGGACAAGTGAGAGGTGGGAAATCAGCCTGAAAGGGTGTTCATAGATATTTGGGGTTTAAATGTTGATATTCCTTTTGCAGGTTTAGGACTTACTATTTTCTTATATGTCTATAAAAGCACTGACAAAACAAAAGCCCCTACAATGTCTGATTTTTAAAAAAAGACATATTTTCTAATCATTGACAGAATTACTGAAGATATATTTGACAGAACTGACTGGTGTGTAGTGATGCCTGTATCTCCCATGGCAGCTCAAAATTCTCTGCTTGCAGCAGAAAGTTCAGCACTGAAGAATTTGAATGGGATTTGGAGCTCAGCTGCACAAATTTGAGGTTTTGTACAATGTATTTTCCACCACTATTTCAGATTTGTAATTTTTTGAATTTCATTCAATCTTATCAGCATTTTGTTTCAATCTCAAAAGATTTGGGCAAATCCTTTGTGCAGACCTGGGGTTTTAGGACATATCCTGGGATCCAGTTGGTTTTCCTGCATCTCTGATTCCCAGGCTGGTGTTCTCTTTCTGGCTTCTTCTTAGGCAGTTTTCACAAGGTCTATTTGTGGGCTTTTTTGTTATTGTTGGTGGTTTTGCAGTTATTACAGAGCTTTGAGCTCCTCTTTTACTGTTTAATAGGTCTAGTCTTGGAAGGCTCTTTCAGGTGTTGCTATTAACTGAAAATGTGAATAGACAGCTTTTTTAGCACAGGGAATGAATATTAAATTTGGATAACTTCTAATTCTGACCTCTTGAGGACAGTAATAATACACCTGGAAGACAATAACTGACATGCTGGACAACAATGTACCATCTGGATTATTAAAGCTCATTTGTTCCATAACTCCAGAGATCTCCCAGCTTTTCACGTTTAATCCAAGTTTCAAGTTCTGCACTTTGACAATGACTGCTTTGGAAATGGTGTGGTCTTTTCTGCTTTTCACCTTGATCTTTTTCTTTTCATCTTGATTGATTCCATAATTCCCCAGCATGATCCCATGGAGTGACATTCATGTAGGACTGTATTGCCATTTTGCAGTCACCTGAAAGCTTCTGAAGAGACTAATGCACCTTTGTCACTAATTGCAACTCAATCAAGATGTTTGCACATTGGAACTTCTACTTTGACACATTTCATTGTTGATTCCAGCACAAATCAAGCATTCAGTGAGATTAAAACTGTCCTTTGTAAAGCAGGAGCCAATCCAAGTTAGTGGTAGCTTTTTAAGGTGATTTTGAAATTTTATCTTTGGAGAAAATGAGAGAAAAGAAGGAAGAAGAAACTTTTTCTAATAGAAAATGGAAGGCAAGTTTCACCAAACTTTGCTGATGCTGTAGCTGACAAAATCAAATTATTTCAGAGCTCCATGCATGGATAGATTTGGAATCTGAAGCTTTCTTAAAGGGGGAAAATTCATTTATGGAATTGATAACGAAAGGTCTCTCAAGTAATCCTTGCATTCTGTGCAATAAACTGGGAAACTCCTCACTCAGCAAACACCAATATGAGTGTAGGAGTTGTTAAGAGATTTGAAATGCTCTCCAGTGGTAGCAATTTCCTCAGCCAGGAGGATTTTTTTCACCTCTATCTGATGAGAATTAGAGCTACAGAAACAAAGGCAATACAATTGGTGAAATCTGCCAAAAGGGGAAAGACAGGAAGAAAGACGGAGGGAATCAAAAATTATAATGATTAAGAAAAAGCATGTGGAGAAAGAATTTAAATTTAACAGGATAAAAAAGGAGCCAAAAATATTTGAGTATTTTCACATCCATTCATGTCTCCATCCAGTGATCAGGGAGGAAAGCAGTGGTGTTAGTGGAGGGTTTGGATCTGAATGGCTTTTAGGATGGAGAAAAGTGGAGTAAGGCTTGGGGTCAAAACTTGGGGTAGGACTTGTGGGTCAGGAGTCATCATGTTTATAGAGATGTGCTGCAGTTTAGGCTTCCTTCCCATAAACTGAAGACATTCTGGCTTGGCTGAAATCCTTTCTTTGATCTGAAGCCAGGCTGAATATTACACTGAGTGTGGGTAGGATTGTTCCCTAACTTTATACCTTTCAAGCTGTCACTGTAGGTGGGTCAGGAGAGAGCTGAATTGTGGTTTTGTGTTGTAAATGAGGAGGAGAAATCTGACAAATCTTCCCTCTGTCACCCTTGAGTTCATTCTAATTCACCTCTGCTCGAGATATTCACATGTGTCTGATTTCCAATGAATTCTATTTTGTCTATTTTTTAGTGATGAATTAGAACTAAATCACAAGTAGAGTAACATTAATTATACTTTTTTTCCCTCTAATCATGTAGGTGAATTTTTGCTCAGGTTTGTTATGACATTGTTAATTAAAGGGCCAATATGAAGAAAACACAAATTATATTTATAATTCATAACTTTAAGTTGCATTTCTGCCAATAATTTTGAAGGAGTTACTACTCACAGCTGTTTTGAATTGACCTCTGATGATTTTAGATGAAAAGTGAGGTGGACTCACTGTTAAAAACCGAAATGAGTTTAGAGATCCAAATTTAAAATCTTTATTTACAGCAGAAAGTATCATGGAGCATTGTTGCTAATAGAAGCATTAAGTGCTTTATCAGACTGAAATGTTTAAAGTTTTAAAAATCCCAGATAACTGTCAAACACAGCTGCCATCTGCCCTTGGCAGAAGCACCAGCATCTGCTGAGATGCAGACCTGTGACCTCTAGATAAGTTTCTATACACAGAAAAATATTTATCTTCCTCCCATGACCTTCCATGAACAAGACATGAGCCTTGGATTTGTTTCCTAGGGAACTAGTGACTGAGGAAAATCTATAATTAGATCTGTGGGTTGTTTGCTACAAGTGGGAATTGGGTGCTAGGCAGGTTCTTAAAGTATCCACAAGTATTAGATAGACTTCACGTAATGGATCCAAATGTAGGAAAAAATACCCTTCATCATTATATTTCTTTTCTAATACCTTCAATTATAAAAATTAAATACTTTTGATAGGGTACTTATTCCTTCAAGTTCATTTTAATTGCAAAATATTTTCACGTTCAAGACTCATCAGATTGTTAGCTAAAGCGAAAATAAAATTAGTCAAAATCTTCCAAGGAATTTCTTGAAATTCAACTGAGTCCTAATTTTGAAGAGCAGTTTTAGGTGAATCATTCTCATCAGCTCCATTTTCTTGCTTTACTTCTCCTATTCAGCTCCTCAGGTTGGCTCTGCAACTTCAGTGTCCTACTCTGCAATTCCAATCACTCTGCCCAGCTGGAGGGTCCCACTGAATCCAGATCTTGATTTCTTTGCTGCATGCATGGATCTGAAGAGAACATTTGTAGCTCAGTCCCAGGGGCAGCGACTGTGGCTGCAGGGAGAGGAAACAGCCAGGCTTTTGTATTCCCCAGACACGCCAGGGCAGACTTCTCCAGACCTCAGCAGCAGATTATTCCAGCTGAAATGCTGCCCTGGTGCTCCCAGCCCAGGGCCAGATCAGTGCCTCCTGCTTGTCTGCGTGCTGCAAAAGAGGCCCTCAGAAATAAATTAAGACTTTGATCTTATTCAGAATGAAAAGCACTGTGAGATACCTGGGAAGAGGTGCTGTAAGGTGGGGCTGTTCTCTTTTCTCCCACTTGTTGTAGATTTAGCTACACATGCAGTGATTACACACTTTGTATTCCGTCCTAAGTCCTGAATTTCTGCAATTCCAAACCAGTACATGTAGAGATGTTGCCTCTTAATTTCTGCCTTTTTAGGTCTGTGAAAAGCTTTCAATAAATCTCCCCTATAAATCCAAATAATCCATTGGTTTGTTTGTTTTCAAGGGGATTTTTGAGTTCTTCTTTTAATATTGTCAATCACAGTGAGATTTCCCCTAACAGAGCACAGCTTTGGAGTTACTCTGCCTGGCTGTCACTCACCAGAGTGGTCCTACAATCCCTTAGTGACAGAGTCTGCAAGTCAGTAAGTAGCAAATAAAATACAGTGATTAAATGGCTCCTAAAAGGCCAAATCAGCCAGAGAAAAAGCCAAGCCTTCTGTGACAAGGAACACTTCAAAGTCCTTTTCCTCTGAGATCCCAAAAACCTATGTTTGTGAATTCTGTGCTGTCAGTAGGGAGATACTGTTGTGTACAGAGCCCTGAGTCTGCAGATATAGTTGTGAACTAGACTGCTAGGAACAGGGAAAGGGAAAATTATTTGTAATGAATCTTCCTGCTCTTTATAAATTAGGAGCAAAAGGAAGCTGAGGAATTACCTGCTACAAAAGATAATGCACATCTTGATGTGTTTATTGAATTACTTTGCTTCGATCTCCGAGCAAATGCTCACTGTTAGCTATTTATATTGGTTAAATCCTCAGATTTAAATCCCTGCAACTGCTGGAAGGGGTTCTTTGGGGGAAATTCTTGCATCTGTGTGCAACTAGGATAATGAACCTGGGGCTGAAGGGATCCTCCAGAGCCCAGGGCTCCCACATGCATAAATTCATTTTGTTTCACTCGAACACCTGTGTATCCCACTGCAAAGTTGATCTGAATTTTGTAAACATTTATGCATAATTATGATAAAAAGCCATTATGCTGAGAAGATTTTTTTTGGGTTGAATATCAAATATCCTATTTGTTTTGATTATTCTAAAAAGACCTGGAAAATGGAGTCCTGGTGGTGAAACAACTTCACTGGGTTTTAATATATTGCGTCGTTTTCATACATTATGATATTTTGTTGAAATATTTTTCTATGGAATTTATTGAACTTGCCAAACTTTAGATTTACTGTTGTTTCTTTTTAGTAAAACACTATGTTTTACTAATGTGCTAAAGCTGTGTGCTTTAATTCTCCCAACATTGTCCCTAAATTTGACACTTCCTGAAATGTTTTGCGTGACAAAGCTCAGAGTTTAAACACTAAACACCTCTTGAGAATATCAGTGCATGATTTTTCATCGTTCATTCAATTTCAATGCCTGATTTTTTTTGACTCCCGTGTTCCTTCTCTGAAAGTTAGTATAAAAGTTTCCATGTTCAAGGTATTAGTACACCCAGTACTGAATATTTCAGAAATTTTACTCAGATGTTAAAAAAGTTCAGTTTACAGATGCACTGTTGTAATAATACACGTGTTCTTTCTTTTCTTTTCTGTAATTCATATATTGTGTGCTGGCTTTATCCCTAATTATCATGAATAAAGGACACAGTCAGAGAAGCTTTAGAAATCCAGGCAATTCATATGGAATCACCTGGATTTTCTTGCCTGTCACCTGTGGAGTGAATGTGGAACTCATGGAATGAATTTGGAGGAAGTTCTAATAAGAGAAAAAGCCAAGGTCAGGTTTGGCCAACATCTGCCTTTGTCAAAGAGCAAAATGTGACTCCCATGCTCAGCCAGTTTATCTAATCTTTAATTAAAGAAGCTAGAGGTATTAATTTTTATGTAATAAATTATTAAACTCAGCAAATGATATCAATTCCTTTCTAGCCACGGGTTTTGTATGTTTAGCTTACAGTAATGAAGCAGTTTCTGTTGGTTAATGCTTTTGAATAATGATGGGAATATTTTGCATTTGTTTTGGTTGAGAGAGTATTTGAGTCAGCGTGGAGCAGATGGAGCCTCTGACTGGAAAGAGTAATTTTCAGTATGGCAGGACAGGAAGTGTCTGTTTATTTATGCAATATCTAAACAATGGGCCTAAAGCATTGTTTTGCTCTTGTGGAGCACAATGGTTAGAGGAAAAAAAATAGTTCACCTTTAAATAGTCCATGAATAAATTAATTTGCTTCCTAAGAGGCTAGGGGAAGGAGAAAATTCCAAAAACAAACAACCCAAAAAAAAAAAAAAAAAAAAAAAAAGAGCCTCTCTTGAGAGGCACTGTAATGCTCTGAAATGAAAAGAATTGGGGCATGAACCAAATATTCCTGTCTGGGGGTGGGA
Organism: Entomyzon cyanotis; assembly: GCA_024500445.1. Taxonomy (NCBI): domain Eukaryota; kingdom Metazoa; phylum Chordata; class Aves; order Passeriformes; family Meliphagidae; genus Entomyzon; species Entomyzon cyanotis. The sequence goes on along the minus strand of JAKEPQ010000743.1, from coordinate 3,840,905 downwards.
TTAGTTTTCTAATTAAAAAGTGAAACTATTATGAGGCATCTGTAATTCACCTGACATCAAGAACTCTAGAAATTCTGGGAGTGGTTGAGGCAAGCACTTGTTAAAGAATCAAACTGGTGACTGAGGATGCTGCTGGTTAGGACAGATTTGCTGGCGCTGCAGAACTGTGAGTTCTCTCTCTCTCGGGGCACCGTGGGGTTTTTGTACTTCTATTTCTCTTCTTCTCTTGAGAACACTCTGATTTACTTTTGTGATAAACCCAAACAACAGGGGGATCACATTGCTGAAATGAGTTTAGCTGCAAGGGATACATAACGTCAGCTGAAAAACAGCGCTGGGGAAACACATTTTTTTGGCCATGGTTCAGCAGGAAGAAGCTCCTGTCAGCTCCGTGATGCTCTGTTTGCTTGGAAGTGTCTTTGAGTGGAGCAGGATCACAGAGCCTCTGCCTTCTGCTGGGCATTAATTCCCAATTAATTAATAATTCCCAATTAATTAATAATTCCCAATTATTCTCCAGCATACCCTTGGATGGGAGAGGTGGGGAGAAGTGAGTGATGTCTGAGTCTCCATGCAGTGCTGTCCTGGCTGAGGGAAGAGCTTTCCACAGTCCACATTATGGTGGGATGCTCAGCTGGTGTCTATTCTCAGCCATCTGCCCACAAAGTCCCCTCTGAGCTGTGACATCAGGACGAGGGGAAATGAAATAGGTAGAATTGGGATGCTGGATAGAGCATTCCTGCTTTTCCCCATTCCCAGTGGGTGGCCTTAACAACCATTTCCTAGGAATGAAGAGCCTTTATATACAACATGTAGCCACTGCCATATGGTGTAGACATTTTCAGTATTAGGACCTGCACTGAACTTCCTGAAGCTGCGAAAAAATTATGGAAATAACTCTTTCTGTCTGGGCTGCAGGTAGCAGTGACTGTGGGATTTCATTTATGTGTTTTAGAAGAGTAAAACTGAAATCCCAGAGTCAACATTCCAGCAGAAATAATCTGGCCTGGTTTTATCTCCGCCAGGATATTGGGAAAGTATTGTTCTGCAAATGCATTGTGAGCTAGGAAATGTTCCTGTGAACAGCTCTGTGTTTATGCCAGTGCCCAGAATCTCAGATCTGCCAGAGGAGATGTCAGACAATCCTCCTGTTTTCTTCCTTGCTCCTGTTGAAGCACCAAACCATATGGCAAATTAAGCCTGATTTTTATTAAACTTTTCATTGTGCTGAGCTCCGTGTGAACTGGGAAATGCACTTTCTTTGAACTATGCAGCCATTAGATAAGCATCTTAATTAGGAGATGTTAATGTTCTCCCTGACATTCCTGGGAGTTTGCGGCTCCCTCTTGTGGCTAATTAAGCGTTTTAAGGAACCTTCTGCAAATGAGTTTTTGTGAGTTTTTGTGAGGTGCCCACAGCTCCTGGGCAGACTCTGCCCAATATTTGTTTCTCCCTCTTATTGTGGATTGTTGTAACTGGCCATTTTCCTTATAATACGTTGTAAATTTGTCATAAACATCTAGGCAATGTTTGATGGCTCTGGTGGAAATGGATGCAGAAGAAACATCTCAGAGTTAGATTTTTGTGCTGCCCTGGGGCAGCAAGACACTGTTCTCATTGAGGAAGGTGCACTTGGCTCATAATAAGTCTCAGACATCAGGGCAGAAAGGATCAATCCATCTTTTCCCTACAAAAGTGAGCAATGGTCATGACACTGCAAAATCTCAAGCACAGCCTTATGTTAAGAAAACCATGTATTTTTAGGCTTGATGTAAAAATACCAGAAATTGGCCAAAAAATGACCTGAACAGCAGGTAACTTTCCAGCAGGAGCCATTGAGTTTCAGTTTCATCACCAAGCCAGAAGTCACAAAGTGACTTTGCCCTTTGTCACCTGCAGTGTTGTCTGCATCTGTGTTTTAGCATGTCTTACTCACAAATACACAAAAAGAAAACTTCACCCACTAGTGTTTCTAAATGTTGGAAGAAGGAAGGAAAAAAAGAGGTGAAACAAGTTTTTACTGTGGAATGTCTCCCTTCCCCAAAGGGTTTGGGAATCGAAACTTTATCTCTGAAAATGCTGATTTCCTATTTCATAACTCGTGGCAATTTTTCCTTAATTAAAAGAAAAGAATAACGATTATGGAGTGAAGTCAAAATCTCACTGCCCAGTAATCTGCAAACCAGCATTGCTCAACCCACAGCAATAGGGCAGCAAACATTTATTTCCTCAGGGACATTATTAAATACCCTGCATATTTACTATCTCAGAATTGGAGAAGGTCCAGATTTCTAAGGCCACTTTCTCCCTTCCTCTTCCTGAGCTGTAACACAGACCAGCATATAAATTTTGGACTTCATGTTTCTGTGGAAATCAGCAATACGAAATTGCTAGAAACAAAAGAAGGTGAAACAGCAAAGGGAAGAAACGGCTTGGCAAGATTGTCAGCCTTAAAGGGCAAAATTAATTTATAATCCTTCAGATTCTGGTGTGCAAATACAAATTTGCAAAGCGTGTCGTTTACAACTGACATTGTGTGGCTCTGCAAGTTTGTAAATGTTACTGTCGTTAATATGAGGCTGCCTTGAAATTGGATTTTTAGGGATTTTGTTCTTATGGGAAAATAAGGTGATAGCAACAAGGAGTCTCCATACACTCGTGGGTGTGTGAATATATAAATAGAAATTGGGAGAGTGGACTAATTCCAGCTGTGTGACTCAGGAGAGTTCTGGGCAGGATACTCTGATATTTTCAAGCAGAGTTTTTTCTCTTGATTAAAAATCCTTGGAAAGGAAGAGCGTGAAAAGAAATTGGAGGGGAAAGAAAAAAAACCCAACCTGAAAGGAATGTATTTTTTAATGGCTTCACAATGACTAATAAAATACTGTGAGATGACTCTCTGGTATGGTAAGGGTTGTTGTGACATAAGAGTGCTACATGGCAATCAATAGAATATGTCCTTTTTTGTAAGTTTGTAGCTCTTCTATCAACTTAACTAAAAAAGAAACAGCATTAAATGAAATGTCAAATTCAAGACATAGAGCGAATACAGTGATGGAATAATAGAAACTTTAAGTAGTGAAATTGAAGACACTAAAGATAAGATAGGAACTGGCCAAGAACATGAGTAGCTTTTCCAGGGTTTAACACAAAAATTGCACAGCGTCGGTTGAATGATTGAAATAATATTTTATAGTTACATTTTATTGGCAGGGAACATAGCTCAGCATTAGTTAAAAGACTGAAATGACTTATGCGGTTCTAGAATGAGTTGAAAAGATTTTACAACGTGGCCTGTCACTTTTTCCCTGCCCTGCAGGTCATCAGAAGCGAAGGGACAGAGGGAGTGAAGTTTCGACTCTCTGGAAAGGGAGTGGATCAAGACCCCAAAGGAATTTTTAGAATCAATGAGATGAGTGGGGATGTCTCCGTGACCCGAACTCTTGATCGAGAAGCAATTGCCAATTATGAGGTGAGTGCTCAGAGCAATAACATCTCTGCCTCTGTGTTGATAGAATGTATTTTTTGAATGTGTATTTGCTCCTGAAAGATCTGCAGTTAAATTGAAGGCTCAATTGCAGCTCCTGTCCTATCAAATTTCAAGAAGACACGTTTGTCCTTTGGAAATGGTAAATGTGCTTGTTTTTCATGCAGTTGAAACTTCTCTGCTTTCTGCGTGGAATTTCTGTCATTTATCTTCAGTGGGAATGCTGTCTGAACATTGTGTATACATTTGATTTGTGAATACAAAATTTTATTGGGACCAAGGAAGATCTCTTGGGGAAGTTGCCACTACTGTACTACAGAATTATACATTTTTATTGTCAAATGGTCAATGGAAAGTACAACTGAATGCCATTTTTAGTAATGGGTGTCTTTAGCAGAGATGAAGATTCTGATAATATGAAAATGTTACATTATGAAATGTACAATACCTACAAAGATCTTACTGAAGGTTCCTTTCCTTGCCGATATAAATGTTTCTCTCCATTGAATACCCAACAAATAGTCTCTGAAATCTGCAAAAAAACTGCTCCACAATATCCTGAAATGCATAAAATAAATAGAGGATCTGTCAACTCACGATTGCTATCCAGCTCTGGGAATGTGCACTCACAGAACTTGTCCCTGACAGGTTTGATCCCAAGGAGCAGCAGAACTCTGAGTGCTCAGCAGTCAGGAGATGTTTCCTCTCATGTCCCAACAGAGATTCTCTCCTACCCTCTGGCAGAGGCAGTGCATGGTGCCCTGACCCCTGTGGGACACAGGCTCTGGGGACAGTCCTGTGCCATCCCTGACCCCTGTGGGACACAGGCTCTGGGGACAGCCCTGTGCCATCCCTGACCCCTGTGGGACACAGGCTCTGGGGACAGTCCTGTGCCATCCCTGACCCCTGTGGGACACAGGCTCTGGGGACAGCCCTGTGCCATCCCTGACCCCTGTGGGACACAGGCTCTGGGGACAGTCCTGTGCCATCCCTGACCCCTGTGGGACACAGGCTCTGGGGACAGCCCTGTGCCATCCCTGACCCCTGTGGGACACAGGCTCTGGGGACAGTCCTGTGCCATCCCTGACCCCTGTGGGACACAGGCTCTGGGGACAGCCCTGTGCCATCCCTGACCCCTGTGGGACACAGGCTCTGGGGACAGTCCTGTGCCATCCCTGACCCCTGTGGGACACAGGCTCTGGGGACAGCCCTGTGCCATCCCTGACCCCTGTGGGACACAGGCTCTGGGGACAGTCCTGCCTGCCATCCCTGACCCCTGTGGGACACAGGCTCTGGGGACAGTCCTGTGCCATCCCTGACCCCTGTGGGACACAGGCTCTGGGGACAGCCCTGTGCCATCCCTGACCCCTTTATTTTGTCTTCTGCAGAGCAATAATCACCACTTGTACCTCCAGTGCTTTTCCCTCCTCCTCCGGGAGTGTTTCTCGGTTGGATGATTGGTCCTACTGCTCAAACAGCACTGCTAAAATTTACCATATGCTGGTTTTCAACACTTAAACTTCTCCTCCTTATCTGGGTCTGCAGTGAATGTATGTTAAGCACTCACACAGGATTTATGGGAGTTGCTGACGTCCTTCTTGCAAGAAAAACATTGCAGTTTCTCTTTTTAACACTGTTCCTTGTCTTCATTTGCCAGCTGTTTCTTATTTTATCAGTGGCTTTCCACCTTAATGTGTTGAGTATAAACCTTGAATATTTTTTTCCCCTGGAAAATCATAGTAGACTATTCAACTTCATGCATCAAACCCCAAATGTCCCTCCTATCTTGATCTGGCAAAAGACACGCTGAAATTAAGACCAAACCATTTCCCTAGAGGAGGCTTTTTGGAGCAATGCAAGTTTCCCACAAGAAATGTGGTGTGGCAGGTGATCCAGAGCAGTGTGAATGTACAGCCTGAGAGGCTGTGCTGCTTTCTGAGCTGTTCTCCAGCACTTTGCTCAGCAGCTCATACCAATCCTGCAGCCAAAAATGGAGTTGGGATGCTCTGTAGGGCCCTCAGCTGGGTTCCTCTGAATGCAGCCCGTTGTTTTCCAATAAAGATGTGTCATGGTGTCAGGAAAACAGCAGGATTTTCTCCCTGATTTCCTTGGTACGCTGAAGGATGAATAACCTGAATAATCCTTGAATTTCTCTCAGAAATGTTTTCTGGTTTGGTTTGAGCTTTGCCCTGCCCAGCACTCTTGTTCTGAAAGAAAAAATTCAAATCAAAGGGCAAACAAGGAAAGAATAGATCTCAAGTTCTTTGCAAGCCATCAGGCTATCAAGTGTGTAATCAGAGGTAAGGATGAAAAGATCAAATCTGTTTGAATCCTTCAGCTACACAGAGAGATGCTACACTTAGTGCACACGTAGTCAAGGGGTCAGAATTGAAAAATGTCAATAGGGCACAAAACAGAGCTTTGGTGACCACAGTATTTAACAGAAATTTGCAGATTGTACCACCTCAGAATGTTTTAAATTAGCTAAGATCATTTAATCTGTTAAAAAAATTATTTTTTCACTGAAAGTTTGAAAATCTGGGTTTTTTGCTGCCCTTTTTCTCCTGGAGGAATACTGAAAGACTTGTAGGATTTTTTTCTTTGGATTCATAGCAAGAACATGGTTAAATTATAGAATGCTAAACTATTTCTTGTTTATTCCCATCTTTCTGTGGTTTGCTTTTAAGTATTTTATTTCTAATAAAAGTTAGAAAATATTTTAAAATAGAGAGAAAACATCTGTCTGAGGATTAGGGCCTGCCAGTCTTTTTGGTGGAGCCCATTTGTGTGGAAGTTGTGTTGAGTTTAAAATTTGGTTTTTAGCAAAAGGAACTCCTATTGGCCAGAGGAATGTAAGGCAGATTGTATTAATGCCACCCTCTGAAATAAACTTATTTATTCTCTTGGTTTATGAGTTTATTTCTTAGGAAACTTTGTGGTTTATGTTCCTAAAGGCCAGGAAATATCAGTCAGCTTCAGTTTTAAGTGAAAGCTGCTTGTGAAGAAGAGCAGGAGGATTCAGGGCTGACGTTATACCTGACAGACTGGTTTAGAAAACTGTGTGGTAACTCCTTTTTCCTTCGAAAGAGTTTTGTTCAAGAACATCCTGACAGGAATTCTGCAGGTCAGAGTACACCAGTGGATTTACATGGAATGGTTTTACTTTGGGGCTTGCTGGAGCTTGTTGACAAAAGTGCTAAATGATGCTCTGAAGAGGGGCTTAAGCAGGCTCTGGGCATTTATTGGATTGCTGCTGGGTTGGAGAGATAAGAGGCAGCCTAGAGCCCCTGTTTAGAGGGAGCAAAAGGTGTTCCCTTGTACAAATATGCTCTCCAGCATGTTTGGTTTTCTCTCAAGGTTTGAATAAATCAGACTAAGAAATTCCAGACAATGGCAAATAGTTGATTTATTTACTATTGGAAAGTGCAGATGGGTAAAAACAGGTGAAGGAGCTTGCTGGGGAGATTTAAGATGGATTTTCAGTGCACATCATCCAAAACCTGCCAATAATCTATGCAATTCAGAGTTCACTTCAGACCCATAGTCTTTTCTGATTCCAGCAGAGCAGAAATATTAGTGACTTTTCAGTTCTTTCCATGAGCAAAAAAAAAAAAAAAAAAAAAATCAAGTGTTTCTGTAAAGAGCTGTGATAACAGAGCAAAGCCATTCCAGTGAAGCTGGAAGGCTACTTGTGCTCAGCGTTGATAAAACCCTAGTGAATTGGGAAACAAAGGGCCAAACAGAGGGCCAGTGAAAATAGAAGTCTGAAAACCAGTGATTATGGGGTAATCTGTTATTTCAAACCCCCGGGCTCATTCTCAAAACCTCAAATTTACCTGGATAACGTATTTGTAGGCAGAATGCAGGAAAAAGCAGGAAGAGCTGCAGAAGCTGATTGCCACCACCAAGCTGACAAAAAGTTGTTGAGTTACAAGAACTACCTGTTGTTCTTTACTCCAAGTTAGGTAGAAGTGCAGAAGAACTGGTAACAATATTCCATGAACTTTTGCTGTTCATGCATGAGATTTGGGGTCACAAATCCCAGATATTCTATTCCTCAGCTCCAGGACAAAGCTCCAGCTGCAGAGTCTTGTTTCCCATGGAATCCCTGCAGTGGTGAAATCCAGTCCTGGAGCCTCTAAAGCACCACTCTGAAGTGCCCCTGGGGTGTTCCAGCTGGGACTCGAGTTTTTGAAGGATGTTGCCATCGTTGATAAGCAACAAATGTGTGTGGAGGAGAAATAATCAGAAAGTGATCCTCTGCAAGCATGAAATGAAGCATCTTGATAAAACCCTTCAGCGGCAGTGTGCAAATTAGAGCTGTGACCAAATCCACCTAGGCAATTTGGACTGCTAATGAAGAGTTAGGTTTAATTATTTTCTAAGTAAAGAGCTTTATTTGCTTTAAGAAATACTTAACAAGCAGAGGTGTGAAATCAACCCTCAGCTCTTTTTATAATGACAGATCACAGCTCTGTGAGAGGATGCCTCATGACTGGTAGTGACAGACTGAGATATTTAGAAAACTTACATTAACAGGGCTGAAATGGGCTAAAAGGACTGAAAAGCAAACCTGGAGTGTGTGGTTCTGTGGAGAATTGTGTTTGTATGTTGGATAACAAATAGAGTGAGAGCAGGGTAAAGATTTCAGACCCATCAGCAGCTCTTTGGTGCCTCACTTGAGGTACATGGTGAGGGTGAGGCTGCAGCCCCAGGGGGCTCTATTTCCATGTTTAATAGGGAATTTAATAGGAAACAAACAATAGAAACAAACAATAGGGAATAGGAAATAGGAAACAAATAATAGGGAATTTAGTAGGAAACAAACAATAGAAAGAAACAATGGGGAATGGGAAATAGGAAACAAATAATAGGGAATTTAATAGGAAACAAACAATGGGAATGTTCCACAGTGATGAGCATAACCAGCTTGGTCAGGTGCTGAGGAGTGCTTTGTGGGAAAGATTTGTAAATTCTTTAGTGCATGTTTGCAGATAAGAAAAGTATTACTGTAGCAAAACCCTGGAAGTGAATGGCTGTAATTTATCGGGTGCAGAAGAAGGAATTTGTCGCCTGTGTAAATCCATTGTAGTGCAGCCACATCCCTTTTGGAATGATTTATCATCCCCTGATACTGAATCTCTGCAGTGAGCTGGCTGGAGATCCATGGACAGCACACAGAAACACAGAAATGCTGCTCCTTCCGAAGGAAAATCATGAGTTTGCTTTTAACTTCAAGAATCGTCTAAAATGGATTTTAATCCTGGTTATCTGCTCTGGCAGATTTGGCTGAGGTGTAACTGATCTGCTGTGTTTTTACCTGAAATCAGCTGATGGCAAATGTCAGACCCCAATCATCTCCTATAAAAAAGATGATAATTTTTTAAAAAAATTTTTTTAAATTTTTTTTTTTACCCTGATTTAAAAAAATGCACTCAGTCTTTCATGGCAAGAAGGATTTGGTCTTGCAGAGATATAAATTTCAGTAAAATGTGTTTGATTTAATTAAAGAATCATTAATACACAGGGCAAGCCTGTTAAATTACTGATGCTTTCAAATTGCATCTGTTGCATCAAAAAATCATGGAGTAATGGCAGAGTTCAAAGTTTTGGGGAGGAATCCTGGCTATTTAGCAAGGGGAAATGAAAGAAAATTTTACTGAAAAAAGTTCTTGTGGAGGTATAAAACATAATTATTAATCAGATAGAAAACGATTTATATACATGAGCTGCAGCCAGATCAACTGAAACAAAGCTGAAAATTCTGACAGTGAAGAAGATCTCTGTAGTTTGTGTTGCATGTGGTAGGCAGTGAGTGCAGGAGATAAGTGGGTTTTTTCTTTATATTGTTAAGCTTACATATATATTCATGAATGTTCACATGTTGGAGCACCAGGTAAATTCAGGAAGGCAGAAACAAACCCAGCAGAAGCAAAGGCCTGGATGCTTTGGTGAAGTTATGGATATTCAGACTCCTGAATCCATGGAGAACTCCCTGGTACTGATTGTTTCCCAAGGTCAAAGCCAAGGTGATCACCATGGCTGTGGGCATAAATCACATAGTTGAGGGTATAAATTTGGAGTCACATTTCTTAAAACTGTGATTTCAATAATTGCTTGTGCAGTTGGGATAGAAATGGGCACTCCAGCTACTGGAAATATTTCTTTCCCAAGGTTGGTTTATGGGATAAAGAGAAAGTCTGACAGGAAGTAAAGCTAAAATTCATGCTATTGCTGTGTCTATTCTCCTATTTTGTCTCAGGGGAACAAAATATTCTATATAAACTCTCTAATTTACCATACCTTGTTCGTTTTTGCTGGCAATAGCCTATTCAATAAACACAGTATGTAAATCAATGCATCCCAAAGTTATGAGGTATCAGCAGGGTACTGTGATTCCTTTCAGAAAGCAGCAACATCTCATAGAATTCCTGTGGAAATCCTGCAAAAGTCAACAGTTGGTTTTGTTGGAGGGCATTTGCTTTATTCTGACTGCTCACATGGCTTTGGCACTCCTGCTGCTCAGCAGCACTCTCATGTCATTTGTAGAAGGAAGAGAGAAAAAATTGGTAAAAAAGAGGAATCAGCAAAGCTTTGTTTATAACCTATAAGTGTCAAGGCAAGGCAGTGAGCTTGGATTTCCATCCTAAAAATAACCCTCACTCCAAACACCAGGAAAAATTAGGATTTTCTTGTTGAGGGATAGGAAAGTGGAAATGCAGAGCAGTAGGAACGATGTAAAAATGTGAGTTTATTGAGACAGTAATAAACAACACACAATTTGTCTGCATGGTTGTTTAGTTTTGTAGTTTTTTGGTTTGTTCTTTGGGGTTTTTTAAATTATTTTCTAATAGAACACTCCCGGAAAGAATAATGATGTGTTCAGTAAAACACGAGGAGACTAATAACATTTTTTGTCATATTATGTTAATTATCTATGAAATTACTTTTATTGTTATATATTAATTGCATTTTAAGGCATTTAAAAGTCATCATGATGCTTCTTTGCTGTTTAGCATGATTGGTTTGTTTGTTTCTTTTCCCTGTTTGTATTATAATAACCCTCAAAATATCTTGCTGAGGCCTCACTGTTCTGGGTGCAATTAAAATATCCAGAAACACATTTTGCCCTTTCCTCAGAATTGTGTTTTCCTGCAGGAAATTAAGGGATTTTAGAATTTCATGGGAAAGATGGAAACATTTTCTTTTTTCTGGTTGGTGTGAGTCAAACACCTTGGGTAGGAAATCTTCATCAGCTCACAAATCTTTCTTGAACCAACCTGACACACAACCAACCAGAGGCTGAACAGAAACTATTAATATTTTCTATTTGAATGGGCAAGGAAGATCTTTTTCCATCTCTTGTTAGGTGTATATTTGTGTTGATCTGCTTTTCTGGAAATCTGCACAAGTTCTGAGCTTGATCCTTTGCTGGAGAATGCAGAAACGTTGCAGTGAGTATTTTAACACAGATTACCTCTTCTGTGGCTCAAGACAAAGTCTGGAAGGTCTGGCCTTTAATTTATTTAATTCAATAATAAGCTTTTTGTCATCCATCAGTAATATCCACAATATAACACTATTTTTAATAGATAGTTTTTGAAGTTTGCTTGCTCAGACCTCCATATCTCTTGTTCTTCACTACACAGAAAGAAGTCTGTCATATTTATTTATTTAATCAAAATTCAGAATCTTAATGTTCTAATTGCTGGAAAGCCCTCGATTTCTATGGCTTTGTCCTGACCCTGGAAATGTGGGTCCATGAGTCTCTATATCTTCTGTTTCTAAAGAAGACAGGTGTGGTCTGTAAAAACTTTTTTTCTTTTTCTTTTTCTTTTTTTCCTTTTTTATTTATTTATTTATTTATTTTTAAGAACTGAAGCAATGAATTCATTATATTTTTGTCAATAATTCCCAGTCTGCAGCTGGAGAACCTGATTCCTCCTTTGTGACCTCTTGTTCTTTAGCGACCCGAAGAAAACCACATTACCTATCTCATCCTTTCCTGCAATCTTCTTTCTTTCTCCACCTTCTTGCACCTTTTTCCTTTGCACTTTTAGCTCCATGCCATAACATTTTACTCCCTCTGTCTTTCTCGATGTTTTGTGTCACTCACTCCCACTTTCCCTGTGCTCTCTGCATTTCCTTGCTCAGACTCTGAGCTGCTTTCTGCTCTTTATAAATAACATTGCCAGAGGAGCACACAGGCATCACCTGAGCATAAATCTGTTTGGTTATTGTGGAGAACCTTTCCACTGTCTCTGCAAAAGCTGTGCTGCTTTATCCATCCTAATCAGCTGTGTCCATAAATAAATCCCTTTGGAGCTCTGTGGTCTGGGAACCTTTGACTCTGCATTGCTTCCTACAGGACTCTGCCATTTCTGCAGTTTTTTTTTAAAGAGCCTAGGTAGTAAATATCTGATGCTAAGAAAATTTCAGTGGAAAATTGAACTTTGTTTCCGTTTTAAGCCTTTCAGTCTGTGTATCTCCTCCATCCACTTATGGATATTAACTGAAGAAGAGTATGATTATCTGGAAATTCCTAGCATTTAGTTTATTAAAGTCACTCTAATATGTAGATACTCTAATAACATTAAAGTAACTCTAATACATAGTTCTGTTAGCCCTAGAATTGTGATCTGCTCAAAACTGACCTGTACCATAAAATACACTTGATAAAATAATTCATTCTATCACTTCAGAACTGTGAGTTTAATGCTTGATCTCTGTAAAATTTTTCTCTGTACTTTGATTAAATACTTCCAAATGTGTCCAAAATACATGTCAGTGCACAAACACGAAGTATGATATCATAAACCTTAATGTATCCTTTTAACCTGGCTGCTGGGGGGGTGGGATTTTTTGATCCACAACACCTGAACTCTGGAATCCTTTTGACACTTATCTGTTTAATTCTTTAAAGTGAAAATAGGACAGAACTCGCTAGGTGGAACTTCAGAAAAATTCCTAACTGTGATGAAACTCATAACAATGTAAGTTTGCAACACTACACACTGCGAGCAGAGCAGTGAGAATTCCCCTTTTCCCTTTATTATTCATTTGTGGTGGAAACATTCATGGAAACATTCATGGAAACATTCATGGAAACAGGTGATTCTTCTGTGTTCACATTTTTCTTTCTTTAGATCTATTCCACTGCATAAGAGCAAATGAGTGAGAGAGGTGTAAGTGAATAAAGTCATAAATATTTAGAGAACACTGCATGAAGAGACTTCTAATAAGGAAATTTTATTTTGACATAATTCTGTTAGCATGGAAATGACAAAAGTCTTGCTGTGTTTATCCTGGTTTACTCAGGTCATTGCTAATTATTTCTTAATTAGACAAACTCCCTAAAATTACGCCACATCCATGTAAATGTCTTGATTTATTTTTTTCTCTTCTAGCAGCTCATTAATGAGAGCCATGACTTCAATTTACGAATTTTCAAGAGATAATGTGCTGATATCAGTTCATGTAAAACACCATATGTTTAGACTCATGTGATGGATCTTTTTATTCTGAGGGGTTTTGCAGTTTTTCTGTGGAGAACAGAGCAGGGCTCAGGGGCTGCTGGTAAAACACAAAATTTGTTCAGGTGTGTGACTGCAAGGCTGCAAGGACACTCACTGGAATCCTCACCCTTTGAGGTTTCCCCATTTTTCCTCTGATTTTCATGATTTTCCAAACATTAAACTTGTTTATGTGCTGGCAGCAGGAGGCAGGGCTGGGAAATGTTCTGCTTCAAACTCTCCTCAAGTCCAGCCCTAAACTAAAGAAGAACATCCAACAGCCCAGTTGGGACTGAAGGCTTCTGAGTGGGAGAGCAGGGGGAAATATTGGAGAAGGTGGTGTGGAGCCAGAAAACCTCCAGCTGAAATGGTTCTGTGCATGGAAGGCTTGGAGAAACTCAAATTATTTCTTCTAGTTTTGTCATTAACAAGTGTGATGTGCTGTTCCCTGCTAGGCAGCTGCATTTGCAGCTTAAATTTGCAAAGCAGAGATAGCTCATCTTTGCAGAATTCTTCACGACCTCTGCTCTTGACATTATTCTTAATATTTATTTTACATATTGGCAATTCAGATATTTGAATGTAATGCATTGAAAATACCTATTATCTATTTAAGGCTCTGTTATTATACATATTTCTTAAATGCATTATTTATCCATAAAACATAGGTGATCTGTGTTCGTAGACAGAGTGCAGATTTTATTTGTGGATGGGAACAAATAAAGCAATCTGCTACATTTCTGTTCGATTTAGAAGATTTAATAGAGTTAAATAACAGGATTATGATTTACTATTGAGAAATTACTAAGAGGGAGGAAAATCATGACAGTTTTAAACTACCAATTTTTCTTGTTGTCTAAAACAACCTGTAAAAAACTTCCATTTCTTTTCCTTGCTGCTAAGGAAACATAGTGGAGAGGACAAAACAGAGGTAAAGAAATTGTTCTAAAAATAACATATATTGCCCAAATGCTATGAAGCTTTATTGTATTTTATATTTTCCCCTTAAAGAGGATGTTTGCTGTGGCAGAATTCCTTACTCTCTCAGAAATTGTTTCCCTGTGATCAGTGTGACGTTATCTCCCATGGATACAGAGGGCCTGAGTTCCCTTCAGCTGCCTTGGGATTCTCAGCTTGGAAGACTTTATTCCCAGAAACTGGAGCTTTTCTCTCAGAGAAGTTTGCAGTCTTTGTCTTGGTCAAAAATTCAGAGCTTCCAGTGGAGACTTGGAGAAAATACAGCAATTTTGGTGTTTGTTTGGCCAAAGGTGTTCCTAAGCTCAAACCTCAGGAGGTACAAATCTGTGCTGAATATCCAGTGATGATAGCCTTAAGGAATCATGGATCTGCTGCACACAAACCTATTTCAAATATGAAGGCACACCCTGGGATGTTGGTGTCCTTTAAGGACCTCTGAACACATCACTCCCTTGTCCCCAGCTCTGCAGGACACAGATGTGGCACTGAAGAACTGGGAGACTAACTCATTCCCACCCTGTAGCAGCTCAACAGTGCATCCATTTGAGACACACACTGCGTTCTGCCAGGTTTCAAATTGCAAAATTAACAGTCACTATTAATTTCTAGGCACTGAGTCATGCAGAGATCCTGATCTCCAGCTCCTGTTCAGCCTGTTTGCAATTGATATGTGCAATGTATTTATTAAAGAGGTGTTTAAAGGCATGGAGGTGTTTGAGGATGTGCATTTAATTTCATTTCTTCCCTGGGAGCTTTGATCAATGCTGTGCTCCCTACCTCTGCCACATGCTTTGAACTTGTAGATGCAAGAGTATAAATAATTTCCCATGTCAATTCCTGGCTCATCTACCCAGGCTGATATATGGGAGGCAAGTTGTCTCCTAAATTCTTGTCAGTGGGATTAGTGAATTGATTAGTTGAATTCTGAATTAAAATTGCAATTAAAGGCAAAATTGTATCTCTTAGGCTTCAAGTCATTTGCTCAGAGTGTAGCAGTCAGATTAGAGGCTTTTGAGCAGGTTTGTATTATGAATACAAACTGTTTTCAATAACCTTTTCTACTTTTTTCTGTTTGTAAATCAATCTCTTAGATTATTAGCAATTACTAAACAAAAAAGACATAATTTTTTTCCCAGTTTTTCAGCTTAAAGAGGAAATTCCATTGATTTTTGAAGATACTGAAGATGTGAGTCAGGGAACATAATTAGAAGCAAATGCCATCAGTAGCATATAATGATTTTTTTTTTTCCCAATAGATTCTGCTCAAAGTATTTAAAATGACAATATGGGCATTGTATATTAAATTGCAGTTAGTATTTACAGGTTATTGATATATACTTTGCTATAACAGACTCAGGACATACTGCAGGCATGAACATTTGCATTGGGATGAGCCAGAAGATTCTCTGATGACAGATAAAATACCAATACTGCCTCCTTCCTTCCTTCCTTCCTTCCTTCCTTCCTTCCTTCCTTCCTTCCTTCCTTCCTTCCTTCCTTCCCTCCCTCCCTCCTTCCTTCCTTCCTTCCTTCCTTCCTTCCTTCCTTCCTTCCTTCCTTCCTTCCTTCCTTCCTTCCTTCCTCTCCCGCTGATATTATCCTCTTGCTTAAGTGAGAAGCAAATATGCTGCTGTGAGCTACTTGGGTTTAATTTTTGCTATTCAGCACCACAAATTACAGTATTTTATGGCGACTCTAAAAGGTGTGATTTGAACCAATTACGCATTCTGCTCTAAATCCCCAAACTTTTGAGAAGCATGTAATTATGGAAAGTAATTTCCACCAGGTCAATTCTCTTTTGTCTGTTCGCAGAGAACACCAGGACATATGTATGAAGTTTATAAGCATCATTTTAAGCTAAAAATTATTAAAGCTGGTTATTAATGAGAATATTTTCCTTTTCACAGCACAAAACTTGTCGTGTGTGAGTAGAATAGAGAATTCACCAGCTTATGCACAAGCTCTTTGCTGTGTTCTGAAGAACACATTTCAGAGATGAAATGGAAGTCTTAGGACAGTAGGAAAGGAAGCCAGAGGTTTGATACAATTTGGGGATGGAATGTAAAATTAAAAAAAACCCAAAAAAACCAGCTACAAGCAACCAACTGAGCATTTATGAAACTCTACTGCCCACTGGTTTCACTTATTGTTAGATGCTAAGGATCTCTTGGAAGAAGATTCAGCTCTTTAAAAGATGTGGTAGATTGTCACCCAATTTTCTGTATTTTTATAGGACTTTGTGAAAATTTCTTTCTCCAGATTTCCTGGGGTCAAATATGCATGGAACTAAATGCTCATTTTTTCCTTGTGAAGCAGAGTTTCAGTTTCACCTGTTGTGTTATATTTGTTTATGACTTTTTTCTACCAGCTAGGGAATCCAGAGGATTTAAATAACGACTTCCCTAAAGGGTTTCTTTCTTTGCTTATCCTGTCCCCCTCAATCTCACAGATTTCCTGCCTGTGACTTCTTTTACTACATGTGATGGCATTTTTTACTGTATAACAATTTTCATCGTTGACAAGCAATTGAATAGAAAAATGAAATGCAAAATTTGGGATTTAAAAACGGAGATGCACAATTTTTTGAGAGTTTTTCTATATGGGGATGATTACAGAATGTACAGAATTTGGCTGGTTGCATCTGAAATCTGTGTAGCTCTGACAAGCCCAGTTGCTCAGGAAGCAGAGATCTGGTGTTATGTCTCAGCTACACACAACACATGAGGTGCCAGGTCCAATTAACAGTCTGATGGTGGTAAATCCATTATCCTTGGAAAGAGAGGCCACCACCAGGAGACATTAATTCATTGTGACACCAACTGGGGTGTTTATATACAGCTAATTGCAGTGTCAGACATTCTGCTCTAATTGAGTTTAATTGTGGCAAAATTGGAGTTAATTAAAAGTTAATGGTATAGAGCACATCGTGTTATTATAAACTGTGGGTACATGTTTCATATCCTTATTATTGTTGTTCAAATGGTGCTTTCAATTACCGTGCCTTGTGTTGGCACTTTGGAAATGGACTCTGATGGTTTGGACATCACTGAAAATTGTGATTCTCAGGAGGCTAGAAGAAATGTGCTTGTTTTAAAAGGTTTGACAAAGTTTAGGTTGGTTCCTTATGTCACAATGTAAATGTCACATGTGCTGTTCCTCCCCACCTCACTACGGAAAGCGTGGAGAGTGCTGGTAAAACAGGAGAAGAAAATTCTAGTTCAGCATAAGAGAATGATGGTGTTTTGGCATTCTCCATCATAATTTTGGAAAGGAAATCTCAGTTTCCTCAAACTTTGTGAAACCATCTCTTTCTAATTGTGTCTTATCTTTTCTGTGAGCATCTCTGATGAATCTCCTGCCTGTGGGATTTTCCCTGGGCTCTCTTTGCTTTCTTCTTCCTCTGCACCCTTTCTTTGCTCCTGATATATATAATATTATATATATTCCAATTATATATTCACTGACAGCTCCATCTCTATGCCATCCTCTCTCTTGATGAAGTTTTATATCCAAACCTTTCTATTTGACATGTCCTCCTGGATGTCTTGCTGCCAGTTCAGAAATAGTCATTGCATTTTCCCGGTTTTCTGTCAATACAGGAAACCCAAACCATCCTTGTGCCAATCAGCCCAATACCAGGTTGATTTTCTTGGTTTCCTCATGCAGATTTTCCTTCATGTTCTTGTTTAGAACTGTCCAAATATAACAAATGCAATTATATGAAATGGTTCTTTCCAAGAGCTGTGGCTCCATGTACAACCCTGGTTAATACCAGACAGATAAAAATTGTTCTAAATATATTGATGAGCAACAAATGCTGTGTTTGAAATGGCTCCTTATGTAGAGAAAGTGATGCAGTGAAAGTACTGATTTTCTGTTGTTTCCTCAGCTCTTGCCTCAGCTCTTTATTCTGTAAAGCTCCATAGGCTGGAAAAGGCAGTCATTGTCATTTTATTCCAATGAGAGGAAATTTGGCTCTGGAGTAAATCTGGAGCTGCCCAACATAATTTCTTCTAAGATTTTTTTAAACATTTTTGCTAAAATAAATTGTTATCCCACTGGAAAATAGTTAGCATTTTATCAGGAATTTTAATTTTCAGAAAATACCTGTGAGATATACTACTGTTTCTTTAGACACCATCATACAGGAGGACAACAATATAAAATTAGCGACAGGGGAAAAAAAACCAAAAAACCAAACCAAATGTATTTGTCAATTTTCCTAAAGCTGAAAAGTAATTTTTTTGCTTAACATTAAAACCTGACCCAAAGAAATGAGTAAAGACTAAGGTGAAAACATTGTCATAGTTCAAAAAGCACAATGAGGTTCTTCCTGAGGACTAAAACTGGACAGAGTGCGTGGGGAGCAGATTTGTA
Organism: Entomyzon cyanotis; assembly: GCA_024500445.1. Taxonomy (NCBI): domain Eukaryota; kingdom Metazoa; phylum Chordata; class Aves; order Passeriformes; family Meliphagidae; genus Entomyzon; species Entomyzon cyanotis. Next base: position 3,822,551 of record JAKEPQ010000743.1, on the reverse strand, counting down.
TTCAAATCTTTTTGTTTAATTTCTCACAACCAGCAGGTCTAGGTGTCTTTATTTAAAGAAAAATGTTTTGCTAGGTCATGGGTGCATCTGATAAAAGAGGTTTCTGTCAGGGGCAGTAAAATTAATGCTGCAAACATTAGGAGCAGCAGTGGTGGAACAAACCAGAAAGTGATGAAACAAAGCTTGTGAGAGACCTGAGGAAAGTGATAGTGAGGTGGATTGTACTGCACAACCTAATTTCCAGTTTTTCAGGGAAAAATAATTATTAATGCTTTTGTTTATGTACCTGATAGGAGGTAAAGAGCTAAGATATGACAGGCACAAAAGGCTAATCCAATTTTGTGCTCAGGCAATATGGTGCATGTTCCAGAATTTCTTTCTCTACTCCAAAATTTAGTTCCGCTTTGACTTGAATACTAAGTCATTACAGAAAAATCATGCCTTTAACAAGCCATTTTCAGGAAAATATCAGGGAATCTGACTAGGAAGAAAGGCATTGAGAGCCCTTGAGTGCTGTTGGAAATAGAATATCTCTTGTTAGATAAAGGAAAATGCTTGATACTTTTCTGTTCATTACAACATCGGAGAATATTAATGTGACTCTGTACACTCTGAATGGAAGGAGCTGTCAAAAAGATGGAGTAATGGGCCACCAAAAAATATAACAGTGTGAACTATGCCATTCTGCTTTTATTGATGGAAAAGTGGAAATACTTGATAAAGCTTGCAGGGGAATTCTGCTGTATTAACAGGTACTTATTTTTTCTCTTCCTTTCTTCCCTCGCCCTCAGAACTACTTGATCATGTGTTTTTCTTGGTTCTGAAAAAAATCTACAGTCCTTTTTTTCAGAGAAATTGTTCTGAGTGTAATTCTCTTTTGCAGTGAAATAGATATGAACATTCTCCTCATTCCTGTATTTTTCAGAATATTCATTTATTGCATTTTCTGGCTTTAACTCCTGCCCAAGTGTGATTGTTACCAGAATAGTTTCTTGTGAGGAGGAAACAAGAATGAAAGCAGATGGGATGTGAAATATACTTAGCCGCTACGGGCTCAGAAAAAAAAACTTAAAAAACTTTCATAAATTAAATCCCCAGCTCTTTGATGTTAAGATTAAACCAGGTGGTTTACAACAAGCTCGAAGTAATATCCAAGCTGCCAATAAATCCCGTATGGGAAGATCTCCAGTGAACTTCAAGAGAACGAGGCAATTTCTTGGCTCACAGCTGATGGAGCAGAGTGGGATGCTAAGAAGTTCCCATGTTTTGCCATCTGCTTCCGCCAAGCGCTAGAAGTTTCTGTTTTGCCGCTAAAAGTTTCCATTTTGCCCCTAAAAGTTTCCGTTTTGCCCCTAAAAGTTTCCGTTTTGCCACTAAAAGTTTCCGTTTTGCCCCTAAAAGTTTCCGTTTTGCCCCTAAAAGTTTCCGTTTTGCCACATTTCGGGACTCTGTGAAGTCCTGAGGCTTTTCAGCTCCTTTTTCACCTTATTTTTTTTTCAGAGAATGGAGCTGAAAAAAAAAATCGACATGTTTAATTTAGACTTTGATTTGGTTTTGTTGCTCAGGTTTAGTAGCTTGTTTTTTAATTGGGTGGAAAAGGCAATGAGTTCTGGTCTGGATCATTTATGTCTCAGATGGTGAGAGAGAGTAATATTCTCAGTAACACAGAGTGGCTCCTGCTGTGACAGCCAACCATCAGGATCCTGTGGCTTGGGAAATAGTCCTTTTGCTCTTATTTGTTGGCTTTTTCAATTCTCATTTAGTTGTAGCCTCAGCCACAGCAAACCTCTGCTTGCAATCTTGCATATTATTATTACTCACTCAGAAGAAATGTACAGCAGCATGAAAACAAAATTGTCTTTTTGAAATGGATTTGGATTGCTTTTTGTCCAACTCGTTCCAAGTTCTTTATAAGATATTAGTAATACAAATATTAATCCTTGAACTGAACTTGCTTTTCTTTTTTTCTATTTTTTTTGTGTTCATGTTTCTCATAGAAGAAGCAATTAAGGAGAGGTGAAAGAATTTTCTAGAGTATACATTATGTTGGTTTTGCATAGCCATGTCAAACCTGGCATTGGTTTTCCTCTGAACTCTACTGTCTTCTACTTCTGTGTGTTCAAATTTATTGAAAAAAAACCTAAATGCTCTCTGGGATCAAAGAGTCTTAGTTTTGATCCAAACACATTATGATAAATTGCCCTCAGGGACTTGTGAAGTAGGAATAGGCAATACCTTACCTGAATAGTCTTTTCTCTTTTTGGTTAAATATTTACAAAAATTTTAAGAAAAGACCCAACTCTCTACCCTGGCGAGCACCATCTCTCTCTCAAAAAAAACCCCCAGAACAACAAAAAACCACAAAACAAACAAAAAACCCAAATAAATTATCCTGTCCAAGAAATTCATATAAGTTGTTGATTTAATTAAGTTCATTCCAATTGATGTATTGGAAACAAGGATCAAAAGTCTGTGAAAATCTAGTTCAGCTCCTTCTCACAATTTTTTTTTAAAAATCCCTCTTTATTGCATCCTAAAGCGATCTAAGTCATTTCCTTAATTATTTATCTTAGTTATCTTTCACAGAATTGAAATTCAATTTTGGCTTAAATCTCCAGTCAAAAAAAAGAAGTTTCAGAATTCCCAAATCTACAGAAGAGAACTTCCATCTCTGCTCTGCTTTGCTTTTTGATCACCTACAACTGCAGCAAATGTATGTTTTACCTTTGGAGTGGAATTCTACGTTGGCAATTCTCACACTAAGGCATCCCGTTTTTGTTTTGCCTGCAGCCTGTGAGGCACTTGGAGTCTGATGTCCCAACGTTTCACGCACTGCTGAAATCCCAGGTTGTAACTTTGCAGCTTGTAAGAACGCAGACTTTGACAGTAATCAGCTTATTCTTTCAGCTTGGGGATTTTTTTTTCTGTTGTGCTCTTGTTTGGAAATCCTGGTGAGCTCCCTTTCTGTCTTAATCTAGAATTTTTTTTTTCATCTGGAAAATAAACCACCCTGTGACATGAAATCACTCATTTCATGTGTGTGCTAAGATCCATCTCAGCCAGGCTGATCCTTTGTACCAAAGCCAACGGCTTGAAGCTCATTAAGTAACCTCGTTAAGTAACCTCATTAACATGCTGAGCCTTTGTGGGAGCTGCACACTGGATATCTTTCACTGGAAGGGAATTTGGTTCAAACATAAATAAAGAGACTCCCAATGTTTTTGGAAGGGTGGTTGGACCTTAGGAGAAGTGAATTGGAGTTAAAAGTGTGGATTAAGTCACTGACATAAGAAAACTCTTTTCTTATAAAATAGGTAGAGATGAGAAGTTGAGACAGGTAATTTATTTTTGGAACAATGTTTTCAATTCAAATTTTGCCTAATGGAAAATTACAAAAACCCTATTTACAGGATCTAGACTCAATTCTTTTGTTAGGATTCTCTCTTCATGTCCTAATATTTTCTTTGTATTTTAAAGCAGAAAACAGTGTGGGAATTTTCTGTGGGTTCTGCTTTTTCAGTTTGTGTAAACTTATCAACAAATTTGAAAGCATTTGAAGTTTGCCACTTTGAGTGATTTTTTGCTTCTTTTTTTTTTTTTTACAAGTTCCATTTTTAAATTTTGTTTCTGATCACTACTACAGCCTTGATTTAAAAAAATATATAAACATACACATACATACATAGTTGTATGAACAGATACATATTTTAGAATGGAAATTAAATTAAAAATTGCAATTTTTTTTGGTGGTCCTGTCTCATATCAACAAGGATAGCAAGGATTTTCATATGCACCATAACTTGAAATTAACCCCCTGCATATGACAGGGCTAATGTTAAGGATTCCTCAATTAAGTCTTAATTATGTCCCCAATTGCTTTTATTTCACTTGTCTCAAATCTCCAATCTGCTTTAAAAGGTCATCAATGCAAGAAAGAATCAGAACCAAAGTTTCATGAGAAAAAACTCAGGAATGACTCTTTGCATCAATCAAAAATTTGTTTCTTTCTGTTAAAATTTTCTCATGCCAGCCAATTTTTACTCAATTTTCTGCTACTACTGTTATTCTCCAGATGATTAATTTGCTCAAGCTGCCATTATTTGAAGTCAGAGGATGACAGAAGTTGTTGTATCACACAGTGCAATGGCTGTTTCTGATTTAAACATCTCAAGGTGTGCAACTCCCACCGACCTCATTGGGATCTTCAGTTATATCTCCTGAATTACCAAATCATCACTGGCTAGTGAGGGCAGCAATTCAGCCCTAATTAATTAGAGTTAATGAGCTAAGTAACTTCCCATTAGAAAAAGCTTTTATAAATGCTGATGCCTCAGGAGTAACCATGATATGGTAAATTGTGGTTGTTGAACTCCGAAATTTTGTTATAAAAGGGACAAGATTTCATAATCTGTAAGATGAATACTCTTGCAAAAAGGTTTAGAGGGATTCAGTGGAACTGAAGAGGTGGCAGTTTTAGTTCTCAGTTGTAGTTCAATGAGTGGTAATTTATTGCATTATTAAAAAGAGATTCATCTTATGTGACTTTATTTGATTAATTGTGTCTTGCCAATTTTTGTTGTTTATGACTACAGTTAATGTGCTGGCAAAATAATAATCTTATTAAAGCAGGAAATACAAAATAACCTTAACCTGTTAGGTCAGGAGAAGCACTTTTCAGATGTCATGAATTTTTGTATTAAATTATTTACTTAATCATATATAGGAGAAAAAGCTTTCTTTTAACAACCTTTGTGTTAACTCTTTTTCCTTCAATAGCCATCTGGAGTTATTTTACATATTTTCTGATACAGACTAAAGGCTTGAGTGGAGAGGAAGGTGTGAAGCTTTAAATTTTTTGGTTTTAGGAACAGCACCATGGTTCTGTTGAAATAATTTCCAGCATTGAGGACAGTGTGGTTGGGATGTGTCTGAGTGTGACAAGATGCACACATATTTATGTCACATAAATGTCTCAATTTCACATTTCCCCAGACAATGAAGTCTCCCAGTTTCAGGTTCTAGCTCGATGTAAATAAATATCTTTGCCAATAAAAGCTGGATTTAATTGGCTCAATACTTCTGAGCTGTTTGAACACAATGGCAACAGCTAAAGGGGAATTTCACAGTTTAAAGTGCTTTAATCAGAGCACATGGCTGCTATTGAGGAACACCGAAAGAAACAATGCATCCCCTCAGCCTGTTTCCCTGGCTGTCAATCTAGCAAACATATTTATTTCACAGAGAAAAGAAGCACCTTTTCATAATATATATTTCAAATATAAGTGAGTGCTGTTTCTTAGCAACAAGAGCTCAGGAGCTGGTGATGCTGAGATGAGCCACAACACGAATGGGCTTGTGAGCCACGGTGTTTCCATGAGCAGGGAGCTCACCGAGGAAACAAAGCCTTTCTGATGGCTCATTTCTCCAATAATTGTTGTCACCTTTCCTTGGGAGAGTGAAGGGCCACTCATCCCACCCAGGAAAAATACCCAGAAAAAAAAAAAATAAACTTTTCCCGCTCATTGAATAGACTAAATCAACTTGAAGTGCACACAAAAACGTGGGATAAATGTGACCTGACTGGAAAACAGATGTGTTTTATGAATAGAACCTCGAGAAGTAATTACTCACAGCTTGTTTCAGAGAGACCTACTTTCTTTCACTCTGAAAAGAAAATGTGTGTTTGTGTCATGTTGGAACAATAGCTTTGAGTGCTGCTGATACTAAAGAACTTTAAAGAAAGTTAAGCACTTTCTGACAAGGGGTGTTTGCATTGACTCCTATTTTTGCTCTGTGGCTAATAAAGGAAAGGCAGAATTGGGAAAAAAAGCACTGAAAAAGATAAACTAGCCCAGTCTTGTGGCTCTCCCCATGTAGAAATTTCCATGCTGAATCCAGATTTTGCTATTTTTACTCTTTTGTAGTGTTTTCCTTACTGTTTGAATATAAGCTTTTGAGAGCAGTTGTGGTCATTTCATATCAATATATATCATGACTATGTAAAAGGCTTCAGGAAATTAAATATAAGTCATATAAAGTGTCCTTTCACAGGATTTTTTTATAGAACAGAGGAATACATGGTTCCTGTGTTTGCTTGTTCCTGTGGCAAGACTACACATGTAAAACACATCCCTGGGAATATTCCTGTGTTTTCAAGGGAATTTAGATTAGTAAATAGTGTAGAAAAAGAATACAAAAGGAATGAGAGAGACTTGGCTTTTCTGATCTTTGCATTATATTCTGAACATGTGACTCACGGCTGAGAGATGAACCAATGGATGATTGATGTTGAGAGATATGAATGTGGTTGTTCATCTTGAGTTTCATTTCCTTGTCAAAAGCTTTAAAATAGAGAAAAACAATTTTTGACCAGAAAATTATTTAATGTCTTTCAAGTCAGATTAAAAAGGGAGAAGTTACCAGAATCAGGAAATGATTTACTGTTTTACTTCCAATTACTTGTGACTGTTTGGATAGACCTTCAGCTTTGCTTGGCTTGGTTGACTGAACATAAATATATGCCTTAAATATTCACCTAGTTCATTTTAAATACTATCTTTTAGTATTTTGTAACTAATAACTCTTCCTTAATTGGACAATAATACTTGATCTGGTGGTTAATACAAGATAACAGGATCCATTTGTAATTAAATAACCCCAATGAAGTGAGAGCACTAAACAATCAAAGGGTCAACTACCAAATGCTAACAAGTAGTACATTACACATTATAGTTATCACAGCAGTAATTATCATTCAGTGATACATTTATAATGTTAAAAGTGTATTCACCAAAGGCATTCTTTATCAAAAAGCCACAGAATTAATGGAGACAGAGAATGTCTGTTGTATACTCTATTTTTTTTTAAATAAAACTCCTTATTTTCTGCTCTTCTGTTCCATGTACTAAACTTGTGCTAAATATTACCCACGATGTATTTTACTGCAAGATGCAAAGTGCTGTCTAATGGGTGTTTTGTTTATTTGTGCAAAGCCTGTAACTGCGAAGGGCAGTGCCATGAAATATTAAGAGACTTGCCATCTGTTTGTGAGAAGATGTGAGGTGTGGCTCTAGTCAGGGCTGAGTGCTCTGGAGTAGGAGGGAAGTTTTTATATTTACATTCCATATGGTACAAGCAAAATATGGCAAGCAGAGTGTTTTCAGATGGCACCCACAAGGTAAAAATCTGGCTGTCCTGCAGCCCAAGCCAGATTCCTTTATTGCTTTCAGTGAGTGCAACTGACAGTTTGTTGTCTCAGCTATTAATTTCTCTTAATTTTGAAAAGACTGGCAACATTTGCATTTTAGCTGCCTGATTGTCACCTTTAATAAATTCTCTGAATTTACAAAATCCCATCAATAGGTCAGAAATCCACCAAGATTGTCAGAGGAAAAAAGAGCAGAGGTGACAAAAACAAAGATTCAGAAAGATTTATTGACACAGTGGCCAGAATGGGTTGAAAATATGCTGGTTTATTTTTTCAAATGCAACATCAATAAATCCAAGCCATTTTTATTAGTGAAATGGAGGAAAATGTCCCTCTGTGTTTTGATGTTTCAACACCTCTCTGCCAAAGGGAAGAGAAAGTACAGAAAGAGTGAGAACAGCAGCAGAATGATCAGAACTCTTGGGGAAGGAGCCAAGTGAGGTCTTCTTGTGCTGCTGTCTTCCCATCCTTTAATTATTGGGCTTTCATGATGCCAAATCAGCCAATCCCAGAGTCTTTTTCTAGAAGAATCATTTGATTTTGAATGTTTGATTTTCTGAAGCTGTGGTAGTGATGTGACCTGCAAGTTCTCTTCAGCTCTGTCAGTAACTGATCACCTCTAAGGCTGCTTCTCTTATTGCCTTCAGAGCTTCCTGCAGGGATGAGGAAACACCTCAGTGAGGATCTGTCAGGAAAACCTATCCATGAGCTTCTCACAGGATTTAACTGACAGAATCAAGACTTTAACATTTGCTCTTCCCATCTTAGATCATGGCACAGTGTCCAGGCAGTGCAGCACAGGTTGATAGTTTTTAGTTTGATATAATATAACTGTTATGCTTTTTTTGTGGTCAAGAGTAGTTTTAAATTTGGATTTTGAGCATAATGGGGCAGGGCCTGTATCTAACTAGGTAGTTCAGTTTACATGCTCCTCATTGCAGTAAGGATCCTGATTTATTCCCACTATTACCATAATAGAAATAATAAGAGCAATAAGGTGGAATAATGTGAAAATAGAGAGCAGAAGTTTTAGTCAGCAGTCGTTCAAAATGTTGTCTTTCACGTTTTTAAATTCTGTGCTGACAGTTTACTGAGGGCATGAGAGCAATTTACATTTTAAAGCTTGGTTTACAAAATTGGTTTGGCTCATTAGAAACTTACGGTTGGGTTTTACAAATCTGTCTCTTCTCCCTGCTTATCCCCTCTGCTGCCCTACTCATGTTTAATCTCTGCATATATGCATAGCCTTCCTATAGCAATAGTAGAGAAAACTGCTTTTAAACTTTTCATTATATAGATATCTTGCAACAGTCTTATCCTGCAACCTGTGGAAGAGATGTCACTGATTTTAGTCTTATTTGTCAGTGTCCATTACCAAGCAACCTGCAGGATTGCAGCTGCAGACAAATCAAATTTATACCCACTTCATTTTCCAACAGCATAATTGAGAATTCCATTTAATCTCAGTATATTCCACGCTGACTTTTACATCTTCCTGAAGCTTCCATTCTCATCAAAGATTTACATGGTGTGTTACCTGCTTTTCCTCTCACTTTTTTCTTTTTTTTTTTTGTCAGCTAATGGCTATTCATAATGCACATTTTCTATGAAAAATGGTTCCATTATTATCCTTTTCTCCTGGACAATTTGAAAAACAGGAAGGCAAAATGAACATTAAAAGCTTGAATTCCAACTTGCTCACAGATAAAGCTCAGTGTTTAGATTCTTCTGTGGGCTGCTTTCATTCCAGCTTGTATAGGGAGGCATAAATTAAGCCCTCTCTACATAACAGCCTATTTTCAATTCAGGTTTCATCTTCATGAAGGACAAACAACTTTATGTATGAGGTTTCCTGCAGACCTGCTGTTCAGACAGGATGCAAACATCTCACACCACAAGCTCATCTTCTCCCCAGAGGAAGCGAGGTCAGCACTAGGCACCATCCAGCCTGCACTGATTTTGGGGGTGCAGCTGGTGATGAGCTGCTCCAGACTCTGAGGGCTGCAGAGTGGCAGAGCAGGTGAGACAGGGATTTGACCTGAGCTGCCTCTTCATTAGCTTTCAGTTCAGACTGGGAGGGAGCTTTGGAAATGAGCTCTCCAGCTGCCTCCTCTGGCTGTGCTTTGGTTCAGATGGTGCAAGAGGCTTGCAGATCACGATCTGGACTCGTTTGAATGAAAAAAGCTGCAAGCCATGCCGGGGAGCTCACCTTGCACACCCGAGCTCCTCTTTGGGGGCAGCAGGAGCAGAGTGCAGGAATCAGCTCCTCCTCACTGCCTTTGGCTCCATGAGCTCCCCTTGGCTCATCCTGATCTCTGCTCCTGCTGTTGAATCCTCACACCACGCATCACACCACAGGGAATAACTGTTTGTTCTCTTATTAAAGATACACTCTGCCTTGCAAGCATGGATTCCTTTCATATTATTGAAGGGTTCCATAAAATGCATTAAAATTCCCTTAGGTCTGCAAAACTGTGCGTGAAGTTTTTCTACAATTATGGGAGAACTGCTAAGGTGATGACCATCTGTGCAGTAATTCAGCCTTCTCAAAAGTATTAAATAAGGCATTCATCTCTTCTGAGTTTCAAAAGCAGCCTGTTTTCAAGCGAGAGATTTTTCTTCTGGTATTAAAAGGGTCATACTTTATCCAAAGCAGAAAATAAACACTTAACGTGTTGCTGTTTATGCTCTTTTTATGTGTGTGTGTGAATATTTGTGTTGCTCTCCCTAATAGGAAGTCAAGAAAGTTGTTTGAGCATATAGGTTTCCTGTCAAATATACAAGACAAGTGATCATCAGAAAATAAGCTAAAACAGAGAATAAAAATGAACAAGCAGTAAAATATGGAGTTTTGTTAGTCAGAAACCTCTGCAATGCATGAAAATGATCTCACTGAATGTCCGAGTCCTCCTTTCTTTCCACTTGCCCATTTTTCATGGTTTTGCTAGATTGATTGACAGTAACTCAGGTGAAGGCTCTGGATGGAAGTTAGGGACTGAGAAGTTAGAGAAGAAAGCTTTCAGGATTTATCTTGTTTGACAATATGATGAGCTTCTGTGCTTGCTGGTGAAAACAGTGAGTAACAGTGGGGATTCTCCAGCTGTCAGTAGCTCTTTCAGCAGCAGGATTGTTTCTGATTGCAGTGTGGTTTGCCAGTGTTGGAATGAGGGGGAGGAAGCAGAAAACATGGTCAGGTCACCTCTGGCCTTTGCTGCTGTGTCCCCCACTGGGAGGAGCACTGAGACAGAGTGAAATTCTTCTGTCTGGACAAAGATCTTTGACACTTGTAAAGTCTCCAGAACCATTTTAAAATCAGATCCTCAAGTGAAATGCAAATGTTCAGCTGGCAGAAATCAATGCATGATGCCACTGAATTCTAGGAATCAAAAGATTATTTTGTTACCAGTTTTGCAGTCTGGTGTGATTTCCATGATTTTTAACATCTACATGCAGGGTTCATGTTCTTTCTTGAGATATGTGCACTAACATATCTGATCTTCACAAAAAATCACAGCTTTTCTAAACTTAGAAGGTTAAAAATTAAGGAGCTGAGTGAAGAAATAGGCATTGCTTTTTGCAGTCAGTTTTGACTGTATTGTTAAAAATAAAGAGAATTTTATTTCAGAGCTGAGTTGATAACACTGGGTTTGCTCATGGGCTGTAGGAAGTGGTGAAGTGGTTCCATATGATGATCAATTGTTTAAGTAGCTTGAATTTCAACAGCACTTTAAACTTGTACTCACATGATTGACACTAATGATTCTGAGAGAGACACTATATTCTGTCGAGTGAGTAATTTGTTGTTTTAAAGAATTGCTTGCATACCTGTTTACGCCGTAGACTGTAACAGTGGGGTGACATTAAGATGATACAGCCAATAAATAGGATGGTTGTCTTTTTTTTTTTTTTTTAAGTATCTGAAACACTTGCCAACAAAATCTGTCATGATGGCTGTGAGGAAATGGATATTCATGTGCCTGTAAAATTCTGTCAAGTCAAAGTTGTGGTTTTGGTCTAGCTGCCTCTAGTTTTTAATGATCAAAGTTGTTAGTACCTTAAGTATTGCAGTGGGATAAGCTTCAGTAAACAAGAGATCAGAGTATTATAGTTTACATCTTCTATAATGCATTTATATGAGATTTTTGCTTCATTTAATGAACTGTTGCTTCTTAACAAAACAATGGCCAGACCAGAGTGCATTTGGAACTTGTGGGAGTTTAAGCAAGGGAGCATTTGCCAGTAAGGTTGGCAACATTTTGGTCTTGGATATGTTACTCCAGTTTGGAACCAGATTGATATGAATAACACAGAGTGGTCATTACTGGGGAAATAGTTGCATGTGGAGTAATAGGAGGGAACAATTTAGAGTCTTCTAGATCTTCCTCCCACTCCTGATCCAGAGGAGCTTTCCATGGCAGCAAACACCAGCCCTGTGTGATGGATTCCATGGCATTTTGTCCCCACCTGGTTCCTGGGGCTGAATGCAGTCACCCAGGGCAGCTGGCACCCTCAGCAGTCCCCAGACTCTCCTTTTCCCTGGCTACCCCTGTGATCATGGTGTGGACCCAGGGATTGCAAACCTCGGATGTCCCTCTGTTCTGCATGGTTAATCTTGCAGGGCTGTCAGATCTCTGCTGCTGGCAAGGCCTTTCTGCCCTGTAGGGCTGCTAGGGTTTGGTGTTACTGCAGAATGACAGCAGGAATCTGCTGCCAGCACGAGGCAGAGCTGGCTGAGGCTGTCAGAGGTTGTAGGGTGATGCAGAGTTGGCCTGACCTGCTCCTCAGCCAGCCTCCCACAGTTCTCAGTGCAAGGCTTTGCTCTCTGTCAAGGCACCTTTCAGAAGGTCTCTTCATTCTTTGGACACAAAAGAGGTAGAACAGAGGTGAAGAACCACCTCAGCTTTTCCCTCGTGTTTTCTCAACTTGGCTGCTTGCACTCAGAGCCCCCAGGATTTGTGTGCTGACCTTAATGAGCTGTGCAGCTTCATCAGTGATGGTTTGTGCCCTTTGGAGGTGAGGAGCTGCATTTCCCCGTGCTTCATGAAGTGCCAGTGGCACACTGAGGGCACACAGCTCTTCACACAGCTCTTCATGCAGCTCCCCTGGCTGTGAACTGTTCCCATAATTTAGTTAATGAAAGGAATAAAGAGGAGAAGTTGCACAAAGCCCTTACTTGGGATTAAGAATGTTGAGTGCTCCTCTTTTAGGTATAAACTTCAGGCTCTGCTCAAGCCGTGGTGCATCAGAAAACCAGATTTGATGAGATTACAGCAACTTCAAGCATCTGATACTGGTTGAAGTTTTTCAATTTCTGAGTAGTAATCTTTTGTTTAATGTTCTCCGTGTATTAAATCTCCTTAATTCCAGCAACCTTTAATCTGTGTATGTAATAAGACATTGCTGTTGAAGTGCCAAATGCTTTGTTTGCACATTTTTGAGTTTCAGGAATTTGTTAAAAATACCAGAATGTCCTTTGTAGAAGATTATTTAGATCATAGGCTCTACTGACTGGTGAAATGGTGTTTGTCTTCAAAGGAGAAAAGGCAGAAGTTCTAAAGCAGAATAAAGAAAACCACTGAAAAGAAGCCTCCTTCCACTCCAATCTCATTTGTGGAAAGAAAATGTATATTAATTAAAAATTTAGACACTTCATTTCTGTTGCAAGGCTCCTTGCAAAAGACAAATTATTTTATACATCTAGTATGTGTTGGAACTGACAGATGAGATTAATATGCTTCTTAAATTACCATTACCAAGGGTCAATTAATAAGTGAACTAACCTTGTGAAAGTCATTCTGAAAGACTAGTTACAGAGCTGTAATAGTCCCTGTCAAATTGCACAGAATTGAGAAAATGAGAAAGCTGTCAAATAAATACGATACCTACTAATTGCCTTCTGCATAAGGTAAATGAGCTTTTGTGGTTGTTGGTGGGAGGAACAAGAAATAAGTGTAAGAAATGGTACCATTAATAATATACAAATTTGGAGTAAAATATACTTGAGGGAACATGAATGCACAGAAACCTCCCCTGGTAACAGAAAAGTGAAATTTCTTGGCAGCCAAAGAATGGGGGATATCAAGATTGAATGATCACTAGAGAAATATTTCATGGGCTATTGTGTAGATGATTACCTTGGTAAATACAGGATTCACCTGTTTTTACATTCTTTGATGCACTTTTTAGTTGGCCTTTAGACATTAATTTCTACAAATTCAGGTTTCATTATGACAAAAACTAAACCAACCATATTAGCTGTGTAACTTGGCAAAAAAAGCACCCTAATACCAGGTTTCCCTCTATGGGAAACACTTTAAAAAATACCCAACTCCAAACCTGCAGGCTGACCAAACGTTGTGTTAGTCATTAATCTCGTTTCCTGTGATCAGGTTATAAAACTGCAATAGATATAAAAACAAGATCAAGGAAAAGCAGTTTGCATTCCTCCAGGAAGTACCAAAGATTTGAGACATTTCCATCGATAAAATCAACCATTTTGGGGTAAAAACTGGGTGTTCACAGCTATTGGCAACTGCAAATATGTTTTTGCTCTGTAGATTTCAACCTGAGCCCATCTCTAGGTCACTGGGTTTTGTGTGTTAAATCATCCAGCTACATCTATTAATGAATAAATATTTAATACTAATATTAAACCATGAAAAAGCCCAAACTAACTGTATGGTATGAATCTTGAAAAAGCAGCAAGTCAAACACTTATTCGTGCAGCAAACACCAAGTTTGCTGTGATGGCAGAAGGATCTGTTGTGCGTCTGTTTTCTAATGGTATGAGTTCAAAAAATTTGGATATTTACAGAATTAAAATGGTAGTCATGCTCTAGGATAGGATGAGCACAGCAGCAGGTGCTGGCATGAAGCTTTGAGGTGGAAATTCCATATTCCAGCCCTATAAATGTCTATAAGGGAGGTTGAGTCAGAGTGCACCAGCAGTGCCATGTGGCTGAAGGGATCAGCCAGCACAGCTGCTCAACTCTGGGCTGAAATGGTTCAATTGCTGCCTTTGGTGGCTAATACTGAAAGATAAATGTGGCTCTGAAAATGAACCTGTTCAGAGAAAAATGTTTAAAAAATAATGTTTTCATATATTTATTCAGTTCTGCTCTCTATAATCTTCTGCTGGGTAGAGCAGAACATGAAGCAGAAAAATAATCGTAATGTCACTTTTCTTGTCTGTTGTTTCATTAGCAGTAGAACATTTTCATAACATTGAAACTCCTGTATAGATCAAGATTTTCTCAGTGAACAACTTCATTTTAGTCAAACTCTTACATGATATAATTTACCTGCTGTCAAACCCAGTTAAGTGACATAGTTTGGTGCTATCATATTCCAGAACATGTCAGGATTTGATGAGCCAAGAATGTTGTGTTTAGTAGTATACATTTTTTAAAGCCTTTTTTTCCAACATTCTACTGAACAGTCAGTGAATCCTTCTCTAAATGTCTTTTTTTCCTGCAGGAAAATGTTCCTTTTATATAATTTTGGTTCCTTGCTGAAGAGACAATTCATATTCATGCTTATTTTTTGACCTCTTAGCGAGAGATGAAGGTCTGATCGCTTAAAATACGTTTCTTACAAGCATATTTTCCTGTGGTTAAAACTTCCAATTTCTTTGAATTGTTCGGTGTGAAGCTCATTTATCTCCTGATAAAAAGCAATTCTTTGAAAGAGGTGTCTGTAGTAAAATCAGGGCAGTTGAGTAAACCCAGAGCAGTGTCAGCTGCTCCATGAGAGAGCTGTTTGTAGAACACAGAGTGCCATCTATTGAACACTCGTGTGAGCCAGCAGCCCTGCCTTGGCAAGGGGAGACACAACCATGTGAGTAAAACATTGGAAAAAACATTTAACATCCAGAAAAATCATCAGTCCACTCGAGCTTTTACTGTGTTTCCTTTTGTTCCCATTTCCTTCTTTGATGTAAAGTGAAAACAAACACATAGGTTCTAAAATAGCAATTCTTGGCCTTCTTTGGGTTTGAGAAAAGATTTTGAGGTTTTTCTGCCTTCCTAAGTAGACCTAATAATTTTAGGTTGGATGTTGTTGGTATTTTTTTGGGGGGGTTTTTTTGGTTTTTTTTTTCCAATTGGTTTTGCTTTCCTCAGTCTAAAATCATAGAATCATTAATGTCTCTCACAAACATGGGATGCTCTGTGCTTTAGGTGCCTTTTTTGTTGTGTTTAGTAGTATATATTTTTTAAAGGCTTTTTTCCCAACATTCTACTGAACAGTCAGTTGTTGGTGGGAGGAACAAGAAAAAAGTCTAAGAAACATTACCATTAATAATATACAAATTTGGAGTAAAATTTACTCGAGGCAACATGAATGAACAGAAAACCTCCCTTGGTTTTCCAAACCTCCCAGGGGATTTAATAATGCCATTATAACAAACCTTTAGTTCTACAAAACGCCTCAATTAAAACCAGAATAGTTTACTCTTTTTGAGAGGGTTGATGGATTGCTGCTGATTTCAGCTCCAAAATCAAACTCTGGGGATCGATTGGACTGAGTTTCTCTGTGTGTTTTGCATTGAGCCAGCAAGTTACTTAGTAGTGATAGAATTATAAATAGGTTACTCCAAATAAAAGAAATTGTCTTATGGTTGAACCAGCAATATATTGATGAGAAGTCACCTTGCCAAGCCGAAGGGGAAGAACTTGTTTTGGTGATGTAGCAGAACTGAGTGAGGAACTTTTATCCAATTTGCCACTAATTGTTGTTTCATTGAACAGTAAAGTCCAATCATTATGTTTGCTGTGTTTATCAAGTTAAGAACAAGAAGGTGACAAAAACAATGGAATAGAGACAGGACTGCACCTAATCACAGACCAGAATTTGGTGAATAAATCTTGTTTTCCTCTTTTTAGACAGGAACTTGGGCAGTGAGACACTATTTGCACTCAAAGGGACTATTGCAATTCCATTGGCAAAAATGGTGACACTTCAAGCTAGAATTAAAGCATATTGTTCTGTACTGTTAAAATAACTCCCTATTGGTTTAAAAAAGTTCAGATTTTAGCACACTGGCCTATTATTTTTAGAAAAGATCAGTACTGGGATGTTAATCCCTTAATTGACATAGGGGAGTGCACTCCTCAAGAGGAGTGTGATGGAGTAAAATCCCACAGGATGATTTTCCATCACTGTGAATTCAATGCCACTTTGGGAATAAATACACGAAATTGTTGAATAATCTGGTCTGTGCAAGAAGTCCCTGTGTTGCTTTGGAGCATCAGCTTCAGAAGTCTCTTCAAGGACTTCCTGTTCTAGGTCATTTCAAGTTTTCAAAAACTGCCATGCCCCAGTAGATTTTAACAGCTTGAAACCGTGCAAGATTTCTCCTCCTTTGCGTATTTGTTTCCACCGCGTGTTTAATTTTCCAGTCTTGCCCCTCTTTGTTTGCAATTAGTTGCCTTTGTTTAATTGCTCTTTGTAACAGGGCGTAGTTTTATTGCTGTGATGCCTTTAATTCACCCCTGGTACTCTGTTAGTGATTATCTCTGTGGGTTGCAAAGACATTTTTCTTGGCTTTTTGAGTTACAGCTCCGCAATAGGAGCAGCAAATGTTCCTGCAGCACTCGCTGGGAGGAGTTGGGGAAGTTACTCCTTTCATGATCGTTTGGTTTGTGGGTACATTAAAAAGGGTCTTGCTGATTGCTGCAATTCAAAAAGTTTTATTTCATTTGCAATTTTTGGTGCAAAGAGCATTTAATGAATTTTGTGACTGACTATACCCAGGCTTTACTTTCTGCTGCAATAGCTTTGATTTTCCAATTCTCTCTTTGCCAAATAAATATTCCACGTAAGCTTTTTTTTTTTCCCAGTTGATACAACTGGTGCAGCTTGATGCAAGCAGTGAACAAATAGACATCTATAACATAATCCTTGCAAAGAAAAATGTTTTGGTTGCATTTTTTGACTCAAAATCATGTCTGTTAGTGTTTGTGAATGGTAAAGGAGTTTGAAAAGGGTAAAAAAAAGACAAAAGATGACATTGTGGGTCTTGGGATTCAGAAAATTATTGAGATAAATTTGTCCTAATGTAGAGTTTAAGAGAAGCATGAGGGAGAAAAAAAGAGAAGTCTTCTTTATCTCCAGAAAGAAAACAGGTGTGGAAATGGGATGTGGAGAAAATCGTGAAAGAGTGAAAATCAGTAATGAGAAGTCTGTGGATTCAGTTTGAGATCTGATTTTATGAAAGTGCAGCACAGGAATTGCTGTTGTTCATTGTAAAACACCTTGTGAGATCTCAGAATTAAGGGAAAGTGGCAGTGGAGCATAAAATTTCCTGAGGAGATGCCTTCCTAAGGTGTTAAATGCAGTAAATTATGGTTGACAGACGTATTTAAAAATAAATAAATAAATCCAGTGAGGCATACTAGAACTGCAAATTACACCTTAAGATTAACAGTTTTAACAGGTAATGTTGTCAGGAGAGCTGAAGACCAGTGAAGCATTTCAGAAAGTTCCTGGGTGAAATGTAAGCAAGGAAAATAAAAGAACATGAAATAAATTCTCTCTTTAGATGTGTCACTACATAGAAGGTGCTTGTTGATCCTTCAGGAATTTAGGTCTATTTGACTACTCAGAAAAGACTTTTACTGGGTTAATTTACCTAATTTGAGACTCATTGACAAAATCTTCCTTTATTCCCAATTAATGCAGAGAGATGGTCCAACATGCTAACAGTGACAAAGACTCATTTGAGAGAGACAGAGGAGGTAATTTGAAAGATTTTGTTTTGGATCAGGCTGTCCTTGGAGTATCTTTCCACTACATAAATGGCCTGAAAGCTATTTTTCTACTATAATAATGTGGAAAACATTAGATACTTCCTTTTTTTCTATGTGTGAAATATGGATCTAATAGGAAAAAACACTACACTGTTAGAATGAAACAGAAATTGCTCAGTGTGTGTGATCTGGGATGTGCTGATTGTTTAGCTGCTCTTACCAGGAGGATCAGCAGTCTGAATTATAAAAAGATCTGCTACAGACACCCTTTTGGAAAAAAAAGAACAACTGGGCATAATGTGGAATTCAATAAAACTGACTGCAGGCAAAACCTCCTTTAGTTTGGAATAACTGGGCAGGATAAACAGAATTTTGTTACCGCCAGTGCTTGTGCATCATCACAAGTGCTGAGGGCATGGAGAGCAGGAGGGCAGGGAAAGCCAAGTGATAGCTCTGAATACTTCTGTGGTTATTTGATATATTTACCCATTCCGATGTCAAAATTCAACCTTCTCAACGGAGCAGCTTACAACCTCTTCTGATTGCGAGAGATCGATAAACTCCCTTTTACTGACGTGTGTAACCAAACACACAGCAGGGAGCAAATCGGGGAGATGATGCTTCCCACACCTTTCCTCATCAGCATTGAGATGTGTCAGCTTGGGCTCGGCAGAGCCAGCAAAGTGTGGTGAGCACAGACCTTTCCCGTGAGGAATTTTTCTCGCTTCTTCCTGTGTTTTATGAACAAAGATAAAGTTTGGATGTTGTTGGAACAGTGTCTCAAGATATGGATGATTCAAGCCTGGCCAATTGGCCTGGGAGGAGGTGTTGAACTGACCAATCTGGGTGACCTTCGAAAGTCTATAGAAGTTGAAATTAATTAATAAAAACAGACATTTGCCACGTTGAAGACCTGGACTTCTTCTCTCTGTTAGCGGTTCAACAGTGACAGCAAAGTGCCCAATGTTTGTTGGCCAGGGATGTGAGGAGGCAGGGGAGGTTTGTTCTGTGGCAGGAATTTGGGTGATCAGGCAGCTCCCAGTAGGTAATGTGGGTGCCCTGAGTGAAGGAGACACTGACAGAGCTTGGGGAGGAGTGAGAAGGAGATTCAGCAGCAGAAAAGAAATAAATGAATAAATAAATAAATAAAATTAATGAGAAAAGGGCTGTGTAGGTACACCAACAGAACCCTTAACAGTTTATCATCACATGCTGTGTGCTGCAAAAGGAAATGGCAAACACCTTCTATCATGAGCCAATCCTTCACTGCAAAGACTCAGTGAGGAGAGTTTTGCAGCTCTGAAATGGCAATGGGTTTTGTAACCCACAGCCCTCAGGATCTGCAGTATGGTCATGTCAATGCTGGAAGCAGAGACAAACCAATCTCATCTAGTTCTCTTTCTCTGGCTTAGGGAGATGAACCTTCAAAAAGATGAAGTTTAGAAATGCTGTAGAATTGCAGCTTACAAGGCTGTGACAATGTAGAGTATAAAATATAGTGATATCATTTCAAATTTGGAAGAGCTGAGCAATTTTATTTACAGGATAAGCAAATCTTTCCGGAACTCTACCAGGAAAAACTTGTCTCCAAAGTTTTCTCTTCATTGCCACTTAGACTCCAAGCACTCTTATTTCCTTCTAGGATGGGGCTTTGAAGGAGTCCTGTGCCCTGGAGCACTGCCAGGGTAAAAGGGATGAGCTGCCATCCCAGGAATGCTGACAGGGCTGGATATTGGGCAGCAAGGCAGCAGGGAGCTGCAGACACTCCAGTCCAGCCTGTAAAACCTTCTGGACAAATCAAACCTTCTGGAATTGCTTGTTTTGTTGCTTAAATACAGTGAGACCTGGTCAGTTCTATCTGTACCAGCCTGGTACCAGCCTGAGTGATCCTAGACTTCTAAGACCTTTTTCTACTCATTTGCAGGAACAGATATTTGAAGGAATAATAACAAAGCAAAATATATGTGTGTCTGATATATACCTGGCATGTGCACTGACTGTTTTTTCTCATTGCTAAAGAAGTCAGTTTTCTTGTCACCCATGCATTCCAGATCTTGCATTTTAGTTCTTGATCTGATTATCTACAGGCTCTCTCTGGCCCTGTTGCTTCTTGAATCCTTCCACGAGATGAAATCTGTGAAACTCTTGCCACTTCCTCCACGTTTGGAGTTATTTTTGAGCAGGAAGAATGGGGAGCAGTGTCAGATAATGACAGGAGCTATTTAAAAGTGCAAAGCCATTTTTTCAGTTTTTCTTTTGGAAGTGTCCTTGTTGGTTTTGTGGTGCAGCACAGAGTCTAAAAATTCCAGCACAGCTTATGTCTTAATCCTTTATTTCGGTCCTACTTTGTCTCTTTTTGAGTTCTTTAATATTTTTTTTGTGGCGATTAGACTTGATTGCTTTGGTGAATCCTGATATCCTCTCCCTGTCCCCCACCCCCGCTCCCTTTTTCAGGGGATCAACATGTGCTCTCCTGTGATACGGGAAGATTTTAATTAGTATTTCTGTGATCATCCTTAATGCTTTTGGTCTGTGTGAAGTGCACGTGGCTCCTTGAAGAGCTGCCTTGCTCCACAGATTTGAGGGATGTTCTTCTCACTTGTTCGCCGAGGTTATTTTTGGAGTGGGCATTCTCATTTCAGCTCCCAGATAATACTTGACAGGATGGATGCTTCAGAAGTTATTTTAATTCAATTTTCGTCGCCGTGTGAGAGATTCTTTGAGGATTTCTGTTGTGAGGATTCATAAAATTATTTTCAGTTGTGGTTTTGTGTCTTTACAGATGTAGAGCACTGTGTAATGGGGGGGAAAATGATACACTGAGAAGATAACTGGCTTTTCAAAGTTCTTTCAAAGGTGTTTTGATTTTAATAGGATATATTATTCAGTCTCACAAGGCACTTTGAAAAATCATACTGTGCACATGTTGGTAGCTTAATAACCTTTGTAAATCTAATTTTACATCCCTTGCTCAGCAAGATATGGAATATAGCTATCAGTTTTGTGTGCAGAGATCAAAAACTTAGATTCAAGCTTGATTTAAATTTTTTTCTGGGCTGTGGCTTTGGTGAAGTTATTTGATCTCTGTCTCCCACCCTTTGCCTATCTTATTTTTGTGGCTGATTCTCTTTTAAAACACTCTGTGGCTGTTGGCTCCATCAGTTCTTCCATAATTAATCAGGATGGTTACAATTTGAGCACCTCACACGTCCTGTATGTCCATCCTAAAATGGGGATTTGGTGAGGTTTGCAAGGTGAAAACATCAAAATAATTTTTGGAATTTTGGGTTTAGCGTTGTCCTGCAGAAAAAGCAGAGTTTGTTTTGGTATAAGCTTTCTATGAGTATGTATTTAATGTATTTTTTCTGCAGTTCATGCCATCATTCTCTATAGTTTTGGGTTTTTTTATGTTCCTCTGTGATTTTTTTTCATGGGGAAGGGGCCATTTTATACACAGAGCAGAGAAAAATTACTAGGCTTTGAGCTGTATTAGAAACCAGCAGCTTTTTTAGCAATATTGTGATTCAGAGACAGCTGGGGAAGAAAATGCATTTCCTGTGACACTAATGGTGCTACAGCATATACATTCAATTAGATAATGAATTCATAATTGCTTAGTTTAGAGCTGTGGAGCAGTTTAATATATTAAAACCAAAAAATATTAAATGTATAGTATTTTAGCTTCATTTTGCAGCAATGAGCATATTTCACTGATGGCATTTTCTAGGAATATTGTGGCTTTCCTGGATTGCCAGTGCCAGGTTTTCCAGTGGGAAAAGAGTTTCTGATGTCATCTCGAGGCTGCAGGAGCTGCAGGCACAATGCACTTCTGCACTGGGCCTGTAGTGATTGAAAAACTGGCCAAGAAAATGTTTTTGTGCTTTGCCCTTCAAGGGAAGGATGAACAACAGAAAGATTTACTGCACCAAAAACTCATGTGGAAAGTGTGCAAAAAAAAAAAATTAAATGAGGCTTTAAGATTTTCTTGACTTGGGCTGGTTTTATTTAAGGAAAAAACAGTTGGAATAACGTGGGAATGTTGACCTGACTTTGTCACATACAGACAAACACCCTTGATGGAAGGTTCTGATGCAACTTTAGTTTTGCAAAGGTAAAGATTCTTATTAGTCAAAAGTGTATAAAGTTGGCAAAACTTGCCAAGTACACTTCACAAACTAAAATATGATGTAGACCCTGACCTTTCATTCTGCTGATGGGACTAATTATCAAAATATTAAGACCACTGCCTTAAAATCCAGAGATAAAAGAACATATTTGACTGTTTATAATATTAAATTCCTCTTTATTTTCATACAATTTCTAATAATGTGTCTACAAGCATTTGCATCTGAAGTGATCAAAGAAGATGAAGTGACTCTTACTGAAGAATTCATCCTTTGTCACTTTGGAGAGATGAGTCTTGGGCTTTAAAAAAAAATAAAATAATTGATACAGAGTGAAGAGATAGTTGTGCTGAGAAAATAGGAACTTTGTAACAACTGCAGTGTAATTCTAGGAGTGAAGACTTTTATTTTAACGAGGTCCTTGTTGAAGTTCTTCACTGTTTCACCTGATCCAGAGGTGCAGAGCAGGTTTAGCTTGATGCCTCATTGCATATTTTTCTCACATTTTTTGTAAAATATTTTACAGCTGAGGGTGAAGGAACATCTGCATTCAGGAAATTCTGTAATGCTCTACATTTCCTTCCAGCACTGTTTCCCCAACAGAAGATGTTAGAAATAAAACATGTCCCCTAGAGACAAACACCCTTAAAAGAAAAGCAGAGGTGCTGCTTTTTCACCTCTTGTCTTCACGAGTGAAAATGTGCAGAGGAGTAGCATGATCCCTGCAATCACTGGGAGGTGTTTGAGGCTTCCCAAAATCCCTGCACTGAACATGAACTGACAGGAGATCAGTTCAGTGTCCTTGTTTTCACACTGCAGCAATCCTCTCCCTCTGGAACTGCTCCTGTTTCACCTGTGAATGCAGGGCACAGGAATAAAAGGTTACCTGACTGCTGCTGGATGAGAAAACAGCAGACTTAGAGCAATAAATTTTATATTTTGAAAGCAATCAGAATCTAATTTTTGAGATGGAGGCATCAGCAAGATAAACCCTCTGGAAGATAGTCCTGGAGTACTTAGAATGGTTAATTAATCCCTTTCCACCTTGGCTCTGAGTGAATGCCAGGTTAAATTCTCCAGCTGCAGGTGATGGTGCTGATTTTTGCCACACAGTTGTGCTGTGCTGGTCAATACCCTGTCTTCAAATAGTTTGAGATAGAATTATGTTTAACCCTAAGAAACACAGTATTTTTGTTTTGCATCCTCTCCCTCCACCTCTTATGAAGCAATAAAACAATTAGCTCATGTTTTATTCATGCTCTTAAATCAGGAAAATTTCATTGTTATTAGTTTCTCTTTCTCTGAATTATTGTCTTCTCTGAGTTGTGTTAGGTAATCGCATAAAATTTTTACTACAACTTTTCCCTATAAAGAGAATTTCTTTACTACTTTCTATGATCCACAGGTGGCCAAATTTTCTGTTCTTACCAGGAAATTGACTGTCTGAAAGATCCATAGGTCCATTGACTTTCCTTACCATCAATCCACACTTAAAAATTGACGATAAATACACCTAACAAGTATTTTCAATAATTATTCTGGTCGAGCTAGGAATAAATACAGCTAGCAGGGATTAGAATAATGGAGGTGGGGCAGGTGGTGGTGCAGCAATTTTTTGGATTTGGATTTTCACAGAGCTCCTGTGAAGCTGGGGATGAGGAACAAGCAGAAAAACCATCTGTTGAAACAAATGGAAGAATTCAGAGGGAAACATTCCTATGGGCAACAAATTGGAAATTAAAATTAGATGGCAGGTAATGACTAAATAGCCTGTCTTAGACTTTGAAGATAATTAAGCACTAAAAGATATTCCAGATTTACTTATGAAAATCTCCAAATTTATGATGTAATTTTATGTGGGCCATTGGCTGGCTGGCTGCAAAGGGAAAATAGACATTTATATGCAGAGAAGGAAGGTGGCTCTCCAGAATCATTTCACCAAAAGCAATAAATGAATGAAAACAACCCTTCTGTGAAGAGAAACCTTTGAAATTACTTGAAGTAATGGTAAGAATGAGACTGGTTATCTTTTCATGTAAATGTTATTGCTGACTGCAGAGTAGAAAGGATTCAAGATTATTTAAAATAAAGGAGAGAGCTTAAAATGAGTAACTTTGAATAAGCTTAACTTCTGATGATATCAATATATTTGGGGTGATGAAAGATCTTTGCTTTGGATGTGCTGAAGGAAATTGGATGGGAAGACTAGAAATAATCCATATTGAGAAGGGAGAGGGTTCAGTAGGAGTTTGTGAGATGGACAGGACAAAATCTATTACTGCCTGCAGTTTGGGGGTTTATATTGCTTTTTCCTGTTCCATTGCTGTGCCTAATTTGATCAGTGTTTCCAAGATATATCAGAGGCAACAGCCAAAGTCTGCTTTGTACCTGATCATGGAGTTTAGTGTTGTGAGGTGTAAAACTTCTCTGAAAGCCTTGATTATCCTGTGTAGTTTGAATGTACACTTGTGTCAAAAATGAAATTCAGATTTAGCCTCAAGAAAATCCCTGGTTAGATTATGATGAACAAAACTTTATCATTATCACAGAATCTGAGAATGTTTTGGGTTGGAAGGGACCATCTAGTTTCCTTCCCCATGATCATCATTCCATAACTTCTAAATAAAACTTTGAAAGCATCAGTTTTTCATAAAATAAACAGCTACAGAACTCTGCAGGTTGGTTGGTTGGTTGGTTTTCCACAAGTTTGTCCAAATCTGTCTTTACACTTAGCACTTGTCATTGGAGCTTCATTGCCATAGTCAGGTAGGAATTCGACACCTTCTGAACGTGCCATTCCAATTTCCTGTTATCAAAAGAATTAATTCAGTATCTTTCATACCTCGTTCAAGTTTTATATTAAAACTAGATAGGCTTTCTTGCCTCCTGCATCGAAAGACTAAAATCTCAGAGTTCTGTTAGTTAGGACAATTTAATTTTCCACCTGGTTTTATTTACAGCCTCTTCGGAGTGCCAGTATTGTCGTTTACTTGAATGCTTTTCTCACTTGCATGTGTTGGGTCTTTGTAAATAACAATATACTTCTGTTGTTATTTTGTGAGCAGATTTTATGGATGGTTTTGTTATTTTATTTTATTTTAATTTGAGGGGGTTTTGTTTTTTCATGGGGAAGTAAGATATCACACAGCTTCTTTCACAAACTGGTAATATAAAGGTAGATGTCATAGCGTCAGTGCTGCAGGATTTACTTTGAAAACTTTGTGGAAGAATGAGTTTAAAAGGAGCTGGTGAGTTAACTCACAGTGCTTAGGACAGGCTTGAAAATTATTGTGCAAAGATTAATCAAATAAAGTTCTCTGTCATCTTAATAAAATGAAAAGGAGATTATGTAACTGTTCCTACAGACCTGTCATGCCAAATTTTTGGACAGTTCCTCTCAGATGTAGTGGACTTGGCAAAGATAAAGTAAATCTATTTTAGTGGCTAATAAGAATCTCTTATTCTTTTCCTTAATCTGTGCAAGTCTGAGAAAAAAAACCCCAAAAAGTGGTGTTAGATCAGCCTTTGTTTTAAATTACTTACAATTTTGATAAAGCTGCTGAAGTAGTTTTTTAAATTTAGCAAAGCCTTTGTTCTTTCCAGTGAACAGTGCAGTCACTTGATACTGAGAGATAGATTAAGAGAGAGCAAATTATCTTGAATTTGAATATTAATTTGCTGAAAATTCACAGAGAAATATTGCTATTCTTTCACTTCTCAAAGCAATTAACATCGTTTTGATGAGTCAGTTTTTACTATGATAAAGTGTCCAGCTCTGGAGTCCTCAGCACAGGAAAGACATGGCCATGCTGGTCCAGAGGAGGTCACAAAAATGAGAGGAGGGCTGGAACACCTCTGCTGTAAGGGCAAGAGTTGGGGTGCTCTGTCTGGAGAAGAAAAGGCTCCAGGAAGACCCTAGAATCCCTTCCAGTGCCTAAAATCTGTTTGGGGACAAATGTTTTAGCAGCACCTGTTTGATAGGACAAAGAGTAATGGTTTTGAACTAAAAGAGAACAGATTTAGACTAGAAATAAGGAAAAGAAAATGAAGATAAGGGTAGTAAAACACTGCCATGGGGTGCCTAGGGAGGTGGTGGATGTCCCATCCCTGGAAACCTTCAAGGCCAAGTTGGATGGGGCTTGGAGTGATCTGGTGCAGTGAAAGGTGTCTGTGCCCAGGGCAGGGAAGGGAGTAGATGAACTTTAAAAGTTCCTTCAAACAAAACTATTTTATGATTCATTTTACCAGCAGTTTCTAACAGTAGCTAAAACTGTATCTGCCTTTAATGCAGTTCAGGGATGGAACTGCTTCTCCCTTCCCTGTCCCCATCCCATCCTCATCCCATCCCATCCCATCCCATCCCATCCCATCCCATCCCCCCCCCCCCGCCATCAAGGATTCCTGGTCTGACTTTGGAGCTCAGAGTTGAGCAAGGCTGGCAGGTGAAGGGGAGGTGGCTCCACAAAGCTTTGGCTGTGCCAATGCTACAGCAGTTCTTCCAATCAGAATATTTGCCTGGCTTTAGGCTGTTAAGCCATATATACAACAAAACCTAAGGCTTAGGAAAGGCATACAAGAACAATTTCTAGACAAGTGAGGATAAGCAGTGAGTGGATGTTAGAATGGACTGTGACACTATTTACAAACAGTGTATGTCAGTGGTAGCTTACTCAGAACAAACACTCCTACTCACACCCAACACATTGAACTAAAAAAGTGAAAGGTGTTTATAAGCATAGCAAAGTACACAGAGAGGTGATAATAAGCCATCCATTTTAATAAGGAATTAGGATTCTGACCTATTTCTTTCCCAGCAGGATTTATCACTAAGTTATAAATAACTTACAGGTATAAGGCAGGGCAATGAAGAATAAATTAACAGTATAAACAAAATGCTCAGAGACTTCCAGCCCCTGCTGGCACCACTTTTCTCAGGGAAAGACTGGGAGAGAGTGATATTAACATCTGAGCTCAGGTTCATTTTCTGGCTGGCTTAACTTCATTAAGGAGTTGAGTCTGGGGATGGGGAGGGCAGGTGAGAATGATAGTGGTGTCTCAGACATGTTTATTGCTGTATTTTATTGATTTCTTGTGAGGGGAGAGAGCTGCAGGTAAAGCACACAGTTGCAATCTAAATTGATTTCTCTGTTGTCTAAGAAGTTTTGGCATGGTTTGCCCTGGTGGCTCATTGTGACTTTGCATGGTTTGGAGGGTTGAGATGTACAATAGGATCTTTCTCTCCAGTTTTGGGAAATAAGGAAAGTCCAAACAAATCTTCAGCTGCATGTGGCAGTTTTGTGTTCAACAGGTGATGTGAGTGTGAACTGGTATTAAACCCACTTGTGTTATTTTGAGACTGCAGATGTTCTTTGATTCTTCCACACCTTATTAAAAACCCAGAGAACTCTGAAAATGGCCTAACAAAGACTTCAAGCCATCATCATGAGAAAATGTATTTAATATGTCTAAAGCATTCCTGCTTTATGTGTGTGGTTTTCATTGTTTTGTTTTCTGTTTATGTTCAAAAAATCTTTTAAGTGAGCATTAAGAGATGTATTGATTCTACTATGATAGTTCTACATGCGTCCACTGGAGATGTGCTTGATAAAAGTGAAGAAACAAATTCTAACCAAATTTTCACATTGTTAGTTTCAAATTTGCAATGGGTCTTGTTTTTTGCTTTTTGGGTTTTTTTCAAGCTCTAGCCTTGTCATTCTTAGGGCAACATTGTGGCTAGCACAGGTTCTTCCCGTGGGAACATTTTGCTATATTTCATAAACAAGATAAAGTTTGGATGTTTTGCAAACAGTGTCTCCGGATTAGAGTCAGTTCGGGCTTGGCCAATTGTGCCTAGGGGGAGGTCTCGGGCTGACCAATCTGGGGCACCTCTGTAGACTCTATATATATGGAATTCAAAACAATAAAGTCCTCTTCTCCTCTCTTTCCTTGTCTGAGAACTTGGTTCAGTCCTCAGCTAGCCGCTCAACAGCGACACAACATGGCATTTTCAAGCTGCCAAAGGGTATCTTAATTTGAGTGTTCATCTGTGTCTCTCTCTTGCTTAGAGGAGAAATCTGCTCTGAGCCTGCTCCAAAAGAACGGGCTGCACGTGGTGCCTCTGGCAGGCTCTGGCTGCAGCAGCTCTGATCAGAGCTCTTTCCTCACAGAACTCATGACTTAGCTCCTTTTTCTGTTGTTACAGCTGGAAGTCGAGGTGGTGGATATGAACGGGAAAACCATTGACGGTCCAGTGCGCCTGGACGTGGCTGTCATTGACCAGAACGACAACAGGCCGATGTTCAAAGAAGGTCCCTACGTTGGTCACGTCATGGAGGGATCTGCCACAGGTGAGTCCCTGACAGCCACAGCTCAGGAAATAAAGCCTGAACAAATTCTCTTTCAAGAAATCCATTGTTGTCATATTGTACAGCTTTTATTTGCTGGTTTTTGTGGCTCGCTGAGTTCTTCCCCTGAAAAAAAAGAACTGGGAGCAGCACATTTTTAGGACAGCGTGTGATGTTTGAAGGAAAGTCCTTGCAGTTAAAAAAATTAAGAGAAATGAAAAAAAAAAAAGGAAATTAAATGGAAATTAGTGCTTTGATTTAGGTTCACATTTTTTTATTCACCTCTGGAATCAGCGAAGACAAGCCCTAGGGTATGATTAAGATTCAAACCAAGTAACATGTACAACTTCTGTTCAGAGTGGGAATTTCACCTTTTTTCTGTAAGTTCAGCTTCCCAGGAAGGGCAATTTTTATTTTTTATATTGCATGAGTCTAGTAAATAATACAAATAAATGGGAAACACATTATGAATAAACTAATATTTTAGGACAGATGGAAATACTGAACAATGCTGATAAACAGATGTTGTAAATGCAGATTCAACACTTGCAACAAAACAAAAACACATTGATAATTAAAGTTGGTCATGAAAATGTTCTGATTAAATTTCCTGTTGATTTTGTCTGATGAGGAAATTCTACAAGAATAAGATACTGTTCCAAATTTGGGTACAACCATCCAAGTTAATCTCTTCCCTTGTATCATGTGATCTTTCTGGTGAATTTTGTATTTTCACATAGAGTTCCCCACGTTTGGAAACTTGTAGGTATGAAATGCATTATGAGCTGAGATTAAAATTTCAAGGTAAATGTTTATTTCCCTCTCTTGTGACAAGCATGTAATGAAGATATTGATGATCTTTTCAGCCAGACAAGAAATGTGTTTCATATTTGAGATTTATGGCTGCAGGTGGAACTCTAAATTTTCAGCTCTAGGTCTCTAGCACATTTTGAACTGGCAGCTCTCTATTTTTGTTATCTATAAACTTACTTTTAATTTTTTTCCCCCACTCCTTATATTGAAGTTTATACTTCTGATTCAGTAGAGATATTTCTCAGCCCAGCATCCACTGAATTCTTCTGCAATAGTTTCATCCATTTCCTCCTGTTGCTGTTTTGCATTGACCCAGGTATCATTTAGCATTTTGATTGTCTTTCCTGATTATTCAAGCCAAACTTTGAATAATTTTCCTCAACTTTCCTTCCCTTGCACCCTCCCCCTTCCCTCCAGGTATTCATCACATTAAACTTCATAACCTCATTTCCCTGGTGTCAAGAACACCAATGCTTGCAAAATTATTTTGTGCACAATTGAAGCTGTAGCATCAGCGTTGGCTGGGATCACTCACAGCTCCCTATTCCAGCCAAGATTTCCTGTTGTTTACATATGTTTTCCATAATTCTTCACATTTTATGGCGCATCTCTTGAAATTATTCATCAGGCTCTGCTATTTTATCACAGAGATTATCAGGGAATATTCGGAGGTGGAAGGAACCCACCAGCTGTCGTGCTGTTCCAAATCAAAGCTGCACTGCACAGCTTGATAGAAACCTTGATGTGTTTGCATGTGAGATTCCTGATTCCTTCCCTTTGGATTGCAATTCCTTGTATTTCATGTTTGAAGCTGCGAAAGGAAGGCTTTGTGTTGGATGAATGACCTTATTTCTTACCCCAGCCACCTTCATTCAAGCTCTGAGTTGAGCCCACTCACTGAAATTGTGCTAAAAATTAAAAATGCTCAAGTAGGTATCTTGGACTTGTCTTGATGTTCTGTGGATCAAAGTGGGAATGTCCATGGATTCCAGCAATTCCATGAGAGATGCACAGTTATGTAGAGAAAGATGCAAATTTACTGGACTGTGAAACTCATCTGAAGGATTTTGGGGCCTTTTTAAAGCATTCAGATGATATTATTAACTTATTTTAAATTACTCACTGCAGGGTTCCTCTGTGTTTTCCTGTTAAGCCATAATTTTATCAGTCACAAACCCAATGGAATTCTCTAGTGACTTTCCACTTCTTTATTGACTTTAAAATTAAACTTAGGTTTTTTCTATTTATCAGGAATATCAGAAGATTGCTGATTAATAAATCTTGGAGAGAGTTAGCATCAAAAACTTAAATATGTACATCTTAATTTTAAAAATCAACTCAATATTTCTATTAGACTTCCCTGGTGTTGCTGTAAGACATATTTTCCAGCTTTTTGTTGTTTTACAAAGTGACTTTTTTTCCTTAATGATTTGAAAGTTAACTCTTTAATTAGGCAAAGTTTATTCTTTAAATAGGCAAAGCCACAGAAATTACAGTGAAATGTTGTGCCAAGCCCCATTAAGAACCCTTTTTTCTCCCCCATTGGAGGCAGGTAGAAATCCACCAAAACTGAAGAAAACACGGAAACATTGTGTGATTTTTGTATTTATCTAATCACTCTATGAATAATTAAAGACTCTTTTGTGCACAGGCCCAGAGAGGTTGGGTTTTGATGGTGTTTAAATAGATTTTCTGTGTCACTAAGGCCATTCACATTTTTGTGTGTTTGATTTTTAAACTCACGGTAAACACCACTGGTTATTTGGACACCTACAATTTATGTGCCATCACAATTCTGGAGAGGCAAATACCTGCCTATAATTACTGAGAATATAAATTGCATTACAATGAGCATTCATCTGAATTTCAAGCTAGGGCTTGCCAGATCTTATAATTAATGATAAAAATATGTGACTGCTAGGTGATGTTGCTACAGATTTCTTTCTTGATATATCGTTCCTAGGGAAATTTAATAATATAGTTAGTTACAGTAAATTAGCTCTTTTCAGGGGAAATTGTCATGGTTCTGAAAATAGCCCAGAGTCAACGCCTAACAAAAGTACACTCAAATGTGTGCTTAAAGTGACCACAGATGTCCTGGGATTCCTATTAGGTCTTTTTCTGGAGGAACTGCAAACTTGGAGGCAATTTATTACAAACAAATAACTAGGAAGACCAGCAGAAACACTTTGATTTGTTGTTTTTTATTTCAAACAGCTCTCATTTCTGTGTGAGGCTGCAGTCAGCATATATGTACCAGGAAAATAATAGCTGAGCCTGATTCAGTGACACTGATGGCAATTTTCGGCCTGACTGTAATGGGTTTTGTGTTCTCTGTACTGCTGATTTCTCATGTTTTTGTTTCCTGAGTTATGGCCCAGGTTATTTCCCCTAGATCTCTGATTTTTCCAGCTGCCAGCTCGAGGGCTGAGGCTCTGTGTGTCACAGCAGCCTCACCTCAGCACATTGACCAGAGTGACTCCAACCCCGTGGATTCCACAGGAACATTTGGATGTCTCACTCTTTAAAGGCTGCAAAGCGAAGGAGAATTCCATGAACCTGGCAGCCACCTCGTTCCTCTTGCTGGAGGCACTTAGCAGGAATTATTTTAAACACTTTTGACGTCGTGTGACTTCCAACAATATGCTGCAAAGCCGGTGGGGTAAAATCTGAACGGCAGTGGGTTTGCAAAATTGCTTGAGAATTGCATTTAAAATAAAATAATAACTTGTTTTGTGTGCTGCACAATAGCCTGGATCCATTGCATCCCAGCCAAGGAGCCTGGACTGACAGATGTCTATAAATAATTGCTGGAGATAAAGGGACACTTGGAGACAGTTAGAGAGGAAACAGAAGGAATTAAGAAGAATAGCCTGGAGGGTCCTTCAGTATCATAAAACAGTAATTTGTGGAGATGGATGAAGCATGAGGAAGGGGCTGAAGGACTGAGTGTTATTGGTAGCTCTGCACTGGAAAATAGTGCAGTGGTTCAGGTAAATGCAAACTGGTGCTGAAATTTTGTCGCTGTTGAGCCGCTAGCAGAGAAGAGATCCCGGATTCTCAACGTGGCATAGAAAAAGCGCTTTATTATTTTGAATCCAACATTTATGTAGACTTTTCAGAGGTCACCCAGATTGGTCAGCCAGAAACCTCCCCCTAGGCCTGATTGGCCAGGCCTAACTGTCCAAATCTCGAGACACTGTTTTAACAACATCCAAACTTTATCTTTGTTTATAAAACACAGGAGAAGGTTCTCATGGGAAAGACCTGTGCTAGCCACAAAATTTTGGTTTTTTATCAGGAACAACCTGCCAGGATGGTGGCTCGTTGTCTTTTTTTATACTTAACCTAACAACTAGTACATAAATTAATATAAATGAGATTGTATATGATAGATGGAGTCAAAAGAGTCCAGGAAAGGTGAACCACAGGCAGGCTGGCCTAGCAAAGTGGCAAAAATAAACATGGCATCATCGTCTTTTACACACCTGCTGCCAGCTTTGAGACATTTTAAATGTGTTTTCCAGACTCTCTTTATTTGTTCTTGCAATCCTTGCTGGCCTGTGGCAGAAGAAGGTTACCAAAGCTGTAAAATGAATCAAATTGCAATGAATTTGGTGAAGTCACCAAGTCTGCTTCTTCCTTTTGACCTGTAAATCCCATGGGACAGAGGGAAGTCAAAGGGGCTTTTTACAAGTTGTTTTTTGCTGAAAGATTAAAAATAACAATTCTAAAAAAATCACAAAGAAGCCTTAAAAAAGGATAGTAAAGGATATAGTATGTTTTTATCTAAAAATAGAATCTGGAGTTTCCTAATCTTCTGACTCTGCCTGCACAAGGGTTAGGATGACACTTGACTCTTTTTGTCACAGAAGTTGTTGTTTTCTGCATAAATGTTTATTTGCTGATATTTTATTGAGTTGGGCTTTTTGCAGGAGAAAACTTGGAAGTATCCAGAGATCTGACCTGCAAAGCAGAAATATCTCAGTAAATTCACCTCAAAACCATCTCAAAATTAAATATTTGAACCTGAAGATTTTTTTGGTTCAGAGCAGTGCCACTTGCAATCAATACTTTGATTATAGAGGAGATTTGAAATGTCAAATGTTACATATTTAATTATGAAGCTTACTGCTGTGAGCTCTTGTGGAAAACAAAAGAATAAATTGGAATTAAGCTGTGGATGAGGAAGCCTCTGAGTCAAAGGGAGCTAAAGAATATACAAAAGTCCTTTATTTGGAACCTGTTTTGCACCTTCTCCCCACTCCTTCCCCACAGGGGAAGGGATGCTCAGCTTTGGGAATAACTCAGCAGAGCAGTTTCCAAGTTCCTTTCCTTCCAGATGTGTGCAGCTCTGAGCAAACTGGAAAACTTGCTGATAGCAAACTTTCAGCAACCCTTTCTTGGGATTAATCATCTGCAGTTCAGCAAAAATACACTCAAAATCCTTTGTAATCTGGCCTGGAAATGTAACGGATGTGAACTAGGTAGAAACATCTGTAATGTCAATATTTGAATTTCCAAGCAGAAGCCAAGCAGAAGCCAGGCTAATTATGCACAGCTGCTTTGTATATCCCAGTAGGAAATTTTTCTCAGATCTGTGTGGAATAAAATACAGCTGTATATGGATATGGTTATTGTGTGTATGTATATCATATATTTTTATATATATGATGTGCATATATTGCAGAGAGATGAGCATATATAGATACAAATATTATCTGATCCTTTAGTAGGGGTTCTGGTGTGTTTTAGTAACTGTGTATGGACATGATGGAAAGAAAAGATCTATATTTACCAATAATGTGTTTTATTATGGCAGACAAAGCTCTACATCCAATGGGATCTGCCTGTGCTTGTTGGAAGTTGAGAGGAATAACTCATTAAGGTATCATCCAGTGATTAACAGGTTCCCAGGAATGCAAGTGTGTTTGAAGCAGTACATTGGGAGGAAATTAAAATAATCTCATGAGCATCAATTAGCAGTTCTCTCAGCCTGTGTGATGGGAGTGTCTGGGAGCAGGAGGTGCAGCCACTGCAGGGTTCAATTCATGTGATTTCCAGCAGAAATTGGTTAAGCTCAGGAAAGGCTCCAGGTCAGCTCAGGTGCTCAGGTAGAATTCCTGTCCTGCTTGGGAGGACTGGAAAGGAGTCACCTTCAGTCCCAAACAAAAAATTCCCTTTCTGCCCAAGTGATCTGTGTGCTCACTGTCCCTCCTCCCAAATTGAGTTTTCTTCTGCTTTTCCAGTTATGCACAGGATACACCAAAAATCAGTCTCATGGGCAGATCAGTGTTAATGGCTGATGATGAAGGCTGTAAAAGCATTATGGACAATTTCTGGGCTGAAGTGCTCACAGTTCCACTCACAGAGCAGTGGAAACAGTGCTGGTTGGAGCTTTTGGCTCCTTTTGCATTATAGCCCAGCTTCATGAAATAAAAATAAGCATGTTTCTTAATTAAAGAACAAATGAATTTTTTAGAAAATGCTGGAGTCCTCGCTGGGTACTGGAACACAAGGTCTGAAATGAAGTTGTGTAATTTGGGATGTAATTGTTTGCAAAGGGAAATTTATGCACTCATTTACTTACCAGTGGTTTTGCACCTGGGCTTTTGCACCTGCTTTGTGCATCTCCTTCTCTCAGAAAAGAGAGGGATGAGCTTTAAAGCTCCAAGCACTTTGGGCACGTGAGAAAAAACTCATCCATGTCATCAATTAATTGACAGGTCCTGCAGTCCCAGGAAAACATCTGAAAAAACTCCTGTGTGGTAGACTGCAGGGAGGAGGGTGCTCAGCCCTCTGGACAGGCTTTATTAGTGTTATAAACCCTCAGTTTGGGGTTATTTCCTTCTAAATCACCCTCTGTGGCCACTGCTCCAAGTGCCACAGGAAAAAACTATAAATTATCAGTGCAGGTTGGATTTGCCTCAGTGTGCAATGCCAGGATCAGGCAACAGGCAGATCCATCCCACTTTTGTTTTGGAAGAGATACAGTTGTGTTGTGAGTGGAAAACTCACCATGGCACAATGGCAGGATTATTTATTCCCTTGCCGGTTCTACCTGAATCATTTCCCCAATTTTATTTGAAAGGTATTATGATATAGATAGTGTCTTTGAAAACAAACAAACAAAAAAAGGAGAAAAGAGATCTTATTTTTAAACTGAGGGTTCACAATTTGCTTTACTCTCTTTCTCTCATTTCTCCCTTTATTTCATGCCCTCACAGTTTTTCTTTCCCCACCATTAAATATAGTGCTTGGGGTTTAAATTGCAGTCTGCAATCCCATGAAGTCACAAAACAGTTTCACGTTACCCTTGGAAGAGTGAAAGCAATTGCAATAGGAGAGGAAACCTTAGTGAGAATGACCCAACCCTAATCTATTTTTGCAGTATGAGAAGTTTGTGATATTTTATAGAAATATTCAAAATAGTTCACTTGGCTTTCATACATTGAGCACAACTTCTAGAAAAAGGCACTCTTTGACGTCTTCATTCAGATCACATCTTTTAAATACAGGAAATGTCACCTGTGCACACCACCATTCATTTCCACACCCAGCTGCACTATTTCTGTGCAGCATTTCCCACGTCTGTCCACCAAAGACAGATGGGAAATCACATTTATTTTTAGAATTCAAGCCCTCCTGGTGAGCACCACTAACACGCAGGAAGGCAAGAGAAGCTTTTTCAAAATGACACATTTGTACCTGAAGAATATTCTGGTAATGTTGAAAAGCTTGTTATTGGCTTTCTTGTGGAGGGAAAGGGGGAAAGGTGCTGTCAGCTGGTGCTGAGTTAGAATCACACTCAGGGAATGTGACAGACAGGTTGAGATCTCACAGTGCTGCACAGCTCTTGCTTTCACTCCATCTTCTGCTGGAACATGCTGGAAACTCTGGGAAAAATCTCTTTCAAATGTGGTTTGGAGAAAATATTAAAAGGTACATGTTCAAGATACATATTCACAGTAATGTTTTGGAGCAAAATGTAGCTCATCATTGCTATCATTTAAGCACACAGCAGGTAAATCGTGTTGGATATTCTTTTGATGGAAAATACATGATTTCAGTTCCCTGTTTTCAGTTTTGTACAAGTCAGTGCTATGGAGGCAAATAAATTTTGATTCCAAAGACAAATAACTTGGATGAAGAATTTAAACTCATGTTAACACAATCCTCACTTATTATACTTAAAACCCACTTATTTGGAAATGGAAAGTACTATGTGCTAAGAATTATGCTGGTGAAAACAGTGCACGTTTTCTTAGACAGTTCTGTCCCAGCTCCAAATCTGTTTTCATAACAGTGGGATTACACAGAATGTTCTATTCTAAAAATTAGTGTGGGTTAAAATATGATTTTTAAGAGTACTAGAAGTATTTAATAATTGTTTTAAGAGACAGGAATGTTCTCAAAAATGTGATATCGTATAAAATATCAACATTTGCCATGCAAATATTATGGCAGCACATATAGCACTTCCAAGAAGGGGAAATACATTACTGGATGAAAATGTATCAGTTTCCTCTATGGAACCTCTGAGAGAAAAACAAAATATGTTTTCCATTAGAAAGGTAAAGAGCACAGCTTACTTTTAATGTCATTTCATTTTAATCATCAAAAGCATTGTCAGGAAACTTGGCAGCGAAATTTATTTTTAACTTGGTTTTGAAATTGAGAGACACACTTCAAGACAAAGCTACTTTAATTAATGAAATAATTTGCAATACACTGCAGGTCTTGTCCATGGGGTCATATGATCACTCATTCAATTAACATATTATGAATTTTCCTCCAGTCTACTCGAGGGTGTAATTTCATGAAGCACACACAGAAACTGTATTTCTTGGCCTCTCTGCTTTAGGCTTTAAAAGGGCAGAGTTTAGTTCATCTTGCAGAGGGAGGTAAAAAAGATGTTTTTCCCCAGTTGGGTGGGAGCAAAAAAACCCCAAACCCCAAAACCAAACTCAAAAAATAATCAATCCAAAATCCCCAACCCTACACATTCCGTTTGTGAAAGCTTTTTCACTTTTCCCAAATGAAGATGTGTTATTTGTTGCTCCAAGCAGAAGTCTCTCATCTGCACTGACAACCAGCTCCTTTGGGCTTTGAAAAGGTTGCCAGTCTCAGTATGTTTTTACAATCTGAATTTCATGATGTTTGATTAAAAAGGCACCTCTTGAACAGTCATTGTCTTTTACCATTAGCAGGTATAAATACAGTAGCTGCCTTTAAAGGAGCTTTAAATTTTTAAAGAGGTGTTATTTGAAAGGTTTTTATCTGTCATTTCTTGCCATCAACCCTGTGCTCCTGTGGTGAATCTGAGGAGTATGGAAAGCATCTGAAACACTGAAGTTCAAGAGGGTGTTTGTGAAAGATCTCTTTACGTTTTGCTCTTAAATGACAATTCCTTGTGCCAGCTGGGATTGGCATATTGTGAAATCAATGGATGTGGGAATGTCAGTGAAATTCATACAGGCTCATTATTGCTAAAAGCCTATGAGCTACAAATCCAAGACTTTGGAGATGAAATTTGCAGCCATCTCTATTTAGCACAGCAAAAATCATCCCTGTTGCACCAGCAGCTCTTTGGTTCAGGATGTGCCCATAATGGAGGCCTGGATTTCCTAGAATGTACAAAATCCCAGAAGGCTGTCAGCATCTCAGCTCCACTCTGTATGGGACTCTGCTTTCAGAATTTAATTCACTACCCTAATTTTATTTTATATTTTGTTACACGAGCCATTAATTAACGTGATTGATCTGGCAGTTTGAATTCTTTAGCACCTGCAGCACCTTTGCTGGAAAGCTCCATACCTAAGTGCTGCTACCCCAAGCACTCTCTGTAAATTCTCTGAGTCAGCACCTAGGTAGCATTTTTTACTCTTCAAAAAGTTCTCCTCTGGGGCAGAGCACCAATTATAAAAATGCAATCACAGCAGCTGCATGATATTAAAAT
This sequence comes from Entomyzon cyanotis, assembly GCA_024500445.1. Classification (NCBI taxonomy): domain Eukaryota; kingdom Metazoa; phylum Chordata; class Aves; order Passeriformes; family Meliphagidae; genus Entomyzon; species Entomyzon cyanotis. The sequence goes on along the minus strand of JAKEPQ010000743.1, from coordinate 3,784,356 downwards.
AAAACGTATGCAGTAGCACATAATAGCAAATCAAACTGTTGAACACTATCAAGTTTCAAGAATAGATTCTTCCTCCCACAGGCTGTGGTAATGGCACAGTCAGAGGAAGTTTAACCTTTGCAGGGTTGGGCTGGGGTTGAGTGAGCCCTGGAATCACAGAATCACAGAATCTCTGACTGGTTTGGGTTGGAAGGGACATTAAAATTCATTTTATTCCACCCCTGCCATGGCAGGGACACCTTCCACTGTCCCAGGCTGCTCAAGCCCTGTCCAGCCTGGCCTTGGACACTGCCAGGGATCCAGGGGCATCACAGCTTCTCTGGGCACCCTGTGCCAGGGCCTGCCCACCCTCACTGGGGAGAATTCCTTCCTGATATTTAATCTAACCCTGCCCTCCTTCAGTTCAAAACGATTGTCCCTTGTCCTGCCCATAAAAAAGTCCCTCTCCTTTGATAAGGATGAATATAAAATGAGTGAGCATCCTGCTGATCTGTTTCAATTGAACTTGCCTTGGATTCTTCTGCTAAGAGACATCAGTTCATTGTCTGAAGGCAGAAAAATGGGATCTGGGTACTTGGGGTCTGGGATCCACATCCCACCCAGATACAGTGACTGCCAGCAGCAGCTCAGCAAAAGTGGTTTAAGGTTTTGGTCTGACAAATTCTGCAGAAATAGGAAGAAGTTGGAGAACTACTCAGACAAATGCTATGGGAGAGAAAGTTCATAGCCTAAAACCACACTGAGAATATCTGGTAAATAACAGCCAGACACTGAATAAGTATTGGTATAAACCAAAAAAAAAAATAGAAATAACACCAAAATAATGTAATTCTGTTAATGGAGGGATCTGAGATGCTGAAATGTCTCTGGTGTGGCTGGGAGCAAATGGATTCTGCACTGCTCACCATCACTGCTGTGCAATGTTGTCAAAACAGATGCAGCTTTAGCAAGCACATTTACAATAAATTTAACCAATGTAACGTGGGCAGTGCTGCTCTTGTCACATCACCTTTCTGTGCACATGGGATCAGTGGTCCCCAAGTCTGATCAGCCAAAATTTGACATCAGAGCTCAGTTCCAGCTGTGGCTGAGAAGAGCCATGGCAAACAGGAGCAGTGGAGACACATCAGCATGTTTTACCAGACTGGGTAATGGATCATGAAATTGCAGACATTACTGTTTGGACACACTAGCGAGCATTGTTTTGCAAACTTCTTCTTTTTTTTTTAATTTAAGTAGTTTTGCCTTCTTGATTTTATGCTGAACTCTATCATAGCTTCTGTTAGAAAAAAAACCTACAGTACTCAAAATAATTATAAGACCAAGAGATAGACGTGCCTCTTGGGCTTGTTGTAATCTTGCTTATTTGGCAGTTTCATTTGGGGAGGTTACACTTTCAGCAGACTTGGTGTGTGCTGCAGGCTTACTAGGAAAGAACTAAAGAATTGAAAATTTGATCATATTTTCTTAGCCTGGGAAAAAAAAAAAGTTAATAGTGTAGCTTTTCTTTTCCAATTTCATTTTTTGAAGGCTTGCCTTCGCTAGTTAAGATAATATAGTTTATCCATCCTTTGGGCTCTTATTTTCTCATTGCTACAGCTGTAGCCCAGAAAGCTGAAATTATCAGCTTCAGGCTTCATTGCTATTGAATAAAGTTTTAACTCATTTTTCTTTTTCCTTTTTTTAAATTTTTTTTTCTTCAAGCTGAAGAATCCTTTTGGAAGCAAGCAAGCCAGCAAGCCTTTTGGTTTTCCTCTCTTCCTGCTTTGCAGATTACAATTCGTCTGTCAGCTCCTTTCCAAGTAGCTACTCCAACTGGAAAGTGCAGGGGAAGGACATCAAAATTCTGGCTGTTTTCCTGGCTCACTCTATAGATTAGAGCAGCAGTTACAGCGTTATTAACATTCTCTCCCAAGCAGTGAGAGCAGAGCAGTCTGTGCTGTGCTCTCAGCAGCCCCAGCACAGACACACCCCCAGCTGCTGATTGTGCCACCTCCTGCCAGGCACCACAATTTGGGAAAACCATTTCTCAAAGAACCTTTGTTCGCAGCGTTTTGCTGCTGAATGGAGATGTCTCTTCCCTAAATGAAACTAAATCAAATTTTCTGATAAATGCAGGGGCTGTTTTCTCAGACCTCATCCAGGGAGAGACGCTCTCCCGCTCAGGCTGTGGCAGGGAGTTTGTTCATGCCCACCATGGCTCTGTATTAAATATATTGTTCCATAAAAAGTGGTGTGATATTTACTCAGAGCTGGTACAGCCCTGTATTACTTTGGTGTGCCCTGAGGGGTTTAAACACTGTGTGCTGAAGTAGAGGAAAAACAATCTCCCTCAGTTTATGGATTTTAGCCTTTTCATAAGCATGTCTGTGAGGATGGGGAGTGGTGATGCTGCTTAAATACTTCTAAATTTTCTGGGGCTGCAGCAGCCAAAGAAGTAAAAACATTTTCAAAAAAGCTTTAATTAAGAGAAACTGAAAGAAGTAAAGGTTTCTTTGTCATTGTGGCTTTTCTCTTGCCAATCTGGTGTACCTCAGCTGCAGGCTAGTCCCTCACAGGTCCAGCAATTACAACCTGTTGAATGCTAAGTGTGGTGTGGAGCAATATTAATGAGGATCTGTGGAGCAGCCTCCTTACTGCTGCCAGCCAGGGGGAGGAAAGAAGAGTATTTCATGCTTTGCTACTCTGCCTAGGGACACTGCATTTACATATGGCCTAAAACTGCTGATCAGAGCTAATCTCCCTGATCATTATAGCTTGAAGAAAGGTTTAATATTCAGGATGTTCCGAGGGTTTTTTTTTTTCCTAAACAAAAATAGGCTGCATGAAAGTGGGCCATTGGCAAGCCAGGACTGTGGGCTGCTGCCAAGAATTTTAATGGCCTGATGCTAAGCAGTGAGGACTTGTGCTCCAGTGAAACTTTCTGTAGTTTTGCTCACAGATATTCAGTTTATTCTGCTTCCTCAAGTCTGCACTAAAGCACTCTTTTCCCCCAGGCTGCTCTGAGGGGACTTTAGAGATCAAGGGACAGAGGGAGGTGGCTGCTTCGTGGAGTTTGGGCTGCTGGGATTGCCATGGGATGTCCTTCAATCCTCCTCTCCTTGACAGCTTTCCTGGTGGGATGTGTCACTTTGCAGCTGGGGCTGCCTCTGCATTGCTGTCCCTGCATGGAGAGAAGGGACACAAAGCTTTTTGGGGTGGGGAAACGCCCTTTCTCCTCGCTTTTGTTTTCAGGGTGTGAAAATGAATTGCCAGCTTTTGTCTTTCGTTCTTTATTCTCCTGGGCTGAGGACAACTGGAGTGTGCCAGCTGAGAATGGTGCTTGCTTCCCCACTCTCCCAAAATTCTGATTTATGTCAAATTTCTGAGCAAACAAACCCAGCCAGCCTACTTCTAAATGACTCCCTGCAAATGGCAGGATTTAGTCCGTGGATCCATTTAGGTTTCTTCCACAGATGCATTTACAAATCTCCTGCAGACTTGCTGCAACTTCTGCCATTATGCAGCATTTGCTTTTATCCTGTAGCTAAAAAATTAACACCTTTCATCTTTGCTTTGTAGTACAAAGGGGGAGATACTTACAAGAAATGAAAGTCCTGGCCAAAAATTGCAACTGCAAAACCTGAAAATAGCTGCTTAGTGAAATTAGGCTTGGAAAAAATGTGTTATTTTTCCTGTTTTGTTTTTGGGTTTGTTTTTTTTCCCCTGGGGGCAAAAAAAGCACAAAAACCTAAAAAAAAATAAACAGTCCCACTGTGTTGTCCACTCGCCAGAGGTGTGGAGAGACAAACACTGAAATGTTTGCAAGGCTGACAGCCGTGAGGAGAAGCTGGTGGGACCTCCCGTGGTCTCTGTTTGTTCCCTTCCACCCACACTTTATCCCGTGGCTCTCTGATCTCCAAGCAGGATCTTTCCTTTCCCCGTGGCTGCAGCGAATCTGGGATGCCTCACACCTTCCAGAGCAGTGTGCTTCCTCACCTCCCTGACCCTGCGCTGCTGCTGCCTGGGCTGGGGGGGAGGAACATCCTCAGAGTGCTTCTGAGCTGCCAGGGCACAGCTTCGTGGGGATGAGGCAGGGATTGAAATAATTTTGCCTCTCAGCACTGCTGACCTCTTCTGCATCCCATATGCTGTGTATTTTCTCATATGTTAAACTGCAAACTGCAGAAGATGTATTTCGGAACTTTATTTTTGTGTAATTTATATCTAAAAGGGTACCGATTTGGAGGATTTTTTGTTTTTTCTAATGTGTAAGAAGTGTTTTCAGGGGAGCATCTCGGATATCTGAAGTGGCTTTGATAGTCTCAGCTTTGATGGGAGCTGTGATCTGTGACACAATGAGAACTTTGTTGCCCACAAGCTGCCAAGAAATGGATATTTCTGTGTGCTGGTCGAAGGCACTTTTGGGAATACATTCTTGCTCATGTAAATACATATTCAGTGTCTTTTGTTGCAAATCCCTGTTGGGAATGGATCCCGTGAAAGCTGCTCTGAGACACTGATTCCTAATTTTTCCTGGAGTTTGCTGAGCACTTTGAGCTTCATATATTTACTTCTCAGCAAATCACTTGAATTTTTCACACCAGTCTGGGACAACACTGACACATGACACAGCAGCAGTTACTCCTACTTTTGACTTTTCAAATTAATTTTCAAGAACATAAATTCTTCCCTGCTAATTAATTTTTTTTTTTTTTTTTGCATGCTTGGGGATGGCTGCCACAGTTGGCAACTGCAAGTTGCTATGGAGATATTTTCTGTCAGCTTGAAAAGGTGAATGATGATGTTTGGATGTGCTCATGATGTACCTGAAGTGTGTACAGATATATTCACATCTTAATTCATAAATTTCCACTGCGTGGTTGAGATTTAACATTTATTATAGTTAAGCCAAATGGTTTGTATTCCCAATTTTGAAGGTTCCTTTCAGAGCTGGACAAATGACTCTGCATTATCTGTGTCAAGTTTTAAAATGATTATAAAACATGGAAATTACTTCTTACAGAATAAACAAATTCATTTATTGTTTGGGATGTTAACAGACATGGTTGACAGAAAGTCCATCAGCTGCTTGTAGGTCTAATAGAAAACAGGAAGGGAAATTTGGCCACATTAGAGGTTGGAATATTCTCATTAATGAGAAAATATTTACTCCTTTATATGTAGATTACAGAGTGAAATAAAGGCCACACAAGTGCCAGAAGCATCTTTACTATTATCCAAATTCTGGCTAAATGTTTGATTTGGTCACATTCATGGGCTCCTTTCCTCATAAATTCGATGTTAACAGTTTGCTGCAGTTAATAGAGTTGGGGGCAGATGCTTTTTATTGATGAAATCTGTCCTTCTGCCCCAGGTCAGCCAAGGGCTGTGCAGTCTCTAAACTCCTGGAGCAGTTTCCTTTTAGAAGATTAAAGCAGCTCTGCAGTCCCTGCTTTGCAGGGAGAGTAAAGCAGCCATAGCCTCCTCCCTTCTGTTTCCAGACAACTGTTCAGCTGTTATCCTTTGCTTCCCATTTACTCACCTTGGAAATTCAATGTACTGTCAGAAAAAACAAATATTGCCAAAATCTGTGGTGGACAACTCCACGTTATTCCATATTTTACTTATAAGTTTAGCTCTATAAGGCAAGACAATGCCTGAGAAAAGACTTCCTACATTTCAAAGTTGCAGGGAAAACTTATTTAAAATGCTGCCCTAATTAGCCAAGAGACTGAAGAATTCAATTGGTTTCAATATTCCTGTTTATGAATTCATTTGAATCTCCTCATTCTGAGGTCATACTCTGGATACACCAGGTGTGCTAAGCAGCACTGCCTGATGGTTTCACATACAGCCAAAGGTGTGTGAGGCTCAGTCAGGACATTTCTTGGGTGTATTCCTTATATTCACTGGGGAAACGGAAACAAACAGGGGAATGCTTGTGAATTTTCCATGCTAGGAATGGAAAATGGCAGTAAAATGATGGAATCTAATGGGATTGACATCCAAACTTCACTCTCTTCTTTGGCTCCCCTGTACACATACTGATTTTTAATTTTTTTTTTTTAATTTTACTATGTACTTCACAGCTGGAAGTCAGTGTGTTATATTGGCTTCAAATACAGTTTTCTGTTGTGAATAACTATGGACCCAACAGTGGAAAGAAATATTCAACACTGTAGTCTTCAAGAGAATATTTCCATATTAAACTCCTGCTTTTCCTCTCCTATCTGTGTCTGAAAAAGCAACGCTCAGCATAGAGGGGAAAAGAAAAATAAAATCATTGTTTCTTGCTCTCAGTCATGTTCCAGAATCATAAACCTTTGGGTTTGTAAACCAAAGCACATTTGGGAGAGCTCCAATGAAGAGTAGTCCCAAATCTTTTAACAATGAAAATAAAAAATCTATAGAGAAGGGATCATTAAGAGATTCTTAGGTAGTTCTATAAGAATGTTTTGAGTTTTAAAAAGTTCATGCTGCATTTTATTGTAATAATCCACAACATGAACCCCTCCAAGGATCTCCCAAGTGTCCTGCAGGAAGTTACTCGCTGCAATATTAGAGGTAATGAAATGCACAGTGTTCAGAATTCCTTAGTCCTACGCTGCTCAAGGCTACATTAATATTTACATTATGTAAATTAATTGTTAAACGCTGAATAATCATGAAACCAGTGTTATCTTTATAACATTTATTATAATAGAGCGTGTGGAATTTTGCAAAAATATATAGGGAATTAATAATTCCCTCTAATTACTGGAGGAAGATGTAATACCTTAAATGTGATATTTTATGAGTTGCTAATGTTTTTTTAAAATGGTCCTTGAAAGCCAAATGGTCATGTTGGCACACACTATTGTTATAATAGGAGCAATACTGAGATGTAAAGGCTGCTTAGAGAAGTTTGGGGGTGAATTTATTCTTTAAAAATGTTGTTGGCTCCAAGGGGAAATACAGCTTCAGGGGAATACAGTGGGAGCTTTGCCATCCAGCCCAAGGCACTACAGTTCAGCCTTAAAAATGTTAAAGAACAGAGCCCAACTTCCAAGTATGGTCAAAATCAAAAAAAAAAAAAAAAAAAAAGAAAAAAAAAAGAAAAAAAAAGAAAAAATAAAAGAATTTCAAACGTGGTGATGCTGGTCGTGCATCAACAAAGCTCTGCATCACCTTCCCAGTGAGCAGTGAGACAGAGCTGTGCTGTGGGAGGATGGATGTGAGGCACGAGATGTGATCATAGCTCAGTCCTCTACTTCCCTCTAGAGTCAGTGGGAGGAAATCTGTGTCTCCAGAGGGTGATGAATCCTCCAGAGAGCAGAGTGAGCTGTGGGAACTGAAATCCTCAGTCACCACTGAACTGGGTCACCCTGCAGAGCTGGGTGGCTTTCAGCTGGGTGGTTCTGGCTTTCAGCTGGGTGCCATCAGCCTGAAAACAGGCAACTTCTACAGCCAAACCAACGTTTGGTGGGAAATTTGGTTTGGTGTCTGTCATGGATTTATTCCGTCAGGGTAAACATTTGGTTGGTTATTCAGATTTTTAAATCACCTCCTGCTGGATCATGGGTACCTAATGCTTGTCATGAGCGTGTTGTGCCACAGAGAAGGAAGGTGAAATGAAGGAATGGGATGTAAAAGCCCAAATTCTCTCTATTTGCTCTTGATTCATCTTTGGTTTGCTCATTTATTTACCTCTTGCACTGGATTGGAAGCCCTGCTCAGTGAGGAGTTGTGTGCACAGCAGCCAGGGTCTCAAATCTGCAGTTTTCACACCCTGAAACTTTGCACAGGTTATATCAAATCTGAGGAATAATTTTAACTTCAAACAGGGAAAAAGAGGAAGCAAATATTTTCCAACCTATTTTGAATGATAGGTTTGTTAAGTTATATATATATATATATTTTAAATTTAAAAGGGAAAACTTCTTTGCACCTCTATATTTCCTTTAATTCTTCTACTACATTAAGATAATTGATGTTATGGTTTTGAATACTCCTTTGTAGTTTCACCAGTGAAAAAATATTCTGTAGTTGTATCCACTGAACAGGCTAAGTCTTACTTTGAGAAGATTAGATTTGGTTTTGACTTGATCTTCTTTTCACTTCACTTGTGTATGCTTTTAGTTTGCTTGTTTTTAGCAAATATACTTTTACTTTAAGACAAAACTAAAGGTAAAAAGCATGAATTTTCATGCCATAAAAACCGCCCAATTGTGCAGTGAAAGATAAAAGTCAGAATGAAGTTTCTCATCCTATAAAAATACCTTTATATAATATCCCAACATGTCAAATGCAGTGCAAACTGCCAAGTTTACTCCATTTATTTTTGATACCGTTTTTAACATTATACCCACCTGTTATGTAGGGTAAAGGAAGGTGAAATAAAACTAAGAGAAATGGTAAACAGGAAGAAAAACAGAATATATGATTCAATGTAGAGATTCAGTTTCCCTATGAGCATGAAAAGCTGCTCTTTTCCTGATCTTGGTGATGTAACATTCACTGTGTCTGTCTGGGATAAATATTGCAGAATTACTAAACCTTTTGGAGGTCCTGAGTTTGTCCCTATGAGATAATCGTCTGTGTTACTTCTGTTTTATACACCATGAAATTAGAAAGGTTAGAGCCTGTTCAGGTTTTTGGGCTTCTATTAATTAATCTCACAAAGCCTTCCTGGATGGTTTTTATTATCCCAGCTCGAAAGAAAAGGCAGGAAATGCCTCAGAGAGGGTTCAGTGGTCAGTGCTGGCTGTGTCCATTCTGTGTGTGTGTGGCTTCATTTCTTCTGTGTGTCCTCTAGAATTCACCTCATTTATTGCACAAGGCAGGGGATGGGAAGGGAAAAGGGTGCAGTGAGTAAGCCAGGGACTGAGAGCAGAATTAAAAAAAAAACCCCAACAAACCTGATTTTTCTCTTCCTGCCAAACATTAAAGTTCACTGCTTACCATTAACAGCTATTGCCCCAATAACATCAGAGGCACAAATTAATTTGCTTTTAGTTCAGCGCTTGGTTCTGGCTTTTTACATGCTATTTTCTGTGTTATTTACCCCAGATGAGTTAATGGCAGACTGGAAATGTAACAGGGACTGACTCAAGCTGTCTTCTCTATCTGCAATATCTTTATATAAAAACCATCCTTTAGTGGTCTCACAATAAAAACACTTGATAAGAACCAAGTTGATAGCACAATTAATTTACACTGAGTAACAGGCTTCTCCTTGTAAACTTGGTTATTTGGGAGTTCTGTGGACAACAAGGCAAACTATTCTATAAAATCAACTGTAAAATTATCTGTCCCCATTTCTTCCAGTAAGGAAGCTCAAACAACCTTTAAAGTGATACCTTTTAAATAGTTCATTTTCACCCAGGACTGTCACCCAGAGTATTGAAAGCAGTGCAGTAAAACAGCTTCTGAACTCCCCAGTGTCATTTGTAGCTCCATGATTCCCCAGTTTCCATTTCTTCTAATGCTAAAGAGATAAGCAAAGACCTAAAGAGATAAGGGTATTGTATAATTCTAGAGAAAGAAGCAAAGATCTAAAGCCAGGAGAGGGCTGCAGAAGGAGCCAGACTGTGGATTTGTTGGCTCCTTTTTGATGGGTGTTGGATGGTTCAGACATGCAGTGGGAATTGGAAAGCAGAAAGATATGGAGTAGCATGGATCTGCATGTGCTGCATGCTGCTGTACTATCTTGGAATAAATATCATTTTGTTTAGGGTGTTGGTGATCTAGCTTCAATTCAGAAGTTCTTTTATAACTTTCTTTGCACTATCATTGCCAGAGTGAAAAAATTTTAATTGGTAATCTGCAGCAGATTGGCACTGCTTCTGGATATTTACTTCTTAAAAAATTATGTTGCTAATGCTGTCCTTTACACTCATATAAAATTCAAGCTAAGATTCTTAAAGTTCTCTAACTTAACAGTTGTCACTTAATCAGCTCTGCATGTCCTCTTAAATCTGCTTTCCAAAGGCTGCTCTTCTTCAGATTCTACAAAGTCTAGGTCTGGAAGAGAGGAGGGGTAGCTGCGATGGATAGGGTATTAAATTTTAAAAAACCCCAAAAACCAAAAAACCCAGAGTTGTTTATAGAGGATGGAAGAAATACTTGATCTTATGGAAAGGAGACATCAGGTTGCCCTGGCAAAGCCTTGTTGTGTCTCTGCAGCACAGCTACAGCAGAGCCCTCTGGGGACACTGGGCCAGGGAAGGTCATTTTCAGAAAGCAAAATTTCCAGCAGGAAGTTTCATCTGGGTTCTCCAGACAGATTCTCCAGACAGAAGGACTGTCAGGTCCAAGGTGCTTTCAAATATACAGATTTTATTTAGTAAAACTTTCCATATCTACTAGTTTTGGAGAAAGCCTTGATGGTCTTTAATGCTATTCCAGCACTGAACAATGGGAAAAGGACTGAAACTCACGGAACTTTCCTTCCTTGAAGAGCACTCAGCTATGAGTTTTGCTGGGTGAGGTTACAATTTCAGTCCCAAAATGGAACTTTTGACATGGCTTTGCAATGCTCATAGGATTTGATGTTCTAATTCTGATTGTTATTCTCACTGCATTTATCACTGTGCCAGCAGAAGTTCACAGGCAAACACTGCATTGTCTGAGCAGCACAGATCTTATTTTATGTTTTTCTCCTTCACTACTAGAGAGAAAGTGCATTTGTAGGAATTGTCCTTGTTGTGTTTTTTCTGTCACAGGCTCTGCCATCACTGCTGTTCAGTGCTCCTGGTGTTCATCCCCAGGAAGCAGCTGGGTCACCTCCCAGCCTTGTCAGAGCCGTGATGGTGCAGTTGACAATGTGCGTCTTTTTGGAGCTGTCTTTGCTGAAATTGCTCATCTTTGAGCCAGTGGATTTAACAGCAGACAATAACAAATCTTCCTACACGTCCCTTGTAGGATGATATGATTGTTTTGTTGATACTGCTGAAATTTTTCATCCATCAGTCACGGTGAAGAGCCAAAGGGTAGAGGCACAGCTAAACACACCCATTTCTTTCATTAACACACACCAGATTTACCAGCAGTGCTGACTGCTGGGGTGACACCAACCATCCAACACTGCTCCTTCTCAGGACAGGAACAAAATATTGTTTATTGATTGTGGTTTTGTGAGTGAGGAAGCAGTCATTTACCAGCCCTGCTGGTAAATCTGATTTGTGGCAAAGTTACCATTGACTAATTTGAATATCGAGTGAAAGGAAAAGCACAGCTCCCTGTCTCCATACAGCAGCTGCCGTATCAATCATAACTTACTAGTACTTAGCTTTCTCTCAGAGGTAATTGCAGATATGTTTACATTTTGCATAAAAAGAAATGGCCAATCTAATCTTGAAATCCACAAGTGCTGGAATGAATCTTCTTCCCAGCCTGTCTCCCTTGTTAATCTTACTCTGCAGACAGGCAGCTTGGCAGAGCAAGGCAGCAAATGTATCTCTGTACTTGATTCAAAGTGAAGTTGAAATGTTTAATACGATGACTATTTGAATTTAATTATACTTTATACCGTGGAATTAACATTGCAGTCGTCTATTAAAAAAAAGAAACCTGGTCCTTCATTTGGCTTATAAATTCTGTCCATTATGGATGCTGGAACATGAGTATCAACCAATATATTTCCTCAGCTGCCTCCCTAAACATTAAAGTGACATCAAATGCCCAATGCTCTGGAACTCCTTTGCCTTGAGACCTCTGTTAACAAGACTTTCAGCTATGGCACTGGAGAGCAGGAATTATTGGGAGATCTCTTTTATGGAGTTATGGAATTATCAAATGACTGATGATAACTAAATGCTGCTTGTTTCTTGGTTGTAATATGTTAACCCTCCTGGAATTATTTTTCAAAACAAAGTGTCAGGTGTCCAGGTTCTTTCACTGCAGCATGGACAAAGCTCTTGTCAAAGACTGAATTCAAATGATGCTACTAGATAGCAGCACGGATTGATTTTGGCTCTTTAATGGAAATAAGTGGACTATGTACAGAGAAAATTAAATGCAGGCTGCCTTGTACATTCTTTGAAGAATTTTATATGTATGTATATATGTATGCACACACACACATATTCTGAAAAACTACATTGTAGCAGCCTGTCTGTAAAACATTAAGAGTTTTGAAGGAATGTTTCACTTAAATGAATTTTTAGGAGTGAAAAAAAACCCCACTTTATCACTCTATGTCCTCCTTTTACAATGCTTCCCCAGAATTGGTACCTTTTATAATCACTCAGGCTCAATACATGAACTGGAGGACTTCTACAAAGGGAATTTTTTCTCATTGGTTTCTCATTGCTTTGATGTGCTAATTTCTGTTAAGAATAGTTTAGGAATAATTAAAGCATCTCTGAAATAGACCTCTCCAGAGGCTGGGAGACACCTACTAATGATATTCAAGAACTACTGAAGGTGACATCATTGCACTGGATGAAATCTACCGAAAAACCATAGTGCTGAAACTTTATATGTTTCTTAATGCCTCACTTAAGCTATAAGTGAGAAATGAAAAGAGTAAGAAAAAAGAGATACATTTGTACACTTATGGTTATGGGGTTGCCCTATACAAGCATAGCCTTTTCTTTATTTCTGTCTTATTAACACTTTTTTTCTGCATGGCAACTGGTGAATTGCAAACTTACACTTAAAAGCTTTTTATCTGGGACATTTTTTGGTGGCTTTTTTTTTTCTTTTTCATTAATTTCTTACCTTTTTATCATTGTGCTCCAACTGTAGAAATGACAAAGGAAATCTCTTGCTAAACGTATCCAACAGATCCCCTACTTCACTTGCAAATGACCATCCTTTGTAAAAAAAATATGTTGCACAGCTTGTAGCTAATAGAAACCCCAAAAGATAATGAGTTCTCTATTACAGCACAGATGTATACTGCTCCTTTTATCATAAGGAATAGATTTACAGGAGGAAAAAAATTGCAGTAACCCTTGAAAATTCACAGCTTTGCTGGCAGTCCTTGCTGTCTGTTATTACATGAAAAAGGGCGCTGTGGCAACTGAGAGTCAAAAGCAATTAAATAAAAGCTAAAACGATACATACCAGGTTGAATATCTAACAGAGACAACGAGTTGTTGGAGAATAGGGGAAAAAAATGGAAAAGGACTAAGAGGAGAAGCTATTAAATGAAATATTGTCTGGTAGTTCCCTGCAAACTCATTAACTGGGGAGTGATTCAAACAAGTAGGCAATTGCCAAAAGCTACAGTGGAGAATGTACAGAAAGAATTATGATCACAGCAAGTTGGGTTTTTTTCCCCCGAAAGCAATATCATTCACTCCACAGCTACAGTGTCACCAGGGCCTGGAAAGCACAGGATCACATCCCTCCAGCAGAGCCAGTGGAGCTCCAAGTCCATGCTGGAGTCCAGGTGATCTCCAAAAGCAGAGCAGATCCATTGTTTTTCCATCTGATCTCCAAAAGCAGAGCAGATCCATTGTTTTTCCATCTGATCTCCAAAAGCAGAGCAGATCCATTGTTTTTCCATCTGATCTCCAAAAGCAGAGCAGATCCGTTGTTTTTCCATCTGATCTCCAAACGCAGAGCAGATCCATCTGTTTTCTCATCTTTGATAGGGACAAGAGAAGGAAGAACAGCCCATTCCCTGTTGGGAATGTTCTCCCATTCCAACCCTCCTTCCCAAATGCCATCAGCAGCCCAAGCACAGCGCCTTGCTGGCCATTAGTTCTGCAGAGCACAGCTGTGCCACCTCATTGCCAAGGTACAGTGAGAGCTGCCATTAATAACAGGGACAGTGCCCAGATGTTGTCTGAAGGAAAAAATAACTCCTCAAACATTTTGTCCTCACCATCCCAGAGAAATATTCTTTGTTCAATGGCAGCAGCAAGTGAAAGCAGTGAATCTTTTGTGTCAGCATCACATTGCACTTCCCTTCCAGGACTCTGTAAATCAAGATACAACCACAGCCACTGGGCCCAGCTCTAATGTGCCATTTTGGTGCTAAATTAGCAGTTTTCTGAAGGACTGAGAAATTCAGAAGCAGTAGGGTGTAATAATTTCTTAATTGCGTAGCGTTTTGGCATGAAATTGTAGGTTGAACTTGGAACTACAGCAGGAAAATAAAGATAAATCACAAAATCATCTAGACTCACAAGAAACCCCTTTAATAACAAGCAATGTCAGAGCTTTTTACAGCTTTTAAGATTTAAGGATATTCTTTCTGGATGTGTGTTTATTTAGAAAGCTGTATTTCATCCATAGTGCTCAAATCATTTTGGAGCATGTTTTATTTTTAATAGGACAATGATCATTTTCCACGGTCTGCTTGGGACGCGTGATTTGAGATGCTGGAGTTACTGCTAAATTATTTCAGTTTTACTGTAACAGCATTCTATCCAAGTCATGCATTTAACATACCTTAAATTAGTGTGGCTAAATAATAAAGAAAAAATATGTAATGGGTCTTTTTTTGTATGGGTTTAGCAAGAGAAAGAACACCTCTCCTACAACACTGGTGTTTCAGATCTCATTTGAAGTCTGCAATGCAATGTCCTTCCAGATGAGCTACAACTCCCCTACTGAAGTAGAACTTTGGGGAACAAATCCGTATTTAAGTCATTTTACAAGAAATAGTCTCAGACATCATTTAGGGACAGTGCCCTTCTCCAGTTACTGAGAGTGGCACTTAAAAACTTTCAGCAATCACAGCAAATAATTGTGAAAAAATTGTGAAAAAAAAGACTTTTGGAGTTGAAGATGCATATATAACTTTATAGAATATGTGAAGATAAAATTGAAGTGCAGAACAGTGAAGAAGTGCAGAACCACTGTTTATATATAAAAGATTAAATGCTTTTTTGTCTACCCTTGTATTAATTTTCACTTCTGGTACTTTTTTTTCATGAAGAATAACATAAGCCGACCACTGAATCTCACTTTCATTGTTTGAATAGAGACAAAGCGTAGTTTCATTGCTTTACCTCGGTATTCCTGCAGAACCCAGAGCTGGCTGGTTTTTGAAGTTTTGGCAATCTCTCTCATGATGTGGTTATTTCAACACATACTGATTGGTGTGGCTTTGGCAGATCCCTTTCCTGAGTGACTCTACAGATGTTTTTCTGGGTTTGCCCTCTGCTACCTTTCGAAGTAATTGTGATATATCAAAACAACATGACAGACACAGCTGAAGGGCACTTCAGGGGCAGGAAGAGAGCTTTTTATTCCATTTAGCAGAACTGTCTATGCACCACACCTTCATTAAGCCATGGTTTCCTTAACAAATCACTCCTGTGGTGCTCTGTGTGCAAATCTCATTAGGGAGCAGTGTGGTTTCTGGGTTTGCATCTTGTTCATGACTCCAGGGGTTTTGACCTTAAGTTTGGGGAGTGCATACCTTTTTTTTTTTTTTTTTTTTTTTGTATGTTTGGTTGTTTTTTTTCCTCAAAATGAAACTTCAAGCTGCTGGATTGCTAATGGATTTTAGTGTCTGTTTCTCTCGGGATTTGTAAACAGACAAAGTTCACCAATATCTAAATTATCAGCCAAGTCCAAAGCCTTGTCCTGCTGTTGAGTGACATCTTTTCACTGCTTTTGAAAGGAGGCTTTATAACCTCAAATCCCAACAATTTATTTTCCTGCAATTTTCTCATTTTCCCCTGCAGGCTCAGATTCTTCAAGGAGCTGAAGTGCCTCCATTTCACTCAGTGGTAGGAAAAGAGCTCAGCTTTTTGCTGAGGTTGCCTTGCACCTCACAAGATTGACTTCATTGTTGAGTGGGACAGAGACAGCTGTGATCCAGGGAGTGATGAGAGGGGATCAGGGTGGTTGGTCCAGACGTGGGAATCAAATTGAGTGAGGGTGGCTGGTGTGAAGGTCAGGCTTGCCTGCTGCTGCACACCTGACTTGGGCAGAATTAGTGAAAAAATAATGTCCTGAATTCCAAATTAAACAAGATTAGCCAAATTAAACATTAGTTGTTATCTACTCCTGAGGACCGTTTGTCTCATCCTCAGAGAGGCTTTGGGGCAGTGGATGAGCCACACCACCCAAGGGACTCTTGTGTTGTCAGAGCTTTAACTCCCCTGTGGCTGCTGAATTAGATTAATTCAGTCCTAACTAAACTGGGATGTAGTCACTGTGCAAAACTATCCCAGAATCACAGACTATCCAGAGCTGGGAGAGACCCATCAGGATCATCCAGTCCAACCCCTGGCTCTGCACAGGACACTCAACAATCCCACCCTGTGCATCTCTGAGAGAGTTGTCCAAAGGTTTCTTGAACTCAAGCAGAACTTGGAGTGATGACCATTCCTTTGGGAGTCTGTTCAGTGCCCAACCACCCTCTGGGGAAAACCAGAGACATGTCTCACAAAAAAGAGTCAAATCTGCTGAGAGCTCTGCTCCTAGAGCAGGCAGGACCCTGTGGATGTGCATTTGAGGGCTAATATCTTATTCTGTGGCTCCCTGTGTGACTCAGCAGCTGTTATCCAGCACAGAATCACCTCTGATACACAGAGCTCATTGGGGAAAAATCATTGTCTTGACACTGATGTTCCCCTTCCTGTTTTCCTAGAGCTCTCTTAGTGTCACTTCAACAGCAACTTCAGATTGGATAAATGATTTAGGGCTGAATGTGATTGCTGCCTCTAGTCCTTAGGGGAAAAAAAAGTAATTCCTGTTATTGGATCTATTTTTTATTATTATTTTTAACAATATAATTTTCGGTTGGAATTTTGACAGCTGATTTGCAGAAAGAATGAATAAATTACAGCCATTCACACCTGCCATTTAGTAAATTTCTTTTTTAATGACATATACCCACTTGATATGCCAATATCATAAATGATTACATGCATGCAATGCATTCAAGAGTAAATCCTTCCTCACATTTAGCCAGCTGACAATCACACGGGGTTTATAAAGAGTGATAGGAAACTGTCATTTTGACACTAATGAGCTAATTGCTGGTGGCAAAAGGCCATGGATGATGATGATGGTGATGATGGCAAAAGGGGAATTTTGGCTGTGCTGACCAATTAAAATGTGTTTTAAAGAGGACACAGAGGGCCTGTTAGAGGGAAGGGCTGCAAAAAGGCAGTGAGGGCTGCTAGGATCTGAACAGCTGGAACAGCTGCCCTGGGCAGTGTGGAGTCACCATCCCTGGAAGGGTTCAAAAAGTCTGGATGGAGTTCAGTGGTGAACATGGGGGTGGTGCTGGTTGATGGTTGGAATCAATGACCTGAAAGGACTTTTCTGAGTAATAATTCTGTTATTTGAGCTATTCAACCATTCATTGCTTAACCAACAGCCTTGAGCTCTAGGAGAGGTTCCACAGCAAATACCTGCAGCCTTTGAGATGAATCACAGATATACACACTGGGAAGAAAAAAAGCTTTTTTCCATTTCTGGGACAATAGAAGCAGCACTTCCTCATGCTGAGATCTTCTGCAACAACCAATGGAGCAAAAGAACTGAGCAAGTTTCATTCCCAGCTCTAGGTTGTGTCTAGCAGAGTAAGATCTGCAGTCAATTCCAAATTCAGCAGTACCCCAAATAAATTTGCAGTTGTCTGAAATACTGAAAAAGCTGCCACCAAATGTTTGCTCCTACAGAAACAAAAGAAACATGAAGCTCCATGTTTGAGTGTCATTCAGTGTGTGAACTGTTAAGAGCAAAGCATGAAGTCAATATATTCCCATTCCCAACCTTTCCATACAAATTTCCAACAGGAATTTCCTAGCAGCAAAGAGATTTTCTACAGCTCTCTCAGGGTTAGCTTGCAGTGCATTTGCAGGAAGTTTGAGCAGTTAGGAAGTTGCAATAGGTGATATTTTTTTGTTATGCAGTTATAACTTGTTTGCCAAAGATTTTATTATGAGAAAATTATTTCCCTCATTACTTTATATTTTAAAAAGCTTTTTCAGCATCTCTATAGTTCTTTGGTAAATATGTAAGGCAGGAAGATACTCACCTCAATTCTAAATAATTGGGATTTTATATTGTAATTCCATTTGTTTCTGCAAATATTTTAAAATTATGATTCACCGGGGATGAATTTCTACTAACCTGTTTTTTATTATCTCATTTTACACTACACCTTTTTAATATATTTTTAATGTGCTTTTAGTCACTCCAATAACTCTTTCTCATTTTCCCCTGTTGGCTTCTCAAACTGCTTCAATACAAAACGATTTTCCTTTCCTTGGGTTCCTTTTTTGGGGGATAACCTTGATAACCTTGAGGGATTTGTTCCTGGGAGGAGAGCACCAGAAGCCAAGCACTCCCCATGGAGGTTTAAAGGTAACAAAGAAATCACCCTAAGTGACAGTTCTGCAGAAATCACCCCTAATTAAAGCTGAGAAAAAGATGGACTTTCCATCAGTGTTGTGTTGATTTGGCTTGAAGAAAGATCCTGAAATTTTCATTCAGTGTTTTATTGCCCTTGGTAATTGTTCATGGCCTTGCTGATCAGGAACAGGAAACTTGCTAAAATCACTTAGGAAAGAGTGGCTGAAAGCTCTGAAACACTGGAATTTTAGCTTTGTGGTTGGAAGCTTTGGTGATCACGACCCTCACCTCCCACCACGTTAGCTGGCTGCTCTTTCCCCCAACTAAACCTGCCAAAAGAGGGAGTTCCCCACATTTGAAGGCTTCGAATTTAGAAAAAGTAATATACAATGAGCACTCTAAGGGTGATTGGGTGTTAAATGCTCTTTGTTCCCTGTCCCTACCCATGGCTGCAGGTGGAACTGGATGATTTTTAAGGTCCTTTCCAACACAAACCATCCTCTGATTCTGTGATTTTTATGTACTAATTTTTAGTGCTATTTCAATCCACCAGTTGGAGATGTCTAAGGTGTTGTCCTGAGCATCTCAATATTTTATTAAGAATTCAGTGTCAAGTGGTTTTTTTTTTTTGTCAAGAAAAAGTATTCTTAACGAAAATGTATTTTTATCGAAGTGCAAATGAGAAAATGGAGTTCAAATCCAACTATGTTGTTTTCACTTAAAATTCATCATTACCTTGATCTCTCAAGTCTCCAGCTGATCAGTAAATCTTTTTGAAACCTTCATGGTTCCTTTCAGCTTAATAATAAGTTATGATACCCTTAATGTGCACTTGTTCAGAGCTGGTTTTTCTTCTGCTTTAGCTGAAGAAGTGGAGATAAGAAATACTCTGTGATCTTTAAAATGCGTGTACATTTATTTTATTTTGGTCATGGGTTCTTTTGGTGAAGTAAACGTTAGAGTTTTCTTATACATAATTTATTTATGCTTTCAGTGTGTTTATTTACCTTTGGAGTTGACTATTTAAAGTATTTTAGATAAATAACTTTGCTGGCTCTACATGTTGATTTACAGCCCAGCACCTCTGCTGTCTTTGCATAGGTTGAACCTATTTTACAAATGGAGAACCATAACAAAAATGAAAAATATTATCAGGTGGTTTAGGGTTTTTTTTTTAGGTCACAATGGGTGTTTAGCAGAGTTGCAAACATTCCTCTGTTCCCATTTCAAAGCTATATTTAGTTCAAAACTGTCTTTTTTGCTTCTCTTCTGCCTTTGTCAGATAAGAGCTGCTCTGATCATAGTCACTAGGAAGAGAACAGGATTGTACCTTCATGGAGAAAAAAATATTTGCCCAAGTATCTTTAAATGTTGTGCTGTCTGTTCTTAAAATTGAAATCCTTATTTTCTTTAGCTTCTCCCCTTAGGCAGGAAACACATTGCTGTGATAAATATTGTATGGCTTTTAATGCTAATCATTGTTGATCCATGGCAGAGACGAGTGAGTTGTAAAAGGATATCCAGGATGATAATAAACAAAAAGTATTAAAAAGCATCATAAACAAATAAATACTTAAGCAGCTGCTTTTCAGTGCTCCATTAAAGCTGTTATAAATTAGGAATGTGTTTGCCAAGTTCACTCTGTATTCACACAAATTAACTTCTATTAAAAGATAATCCTGCACGGAGGGACAGCAAACCCATCCCTCATTCTGGATCTGCCTGATTGCTGTGGTAGATCAAAAGCAGAATTTGAGATAGCTCAGGAAATTATTTGGCATTTCCCTTTTGTAATGAATTTTGTTTTAATTTGGGTTTTACCCAGCACCTTTTAAAGGTCCCTGTCTTTCATGAGGGTCAGTTGTGTGACTACATTTCTCTTGTTGATGTTCATATTTAGTGTTCTCCAGCATCCCTTTTTTTCTGACTTTATAGGAATTTAAAAGATGCAACATTGTAACATTTTAATTACAGAGACTCCTTTTGATGGCACTCTTCCTTTGCTGTGTTTATTTCAGTCTGTTTTCAATAAAATGCTGTTGATTGACAATCTCTATTCTTTTTGACAGGCTGATTTCACCTTATTTCAAGTACAATTTATTACATGGCATTGAAATTATAGCTCTTAAGTTTTTTTAGCAACTGACTTCTTGCTTTCTGCTTTCAAGTTTGTACAGTTTCTTTATCCCATAAAATACTGGGGATAAAATATTAGCTTTTTACATGAAAAGTGATGTGAAATTCTCTCTGGCTGTGGTAATAAATTCTAGAGGGAATCCAGGACAGAGTTTGTGACATTTAAATTGAGGCACAACTTTCATTTACAATTTACCTGGGTGAATATACCTCCCCTGCCAGGAATTGGTGAATATTAATTACATCAGTGTTGTATCATGCAAAGGGTTATTGTGAGAAGGAGGAACATTTTCTATCCTATTTTAGTGTATTTCCTCATAAAGAGCTGCTGAATTCCTACCAATGGAAATATGTTTGGCCCTAAGAGAGAAACCAATGTCTGGCACTTTGATGAGGAGATGAGAATTTAAAATGCACTTTTTACCAGTTTAGAGGAAAGCCAAGAGTGAGATTATCACTCCTGAGAACAGTTCTTGTTTGTAAGGATGTGCATGGAGAGCTTCTTAAAAGTAATACCTTCCTATTCCTCTGGATTTCCTCTCTTGCTTTGCTTTTTCTGCCCTACTTTATTGATCTGATGCACTTTTGTCTAAATTGATCCCTGAGGTTATAGATCAGCCCTGTAAAAAAAAAATGTCCTTGATAGAAGTGGAAACAGGGAATATCCTTTACAGCAAGTACTCGGTGAATTTGTCGACTTACAGCATGTGCACAAGCTGGAGAATCTGAATGTGATCTTCAAAATATCTCATTGCACCAGGAGTGAAATGGCTTAAAAAACCCAGCAGCACAAGAGCTGCTCACCTGCTGCTGGGTAACTCAGAGAGCAAGGCAGAACAGTTGCCTTTTTACCCAGAATTTGACTTTTCAAAGCTTCATGGACTGAATATTGATTACAGAACAGTGTATTAATTAGAGAAACCTCTGATGTTTTCTTAGTACTGGAGGATTCTTAAAGGTTGCTTTTTTCTTTTTTTTTTCAAAGACAGAATTAAGTTACACATTTACAAAGAAATATTTAACAAGAAAGATGATTTAAAAAAATCTTTAGCGCTGCTCAAGTTCTATTGGCACATTAATATGGAATTTCTTTGGTGTTTTCCCTTAAATTATGGCTATTTCATGTATGTTTTAGATGAAACCATTACACCTGCCAGAGATCCATTCCTATTATCAAGCTGGCTGGGCAGCTGGCTTTACACTGATTGAAATATCTTTTCGTCTTCGACTGGCCTTTTAATAAATGTATGGATTCATTCACAAGCAAGGATTTGGGTGATTCATCAGCTTATCTCACTAATAAATGTTTATTGCATTGAACTTCCTGGTGCCTCTCAGGCTGCCTAGGCTGGAGTGGTTTGTGCCCCAGACTTTCATCCTGTTGGCAAAGTTATTTCCCAGTGAGCTGTGTTCTTGCCACAGGCAATTTCTCCCTTCCAAACTGTACATAAATAAAATACTTGTTCTCGCTTCTCTCGGAGCGGAGCGCAGAGGAAAGTCTTTACTCACTTACGCGGAAAGCGCTGTCTGTTGCAAAGAGTAAATCCTCATTTTCATATTTAATGAAGCCATAATCAATGGAAATGGCTGAAGATTGCATTAAAGAAATCTTAATGTTCCTCTCAAGGGAAAGTAATTTTCCTGGAAACAAGCTAGTTAATCAGCCTTAGAAAAACTATGTGTGTTTTATTATCCAGGCAGGTTTTCCAAGGACGAAGGAGGAAACTTAACAAAAACAGGAGTCAGTTTTCATCTTCAGGAATCTCTCACGTTGGGCATTATGTTGATTTGCTTTCTCCAACACCCATACCAGTCCTCTTCTTTAAGTTTACAATAAAAAAGGCTGACATTTGTAAAAATATTTTTTCTGCCCCTATATTCTGTATAAGTTCCGTGCAGATGCAGTTAAATTTCTATGTTAAATGACTCTTTGTAAAACAGCTAAACTGGAAGAGCACCAAGAGGAGCAGCCAGTGCAATATTTCTCTCTGCATGTGTTACACATCAAAATTTAACATCAGTGGTGATCTCCACAGAAAAGCCAGGGAGGTCTGTGCAGGGTGAGCTCATGTGCATCCCCAAATCTTCAGTGTGGGGGAAATGAAGCCAACAATTTGGCACAAACTCCTCTTTGGCAGAGCAGCAGTGCTCTCCTCCCAGCTCTGCATGGCTGCAGGGCTCTTGGTGAGACATTTGCCTGGATCACTAACCAGGTAGGAAGAGTCAACCCCTCTCTCCTTGTGTGCATTTGGGCTGCCAGGCTCATCCTCCCCGTGGCACAAACATGCAATTATCCAACGAGAACCAGAAGCATTCAGCAATCACTTCACTGCTGAGATTCCACCCCAGGAATGATGGACCCCAGAGGATGTTTGGAGCCTGGCTTAGAGCTGAAAGGCTGGACATGTCTGGTTAAAGCTGTCAGGATAAACCTCTGCTGCTGGAGAGCTCTTAGGATGACCTAAGAGTGTGAAGAAATAATGTTTGTGAGGGAAAATAATGTTGTTTCCTTGCACAACAGAATTAGAAGCAGGAGACTCCCTTTGAGGCACCAAGCCCTTTTGAAAGGTACCCTTGAAGTAAGAGATGTTGTGCCCAAAAGCTTTTCAGTTTTCTCAAAGTTACATTTTTCAGTCAGTAAAAAACAGTAGTGGTTTTCTGAGGAGAATATGGTTTGTTTGCTTTGGAACTCAGTGGGAATTTCAGTTCCTACATGCACTATAGAGACCTCTTAAGGTACAGAGGTTTCCTGGTCTTGGGTCCAGAACTGTTCAGTGAACTGAGCAGCCCAAACCTCCTCTCTGGAATTGTTATCTCTGTTACTGTCAGGGCAAAGGATGTTTTAGTGATACCAGCAAGAAACACAGAAGTCATGAAATGCCACAAGAGCAACTGATGGGAAATCTGGATGTGGGGAGGTTGCTTTTGACAAGCTTTGCTTGATCCTTTGACTGGGGAGAAGCAAAGCCACATGGCATCTTCATCTCCTTGCTCATTCCTGAAGGGCCTGCTCTGGTACTTTGATGGAGCTGAGAATAAAGTCCATTTCTTCAGCTTTTGGAAGAGAAGCTGAATCAGCCTTTTCTGTTGATGTGTTCAGAACAGGCCTCATTTCTTATACATGTTTCTTGGAGCATTTTGCATTATGTATACATAAGGAGAATAGATTGTGTTACAGTTTTGTAATTAAAATGCAGCTGAAAATCATTGATCTGAAAAAAAAAAAACCAGTGCAGAGAAAAAGAAACATTGCTTCTGGTTTCGAGCAGAAGCTGAGAATAAAGCAGTCTGTAGGGTGCTGTGGGACTGCCACATTTCTAGCAAGTCTCAGGCTATTTATAAATGCATTTAGAAATACATTAATGGTCACTGCTGCATTCTGTAGAGAGGTGGAAGGAAAGGAAGAAAAATGGACTTAATGTTAGAAAAAAAAGCTGTTGGAATCGCCTTTAAAAGGAATGTTAATGTTCCCACATACCTAACATGAAGAGAACAAGAAAGTAAAGGAATAATGATGGAGAGTTGATCTAATTGGTTTTCTGATGCTCTCGTTTCTGTGATTCATTTTAAGAAGTCTTTTCAAGCTCGTGTAGTTATGAAATAAATGGAACAAATTGGAAATGTGGAAACTAAATAAATAATGATCTGCCCATCATGTTACTATTAGTGCTGTCAGTAGTAGTAACATTTATGTAACAATTCTTCTGCATTAATAGGAATGTATGTATAATAAAATGTGTAATAAAATCCAGCCCATCTCTCAAAGAGCTTGATCTGATGTCAGCATGGCTGTTGAGTCATTCTCTATTCAGAGAAAGACTTGTACATTGCAGGAGAAGTGTCACTACCTGGAAATATTCATGTGGACACTGCTTGGGAACCAGTTTGCTCACTAATGTGGATTTAAATTCAGGACCTTAGAATGCCATGGTTACTTAGTATTTGGAGAAGGCTGAAAGCTGCTGAAGCAATATCCCTTCAGTATATTCAAGGGCAGGGAAGAGGGTGACAGCTTCATTTTATGTTGGTCTTGTGCTGATTTATTTTGATGTCTGTATTTCCTTCTGAAACCTCTGCCTACCGTCTCTGCGTGAATTGTAAACAGCAAAACAAACATTTTTCATTTCAGGCACCTCTCCAGCAGCACAATAAGATGCCACTAACCAATTGTGCAGAACATCCAAGTGTGTTGGTTCACAGAGCAGTGACTCTGAACAGCCCTTGGACCACCAAGAGCTTCCTTTTCTATGTAGGGAAACAGCCTCAAAAAATTACCCAAAAATAATTCTGCCTTTCAGAATCACCAGTAATAATTTTCCTAGACTATCTGTTGGAGTTTCCCTGCTCAGATTTCCATTTAATTTCCCCTGTCTGGGGCATATTTCTGTGAATTCTGGCTCTACCAGAGGAAGGCTTGGGCAGGAGCAGGAGAGCTCTCCTTGCTGCTTGGGGCTGCCTCTGCTGGGTGATGCTGCAGCTGCTGGGGCAGTGACCCTCAATGGCCTTTTTGTCAGCATCCTTGCCTGTGGCACTGCCATCCCAAGGATTCTTGATGGATCTGAGGTCTCTCACTTCACCATAACCCCATGGCTCTCCAAACAGCCCTTTCCCCAGATTCCCTCTGTGGTTAGTGAGGAAATTCTGCCTAGTGTGGATGAGGGAAGGATAATGGGGATGTGTGGGTGTTTGCTGGCAGCAGCAGGGATGCTGTGTCCCTTCAGGAATACCCCAAACCTCAACATCACTGCACTGAGCAGGAGCCAGGTGGGAACATTTTGGGAAGCAGGAGAAGTAGGGCAGGAATTTCTAGGAATGTGCTTCACACACTCACTGCTGCCCTGGGTGAAACCCCATTGGCTGCCACAGCTTTTTATCTGGATTGCTATCCAAATTCCTTCTGTCTGTCCCACCAAGCACAGAGAATTCCAAGGAGTCACAGCTTCAGCCACTCTAAACAACATTTTAACGTGGTTTGTCCCCAGCATGAGTGTCGCTGTTGAGCCGCTAGCAGAGAAAAACCCAGGTTTTTAGTGAGGCAAGAAAAAAGTGCGTTTATTATTTTGATTTCCATATATATATAGAGTTTTCAGAGGTCACCCAGATTGGTCAGCCAGAAACCTCCCCCTAGGCCTGATTGGCCAGGCCTGAACTGTCCAAATCTCGAGACACTGTTTGCAAAACATCCAAACTTTATCTTTGTTTATGAAACACAGCAGAATGTTCTCACGAGAAAGACCTGTGCTAGCCACACATGAGCATCTCCCTCTCGTGAAAGCTCTTCGCTGTATTCCAGAGGCATAAATCTGGTACTGATTATATGGATTCTGTTTAAAGGAAGGAATTAAGTAGTTTTGTCTTGCGGCAGGATGCCAGGGATATTTGTACTGCAAATCCTCATTCCGTGGTTTAAAAAAGTGTTTCATTACTGAGTGAAGAACTTCTTCTACAGCCGTAGGGAATTCACTGATCGGGAAAACATTCCAAAATATCATAAAGGAAAATTAGACTTGTAGGAGATTATGCAAATGAAGCTGTTTTCTTACAGAGGGAGAGGCATCTTTAAATTTTCTTTTGTTTAGGATTTGTGTGTTTGCCTACATGCAAAAAAAGTGGGGAAATCAGAATTTTTTTGTTTTGAAATTCCAGTGCTGGTTAGTTTTCTGTACTTAATTCTCAGTTACTGTATTTGAAAACTGAAACATTAAATGAAAACTTTGCTTATGATACTTTCTAGGGTGCCTCTGAATATAAAAGTCAATGGCTTAAATTTTGTAAATATTTATTTATTACTATCCAAACGTGCATATTCACAAATATACACATTTGTATATTTTTCAATTGTTCTAATTGAAAAAATTGATATAACCATCCTTGTATATTAGAGTTGCGAAACTACAACCTCTTTCAATAACAGATATATTTATTGTAGTTTCACATTTCAGTTTCCATGGAATTTTAAGGAAGTATTTTCAGAGCAGGAGCAGAAATGATGTTTTTCAACTCTTCTGCAATAATTTTGGTGTAGCCAACAAGTAACTTTTTATTAATAGTAATTACTTTTGATGCATGCAGCAAAAGACGAACAATATCAATATTATATCTCCACTAATTACTTTTTAAAAGCATATATATGTATATTTAATTACTAGAGCCGGCTGATTTGTGGGAAGGACATTGGCTAAGGCAGCTAAGAGATGATGCTGTGCTTCTTATTCCATAAGGGGCTCTTCAGAATTATTTGAGTCAAGCCAAGTCAATGTGGAAAATTCAGCAGATGAATATGTCAATGAAAAGACACCACATTTGAAACTCACTTGCACTGATACAAATTAAAAATCGCTTCATTTAAACCTATCTATTTATTAATACTTTCTATATCTGTACATCTCTTGTCTGTGTTATACCAAATATATGTGTATATAATATAGAAATTAACTCCATTGCATATTGAGGTAGTACTATTCAGAGTGAAATTATGTCAAAGAAAAATAACCAGGCACTCCTAATTATCCATGTATTAAAATATTTCTCTTTGCTTCAGAGCAGCACATTTAAATAGATTTCAGCTTTAAGAATGTACTGCCAGCTCTTAAAGCATTCATTTGCTTTTATGAGCCTGGAATGCTCCTGTGCTATTATTCATTGAGTCATCCCAGGATCATGAACTCCAAACTTGTCAGAAATTATATCCACTGTGCACACACTCCACATGCACTAACCAGGACAGAAGATGAAATGAAAGTGCTTTATAAAGTTTGCCCAGAAAATTGAAAGTCATCATTTATACTCTGTTTCCATGTAAGTGCCTTATAAATGGTTAACCAGTTTGGAATAAATCTTTCATAAATGTTTAATTGAGGGTCGCTGGGTTGATTTTAATTATGGCTTATAAACATCTGTAGCATGGTTAATTTATAATGCAATTTGTAGATTGGTATGTAGATCTCCCTGCTTTAGGAGCAGGCACCAAAATAGAGAATGAAAATTTTTCTAACTGCTTTTTTTTGGCAAATTTGTTTCCAATTCCTGGACACTGGGGTCACTGTGCAACATTTCCACCTAAATCCTGGTGGAGCAACACCTTCATGATGTCTCACACAGGATCTTTATCCACTGCCCAGACCTTGGCAGATCAGTGAACAAAGTGCTTAAAAAGAAGATTTTTTGGAGCCCAGCTGTAGCAGTGCATTCCATTCCATTGAATTATTCATGATAGACTCTTTTTCCTGTGCCCAGGAATGTTGTTGTGAGATGTTTGGGAGCAGCAGGAGGTGTCTGTGGAGCTCCAGCAGCACACTCAGGAGATCCCACAGCTGATACACCACAGCACATCCATCAATCCATTTCCTGCACCTAAATGTGCTCAAACCCTCTGAAATGACCATAACTGGGTATTTATGCAAGGGGGATGCTGCTGAATGAGATCATGAAATCATTTGGCTAAGGTTGCTAAATTGGAATAAAAAGCCAATGGTGCTTTTCTGCGGCTCCTACCACCTCCTAATTTTACAGAGGAAAGAACTGATTAGTGAACAAAATCTAAGCAGAGAATGGCAGTGATTTTCATTTGATTTAGTGCAGAATCCAGGTGTGAACAATGCTTCTAGCAGAACTCTCTCATTCCCTGCCCCAGCACCCAGCAGATTCCCATCCAAGGGAGGGAATTTTGGCTCAGAGTTCATTCCAGGCACCAGAGTGATGCTGTTCCTGTAGGATGTGTGCAGCTCAGTTATTCAGCTAGCAACAGCTTTGCATTTATTGCATGCAAAATATCAGAAGAAGCAGTTTGTAATTGTCATTTTTGACAAATAAATAAAATACTGGCTAGGAGATCACAGTATTTCACGGTACAGGGAGCTGAGAGAATGGCAGGCTCTGATGGCACAAGTTGTTTATTTGTTAAATACAAAAACTATATGGAACATTAGAGATTTTTCAATCACAGATTTTTAAATCTGAATGCGTCTAGAAGTTCCAAAGAAAACTTCATCTCAGACCATGATCCTTTAAAGGACAGAAAATATCCCTGGCATTTGATACAGAGAAATAAATGTTTCTCTACAAACTCTTAATATATACTATTAAATATTAAGTTAGGGGTTATTATTTATGTATAATAATAAGTGGGGTTAGTATTTATGTATATTTTAATATATATAAAAATTTATTAACCAGCTAAAGTCTGAAAAATTCAGAAAATATCAGCAGAAGAAATCACATGCTTGAAATCTTTAGAGATTAATTTCTTTAGGAACATCCTAGTCTTAACTCATTTTTTTTCCCCAATGCTATTGCCACCTGTATTTCTGTGCTTTTGACAACATAACCAACTTGCCACCAGTTTTGTAATTTTAAAAGTCAATGTTTGCATGAATATTAACGCCTGGGTTTTTTTTTTTCCCTCATTTTTAAGCTATGTTGGTATTCTATGGAAGTGGGGAAACTTGTAAAATGTGCCATCTTTTATTTGCTTTAGCAAATTACCCATTTGGTTTAATTTGTAGTTGCACTGTGTCAACAGATATATTCAGTGCAAAGATCATTATCAGATCTGCTTGTTGGAGGCACAGAAAACACAATTGTGCTTGAGAGGAATCTGCAGGGATTGGTGTCTGTGGGTTACTGAGGTGGTGTGGAAGTGACTGAAATCACAAACTCTTCTCTCTTTAAAGCAGCACATTTGAATAAAAAGCTGAGCTCCCAGAACAAAAGAGTTTGCAGCTATTTAATGCATCTTTCTGGTAATGCTATAAAAATACAGAATAATTTCATTTGACATTGGTACCTGGCATTGGAATGCTCTTTCCTCTTAGGCTTTCCAGGTCTGTCGTGGAGCTGTGATTTAAGCTACAATTTTTCCGGTTTGACACATAATCCATAGATGTAAATCATTGTGGCTCATTTATAACTGTCATAGGGGGTTTGCTGGGGGTAAACAGACATAAAATAATTATAATGTAAAGATACCAAATTTAATAAGTTTGGGGAATTTTTGTTTTCTTGGGTCTTTTTTCTTTAATTGATATAAAGTTTGGGATGGGGTTTGGAAGTCACTGATCATGCCAAAAGCCAATTATTTACAACACAGCTGTGGTAGGAATTCTGTGCTCCTCAACCCTTTGTTTATATAAATATCATGTGTGACAATTTCTTGGTGATCTCATCCAATGGTGGAGTGGGTGGCATGGCAGGAAAGGACATCAGCAAACACCTCAGGGACAAAAACTGTGACTCAACTGCTGCCCTTGACTTGGCTGGTGGGGAGATTTACAGCTCACATCCTTAGAAAGCAGGATTTTATAGAAGTTACTGGGAAAACAAACAAATAAATCACAGAAACACAGGGGGGATGAACCAAAATATTGCCTATTTGATTTTAAAGTGAAGTTTTGCATGGAAGAAATCCACTCAAGCTCTCAGGGATTGCACCTTTGAAATTGTTGTTCTTCCATACACCTTGAATCAGGGCTCCACTTAGAGTTATGAAGGATCTGAGGCTGAGGAGAAACTCTGTGAATGTATTTGACAAATGGTGATTACAGACTGACTTTGAAATTTGTGCTCTATTACTGCTGATGTTTTCAACACTGGGAATGGTGAGGGCAAATGTCAACAAGGAACCTAAGGCTGTGTCTGCCCCCAAATCCTGGCTGCCTTTTCAATTCACTTTTAACAGGGAAAGGGGATGGGCTGTGGAAAAGCAGAAGTTTGGAAATTTGAAATCTCTTTCTGGCTCTTCATTCTCAGGATGATGTGGCACTGACTGATGTTTGTTTTCTTTTTGCCTAAGGAGGAATATGTGCATTCATATAAATGTACTTGAGCAAGCCTTAATGCCACTGTATTTGCACACATCTCCATGAATCTTTATGATCTCTAAATATCCAATTGCTGACAGTGATATACCATGACCTCCTCTGTGCTTAATTATTAATTTCACATTAAGGAGTTTCACAGTCAATATTTAGATGGTTTATGATGTACAGAAGCTTTTCCATGCTCATATTTTCTTTGCAGGGACATAATGTAGCCCTTTCAGTGCTAAATCAATTACACACAGAGTTAAAATAACTTGATTTGTTGCTTAAGGTCCCTTCCCAACATGATGCATCAATTCTAAGGGACTAAAAGCAGAGATATCAGGGCTGGAAAGTTGTGCAGCACAAAGATCCCTTCAGCCCTAAGCAGTCCTGAGATGGGCAAGAGAAAACTATTCTATTTATTCTGTTTATTCTAACTCTGCTTTCCACATCTGTAGGAATGGGCAGAGTTAACAGGAGTGAATCAC
Organism: Entomyzon cyanotis; assembly: GCA_024500445.1. Taxonomy (NCBI): domain Eukaryota; kingdom Metazoa; phylum Chordata; class Aves; order Passeriformes; family Meliphagidae; genus Entomyzon; species Entomyzon cyanotis. The sequence continues at coordinate 3,753,695 of JAKEPQ010000743.1, read as the reverse complement.
ATCTTTTAAGAGCCCTGAAGTTTGATATCTTCTCAGATTTCATCCAGAGTTAACCACTCCTAAAGATGCTTTATCTCACCTTTCCTAAGTTTTTATGTCAGAATGGGATGAACTGCATCCAAAATTGCCAATCCCTCTCCAATGACTATTAAAAAACTTAAAAGACTGGATATCTGAGCCTAAAATGGTTGTAACTGAGTGAAATTAATCACACTTGCTGAACTAAGTGATTTAATTAATGACTAATTCAGGGAAGAATATGAGAATCCAGACTGAATATATATATCACACACTGCAAACTGCATTCTTGTTACAAATATGGATAGTTTTGAGACCTGTGATTTATACAAGATAGTTTCTAAGGCCTGTTTTAAAATCACAGAGCACACTCTTCCAGCATCTGAATCATTTATTAAATTCAGCCATCAGTGCCTTTAAAATACAATTTAACCAAAAAGAACATTTGCGGGAGAGCTGCAAAGATTTCTATATGCAGATACTTCAATCTCAAGATGGGGAAAAAGGCTGAAAACCATTCCATCTTCTATTATTCCAGATTGCTCTTAGGGAATGAGCTGCATGGACTTGATTGAAAAGCTGACCAATCTGAAGTGCAGAATTCCTGAATAACTGATTGTGGTTATCCTTCCTCCCTGTGGACTCCTTTGCAGTGGGAAGCTGTTGAACTTGGTTCAGAAGGCATGGGGGAAGGATGAATAATTTTTAAGGAAAAGGATGTCCTTCTAAGACATGCCTTATTATCCTCAGGAAGGATTTGCTCCATGCTCGCTTTGAGACCTTAAAATCAAATATTCCACTTCTGCTTGTAGTTTTAATAGGAATTACTGCATCTGTGATGTGATTTATCCAGAAAAGTGCAATGGACTTAATGCAATTCTCGGAATGAAGAACATGGAGTAGTTGCCCAGTTTATTTACTGGGATTCAGTGGTGAAGTCCATTATGAAATGTTGCTCAGGCAGGACGAATTTAAATAACTTCAACAGGGCAGACACTACAAGACAAACCAAATAATTTATCCAGCAGTTCAGCTGCAGAAGGGGGGAAAGAAAACCCAAACTCACCTAAAAAGATCCAGTACTATGATGAAAACACTTATCCCTCAGATAAAACCTCTCAGATGTTTAATAGATCAAACGGCCGGGACTTGATGATGGAATCAATGCGAAGATGAAATAATACATCAGAATTAAGTGTGTGCTCTGGCTCCTGCTGATGGAGATAGCAGCCATGAGAGATGATTTGCCTCCTCATTAGGACATCTGATTCTTCCTTCATTAGCACTACTTGTGTATTACTGAAGCACCCTTCTCTGGGTTCATTTTGGATTGATGTCGATGCTGGGAGTCCCAGGACTCAGGGACAGCAGGGATGGGTGTTCCAATTCTCTTTCCACTTTGTAATTTGAGATTAAAGCACAACCAGTTCATATTGGTTAGCAGGCAAAGAATAAAGATGAGAGCTTCCCAGGAGCAGTAATTGATGAAGTCTGTGGTGCTGTGTTGTCATAATCTTTCATCCATATGAAAAATGGGATACCTGTGTGATTTGCTGGCAGCAAGAAGGGAAAGGATCCCATGCAGAACAAGCACAAAAAAAGAGTCACAGATCATCCTTTTGTTTTCTCTTTCATTTCACATATATTGAAGTGAGAAATTAGGGAGGTGAAAAGGGAATAAAGGGAATATAATGCTGTGTATACCTAATACAGACCTTCAAGGTCAATGCTGTATTCCACAGCCTCACCTAAGATAAATCTTTGCTTTAGTAGTGCTGGGCTGAATTAGATCAGCAGAAATTCTGGCCCACTGTCTCACAAAGCATTTCCAATCAGGGAAGATTGACCTTGCACTAAGGGATTTTTTGAAATGTAATATTACTACCTTTTAATCAGGAAGGATGCCAGGGTAACTGCCTTGGACATAGTAGAACAGTGCAAAGTGATTTCTCTGAAGAAATGACGTGTTTTTGATTAAAGCCCACTGAGACAGGGGAGTGCAATTGCTGCCTTTCTTATGTTTTTAAGAAGTCACTCAATTCCTTTACAAAAGTAGGTAATTTATGGAATGAGATCTTCCATCTGTGAGTGTGGCCCTGATCAAAAGATGATTGAAATCTGTGAAAACATTGCCATGTCATTGTTGTTCTGGAAGAAGTCCTAATGCAGAATATAAACACAGAAAGTCTAGCCTGAGCTTCTTATGAGTGTAATTTTTAGAGTTTTTAAAAAATATGCATTTAGTGTCCATACATTACATTGCCTTTTTTCTTTTATAATTTGTTGTTGGAATGAAAGGAAAAGTATTCTACTTTTTATTCTCAAAACATGACTAGATTTTAATAACTGCTAGTTTAAAACCTGCTGCTGTTCCCTCCCTACCAGTGCCCCAGGTTTCCTTTCCAGAGGACACTGCTGCTGTGACAGGGAGGTGGGACAGGATATACCTGGGCTGTTTACCAAGAGCTGGGAAGTGCTGCTTGCTCTCCAAATTCAGAGTCATTCCTGGCTTGATGGATGTGAATTATGTTACCACTGATCAGCAGTGTTTTGTTTAATAAGGGCTAAGAGGAGCGTCTGTACTTGCTTTTGTTGCCATTCCTGTAAATACTCAGAATTCTAATTCTGCTTGGCAGGCCTGGATGGAGAAAAGGTGAAAGTGGCTTTGAAATGAAAGATGGCCACTTCTCTCCCAGAAGTTCAGAATGCAAATAATTGTCAATCCTTTTTTACTAACCTAAGTGAAGTCTCTGAAACTTCTATTTTCTTTTCTACATTTATCTTTATTAAGAATGCCACCCTGCTTAGAGGCTGGGAGAAACTGGATGTTAACTTCTTTTTTGGGGGAGAAAGTGAAATTATTAATCTAATTTTGTCTGGTTTATTTTCTGTCATGAAGTTTAGGGGAAGCTTTCTGCCACATTCAAGAGGTAATTTCTCATGGGTATTTCTGGATATGAAATTTACATCAGGCTTTATTTATTTGTATTACTTTATAAATTGCTGTCTAGTAGCACTTCGCATTGCTCTGGCCAGAACTTTACCACCCAGATAAACAGGCAAGAGGGAAGAATGGGAAACTATTAAGGAAAAGGGAAAGGAAAGCTGAAAGAAAACATTTGGATTGTAAAATAGAGATAAGCGCAGAATCTATATTTTTAGTAAGCTCCCTGCTTGCCCTTGACTATAAAGTTTGCATCTGCATTTAAACAGCTTGTATGCACCTGAAATCAAATTTGAATGATTGCAGGCAATTCCAGTTTTACATGGGAACCAGGAAAACAGCACGGTGCATGGTGTGAGCTGTAAGCATCTCTGACAAAATATTTCAGCTGCCAGGCAGCTCAGATCAAAGGCTCAGGGGCTGAGGGAGGCACTTGGGGCAGGAGGTGTTGAATTTTGGGCTTTTCACCTCTGATAGTTTTATAAAAGCAGAGGGAAGACTTTGGCACCTTCCTCCTCCCCTGGGCAGTGGTGGTCTGGAGTTCAGCTGGCATTGACCAAACTCCTCTTGGGATCTGAGCTGCCCTCCTGCACTTTGGCCAAATGCACTTGCTGTGGTTGTAAGTCACAGAGGGAGTCTGGAAATGTCTCCATCTGAGCTGCTCACCAAAGGAGCCAATATGCTTATGCACATTTTTGAAAATGGCCCTGCCTTGTTTTTACGGGGTTGATTTTAATGATGCTTAAATGTCTCATCTAGTCTCTATTTGCTGTGATTTTTCTGATTGATTTCTGGTGGCAGTCAAACTCCAGAGAGAATGTGGGTCCTTCTGTGTTTTCTGAGTCTGCCTGGGGCTGAATCTTGCTCTTTGTATGTCGAATAGATATTCTTTCACACATAAATCACTGCTCTGGCGTGTTCGCCTGCTGCGAGATGTTCAATGCATATCATCATTTACATTAAACCATTTACTTCAAGAGAATGTGTTATATTGCTTTATGAATTATGGGAGCTGACATATAAGATTATGTTATGAATTGGCACTTAGAATATTAGAACAGTGGGACATTTTATAGCTTATGGTCATGATCCAAGGAGTAATTCATGCCTTTTCTTAATAAACTTTGCTGGTCAAAAGGGAAGCAGACATGAGAGTGTGACGTTTTTACTTAGGAAGAATCCTGGTTGAGAAAAAATCTTTGGTGATTTGCTTAAACCTGCAGCCTTTTCATAGCTGGAGGAAAGATATTATTTTTTTTCAGCTGCATCTCCATTGTCCTAAGTCCATTTTTACTAAACTTGCAATTCCCAGTCCATCTGGAGAGGCTGTAAAGGAACAAGGATGATGAATTCCTCCTGCCTGAGCAAGGCAGGGTTGTTTGCTGAAGGGTAGCAGTGATGATGAGTAGAACTGGAGGAATTGTTGAGGGGAAGGCAGAGCTGCAGTAGGTCTGTTTTTGTGACACCCTTTGAAGGATATCATCTTCTCCATTTAGGGGATGAGCTTTTGGACAATTCCAGATAGGAAACTAGACTTCATTGATTTTACTCCTCATGCAAATAACTATTTCATGCTATCTGTAGTCCATAAGACAAAAGTCTTCATGCAATTTTTTATTTTATTTATTTATTTATTTATTTGCATGTGTGTGAAGATGCACAGGGTCTAAAATGTAGGTTATCTCGTTTGGGGATCATGAGTTTTGTACAACACAAAATCTGTGAAGGGGATCTTAGTGTGCTGAAATTACATTCATCACAATTTCTTGTATTTGCACAAAACAGAGCTTAAATTTCAGTATGAATATGCTACCACCAAATGTCATAACCTGTGTGTACTGACAATATAACACAATTTTGGAATCCTCGGTGGGGCTAATAATTGTCCATATTTTCACCACGCAATTTTGCCCTAAAGAAGAAAACATCCACAGCACTGTAGACAAAATACAACACACCAAAGCGAGATCCACATCACAGAACTCCAACCAATGCAAATTCCCTCACTGACATTTCATATATCAGTGTCTGGCCAGGAGCAGTGAATCCCTGAAAGCTCCTCACGTTGCTCTCACAGTGTGACAGTGGCTGCAGCGTGGCTGGGGACAGCACTGAGCATATAAGTCATGTTCCAAACATCCCAGGAGTGAATAACTCATTCTGCCAAAACAACTGTGCTGCTCAGGGGATAAAAAGGTTAAGTACCAGTATTGCTAAAGGTTGACCTGCCCATACATCTTCCCTGTTCTGTCATAACATTCAGCTGGGAATGTCCCATTATTTCTTACTCAATTTATATGCTTCTGACTGCATTAGTTCTCTATAGATAGTAACAACTCCTGACAGTTCTTCATCTCTACTTAATATTGCTGAAGTTTCTTCTGTGTACCAGGAGAAGTTTGTTTGTTGTTCATCCCACAGCTGACAGTTCACCAGTTCATCTCTCCAGCCCTGCTGATTGCACTCTGTTGGCATTCCCAGGGTACTGCTCAGTCAAGCCAACTCATCCAGAGTTTAAAAAGAACTTCCCAGATATCCAAATAGAGAGCATGAAGAAGTCCTACAGGGTAGAAAATTATTGCCCTGTACAAATATAAGATATGCTAAAAGTCTGAACTCATTAATTCTTACTGAATGTCTTCTTTATTGAGCAAGGCTTTCTAGTTTTTAATAACACACATAATTGCAATTCAACTGCCCTTGATTGGAACCATAATAGACCTATCTTATATTTGTTTTGCTCCCCTGGGGCTTTTTGTCTTAAAGTGCAAAATGACAACCAAACCTAATTAGTTATGGTGAGAACATAGTCAGGAGAGCTTCCTCCTTTGCTCCAGTTTCTGAAAGTTGGGCTCTAGAGATGCAGGTAACCTTCTTGCTTTCTTCTCTCTTCATCCCCTTTTTCACTCTTTGTTCTCCTTCTTGGGTTAAAAATAACTGTACTTTTGGAAAATACACCATTGTGCACCTGATTGTTATGGACGAACAGAGATAGAGCTGAACTTGTGGAGAAAGCGGAAAAACAACTCTTCAGTGCAGTCATGTTAATTAAGAGATTAGGCCATTCCCTTTCTGAAACACATGTAGAAAATATTTAATGTACTGAACATACAGTGGAGAACCTCAGAAAGAGTGAAAACCAGCTGAGAAAACTCCACTGAGAAGTTTTTGAGCTTTGTAGCTCTCAGAATGTGAAAACTTTCCAGTCCTTAAACTGGTTAATGTTTTATTGTTGGTCTTCAAATTCAGAGTCTTCTCTTAAGGCTGAGGGTTTGAGACATTTGTTCACATTTCATCAGAGATAAGCCTCACTTCCACTCCTTCCCAGTCCTTCCTTTAACCCACAGCTGCATATAGTAAATAAATAAAAGTTTAGTGGTAATGTTCTCTTGGCATCTTGACAGAACAAAAAGAAAGAAAAGAAAAGAGCAGAGATAGAAAGGTGATTGGTTTATTAACAAAATGCCAAAGAGCTTTTTCCCCAGGAATCCATCTGTTCCAATCACTCCAAAAGCATGCATGAATTATATTTTACTTCTTGGTGCCTAAGGGGAGATTTTCCCAATATTTTTCAAATAATCAACACATTGAGAGCTGCAGCCTCAGGAGCAATGAGGAACTCTGAGAGGTGCAAGTGAAGTTCTGACTGATTCTGGGAATTCTGAGTGATTCTGCCCAGAAAGTGTGACAAATAAACCCTGAATATTGAGACTCACCAAGACACAACTGCCCCTTCCCAGGGTGAGTTGCCTCTCTGAGTGTCTGTGTGTCATCTGCACAACAAAGAAGTTGCTGATTTTGCAGACATCTCTTCCCCAGCTTGATAAGTTCATATATATTGTTTAACATGATAATGTAGCAAGCTGTTGTTTTGTGGTTGGAAAGCCAGCTGTGCTTGATTGATACCAGGAATGGAAGTATTTGTAAAATGACACCAAAATAGATGCAGGCAGTTTATGGGCATGGGAAAATGAACCTTTTATGGAGAATAAAACTTCATGATGGAGGAGAAATAGAGAAGAAGTGTGCATCTTGAGTGAAGCTCTTTTGGACTGGAGGCATGCTGTAGAGCTTTCCAAAACATACATTTGTGTCACTGTATTTTTAAAAAGAAGATCTCTGTATAAACATTGTCTTTTTGTGGTGGTCCAATCCCAGTTAGTCATTAGTGTTCTCTCTGTGAACATCTCAATTAGGATAGGGAATTTCTTCCCTGGAAATGTAGCTATTGGAGCTCTCCAGAAGGTTCCAGGTGTATTTTTAGCTGCTGGATTAAAACACTTGTGATTTTTGAGGCATCAGCCCCAAACATGCAAGCACATGGGGATGAAGTTTTCTGTATTGATTCCCAAACAAAAACCAGACACAGCCTGTATCAATACATAATGACATCCAAAGACAACGCCAGATTTTATGTGCATTTTTACACGTAATGAGAACTTGTGAGGATAGAATGACTTTAAAATTAAATTTAAATGCCGCTTTGAGGGTAGCCAGAAACCAATATCTCAAAACTTTTGAGAGAAGAAGCACAGAAAAAAAAAAAAAGGTGTATCAAATTCTCTCCAGCTTTCCTGGCATCTCTATGCAAAATGAATGTAAAATTCTGCTCATCTGAGTTGCTGGAATTCTTATCTGTATGCACCAAAGGAATGATTGCAGGGAACAAGATAATGTCTAGTGAGTTGAAAGGTTAAAGAACTGCAGCTGGCAAATCAGAATCAGATTCAGCCATTGTGTTAAGCCAGCTCTGTGGCAGAGTAACGAGAGATTAGGGGATTTACATCAGATCTAAAAATTTACATGTGCCTTCCCCTGTCTCATCAGCAGAGATATTTCAGTAGAACTATCTAGGACAACTGCATAAATAGGATTTTTACCTGACTATATATTGTAATAAGTTTCCAAATCTCTGCTGAGCATCAACTCATCTAATAGATTAATAATGATAGCAGCTGTATATTCATTCAAAATGTTGTCTACTGTACTTGAGTGTGGCCTCTTATTAAATTGAATTTTTCAGGAGAGCATTGTGTACTGAAACCTATTTAATTTCACTTGGACTTGGGCACTCTTGAAGATCCCTTGAAGATTTGCCTTAGTCCTTATTTATCTTACTGAAGTCTTGTGATCAGGAGAACCTTGTGAAACATGTTATCTAACACTGACATAAAAGATCTTCTCAAAAATGTAATAAATTTTTACAAACAGCACATTGGGCTGCACTTGTGGACAGAGGGTGAATCCTCATTCTTCAAAAAAGAAAGCAATTCTTTTCCCTCTTGCCTTCTGAAATGGTCTCACACAAAGTGGGTGAAAATATCAGGGCTGGGATCACCGTGTAACACTGGCAAACATGGCATGGTATCCAGTGGTAAGCTGCTTTTTGAGCTGCCTGACCTTTAATCACTGCTGAATAAACCCAACATGCTGTCAGATCTCTGCTGTTTTTCTCAAGGGGGTAACTCTGCCTGAAGTAGCAATGAAGCAAAACCTTTGAGAGCTTATGTTCAAGGTCACTACAAGAAGGGGGAACACTTTGTACTCTGGGAAGTACAACAAAAGGGAAAAAGAAGAAGATATGTAGCTAAACAAGGCAGTTGAGTTTGTTTAACAGTGAGCAGGCAGTTGTTAGATCAGCCTGTAAATGAGACTGGGTTTGTGTTTATTTTTAACGCAGTATTTCATTTTTATTTGATTTTTTTGAATCCAAGACCTTCAGAAAGAAAATAAACTCAGTGTCCATGGATGATATATATTTCTGTTATTCAGGCATTTCCAATCTAATGGCTTAGGCCTTGTCTGTATCAGAAGGTTTTCATCTCTTGTCGTTATTTTGCCACAGAAATCTATGTGAACACTGAAAACTGATCATATGATCTTACAGATCTATTAAGAAATGAAAATGCTGTATTTAAAATGCGTTGGACATGATAATTTAAAACAAGACTTGCCCAGTCTGTGGGGAAAAGAAAGGTTTAGTTCCCACAGAGGAATTAATCTCTATAAAAGAATTATGACTCTGTTTGACACTCTGATTCACACGTGAGATAATGTGGTGTCAGTGCAAAGTTAATTCAGTGGAAATTGTGTCAATCATGGAATCTGATAATTATTTCAGTTGGGATTTTTAGGCCAAAGAATGGATTCCTTCCTAGATGCCTTATTTGTACAAAGTTTGCTAATATCCTATATTATTCCATTACTTAACTTTGATTAGCCATTGAAATTAATTTCTTGATTTGATCATGACTTTTTTGTTATTTGGTAGACTCTCATTCTGTCTTCAGCTCCATATTACCAGAAATATCTAATTTTGCTGTGACAATATATTATTTAGTTAGATTGCTTTTCAAATTAACGCTTACATTTACAATTATAAATGGACTGATGAAGAAATAATTTTGGTCTGGGGGTGAGGATGTCACAGGTGTGTCATTAGACACTTTCTGTGTTTCTCAAAGTGCTATACAGAGCAGATAAATGCTATGACAGAATTTTCCAGGCTGTGTCAGCCTCTGGGGGAGAGGAAAACCTTGATCCAGGGCTGCAGGATGTATTCCACTGCTAAATCCAGGGCTGGCAGCAGCTCAGTCCTCTCTCTATTAACTGTGATAAAGAAGCAGAGTGAGGTTTTTCCTCTGCACAGCATTTAGGGATCTGTGCAGCATTTTCCTCATTGCACTGTGCAGCAGAGCTGTGTGCTGAGGGAATTTCCTGTTAGGGAAACCTTCAGCACTGGAAGGACAGTGGGGCAGTAGAGACTCATACATACAATAATCTCATCAATTTGTACAAATTGAGACTAGAGCAATATAGGCTTTAATAATTACAAAATTTCTCACTGACAGAAATGACATCCAGTAAATTTTGAACTACAACATTTTGCAAATAGAGACCTTCCTGTTATATCAGCATTGTTTTCTTATTGTTGCCATCTGTGGACTTTCTGAATGCAGAATTTAAAGTGAAAAAGATACACCTGTAGCTCGTTTAGTGACATGCAATTAATATGAATGGCTTCAAAGCCTAGAGATAGAGGGAATTTATGTTAGAACCCCATGTGTGCTGCAAGGCAGAAACAGAAATCTTGTGTTGGCTGAGTGACAAGACAATCTCAACACAAGAACAGCCTGAATATCAGGTGGAACCACTCAGAGGTCTGGAGATATTCACAGATTGAACCCACCTGGCTTTCCCAGGTGCAGGCAGCCCAGTTTTTGCTTAGTGCCTTCTGAGTGTGTCCCTTTAGGATGGTTTTATCTCAGTCCCTGCTGTGTGCCCTTTTGGGGTGGGTTTTTTTCTCAGTTCCTGCCCTGTCTGCCCTTTTGGGATGGTTGTTCGCAGTCCCTGCTGTGTGTGTTTCCCTCTGGGATGGTTGTTCGCAGTCCCTGCTGTGTGTGTTTCCATTTGGGGTTGTTTTTCTGTCCCTGCTGGGTGTATTTTGGTTTGGGATGGTTGTTCTGTCCCTGCTGTGTGTGTTTCCCTTTGGGATGGTTTTTCTCAGTCCCTGCTGGGTGTGTGTCCCCCTGGGATGGCTGTTCAGTCCCTGCTGTGTGTGTTTCCCTCTGGGCTGGTTTCTCAGTCCCTGCTGTGTGTGTTTCCCTCTGGGATGGTTGTTCAGTCCCTGCTGTGTGTGTTCCCTCTGGGATGGTTGTTCTCAGTCCCTGCTGGGTGTGTTTCCCTCTGGGATGGTTGTTCCAGTCCCTGCTGGGTGTGCTTCCCTTTTTTTTCTCTGTGTTGTCCCCCTGGGATGGTTGTTCAGTCCCTGCTGGGTGTGTGTCCCTCTGGGATGGTTGTTCAGTCCCTGCTGGGTGTGTGTCCCTCTGGGATGGTTGTTCAGTCCCTGCTGTGCGTGTCCCTCTGGGATGGTTGTCTCAGTCCCTGCCCTTTGCTCTCCCCAGGCACCACGGTGATGCGCATGGCAGCGTTCGACGCCGACGACGCTGGCACGGACAACGCCCTCCTGCGCTACAACATCCTCAAGCAAACCCCCACCAAACCCTCCCCAAACATGTTCTACATCGACCCAGAAAAGGGAGATATTGTCACCGTGGTGTCCCCTGCACTGCTGGACCGGGAGGTAAGGGAGAACTTTCCTCTCATGTCTCACATTTTGATGGTTGTGCCTCGAATCTTCTCCTGGGTGTGAGAAGAGGTGATGAGTGTTGTCCTGTGGGGATTCCAGTGCTCAGTTTTGAGGAATCTTTCAAGAGTTTTATTTCTTACTTGGACCCAAGAAGTTCTAAGATCTGATCAATGTTTATGAATTTAGTTGTTCATTATTTCTGCACAGGACATTTGGTGCTGTGTGGTGAGAGAAAAGATCTCAGGATTAAGTGGAGTTCAACTTAGAGTTACTAACTGACACCCAAAGCCAACTGTGCATATAGATTGCTCTGAGATTATTAGTTTAGTGTCCTAAATCCTTTCCTAGAATATTCTTATTATGGGTGGACTTAATAGACTAATTAATTTAGTACCCTACAGCCAAAGACAGAAAATACAAAAAGGGAAGGGAAGGAACAGGTCATCTGCAGGTGCCTTTAAGGTGAATTATCATAGTGCCAAAATTTATGTTTATAACAGGTCATTGACATTATGAGAGCATAAATTTATAGCAAAGAAATTTTTGGTATGATCATTTAATGTTCAGAAGATAATAAAGTAGAGCCAACCTGTTAATCCAAAGGTTTGGTTGTAGAATATATAAGATCTTGGCACCAATACAATGATGACCTTTAACAGTTACTCCATAAATCACCATTTCCTTTGATGAAGTAGCCCTGGCTGCTATTAAATTCCTGGAAACAACAAATTTTTCTTGTAAGATGTTTCAGGCATGTGCTGAGCCACTGAACTTGTTTTCTAAGTTAGTTTTATTCAGGCCTGTCCACTGTTCTCAATATTCAGCACATTATTTTTCGTTTTAACCAGACGAAAATGCTGCCACACCACTTCCCTTTCTGGGTGGACAGGTTTTTCTACAGGCAGCATTTCATGGGTAAATCAAGCAGGGATTCCAGACACACAGTGCAGTAAAACTAAAGGTAAAACTAAGGTCTGGGCCTGCAGGTCTGTGTTTTTAAGTTTAGAGAGATTCTAATTTTTTCATATTTGTGTGGCTGCCCACAGAATGGTGCCCAGGTTAAGGTTTACACAATCGCTCCATTCTTCCCCCTCAAGTTTCTCTTCCAAATTCATTGTTCCAGCTCAAAAGCTTTTTACTGTTTTCTAAGGACAGTTTTAGGTATTTTTATCCCTAATAGATAACCATTCCCCAGATTAAACCAATTTACTCAAAATTAGAAAATCGATGGAAGGGAATGAATGTGGCTGCTTCTCCCTGGGCCTTCCAAAGGTCACTGGTGATTCATGAACTAATGATGCTGTCTCCATGCAAGAAGCCTGGCCTCAGTCAAATGGGTGCTGTGGCTGAATATATATCCTGATATTCAGTATATCCTGAAAGGAGCAGCTGAATTCCTCAGGATTTTTAATAACAGTCAATTCACTTTGAAGGTGGCATGACAAGCTGTGATCTTGTTGAAACTGCAGAGTAATTTTTGTTGTTGTTGTTGTTCCAAATGCTGAGTGTTTTACCAGCCAAAATGTAGGGCTGTGTACAATTCTATCTGCAGTTAAAATCCAGTCTGACATTGTTTTGTCAGGGGGAAAGGCTTGGGAAAAAGGATATTTTCCATTTCCTCACCAGATGCTCTGTGCTGTCTGTCATCTCTGTGGGTTCAGCCTCTTCTCCCCCTTCCTGCTCATATCTCTTATGTAGAAACTGAGATCAGACCTCCTTTTTCAGCTCCATGGTCAAAGATGTAGAACTTCTATTTTTAACCATAATAGCAGCTTTTCTAGACAAGCAGCCTAATGATTTTATTCTGGAAAAAAAAAAAACCTCTGGGTACCAACTTAATCTTGATGTTATATAAATAACTCTTATGTATTTCTGTGTAGCTCATGAAATTGAATTATTGTGAAAAATTGTCTGTCTGAGGTGGAGAGAGACGGGAGTAAAACCTGGAGGAGGAAATGTCTGAGTAGTTTAGGAGGAAGAAATGTCTGACTGGATTCCTCCTTAGGGAATAAGGTGTCTACACATCACCACACTTGAATAAGTGCTTTATTATTGGAAAGGTTTATTCTGGAAAGGTGCTGGGCTGGAGGGAGCACCATGTGCCATTCCTCTGCAGGATTAATGCTTTATTATTAATGCTTTATTATTGGCAACCTGTGTAAATCCTAAATTTTTGGGCTCCTTGTCACAATCTTGCCTGAAATGTGGTGTAGAAATATGGGAGAAAGAAGTGTTCTTTCCTCTGAAAGCATTGCTAGGAGGTGTGAAACACCAGAGGACACAAACTGTAGCTCTGGGGACAAAATCCTCATGAAGGAGATTTTTGTGAACAGGAGAGAGGAATGGTTTTATCTCAGCAGTTCTTAACCTGCTTTTCTTGGCATCCCAGTGGAAATGTTTTTATAGCAGACATCTGTGGGGAACACCAAGTCTTTCCATCGTGTTTTCCTTTGCTTGGAAAAGAGAGAGGATGGTGAGCAGCTCAGCTGCTCCTGTTGGAGGGCTGGGATTGGAGTCAGCAGAGTTTGCAGGTGGAGCTCATGGAGTCTTTGCTCAGGGGGTGAGAGGAGATGAGATTGTGCTGGAGAATTCCACAGCCCAGACACTGCAAAAACTCATCCTGGTGAATCTGATTGTGCAGGATTTCCAGTTCAAACCAGCAGCTTCTCCTAGGTTTTACTTGAACCTTTCATTGGGTCGACAGCCTGTGATGTTAGGTGTGCTTTTTAAAACTGCAATAGCCATAGACACCAATTAAGAAGCTGAATTAAAGTAAAAATTTCTCCAGGATGGACATGGAGAAAAGTATTTTTCATTATTAATGTTTATATGCACCAGAGGTTTGTATAAACTCTTTTAAAGCATGTCAAAACACTGATTAAAATTACTCCTATTTTCCATCTCTGTAAGATTTACCACTGCTTGGTTCTCAATGCTTTTGGGAAAATCTCCATTGCATTTAAGACAAATTAGCAGAATATAAGTTGTTTGAGAGGTGGTTTTGGTCTTCTTTTTTTTTTTTTTCATTTTAAGTATGATTTATTTCATGTTTGTGCATCAGAGGGAACAGGAGACTGGAGGTTTTGCCCAGTGGGAGACACTGAGCTGTGGAGATGGAAAACATCTGGCAGGTTTTGCACATCCTGGATAATCCATATTGGTTTTCCATGCTTCAGCATTTCCAGAAAAGGAGCTGCAGCATAGCCTAGAAATTCTTGTTCCAGAGTAAAGAATTAAAATATTGACACTAAAGTTAAATGAAGTTTGGGCATCTAGAGAGCTCAGTTTTAAAATGTAAATATCTAGGTTGGAGAATCTTAGGATGCATTAGTAAATATCTATGTTAATAGTTATCTATGTTAATAATTTTAAAATAGATAATTTTAGTAAATATCTATGTTAATAATTTCATGAAATTTCAATTTCATGAAATGAAAATTTCATTTTCATGAAAATGAAAAAAAAAAACCCAACAAACCCTTTCTTTCCTCTTAATGCTTTAGAAATAAAATTAATTTCTAATTAGACACTTCTAAAATAAATTTTAAAGGAGAAAGAATTAACTCATTTCTGGTCAACTCCAGCTGTGCATCTACTTTTCTTTTAGCTATGCAGGATCAGCTCAAAATAAAAAGAATTTTTTTAGAAGTCCTACAATTCTTCAAAATTTCTTTTTCTGTGACTCTCATTTCTGAATTCTGTTGCTAAATGGGGAGTTCAGAGATGGGAATGCCTGTCAGGAATTGCCTGGGTGTTGGGTGTGGCACAGAGAGGTGATGGAGCTGCTTTGGAGTTATTTCCATAATGGAGGATCACCTTTAAATAAAGTCCTTTTCTCCAGTCTGCACAGCAAGGATGTGCAGGAATCCCAAATTCCATCCAGCAGGCTGCTGTGGGAATATTTCCTTCCTCCAAGGAAACAGCACAGTGCAGGATTTCTATTTCCATACCAGCAGATTTTTATTTATAATTTTTTTTAGATTCAAAATTGTTTCCAAAAGGGCATGATCCCGGGGGTTTAAAGCAAAACTCAGGTAATTTCTCAAAGAACATCCATTTTCATTTTCAGAAGGCAGGTAAGGACACATTTTTAAAGATTAATGTGGGTTGTTGTTTTTTTTTTTTTCCTTGTGGGAGTTAGGCATCCTTGAATGTGTCAGTAATAAAGATTGAAGAGTGTTAGGGGGCAAATTATACCTCCAGGTATCCATTGGAGAATACATTTTGATTCATAAATTCCGAGGAGAAGGATGCCCTCCATCAAAGTATATGGTCTAAATGACACGAAATAGAGCACAGCAGGGAAAGAGAGTGAAAAAGCAAGAAAAAACAGGGGGAGGGAAAGAAGTTGGAGAGAAACCTTGAGGAAATATCCTAAATTTCAGGGATGGAGACTCCAGCTCAAAGTGACACTTCCCTGCAGTGAGAGAAAAATAATGCTCCTCATGTGCATAGGTGAAGAAAACACTTGTAGAATCAACTCTGAAATTTCCTTTCTGGGTCAGGAATTGAGATTTCTGCTTGCCCCCAGTGCTGTTTTGCCAGGGTTACAGACCCCTCTGCTCTACAGGAAAGTAACTGTGATTTGGATAAATTTTATGACTGAAATGCTAGAAGAAAGCTGTCACCACAGTTGCTTCAGTGAAATATTTACTCTTCACTCTAGTTTGAGAAGTAACCTGCTCTTGCTTTTGATAGGAACTGCTGTGCTTAATTTGAGTTAAAGTTAACAAATGGTTCGAGATCTCTGCTGCATGCTGCTCTGTGCTCTGTCACGAGTGGTTTTAAATATATAAAGAAAACCAGTTCAGGTGTTTTGTGATCGTGAGAGAGCCTGGGCTGGGCTCAGGTGAATGAAAGGTGTGTTCTGTGGCTGGGAGAGAGCCTGGGCTGAATGAAAGGTGTGTTCTGTGGTTGGGAGAGAGCCTGGGCTGAATGAAAGGTGTGTTCTGTGGTTGGGAGAGAGCCTGGGCTGAATGAAAGGTGTGTTCTGCAGTGGGGCTGACCCTGCTGTGCTTCCCCAAGCTCAGGAAGCAGCTGCTGTGTTCTGTAATCATTTGAAGCAATCTTGATGCATCAATCTGCCATGGTTTGAATCAGAAATTCTTTTTCCTCTTGGGAAAACAGAGTGGAAAGCCTTTTGCCATGAGCTGTGGGTAACCTGGAGTTTCACCAGCTCATTGGACAGATGTTTTTGGGAACAGCTCACAAAACAAAGATATTTTGGGGTCTGGAGCATCTCCCTGATGAGGAGAGGCTGATGGGGTTGGGGCTGGTGGGGCTGGAGAAGGGAAGGCTGAGAGGGAATCCCATCAACCCTACAAAAGCTTCCAAGGTGGATGCCAAGAGAAGGCTGCAGGCTCTTTGTGGTGCTGCCCAGCTCAGGACAAGGAGCATTGGCCATAAACTAAACCACACCAAGTTCCACCTCAACGTGAGGAAGAACTTCCCATGGAGGGAGCAGAGCCCTGGAACAGCTGCCCAGGGAGGGCATGGAATCTCCTCTGGAGACATCCCAGCCCTGCTTGGACACATCTCTTGCTGAATGGAACATTCCTGCCTTGGCAGGGGTTGGACTGAATGATTCCCACAGTTCCCTTCCAACAGCAATGCATCACTCTGCGATGGTCAGCAGAACCTCCCTCCTCACCAAAGACTGAAACCACAACAAAAAGCAGTGTCCAACACCCTGCCAGTGCCACTCCTGGCTGGCAGGGGTGGCTGGCTGGACACTGAGTGGCAATTTCCCAAGTCCCCAGATCCACATTCAGCACTGCTGGCATGGAGCAGCAGCAGCAATGTTCTGTACAGCAGGAATCAGCTCTGCCTGGGGAGTGAATCACAGTGCTTGGGTTAAAAGGGCTTCACTTCTCTGGAAGGGTAGCAGCAGAAAATAGGAAAATCTTGTCCACTTCTGCACATGGACACCACCTTTTTTATTCAGGTATTCCCTTTTGGAGATAGGTGTCTTAAGCAGTCAATATACTTATTACCTACTCGATCTAAATGCAAATGCTGAACCAACAGTGCACTCTCATTTTTAATGAAAAGATATTAATCTTTTCAGCAAATGCCTTCCACATTTGATCTTCATATTAACCTCTAAAATATTCATATTTACAGCAATTGTGGGAAAACATATACCTTGGAGCATATCAGCTCTGAGTTGGAATAATTGTATCATTTTGTCTTGTCTTCCCTGACAGAATTCCCACTTGCACACCTTTAACTTGTTTTGCAATATGGTAAACTCCAGAGCTGAACCTCAGTTCCTTTGGTTTAAGGGGTTTTAGTGACAGATAGAGCAATATCTCATCTTTTCTTTCTGTTTAAAATACAAGATAAACAAGGTAGTCGCAATTTTCCCCTGGTTAATGCATTTCTAATACTCTGGTTTTTGATGCTTGTAAACATAAGGAGCAGAGGGTCCTGAGTGAGAGGAAACTCATGGATCTTCAGTCTCTTTTGCAGAGAATATTTCATAGATTTTTGCATCTTAAATATAAGAAAAGTAGAGAAACAGGGAGGAGAAATCTTCCAATTATAATGCTACTTGTGGACAAATGGACAGAGACATGGAAAGTGCTTCCTAGTGGGATGTAAAATCATATTTAGAGCTGATTTTATGATGAACTTTTCAGCATTTGTGCTCAAATGCCTTCAGTGAGAAAAGAATTTTAGTTTACCAGTAATTCTTAGTTTGATTCCCATTGTGTTTTTGATGAGAAAGCTCATTAACCTGTTCTTGAATGTTGAAAGAAGCTGTGCAAAAGAGAAATAAAAGTGAAAGAACTCTTTAAACGTCTTCTGCAAGGACATTGCCTTCCTCTGTGCAGATGAATCACAAGAAATGCCAAGATGTCTCACAAAGGAATAATTTGCTTTTGGCTTTGTCTGTGTTTCCCTCTGACAACTAGGGAAGAAGGAGCATTCCTGGTTCTTCATTAGGGTCTTGGATTTATTTCTTGTTTAGACTTCTGGCTCTTCATTCCCCTGGTGTGTTATGCACCACAGGGAGAAAACCAGGTGATTCTGAGCTATTGATGGCTCCAACCATTGTTTTAACTATCACACTTTGCTTCCAGGAAAATCTCCTTATTTTCCTCAATAGGATTTTTCAAGCCAGCAGTTCTCTGTAACCTCACGGAGAAATATTGATATTCCCCTTCTGATGTTTTGGGTTAGGAGTTTGGGTATCACTAGCTCCTGTGGCAGATAGTTTGCTGCTCCTCTAAAAATGTCACTCATCTAAACATCCTGACTTTCCCTGACACTGATGTATTGCAGAGAGATTTAAAAAATATCATCTTCAAGGCACTTAGAAGAGAGTGACACAAAACATGATATCAGCTGCCCACGTATTTTGAATAGAGGCTGATAATGGAAATGTTGTCTTTTTTGGCGAGAGTTTCTTTATTTAAAAGAAATGAAAGGAATATTAGCTTTATGGAGGTTGAGATGTGACAATCCCACAGTGACAAGTGGCTGTCTAAGACGGGGAAAGAAGTGGTGCACTTAGAATAAAAAAAGCCTCAAGTTGCAGATTTTGCAGAAGAGCTGGTTAATTGCTAACTGGTGACACATATTCTGCTAGAACACAGAGCACAATGATCTTCAAAGTTCACCTGTGATGGGAGATGGTAAAACTTAGAAATTCCAGACTGGGGACATATCACACATTTTGTAGGTGTTTGGGGCAGTGGTTTCAGTTCAGGGACAGAGGTGGGAAGAGGCAAAAGGTGAGAAAAATCTGAGATTCTCACTGCCAATGTTTTTCAGCCCTTGCTTAGGGCCAAGGAATATGACTCCAAAAGGCTGAAGTAGGTCACTTATTGATTATTGATTAATCCCAATTTTTCATGAAATATTCCCATTTCCAAACAGCTTTCGCTGTGTGGATAAGGTAAACTTCCTGCTATAGAAGCAGCATGGATGTAGCACAGTTAATGCTTGGAAGCAAAACTTTTGAGTGTTTTATCCTCAAAGTTTGAGTTTGGTTTTTTTTTTTGTTTTTTTTTTTTTTTTATGTCAAGTATCAATAATTTCAGAATGCTCAGTGCTGAAGAGAGCAGAAAGGAAAGCATCTGGGAATGGTCAGTTTGCAGCCAGCACAACTCAAGTAGCGTTAATACTGAAAATAAATGGAATTACTTCAAAGCCACTATAGGAATAATTGCTCAGTTATAATGGAGTTGCAACTTGGTTTGGATCTCAACCAGAGTTGCTCCAGAGGTGCTTCACCTGATTTTTTAAATTTATTTTTTAATTTAACATAAAAAAGATCTTTTCAAACACCTATGTGGTTGTTTTTAGTTCTGCTAGAATAATTCCGATTTCCCAGTGTGTTATTGTGGGATAATTCCTCTAACATCAATGGGATGATACTTTTGAGTACCCAAACATCATCTGAGAACAGATGTGTCTTTCTCATTTTATTTTCACTTTCCTTTATCTTTCCTGTTTTCTTATGACTTTCTATTTTTAGAGTGCATGTAGCAAAAATTGTTTAAAATATGCTGCTTTGTAGGAGATTGTATCTTAATGTCATCAACTGGAAAATTCTTTCCCTCCAAATTCTGCTCAGTTTTAAGTATCTTTTGTGCTGGAGTATTTAATTATAATATTAATTAAATGTGTATGTGTGTTCAACTTCTAATTTTTCAGTCTATTTTTTTCTTATAGAGTTTTATCAGACAAGGTTTTCTATTTTCAAGGTTGAAATAAACCCCTCTTGGTCTACATGGATGACATTAGTTTTTAGCTCTCTGTTTATATACTCAGTGCATCAATTAAAAGGCAATTTGAGAAGGCAGAATGTGAATAAATATAATGAGTCACGTTAATCAAATTCTCCTCTGCTTCTCTTTTGGACTGGAGAATCCACTGGTGCTCCACTTGTAATACATTCACGGAACTTTCTGCCTAATTGTTTTTAATTTTTGTATATTAAGCAAATTTCAAAACTTGAAGTCTTAATTAAAATACAGCTGGAACATCCTAGAGAGACAGTGGCTGCCTTTGAGTGCATTTTCACTTGTAAATGTTGTCCATTACATCCACATTATGTGCATTTAAACACTTCAGAAGCTCCAAATCCAAAGCAGAAATGAAGACATTCAATTATGTGGTGGATTAGTGTAGACAGAAAGTTCCCTTTAGCACAGAGGGCCTGGCCTGGTTTCTTTTTCTATACATTATTTCCTTGTTTGATATAGATGTGAGAGTTCCCAGATGATTGATTTCCCCTTGCTGGGATCACTTTGTGCTCCTAACTCAGTTTTGCTGATTACTTTTTACAGTTTGCTTGTGACATCTTTAATTTGATCTGTCTCGTGCTATAGCTTTCTTTTTTTTTTTCCTTTCTTTCTTTTTCTTTTTTTTTTTTTTTTTTTTTTTTTTGTGTAAAAGCAAACTCTATTTCCTTGAGAGGAAATCCATAAAGCATCATTCTCCCTGCAGAACAAGTATGAACTGACTCCTTGGAGACCAGGGATAAATCACTTTTAAGGGAAGATATTGCTCACTCAGAAAAGTGATTTGTAAACACTTTAAGTTGGTGCCATATTATCCCCCCATCCCCAAACAGATCCCTGCATCTCAAATTCTGAAATATGAATTCTCCCTTGTAGGCTGATGGCACAGGGAGCAGTATTTATGAATGGTGTCTTTCCTTTGGCAAAAAACACGTGATATCTTCAGAATATTTTGCCTGACGTTGTTTATTTAATGATTTTAACGATCCTGGACCACAACCTGCCCTAGATGAGATGATTTCAGTGTAAGAATTTAACATCTTTGCCATCTGAATTGTTCTTTATGGTATTTCCATTGGGATGTTGCCCTTTTAATAAACATTAAAAGTAGCTTTAGGTGAGGCAACACTCCCTCTGCAGTGAGATGTGCTGTGGTGCCATGGCAAGGAGACTTCAGACTTTGAAATGGGAATAATTCCATCAACAACCAGGGAAAAATTCCAGCTTTAGGGAACTGCAATGGAGAAGAGGCCCAGAATCCAACCTTTGCTTCCACAGCAAAGAGAAATAGCAAATTTTATACCAAATGTATTTCAACTTAATAAACATCTGCCTTGTGTATTTAAAACTGCCATTTCAGGATTGTGATTATATCCTCTGAAAATAAGTCCTCCTCAAAAGAGGATTGAAGTGACAGGCTGAAGAAAATGAAACATGATGTTGCTCGTTCTCCTTTCGTCCTAGAGCTAAAATTTAAATTAATTTTCTCCTTCTTGTCAGAAAGTATTTTAATTGGAAATTACTTTTGATTGCAGTTTTCAGAGAGGCAAGGGATCCTTCCCATTGTGTTGTTCAGTGTCTTCATAATATTTTACTAAATTAATCTTTGCAGATATTTTAAACGGCTGATAGCTGTGCTGGTAATTCTAAAGAAGGTGAAAAAACCCGAGATAAATGTAAAGATTTTCACTTTTTTTTTTGTTTCTGAGCACCTTTTCGTCCAGCTATGGTGTGTTTGTTGCCATAGTTACCTGCTTGTTGGGAGAAATGAATATTTGATAGTAGCAGTAACTAGACTGTAAAAATTAGATATGCTGCTTCGGTTCAATTTAGGTTTATCACACATTTTTTTTTCACAGCAGAATTTTCATTATAAATGTTGAAAGAGAGTTGTGGAGTCACATTCCTATGGGAGCTCCAAGTCTCTGTGGCCCTGTAGGTTCATTCACACTCATCCCACAGCCCTCTGACGAACTAAAGGATCCTAATTAAATTTCCTTCCGATATACTTTGATTTTCAGTTTTCACACCTCTTATAATGGGAGCTTCTTCTATTAATATCTCAATCTAAAATGTCACAGAGGACAGCAGTAGCCATGGCCACCACAGGTGGTGACTGTGCTGAAACAGTGACCCTGCAAGGCACCAAATAACAGAGCTTTGGCCAAATCTCTCACTTCTGAATAATTTCTAGTTTGCCAGAATTCTCTCTGACACCTGATTGAACCCACACCAGACAGTGACGATCCAGACAGCTTTAAATGCAGCTTCAGATGGCAACCCAGGCACCAATAAGGGCAATTTGCACCTTAGAGAGGAAAAGGATCTTCAGGATAATGAAAAAGAATATGTGGTTTAATTAGAGAAATTCCAGGGATGAAGCAATTGCTACTCTGACAATCACCTTGCTGCCTGCACTGAAATCTTGGGCAGAAAGGGTGACTTAAGGGAAAAGGATGCTCTGAGTCATGTTTTCATGCAGAGCTGCCTCAGACAGCAGAAGTGACAGGAATGCTGTTGGCTGCATTATCTCCCCTTGCTCTCATTTCTGTTGTCTTAGAAATGTCTGAATTGTCTCTGCGTGCTTTCTTTAACGCAGCCTTGATAAAACACATAACTCACGGGGGAGACAAACTGAAGGGAGATCAGTTTTCCCAGAGGATTTCTGCCTTTCCAGTGAACCATGAGATAGATGGGAAGTGCTGAAATGAGACTGAGTTGTTCAGGAGAATTTTTCAAAAATGTACTTCTAATATCTTGAAGTCCAGAGATCTCCACTAATGTGATTAAATGCTTGAGAAAAGGAGGGAAAGGCTGTGCTGCTGGTAATAATGGTCTGATTTAGGCTTTCCTGAGGTACCTGAGAGTTGTCGCCATTGATTTTCACATTGGCTGCTCTAACAGGCTCAAGGCAGACGCCCAGGGGAATTGGAGGTAGCAGGGCTTTTTGCTGGACTCTTGACTTCCCACCACAGCCTAATTACAACATTAAGGCATCGTGTTGCTGCCCTAAAAGAGAGCTAATCACCAGGTTCTGCAGCCTGCCACCTGCCAGACTCGAGGGCAGCACTTTGGGAGAGCTGTAGGTAAAAGCTTTGCTTTTAGCAGTGTGCCTGGAGAATGTGTTCTGAGAGGTTTCCAGGAGAAAACAGTGGGGTTCACTTAGGAAAGCCCAGCTTTAAAGCAGATTGTTTTGTTCATGTCTGGGTTGTTTTTTGGTTTTTTTTTTATGAGAAGTAAAAAGGTCTAAGTTTGATCAGAAAGGTTTAGAAGTTGTTGTGAGTTTGGGTTTGGCTGGGATGGAGCAATGGGACTGAGCAGAGGATGGGAATTATTCCAACAATAATTCCAGGAGTGATTCCAGCAGTGATTCCAGGAGCATCAGTGTATCCACTTGTTATTTGTCCCCTGAAGTTCATCTACCATATTTAGTTTCTCAGCCTCCACATGAGGCCATCAGGATTTGATGGCATGATCTGACATGTCAGTGTTATTCTGGGGAGGCCAAGGGGAGTTTGATTGGATCTCAGTGACTCGGTGAGTTACTCCTGCTTGAAGAGATGGGTTTAAATTAAACTGAGGATGTTAGTTTCCAATAGATAAAGCAAGATAAGGTTTTTCTTTTTTCATCCCAGAAATGATAGAGAGCAGGATGTAATTTTTGTTTTATGAAGATGGAAGGCCGAAAACTGACACAGATTTTGGAATATAAATTAAGAATTTAGATGACAGTTTGAGGAAATGGATAAGCAGAAGATGCTGTGTGCTTTAGTTTGAGCAAAACCTGTCTTTTCCAATCCTATCCAGGGAAGATAAATTATGTAGTATAATTCAGACTATTACTGATAAGTGTAATGGATCAAACAGAATATTCTAAGTTTCAATAAACAAGAGCGAGAAAGGTAACTTCCTGAACACTTTTCTATTTTCTGTGCAGCCCATCTCAGAAAATACTAGACAGTATCTCTAAAACAAATCATACAATGCACTGCAGAAAACATACAGGAATATTTGATATAATTTTAAGCATATTTTTCACTCGGTTATAAATATTGAAGAACACTGGAATAGTGTTATAGCATTTTGCATATAAATATATTTCCTATTTGTACATGGGCATGCCATAACCACTCAAAGATGCAACAGCTGATTTAAGACTTGTAGGAAAAAAGGAATCTGCTGCAAATACAAGGTTAAGGCTCAGAAATGAATAGCTGCTCTTGTTAGAATGCTACGAGAAAGTTATGAGCAGAAAAGAAAATGAGTAGTGAATAAGAATTGTTGGAGAGTTGGTGAAGGGATTCAGAGGATGTAATTGAGGTTTTTGAACAAGATTTGCACTTGGACACTCAATGAGCAAAGGGTGTTTGGCTCTCAGGTGAGTTCCACAGTCCATCATAAATGCCACTGATGTCTGACGAGCCAGACTGTGCTTAAAAACCTTCCCTGGTATGCAAAGTTTTGCTCTCCTTGCAGACATCAGGGGTGAGTGAGTGCACTCATCAACTACTGCAAAAAAAGCAGCATGGAAAGAGCTGGAACTAAAAAGGATAAATTCGGGTTTGCATGGTCATTTCCTCATTGCAGTACTTCTGTGTGGCTTTCAGCTACTGTGCAAAGATCTGGAGAGGTGCAATTATGTGTATTCAGAATCTCAATCACTTGCATTCCATTGGAAACAACTCTAGAAACTTCTGCATTTTGGCTTTTAGCTCTGTGTATGGCAGAAAATCTCAAGGAAGTAAAGAATTTATTTCTGTGATACGTGGATTATGTTATTGGATAGCAACCTCTGTCAGGGCAGAAAAGAATAACAACATCCTGACCAGTTTAAAGACAAAGAGACAGAACCAGGAACAGAACCCATGGCTTTGGTGTTTGTCTCGAAAAAAATTTATGGATGCTTCTGATACTGTTGGCATCCATTAAGAGAATATCCAGCTGCTGCTCCTATTCCATGTTTTTGTTGTTGAATTCTCTTATCAAGGCTCTAGGCTAATACAGAACCATCCATTTCTGCTTTTCCAAAATCCTGGAGGAAGCTAGCTGCACACAGATTTTGGTCGTGGCTGACCAGGGAAAGCACCACTAAGATTGATCTTTGTTCAGTCCTTCCCTGCAGTTGGGAAAAGCTCCAATGGCCTCTCCACACATCCACCTTTTCCTG
Source organism: Entomyzon cyanotis (assembly GCA_024500445.1). Classification (NCBI taxonomy): domain Eukaryota; kingdom Metazoa; phylum Chordata; class Aves; order Passeriformes; family Meliphagidae; genus Entomyzon; species Entomyzon cyanotis. Next base: position 3,728,724 of record JAKEPQ010000743.1, on the reverse strand, counting down.
GGTAATCCATCTCTGGAAGCAAACCTTGCAGTGTACAATTGCCTCCCTGGGAGGAGCAGAGCCTCCTGAGCTGCTGGAACTCTGATTTACTCCTCTGCTAATCCTTGGGTGTTTGACAGCAGAGCATTGGGTAGCCAGAATGGCAGGAATTTATGTCTCGAGGTAATAACTGGATGAATGATGACAGAATAAAAAAGATTTGTTTGGAACTATGTCTCTTAAAGCTGTTTTCTCACCTGGTTGTGTTTGTTTTCCTTTTTGTTCTACAGTTCTTGCCTGATAAATAATACCTTTTCAGTGGCTCTCACTTTCTGATAAATTTCTCTTTTTTTCAAGAAGCAACATATATTTAACTAAATAATATATATTTTTTAAAGTTTTCAACATCAGAAAGGTTAAAGAAAAAAGGAATATAAAGAAACACTGAGGAGTTACAAAAGTATTACTGAAATAATAAAACATACCTCAACTTTCCACTCTGGAATACATTGGAGTAAAATTAGGTAAAACGGAAAAGAGGAGCAGGGATAGGGAAATTTTTAAAAGACCACGAAGCACAAAATAAATACTCTGTTAAGTTAGAATTTTGGCTAGTTCACTGGTGTGAATTGTATTTATGAATAACGGAATGCGACTGATGAAAGGAAAATATCCAGGGTCCTTTTCTAGCAAAGATTAAACAATGGAATTCCTGTCTAAAAGAATGTTCATAGGTATATGCTGGAGGAAAAAAGACCCAACAACTTCCATGTGTGTGCTTGAATAAACAAAACAAAACCATTTATGAACGTTGTACCAATCAGAACAAATAATTTTCAGGGTTCAAAATTTTTTATTTCCTTCATTTAGAGGCATTTCGAGGCTGGGTTGGGTGGGGCTTGGAGCAACCTGGGATAGCAGAAAGTGGGATGGGATGAATTTTAAGGTTCCTTCCAACCCAAAAAAAATCTGTGTTTTTAAAACCCCCATTAAAATGAGTCCTTGCAGTAAAAATCGATGAGCAGAGCGCAGCTTCCCCAGAGGTGTGAGGTGAATCTGTGGCTGTAATGGAAAAGGAAAGAGGCAAAAAGCACCCTGATGATTTCTGAGAGGAGCAGCTCCTTTCTGAATATCCAGATGTTCATATAATGAGGTGCTATTTAAAGTTAGCACAAACTTCCCTCTCTCTGGATAACATCAGCCTGTGGAAGTCTTTTAAAAGATAGAAATGGAGAGCTTGAGAAGAAATGCAAATCAGCGGATATAGCGCGGCAGAAGAATAGAAACAAGAAAGGGTTTGAAATGTGGTTTTAGCCACATTGTTTTAGAGTTTATGAGTCATCTGAGCTTCTTCTCTGCTGTGGAAAATTGCTTCAGAAATTGCTCCAGGCATTTAGCTCAAAACTCGTGTTTCCAGATTTGTTCCTAGACTTACAGCGCTTGTTCACATCTGCTCGCCTGAAATGGACGCTCAACAAATACTCTGGGTTTAGTTCCAGACTTTGAACTTAATCAAGGTGCAACGTTTTTCTGAAATATAAGCACAAATTTTAATGTAAATATTTATGAGATGTGGATTAAGGAATTTTTCCTGCACCTCCTTTTGTGACCATCAAACCAGCTCCCAGTGGGGTGAAAAAAGTGATGGTGATACAACTGAAAAGTAAAAACCTGCTAAAGCCACTGCCTAGAATCAGGATTTTTATTATTTTTATTATAATATTTTATTTGTGTTGAATGTACTGAGTTTATTTATTCACATGGAATATTCCTTTGGTTTTTGTTGTTGTAAGCATGGGTTGGTGGTTTGGTCACCCCTGGAGATGTCCAAACCTGCCAGGAAGCCAAAAGCACCTTTCTCCAGCAGCTGCACAAATCTCTGGCCCACATAAAGCCCTTGATAGTGGTTGTTTTTCCAGCAAAGATAAAAATTTTCCCAATCAAAGTGAAAATTGATGAATATATTGAATTTTTACCTGACCTGGGTGACACCACGCCACAATAGAATGCAGAGCATTAGAGACTGGAGGCAACATTTCCAATCCAGACAGGCAAAATTGGACATTTTTGTCCATTTTTAATCACTTCAATGGACAGGGTCAGGGATCCACCAGCACTGACTTTGCCTAGAGGTGGGGCTGCTCAACACCTCTGAAATTAGCCTGTTTTCCACATGGTTGGTGCAAGGAGGATGTGAGGATCTCATTTAGACACCTGGAATGTCAGATGCAATCACGTCGGTTAATCTCAGCGCAAAGGAAATGGCAACGGAATGATCACATCAATATTCCACGTGCCAGTGGAGGGGAAGTCATACTTTTAAAATATAATTTATATGAAAATGTTCCTCCGAGCCCTGTATTGCAAATACAAAGGATGTGAAGGATATGAAACGAGCTAATAGAAGGAGGAAGACAGCAATACCCTTTATTACATCCCCTTTAATCACAGGGAGATCTATTTCCAGCTAATCAGCTGTTGATATGCAGAATGATGGTTTCTCCTGAGTTCAGATAGGTGTTTCATCTGGAGCTGCACCTCCCTCTAGCCTGGAGTTCACTCAACCTGCTCCTTTTACCTGGGCTAGCAGACAAGGAAATAATAGAGAAGATCTGAAAAATGTTTACATGGAAAAAACCATACTGAACACAGATCACAGCCTTAATACAGATTTAGTGAATAAAACGTGTTTATTTTACCACCAGCTGAAGGCTTTTAAATCTTTCCTTTGTCAAGGAAATGGAAGTTTGTTATGGAGAGAATAATATTAAATCAAATGGGTCAAGGTCCTGGCAGAACAGAACTTTTCTGTCACTATTTCTTTATATACAATTTCCTTGTAAACAACACATACGAAGGCCAAGACTGCATTGTGTTTCAGTCTTAAACACACAGCTAAGAAGCTCTCAGCCACATCCCTCACAGGATCCCAGCTCTCCAGAGCTGTCTGTGAGCCCCTCGTGCATTAATGAGCAATTCTGTGTCCTCAGCTATTGTGGAGAATTGCTCGAGTGGATGGAGATGTTCTCAGAGGGAAGGCAGTGGTGTCATTTTCTTTGGAATGCATACAAAAGGACTGTTATGCACAGGGAAATTCTTATTTCGGGCTGCAGACGTGGACTCTGAATCTTAGGGGTTATTTTTTCCCTGGACTCAGGGTTAATATTTCTCCCTGAACTGAGTCCTTGTGGATGAGTGATCTTAAATTAAAACACTGTGTGCACAGTAGTAGTGATCCCTATGATTTGACTTCCTATTTTCTGTAATTATACAGCTGAGGTGTTTTTATTTATGCTATACATGTGTTCTGCTCATTGTCCTTGCTGCCCAGGTTCAAAAAGTCGTGTCTTTTACAGAAGGAATGGTTTTGATTGTTGTAAATGAGGTTTTGAATGTTGAAAACACTGGAAATCAGGTGTTTCCATGCCGTAGTTACATAACAGCATTCCCTCAAATTTACCAAATCTCTAGGATTAAGTTAATATGTAAAACACCTCAGAGTGGCTTAAGGTAAAGCATCTTTCAGGACAGCTAACCCTGAAGCCAATTACACTCAAAGTTTTGCCAAATTTCAAGTTTTGAGCTTGTTTATACACCCCTGACCTAGGGAAAAACCACAAAATCCTTGTCATGTGTAAAATTTTGCCCCATTTGTACAAGAGAATTGAAATAAGACAGAAGTAAATATCCCACCCTGTGGAAACTGCTGTGTTTCTAATAGCATTCTGTTAATTAGGGTGTCAGAAATGCTCATTTCCTGGACTGGAATGTGGGAAAACAGTTCCCATTTCATTAAAATACTCAGCTACTATTTTAAATCCCTTCCTTTGGCCATATGAGAGTTTGTGTTGTATTTATAGTATTTTTTTAAAGATTAAAAAAAGAGGCAAGTTGAGGAGAAATACTTTACAAGCTTGTAAATTCTCATGAGGCTTTTCACATAAACCTTCTCCTTCTTAGAAAATATTAGATGGGTGTGATTGTTGAAGGGATTTTATTTATCTGCAGGAAAAAGGGAATTCTTTGTCTGTCCCAGTTACTTCTTCACCTTCCAAAAACTTTCCTGCCTGGCCTGATTTTAAGTGGGCCAAGTGATTTCTTGTCAGCTTCGGTCTGCACAACAAACAAAACACAGACAAAATCATTTGTAGAAGTCATTCTGAGTATGGGAAATTCAGTTAAAGGATGAAGCATCATTAATTTTTATCAGGCCATATAAATGGAAGGAAATACAAGTCTAAATAATAGAAAGGTCAAAATCATGGGTATCTCTAGTTATTAGCAGAGCTTTATGGGGCATTCAGAATTGACATTCCCTACTGACTCCTAAATCTAATTTTATAATTGACAAATAAATATAATTACTTGCCTTACAGCCACGATTGTTTTTCCCCCTGTAGATCTAAGCACTATAGACATGGAAAATTATATTCCATCCTCAGAACTTTGAAATGTTATAACTGAAAGAGATACCTAGGTCTCTGAACCTTCATTCCTCTTGGACCTTTGATGAAGTAAAGGAGCTTTTGGGAGAGCTCACCTCACACTCTCTGGTAGATGTCTTTGGTTTTACAGGGCTAAGAAAATAGATTTTAAAAAAATATTGGTGTGGAGCTGATTTTAGTGAAAGATTACAGATCCATTCCAGGAAGGATCTGTGTGACATTTTCAGCACAGGAATGTTCTGATGGTTTTTCTGAGTGACCAACCCTGACTATCAGCAGCAGTGTGCTCAGGGGCTGTAAAAGGAGTGTCCTGCATCGAAATTTGGTACTGAGGTGGTGGTGAAGCTCAGTGGGGCTGCACAGTGATGCCTGAGCACACCCAGGGCTCTTGCCAACCTGCTCCATCTAGGGGATGCTTCACACAATTCCTGTTTGCACATGCACTTTTAAGCCTTTGGAGTCTTTTAACAGCATTTAAATCGGATTTGCAGTAATGTAATGAAATAAAAACGTAGCCTATGAGCAGCAAAAAGCTGCTTTACTCACTCAACAGCATGATCATAGGGCTTGTTTTGCTTCCTGGTGCTTGTTTTACTTACTGGCATTTAGGAAATGTGTAAGACCAGCTTATTGGAGGGTCTGACTTTCCAATGCTACTTCAACAGGACCTCAGTTTAAACTGCTCAGTAAAATATTTATAAAATGTGTGTTTGGCCCATGTAGGGGTTTTACAGAGCATCTTTTACAGACCATCTTCTGCCTGTTGTAAAATTAATCCAGTTTTATAAAATCCCTAATACAAGAATGAAATGTGAAACGTTTCACAGTGTAGGAAAATCAAGACAGATTTTGTGCTGAACATAGAGTTATCCCAGTTTTTTACCCTCTGGTGCAGCAGTCTAGAAATAGTATTAATGTATTTGAAACAACTTGCATGACCTAAAACCACAAATTCTGGCCATAAGGTGCTGCTTGTCCTCCCTTCATGCCCATTCTCTGTGCTGCCCCAGCAATAAATTATTTCAAATCAAAGTCATTAGCAAGAAGCACACATTTCCTCACATTAGGCACCGTTAATTTGGTTTAAACTGATTCCTGTGTCTAAATCTGAACATTTGACTTTTATCTGGGAATGTTATTTCTTATGCATCGATACTGATTTTAATTTATGAACGTTGTAAAATTAATTTAATTGAGCTCATGTTGTGCATATTCCTTTTATTAGTAATATTTGTGTCTTCAGCTGTATATTTTAAAGGTATTTAGTTGCAACAAAGGCAAAATTTTATGCAAAATTAGAATAACTGTGACATCATTAATTACAATCACACTGTAAAATTTGGTCTGTGAAGTAGCTCATCCCTAAGTGTGAGCTGAACAAAAAGCACAGATTCTCTTTGCTACTGGATTGAAAACACCAAGAATTGAGGTTAACAATGAGGAGAGTAACACCAGAAATGAGTCTGGGCTGCTGTTCTGGAGCTGCAATGTGAGAAATAACATATTTGCAGGTTTTGCCCATGAATAGGGATGGAAAGAGGGGAGGAAAACCAAAACCAACACTAAACAGGGACCCCACAGAAGCACAAATGCTGGATTGTTGAGGATGGTAATGCTAAAAAACGCTGTGTTTGGATCCAGTTTCTGGAAGGAGATCTCAGTTAAATTCCCAATCAGCTGATTTTTCCCCCAAAAGCCCTGCAATGCCTCCTCTGGTGCCAAGCTGGGCTCCCAGCAGTGCCTGTCCCGTGCTGCCCTGCTGGGTCTGTGCATTCTCAGGGTCACTTTGTCCCCAGGGGTGACCCAGCTGACAGGGCTGTGTGACACTGGAGCTGAACCTGCACAGGTTAACAATGCTGTGACTGAGAGAGGAGCCCTGACATTCTGGGTACCGTGAGCAGGACAGGGACTCTCAGCAACTTCAGAATATATTCTGAACAGCCCCTGCTGCTCAGGCCCTCTCTGGGGATTCACCCAGCTTTGCAGATGTCCCTCTGCTCCAGCCTGACCCCCTCGGTGCCCTGGAGCTGGAATTGCCCTCCTGGAGTCACATTTTCCCTGCCCTCAGCCTCCCAAGGCTCTGAACTCTGCAGCCTTTCTGTGTTTGACTGAGTGAGCTCCTTGCAGCCCTGGCATTTCCCTTTAACCTTCCCTGGGATTCGCTCGTGGCTCTGCTCTGCCTGCAATGCTCTCTGTTGGACACCGAAAATACAACTTGGATTGTCTTGCAATGGAAACAGCAAATTACTCTTATTACTCATTTCTAGTCCTCTGCTGCAGCAATCCATTAGGAGAGAAATAACCACTAAAAGTAACAGCAAAGGACAAAAAGAGCAGCCAGGCTGAAATCACAGCTGCCTTGCAACAGTGGTGGAAGCTGCCAAATTATTCTGCTGTTTGTGGTCTCCTCGTTTAGGATTTCCCAGGTGTGAGGATCTCTTCCAATGTGCCTGAGAGCAAAAATAATTCTCATTGCACTAGTTTCATACATGGGGGAGATGGAGGATGAAGCATGGAAATATTGAATGTCTAGGCTAAAGTCAGCTAGGAGATATGAACTGATAAAATTTACTTCAATCACTATTAAAATACAAGTAAAATAGGTAAAACTAAGCATGACTGTGCTTACACAGTTTTCTAAATTAAACTCTGTGAGTGTTCATGTTCTGTTCTTAAATGCCCTACAGATGTTCATATTAATGTGATTATTATGGAAAGAAATGAATGACTTTTTGTATCATTTTATACTTTTGCAGTTCAGCTTTGTACCTAGGCAATCCACTAAGTCAAATGCAATGAGGAACTCAGTACTTTGGAGTATATTTACCATTTTTCTGACAGTAAAAGTTGCACCTGCACAAGTGAGACCACCATTCTGAAAGTCAGTTTTCATAATTGGATTATTTGCCTTGAAAACTCCCCAGAGAAAGCTTTTTGGGCAATTTTAGACAGCTTCTGGTTTTACTTGGTTAGAAATCCCACACAGATAATCCCTTGGGCAGCAGAAATCAACAGTTGTGGTTGCTTTAGATGTGGGTCAGGAGGGGTAATAAATATTAAACCTAATCTTCTTTATCACTGATGCAATCTTAGGGTAAGTTGTCTGCTTAAATGGATGAGAGCATTGCTGTAAAACCCAGGTAATAAGTTTCAGCGTGTGTGGCATTTGATTCCAGGCACAGCTACATATTTTATAGACTTTATTTAGAAATCAAAAGTGGAAAGCCTGAGTACATGTCTGTATGACTCAAATATTTATTTGTCATCCCAGCTCCGGCTTAGTCGAAGCATTTGGAGTTTCTCTCTCTGATCCCATGAGATGTCCCATAAAAGGCTTTGCCTGTGGGTATCAATATCTATATGCAACACAGCTGTTAGGCTCGGCAGCGTGATGGATTCAGCTTTTATGAACATAATTAAATGGAATTTTTAAATGCAGTAAAAAGAGACATAAGACAGCACATCAAACGGAATGGAGTCCGTCTGTGTTCTCCCTTCCCGGAGCCTTGCACACTTCAGCCCTTTGGAAAACAAGAGGAGCTCAGGAGATGCTGCACATTCCTCTCAGCCTGCTGGAGCTCTGCTGCTCTGCTCTGCTCTGCACAAACCAAACCTGAACTGCATATTTATCAGAGCCCCTTCAGCAGCTCCGAGAGGCTAACACTTCCCTCCTCGCACCGAATGTGCTGTCATAATCGGTTTGTGTTAGGTGTTAGCAACATCTTGTGGCTGAGTGACCTGTAACTAATAAGAAGCAATGCTCCAGCGAGATGGAGGTCCTTGTCTTCCAAGAGCTGAACAAATGGGTTCCATCTGGCAGCAGAGTGACTTAATGTGTGATTTATGTTGGACTCTGGTGGGTTATCGGGTGGGAGAGTTGAAGAACCTCATCAGAATGCAGGGGTTCCTGCGACAGCTTTTGGATTTTGTTTGGAAGCTTTGAACGGAGAAGTTTAATTAGGGGGGAAAAAAAAAGAATTTTTAGATTTGAGATTTTAGGAAAAGTTTCGTTAGCCTGGGAACGGGCACACCTTTCCTGTCCTTTTTGGTTTTCAGTTATTATCTGAATCAGTACAAAGATGAAGTGGAGAATGTTAAAAAATGAAAAGTGACAGTGACATGGTCAAGATGTCCACCTGGAGAACTTTCTCTGTGTATTCTCTATAAGAACTTGAACCTCAGTCTGTTTTTAACAGACCATATTGCTGACATTTTTTCATGATACATATTTCATTGAAACTGGAGCTTTCCAATTAAAAATGATGATCCTCAAAGATCCATATTTTCTGATTAAAAGTTCTTTTAATACTCATAGAGTCATTAAGTTGACCAAGACCTCCAAGGTCAAAGAGTTGAGCCACTAACCCAGGACTGCCAAGGCCACCACTAACCCATGTCCTCAAGTGCCACATCCACACCTTTTTTTAATATTTTCAGGGATGGTGAATGCTTCCAGAACATTTCCCTGGGCAGCCTGTTCCAATGCTTGACCACCCTTTCAGTGAAGAAACTCTTCCTAATATCCAAAATAAACCTTCCCTGGCATGACTTGAGGCCATTTCTAACTGATTACAAGGAGAACAAAGATTGTGTCTTTCACTGCAGCTCCTGCTAGTTTCCTACAGTGAAAGTGGAAAACATTTATTGAAATGAATAAACACAATCAGTTGCATCAGATTTATTTCAGCAGAATTCAGAATTCACTGATGGCTTCTCAGCTAATCAGCTGTAACACCCTTTGCTTTCCACCCCAATGCTGATTATTTTCTCTTTTCTCATCCTTAGCTCCTTGTTCCAGTACTTTCAAGGTTCTTCACAGCAAGCCTTGGGACAGGAGGTGTTTGTGCAATATTTGCTCATTCCTGGGTGGGAATGAGCCCAAACCAGCCTGGTTTGTCACCACAGCAGGCTGGCAGCCAAAGGCATGGTGATTGTCCTGTTCCTTGCACAAGTGACAGGAGGGTTTTCCCTCCTCTGGGGAGAGCTGCAAGGTGTGGAAATTTGGGAGCAGAGCTCTCAGGAGTGCAGCACGGGAGGAAGACAGAGAGTTGAGCCTTAGGAAGCACCAGGACACACAAAAAGAGCAGGGAGCAGATCTCCAGCCAAGCCTGAGTGATTCTGGAGGAAAAGGGAATTCCTGGGAGGTCTGGATGAGTTTGTTACAGATTTAGAAGGCAGTGAAAGTTGCTGGAGGGAGAGGAGAATTGTTCCCTGCTAAGAGTGCACAGCACTCAGGGAGTGAATGGTTTTGTTTGGGTTTTTTTTTTCCCCACAGCTTTTTATAAATCCATTTCACCCACTAAAGCCAGATTTTCACCTTAGGAAAATGCAAAGGCTCCAAGTACCCACACAACACACCCTCCAAGCCCTGCTCCAGCCACTGCAGTTTGTGTTCTGATGTGATACAGTGCAGAGATTGATGACTTTTTGTCTCTGCCTCAAAGCCTGGCTGCCCTGGGAGTCTCACACCCCTGAGTATTGGTGGTGTGCAAACCATGTCCATCCCCTGCCCAAATTCACTGTGATGGGTTCAGTTTGCTTTCCAGACAGGTCTCCTGATTTTGTTAGGTGATTTTCCCCTTTAGTGTCCAGTAGAACTCTCTGAAATGGCACACATATCCTTCCTTTTTTTTTTTTTATTTTTTTCTTTTTCATTTCCCACCAATAAAGTCTTGGCATTTTAATCCTATCCTTAAAAGAGAGTGAAGGAACTAGGACTAAGATTTTCAAAGAAACACTGAAATAGCCTTATTTTCTTATCCTCTTCCCATCCCTGACCCATAAAAAGTCGAATGCTGTATTTGTTCATTCTTTCCTGCTCACCATCTGCCTCCCTTTTCTCTTTTGTATAAAACTTGTACATTAAAAGCCTGGTTTTAGAACAGTCTGGTGAAAATATATCATCCTCCTGACCTGTACTCTCCCTGTTATCATGTCTACAACTGAGAGAGTTCTTTCTATGTCCTCCTATGTCTTTACTGAGAAATGGGTGTCTTAACCCTTTTTGGTGGTGTGGGGGAATAGCTTTGATTACATAAAAGATCCATGCAGTTTCTTTTGATTGTGCTCCTATAACATTTCAGGCAACAACAAAAAAAGCCAGTCTGGCGCTTCCGCGATGAGGCTTTTATATAAAAATTTGTAAATTAAATGAGAGCAATGTGAGATTTAAACCATCTCAGTCCTGTGTGCTGTTCATTGTTGTTCTACTCAGGAAGTTTTGCAGACACCCTGGGATGTCCAGGCTGCTCCATCCCAGCCAGATGTGCAGGGTTCAACTGTGGGTTCTGGACAGCTCCAAACCAGCAGCAGAGCTTCACTGTCCAATTTATTAATCCACCTGAGCCATGGCAGACAAATTCCAGAGGCACTTTCTCCTAAGTGATGATTTCCAAGTCAAATCTTGTTGTCCAGTGTAAATCTCCATCAGTGATGGAGGTTTAAACTGGATGGGTAGGCAGATCTAACTGTGATTTTATGGGCTATTGTTGCCTGTCCTACCTGGACCTTGTCACAGGTGATTCTTTCCACATTTGTAATTTTTATTACAATTAAGAATCTCAGTCTCAGATCAGGACCCCAGTGTATCACATACCTGTATGAATTTGAGATAAAATCATTCCTTTAGGGAATTATGAGACACATATAGGAAAAACAAGGCTGATGGGAAACACAGGTAGAGGTGAAACCATGGACTTTCTCAGCAATATTTGTAGCATTCTGGAAATCCAAGCTGTAGGGGAAGCTGAAGAGGATGTGGAAAGAGAATGCTGAAACACCTTCCCTGATAGACTGAGTGTTACCTCCTGTGCCTGGGGCAGCAGAGCAGGCAGAGCTTGCTGTTTATGCTAAATGAGAGTTAATAAATTGGGTTAGAATGGGCATTACACACCCTGATACAGAACTTTCTGCTTGTTTCCCACCTAGAGTTACCTTGTATTCCCTAATTTCCCAGTTTAGCTCTAACAATTGCATTTAGCCTTGTGCCAAACAGGGAATTCTGGTCTGTCCTTTGGGATACCAAGACTCTCTTTTCAGACTCAGAAGGTGCTCTGTGAGCCTTTTTCAGGGTTTCTTCAGAGGAATACAACTGTGTTATCCTGGAGCCATTTTATCATGTGTGTCACCCTGCAGAAATTGCTGTTTTCCTACCTTTTTTTCTTCTTTGAAACTCACACCTTCCTCTCTGTGTGGTGTAGCCACCACCCCTTGCCAGGAGGTTGTTCCTCCTGTCCCAAGGATGACCCCAAAGCTTTCAAGTTGCTCCAGGAGAGCTGCTGTAACTAACAGGACTACTTTTTGCAAACCAAGAAAAATAGCCTGGTGTAATTCTCCTTCCCTGGAGGCCTGTTGTTATAATAGATTTCCACTCACCCACCTGCCTTCTGTGCATAGCAGGGGATGTGCTTTGTATGATTTGAGGTGATAATTAGAAATGATGGTGGGTGGCCACGGGAGGGACTGCAGAGCCAAAGCAATTAATGTGTCTCCGCAGAGTGACACATCACCTCCTCATCAGAGAGTTTAATACTACAATTCCTTGGAATTAAACCTGGGAGATCCTCATCAAAGACCTTAGGAGGAAAACTGTAGATTGTATAAATCACTGATGGCAAATGGTGGCGTCAAAAGTGCATCTTCCAAAACAGCATTAATACACCGAGAGAATAGAAATTATTTTTAGAGGATGCTCAGGATTTTTGTTTGTTTGTTTAAATTTTCTTTGTTTTGTTTTACAGTTTCTGCCACACAATGTACTTCAGGAAGAGGTCATTGTTATTACTACACACACATTTGAAGGGATCCAATTTAAGCCGAGGCTGCAGTTTGGGGAATGTGCAGCTTTTGATTTGGCGATGGAGCTATTCCTTAATACCCCATGGAGAAAATTCCTTCACCGTGTAATTTGCAAAGCCTCCTGAGATGTAATGCTGGCAGACTAAAGCATGCAGCCAGCCTTTTAGGGCAGCAGAGCCATGCAGAGCTTGCTTACATCCCTTTGGGTGAACGTGGGACACCTCTCTGCCTTTAATATTGCAGGATATTAGTCCAAGGTGGAACAAATGTAATTCGGATGGCACCTGTTTGAATGCTGCCTTAGCCACAATTTAATTTTCCTTCCCAAATTAGCATGTTTCATTACTGTCCTTTTCCCAGCGATAAACAAGATAATTCATTTTGGGTTTTTCTGCACGGCGGAAACATAAAAATTTGTCAACTGTAAATTGCTGTAGGTGTCATTAAAATTCTCCCTAAACAACCTGATACGTTCTACAGCTTTTTTTCCAAGACACTCGCAGCTATTTTTAAACCACCTGCTGTGTCTATACATATTCACACTGTAATGGGGAGACACTGCTGAGCAATTCAATAGAAAATCATTTAAATAGAGAGGGACATGAGAGTAAGTGATAGGAAGTTCAGCAAGTTAATGCACTAGTTGGAAGTCTTTCTGCCCCCTGCAATCTCCCACACACACTCGTTTCTGCATGGCAGCCTTCAGATTTGGGGTTTTTTTCCACTAAAATGATTTCTCTGTGATTGCCTTCAGAATTGCCTAAGTTGGGAAATCAGTTCCTTGGAGCACCAGGGGGAAGTTTATGGTTTGTCCTCGGAGAGGCGTTGGGGATGATGTGCAGAGCAGCTGCTTGTAAGCACAGGGATGGAGCAGTTCAAGTGCACAGAGGGAGCCCAGAGCCTCTCTGTGCTGCTGGGGACTGGGAGAACTCTCTGGTATATTTGCATCCCTCTGTCATTTCTGCTTGATCTTTTTTTCTTTTTTTTTAAATTTGTCTTCTATCTTCTTTTGCCACATTTTGAAGGGATGCCCTCTTTGCACTTAGTTGTAACATTTATTCTTAAAAGAGAATGCCTAGAAAACAAAGGATTAGGTTTTATTAACTTCTTACTAACAGGAGGAGAAACAAGAAGGAGAGAAAAGGTACTTTTCTCTTGCTTGGACCACTTTTTTCTTCCTGCTGGTGTTATAATTTCTCACAAGTCCTGCATGCCCTGAGCATTCAATCAGCCTCATCCTTGTAGCAACAAATGTTTCCATTCATATTTTATATACAAGGGATTTACACATACAAACACACAACCTGTTAAACAACAAAGGGATAATAAATAATAGTCCAGAATGGAAGCTAATCTGAGCACAGGAGATGGGTATCTGCTGGGAGAGTGGGCAAATATCAACTTATAAAAAAATCTCCATTTTTCCACTCATTTTCCTGTTTCTCAATACAAGTTTTTTCTATTGAAGCAGATTACTTTTACCAAGATATTCTGAATCTGTAAGGCAATAAGGGAGTGACTGACAGTCCTGCTTTTATTTTTCTTGAATACATTTTTGTCCATTTACAACCAGCTTGTTAATTTACCTTTTGTAAAGCCTCATGAGGCAAACATATTTAGAAAGACAAGAGAGAATAAATAAAAGAATGTAAGGAGAAGGCCATGGCTATATGTAACATTAAGGAATTCCTGACAGCATAGATCATAAAATATTTAATTTATTTCTCACGTAACTTAAATGAAACAAAAGACCAAATGATCTAAATGAGGCAGGTTTTATATTTATTTAGTCTTAGCTTTAACTCCTCACAAGTGCTTTATCATATTTAAACAGTCTCACATCATTAGGTTAATAACAGACTGTGGTTTGCACTGCTGGTGACTGGATTTTCATTATCCTCACTTTTGGTCTTTCAGTGGCCATTATTGTTTATTGTGCCCTTTTAAAAAGTGAATAAATTAATAGAGATTAAATCCAAGGAACTTGTTATCAGGGGAGGCAGTGACATATTACTGAGTTCAGGTAGAAGGCAGGAAAATAGGAGAAGGAGATTGAAATGAGGGTTTTGAAATTCAGACACATAAATCCGGAAGGGAATACTATATCTAAAACATAGAGCACCTAAGTTTGGTATTTTCTCTTATATTTCAGTGCATTTTGTGAACCTATGTAACTCTTAATGCTTGACTTTTGTACAAATGTGGGATTTTTTCCCTCCAAAGAGGAAGGGAGGACAAATTCCTCTGTTGTCCAGAGAAGTTGTGGAAGTGTTCAAGGCCAGGTTCCTGGAGCAGCCTGGTCTAGTGAAGGTTCCTTGCCCACACCAGGGGAGTTGGAAATTGATAATCCTTAAATCCCTTCCAACCCAAGCCATTCTGAGAAAACAGAGTTCCTGTTCCTCATTATTTCATGGTGGTTGACGAATCAAAGAGTAAGAACTTTAAACCCAGCTGCAATCCAAAGCACTCAGCTCTGCACAAAGTGGGGAGCAGCATCTGGCCTGTGACAAAAGTCAGCCCAGACAGACTTTTCCATCAGTTTAAGTCTCAGCAATCATTCCTGTATTGGGAACTGGCTGTTCACTCACTGCCAGTGCCAGGGTATGAGATCACTGCTACTCATCCAAGCCAAGGAGCCCCTCGTTGCTCCAGGGCTCTGCAAGAGGAGCAAAAGCAAATCCACCCAGTTGTGCTCTAGCTCTCTGGCAGTGGATGGCTCTGTGCTCCCAGGCAGGGCTCAGGTGAAAGGGATTCCAAGGGAAGGTGCTCATGGTGAAAGGGATTCCAAGTCAGAATCTGAGCTCGGTGTTCACTGGAGGAAATAGCTGACACTTCTTGAAAAAGCTCTTCTCCTCCTCATCCTCCTATTCCCAAAGAGAATTCTGTCCCTACCTCAGTTTATTCCCTGCACAGGGCAAGGTGAAGAGCTGAATGCCTTTGCTAAATAAAAAGCTGTTTTGTATTAGGAATCACACACTGCTCCAAGACGCACAGATTTGCAATTACAGCTTTGTCCTGGGAGTGAGGATTCTAGAATCATTTGCTGACACAAATTTGCTCTGTGACCTGGGGAAACATTTAAATACTTTGTGCTTCATTTTTCTCCTGCTGCTACATAAATTTTTCAATGTTGTGTATTACACCAACTGATTTGTGTTTTCTGTTTAATCAAGTAATATAAAATTTTAGCCTTTTAGCTGTATAATGCAACTGAATGACTTTGCAATTGATATATCAGATGCTGGCTGGAAATTTTTTAAATTTTTTAAATTAATTTCCATCTTGCCTGTTATTTTCAAATAAATTGAACCAGTTGGAAAATACTGTTCCAACACTAATTTGTATTCTGGGCGTTACTTAATGCTGGAATTTGTGACACACAGTTGTCTTGATGCAGGTGAATCAAAGTTTGCCGTGTCAAGTCCAATTCTGCTTCTGTTTAAGATGATAATAAATCACCCCCTGAGCTCTGCAGTGCACGTTGGGGTTTATACTCGGTGCTGCTACAGCTTGTTTAAATTTCTAATGAAGACACAGAATAATGTATGCTCATATTATGGCTTCATTAGCCAATGTAAAATGTCTGCAGGAAAACACATCCCCAGTCAATCAGCAGCTGGAGAAGTTTTCTCTTCTCCTGACTAACACTCCATCACTTTGATACCTTCCAGGCAGGCTTTGCATTCACCTCATGTCCTCAGAGTCTACAGAACAGCACAGAAAAATAAGCTGGTGCCCAATACCATTACAGTGGATGCTGTGAGAGCCCATATGGTGTTAGTTTCTCAAAAATAAATCACACTGAGAACTGTTGGATACATACAGGGACCTTTTCCAGTCCCTCTTGGAGAAGGTCACCCCCAAAAAAATTAGTTTAGAAGAGCAGCAATGCATGGCTTTATAAGAATTACGTAAAACAAATCAACCTGGGATGGATTAATATGCACAGCATTAATAAAAATTAGATTTTAATTACTGTTTAGTAAACCGCATATTATAATTTAATAGCTAATTTAAAATCAAAATTGCAGTACTTAGAGCAAGTTTCCAGAGCAAGAAATCCTACCTTCTGCATAGTCAGCGCACTCATGCTAATGTTTGAATGCATGAGTTAGATAAACCCCACTGACACCTCCTTTGCACGTTTGCATGCATTATTTGACAAGTCTCTTATAAACAAATTTTTCATATTTTTGTGAAGGAGTCTTTATCTGCAGCTCTGCACAAACAAGGGGAAGTTCAACACCTCAACAGGGCTGTGTTGGCTTTCATCAATTCTTCCCCTGGGCACACCAGAGTGATCCAGGCAGTCAGGAGGCAAAAATGTTCCTAAAACTGAGAGTTTTTCACAAAATGAAAGCGAGGTATCTTTTTCCATGGAAAATAAAACATTCTCCTCAACATATCTAATCTGTTATCTAGAAAGTGGTTTCCATCTCTCCTGGCCTGATTTGTTATACTCACAACCCATGGGTATCCTCTCTTCACTCAAATCAGAGCTTTATCTGCAGGCATCTCTATTTACATACTGTAATTATTTCAATCTCAGTGTTTGGTGTTTCCTTTCAGCATTTCAAAACCCCCAAAAATAATTACCAAATAGGGAAAAGTGAAAGGACACAGGTGAGACCAGCAGTTTGTTGTCATGTCACCTTTGAACTTCAGTGCTAAGAATTTTCACTATTATAAATCTCAACAGGGTTTTTCAAAGAGATCCTTTGTTGTTAAACCCCTTGCTAAGATAGATTAAAAAGAAACTGATGGAAAGGAAAAAAAAACCAAGAACAAAAAGCAGCTTTTTCAAGATGAGAAGGTGATATCCCAGCTGGACAGGAACAGCTTTGTTTTCTGATCTTGTGTTTTCACAGGGTCATTGGAAAAGTCAGTGGTTTGTTCTATGGCATTAGAACAAAAGATGACTAAACTAAAACAAGAGAAATATTCTGTATGATATAAAATCTATCTGCATTTCAGAACCTGTCAAAGTGAAAAATGAAACCACAAGCTTGGCCTTTAAAAAAATATTAATTCACTTTTAGAGCTGAAATGTAAAAGTGCTGGGAGAGAAGTCACCTTATCTCCAGGAAGAAGCAAGCCAGACGAAATCCCTATCACTCTTCCTGCATCTCAGATGGCACTTTCATGCCACCCCTAAATCTAAAAAGGGATGTAATCATCACTTCTTGCCACCATAAATCCCTGGAGCGTTTTTGCTGCATTATTAATGAGACACTCATCAGATGCACTAAGCAGGGCTGAAGGAATTCCAGTTCCAGGGCAGTGATTTGCCACTTTCACTGGGTGATGTGGGGTTGGTTCAGTGGTGACCTGCAGCAGCAGTTTGGGATTGCAGCCACAGCTTGCTGACAGCAGAAACACCCTTAGGATGTCAGAAAAGGGAATTAGGGAACTGCAGCTAATCAATTGTCAATATCCAGCTATATCTAATGGACACTTTTCACTTGCATTCATTTAAAGCCTGTATTTAGCTACTCAGCTAAGCATAATTTAAGGCTTTTAGGGCTCATTCTGCCTGTTTGATAGTATTGATTGCCCACAGCAAACTGTAATCAACTGATAAATCTGTGATCTTTGGTCACAATGAAATAATATCATGAATGAATATTTCTGTACTATTTGAAAAGACATTTTGGTATTGGATTTGTCAAAATATGTTGCAGATGTTTCTCAAAAATTCTCTCTCTTCGTTTCCTCTATTTGGCATTTCAAGTGTCAAGGGTTGCCATTAATTTTCCTCTTATGCTGCTTTAATCTTTAATAACTGATGAAGAAATTATAGGTACATTTTCACCCTAATAGGCCTCACCCCAAACCTTTGTTCCATGGATGTCTTTTTCTGAGATTACTCTTTAGTCAGTGTGTTTTGAATTTTTTAATTATTAAGACCTTCAAATCTGACAACACAAATGATTCTTCTTGAAATACTGAATATGACAATGAGTTTCTTTTTTTAAAAATTTTTTAAAAATTTTTTCCAGTCATTTGGAGGTTTTGTTGTTGTTGCTGGGTTTTTTTGTAATCTTACCTCCCATATGCCCCCAGTTTCTGTTCTTAGGCTGCCACCTAGTAATAGAAGTGAACAAAAACCTGCTGGACAGACAGAGCAAGCCCAGAGCAAAGAGCTTTAGCAGTACAACCACAGCAAACCAAGAGGAATAGAGCTGTTAGTTTGTCTTTCACCTTCATAAATAAACCTGCCATTTTTTTCCTGAGGTTTAATTTTCCTTGCAGCTTGTTTTAATATTTCAGCCGAGTGGAAGTTCAATACAAGAGAGCATTATAATGAATATTTCCCATTGTTTTATTTCCTAGCACCATAACCAATGAGGCAAATAATCCATGGCCATTAAGCTTTCTATATAAAGAATTGGAAGGTACACAGAGCTTACAATAGCACGAATAACAGAGATCTTTCCTCAGGCCTTCAATGGTTGACACACACAGAGTATTTTTCCAGTGTGTGTGATCATCTCTTTAATATCAGAATATTTTTGTTGCTTCTTCAGGGAACAGCTGTGTGTTGCTTGGCCATTGAGAAATTTAGGGAAAGTGGCTTAAGAATTTCAATTTTATTTTTCTTATTTTTTTTCCCAAGGACAGTGAAGCTCAGTTGTTGATCTTCAGGTAAAGTCAGTGCATCTGAACATTACATATCAACCTTTATATGATCATCAGAGTCCTGTTGCATCAAATACAAAATAGCCACAAAATGGTAGAAGCAAACTCCCCAGAGGCTTAGAGGACTTCAAGTTATTCTCAGGAAAATAAGCATGTGAGTGCTGTTTCCTCAGAAGATCTAATAAACAAAGGTACACCTAAACCAAACTAGAAATGCAAATATCCCCAAAGCTTATTGCCTTTAAAACTCTGAGGCAAACGTTCCAATTAGAGTCACTCAGTGACAAGCAGCCAGCAGCTGACCTGAGCTGAAACCCTGACATCCCTGCTGCCTCCCCAGGTAATTAAACACTTGATTTTACTGAAACATTCGGTGAAGACGAAAATATTCCAACAGGAAAACAACAGAAGGCACGAGCAGCAGAAACAAGGAGGAGACGTGCTGTTTTCTTTGGCTGTGCTGTTGTATTTGTGGGGAACACGAGCTGCAGGATTTATTTTAGCCATCCAGGCAAAGGGGTGGCAGAGGGAGGCAGGGGAGGGACAGAGGGACAGAGGGACAGAGGGACAGCAGCAGCAGAGAAACTGTGCGAGTCATTATCTAAACAGGAAGGGAGTCTTCATCCCTCTATTTAGAACTAAAAGGGAGGAAGTGGTTAGAGCTCCAGATGAGTTAGGGAAACCTCTCCATCTGCCCGTCCATGGAGTGATTTTCAGCCTGACCTCCAGCCATGCCGTTTATCACTGTATCAGTTAACCTGCCCAGGGGGTGTTCTGCATCCGGTTAATGGCTGTTGGTGGCAGACATCAGGATCCCCATGTAAGGACACATTTCATTACTCCTGCCTGTCCTGCTGCACGCTGAATTGATGGCTGGCACTGTCAGATTTAAATAGTGTGTGCTTTGATGGCTGAATCCTCGCTGTAGTGCAGGGCCTGGGGAAAGCACTTCTGCTAAAAAAAGGCACTTGGAAGGATGAAACCTTTGCTCTTTTTAAAGTTCCTTAACTTACACCATTATCTCCTAAACATGTTCATTGACGTGAACCCACCCAAGTGCTGACAGGGCAGTTATTGCAGCACCACTCCCTCTAAGTGTGGATTTCTCTGAAGACTTTCATCCCCTTTTTCACCTGTAGCCAAGAGATCTCATTTTATAATCAAACTGCATTTCCTGCTAACTTCTCTGCGTGGGGAAATGAGTGACTGGAAGAGCAGCATGTGAATTTCCCAGGCACTGGATACCAGCAGCACACACCAAGTGGTACCTGCTGGATTTATCTTTCCAAGAGCAACTGAACCCTCCTGGCCCAATCCCCACTGCACATTGCAATAGGTCCCTTTGAGCACAGAATTACATTCAGAAATGGATTTATTATTAGTGAATTATTTCTGGTATTGCTGGCAAAAATGCCACCAGTTCCATGCAAGCCAAAGATCCCACAGTGCTCCCTTTGATCCCTGCAGGGAGATATTCTGGTTGCTGTCAGCACCAAGTATGTTGACCTCTGGTAAATAGAGCATCTGTAAATAAACTTTAAGGGCAGGATGTGATGCTTTTTTAATGTAGGGCTGGTTTTGGAGACATTATATTCTGTCTAACTGAAGGATCAATCGTCTGGTCTCAATATTGATGGAGGAATGTCTCGGTTGTATAAAATTCTGGCTAAAAGGCTTAGGATCTGTGGAACCATATCTCAAAAATATTGATTAAACTCAACACAATCCTTCAATCTGCCAGGAATCATCAGAAAGTGCTTTGTAATTTGCCATTATTTGGAGGCACTTTAAAAGCTGCATATTTTCCTTTCCTGGTGCTGTGGCATTTTCCTTCAAAGTGCTCCTTTCCGAAGTGTGCTGTAAGGGAAAATTTCCATAATGGCCCAAATAACGAGGTGTTGGTTATCTCTGTGTGGGGATGGCTCAGTGGACTGCTCAGGATGATGAATGATCTGAATGAATTCACAAATGGGGCTCTTTGATGCTGCTCTTCACCACCTGGAATCAGAATCACTGGGGAAAAACTAGTGTCTGATAAATTCCATGGATGTCATAAATCCAGTTTACCTACCCTGTCCTGTAAACAAGTCAAAACCTCAGGTCCAGGGAAACCAGTGGAGTCCAAACTCATAATATTTTGGCACTCTCTTGTAGGTCCTCCCTCACATTTCTTTCACAGAAAAACCCGCATTTTTAGGCAAATAATATTTTTGAAACAAGGGTAGATACAGAGAAGGCAAAGACTGGGGAGAGGGAGAATAATGGATAATTCCTCCTTGATTATCTGTTTCCAGCCCTTGAATTCCTAGAGAGAGAAGCCTAGGTGCTGATTTTCTTTTTAGTCTGCTTTTCTTTCAGTTGTGTACCACAGTTCTGCTCTAAAACACGAACACATCTCTAATAACATAAATTTTATTTCTCATTTTCACCAGCAATTGCATTCCTGCTTTGATAAACAGCATCCTACCAGGCTCAAGATGCTGAACATTTGACAAAGGCAGTAATTTTAAAAATATCTTCTCCATCTGTTTGTTAAGCTAATTGTTTCACTTGTAGCCTTTCTTCCAATTGTTTCAGTTGTAGTGTTAACTCAGCGTTTTCTGCCTCTGGAAATCTGTTTAACTTAAAGTGACCCAGATAGGCTTTTAAGAAAATTCAATTTTACAGTTTTCTTGTGAAATTGAAATTTCTTTCTTCCTTTTCTTTCTCTGTCAATAAAGTTCATGCAAATAATATTAAAATTTATAATGAGACTAATATTTGTTAATCTCGCTTCAAACAGTGGATTTGTATTAAAACCGAGTTTCAAACACTTGCATTGAGAGTGAGAAAGTGTATTGCTTTTAATACATTCATTACTGTGCTGCTCTTGTTAAGCTTGAATTGTCATTATGATTATACACCATAATTTTTAGTATTCAATATTAATTATATTTAAATCCCATTAGATCTACAGTTGCTGGGCCCGCTTTGATTCCCATTTTACAAAAGTGTTTTGGAGTAGTTCCAGCACACGAACCTGATCCTGCAGCTCAATGTTGGTTTCAGTAGGAGATTTGTGCATATATCAATTAATTATGTGAATAAAAGTTTCTTGGACTCGGTAAAGGTTTCAGGGCATTCCAGAATGTCACGTAATTTGTGCTCTGCAGAAATGTCAGGAATTAGATCTTGAGCTGGCTGAGGTCACTATCAAGTGTCCTGTTGGTCCAAAGGGTGTTGGAGGACAACCTGAACTACAAATACTTTCCCACCCTCCCCTGCTGCACATTCCAGACACAGAAAATGTCAATCTGCAAAGAACTGAAAAGGTGCCTCAGCCATTTATTTGGCCTAATTGCAGATCTTGATGAGCTGGCAGACAGCAATGCAGAATTACATTTATCTCTGTGTGTCTAAGATGAAGAGATTTTGACCCAGCTCCTTTCGTGCTTTTAAAGGTTCTTACCTTGCTTGTGGCCAAACTTGATTATCCAAACATTCTGCCTGCAGCCAGGATTTGTGTGTGTGCTGCAGTTCTGTGTGAGCCAGGCTGGGAATCCAGGGATGGATGGATGGATGGATGGATGGATGGATGGATGGATGGATGGATGCCCTGAGCCACCCCTGCTCCTGGACAGCCCTCCAGACACTCCAGGGTGTGCAGGAGCTTCACACCTCCTTCCAGAACAAATATCTGTGGCTTTGGCAGAGCTGAGACACCCAAATTGCCAAGAGAGCACAGCACAGTCTGGACAAAATGCTCATCCTTCACCTCCAGAGCCAGGAGAGCACTCAGGGCTGTGATTCTGAGCTGCCCAGAGGCTTCCAGGGCTGGGCTGAGTGTGGAAAAGCTGCTCAGATCCACACTCAGCACTTCCTGCCTTTGAAAAGCTCTTTCAATAACGGTATGGATGTCTCTTCCCAGTTCTTCAAAGGCCTCAAGTATTCTTTCCTCCCAATTCTCCACCTCCCAGTGCCTCCCATACCGTTCTCCCCTTTGTTGGCTTCGCTGCTTTTAGTCTACAAGAGCTGCCAGGAAATGGGACTTGCAGTTGGCAAAACTCTTTGTGAACTCGCTGCATTGTGGTTCCCTGACCTGTGCTCACCCTGTGTCCCACCTCCTGGGTCCACCTCCCCTCTGCCTCATGTTCTTCACTTAATTGCAGTTTGTCCTCCTTTAATACAAACCAGCAGATTTCTCTCAGTCATTAACTCTTATCTTTATTTCTTTCTTAATTCTGCAGATTAGCAAGAATTTAGTTTTCTTTCCAGTGTGTGTCTTGGGAGTTCTCCTACAGGAAAGTTGTGTGTTAAACTACTTTATAGAGCAACAGGCCTCCAGAAATTTCTGACATTGAATAGCATGAGCACAGCAGGGAAGCCAAGTTTATCCTGCAGAATTATTTCTTCTTGTTTGAGCAACCTTTCCTGTATTTTCAGTCACGTAACTTATTGTTTCACAAAAGCAAATGTGCTGCAGTGCAAAATCTGAATGAGGAAGTGACAGGCTAAGTCTGAAAGTGAGAATAACCTAGAAATCTTGGTTTGGCTGCAAGAAGACAAAGGCTGACTTAAGGATGATGGTAGGCAGCTGTTAGGTTGGCAGGTGCTTTTAGAAAATAAAAGTAGGTTTGTGAAAGTATAGCAAAAAGAGAACTTTTTAACCAAAGCAGAAAGTAGAGGACTTCCAAAAAGGCATTTAATTATTTCTTATCATGAAAGGAAGCTGATAAAAAGATACGTAGGAGTAAGAAAGAAAAGAATGAAATTGACTGGAGAAATTTTAAATGTAAAATTCCACTGTCACGTCTTTCTTCAGAACACAAATCCTTTGGAAGGGTTGATTTTTCACCCCATAGTGTGATTAGCTTTTTGGTAAAACAGCAATAGTGTAATTGAAATCCATTTTGCATCATTTTCCCTTGGATGATTTAGAATTAGACCAATTTATATTCTGCAGGTATAACCCAATGAGAATGTAAATGCAGCCACCAGAATTGTTTTTGTCCACGAGCAAAGCTGGTATCATTTACTGATTCATTACACTCTCAGCAGGGTCCTCTCTTTCAAAAGCTACCTGGAATTATTGCTGGCAATAGAACACTAAACTCTGAAATAAGATTTGCATAAAAAATTAAAGCTAGAGGAAAAATGACAATAGTGATTAAAAGTAACATTTGATGACTATTTTGATTAGAATACCACCTTGAAATGTGGTATTCAAACAGACACAGAGGCTTTTTTTCCCCTCCAGCTCCAGCTTACAATGCACCTATTGAACAAGACTATTATGTCCCTGATAATTTGCCTGAAATAATAGACAGTGCTTCCATTAATATTTAACAATATAAACTTCAAGCAAAGGCTGTGCATCTGGAATCACAGAATATGCTTTTTGCATTAGGGTACTAATTTTAGAAATAACCTCTGTCTGCCCAGGCCTGCTGATGTATGGTTGTCATAACAAGTCAGTAATTGAGTTTTCTGGCCATTTTGACCACTGGTACAAATTTGCAAAGCAGATTACACAGCAGAAACACAATTTCTATCCTGACCTTTATAACAGTGCTTTCTGTTGGGGGAATTGGAATGTTTAGGGAGGGAAATATAATCTAAGTGGGCCTAATTTGTGATTTCTGTGATTTCTGATGTTAACCCAGTAAACTGCATTTTGATTCATTCAACAGCACATCATGTAAAAATTTGACATTATGCAAGTACCACAAAAAATATCATCTTTTATTACCCAGGCAGAAAATATTGGTTTAGATGATTTTAAATTGAAACTCATGGAAAACTTTTATTTTCAGCTGCTGTGCAAAGATCCCTTCCCAGTGACCAGTCACAGCCTGGTTTGTTTTAGCAAACAAACAGCCTTGTTCACATCCTTCTGTGTAAACTGGGGACAGGAGTAGTGTAAATAACAATAATAATTTAAGGGGAATATCTTAGATTATCTTAGACTGAAGCTTCAGTCACTGTCCTGTCCTAGAGGTTGGTGGTCTCTACCCAAGGAGAAATTCTTAATAATATCATTATCCATGTAAGGAAGCTTCCTTAAGTGATGTTAATATTTATATTAATATTTGTTTTTATATATATATATATGCAACACCCTAAGCTATTGGGGATGTAGAGATGCTGCTTGGGGTTAAGGATGAAGAACCTCCTTGAAAAGCCTCTGCAAGAGGTAATTTCAGATGATTCATCCTTTATTTGCCCCCCACTCTTGTGGTGTCACAGCCTTTGGACTGTGAGAATCGGGTGAAGCCCAGGGCACATCCTCCAGCTGAATTTCAGCTGGGAAAAATTCACTTTCCACCCTCTCAGATACAAAGTGCAGAGCAGAAGTGTAAACAGAGGGAAAGCTCCATTGCAGAGGTCTGTCCTGAGCAGCCTGAAGCAGCAGTGCACACAAACCCTGCCCAGGCACAGGGATGGCACTGCTCCATCAGCTGGATGCATTTCAGTGATCCTGCCCTGGCTGAACATCCAGCAGGATTTGCTGTTGGATGGGAAGGTGGAGGAAAGCTCTGTGTGGGTCTGTGGTGTGTGGGACCAGGAGGTGGATTAGAGCCAGTGTTCACTGGAAGCCAGGCAGGTCGGGGGGGGGGGGGGGAGGCCAAAATTAAAAAAAAAAAAAAAGAGAGAAGAAAGAAGAAGTTTTTTTTTTTTAATTTAAATATATAGAGTAAAAAAAGAACCCCAAATGGGGAAGCCCCAAACCCCCCCCAAAACCCAATTGGCCAACCCCCAAACAAACCAAACCAAAGAAATTTTTTAAAAACCCCCAAACTTTATTTTTTTTTATGAAATATAGCAAAATGTTCCCATGGGAAGAACCTGTGCTAGCCACAGGTCTGGTGGTATAAACTGGATTAATCTGAATTCAGCTCTGGTGAGATGATGGATTGCTCCATGGCAGAAGATCAGAACAGAATCAGCATTGGGTTTGCAGATTCCTGCAATACATGGGAGCCCAGGGGTTTGTGGTGTCAGGATTTCAGTTGTAGCCTGGTTTGGTTTGCTGCTTGCTTCAGACCTGGGTTTGCAAAGCAAGAAAAATATTGAAAATTACCTTCAGTTGAACTGCTTCAAGTTTTCACAGAATCGTAGAAAGGTTTGGGTTGGAAGGGACAATAAACTCATCCAATTCCACCCCTGCCATGGCAGGGACAACTTCCACTGTCCCAGGTTGCTCCAAGCCCTGTCCAACCTGGCCTTGGACACTGCCAGGGATCCAGGGGCATCACAGCTTCTCTGGGCACTCTGTGCCAGGACCTCCCCCACCCTCACAGGGAGAATTCCTTCCTCATATCCAACCTAAATCCACCCTCCTTCAACATAAAGCCATTCCCTGTGCCTTGTTCAGATCTGCTTCTTGGCACCTTCAGGAGATCAAACTCCAGGGCTGTTCAACATCCTCCAAAGCCTGCAGGAAACACTTCAAGGCTTCTTGAGCCTGAGTCAACTCAAGGAGGAGCAAACTCAAGCATGGAAAAACCTGCTCAATTCTGAGCCTTTTGTTTCTTGGCTCAGTGAGGATTGCCCTGGTCAGGGCTGCAGGTACCATGTGTGTTTATCAATGAGATCACTGATAAATGGCATTGGCTCCTGGACACAACATTTGGGAAAGCAATTTGTTCCCAGGGAGCAGAGGGAAGAGCTGTATGTAAATATTTCTGTATGAAATATTTACAGCAAGGCTGATCTCCTCCCCTGTGGGTTCAGGCTAGAACTTGTCCCCAGTATCTAAAATATTGCACAAACACACCTACTTGTGAGTCCTGAAGATTTCCCTAATTTTTATGTGATTATGAAGTATCACCTTCATCTTCCTGTTCTGGAGAATTTGGGGACTTTTCTCCAAAGTGTGTGTTTGGTTCCCACGGTTTTGGACACAGCCTCTCACCCTGAGCTCTGGTTTGGTTTAATTCCAACCCATGGGAACCTGCCAGGTTTTCATTCACAACCTTATTAAGTTAAAGCTTAATAAAAGTGTAAATAAACCTGGGAAGTCCGTTTGAAGTCGGTGGAGCTGGGTTGATTTCTGCTGGCCTGAGAAGCTTTTCAGGCTTGAGTGCTTTTGGGGTTGCTCCTGGTTTTTCCTCTGCCAGAGCTCCAGCAGAACTCCATCACTCATCTCTGTGCTGATCTGTGTTTTCTGACCTTTACACCCTCAGGGAATTCTCTTGGCACAGGGATTTTTTTACAGAGATATTTGAAAAGCTGCCTTTCCTAAAAGCCATTTGAGGTTACTGTGTGGGAGAAACTTGTCTCTCCTTTCGTGTTTTTGGATTTAAATAAACTCATTTCTACCTACGGCAGGGACTAGGAATGATCCAATAATTTGCAACTAATAATTTATTAGAGCAACTTTGCCCTCCTTTCTCCTCGCAAATTGTCTGCAAACAGATTGTACAACTCTAATATGTTAATGGCTGAAAATTATTTGACCATTTTTTCTCAGCAAATACCTTTTGGCCTGTGGATTATTTGAATTGCAAATTGCGACTGTTAAAATGAAATATATAATTAATACTGCAAATAGAGCTGATTGGGTGTTGCAGGAGACCAGTTTTTACGGAAATATATTGATTTGTTGAAATGAATTCTTTTCTTATCTTGAATACTCCTGGCAGCTCACTTGAGATGTTTTCTGGTGGAGAAGGCTGAAGGTTCTTTTGAAACAGTAGAACTGATTTTACCTTCCCTCATCCAGCCAGGAGTCCTGATGCAGACATTTATTTATTCTGAGACACAGCTCTTTATATATGCTCAGTTCAAATTGTTACCTCTGTAAAAATAATTGAGAATAACTTGGCAGATTGTGTAGTAGTTGTTAATATTTTTTTAGAAATCTAACAATCAGGACAAGGGAGAATGGTGGCTCCTGCACTCGTCAGTCAGACTCTTAATGTCCCTAACCATATATTCTGATTTTAATGAAAAACCCCTTGGGATTTTTTTGTTTACTAGCACTGCTGTAGTGTTTGAAGCTTTGGAAAACGTTAAGCACTTAACTCGTCTATCAATGGTTTTTATCTGGGTGAAATCAATTAATGTGGGTGACATGCAGTGTTTTCTATCCAGCACCAAAATTAGAGTATAAACAGTGTCAGGTTTAGAGTGAATAAGGAACAGGAGTAGTTCCAGGTGCCATTGAAAGTACCAGAGGAGGACTGAGGGTTCTCTTTGGTGCAGAGAGAAGGGAAATGCTGGCAGGAGGAATGTGCAGAATGTGAGATGTTGTATCTTGGTTTCCATGGCTCCTCTCCTGTGGCTGCAGGAAGGAGCTCAGCAATCAGGATTCTGAGCCCAGGAATTGTCCTGAATCCTAAACTCTGGAATTGTCCTGAATCCTAAACTCTGGAATTGTCCTGAATCCTGAGCTCTGGGATTGTCCTGAATCCTGAGCTCTGGGATTGTCCTGAATCCTGAGCTCTGAGATTGTCCTGAATCCTGAGCTCTGGGATTGTCCTGAATCCTGAGCTCTGAGATTGTCCTGAATCCTGAGCCCTGGAATCCTTCTGAATCCTGAGCTCTGGAATTGTCCTGAATCCTGAGCTCTGAGATTGTCCTGAATCCTGAGCCCTGGAATCCTTCTGAATCCTGAGCTCTGGAATTGTCCTGAATCCTGAGCTCTGAGATTGTCCTGAATCCTGAGCCCTGGAATCCTTCTGAATCCTGAGCTCTGGAATTGTCCTGAATCCTGAGCTCTGAGATTGTCCTGAATCCTGAGCTCTGGGATTGTCCTGAATCCTGAGCCCTGGAATCCTTCTGAATCCTGAGCTCTGGAATTGTTCTGAATCCTGAGCTCTGGGATTGTCCTGAATCCTGAGCTCTGGGATTGTCCTGAATCCTGAGCTCTGGGATTGTCCTGAATTCTGAGCTCTAGGATTGTCCTGACTCCTGAGCTCTGGAATACTCCTGAATCCTGAGCTCTGGAATCCTTCTGAATCCTAAACTCTGGAATCATCCTGACTCCTGAGCCCAGGAATTGTCCTGAATCCTGAGCCCAGGGGAGCTGTGGCCCAGCAAGGATGGCTGTGTGTTCCTCACCAGCACAGCCCTGGCAGGTGACAGTCAGTGACATGGACACACCCAGGGAACGTTTGCACAAAGCAGGGGCTGGAATTGTTTGCAGACTCTGGAAAAGACTCTCTTTTCTCTAATCAATCTAATTACTGGGGAGCAGACCCTCACTGCAGCCATTGTCTGCTCTGACAGAGGCTTTGGGTGAATTCAAATTATCTTTGTATTCCTGGCACCTCTGAGTATGGAATAATAACAGAGTGATTAAGTGGTCTAAAATCAGCAAAAAAAAGTTACATAATAATTGATGCTTTCACACTGGAGTGAAAGATTGCTGCAGCACTGTTTAATTATGAGGAACAACTGAATTTTTCCCCCCAAAAAAAAAAAAAAAGAAAATAAATTACATACATTGGTCTAGAAGGAAAGCTGAAACATAGCTTGTGTTTTAAAAAGAAAAGTGTGATTTCAGGGTATTTGACAGCAAGCATTTTCCTTGGGCCATTGTGATTCTTATTCTCCAAAGCCATTAAAAATTATTATAGTACTTTGTACTTCTAGCACAGCTGACATGGAAAATGATGTTTTCCCCAAACCATGAGCATCTAGTGAGTAGCTGCTGCAGATCAACACTCCTCTGCTGTGGAGGGAAATTTCTTTGGTTGGTAAAAATCAGTGCAGGGACATCTATTTTGGTGATTTTGTATCTTTTATGACAATTAAGGTTTGTCTTTAGAATCCCAAATATTTGCTCTCTTCCCTGGGCTTACTTTTAGTAGTAGCCTAACTAACAATAATAATTTGAGGGGAAATATCTCAGACTAAACCCGAGCTTCAGTCACTGTTCTGTCCTAGAGATTGGTGATCTTTACCCAAGGAGAAATTCTTAATAATATCATTATCCATGTCTTTACATGGAAGGACAAACCAAGAAGCTAACAAACTTATCAATGTACACCAGCCCTCTGGCTAGGCCAGCATTATGAAGAATTAAATGTGTGAATTTATGTGTAATTTAAAATAAATGCTTAATTTATGAGGAATTAAAGTCTTGGTCCTATATATCCTATATATTAAAGGGTTACATATTTCCTGGTGATGGAAAACATATAACTCTGGTCAGGAAACCTATTTGTATCAAGCACTTTGGAGCAATTTTTTTCCTTTTTTAATGGCTACTGCTGAAGGAGAAAATTTAGTTTTCCTTTTGCTTCCAGTTATACCCATGAACTCCATCTCTCCCACGGGTAGTAAATAGATATTGATTTTCTTCATAACAGAAGTACATTATTACAGTGATTAAACCGTAGACCTTCCTTTATGATATAAAAAAATTGGAAATTGGTGAGCTAAAGAGGATTTACATTACAAAATAGTTTGGGTTTTTATATTCATCAAACTGTAATTCAAGCTCTAAATGCAAAGCCTCTGTGTGTATCACCCTTTTTAAGCAGCAGCAACTGGCATTTGAAATAAATGCTGATATTATAATTATCAAAGCATTATGTCTGTTAGAGCTGCTAATAGTCACTTTGCTTCTTTTTTTTTTTATTTTACATTTGTCAAAATCCTGACAAGCATACTCTGGGATAATGTTAGATTCAGTGTTGATATTGTTACTCAACAAGAACATTGATTATGTCTTAATAGGACATATTCAGTATGCATTATATGCAATTATCATCTTAAATGAACACAAGCATTTATTTAGCACCAACTGAAATTATTTAAATCCGAAGAATTTTTCTTTCTGGTAGCATTATATTATAAAGTCATTAGTAGCAAATATGATATGGCAGCACACTCCTGATGCAGTATTATGCATGAATACAGAGTTTATAAACAGAATTATAAATAGAAGTGTTGAGGCACTGTTACATCATTACAGAAATACAAATATCCATGGAACACTCAAAAATCTCTCTGTTGATTATCAGTTTTGAGAAAGCCTGAAAGGATCCTTGAAACCCTTGTAAGGATTTTGAACGTTCTGTGTGATATTTGCTTCCCAAGCACTGTTTGTTTTGATCTTAGCCACTTTCTGTGAATTTGGGGATTTCTATTCTCCCCAGTTTTTGGGGGGGATGAGGACTGAAGGCCTAAATGAAGGTCTGGTGCTGTGGTGCTGAGCATTTCCTGTCCAAAACCCACAATCCATGGGTGTCTCCTGGGGGAGCACTGCGGGAAGAGCTTGGGTTTGGTGCTTCCTGGGGAAGGGGATGGTGCTGCAGTGCTGCTGCTGGCAGAGCCCTGGTGCTGAGGCAGGATTCCCAGCCTCAGGAGCCCTAAACCTGTCCTGTAATCACCCCAGTAATTCCACTGCTTTCCACCTCGTGTTTTGAGTCCTGCTGCATGATGCTGCTGGAATTCCAGCTGCACTGGGATGCTCTACAGCCTGGGAGTGTCAGCCCAGAGCAAGGCTTGGGTGTCCCTGCTGCTGGGGGAAATAGCAACAGCCAGGGTTTGCTTCTCCTCAGTCACTGACAGCTTTCTGTTGGATTGATGCCTTAAGAACTTCTGGGTTTTCTTCACTCTTCATCTATCTGTAACTCGGTGTAGTTCTGTGCTTCTTACAAAATGCTGAAAACCTCTGTTCCCAACAAATTTACACCAAAACAGAGCTCTCTGGATAGAGATTCAAGGACATATTCGTTACCCTAGGGCCCAAAAATGTGTAAAAAATGGTGGTAGGGGGGAAGCAGGGCCTGGGGCAGTCAACATCTTCGCCTGGAGGTGTGATTGGAGAATTAGGGACCAATATGCTAATGAGACCAAACTTATAAAAGGTGAAGAGCTCGTGACCCTGAGTCCCTTTGGGTGTAGTCCTTTGAGGGGACATTTGCTTGCCCAAATGTACCTTGAAGGCCTCAAATAAATTTATCTGCTTTTTATACTCCTACTTTGTCTTGGCCTCTGTTTCAGGTAGCCTGTTTTAAGCATCTGTATCTGTAGGAAATAAGGATTGAAACCCTGCAGAAACCCTTCAGCATCAGTTTTCATTCAGCATCACCCCAAAGTGCTCCCTCGGTTGGCTCACCTGGGTGTACCTGCAGTGGTAATTCTCCTGGGATCATGTTCATTTCCCTGGGCTGGGATCAGACCCTGCAGGCTTTGTCAGGAAAACGAACTCTATCCAAGTACTTTTCCTGACCTCTCCCTGTTTTATGGAGCTGAAGCAGCTCTGTTAGCGTGGATAACACAAAATCACAAAGTTTATGTGCAGGTGCTTTTTATTGGAGCTGGGAAGACAGGGGTGAGATTTACCCAAATCTGACTTTGACATTGATCTGAAGCAAATACATTTTATACTCTTCCCTTACATAACAGTGGTGTGATCATATGTTAATCATCAACTTAACATTGTTCCATTGTTTTCCCCCAAGCTTGACTTTAAGCCCCCCTCCTCCCGCAATATTTCTGATTTATTTCACAGGTGTGAATCCACATGATTTAGCTAAAACAATTCCTGATATTTTCTAAACCATCTTCGTGTTCATGTCACCCTGAGCTCATACATGCAGTTCTACACTACCTACCCCCTTCCCAAAGCCTATTTTTAACTATCCCGATTTTAGAAACATTTTAACCCTATGTTAACAGCTCTGCCAGGGCAGCAGGGAGGGAGATCTGCTGGGAATTTTGGCTCTGGTGGGGATGGATGGCAGGGAGGGAGCTGTGGAGGAAAACACTCAGCTCACCTCCTTGGCAAAGCACAGAACCTGGCAGTGTCACCCCTGCCGCGGCTAAATGACTAAAGGGAAAATTGATGGGGAAAGGAATGGTTCTCCTGCTGTAATTATACAAACCCTCTCAACAGTGTCACACTCCACAAAGTCACAGCTGATAAATAACAGGCCACACCAACAGCGACTTGCTGTTCGTTTATTAAAATAATCTATTATCCTTTGGAGCTGCAGATCCCACTTGTTGAGAGCTGTGGCTTATTCCTGTTTCTAATACGTTGCTATCCGAGTGGCATAAATTACATTTTTGGCTTTTTATTTTTGCAAATCTTCTATTTGGTTTTTCCCACTTGTTGAGAGCTGTGGCTTATTCCTGTTTCTAATAGTTTGCTATCCGAGTGGTATTAATTGGGATTTTGGCATTTTATTTTTGCAAATTTTGTATTTGGTTTCTGCCACTTATTGAGAGCTGTGGCTTATTCCTGTTTCCAACACCTTGCTATCCGAGTGGTATGAATTGGATTTTTGGCTTTCTATTTTTGCAAATTTTGTATTTGGTTTTTCCCACTTGTTAAGAGCTGTGGCTTATTCCTGTTCCTAATATTTTGCTATCTGAGTGATATAAATTACATTTTTGGCATTTTATTTTTGCAAATTTTGTATTTGGTTTTTCCCACTTGTTGAGAACTGTGGCTTATTCCTGTTTCCAACACCTTGCTATCCGAGTGGTATGAATCGGATTTTTGGCTTTTTATTTTTGCAAATTTTGTATTTATTTTTGCAAGGATGTGCTTAGGTCACTCAGGAGCAGACTCAAGGTTTGCATATGTTAGCAGCTGCTTCCTCCAACAAAGCAAATATTTAGTGACAGAATGAGATGTAGGAAGTGCTGTGTAGCAGGGAAGTGTGAAGTATTCATAATTATATGAAATACTACTCAAAATTCCATGTTTTTCACATTTTGTGCAAGCTTAAACATTGGGCTCCTGTCACAGACATTTCTGCTGCAGTGGATGCAATTTCTAGCATAAATGGGCTTGCTTTCAATAGAAAAATGGATGGTTTTCAAAGGAAAAAAGGCCAATTTGTGAGTAAAAATGGGGTTCTTTCTGAGCAAAGAGGCTTATAAACATGAAGTGATAAATGGCTTTGCAAGTTTTCCATACAATAATAACAACTTTCTAATCAAAATAATGAAAAAGTTGCAGCTCAGAGAGGGGAGAGAAGCCTCATTCAGGTTTTAGTGCACTGAATACATTTTAGAAAATAAATATATGAAAACTTTAAATTTAGTTCCCCTCCACAGCATGAGTTTGTGTTGGAGGCATGTTGGTAATATTTCTCTGCGTATATTTTTATGATGTTATAAATCAAATTCCTGCTCTTGGTTTGCTGCCTTCTGAGATGGATTCCATGGAATAATGTAAGGCTTCAGGAAATACATTTTTTGGGATTCCCTGTGTGGCAGTGGCATCTGATTTCCTGGCAATCCATATGTGTTTTTAGAAGGAAATATATCTTCTGGCCTGACTTGCTGATTTTCCATGCAAATATATTTTTTCACAATAGCTGATCTGAGGAGCAACTGCAGTGGTTACTTCTCTCCTGGCCTGAAAATGCTTCAAAATCTACATACTGGGGAGTTGGGATCTCCTTACAAAACCAGAGACGGTGGGATGTGCCCAGGAAAACACATAATGCAAAATTTGGGGAAAGCTTTCCGATCCCTTGGCTGCAGAGCAGGTTGTGTGACCCAAGAGGTTGCTTTGCTAGGCTGTGTCCCTGCTGGCAATTCCCTGGAAAAACATGGAAAAAGGACATGGGATGAGGGATGTTGAAGATGGGAATCCTGGGGTCTTGCAGACACAGCTCCAAAAAGTTCCAAAAGGTTCCAAAAGGCTCCAAAAGGTTCCAAAAGGCTCCAAAAGGTTCCCAAAGTAGGTGGGAAGCTGTCGCTGTTGAACCGCTAGCAGAGTGCGAGAACCAAGCCGTGTCGAACGTGGCAAATTTCTGAATTTTATTATTTAATTCTGAAACTTATATAGACTTTCACAGGTCACCCGGATTGGGTCGATTCAAAACCTCCCCCTAGGCTGATTGGCCAGGCTTGAACTGCCTATCTTTCCAGAGGCCGTTTTGATAACATCCAAACTTTATCTTTGTTTATAGAACACAGGAAGAAGAAGAGAAAAATTCCCATGGGAAGGAGTCTGTGCTTGTCACATGAAGCCAGATAAGCACCCATGACATGGCAATCAGATATCATCAATATAAATCACTATTGGCACTCAACACCTTTGCTTTGGGCAATAACTGGAAGTCTCTGCCTGTTTTGGAAACTGTTTTGTTGTTTCTTCCAGTGGAGCAAAGTTAGATTACCAGTCTAAATGCTAATACCCAGGATGAATGGGATTTAATAAAGTGAATTTATATGTAGATTGTGACATTAGTATTTAATTATGTACCCGTCATAACACTGATGAAGCAAGCTGCTAAATATTGGTGCACTGAAGGTAGAGCTTACTCTTAAAGAGCAAGTGTATTTTAATTTCTTACCTCTTTCCTAATCTTCCTAAATAACAGGATAATTTATGTACTGTTTACCAATATTCACCTTCCTGCTGGATTGCAAATGAGGTTTCCAGGGTAGCAGCTGAACTCAGAGGAAGCTGTGCTTGTGTTTCAGTAAAACACTGTGATAACAGATCTGTTTCTCTGCTCTGTTTCGTTAGCCCAAATAAAATTTTGGGTATTTTTAAAAATTTATTATTTTAATATTAATTATGAGTAGCCTGTTATCTGTGTGGATTTTTTTCTTAACCTTCCCTTTTCTATTTTTTTTTTTCCCCCAGACTATGGAAAGCCCAAAGTATGAGCTGGTTATAGAAGCCAAGGACATGGGTGGGATGGATGTGGGACTAACAGGCACAGCCACTGCCACCATCCTCATCGACGACAAGAATGACCATCCGCCAGAATTCACCAAGAAGGAGGTAAGAATTGCCCATCTGTTCCCTACAAAATGGTGCAAGGAATTGCAATTAGCTCCTTTCTAAATAGAAAGATGTTCCTGAAGGAAAGACAACACGTGCAGAACGTTTTTAGCTCGGTGTGACAGACTTTCCCAAAGCTGCTCTTTTCTCTTTTTTTTATTTTTTGCATTAATAAACGTGTGTGAATCGATTCCAAACCAAAGTGCAACCACAAGGGAAAAATAATTATGTCAGGAGGTATCATTCAGAGGTTGGTTAGCAAGGTGAAAACCTGTAAAATAAATTTGCTGGTGGTAAATTTCTCCTTTTGCTCCTGTGGGGAAAAACAGCAAAAATAGCTTCAGGCTTTGGATGGTTAGGACTGTGGATGAAAACAACATTTTTTCCTGTCTGCAGCACTTCCCCTGTGATCCAGCCAGTGTCAGGAGCTCTGTAATTAAAGCTCCACTCCTAAAAGCTTCACATTTAACCTGCAGGTGGAATTTGCAAGGAAAGGTTTTTTCCCTGCAAATTGAATTTAGCTGAAGGATGCTGGGAAGTTCCGATAAATCCCCAAACCAAGGCGAGGGAATTCCCTGCCTGCATCCACCAAATTTCCTGCCCTGCTCACACTGTTCTCTTCCATCCTCCATATTTACTATTATGCTGATTTTAGTTTTTATTTTTCTTCTGGAATCTGGAGAGAATGAGAGAGTTTTAAAAGTTTAACCTAATAAAAGCCAGATTGGATTTTGCTATAAAAGTTTCCTTGGACTCTGCAAACTTTTAAGGAAATTCCCAAAATATGAGAATTAAACCCCAGGGATCCTGATTTTTAGATAATTGTGGAAGAAGAAAAGGAAAGCCTGTTGCTGTAGAATTTTTGTTATTTAACCTGAAGTATATTTTTCCCTTTTAAAAATTTCTTGCCTGCCCTAATATTTGCAATTTGGCAACAGATTATTTTGAAACAAACCGCTGCTCTTTCACTTCAATAATTATTGCTTTTATAAGTGCAAAGTGGATTCCAGATTCAAACATGAATGGTTTTGAAAAAAAGGAAAAAAAGAAGAAATTAGAAACAAGGACAATTTTGCCAAGGGAATATTGCTTTTCCCAAGTCAGTGGCAATGGCTATAATTACTAAATAAAATGCTTTGGCAGTAGAGTTTCAGCCACCTAAAAAGTATCATGGACCTTTCAAGTACATAGGTGACAATTAAGTGACTATGATCAAACTATTAATTCCCTCAGAATTACCTTTTAGATCAGGCTTTTAATGCTCTGAAAGCTGTTTCCTGACAACCAATAATTAAAATATCTTCGAAATACTGGATTTTTTGACACCTTCTGGAACATAGCAATGTACAAGGACAACTTGGTGTATTTAGAAAGAGGAATTGATTGGATTAATCAATATTGATAGCAATTCATGTCAGTCAGAGTCCTACCTGCTTGAATTTCCAAAGCTGGAGAATTCTTCTCTTAAAGAAATATTTCAATATACATTTCAACAGAATTTTTTTAAAGGAATCTTTTTGTAATTACATGTCTTGTTTGACTTAATAGTCTGGGAATTTGGACAAGCATGTAAAAAACTCCTGTGGCTGCTTAGCCACCACTGTTCTGTTCATATCTATTTCTGTGGCAATTCAGTTCAGTCAGTGACAGTAAAAGGTACTTTATACCCTTGAAAATTCGGGGGTTTTAGCATGGAAATGAAATAGGTGTGAAGA
This sequence comes from Entomyzon cyanotis, assembly GCA_024500445.1. Lineage (NCBI taxonomy): Eukaryota > Metazoa > Chordata > Aves > Passeriformes > Meliphagidae > Entomyzon > Entomyzon cyanotis. The sequence continues at coordinate 3,691,456 of JAKEPQ010000743.1, read as the reverse complement.
GACAGCATTATCTTGCTTTCTTTGAAAAGTCTGGTCTTAGACATTTTTCTTGTATTTTATTTTTCTTTTCCATAGAGACATCTCTTTTCCTTTTTAATGGTTCGACCTGGCTTTGAACCTTTCACCATTTAGAGATGTTAGTGACCTCAGAAATCTTCCCTCTGCCTTGCTAAGTGATATTCATATTCCATGAACAAAGCAGGAAAAATCAGCTTTGAACAGAGGATGCCAGAGCCCTTCAGGAGCAGATGCTCTATTTAAAAAGAGAGGTGTGAGAGGAGGGAGGTGTCCATCAGTTGATTTAATGCCACTTTATTTGGGTTACTGCTGAAAATGCTTAGTTGTTATATTTTAATACCAGTTGCATACCACAGGCTGCAATAGTATTGACGTGAATTAGAGCTGAAAGAAAAAGACATATTTTACAGGATAACTTCTGAAGGAGAAAGCTGAAACTCAGTAAATCTGAAGCTTTGATTCCAGAGTGCATCTTCTTTGATTTGTTTTATTCCCTGGCCTTGGACACTTCCAGGGATCCAGGGATCCAGCCACAGCTTCTCTGGGCAACCACAGGGAGGAATTCCTTCCAAATATCAAAATAAATCCACACTTCTGCAGCTCAAGGCCATTCCCACTTGTCCTATCCCCACCTGCTCTGGTGAAAAGTGCCTCTCCTGGAAGAGGGGATGCTTGCCCAGTGAATCTCTCCTTCCTCCCACCCTTTTTCCCTCCCTGCTCTCACTCCTGGGCCAGGCTGGTGCAGGAAAAGTTCATCCATGGGGTGTCAGGGTGTGACCCCAGGAGAAGCTGAGCATCCTGCTGGCATTCAGCTCAGCTCTCCCAGCGACTGCAGAGAAGAGCTGAAGCCCTGGAGGCTCTCAGTGTGTGTCAGGAGCTGGGATGGCTCAATCAATGAGCACTGCTGGCTGGGATTCAGCCCAGCTCATTATTTGGTTATTGCCCCATCGCTCCACACACTGCCCAAAGAGCTCTCTTGTTCTGCCTCTCATCTGCACTTCCTGCCCATAACAGCCTCTGAGCAGTGGAAAAATCCATTCAGGTGTGCAAACAGTACTCTGTTCCCTCCAGGGGTTTTAATATTTTCATCTTTAATGCCAAAAAGAGCAATATTTTGAGAGTTCCTCCAAAAATCCCAGTTGGGATAGCAAGGTCTACCTTTTAAAAGGTCACAGTGGCTGGGATATTGTGCCAGATTTAAATTACAGAGACTGGAAATAGGGATACTTATAAAGTTAGTAGCCTCTTTCTAAAATTTACAACCTTATTTCTATAATGGGAAAAAGCTTTTAAATTAATTTTGTGAATTACTGTTTTGTATCACAAAGAAATCTGGAGTTTCCTTTCCAGCAGGGTCAGGCCTTAGGCTTGAATTTTGCTCAGCAGCAAGGGATTGTTTATATGAAAATTAGGAATGAAGTAAAGCAAGGAGAAGACACAGATTGTTCTGGCAAATCCAATACCTGGCTTGGATCCTGCAGGACATTCCAAGTGGGTGGGAATGAGTTGGACTGAGTGAATACTAGCAATGCTGAGTATTGTTTTTTATACCTAGAACATTCTAAAAATGAGAATTATTTCCTCTGTCACTGTAAAAATGACACTGACAGACCGCTGAAGTGTTGAATTCTGCAAAAAAAGGAGTTTAGTCCAGAGTTCATGTGGCTGTGGCTGTAGAGTGATGAAAAATTAACACTGTGGCATCTGCTGGAAGACACGAGCTGGCAAATCCTCCTCTTGGGTCTGTTCTGCTCCTGATGCATGGCTCTGCCCACATATCCCCTAAGACCTTGGGGGGATAAAAACCAGTGTTTTAGCACAAGAAAGATGTGGACTTGACCCTTTCTGTCTGTTCTTTCTGCTGTTCTTTCTTCTCCAAAAGAATAGTCCAGTGAATCCTACTTGTGCCACTGCTGACTGCAGAGTCTTTGCTCAAAAATGAGATTCCTCTGGTTCTGTTTGTCTTTATCTTCTGTCCTCAGTTTTCACATGCATTATTTTCCCCTAATATCAGGTATTTTCTTTCCTCATTAAATGCTCTCAGGCACTTGAGGGAGGAATGCAGTGGTGTGGCTGAAGGGGATGATCTTTCTCCAGCTCTCACATCTCTCCAACACCACAGATTTGGGGCTGCAGCCCATCCTGAGCCAAACCTGGAAAAGTGGCATTTGTCAGAGACTTCATCTGGCCAGGGAACTGCCATTCCTGACACAATTCCTCTTTCTGCTGCTCACAGCTTCACCTTCAGTTTCATCAATTTTTGGGACAAAAAAAAGTAAAATAGAAATAATTCTGTCACACCGGGGAGAGCACGATTAGGGAAAATATATTTCTTAGTATTAAGTTTTTTGAATATATGTCTTCTCAGAAAAGAATTTTCCAGTAAAATAAAGATCTTGCCTCCTGTGAACAGAACAAAATTTGTGTAATTTGACAAAACACCACCACAGTGAGATCTGAGATACACCAGTGCTGGGAGCCTTAAGTGAAAAATATGATTTGCTCACATTTGAAATACCAGCTGATAAACGGTTTATAAAAGAGTAATAAATGACTCATGTGAGCTTTAATAAATGATTCATCAGTTCCTATAGAGACCTGTGAGTGACTAGGTCGCTTGTCACCGTGATTGATGCTGACTTGCAGCCTGTCTCCTGGCTCAGCAGTGTCACCCACTGGGCAAAGCAGCCCCTGGAGGACAAGCTGCACCTCCGTCTGCTCCTGGTTCAGGGAGGATGTGAGACTTTCCCAGCACCATCTGGAGAGATTGATTGTGCAGCTCAGACTGTTGAGGGATGGGCTGGAAGCTTTTGAGAGTCCCTGTCTTAATTCTCAGTGTTGCCTAAACTGTATCGAGGAGCAAATATTGAGCCAAAAGCAATTTGAAGATTCCTCCTGGATCACTTTTCCATGCTTCTTTTACAAAAATATCATGTCTCAGATGTGATACTTTTATTTTCTGTGGTAAACAGACCTTAGCAACACAGAGCAGATTAACCAATCTCACCTCCCCTTCTGTGGTCTCAAAGTCACCTCTGGTCCTTCTCACTTTGTTTTACAGGGAAATGTTTGCCCTTTGGGACTCCAAATTAATTTTATTCCATTCTGTGTAGGACTTCCAGTGAGCTTGACCATGCCTTTGGAGATAATTATTTTAAAGGTAGATGATTCCCCTGCAATACAGACTTTTACATCTGACTGGGAGAGATTTCCAGGGAGAACCACAACTGTGTTGAAAACAGAGCCAAGGAGGTGCTGAATTTTGGCTAAACATCTGGGGAGCACAGCCAGGGCTGCAGGCTCCCCAGTCCCTGCTGGGATGGAAATCAGAGTGCAAACCTGGCTGAACAGAGACACTCCAGCAGGAGCTGCCAGGGTGGCTCAGCAAGGGTGAGGATAAACCCAGCTGGATTCTCCCCACATCACAGATGGATGGTGGAAGGGCTGAGCTGCTTGAGCAGCACCAGCAGACCTGAGCAGATGAGAAGCCACTGCCAGGCTGAGGGTTAAGAAATAGAGTTCCATTATGGCCTAAAAGTGATGGGAGCCAATCAAAAATTCTGGCTTCCTGTTCAAATTGGGTCAAACTGCCTCCAGCGTTGATTTGTCAAGAGAAGTAGTTTTTTGTGGGATGGATAAAACCATTACTGCAAAATCACATGAAGAGAATGCATATTGGAATTGCCATTTGGCTCCCGTTTTTGGACTGTGAGACAATTTCCATGCAGAGAAATCAGAATTCATACAAAAACTCAGCAGAGCAGGGCAAAGCCTCTCCAGCTGTTAGTAAACTTTGGCACAAAGAACATCTGGAGATCACCTGAGAGGAGCTCTTTGGCCACTCTTGTTTTTTTCTAGAGCTGTAAATGCAGCTAGAAAGGCTCCTGGAGCATATCTTAACCTTCAGAAACCTCTACACAGGATAAATGTTTGCACTGACCTTTTCAGTCAGCTTCACTCCCACTTCACCCTCTTGTAGCAGTTCACCAGCACACTTGACATACCTCCCAGAGCCCAAAAGTCTCCTTGAAATCAAATGAAAGATGTTACCTGGTATATTTTTCGTATGTGAGAGGCAGAATTTATGAAGGGAAACAAGCACCTAGATAGCAGCAAATATTTTGTTTTCTAAATGGATGTTGATAGCGTTCTGTTGTCACTTCAAAAATGGAATTTTCAGTGGCTGCACCATTTCAATGGTTAATAATTGGCCATTGGTCTCACCCATGGTTCAAGGCATTTGCTTTGCTGAGTTGTCATGATATACAGAACAGATTTCAGAGTCACAAAAGCAGTCTCAGGTTCTAAGAACCTTAACAACAGGCATGTAGACACCCCCCTCCTTGCTTTTCCCTAAATAATTTTAGATGTCAAAAATTAAAAAAAAGAAGGGATTATTGGACTTAATAAAATAGCTGTAAAAATATCTGTTGCCCACTGGAGTTCAAAAAGGTGGGTTTAGGAGCATAGATTGCTTTGACTCCCAGTGCAATTAGGATTCAAAAAATCCTGTCTCTCTTCTAAATGCTCAAATAACCTGGAAAAATGCCCATGATCAGGAAGGAGGTTCATTAATATTTCTGAGTTGTGTTGTGTTGGTACCAAACTGAGGACATCTGGAAGACTTATTTAAGCAGTCTGGCTATCTGGATAATGAAATTACCCTTTTTGTTATTTTTTTTACTTCTTCTTCAATATTGTGTGTCAGTTTTTATCAGAATTAGCTGGCTTGAGGGTTCTCATGTGAAGAGAAACACTCAGCATCACTCAGGATTGAATTACCAATGACCTTAACAACAAACACTCTGCCGTAGCTTTACAAGAGTGGAATAATTCCAGAGAAAGGAAAACAAATGTGATTATTCTGTGCACTGACTGAAACGGAGAACTCTCCAGCAAAAAAGCAAAAACAAAACGACAGAAAAATAGTTTGGAAGACCAGTGGTTCCTGCAGTCATCCAGATTCACACTGTGTGCATAATAATCTGTATTCCTGCGGCTTTCAGCAAGCTATCTGCATAACCAGTGTAAGCACTTTGTTCAAGAACTTCTGCAAAATATGTTTAACACGGAGTCCATCCACTTATCACCTAATTAGAGCTGGATGCGCTGCAGAGCAGTCGGCAGCAGACTCCACATTTATCTTTGCTCGTGAGGGGTGAGCTCACTGCTTTGTTTCTCTCCACCAAGGTCAGGAGACACACGAAGTTGTCTATTTAATCTCCAGATAAACACGTTTCAGTGGTGCATAAAACAACAGAGTGCACGCTTTATAATGGGGGAGCAGCTGAGCAGCACTTGTAGAACACAGGGAAGGTTCTGTGAACAGGAATGATCACTCAGGCAGTGTGAATTGAGGGACACAAAGGCACTGCTCTGCTCCTCCAGATCTGATTTTCCTCCCAGCTCTCTTGCTCTCCCAGTAGACTCACACTGTAAACTTGCATTTTTGCCAGTCTTTTTCTCTTTTTTTTTTCCCTTTGTCACTGTTCCTTTCCTGCCCGTTGTTCAGTTGCCCTGATTTGTTGCAATCAGCTGATCTGAGCCACCCTGATGCAAATTCCTGTGCAAAGCCAAGCCTTTGGTTCTGCCTGGAAGGTCAGCAGCAGCTCCGTGGTAATAACAGCAATTCTCACTGCAGCTGGCAAATTCTCACCACCAAACCATCCCAGTGATCCTCCGAAGGCTTCTCCCATCTGCTTCTGCTGACAGCAAATATCCCAACACTGCGAGCAACAGAAAAGCCATAAACCCACAATTTATTGCTCTCTTCTCCAAGAAGGGAAGGTTAATGTGCTTCCTCAATGTGGTGTGTGAAGTGTGAACTTTACGACTGATATTAAGGTCAGGATTACAAAGCAAACAGTAGCAGTGAGAGTTTGGAGTTGCTCTAGCTCAAACACATTTGGGTAAGGAGCTGGAGAGGGGAAATTAAAAGGGAAGGAAAGCTCAAAGAAAGGCTCTTGAGAGAAGCACAAGCTAAACAAAGATAATGTAATGTCTCCAGATCTAGCCTTGGACCACTTGTTCAGGGAAGCTGTATAAACATCATTATTAGCAATCATTGCCAGGAGTGGCTATGTGATTTTCCAATTAAACAAAAAAATCCCTGCCAGCTGGAATTTTGCAGTTGCCTTCAAATCAAATTAGAACTGTTGTCTACAGATTTCAGTTGTAATGTAAGTTTAAAAATTTTAGTATTTTCTCTGATTTTTTTTTTCTTTTTTCCTCTAAATGTATTGGTGAACAGTCCAATGAAATTATCTTTGATTTCCCTCTTCTCCAAGAGTGTTCACAGCACATTGTACTGAATTAACTGTCCAAGGAGTTCCAGCTTCAGCACTGGGTGCTGGCAGGAGATACACATTTTCAGGTCTTCACACAATTCATTCCAGATAAAGACACACAATGATGTATAAATCTATTTTCTCAAATTAACTCTGGGGGTCTGTGTTGGGAGATCTTATTTGACTGTGTGATGTCAAATTGACAAAAAACCTTGGTGTGGAAACAGTGATTTCGACACGTGGTGTTCATTGCAGTGACTCTTAAATCATCTGAGTCTCATTCACTGAATCACAGAATGGTTTGTGGTGGAAAGATATTAAAGATGATCTTGTTCCAAGTTCAGGGACACCTTCCACTATCCCAGGCTGCTCCAAGCCCTGTCCAGCCTGGCCTTGGACACTGCCAGGGATCCAGGGGCATCACAGCTTCTCTGGGCACCCTGTGCCTCCCCACCCTCACAGGGCAGAATTCCTTCCTCATATCCAATATTATCTTCCCTCTTTCACCCTAAAGTCATTCAGAGTGTAGATTGGTGGTCAGGCAGTGAGGAAGAGCTCACCAGGTATCACCTTGGTGGTGCAGCCAGCCGAAATTTTCTCTCTTAAAGCTCCTTTTACTTCGTGTGTATAAAGGATTAGAGTTCCTTTGGACCTGTGGAATGTGGAATTTTTAACAGAAATACCTAGAATTCTACATCTCTTTGTCTGACACAGCAGAGCTGATTTGAGGAGTAACAAATAGAGGAATTGTTAGATGTGTTGCAAAATACCCCTGTAATCCCACGAGTTCAGAAACCCACACTGTTAATATGCCTCCAGCATCTGTGGGAGTTCTATTTTAAAAGCAGGATTAAACATGATAACACACTATAGATCTTAGCATATTCAATTTGCAGCAGACAAAACCCTATTTAATACCAATTACACAATATGTGTGAGCTGCTATCATAGCTGCAGTTTATATGAGCAGAGGGAATTTATAAAGCTGAAGTCTATTCATTCAAAAATAATAGTTATGCCACTGCTTGGGTCATTCCACTAGAGTGAAATGAGTTTTGTGATCAGTTTATCAATTTCTTCCCTGACAAGTGAGATTTTAAGATTTTTCTCAGCAACACTAAAACTGATTTGGCTACTCCAAAATTTGCTAACCATCTGTGCACACGAATCAAAATGTCAGGATTATTTAGACAAAATATCTTTTTTCCTTCTGCTCTGAAGCATTAAAATAGACAATGGCTAAAACTCACCATGCTAAAAGGAGCTGTAGGTTTATCCAAGTAAAATATTTAGCATGTGAATATGGAGGACATTTGTTTGGAAACAATAAAATTGTATAGACCTGATTGTGTCTTGAACTTGCAGGAATGAAAACAGTGTTGCTAGCTGCAAGAAAAAGGAGATTAGGGTTCCATGCAGGACTCCCTGCAGTTATGGTCTCTGTTGAGGAAGATGGTTCAGAAATGGAATTTATTCATATCCTTGTACTTCCTACTTTGGCTTCTTTCCAGGACTTGTTTGCCTTGGAGTTCCAGATGCTTCTTTGCTTGAAGGGTAGCCCTTTCTCCAGCCGTCTGTCTAACAGTCACTTAATATTTATTTGTTTTTACAAATGTTTTCCCCTGTGTTCTCAGTCCATATGTCACAAAAAAGTGTAAGCCCAGCTCTACACAGAGTATTGATGTTATCCTCCCTTTCCCATTCTCCACTTTGACCCTATTATGAAAACCCCTGAATCCAAGTTGTTTTCTGCTTTTATTTTCATCACTTCCCCTTCTCTTTTTACATAGAAAACTTCACTCCATCACAAAAAGCTATTTCTGACCTTTGTCCTCTCACGATCCTCTTTCTGTCCCCACGATTTCCCCCTGATTATTATTTCTGGAACACCTTCCCTTTCCCATTCCTTGACTCTCTCCCCCAGTGAGCTCTTCATGCCCTCACTCCCTGCTTCCCTGGGGAACCCCTTTCCTGGTTTTAATTCCCTATATTGACTGTTTGCTCCTGACACACACAAGTCCCTTTTTCTCCCCATCACTGTCAGTTTCCCCACATGCCCTCATTTGTTCCTTTTAGGCTTTATTTCCTCCTCCCCAGCTCATTTGTTCTGCCCACCTGCAGCCACCCAGGCTGGCAGTGCCCATGCATTACCTGGCACTGTCACATCTGCTCAGATCAACCATTCTGTTCCATTTACAAGACTGATGGTGAGGAGAGTGCTGCTGTCCTCAAGAAGTTTGAAGGGTTGAAAGCAATCTTTTAGCTAAAAAAAAAAAAAAATGAGTTTGGAAAATCAAAATAGTTATGTGAGGAACTTTCAAAAGAAACATGAGGAAAATCAATCCTGCTAAATAAGCTTAAATCTAAACCAACAGTTGTCTGAAATAATATCAGGGGAGAAGATTTATCTGCAGTATTGATATTCTTAACTGCCTGCATCCATGCTGTGGCTCCCATCCAAATGGAGTGCAGGATTACACTGGGAAGCAAATCTGGATTTATATATATATAATATATTATAAATATATAAAATATAGATATTTATATATTTACATATTTATATATTTATATATTTACATATTTATATATTTATATATTTATATGTTTATATATTTATATATTTATAAAATAGGTGTCTGCATACCTAAAGTGAAGACCTGACGTTTTATTGTCCTAAAGCTGCATTTTCTAATATGGATTAAAACAAAAATGAAACTTGGATTTACATGTCTCTGTCTGAGAAACACAGAATCATTTAGGTTGGAAAAGAGCTCTCAGATCAACAAGTCCATTTGGAAATAACATAATATATTCCCATACTTAGAAATAACACAACTGGCATTTGAAAACAAAGAACACTCTTCCTGATTAATTGATTCAGTGCTGAACAAAGCTAAGAAACCTGTGTATGTTTGAAGACAAATGAAGGGCAGCCTTTCTGATTTAGCAGTTCTGACCTTTTCAAGTTTTCCATCTTAAATAATAATTGAAGCCATAAGTAAATAAATTCAACTTTGCCTGCAGATGTTGAACTCTCTGATGTCCTTTTCCTGTGACATAGGCAGTGCCTGATATTCCTGGCACAAACAGGTTTATCATGCCCCGTGCTGGGGCTGCCGACAGTCCCTGGGAATGTTTTCTTTCCCCCAGGCAAGTGATTAAAATGCAGTTGCACTCAATAAATCTGCAGGTTCTGTGGATGGGAAGTGTTTGCCCAGGGGGCTTCTGTGTCCCAGAGGTGTTTCTTTCCTTCAGTGCTCCTGTGTTCTCAAGAGAACCAAATCACAACAGGTTTTGTTTGCCCATCCTGCCTGCTGAGGTTGTTTCTGGCTGCCTGTGGAGCTGGAGGGAGCAGCACGGAGCTCAGGGACACTGGGGACAAACTCAGGGGTGGCAGCACTGCTGGCTGCCAGCATCGCCCTGGGACAGAAATCCCTGCTTTGGGAAGATCAGAGAGCTCAGCCTGCACTGCTTTGGTGTCAGTGAGAAACAGGGTTGGGACATTATAAAAGTTCCTGGATTTGTGCTGTGATTTTAGCTGAACTTCCCCACTTCTCAGGGATGCCAAGGTTTCCTGTGTTCCTTTTCCTTGGATCAGGGTTATCCCAGTTGATCAAAGAGCAATATGTGAGCAACTAATCAGCTTTAGATGCTCTTTGCTCCAGCAGCAATTGCTGTAATGCAATCGATTCAAAGGAAATTTTAATGATCTTAATAATTGTGCTTTTAAAGGGAACACGGCAGTTATTATTGAACTCCTAATTTATTATCTCCCATGGAGATCAGTTTGGAAAATCGAAACATAAGCTTTCAAAATGCACCATCCCCTGCAGTCTCACCTGCTTATTTCTGAACTTTGCACGTCATCTTTGTAAATAATGCTAACATAGAAACAATGAAGCAATTGCATTGTGCTCATAACTTTTTCCATTTCTAAAAGGTTCCATTGCTGCCTGAATTCAGCAGAAGGTAGCACATCTTTCCATGCATCCATCCAGCCAAGAAAAGCATCTCTTTGGTTTCCTTAATGGATTATTTTCAAGGAAAACACTCCTCTTTATCTGTCTGTGAAAGCAGACTGGGGTTCTAGTCAGCAGAAATTCATCTACATGTTGCACATCTGAATCATTTATTCAGAAATAATAAGAGTGCTTTATCAACACTCACTGAGAGGATTATCTGTGCTACATGGCAAGGCTATTGTAGTGCCTTTCCTGAACTAATTTGGAGCTATTCAGGAAGCACCTTATTCACTTTTAAATGCCCCAAGTCTGGGCTATAGGTTGAAGCTCACTTATCCCATAAATTTATTTTTCTTAAATTCATAAGGTATGGGCAGCATTACAAATGTTAATGCTACTATTATGGGACCATAATTTAAAAATACCAGCATTCTCCAAAGGCTCCATCAGCGTGTCATTTCCCTGCTTTATTAAAATGAATGAACAGATGTACAATTTATTTCTGCTGAACTATCATCTAAATTCATAAGCTATTTCTCATGTGCCTGAAATCCGTGTTGGTTTCCCATTTTCTTTGCCTTAGAAAAAAAAAAGAAAAAAAAAAAAAGAGCAAAATTCCACTCTCACATTTATCACTCTGGGGATATAAACGAGAAGTATACTCTCCACTTCATTCACTTTAGACTGATACCCTCAATACAATTTAAATCCCATCTCTTCAAGGCTGCTCAGCAAAACCCAGGCACTGGGACACCCAGGATGTTGGTGTAACTCCAAGGACATGATATCCCTTGTCCCTGACAGGACAAGGTGGCACAGAGCAGTGCTTTCAATCTTTTGGGCTGGAATTTACGGTGCCAGCAGAGAAGATGTTCTTTTTCCAGGCAGCAACTGGCAGAACAAGAGGACACAGTCTTAAGTTGCGCCAAGGAAAATATAGGTTGGATATTAGGAGAAAGTTTTTTACAGAAAGAGTGATAAAATATTGGAATGGTCTACCCGGGGAGGTGGTGGAATCACCATCCCTGGAGGTGTTTGAAAAGAGATTGGATGTGGCACTCAGTGCCATGGTTCAGTTCAGTTGAGGTGTTGGGACATGGGTTGGACTTGATGACCTTGAAGGTCTCTTCCAACCTGGTGATTCTGTGATTCTGTGGTGGAATTTCTCAGCTGGAGGTTGGGGAAAACCAAGGGAGAAACAAATAACTGGCTGGGCAGGGGGAGAGGTGAGCAGGCTGGGTGTAACTGCAGGAAATTCCTGGAGGAACAAGGGTCAGGTGGCCCCAGAACCTCCAAAGGTGCTCTTGTGTCCTGCAGCAGGGTGGGGATGTGGAAGGGATGAACCCAACCAGACAATGCAGAGATGGGAGGGAAGAAAACTCTGCACATGGAACAGAGATGTTGCCATGGAAAGAAATGAGCATAAAACCTCCAGACAGTGCTCCCAGCCTGTCACAATCCTGGTTTGTTGGCAGGGTTTGTGGGCAGTGGTGGCATTTTGCTTTAATTCCATGTGAGGGATGAGTGGATGACACATTCTAGGGGTTCTGGCAGAGTTTCTTCTGTAAGCCCTGTTTCTAAGGGTTTGTTTGTGAGCAAATAAAAAAAAAAATTCAATGGTTTGATGGAGAAAACTGAATTCTCAGGCTCAGATTGTGGGGTTTAAGTCTTTTTAATTTTTTTTTTAATATAAAAATCACTTTGGCAAAGAGAGGAGTGGAACAGAATGCAAATCAATCTGTTTTCTTCATTTCATAGCTGCTCCAGAATTCAAATGCAGGCCTTTAAATTCCTTTTTGCCAGACAATTCAAGAAAAAATGATGAAGTAATGGCTGAGATTTGTTAAAAGCATGATTTTCCTCCAAAATCTCATCTGCTTGGCAGGAGCAGTTTTTTTCCTGAGGGACTGCAAGGGAAGAGTTTTAATTCACTAATAAAAATGGAGGAGTTCTAAGTGGAGCAGGAATTTTGCTACAGTGGCCACATTGCAGCCTCAAAACAATTAAATTTCGATATCAAGTGTTGCCACTCTTGTCCCCTTTGGATCTTTCCCCAAGCTGACATCAGAATTATTTTCCTCTCCCCTTTCCTTACATTTTGTTTCCAAAAGAGAACATGACCAGCTAGAAAGGCAAATCCTACAGTCACAATTTATATCTGCAGTAAGGAGGGCAAATGTGATTTTGCAGCTCCACCCTGGATCTCCAGCACCAAATCCATAATGAAGAGTCTTGGATGACTGGGAGTTTCAGACTGGAATCTCAGTTAGGAAATTCTTTTCTGTCACTTGTTTTTGGGCACAGAAAAGAAATATTCCTGGCAATCCAGGGTGCTTTCTGGATGTTCATGACCAGCATGATCCCTAAAAATGTTAGAAAATCAGGCAGATGTGTTTTGCTCTGTATAGATCCTTGGATTTGGGCTTATCATGAAATGCTCAGGGAAGGGTTCTCAGTACATCTTCCATCCCTCCCTCCGTCCCATTTGTATAATTTCCAGCATTTCTTATTTTTCCTTTAAGAGCTTTGAGCTGACAGCCCCTGTCATCTCCCAGCAATCCCCTACAGACTCCCTGCTGGTGACAAATTTTACCTCCTCTCTGCTTAGGATTTCCTTTGCCTCCTCTGAAGCCCAGCAGTCGTTGGCCTTGTCCCATGCAGGTGACACCCAGACAGTCCTTTTACCCACAACAGCCCATTTTCTCTGCAGAATTATCCAAACCATGAGTTTCAGCCCTCTGCCTCTGCTGTGGGCAGAAATCAGGTGTCACAATGCAGCCTGGGCTCCCCAGTGCTGAGCAGAAGGAGCAATTCCTGCCTCTGCCCTGCATGTGGAGCAACTTCTTGCACATCTCAACAGAGTTTTGCTGTTTGCACAATATTAAATCACCTTTATTGTCCACAGTTGTTTTTCCAGCACGGAGTAAGTGACAAAACCAACATCTGCTGTCTGTGGTTTCTTCTTCTTTCATCCTCAGCACAGGAGGAGGAGAGTGTATAGATTTTGAGGACTTTGATGTGATGGGATTTTGCTGCTGTTTGTTTTCTTCTCCACCTGTGGTTTTGTGTTTGATATGGAGAATTGATTAAGTCATTTGGGTGTTGTGTTTTATTTGTTTGGGGTTTTGTAGTGGAAGAGGCTGAGAATATTTCACACACAAAGGAGATTCTGCTGGCACTGTGCAATGCTCTATAGGCACAATCTGTAGGCTGCCCAGCTTTCTATCCCATTTAGGCACCCTGTGATCTCCTCTAATGCACCAAACTCCTGTCCTGCAACTCTCCTGCACTCCTATTTCGGATTTCTCTTGAGGGTAAGGAATCCTGACAGCTGTGCCAGGCTTTGTCCTGTGGGCAGATGGGCACAGGGGGTCAGGAGGAAATTCATCCATTCCAGGGATAGGTGAGAGTGAGCTTCATTAAGAGAATGTTTTATAACCATTTAGCATTTTCCATTCCAAAGCACCCCAAAGGAACATACGGAAAATGGATCTTCTCTGTGGGCAAGCAGAAAATTAAATTGCAACTTTCTGCCGCTTGCAGAGAAAATGGAGGTGTAAGACTTCATTTCTTTTATTAAAGAATTCTACTCAGGAAAGTTGCTTTGATTTCTAAGGAACCATCGCAGGTAATGGCTAACCCTGGTGTATTTTTACTCTCAAAATCTTGTGGACTCACAAAGGAGAAGCCACCTTATGTATAAAGCCAGGGGTTTATTGTTAGTGAAATTGAAAAATAATCCAAGTTCACCCTAATCCAAGAATCATTATTAATTCCTATTGAATTACTGAAACAAACACATATTCAACTTGGGAAAATTTTCAATAGGATAGATGCAAAACTGTTGCACACACCTTTCTTAGCTCCTACCCCTTTTCCTGCTGTTTCTCTCACCATTTCCTGGCTCTCACGAGGATGCTGGGCTGGCTGAAATCAGGAGAGGTGATCAAAGTCTGGTTGCTTAGGAGAAAAATGAAGTGGTCCTCAGATAAACAATATTAAAAATCCACCAGGAGTGAAAGGAGACTGAAAATCTGGCAGTGGCAAAAGGGACATGTGGTGAGAGCCAAGAGGAATTTGGGAGTGACCAGCAGAGAGTGTGACCAGGAGAGTCACACTGAGCTGTGCAGGAGTATTCATTATTAACCTGAATAAAAACCAGCAAAGGTTTTTATCCAGGTTAATGCAGCAACTTTTCTCCCTCTGCTTTTCCTTCCTCCCTCCAAGCTCTATACCCCTGACTTTAAGTGAAAATATCACAAGTAATTGAAGTTGCAAACCCCAGCAGAATGCTAAATTAGAAATTAAGCAAAGATGCTCATCAGTTGGAGCTCAGAAATCCTGGGCAATTTTTCTAATGCTATATTACAGCAATTGGAATATCTTTTTTTTTTTTTTTCCTTTCCCCAACTGCTTCACTAACTGAATTGATTGAATTAAATGTGTTCTGTGGTGCCAGAGAGCCTCTGACCCCAGTTACTCAGGATAATCAGGGGGTAATCAGCCTGCTGTGATCTCAGCTCCAGAGGAACAAGAATATTGTAAGGTTCAGGGAGCCTGTGCTGGCATTAATCAGCTGTCGTCAGGCTTTGATTATAAATCCTAAAGACCACCAAATTGATACAACATGGTTTAATCCACTAAAAATTAGGTATCTACATATTAATCACCGAGTTGGATATCTGCAAGCGATTGCTTCCCTAGTAAGTGCAGTCAGGTGTCAATGCTTTGGAATGTCCCACAGTTCGTAATAAATATAATGATCAGCATCAGCACAAAAGCAGCATTAGCCAGATTAAAAAAAGATTTTGTTCTAACCTCAGATAGATTTTTTTTTCCCCCCCCTCCTGTTGGAGTTTTACAGCTCCATTGAAATTGTTCCTCATGTTTCTACTCTAGTTACCAGCTCACTCAGAGGCAAGAAATAGGAGATGTTTCTGAGGTAGCTGCAAGCACAGCATTTTTCTGCCTTCCAAGGGGAGGAAGGGTGGCTGCTTACAGTATATCACACTGCTGTGTACAGAAATAAAGTGGTATTTATTGTCCCTTAAAATGACTTCCCCTAGAACTGGCAAGCTCAGGTGAAAAATCTGTATCTAGAAATGTGTGTTGGGATCCAATTAATTCCTCCTGTGCTGGCTGTCCTTGGGAAGAGCTCGGTGTGGCAATATTGATGCAGATTACAAACACTTTGCATGGAGGTTTCTGCAGCAGGAGGGGAACCATTCTTAAAAGAGAGGAATAGCAGAGTGTCCTAATGTTCTTCATACATGTCCTAATTTAATAAAATTTCAAGCCTGTAGAAAAGCTTTTTGCTATAAACTGGAGATAATACCAAATTCTGATTGATCTTCTTGGTGTCACCTGTATTTCCTAGGAATTGCCTTTATTTGCATGAGGCATTGGATGTACTTGGAATCAGAGGAGTTAAGCTGCTGCTGAAGGATTTCCATCCATCCTACACCATTTGCACAAAACATGTCCAGCTGAGGCTGCAGAGGTGTTTGTGCTCCAGAAGGATGTGTGTGCAGAGAATGTTTGGGTAGGAAAACATAAATTACCAGTGAGAAAATGAAAGGGCCCTGAATGTTCCCTTTGAGACATCCTAGGCAAGAAATAAGCACACAACAGGCACTATCACAGGAATGTTTCATTTTCCTCCATCCCAAATATTTTTCTTTCCAGGAACGATGAAATGAGCACTGGCAAAAGGAGCTGGGTGGTGGGAGATGGAGCCCATCAGTAGCCTTGTAGCAGAAAGCAATAAATCCATTTAGCATAGCTGTGATTTTTCCTGACCTTTTCACAGCTGTGCAGTGCCAAGCCATACATCTGTTGCTGCAGTATATGCTGAAATCTCAGTGTTCCCAGAGCAGGTTCACCCCAGCTGCCAGGGAACTCCTCTGACTGCCTTTGGAATGCTCCTCTCACAGTGCCGGGTGGGGAGACTCACATCTGCCACAGCCATTAGTCAAATACACTCCATTTATATCTATTATTCTTTATTCTTGACCTTGGAAAAAGAATTTTTCTGTGCTAACAGGGTTAGAGGTCCTTGTTGTTCCCATCCTGGGTAATGAGAGCTCAGTGCTCACCTGAATGTTCAGGATGTAATAAAGATTTTTTCTGCTATGGGAGGAAAACAGGAAAGGAAAGAGATCATTAATCATGAAAGTTCACTTATGTCTCTGATCTCTAAATGATTATTCTTGTATCATAGCTTTTTGATAGAGCAGTAATGTTTTGCTCAATGAATGTTGAGCCAACTGGATGTAGACTGGATAATTTGAGGGGGAAAAAAAATCATGTATATCCAGCAGAAGAAACTACATGCAGTAGACTTCATTCATCACTTTGTCAGCAGACTTGGAAGACTTATTGTGCTCAGATGGATTGAAATATGGAGTGTTCAGCCCAAATTCTCCTTTCCCCACTCAGCTTTTCACAGAAAACAAAATGCTGGCTCGAGATTTCATTTTTGAAATTCAGACAGATTCGGTATCACTGCAGATTATGCTGCCTGTAAACTTCCATCTGTACCTCCTGCCTCCACTGGAACAGTGTGAAACCTTGCAGAGTTCTTATCTGCTTCCAAAATAGAGTTTTCAAACTGGGATCACTTCAGACAGCTCTCAGCTGGAGGGGCTTGTAAATCTAGGCCATCTCATCCCCATCAGCTGGCACAACCCAAAATGCCAGAAGTTTGGGGAATTGATGAAATTTGTAGCTGAAATATTCTGGAGATACAAGTTGCTTGGAGTGGGGCTGCTCGGCATTGCCCACCCCAGACCCTGGGAAGAGCTTTAACCACTGACAGAACATCTGCTGCTGGCAGCTTGGGCCTTGATCAGCTGGAAACTGGCACAGAGAATCCCTCCTTTCTCTGGAATCAGTGCCCTCCCGGGGCACAAAAGGCAGTATTTCTCGTCTGGATGCATATGCTGCTTGTTCTCAACCAGGCCAAAGGCTCTGCCATGGAGAAAATCTCATTTATATGGCAACTTCCACCTCGCTGCAAAGACCACAAGCCTTAAACTGGTGAGGATATGGTTCAGTCTTGAAATATTAAGGTCCCAAAATAGATGGAGGAGATGCCTCTATATTTTTATCCAGAAAATTTTTGTTCTTTTACCTATTTAGAATGAAACATTCCTTTCTTTTTGTGGTTTTTTTTTTAACTTCCATTAGTTTAGTGCTTTTTTATAGCACTAAAATACAGTTTTTATACCTTATCTACTTCCTAGAGGTAAATATGATAATAACCTAAAAATCATCAGTAGGTTTCATCTGCTGAAGGCTTTGTCACTGCCCAGCTCTGCCCATGAGCTCTGAGGCCACATTGCATTTATTTATACCTGGGAACACACTAGAGCCAGTTGAGAAATTTCTCCTTCACTCCCCTCAATCTCCCAAAATTCTTAGCAAATTAACTGGTATCTCCATATGTTAATGCTAATAAAAAAAAAAAAGAATCTCTATTTTGTCATAGAATTCTCCTTTCATCTAACACTTCAATGTTCAGAGAGGAGTAAATTCACCTCTCCTGCTGTTAAGGAGCCTTGGTGGTCCAGGTGACAACTGCAGCACTGAGAGAGGATGTGTTTTCTGAACACATTCCATATCCAGACCCCAAAATTGTGACGTTCTGGGAAATAGGAGGAAGAATTTGTTGCTTAAGGGTCTTGACCTGTGGAGAAAATGCATCCCACCTTTTATTGGGACTGCTGTAGGGATTCCTTGCAAAATGAGTAGTAGATGTTCCACTGTTTTTCCTCTTAGCAGGGCAGTAAGCTCCACTATATATGCTCAGGTGTTTATCTTCAGCATCAGAAAAGGTGGTTTGGGTATGGAAAAGTCTCTGCTAAGAATGAAAAAGGACCATTTTTACAAGGCCTCCCTCCCTCCCCTTGTCACCATCGTTAGAATAAGTGATGAGAACCTGTAAAACCTTCCTGCTCCTAAAATCCAGCGCACGATAAAGAAAGAAAAATCCAGCGAGGTTTATTCTATTTAAACTTCATTCCATTTAAAGAAGACATCCAGCATCTCAGAAAGAATACAGGCTGAGCACTGCCCTTGATGGGGAGTGCACTGAGGAGGAGATGAGCCGTGGCCAGGTTGGCTGAATTCAGCCCAAGTGGCTTCATGTGAATATGAAAAGCAGAGCTCTCCCTGCTCCCTGGGCAGTGCTGATGCTGCAGCAGGTGAGGAGGTGCAGTCTGCTCTCTCAGCCTTGCTCAGATCATCATTTTCTCTCATGCTGTTGTTTTAAACATAAGGTTTGTTCTACCCGCGGTGGAGGAATTTTTTATAGCTCAGAAAGTAACATCATTATTTGAGGTTTTCTCAAAAGTACCTTAAATGTAATAAATACAGTGACCTTTCAGGGTGCTCTGTCCAGCTGGAGAAGGAAAATTCATTTTCCTGTGATACAGCCATCATCCTAGAGGTGTCCAATTATTTGTGGGTACCTGATTTATTCCAGAAACAGCTGAATACACCTTCCATTTGTAGGTGGAAAAGTGAAAAAAGAATGGATAATTTCTAAATTATTTATATATTCAGAGAAAAAAAAATAGAGAGCATCTTTGTCTTCCTTCTGAATCTTCAGACAGCTGTGCTACATTTGATGTATACCTGGAGGTAACAGGCTCTGAAGCAGGCATTCAACATATGATTAATACATGTTAGAATTATCCTTTTGCCTTGCTCAGTGAGGCCCTGAGCTGGGCTGAGGAAGAGTTGGAATCTTGTGCAAACAAAAGCCTTCCAAATAATTCCAAAAAGTGGCTATTTTTCAAGTGACTTTTGCCATCACTTATTTACAGCCCCCAAATGGCTTTTTAGTCTTCTGCAAGCACATGTATGAGAGGATTGAATCTAAAATCAGCTCTGAATGGGCTTTCAGTGCTGCTGGGGGGAAGAAGCAGGAAGGAAGTTCTGTAAATTAATTTATGGACCTTTTGAGGATCTTATTCTGTAGATCTTCCAAAGCTTTCTATGACTTATGGTGTCTGCAAGAGGGATAGAAGGGCCCTGCAGATGGCAAATCCACAGACAGCTCTTGCAACACCCAGCAGGTTGATAATCCATCCCTCCATCCATCCATCCATCCATGGATCCATCCATCCATCCATCCATCCCTCATCCATCCATCCATCCATCCCTCCATCCATTCATCCATTCATCCCTCCATCCATCCATCCATCATCCAGCCATCCATCATCCAGCCATCCATCCCCCATCCATCCATCCATCCATCCATTCATCCCTTCATCCAGCCATCCATCCGTCCATCCCTCATCCATCCATCCATCCATCCATCCCTCCATCCATTCATCCATCCATCCATTCATCCCTTCATCCAGCCATCCATCCATCCATCCATCCATTCATCATCCATCCATCCATCCATCCATTCATCATCCATCTATCCATCCATCCATCCATCCCTCCATCCATCCATCCATCCATCCATTCATCCATCCATTCATCATCCATCCATCCATCCATTCATCCATTCATCATCCATCCATCCATCCATCCATCCATCCATCCATCCATCCATCCATCCATCCATCCATCCATCCATCCATCCATCCATCCATCCATCCATCCATCCCTCATCCATCCATCCATCCATCCCTCCATTCATCCATCCATCCCTCATCCATCCGTCCATCCCTCATTCATCCATCCATCTCCAAACTGGGCTTTGGGTCCCACTGAACTCCACCAGAAATGCTCATTGCTGACATTTATGAAATTCTCTTTCCTGATTGATCGAGAATCCAGATTGTGATCACTCTGAAAATTCATTTGTACTTGGAGATGTCCCAGGTACAGAGCTATGGAAAATATTCTCTTTCCTTAGCAAATAAATCCTGGGAGCTCAGGTGCTGAATGGCAGCCTGCAAAGGAAAAGGCACAAAGAGCAAGCAGGTTCTGTAGTCTTGTCATCACATTATCAAGAAATTAGACAGAAAAAAATATGGTTGCAAAAGCAGTGGGCTTCAGTGGAGGACGATAATTGCAATAATACAATTTCTCTGTGGAATTTCTAACAGAGACATATAAATTAATACATCCCTTTATTTTCCATCTTTTATGATATGTAGAAGAGGAAACACGTGATAGCAGCACACAACACCTTCTGCTGGAATATCACCCTGCTAAATGCAAACTGACATCGAGTTTTAATTTGTTTGTTCCTGATTGGGAATCACAGAGAGCAGAATCTTAATGAGCCATGGGGTAGTGATCACCAACCCCAGGCACGTTTATCTTGCTTTGTGTTTGCTGCTCCTGGCAGCTCTTTAATTTGGGTGTCAGAGCCCCGCTCTGAGACAGTTTTTTAGTGGCTTCATAAAGGTGTTGTTCCTGCCTGCTCACACTGCTGCTGGACAGGAGACATCCAGGTGATTCTGATGCAGTTAATTTCATCTCTTCATCTGCTCTGGGAAGTCAGTAAACAGAATCTCATTTACTACAGGAGCTTTAAAAGAGGCTGTGAGATAATAATCTGATTTTTATAAGGTCTGGGTACCATTTCCAGCTACGTCTGAGACTGATGTGGGTTAGTGCCTGGATTCTCAGGTGATAACATTTTGGAGAGTGATTTTTTTGTGTACCTACCCCATGGTGGGACTCTGACAAGACTGCTTTTTCTTGAGACCATCCAGAGGAATTGTTCTGTCAGTGAGAGCTGCCAGTGCAGTGTCCTCTCAGCTCGTTACAGAGCTCAGCGTGGAGGAGGATTTGGCTCAGTGTTACATCGTAGCTCCACCAGGAAACAACCACTAAATACACCTGCAAGGTCCAGGGAAGGGAGGAGCAGTCTGGCTGCTGAACTGAGACTCTCTCTGCTCTGAGCTGTGTTACCTGGGCTGTGTTTGAACATTTTACCTGGGCTGTATTTGAACACAACTGTTTTGAACATTTCTGCCCTCCCTGCCATCCCTTTCCTGACTCCTGTGCTGTGAGAAACACAAGCTGCTCATTTTCACCCTCCAGGACCTCCATGCCCAGTGGAACCACACTGGTGATCTCTCACAACAATTCCAGTGTCCTCATCCACTGCCCATCAGTCCATCCTGATGGCAAATATTGCTGACTTGTCACATTTTCTAGTCCATTTGTGCACCCTCATGAACCTCACACTCATCTACATCCATCACTATATCTCCTCAAAATCTTTCAGTTCCCCATTAACTGCTGTTCACTCAGCGTTTCCTTCTAAGTTTCTATCAGTCTGTTTTGTGTGTATTTTGCCATCAAATTTTGGATACAGAAAAAGAAGGACCAGATCTTCTTTCTCCCCTGTATTTCTAAAACTTTTAAAATGACAGAATTGCTAAAATCTCTGGGCTGTATGCATGATAAGCACAACAAAGGACAGCATGGCACATCCCAGAGCAGGTTAACCTCACATATCAAATATTTAGGAGTAGTAAAAGCACTCAGCTCCTTCCAGCCAAACCCACTCTGGCCCAGGGTATTCGCCTGCAAAGTTATTAGTGTTCAAATGGGTCCAAATGATAGCAGTTTAAATAAAGTACTGAACTCATCTACTTTATTCTTAATTTATAGTGGTGCTTAGGGGATCTGCAGATACTTAAAATGAGTAAAATCAATTAACTTGTGATCCAATTATTTGTCTTAGGCACTGTGGGGTTTGATTTCAGAGCACTGGTTCAGACTTTCCCAGTTAAGCACTGTGCTTAGCAGGTTTTTTTAAAGGTTTTCACAGTGTAAACCTTTCACTGTGAAATATGAGGAACCTGTGGTTATCTTTTCTCTGTTTACAAATCTTATTCCTATTTTTGCCCTTTCATAGTTTTTTTAATTCCCTTTTTACTTTTGTTTTTGAAGGGGACTCAGTGGAAGTGTAACAGATTTTTCTAAATGTTGGGAAGTCTATTCCTTATATAAAGGTGACTGAACAGGCCAAAGAGTTCACCTTCTAGATAATATGCACTATATTTTTCTGGGCCATCCTATTTCACAGTAGATATGTGTCTTTTGCAATCACAAATCTGTGATTTATTACACTTTGCACATTATAAATTTAGAGTAGACCTCTGTGACAACTTCTGTGGTCTGATCGTTCTGCTTTTCCATCCATCTCGAACAGATTTCTGTCTGATGTTCCAGACAGCTTCAAATATCTGTGTTTATATGGTTTTTTTTCCAACAAGTGAAGGATGCTAGGGATGAGGGTACAACTGTACTTGGGATTATTTGGCTTGGCACAGCCTTTCCCTGTGGATGTTGGCATTTCCTTGCCCTGCAGGAGTCAGCAGCTCAGCAGTGTTGTGCCCCCAGCAGGTCCATGTGCCCTTTCTCTCTGCAACTGAATTACTGAGAGCTCTCCTAAACAAGGAGAAAATAAGGGTGCAGAGGAAAGCCAACCCCAGCTGGGATAGCCTTGAATCAGATATCCTTAGCCTGACATTCCATATTTTTTTAACTAGCTGGCATGTCATGACAACCTTTTCCATCACAGTCTGCCACTGGTGAGATAAACATAAAACAAATTTCTCTCTCAGGCTTCACAATTATGTATGTGAATAAAACAGCCATATCTTTTAATATTTTACCCCAACAGGTCTTACAGTTCCCAAGGTGAGCCAGGGAGTATTGAACACTTAATTGAATCAGACTGGAGGATTAAGGAAAAGATTTTTCTGAAGGATCAATATGAATTAGGAGCAGATGCCCAGTCACATCTAAGGGTTAGGTTCTTTAGTTTTGGGCTCCTTGAAGTCTGGTCACCTTCTGATACAGCTGAATGGAAACTGTTTGGTACTGAACATTGTGGGGAAAGTTCTGACCCTTATGCTTTTGATAGCTCATATTATTCATGCTCAAGTTGAGACAATATGAAATAATGTAAAAATATCAATCAGGCTAATTGGTCATTTTCAATTAGAGCAAGAGGTATCCAAGTCTGCTTTGCAGTGACAGCATTTGGAAGGAACACAATCCTGGTAATCATTCTTCTGTTGTTTCCAATATTCTTAATAGAGTTTTCCTTTTAATTTGTTTCAAAGCAAGTGAAAATATTGTTATATTATCATTTAGAGTTAATTAAACTTCAAATGAGCTTAATGAACTGTCTGAAACAAAGCTCAATCACAACCTGTTACATATTAACACTCAATATCAAAAGGAATCTTTAAATTCTTTGTTAGATATACCAAAGAAGATAGAAATAGCCAGTCGTTAATGTCATCCTTTTATGAAATCAGGTTTGAGGCTGGAAAGCTTGAAATGAATTCATACACTTAAATTATACAGAAAAATTGAAAAGGGAATTGGAAAGATAATCTATTGGAAAAAGAAGGAAAACAAAGATAACTGAACACAGGGGAAGACATAGTCATCTTTTCTTTATTTTCTTATGAGGAAATCCACTTTACCTGCTTTTTTTCCAGATTGGGAAATCTACCTATTAATAAAACGCCATTTTCTGAGTTCAGTATTTTCACAAACTCCTCTGCACTGTTATGACTTCTTGTGTTCAATAAAACAGAGAAAAAGACATTTAGTTTATTCAGGTCTTGAAGCCACTTGGGTGACTCTTGCCCTTGAGTGATGCTTTGCCACCAACCACGCAGCTTTTAAGCAGCACACATACAGCAAAACCTATTTGTGTCATTAAAGTTTGTAATTTTGGACTTTTGAAGGCTTAATCCCTGGAAATGCTAAGATTTCCTAATGATCTATAATGGCAGTGCTGATGTTCAGCACTTCTCAGGATTAGGTCTGTTATCAGGCTGGTTTATCCACCTATAAAGCAGGTATTATCTTATCACTCTTACATACAGTGCTTTTAGCACGTCAGCCTCAAGTACTTGAAAGGTGAGGAGTGTTATTAAGTCTGACCCTTACAAGCTTTTCCAGTGGTCTACTTAATGTTTTTCCTACATAAATAAGAAGGATGGAGAATAAACTAGAATTTTCTTACGGGGCTTGGCTGGTTGAATCTTACAGAAACACATTTCACAAGGTCATAAAAAATTCTTCCGCTGCCAAAAGAAAGCAATGCTGATTTTTAGTTATGCAGACAAAGTGGTAGGATGAGTTCCAATTATTTTTGAGTGTCTTAGAGGAAGCCCTCAAAAAAAATGCTCTGGGAATGGGTTTTGTGAGACCTGGTTTGTGTCTTGATAAGGGTGCAGCGAAAAATGAATGTGGGTAGGATAATTTATGCAAACAAGAGTGGATTGTTTGTAAATAAAAGTGCATTTGAAGGAAGAATGGTCTGTACAAGTCAGGCTCCTCTTCCCCCAGCCAGGAGTGGAGTTCCCTTTCTGGGAATATTGCGCTCCTGAAGCACTGCAGGTATTTTCATGCTTCACTCTCCAGGAATACGAGCTGAACTGTCTTCTTGTGATCAGAACCTTGCCCAGCTCCATTCCTATCACATCGCTGCTTATCTGCCATCTATTAAGTGGAGAGCAGCTGCACTGTGCTACCTCCTATTTCATAAGTGAGAATGCATTATTTAGAGCCCATAACATTCCGTTTCGGTCAAGGATTCCATCTTCCTCCTGCTGGGGTAAATAATTAATGCTGCCTTGGATATTTCATGTGTGTGTGTGGTCGTTAAATGGAAATAGTAATGATTTCCTGGATGTTTTTTTATTTTTTCCCAGTTCCAGGCCACGGTGAAGGAGGGAGTCACAGGTGTAATAGTGAATTTGACAGTGGGTGACAGGGACGACCCAACCACGGGGGCATGGAGAGCTGTCTACTCCATCATCAATGGGAACCCAGGGCAGAGCTTTGAGATCCACACCAACCCCCAGACTAATGAGGGAATGCTCTCTGTTGTCAAGGTAAGAACAATCCCCTGCTGCCCTGCTCTAAGGTTCATCCCCTGGGCTCGCTGCACAGAAGGCACAGCAGGGACAAGTTATTCAAAGATATAAAGTTGGCTGCCAGCCCTTGTCCAGACTATGTGTGTAACCCCTTCTGTCACAGGAGCCTTATTTTTTTTAGTCACAAAGTCTGCCTGTTCCTAGCTGCCTTGCCATTTTGTGCTTAAAAAACAGCCAGTTTTGCAGTAAGCATCACAATTAATAGTGAGACTTTATAACAAAGTTTTGTGGCTGAAGGTGCAATTAGAATTCAAGCCCCATTTTGTTCTCAGTTAGAGAACAAATGCAAATAGCAGAGAAGTAAGGGGCATGGATTCAAACTTAATCCACATTTCTAAGGTCTCATAGGAAAATTTATTGCCTGTCTTTGTATGAAGGCAATCCTATGTCTCAAATGTAAAAAATAAAAAAAAAAGAAAGAAAATAGCCTTGTTTGCTATCTGTACCAGAAGTCTCTCTTTTTGGCTTCAGAAGAGGCATTGTCAATTCTTAAGACAAATGCATGTATTTCCATGGCAGTGCCTTTGATTTCAGGACAGGAGTTGAGACAGCAGCTTGTGTTATTGTCATGAGCAGCTACTGAGTGTGACTCATTTGTTTGTTAAATACATGCCACATATAAATAAACATGCATATATGAGAACTGAATTATGTCTGTGAGGAATTGCAAAAATATGCATGCTCTTGGACAGAGGGATGTCTCCGTGGTTTTTATAAGTCCATTTTGTTCATTATTTTCAATGTCCTTTACAACTGACTGTGTGTCTAATCCCAGACTGACCAAGTTCCTGCTGCAGGGAATGCTGTTGTCCCTTTCCGGCAAATTCTGCCTTCTGCAAGTTTGCAATGAGCTAAAGGACAAACCCCTAAGCACTGCTTTCCCTTTCCCCTCTGATTTTGTCTTTCCCAGCCTTTGGACTACGAGATTTCAGCCTTCCACACGCTGCTGATCAAAGTGGAGAACGAGGACCCGCTGATCCCGGACATCGCCTACGGCCCCAGCTCCACTGCCACCGTGCAGATCACCGTGGAGGACGTCAACGAGGGGCCGGTGTTCCACCCCAACCCCATGGCAGTGACCAAGCAGGAGAACATCCCCGTTGGCAGCGTGGTGCTGACGGTGAACGCCACTGACCCTGACACTCTGCAGCACCAGACCATCAGGTGAGATCACTGCACTGCTCGTTTTCATCCAGCACAACGTGGGAATGGCTTTTGTGACCAACAGTTTGCCTGCCAGTGCAGAATTATGTTAAAGTCATTTGGCTCTACTCGGTAAGGAGTTAAAAATTATAGTTTTTCCTGCAGTGAGATATTCAGTTTGTTGAAAAGACAGGACTGTATTACACAGGGAGCAATAGCTTTCCACTCTATGAGATTCCTACAGTAGAACAATCAAGTGCCACAAGCAATAGATTTAGCTTTCAATCTACTTGTTTATTCCTCTTCCTTCATGAGAGCCAGTGAAGATGTGTGAAAGTTGAAAATGTGTATAGAAACAATCTGTTTTACATAGGATTACCTTTAACCTGCTTGTTTATTCCTCTTCCTTCATAAGAGCCAGTGAAGATGTGTAAAAGTTGGAAATGTGTATAGAAACAATCTGTTTTACATAGGATTTCAATGAGTTTATGATCATTTACAGTGTCCCTCAGTGAAATAATGACCATCCATCCACTTTCAAGAGCTGAGAAAATATTTCCCAGTGGAAAGCTGAAGCTAAAGGAAGCTAAGGCTTGGCCTTTTCCAGATATAAATGAAAATAAATTATCATTTCTGTGCTATAGTAGTATAATCCCACACATGGGCCATGTCACAAGGAGCAAACCTGGGTATTACCTGGTATCATCACCTTATATTTTG
The DNA here is from genome assembly GCA_024500445.1 of Entomyzon cyanotis. Lineage (NCBI taxonomy): Eukaryota > Metazoa > Chordata > Aves > Passeriformes > Meliphagidae > Entomyzon > Entomyzon cyanotis. The sequence goes on along the minus strand of JAKEPQ010000743.1, from coordinate 3,664,441 downwards.
ATCCACCTGGTTTGGTCCTTTGGCTTTAGATTCCATGAAAAATGAAATATCAACCACTTTGTTCTCTAAGACTAAATTGCCTTTCCAGACAGCTTTTCTCAGCGTTTGAGAATTACAGGTTAGGCTCTACCACTAAAACCTACAGCTGTGTTTAATTTTACATTTCTCCTTGTAAGTATCATTTCCCCCAGGTCTCAGTGTATATAAAAGGGTATAAACACCTTGTGAGAACGACTTCAAAGCTGCAGCTGAACAATGGCTCTGTCAATCCATAGCATAGGCAGAGATCTCTCTGCTATTACAGGGTTATTTAGCAGTGATTGTGCAATTCTTAAAGCAGGTTTGACACATGTTCTGTTCTGCAGAAAGGAAAGCTGCTGATCTTGAGGATGTTCTCTGTCAGTAATGAGGGTTGGTGAAAATGTCAGTGAAAAGGACTTGGATTTGAGTGATGAGGAGGGGAAATTAAGCAGGGGAGTGTGCTCATCTCTGAGGAAGGAGGGAAGAGTCAAGGCAGATAATTAAAAGTTTCAATTCTCTGCCATCACCTAAAAGATAATGTTGTTAATAACTTGAATAGTTTCGTTTTTCTCCTTTGAATTCTAGCACAGAAATATCAGTTTATCTGAAGGATGGTTCTTGACACATCATTCCCCTTGATTTCTAAATGGGTTTATTAATAGAATTATTTCTTATTCTTAAGTTGAGCTTTTGGTCCAAAGATTCCTTATTCCATTCACAAAAATGTGTGTCTATGGTTGGAATTTCTGTTGCTTGGCAGGCAGAGCCAGCTGACCCTCAGCAGCATTGCTCAGACCCTGCCTGGTGCAGGGAGAAGATATTTATTTCCTCTGGGTTTTGCACTGAGTTTGAGAAACACAATTATTGAAATTCTCCCTAATTTATGTATTTTCATGGCAGACAGGAAAACTAACATTCATTAACAGCCGATTTTGTGATGCTAAAAGAGAAAAGCCATGAAAATGTTGGGATTTTTAATATCAAAACCAACAATCCAGGAACTACTACCCGAAATCTTCCCCTTTACCTGCAGATTTTGCTGAATTTCTCCAAACTACACTGACCCCAAATTTAAAGGGCACCTAGTGAGTCACTGAGTACTCTTCAATGAGCTCCAAGTGAGGTGTGTAACCAGTTAAATAGCATAAACACATTTTGCAGTTCACCACATCTCACCACTGGCTGGCTGCCAAGGAACCCTCAAATCTTGACTGAAACTAACTCATCATCTAAACCGAATTTTCCCAGAAGTTTTACTGTATCTGCATAGCCAAACATGGAAAGATTATAGCCAAAAGCAAGATTTTTTTTGTTTGTTTGTTTTATGTGCAGAAAAGAAGAGCAGAGTTAAGTTAGACTGAGCTGGGAATGAGGAATGATCATATACAGAAACTCTGGAAATGGAAGTGGCTGTATAAGTCAGAAGAAAACAATGCAAATCTAATGGAAATCTGGGAAATGGTAGAGAGCATCAGGAAAGGCTAATTTGACAACCTGTCAGTCCCATTGCTAAAAGAACAAGAAAGCATAAGCCAGCATTTTTAAAAGATGTTTTAATGCTGACAGGCATTGGAACACCTGGCTTTTGGCAGGGAAAAAGGCAGATTGTGGTTTGTGAACAGCATCTGCAATTAAAGACAGGGTAAAATTACCTGTATAAAGGCCAAAACCCTCACTGGCTGGGATCTGGCTGGAAAGTTTACCTCAAATTCCTACAGGAATTTGGGTTTAGAATTTGGGAAAATGTCCAGGACTTTTACAGGTACCAAACTTTGTGGTTCTCAGCCTGTGCCATCAGTCCTTGCTGTGACTATATGGTGAAATAGAGGCCAAGCAGGGACAGCACAGACTTCCAAACGAGATATTAAATTAGATATTAATGACCATGAGCAAGCCATGTTTTGTCTGCAAGAAACAATGAATGTCAGATTTGTGCTGTGTGAACTGTGTCCATCACCCCCAAAAAGGCAAAAATGAGTTCAAAATGGGCAGAGTTAGGCATGTTGGTGAGCTTTGGGGCTTTTTCCAACTTCTTACAGCTGAGATATATCTAACTGCAGGGATATTTTTGGTTAATTTTCTGTATAGAACTTGTAGAAGGAGCTGCTGATTATTTGTAATCAGGGAATTTAGTTACTCTACTAGATATAACGTGATAAATGCGTTTCAAGACCCACAAAAAAGAGTAGAGAAGCCATTTTTGCCATTGTCTGCGACTAGATTGAATTTATTCTTTGAACAATGCAGATCTGAATCAGATTCAAATTACTTAGCTCTGAAAAACACGGCTTACTTTGTAAAATTTCCTAAAGACAGCTGTACTTTTGCAGCAATTTTCCTTCTTATTCTTCAGCTTGAAGTGTTTTTGCAGGCTGAGGAAGAATTTCATTTCAAAGCTCAAACAAGCTGGCAGAAATGAGTTCCAGTGAAAAAAATCAGACTCCAAATCACAGACCTTGGGCTGTGGCCATTTGTGTGCACAAGATTGGCAGAACTTGCTTGGTGTCAGTTTTCCCTGATCCACTGACATTAAAATTCCAGAGGAACTTGAGGTAGAGGTGAGAACATCATCCTGGAAATAAGAGCTGGAAAACACTGTTTGTTCTGCTGTCATTGCTCCCAGAAAGAAAAAAAAAAATCCTGTTCTAGCTGGGTCACATTCCTCAGATTCATTAGCCTCTCTTATTTTCTTTTTTCTTTCTTCCATTTTTTTTTTAAGCATTTAAATCTCGCTACGGTTTCCATCTTTTCTAGAATTAAAAAAATGAAAGAAATCCAGCAGGCCCCATTTTAATTATAACCCAACAATTTATTAATAGAACAGTAATGAAGTTTCTGAAATTTGATTTCTTAATCAGGGATCATTGTTATTTTTGAGCCAGATTTGAGAGTTTAATTTTGGGTACTTCTTCCCAACCTCTGAAATTTTAATCAGAAGTTTCAAGTGTACGTGTCAATGAGAAGTTAAAGGCCAAATTTAATAACATTTTCTACCTTGGGAAATTAAAAGAAGAACCTCACTCTGAAATCCATTATTAACAGTAGATCTTAATTAAACACAGTTATGGTTCTCAGTATTTGTCTGGGTGAAGAGATTGGTTTCAGTATTTTTCCCTTTTTTGGGATTCAACAAGTCCAGAATATTCAATAGTTAGACTTTTAACAGTGTGTAAATAAGTTGTTTACTGCAGTGTATTTGTAATTTTTAATTAAAGCAGTGTTGTTTTCTGGTTTCATGGCTTATCATGGCAATATATTTTTATTACCTACTGTGCTCTTGGATTTTAAATTATTGATGTAAACATATTGTTTCAGTATTTATTCTCAGTAAAGCAATGTGACTCGATGCTTCAGAAACATCTTCACAAGAGAAGTTTATTATAGCTCTAAAGCATATCTAATTCATTAAGTAGAATTAAAATGCAGCATTTGAAGCTGGAGAACTCAGAACCCAGACTGCACCGAGTTTCATGGCAACATGAAAGGCTGCCAGAAATAGCTGAAGCTCTGTATGTAAATAAGGTATATATTGGTGAATAATATTTCTATCTGCACTGAATCAAGCTCCCCACATAGTCCAAGTGGCTCCTGGAAGCTCAGGACAGAGTTTCCCAGCTCTGCTGCTCTGGAAATGGGAGCAAAGTCATTTATTATTGCCAGCATCTCCAAGAGCAGCTGCTGGTCTGTCTGGGAGGTGCAGAGACTCTGTGTCTCTCCATATAAATTGCATTTTTTTGTGCTGCAAACGAAGTGTTGATGAGGCTTTGTCCTGGAACATCAGACCAGGGGGCTGAGGAGGCTGAGCCCAGCAGAATTAAACGTGATGGTGTTTGGAGTGAGGTTGGAGTGGATCTCTTCTGCCACATCTCAAGTGAAAGGATGAGGGGAAATGGCCTTCAGTTTCCTGGGGAAGGTTCAGGTTAGGTAATGGAAAAAGTTTGCACTGGAAGAGTGGTCAGATCTGGGAATAATCTGCTCAGGGAGGTGGCAGAGACATCTCTGGAGGAGTTCAGGAGGTGTTTGGCTGTTGCCCTCAGAGATGTGGTTCAGGGTGGTTACAGTCACTCTGGTGGATCTCCAAGATCTCCTCCAGCCTGGATGGTTCTGTGCATGATTTGTCATTTCACCAAGAGCCGCTGGACAGTGGCCTGGCTGGCTGCTGGCTTTGGGAATGGGAATTTTCACTGCTGGGACATGTTTTGCTCTAGATTAGGTCATCCTGACTTTGGGGTTGGTGCCTATGGAGTTGGTGGAAATCAATGGAAATGTTCCAAACTCTGATTGGTGACAACTGTGACCTGCATTCTCCATCCAAATAAATAAATAAATAAAAATAAAATTAAATGGCAGCCAAAAATTCTGTAAGATGATACTGAAATGACACTGAAGTGGGATTCATGGCTCAGTGAGTTTCTCCCAAATCTCAAATGGTCGAGAAAACTAAGGATAATTCACTGGAAAAATCAAGTTTTACTCCTGTTCCTGTCCTTGGCTGGCAATCCCCACCCTTCCACACAGCGAATGCACCAGCCATGAATCGCAAAGACAACTCAAAAAGCCTTCTTCATGTCTCTTGCCAGGATTTTTTCCGAGATCCTGCACCCCCTCTGAATGAGGCTGAGGCTCCACATCACATTGCTCACAACCACTTAAGGGATCAATTTTGCATACTCTGCTGCACATCAAGCCTTTTTTAAAGCACTTTTGTTGCTGGTGGAGGTCAATAAACTTGCTTTTTTGGGATGCACTGCAATCACTTCCAGAAGTACTCCATAATGAGAGGGGGATAGGAAGACTTAAAGAGTGAATGCTTAGGAAGCAACACACTTAGCCGTGGTTAAATATGTCTCCTAGAGTCTGAAGGACTTGTCTTTGATTCCTAACAACAGGAGATTTGTTTTCCTTGTGCAGACAGCAGAATAGCTCCATTGTCATAAATGAAAGGCTGAGCCATGCTCTCAGCATGCAGCAGCAGAGTTTTTCACTCTAAGTTATACCCACGAGCATCTCGAGTTGGCTCTGCAGTTTTATTTATGGCCTGCCTGAGCCCAGCCAGTGGGAATTTGTAGTGCATCTCTGGGTCTGAAGTTGCTGTGTGTGTTGGACAGTGCACATTGTTTTTCTCTTCCTTTCTCTTTTTTAAGTTAGATGGAAAGGCAGGGAGAGACGGAATCAGCTTGAAGCAAAAAAAAAAAAAGTTTTTTCACTTCTGTCCTTGTAAAATGTGAAATGCAGAAACACCAAGTCTAGAGAGCTGCAGGTGTTGGGGTATCCAGCAAGCAGTGCCAGAAAAGAGGAGATTTAGTCAGCTCTGGGGCAATTCCCTCGTGCTACAGAGCCTCCACCTGTAATTGCAGATTCTCAGTGGTCAACCATTGGTTCAACAGAGTTCTGCACAGCAATCTTTTTACTGAAACTGTTCCTTGAAGGTGTTAATACTATCTGAGTAGGTAATTAATGCCATGCTTGTATCTGACTATCATAAAACTAGTATCTGAAGGGGGAAAATAGCAAAAAACATTTTGTTAAATTTTTTTTTTGTCACTGTTTTCCCAAGCTGACTTCCACTTTTTGTTCACTGAGCAAAGTAAATGTCCCCTCTTTCCCCATACAGCAAATTCTTTAGGCCTACAGCAATAAGGGAAAGCAGCACAATTGTTTCTGGAGGGGTGCTGTACCTCCTTTGTTCTCCTCTCATACCCACAACCACACTGTGTAACTCTAGAAGGGTGAAAATGGCTCAAGAGTCAAATCAGCCCCATTTTCCCTGTGCAGAGGATGATTTGCAGCTGGCCAGCACTGCCTGCATGTACTACCAAGGTTGAAATAACGTGGAGGCAGCAGCTGATTAAAAAAGAAAAAAAATAAAATAAAGAAAAATTCTCAGGTGGGAGTTACTGAGATGAGACAGAAGAGAAGAGAACAAATCACTGGAAGTTTTTGCCTTGCTGGGAGGTGAGGGAGCTTCCAAACTTGCCTTGTCTATGCCAACATCTTCTCTTGTCTGACTTCTTGGTTCTTCCTAGCAGTTGTCAAGGTTTGGGAGAAAGATTAATGCACGAAAACAAGTTGACACAGCACCTGTTTGTTCAACCTCTGTCAGTAGAAAAGGAGGAGATTTTCACCCAGACTGAGTGAGGCTGTTCTGAAGAACAGTGTACCCTTCCTGAGGAAAAAAAAATTAAAAAAAGATCAATCCCTCTCTCTTTGATTGGTGTCTGAAATAGCAAAAGTGTCTGAATTAAATTATTAAAGACTGCCCAAAGTAGAGGTGCAGGAATTCTCCATCCATGATTCATAGTTCTGCCCAGAACCTGAAGCTAGACTTCACCACTCCTGACAACACTTGTCAGGAGATCCTGTTCTTAAAATTTTCCACTGCTCTACTCTGTTGGCATCAATCATGCTTAATATGTTGATATTAAAGCTATGGATGATAGCATTGAAAATCTGTGTTTCCATGAAATCGAATGAGCCACAGTCACCTATTTTAACTTGCCTTGACATTACCTTTAGAATCCTGAATTCTTGATTAATAAGGATGAATGTAGCATTTAAGGGGAGTTTAATTAGACCCTCTGTCTTTATCCTGCATAACAATATTATGCCACATTATGATTTCAACCGTGTCAGCACTCAGAATGGATGGCTGTGAACTGTGAAATTATAGGGCACATTTTTCATGTCACTGCCTAAACAATATTGCAGATCTTCTTGAGAAATATAACAATAGGATCTATCAGTCACAAGTTATGCTTGCAGTGGAAGGCAGATCTCGACAATAACTCACTTTGTCATTACTGTTCTCTTCTAGCCTCAGAAAAAGCAGGATTTTGTGTCTGGAAGAAGCAAAGAGTATCTTGATTATAATAAGTTAGCTATCAAGTTTGAGGACACGGTGTGAGCAGTCGTGTTGAGAGGGAAGGGGGTGGTTTGGATTTCTCTTAATATTTTAAAGCTGTTGAATTGTGGAGTCTCACTCAGCCGGGTTTGATGGAGAGTGAAAGTTTGTGTAGTTAGAGCTTTCGGTGGTGCTTTGGTAGAAATTCATTTGGGCTGGTAATGTGTGTGATTGGAGCTCCAGGGACTGCTGGTGTTTTGTATGATGGCAAAAGCTGGGAAACCAAGCACTGAAGCCTAAGTTTTCCAGGAAGATTGGTGCTGCACCCAGTCCAGAATCTTGGCATGAAAATATCTGATGAAGCCATTCAGCACTTGTGTCTTTAAAGCAGGTGTGGAACTGAGTGGCACTGAGCAGATGTTGTCCGCCACATCCTGACCATATTTCCTCAATTTTCCAACTCCAGATTAAGGACAGAACAAACCCGTGGACACCCCCAGTTCAGTGACAAAATCCCCACTGAATGTGGGAGTAGGTTTTCCTCTGGGAGCAGGAGGAATTTCTAAATGCACAGAATTTCTGTTTTGTGTTCACTGCTCAGTGGCAAGGCAGCCCCAGCCTGTGCATTTCCAGACATAAAGACCCCATCTTCTCTCAGGCTCACTGATGGTTATCCTTGGAGTGGAATTGAAGTTCAGTGAAGAAATTGTCTGAAGGTTTAAGCACTCATTTTTACTAAATGGAGCTCTGCAATGTTACTGTAATAGGAAAAACGCCTTGTAGAGTTCAATTGGAATTTTTCTATTAGCTTAGTAATAAGGATGCCAATTTCTGCAAAATAGTTTCTGAGTAAGAGTGAAATTATGCACTTTGTTAAGCAGCACTAAGCCTGCAGATTCATTCTTGGTTCAAATGTGAATTACTAGGGACTGACTTCTTCCTAATTTCATGACCATTATACTCCAGGTAAATATGCCTACAGAGACATGCATGCCTACCCTACATATATCCAGATAATTATTATCCATGGGGTGCCTTGGGCAGCTCCTCTGGGCAGTACTTAGCACCACATCACCTCGGAGATACCAACCCTTCTCACCCAGATTTCATGGAACGCTGCAAACCCTGGAGAGTTTTCACACAATTACCAATTTTAATAGGTTTGGCAGAGCAGTGTTTCCTCTTCCACGTGGGAAATTTCCACTCGAATTCTCACTGCCTGAGGCCCAACCTCTCTGGAGATCCAGCCCCAGGTCGTTGGGAGTTTTGAACAAATGCAGCCCCAGCATTTATCTGATGATGCTTCAGGGCTAAAATAAGGAATTTTTCTATTAGTAGGAAACGGGTTGTGCAACTTCAGAATGGAGCATTCAAACATTGCTTCCAGCCCTGGAATCCTCTAAGTTATTAAGCAGTGTTTAAAGGACATTTTAGCACAGAGAGAAAACAACACTGTCTCAGTTTTGCACATCACCATGTCGAGGGTGTCAGGTCAGTTTGACTCGTGCCTGTTACAGAGTTTAGGTTTTTGAGTGCAAGGAAGAAAGAGGAAGAAGGAAAATCCCCTAATGGCTTTAATCTTTGTCTAACTGTCCTTTTGAACAAGTCCTTCTTTGTGCAGCTAGGTGAGTCTTTTCATTACAGCTTCTGTCATTTTATGGGGGGGAAAAAACCCAGATTATTTTAGTTTTAAAGGTTTTGAGGCTTCCAGGTTTTTTGTCTGTCAGTTTGAAGCATTAAAATTCATCCCACAGGGATGCTCTGGACCTGCATTGAAGCTGGCTGACAAAACATTCCCAAAAGACAAGGGAAAAAGGGTGTGAGAAGTTTAACTCCTGGGCATTCAATCCAGGGTTAAATAGCCTGAAGTAACCAAGGCATAGCAGTGAACTGGAATCTTAGGAGAAGATTAAATACATTCAATTCACAGAGCACTTTATCTTGTGTGCACTGAACACAGTGGATATCAAGCAGAAAATAAAACTGTATATGACCAAACAGTGGAATACTTTTGGTGAAATATTTGCCTCAGTGGCACCACCCTGCAGTCAGGCAAGGCCTGGATAGAAAGTTTATCAGCAGCTGTCAGGGTGGTGAATTAAAGTTAAACAAGCAACTCTAAATCTTCCATTTCCCGTCTATTCAGTGCTTCTGCCCATAACATCTAATGAAAGCTCTTTTTGTGTCAGAAATGAATACTTGTGTGGAGCTTTCCCCTCTAACCTCTTCACATTTTCCATCCCTGGCCAGCAGGATTCTTAAATGACACACATTTGTCATGTTGTTTAATATGGGGCTTGGTTATGAGGATGATGAAGATGATATAAAAACTGTGCTGTGCAGAGCAGATTTGTTGTAGGCAGCACATCAGAAATGCTCACAGGATGTGTGCCCTGGCAAGAAAGAAGCTTTTTAACCTGCAGAGGGAAATTACTGAGACTTCCTCAGCATGACTCACCTTTTAGTATATAAAGGATAATTCTTCCGTAAAGAATATACTTTAATTTTTTTTTGTTTCCTTGAGAAACACAGGAGGTTTTAATATGCTGTGTGTTGTGTGTTGAAATACACCTTGTGACTTTTTTTCAGAAGATCTGGCATTATTTAATTTTGGTCACCCTTCACTATTAATATTTACACGTGCAAGGGCAATTTTGTTTGGCAGTAACATCACTCAGACAAGGGATGTTACAATGAACACCCCTGAGTGAATAGAACAGAATGGAGTCTGCATTTTAATGCTCTCCTTCAACAAGTGGAAAGCAGCATTTTGTTTTCTAGCATCCCTCGGATGTTGATGTTAGAGATTCCTGCAGGCAGAAAGGTGGAGAGGGGGAAATTCAGCACTGCAACCTCTAGCAAATGGAACAGCCTGGGCTTGATGATTTTATAAAAAAAAATCCCCAAAGATATGGTTTAAAACATGATAATGGCCAGATGGGTAAGAGACATCCATGGTTTTATAGTGGATTTGGACAGCTTGAATGCCTTAGAATCTGAGTCACTGAGGTCAGAAAAGGTCAATCACACTGCCCTGTTCATTTTTCATGGTCGTTAAAGATAGTGAGTTAGGCAAACAGAAGAAACTGAAAAGAAAGGGAAAGATGTGACATGATATCACACATTGCTCTGACATTCAGGACAGAAAGAGGTTGCATATTTTCTGTATAGTTCAGTGCAATTGGTCAAATAAAACTCAAATAGGAGATTGTCCATTATCAGCAAAAGAATAAAGAGAATTAATTAAGTTTCTTCTGTAAGACCTGCACCCATGAAGTATTTAGTGTATTTGAAAGAAACCCCCATCAAAATCTTAATTTAAAAGCTATTATTAGCCAGGAATAAAAGTGCCTTTTTCTTCACATTATCAGATGGTAATGTAATATTTCCTTGGACATTGTGCACTCACATTATCAAACATGCTGCTGAATTTCTCACCTACCCTTTCCTTTTTTTGTTTTTGATGCTACAAGCTTGGAAAGTGTTTTTCCTTGGTGGGTATTAATTCCTCTGGGCTACATAACCATACAAAAGCACCAGGGCAGTCTATTTTCCTACTATGAATACAGTTCTTTTTAAACAAAGCTAAACAAGCGAACTAAAAGGAAAAACACATCAATTTTTGCATTAATAATAACACAGTGACATTTTTTTATTTTATATTATCTCCTGCTCTAGCACTGCCATGTAGAGAATTCAGCTTTCATAATAGATGCTTAATGGTTTAAATAGTTTGACAAAGAATTAACTCCAAACTAGCAGCTCCTAAGCTGTGGCTAGCACAGGTCTTTCTCGTGAGAACATTTTGCTACATTTCATAAACAAAGATAAAGTTTGGATGTTTTGCAAACAACGTCTCCGGATTAGGTCAGTTTGGGCTTGGCCAATTGGGCCTAGGGGGAGGTTTCTGGCTGACCAATCTGGGTGACCTCTGAAGACTCTATATATATGGAAATCAAAATAATAAAGTCTCCTTCTCTCTTTCCTTGTCTGAGAACCTGGGTCATTTCTCAGCTAGCGGCTCAACAGCGACATCAAGTGACTCCTCAACTGCCATCAAACTGTGACCAAAATCACTCTGATTCGATTCTGTTCCATCCTGGAATGGTTTGATGGGTTTGCAGCTCCACAGATCTCCTCCCTGAAGGTGACACTGAACAAGGCCACATGCAGGGCTGGAGCCAGGATAAGCCTTTCATTCCCAGTGCCATCCAGGAGTTAGAGCAGGCTGTGGGGGAGTCCCCATCCCTGCAAGTGCCCAAAGCCCTGGGGATGTGGCACTTGGGGACATTGGTCAGGGGTGGCCTTGGCAGGGCTGGGTTAATGCTTGGTTGGACTTGATAGCCTTAAATTTCTTTGCCAATCTGAATAATTCCATGATTCCCTGAGTCTGTGTGCCAGCAGGAACCTGAATTTCCAGCTCAGGGCTGTGCTGTCCAGCTCCCTCCTTCAGGGACCCAGGGAGGGGACAGAGTAGTGGCATTTTGTTGGTTTAGAGCTGGCGTGGATGCCATGGTGGGGACAGGACATGTGTTAGTGAAACCTTCCTGTGCCATGGTGAATACAGGAGATGTGTTAGAGGAACCTTCTGGTGCCATGGTGGGACAGGAGATGTGCTAGAGGAACCTTCCTGTGCCATGGTGAATACAGGAGATGTGTTAGTGAAACCTTCTGGTGCCATGGTGGGGACAGATGTGTTAGAGGAACCTTCCTGTGCCATGGTGGGACAGGAGATGTGCTAGAGGAACCTTCCAGCCTCGCTGCAAAGCTCTGCCTGCAGGAGCATGGAGCTGATGGGAAGTGTCCCTGTGTGCCTGGAGGGTGTCACAGGGCTGGTGGCACTCCCAGGCTGTGGCAGCAGGAGCAGCAGTGGCCCTGCAGGACAGCAGGAGGGGCTGAGGTGCTGCTGCAGCCCCCTGAGGGCTCAGCCAGCCCTGTCTGCTGAGCACATCTCCTCTCTGAGGGGTCAGTTGTCCACTCAGCTCTTTTGGGGAGCTGCCAACACCAGATATCCCTCCCTGGGTGTGGAGCTCAGCTCCACACCCAGCAAAGACCACGATAATGGCTCAGGTGTGCTCTAATGTGAGAGAAAACCCAAGATTCAAGCCAGGTTTTTGCCTGGATCAGGTTCAGCTCAACTCCCAGCATCAGTGTTTTCCTTCTACTTCAGCGAAGTCTGGTTTCCAATGGGGATCTTTGCCACTCAAGATTATGCCATGTCAACTACACGAAAAATAATATAATCTTGTTATAATCAGAGGACTAGCAGCCAATATCTCCCCAAAATGAGTGTCTCAGGGAGCCCTGCCCCAGCAGCAGATCTGATCCTGGCTGTCCCATCCGTGTTTCACCAGAGCTGGGGACAGTGCTGTGTGCGCCACAGGAGGGCAGAGGCAAGGAGCAGCACTGGGGCTGGTTTTCCTGCCGAGAAACTCCGAGGCTTTCCCAAGTCAGCAGAATTTTCCTGCTCTCTCCTCATCTCTGTGCTGTGCTTTGGGAATAGCTGAGGCTCAGAAACGAGCCCTGTGCAAGTTCAGCCAGCTCGGGAAGCTCAGGAATGCCCCAGCCCTGTCAGCACAGGAAACCACTGCCATTGCTTTTCTGGCACTATCAGCTCCTGCACAGATTTTCTTTCTGAATTGCCACTTCTTGCACAGCCAATTTATTGTGGGTTAAATTTGGTCCCTGCTTAGGCTATCCCCTTTTTCCTTTTCTTTGAGTTTTGTCGCTAAGCTAAGAAAATGCAAGTGAAAATATTTATGGTGGTTCATCCCTTTCTGCCCAAACTATTCTAGGATTTCCTCTAGCACAGTAGAGGTAAAAATTACTACATCTAAAAAGGGATAGAAGAGAAAAATCATTCTATTAATACCTCTGAGTGCCTTGGGAGCAGCCAGAAGCTGTGGTCCCAGGGATGCCACATGGGGATGTTCAGACTGAGACACTGCTCTTTCTGTTTGTGTCATTTGTGAACATTCTTTGCCTCCCAAAGATATTCTATCAGTGACAGGAAATGTTTTTAATGTTTAGTGCCAAAGGAAGTAATTCTACTAAATCTGCAGGAATTAATTCCCAAAATGTCTCCCTTGGTATCTCTTGCTCCTCTGGCAACAGGGAGAAAGGCCTGTGATGGTTCCAGACTTTATTCTTAATTACTTTCAGAGCTGCATGGAGTTATTCCCCATTGCTGGGATATCTCATGTCCTCCAGATTTATACTGGACTGGAATGCTTTGAAAGGTGCTGATGAGAAAAGGTAGCAAAAGAGGCAAATGAGTGTGCAAGGAGCAGCTGGAGGTGCCCAGGGGTGTCTGCTGGAGGTGCCCAGGGGTGTCTGCTGGAGGTGCCCAGGGGTGTCTGCTGTTTTCCCTCCCCTCTGAGGCATTGCTGGTGTGAAGGCTTTGCTCTGGCACAGCACACAGGCTGGGCTGAAATGATCATTCAGCACATTTGTTACCCTTTCCTCTCGGAAATTAATTTGCAGAAACATTAACTCGCTTCCTTCATTAAGAGATGTGTCCCAGAATTCACAGTGGCCAGGGATACCCCGGGCTGGGAATGTTTGGATGCACAGGGTTGGGAATGCTTGGATACACAGGGCTGGGAATGTTTGGATACCCAGGGCTGGGAATGCTTGGATACCCAGGGTTGGGAATGTTTGGATGCACAGGGCTGGGAATGTTTGGATACACAGAGCTGGGAATGTTTGGATGCCCAGAGTTGGGAATGCTTGGATATACAGAGTTGGGAATGTTTGGATACACAGAGTTGGGAATGTTTGGATACTCAGGGTTGGGAATGTTTGGATACCCAGGCTCAGGATGCAAAGCCATGCTGGAGCTGCCCCTTTTGGGTAGTTTTTCCAGCTGTTTCCAGGCCAGGCTGCTCCTTTGGGACTTTAGCCTCAGCCAGGGCACAGCTGAGGTTTCCTGGGAGCTGCCAGAGCAATCCCTGGCAGTGAGATCCACAGTCCAGCAGGAGCTGTATGGATCCAGATGGATTAAAACTTCCCAGTGAGCCAATTCCAACCTCTTTCCTTCCCATCCCCTCGGTAAAAACCGGAGAAGCTGCAGCTCCTTCATGGCTGCCTTCAATACTGACATTTCAGGGGTAAATCTGCCCCTCTTATAAAAATTTTCCAGTTTTCCAAGAGCTCCAGGACAGTGTTGGACAGAGGGAGCAGCAAATGGATTTGCAGCAGGAGCAGCTGCCTTTGCTGGGAGCACAGAAACCGGCATGGGCAGAAACTTTGATAGAGTTTTGCTGCCAAAAACCTTCTCTGGGTAGTTTGTAAAAGACCCTGCAGCTCATCTGACGTTGATTAGCTTTTGAGGCACAATTGCTACAATGAGAAAACTTCTCCTGATTTGCATGTGTTGACAATTATTCTAACAGTACCAACCTGATTATACCAGTGTGTTAGTCCCAGATATGGTGTATTATTCCCTAGCTTTGGGAATAATTCTGATAGTTATAGCCTCTGGCTTCATTTAACCATAGCCCTAATCACTTCTGATTAAAAAATACATAAATGAGTTTGTGGATTTTCTTTTTTTTTCTGTTTTTTTGGTGACACCTCAGCTTGTAGGATTTATCTTTTTTTTTTTTTTTTTTTTGCCCCAAAGGAAAGAAAAAGAGAAAATTAAGTTTCAGCATAGAGAAATGTTTGAAAGGCTGTACAATAATAACAATAAATATTTTCCTTTCCAGAACATTTTATTTAACTGCCTCATTAATACAATTTTATTATTTTCATTTGATTAATTGCGGTAGGTTTTGAATTTGGATTTATTTTATTATTCTAGTTGCAGTGCCTCTCCTGTTACTTTCTTCATGTTTACCAAGGGCTCTGCACCATTATTTCTCCAAACAAATAACTAATTAGCCAACCATTTTCTCATCTGACATTTCGCAGTGGCGGGGGACTGAAAACTGAATTTCGTCTAATTTTTCATTCTGTTTTGATCGTATCACTGTAGATAGAGAATGGTGATGAAAGGCAGCCTGTGAAATCCCTGATGTGGGAGGCAAAATGAGGCTGAGCTGGGGAATCTTCAGCCCAGCTGGGGAGATGGAATGCAAAGTGCTCTGCAGATGGGAAGAGGAGCAAACCCTGCCTGTGGCGATCCCTTGGGCACAGGAATCACCTCCAGAGCTAAAATCCATGGGTGAGGGCCAGGCTGGCAGCAAGAAAGGGAATTGTGGTGCCTCTGTAGGTGGGATTAGCTCAAAGCAAGGTGAAGATTGGGCAGAAACTCCCAGGAACTTGAGGGACACTTTGGGATCACCCAGGAGAAAGCTGCTGCAGGGAATTCCTAGAAAACCTCTGGTGTTCTGTCGCTGTTGAGCCGCTAGCTGAGAGGAAAACCCAGGTTCTCAGGCAAGGAAAGAGAAAAGTGCGTTTATTATTTTGATTTCCATATATATAGAATTTTCAGAGGTCACCCAGATTGGTCAGCCAGAAACCTCCCCCCAGGCCTGATTGGCCAGGTCTGAACTGCCCTAATCTCGAGACGCTGTTTGCAAAACATCCAAACTTTATCTTTGTTTATGAAACGTAGCAAAATGTTCTCACGAAAAAAAACCTGTGCTAGCCACAGTGTTCCACCTGCAGAGCTGATGGATTCACCTGCAGTGCATCCAGGGCATCAGAGAAATGTGCATTTGCACAAAAACACACACAGTGACTTGTGGCACAACTCTGATGGGGGATTTTAATTTTTTTTTTTTTTTAATTGTACCCCAAATTGACATTTCCAGCCTGTGAAAACACAGAGAGTCTGCAAGCTCACAAATCCATTCCACGAGGCTGAAAAATGGCTCTTGCATAAATCCTCAGTCTTCAGTAAAGTCTAAAATTTCATCTGACCTAACACCTTACTCAACGGCATCGCCAGAAAATGTGATTTATTTCAGGTTTTAGATTTTGTTAATAATATGTTTATTCTGATTAATAATAGTATCAATTTCAGTTAAATTTGCTTTTTTACATTTTAAATTTTTTTTTTTTTAAAGAATCTAGCCCGAGTAATTTGAGCATGTCCAACTCTCTGCAGGAGAGAACTGCAGGAGGTATTTCACAGCCTGCTGCACATGTAGCAGAAAACCACACTTCTAGTGCACTTAAATCCAAATTCAAATCTGTTTATTTCATATGATTTTCTGCTAAAGGAGGCTAACTGTGCTTAGCTTGGCAGCTGCAGTGTGTAAATCAAAGATGGGCACTGGGAAGTACAAGCAGAGGAGAGTTTGGATTTTATTTTCCTTTTGGATTTTTTAGCAGCAGCTTTGGAAGACTGGGTTAACTCTGGGCTGACAGAACGTGTTTATAAGGAATGTGTGTAGGACAAGGTTTAGACCAGACTCAGTGAGGTTTCAGATTCACAACAGGTCTTGAAAATTCTCTCTGATGATCTCCAGAGGATCCTTCCAGCCCCAGCCATTCTGTGATTCTCTGGAATCACCAAGTTGGACATACAGAAGGTTCTGAAAGCCTTGAGGATCAGGAATCAACCTGAACATGTTTACAGTTGTGGGAAAAGATCTGGAAAAGCCCTGTAGTGGGCTATCAGCACTTCTCCTTTCATCATTTCTCTCATAACCTGTATAACCCAGCCTGTAGTTTTTCAGATGTCTAAATTTTTGCATTTTCTCTCAATATCATTGTGTGATGAAGCATAAATTTTTTTTTTTTCTTTTCCCCATTTAATATGAAATCCTCTGGTTGCCTTTTAGTCCTTACCTGTAAAGGAAATGAATCCAGCTCACCCTAATAAAGCCTCCCTTCTGCTCTTAGGACAGGTTTTGTCCCACTAAACACAGAACATGAGTTACTGCCCTGTGCAACCTTCTGTGTGGGGCTGCAGCAGCAGATTTAGGCAGTAGCTTTATAGCTGAGTAAAAAATGGAATGCAAGCCTGTATATTTACTTGCACCTCAACATTAATACATTTTATTAATCCAAATTGTTCTTCTGAAATATATCTGAAATATAATAATTTTCAATATCTGAAAAGAAAGTGACTCAGAATAATAGAATGGTGTGGGTTTGAAGAACCCTTAAAGATCATCTCATTCCAACCCCCTTGCCATGGGCAGGGATGTCACCCACTAGACCAGGATTCTCCAGGCTCCATCCAACCTGGCCTTGGAAAATGAAAACCCTCAACTGTTTCAACAACAAGCTTCCAGTGGATTTAATGCCATAAACATTTTAAAATTAAAAAAAAAAAAAACCAAAACAACCCCGCAGTCTTGAAATTTACATAAAAATGATCTTTACAAAATCAAATATCAGTATAGTTACAGAACATTAGCTGTAATATACATTAAAGAATTGCTGTTATTGTTTCCATTCCGCATGGGATAGGAATTAGACACCCAGCTGTGCAAGGCTGGGAATGAACATACATATATATATATATATAGATAGATAGATAGATACATACATACATATATGGGTTTTCCCTCCCCAAAGCTCCCAGCCCAGCCCAGCCTAGCAGCAGGAACACCTTTGTTATCTACAGCCCAAAAGCAGAGAAACTGCTGTGTGTGATCAGTGCAGAGTGTGGTTCAGCTGGAGAATTGCTGTGCTGCAATCAGGTTCCCTCTCTGCTCTTTCTGCTGCCATATGCTGCTGTAATTAGTGCAGGCAAAAGGTAATGAGAGCACAGTGGAGAAGAGGGAGCTCCATGGGAAGCAGGTTGATCTCTCAAACTCTGCATTATGTCATCCCCATATTGAGCTCAATGCAGTTTTCATCCAGATTTTTAATGTTGCTCTTATATTTTGGGGAGTTTTTTCTCTTTCTCTGAGAGCCACCACTGCTTCCCCAGGTGTGACTATATTTGTTCTGTAATTGCTGCACCAGTCTCTCCTAAATAGCTGTGAACCTTTTTCCAGGGATAGTGGCTCATGGTTTTTCAACCTGATTTTATATAATGAGATGAAATTCATATTGGTTTGATTTAGAGATGACAGAATGTCTGTATTTAGAGAATTCTTTCATTCAGAGGCAAAAGGGTGTTCATGCTGAGCTCACAGGTCCAGACATACAGAGTTGCTTTCTCCACTATTATTTAACTTGAATTGTTCTGGAACAGTTCATAGAAAAATTTCAGGTGCTGCCATTATATGTTGCAGTCCCAGCATGAGCATGGATTTATAAATGGGAATAATGTGAGTGTTTGTCATTCCAAAGGCAAACATGGGGCTGTACTTAGATGAAATATTAAGTCACAGATAATTTATACTTACGTTGGTGGGACCAGGGTGCATAGAAGGAACAAGTGGGAATTGGAGGTGTATGGATGAATTTGTTATCTTCCTGAGGCTGACTCCTGCCAGGCAGAGTGAGATGGCATGAAAATCTTTACTATCAGTACCTTATCACAGAATAGTTTGGGTTTGTAGGAACCTTAAAGATCATGAAGTTCCAGCCCTGCTGCCATGGGGGGCTGATGCTCCCAGATTTACCCAAATCTGGGAAGTAAATTCACACATTGGATGGATGGATGGATGGATGGATGGATGGATGGATGGATGGATGGATGAGAACATGAATTTAACTCATCTGGGTATTAACTCTATTTCAAACACAGGTTACAAAAGAGTTCAGGAGATACACAATTTGAAAATGCCTGAAAATATCTTTCTGCATCTTTGGAAAGCCACTCAAATATTGTTTTCCATACTGTCTGTCTCAGTACTTTTGATGTCCCTCCTTGCCCTGTGTTCTCAGGCCTTTTGCAATGATTCACAGATTTTATCCTGTTATTTTTTCCATATACCTGCTGCTCTATTTCAGTTCTGCACCAAACGGCCCAAGTGCATGTTTGGATTTGTGATCTCCTGTTCTGCATCCCTAACCTCTCTGGTCTCTGTGTTTAAGGAGTGCACTCAAACACTGGAGCACACAATTTCCACTCCAAGGGGTTTGTTTTTGCTGCTCTCTTTGCAATTCCTGGCTTGTGCACAATGCAAGGACTGAACCCAACACAAGGAGGTCACAGTCAGAATTTGTTACTCCCACTTTTCCCTGCCCTCCTGTCACACAAGCCCTTGGGAGCTGGGAGCTGTTGGCACAGTTTAAAATTTAAAAAAAACCCCCACAATGCAATAAGCTCCACAAGCAGCACTGAATTTCACTGCTGCACAGCAGAATAAGACCAAAGCAAACAGTAATTGGCACAGCAGAGAGCAGAGTGCTGTGTACATTGATGTATCAGCCTGCTTAGGATTGGAGAAACAGTGGGAACATGCAGGAAAGTTCATGTTTAACCACCTAAAAAATGGTCTGATTTTAAAAGCCGCTGGGCAATCAGATCCCACTGAAGTCAAAAGTAGGAAGTGAATTTTTGCATTCAGAACTCCTATTTTTATCATGGTTTTTATGATGGGTCTATTCTAAACCTTTGCTAGCAGAGCCCTCCAAAAATGGAACAAAGAACAATCAACTGTACTGCAGTATGCTGTTCCCATAAGTAAAAATGTGGTGGGAAAGACAAAATACTACTTTTACAATATCCTGTGCCAAATCACAGGTTATACAATCCAGTTTTTTATTTGCACAGCCAACAGTGCTTCGTAGAGCAATCAGGGAAGATAATACAATCCATTTTACATTCTCATTACCTTAGAAGTGTTGAATCTTCTGAAATGGTTTCGGGGTTAATTGAGAATTTGCAGTTTTACAATAGAGTAGGAATTGTTTAGGCCAACCTCGTTTCATATTTTTGTGCATACCTTTGCTGCAAAGTTATAAAAACAGCAATGAAAAAAAAGAAACAAAGGAGCAGAATGAAATCATGATCTGCATTGCTGCCATTCCAGGCACTCATTTTTGTGGGAGATAAAGCTGAGGTATTGATTAATGTTTAAATGGCTATTAAGTGGAAGGAGATGTTGGGTTGATGGAAAGTCTCAGTGTGAACTAACGTCCTCCTTTGATTCTTTCCCACATATTCCCTAAGGGATCATTTCTGCTCCTGGGGAAGCCAGAGGTGAAACTCTGAGTTACTTTTCTGCCAGCAGAAATCAGTCAACTATTTTACCTATCTGTCTCGTTTTCTCATCAATTCCAAAAAGTTCTGCTTTCCAAATCTGCTCTTTAACTTGTTTTAACATCGTGACAGGTCGTAAAAATGTGTCATTTTTCCTGGCTGTATATGCTGGAGTTTTGATGCTCACTCTGGCTGCCTGTGTTATTTTTGTTTATTCCCTCATAGTTACACTGATACTTTTTTTCTCTTTTTCTTTTTCCTCTTTTTCCTCTTTTTCTTTTTTCTTTTTCTTTTTTCTTTTTCTTTTTTCTTTTTCTTCTTCTTTTTCTATTTCCTTTTCTTTTTCTTTTTTCTTTTTCTTTTTTCTTTTTTCTTTTTCTTTTTTCTTTTTCTTTTTCTTTTTCTTTTTCTTTTTCTTTTTTTCTTTTTCTTTTTTTCTTTTCTTTTAGTTTTTTGGTTTGTTTGTTTGGTTGGTTTTTGGCAGGATTATCACACAGGACTTCCAGGTGAATTCACTTTCGGGTGAATTCCACTGTGAGGCACTGCCTTGGCACAGCCTCATTAAATAATAACAGGTTCTGTGTCAATTACTGGCAATTTAAAATGTCTATAAAAGGTTGTGTGGTGGTTTATGACCTATAACAATTCACTACAAAAAAAGATAAACAGGTTATTATCCCAAGAATTGATTATATGATTGGAGTTTTGGTTTAAAATATTAACACATCTAATTGGAGAGGGAATTGGTATCAGTTGATTCAGCTCTGTGTTGTTCTATTACTTAATATATTTAACTGAGTATAAGAATTAGACCCTAATCATGAACACTCTTACATTTATTGCTTCAGGCAAGCAGGGAATTTCCTGGTGTGTAAACTCCACAATCTCTCTGAACATTTCCAGTTGTGGGGTCTGAATATTGGTGTCGATTAAAGGGAAAAAAAGCACAACAGGGAATTTCATATTGGAGGATCTCGGAGACAGCATTTCCAACCTCTGGTTGGGACAATCAGAGTGGATGTGGCTGAATTTAATCAGCAGAAGGAGGAAAGTGCAGAACAAATGTGTGCAAACAGGAAACATCTCCCCACAGACCTGAGGAATTCATTGTCTGACTCTCCTTTTGCCACCTTTCCCCACGATTTAGCACATTTCCAGCTCACCCAAAAGAACCAATTGTAAGGAAAAAAATATGAAAAGCGCTCAAGAAGTAAATTAAAAATACAACTTCTTGTCCAACTGCAATTTTGAGTCTGGAAAAGGAGGACTGGGATAGGATTCATGGGGTCAGGTGGAAGCAGAGGTCTGTTCTGGCTGTACAACACAGCAGCAGGAAACAGGTCCTATACAATGTCTTAAATATTGATTTCTGAGCTAACTTTGGGACATATATATATATAAATCTCCAAAGGAATTGACTCAACCCTCTCTCTATATCTCCTTCTGCCAGCTAACCCTAACAATACCAAACTGTCTCCAAGGGAAGGTAGGAGATTAAACTGTACTTTTGAAGTATTAAGAGATCCACTCTTGAAATCCAGCGAGCTCAAAGACGAACTCCTTTCTGTTGAGATCTCTAATTTGTGAACAATTCTGTCCTTCTGCCCAGGTATTCAGTGCACAAGGACCCAGCAGGGTGGCTGGAGATCAACCCCACCAATGGCACTGTGGGCACCACGGCAGTGCTGGATAGGGAATCTCCCTTCGTGCAGAACAACGTCTACACTGCTCTCTTCCTGGCCATAGACAGTGGTGAGTAACTTTTACAAATAATATCCATTGATTGTGTTTTTTTCCTGCTGGAAGTTTTCTGTTATAAAAGCTGCACAAGTAGAATTAGGCATGTTCTTCAGCACTTTGCTGAGTGGCCAGCTGAAGGTGTTAGAGATCGTTGGGTGAAATTGAAGAGAAATTAACTTAAAATTTCAAATTTGGAAAACCTTTAATTTAGGTTTATACCTTGCACGTTTATTTCTACACTGATATCTTCATGCTAGGTGCAATTAGTCCAGAAACATTCTTGGTAAGTAATAAATCATCCTAATCAGAATTAATTTCTTCACAATATTTGCTCAGTCAGCGTGCCTGAGGCACCTAAATACCAATAACAACTCATCCTTGATATGCTCGATTATAATCTGTTCAATGCAATGACAATGACAATAAAAACATCACTAAACCCCTTGTTAAAATGCAACAATTTTTGCATACTGTGTGTGTTAAAGTTCCTTCTGTCAATAGAATCCAATTTAAGCCATCTAGGGAAAATTCAGCAAGTGACTTTGGAGCAGAGAAAGAAAGAGAAAATCCTGAACATTCCAAATCTCCAGAGCTAAAGGCACCAAATAAATAAAAGATTTACCTGTAATAGAACAGGCACTAATATGCTAACACTTTTCACAGCTGTAGCTGGTTTAGCCCTGGTGATGAATTGTAAAATGCTCTTTTTAGGAGAGTAATTCTACATTTTTGTAAGCACATGACTCAGGGAACATTTGCAGGGCCTGACAGGAGAAAGAAAATACTGCCTTAAGTATAGCAGAAAAAAAATTCTGCTGAGATGATGATTTACTTATATATTAATATACATCTTTTCCTTAGGAAATTTCTGCGGAAAAATGTAGTACTAAACATATTATTATTATTATTATACTAAATTATATATTATTATATATATATATACACTATATATATAATAATATATAATTTATATATATTAATATAAATATAATAATATATATAATAATATATATTATTATTATATTATTTAATATATATAATAATATATAATAAATATATATATATACTATATATACTATATATATAGTATATATATATACTAAATTATTATATTATTATTATACTAAATATAATATTATTATATATTATTATTTTACTAAACATATAATTCTTTTGCTCGCTATTGGATGGAGATTTTTTTTCTTTTTTTTTAGTGCATCTTAAAATCTGGTGCACTGGGAAATGTCATCTCACAATGAAAGTAAAAATTTGGGACATTACTGAGGGGTTACCCAAAGGACAAAGTTGTGTTTTAAAGGTGAAGTCAGATATCATCAAAGAGAAGAGATGGCAAAAGAAGCTGAAGGAGACAGCCTGAGTAAAGTGGATTTTTGGGGACACCTCTATGCTGCACTTGGGGCAGTAAACAGGCCTTGCTCATTTATTCTAAGCCCAGAACCTCACTGCTTTAATTCTCTGCTTTAATTTAATTTTTTATTTTTTAATTTTTTATTTTTTAATTTTTTAATTTTTTAATTTTTTAATTTTTTTAATTCACTGCTTTAATTTAATTTTTTTTTCCATTCTGGAGAAATGAGAGAAGGGAAAGCTGTGCTGAACAGCAGATGAAGAGAGGAAAGGAATTCTGTTCAGCTGGGGTTCTGGGGCAGCACCTGATTGCAGCTGCTGTAATTGTGTTTAGTTGTGATTGTGCAGCACTGCCATGCAGGAGTTCATCTCCTCCAACAATATTGACTTCTGTGAGTGCAATTATCACAAACCTCCCTGTGCACTGAGGATTGCCATGCCAAGGGGTGAATAATGACCTTTTTAGGGCACCAAGGGGTGAATAATGACCATTTTAGGGCTCTGCACTCCTGCACTGTGTGCAGCCCAGCCAAACAAGCAGCACAACTTCATTAGCTGAAGTGAACCTTGTGCCTTGCAGCACCTCTGCATTAATTGCCAGGCAGCTTGGGGAGCACATTAAACGTAGAGACAGGCTGGAAAGGGGGAAAATTTCTGCTGGTTTGTAAAAATGACTGTGGATAAAATAGCCAAGGAAGTTTTGGAGTTGATGCCAGCAGGTTTTGGGTCTGCCTTGTCCCCTGCAGGGATGACTGGGAGTGACAATATCCCTGAAAATGTTCCCAAAATTGTTTCCAGGCTACTGACAATGTGAAATAGCAAAGCTGGGAGAGCCACGTCATCTCCCCAGCCATCAGAGCTAATGTCCATCCTGAAAAGAAATATTGCATTGGAACAGAAGCCAAATTGTGGTAGAATTATATGAAATGAGTACAGAATTCTTTCAGCACTCTAAAAGAAGGTTATGTTAACTTAAAAAGAAAAATCAGATTGAACAGAACTATCTGCATTCTCTTTAGAGCAGCATTGTGCACAGACTGCACATCTCTCTCCAGGTTAATGAGCAGAGCCTCTCTAATACCATGAATAAACCTGGGAGTGCTCAGTGAGAGGGCAGCCAAAGGCAGGATTAAGAATTGCCAAATGAAATAGGGTAATAAAGTGAAAATTTAGAGGCACTTCCAATAGAGCAAGTCATTTGCTTGGGCTAACAGACTTGGGGTGAAAAGCAAGGAGATTAAAAAAAAAAAAATTACCAGAAATGCTTTTTTTCAAAAGGATTCAGTGGAGGTTTTTATTCTCCTTGGCCTCTCAGTTTATCTGTGAGTCAGATGTGAGCTGTGCTGGCACAGGCGCTGAGGAGCTCTGAGCTCTCCTGTCCTTTCCTGGGAATGCAGGGAGCTCAGGGAATGCCCAGCAGTGGGATTGGTGCCCAGAGCAGCTCCCAGCAAAGCACTGCGAGCTCTGGGCTAACCTTTAACAGAATTCATAGGGAATTACTCTAAAATCAGATAAAGCCTTGTACTTGGACATTGCTGAAGTACCTTAGACACGTGCGAAAACATTTAAAAAAATATTATTTAGTGTTCATAGCATATAGGGTTTACTTGGCTACAGAAAATATTCTGTTGTCCCATTGTGTTCCATGATCACCTCTCTATAAAATGACCTTCCATTCGACTGCTGTCCTGGGTGAGGAGTGCAGACAGCTGAAAACAAACCCCAAAAAACCCCAAAAATGATCCTTTTTCATCCCCTGATGCTGATGCCAACAGAGAATTGTCATCACTTCCAGCAGGCACTTGCTCCTTGTTATTACACTTCAGTGCAGGGAGCAAGTGCCAGGGCATGTTATTTTTTTTATCTGTAAAGTGTTGGATATTTCTGTCACAAATAAAACCTGGAGCTTTGTGCTTGGTAGTTCTTTGTATAAATCCATCACAGCTTTATCTTTTTTTGGGATATCACAAAACTATTCTTTACCAGTAGGGCAGTAACAATGAATGGGGCACAGAAAATGGAGTCACTGCACTGCAGGAAATAATTTAGCTCTTTATGAGGTTCTCTTTGACCTTTATGATATCATTTCTCAGCATTATCAAATTAACTGCAGGTGAAGGTAGTTAAGTGTGAATTATGTTATTCCTGCTCTAAACAGTTCTTGGATCTTCCCAAACACACTTAAAACAATGTGTAAGACTAAATTTGATGGAAGCAGTGCTAATTTATAGTTAATGAATTTTGACCTTTTATGGGGGCACATTACAATTTAAATAGGACTTTTTGGAAGAAATATCCTAATTTTCTCAGCGCATTTGATTTCACTAAAAGGTCGAGGCAGTGCCTTCAGAATTTGAAAACTTTTTCTAAAGACCTGTGTGGACACAGAGTCTCTGGCCTATTAGAAGAAGAAATGAAACACTTGCAGGGAATACCATGAAGCAGAGTTAACACATGAACTGCGTTTAATCTGAGAATGAGCTGGTAATGGGGCAAAGTCAGGTTTATGCAAATCTGGGGGAAAGCAGATGTTTCATTCAATTAACAAAAGTGCCAACAGTGGTGATGACTTCATGTCTTGGGTTTAGCACCCTAATCACTGATCCCAACGCAGTGTCACAAGCAGTTTTAGGAGCATTTCTGTCAAACACAGGCAAGAAAACTTTTGGGTTTGAGAAACCTGTGTGGAACAGACCTTCCAGATGTGCTGTGGTGTCATCCTGCAGATCCTGTTATTCTGGAAAATTTGGGATGAGAATCACCACAGCTGGATGTTTGTCTCATAAGGACAGCCAGGCTGAAAACTCTCCAGGAAAGGTCTTTTCCCTCAGTATTCTGAAATATTTCTTTTCTAGAAAAAGGAAGGGAGGAGTAAACTACGTCTGGAGGTGAAGCTAAAAAAAACCACTAGGAAAATAGGTGAAATCTTTAAAAGATAAAATTGTGTTTTGAATTATACTAATAAAAAATTATTCCCAGATTTACCTTTCCTATTCAAAAAATCGCTTTTTTTGTGGAAGGGCACAATA
This sequence comes from Entomyzon cyanotis, assembly GCA_024500445.1. Lineage (NCBI taxonomy): Eukaryota > Metazoa > Chordata > Aves > Passeriformes > Meliphagidae > Entomyzon > Entomyzon cyanotis. Next base: position 3,638,442 of record JAKEPQ010000743.1, on the reverse strand, counting down.
CCCTAATTAAACTACACCATTGTGTAGCTTGTTCTATCTCTTTAGAAACAAAATCTTTGGTTATTTTTGGTTGCTTGACACATGGAAAAACCACCTGTGCTGTCCAAGGCTGTCATCTGGTGACAAATAATGACACAGTAATCTCATTTTTCTCATGCCACCCCAGTGGGGTCCAACCCACCCAAATCCAGGGAGAAATATTCTCCCAGAGAGAGTTTGATCCAGTGGGAATGTGCCAACTTCCTTCCCTGCCATTTCTGTGACCAGGGAGCTGCTGAGACCAAAATTGGGAATATAAGAGCTTCTACTGCATTAAACAAAGAGAACAAATGTCATTAAAAGTGCAGTTTTAGGTGTGAGTTCATGGTTTGCCTTGAGCTACACTGCCCAGTTTGAAATAAAGCATTTATTGTGCAGGTCTTGGCACTACCAATAATTAAAAATTTATTATTCTGTACCCTGTGAGATGAAGAGTAACACAAAACACCCAGAAAAACCTGGAGTGACAAAGAGATGAGCAGCAGTTTGCAATTAGAATTTTTCCTTCCGTGTATCCAACCTGTCTTCTCCCTTCATGATGCACATAATTAAATTACCATCGATTGATTCCACCTAAAACATGCTATTTTTGAAGGAATCAGGCAATTAGTTACCATGGCAACCCAATTAAGCCGGTTTTATCCCCCTTATCTTAATTGCTGTATTAATTGAGAAGAGAAAATAAATGGAAGACTCATCCTTTTCTCGCCAGTTTGAGTTTCAGTAAAATATGAATTGCACGCAAAATACTGTTTTAATTTGTCATCACGGACTCATGATTAGAAGAAGAAATTAGAATGCTGAAAACAGTATTTAAGACGGATGGCATGTGTCAGTAGCAGTTTGATATGCCGAGAGAGCTGTGCTCTTTTGAAATGTAATTACTCAAAAATAGGAGCTTGCATGTATTATCTGAGGGGATGAATGGAGGGTTGTAGCTTTTCAAGACTATTTGTTTTATATATTTTACAAAGCGTCTCTGTGCCAAAACATGTAGAAAATGCAGAGGAAATTTGAATTTCCTTGGGAATTGGGGACCAAGATGTCAGAGTGTGGCTTTGGGTGATGCTTTGGATTTTAGCTTCTGTATTTTTTTTTCTTGTGTCTGTAATCCTCTAATTCTCTGGTGTATAACTCTAAACTCCATACAGGGTGCTAAGCTACTCTTCTCTCATTTTTAGACAAAACAATTCCTCTCTAAGCCCAAAACTCAAGGACACCTCACTTTCTTAGAGCCCCAAGATGTGTGAAAAACAGTGAATTAATTGGGGGAGCAAACTTGGAGTAATTAACTTCATTAGCTGAAGGTGTAATTGGAGGATTAACCCTGATACGCAAATGGACAAAACTTACAGAGTATGAAAAACCCATGAAAACATGAAAAAATGTTTTTTTTTTTCAAACTGGATGGGCTGTGAGTGCCCTAAATGAAGGTCCTTCAACAAATAAACTGTTTTATTCTCCTAATTTTGCCTAGCCTCTGTTTTAGGTGAGCCTGTGTAGGTATGGTGAGGAGAGCAGTTTGGTGAGCAGCACTCCCAGATTTTGGTGCTTTCCTGCTCTCCTGGGTTTGTTTGCTTTGGCAGAACCACGAACAGAGCTCATCCTGACAATGGGATGGGATGGAAATCCAGAATCCATGGCTGGGTGGATCCTCTGCTGCCAGAGCAGAGCAGAGCAGAGCAGATCTGCTGAGAGAAAAACAGCATATGGAGGGGAAAAAAACCAACAGGAGGGATGAGACAGGAATTTGTGTTGAGATTTGCAGAGCTGCATCGTTAGAAAGCACGAAAATCATTTTTCCTAGAAACTCTTCTGCCCTCCAGAAATCCTGGGGTTTAGATCTGCCTGGCAGCTGGACTCTCTGGAATGGTTGGATTTTCTTCTGTGGGAATTTGTCAATTGTTGCCAGAACCCAACATCTCTGGTGTTCTTAAATACAAAACAAAACAGGAAATATAATAGTTCAAATTCCTTTTTTTAAATTATTTTTTCTAATTATATTTTATATGAAGGCATTTACATAAATATTCCTTTGCTATAAGACTGTAATATAAACATAAACCTAAAAATAACTGAAAATACAGTTTCAGTGCTTCCTGGCCTTAACACTTTTTGACTGGTGGGTCTGACATTTTTGTTAGTTGATTATCAATGCTTTGTTCCCCAGATGTGCCACTAAACAATTTATATTATTTTCAAGCAAACTGACTTTCATCTGGTTTCTTTAAAGTCCGTTTTCATACAGCAGGTGGAAAAGCACTTTTTTTGTGTTTGATAATCCTCACTGTCCCTTGGGCAACTTGTTCTGCTGGAGATCAAGTTTGGTGTCAAACTAAAGGAAAATCAAACAAGAAGGGAGAATATTTCTTCAGGATTTTCTGTTGGTTTTCACAAATCAAATGAAATTGTATTAATATTCTTATTATATCCATTTTGTTTTGTTTATAATATAATTTAAATATTTTTTAAATAATGCCCTATTCTAACAGAAAAAATGGCAAAAATGCACTTTAGTTATTCCAAAGAGGAATTAGAATTTCAGACTTAACACTAATAATTCTGATATTATTCTGTACAGCTTTTCATTAAGACTTAAGCATTAAAAGTATACAGACTATCTTTTTTTATAACATTTCTTTTGACACTAATTTTTTCAGCTAAAGCTGGTGACATGGTCATTGATGCTGATAAATTCCCAGCTATGTCACTTGTGGGAGCCTTGGCAGGAGTTTGGAATTCTCTCTGTCCCAATGGCTCTAAAGGCACCCAAATGTTGGGATTTTTCAGCCTCAGGAGTGATGGCCAATTCTGGTTTGTGGCAAATGTGAATTTTCAAATTTGGGATTTCTTTGGAAAAGCTGCTCCCAAGGGCTGCTGGACAGAGCCCTTCAGCTCGTGGTTTGCTCATTAATTCTGCTGTCAGCCGCAAGCTTTGACAATACAAATTAAAAGAAGTTTTACTTTGGAATTAAATACACTGTGGATAGCTCTCCTTTCAAAATCAAAGCCGACCGGAGATCACGGGATTGTGAATTATTTCAGTAACATAATACTGTCAAATTTATGAAAGTCATGTATTCCCAGTGGATGTGTCGTGACCATTTTTGCTCGATTCATCTCCTGTTACACTTTTATGACATGTGTGTTAACAAGCTCCACTTTATGACCCTGACATTTGCTTGTTTTCCTTTTGGAGGTCTTCATAAATCACAGAAAAATTTCTGTTTAAATCATTCAAAATAAACCAAGCAGAGAATAAGTCATTGAAATGGACAGAAGCAATTTCCTTTCCCTCTCTGGTTTTTTTTTGTGTGCAGTACTTGCCCAGCACCTGAACCAAACAAAGAGTAACATTTGCATGGCAGGGGAAACACAGAAACCGTATCTGTGCGTGACAAAATAACAGGACATCCATAATGCTGTTGGCTTCTTGATTCCAAAAGGCAGATTTTAATGTTATTGACTTCAGAGAAAAGATAAGAAGGGCAGTGCATAAGACATTATCAGTCCAGTGTGGAAATAATGCATTCAAAATTAAAGACAGCAGTTTAATTAAGTGCATGAAAGGCTGGCTTTTATGATCATATTTCAAATACTAGAATGTCTTTTCATCCATTCTGCCGTATGACTTCACTTAATAATATATCAAGAACAAAAAATGTATTGGAGTCTTTCTGCAAATTCAATTAGTCCAATAAAAAGTGAAAACAGTTTCTTTTTCATTAAAAAGAGCTCAACCCTAACCCTCCTGATGACAAAGTGTGAGATGAGAAGGGAGGGCAGAGCTGGAGAAGGATGAACATCCTGCCTTTGACATGCATTTCTGTGTGCACAAAACAGATGGAGTGTCACCATCAGGAACATTTGTTGTGGAAAGGACTAATTGCACACTGCTGCAGCCAGGGGTTTATCAGATCCAGGGCTTTATCAGATCCAGAGCAGGAGGTATTTAGGGCAGTAACTCCCTGGGTTTCTGGGCTGCTGTGGGCAGAGGGATTGTGCTGAAGGGATAAAGGAACCTCTCAGGCTGAGCTGCCAGTGCCTGGACTTTGCTCTGGTGCTGCACAGGTTAAGTGCAGCCTCTCAGATCCACTCTGCCCGAGCAGGGTTTGTGCTCAGGGATCACAGATTCCATGCACTAAACCAGAAAAACCAGGAACAAACGCCCCATGGCTGCAGCATTCCAGATGAGACCTCGTTAGGTGCTGCAAAAAAGGACAAAATGTGCATTTGGGAAAGTTTGAGATGATTTCAATGGGATGCCAAAGGGAGCTGAGAGGAGCTGCTGTGGTTTGGAGTGAAGACAGTGGTGAGTGGCTCATGGCACACATCTGGAGTGACTGGAAGTTCTTTCCAGCTCCATCAGCTCCTGTGACCCCTGTGGAATGAGATGTTGATCCCAACCCAGCTCCAGGGGCAAACTGTGCCTTCCCAATGTCCCCAGTGCTGCCAAGACTGCTTTGTCACTCTCAGCCTTGCAGTGGCACCATGGTGAATAAACAGCCTGTGCAGCTGGGAGTCTCTCGGGTCAGAGCTGGCAAATCCCTCCAGAAGGCTCCAAACTGCTGCTAGCACAGGGTGAATTACCCACCTGGTTTCCCAGAGCTGCCTGTTGACAGCTTGCAGTCCTGCTGGCATTGCTCCATGTGGCCCTCAGGGCTGTTGGGAATGATCCTATCCTGCTCTGCTCCTGGGCACCCACAATCCATCCTGACTGCTCTCTGCTCCCACTTTTCCTTGTCCTATTCTTGATTCTTTCACTTCATTCTTTTCAAACACTGTGCTATCCATCCAGGGGATGTTTCCCACTATGTTTCTCTCAGTGTGTGTGCTGATGAACAGATTCTGTTCCAGATATCTATTCATGTCCTGCTCTCATTTTAACTTCAAAATATTCCTCTCCCAGAGGTTTCCTTAGAATAATTTTCCATGCTGTAGAGAATCAGACAGGCTTCATTCGGAAAGTACAGCAGTGAATTTACAAGAGTGACTCATCAGGTTTTCTAAGCAATAATTTCCATACAAAAGAGGTAAGAACAATACAAACTATTTCCCTTTGCAAGCCTGCAGGTGCAAATAAGAGCAAGAGTTTATGGAAATATGATTTAATAAACAGATGTTTGTTTTTTCCTATAGGTAACCCTCCTGCTACGGGGACAGGAACTCTACACATCACCTTGGAGGATGTCAATGACAACGTCCCATCCCTTTATCCAACGCTGGCAAAAGTCTGTGACGATGCAAAAGATCTCAGGGTAGTGGTTCTAGGAGCCTCAGACAAAGACCTTCATCCCAACACAGATCCATTCAAATTTGAGCTCAGCAAGCAATCCGGCCCAGAAAAGCTGTGGAGAATCAACAGGCTTAACAGTAAGTCTGTAACTTTGATTTTTGTGCATTTATTCCTCCCACCTCCCCATCCCTCTGTGCTCTCCATGAGGCACTGTGGGAATTCAGAAGTTTTGCATGAAATTCTCATAGGATGGACCCACTGCTGCTGCTTTACCCTGTGCTGGCTTTGCTGCCTGTGGAACACACCACTTCTGAAACCTGAAACTTCTTCCTTTTCTTATGATTTTACCTGAACTTTCCTCTTTTAGCTTTGCATTAACGAGGGGCTACTGATGACTGATAGGTGTGTAAATCTTGCTCTATTTCATGGGATTTGCTTGCACGAGGGGCACAAGGCTTTGCTGCAGGACAGCATGAAAATTCTGCATGGGCCTTAGCAATGAAATTGAAAAACTTCCTAATTGCAAGGAACTCTTCATAAATATGAACTCTTCATAAATAAAACAGCCCAGTGCACTGGAACCTCACATGTTTGGTAAGAGGATCGTAAAACTGCAGAAGGTTTGTATGTCAAATTGTGGGCACAAAGTATATTTCTTTTAAATGCAGATTATTCCTGATTCTTTTCTGCAATATATTATTATTTATCTCTGCCACTCTCCAGTGTTTCAGTCCATGTCCTAGTGTTAGAAAAAGCTAAGGATGGATGTGAAAGCTGTAGCTGCCTGCAGGACACAGGGAAAAAGCTGGGTTTTTTGGCTGTTCTCCAACCATCAAACCACTCCTCTGTTACACCTGAAAGGTTTAACTCACCCACCCAGGGTGCCAAAGGCTGTTATGGGTCCTCAGCTCCTCAGGTGGAGCAGATCTGTGGATTTGGAAGGATCTTTACTTCCTTTCCCTGCCTTTTCAGGGAAATTGAGGGAGTGGTTCATCACTTTGTCACTACTTCCTTGCAAGAAGAGTTATTTTTTCCTTGGGCAAGTAAATTTACTTTTTCCTCTTGTTTTGGGGATGGCATGCCCTGGTATTGCATTAGTTAGATTAGTTTTCACAGGCAGCTTCTGCCAATAATTTGCAGACCAAATAATATATTTAAACAAAAGGAGCTCTTAGAAGTCTTTCTTTTTGTGGGGTTTGGAATGATTTTGCAAGTAGCTTTCAGCCCATGAAAGAATTTCAGCACTGTCCCTTCTTCCCTCCAGTTCAATTCTATTTTTTTCCTAATTTCCCTGACTAACTTTGACATGTCTGATATCGTTTTCAGATCCCTCTACCTCTCCAAATAACCAACATGTGGCTAATTCTCCCCTCATCCTTTGCAGATACTCATGCCCAGGTCATCCTGCTCCAGAACCTGAAAAAGGCCAACTACAACATCCCCATCTCAGTGACAGATTCTGGAAAACCACCTCTGACCAACACCACAGAACTGAGATTACAAGTGTGTACCTGCAAGAAATCCAAAATGGACTGCAGTGCAACTGATGCTCTCCATATCAGCCTGACCCTAATCCTCCTTTCACTCCTCAGTTTATTTTGTAAGTCCTTGGCTGAGCTGTAAGTAATGAAGTGTTGTTTATCTGCTCGTTTGCACTCTGCATAAGCAAACCCTCCAAGGGGAAAGTTAAATTCATACATTGATATCATAAAGCAGTAAGTTTGGCTTCTTTTTCCACGAGGGAATATCTGTAAGAAAGGTGGGGGGAGGTTTGATTTATTTATTTTTTTTAATAGTCAAAAAAATAGCAAGGAATGCCTGATTGTCAAATTACCAAATAGAAGCAATAATTTTGAGCAGAATCAAAGGGAATCAGAGCTAACATATGATAAACTGAGAAGCAGCAGCTGTAGTAGCAGATTTGTGCAACGCTTGCTTTCATCTCTCCCCACTTGAATTCAATCCAAAGCCAGAAACAGGAGATTAAAGGTGTTCATGTAACAATGGCTGTTCTGGGTCACCAGGAAAATGAGCACTGTCTGCTTCAATCTATTCCTCCACATAAAATGTGCATGTGACTGGAACGTGAGGAACTTGTTTGGGATTCTGGGCTTGGAACCACCCAGAGGTGAGAATCAAACGGCCAGTCTGGGTTGGAGGGCAGAGAGAACTGACAGGTGAGAGAAATTTCTGCTCTTGCTGAGAAAGAAATGTTGTAAATCTCGTTTGGGAAGCTAACTCGAATTGGAAGAAGTGAAGAAAAAAAAATATCCCAGGATGACTTAAAAGTAGGAATTCAAAGCCATGGAATCCACAATCTAAACTGGGCGTGTCCCAGTTTTGTCCCAGCAAAAATTTTGATGCAGTGTTAGTTTGGAATTCCTGATCTGTTTCAAAGGAATTGCTGTATCCTATAACTGTGATGCCAAATCTGTGATTTAAGGTCTGTTACCACCATCTCACATCGGCAGAATACATTGTATGGTGCCTAAAAACCTGAGCCATGGTGAAAAGCCTTGAATTCCCCATGAGAGAAAACCTGCCACGAGGCAGGGACAGAGTCAAGGCAGACATCCTTCCCCATCTGAGGCTTGGTGTGTGCTTGATCCCACATCCTGGCCATTTTTCCCTCCTCCCAGACTCCTTTTATCCCAAAAGGTTGGCACGAAGGTCGCTGTGAGCTAGCTGGTACCAGCTAATGTTTGTGATGCTCTTTGAAGATGAAAAGGACTATATAAATGCTAAGTGCAAATTCATGTTCTTCGTTTCAATCAGTGACATCTGAAGTATCAGCTTTGGCTTTGCTTCAGCTATTCAGGGTTTAGTCTCCTGGAACCAAACGCAAACTTCAGCTGTTAGGGGTAATATGTTAAAAATATTTGACAGTGTGTGACACCATTGCAGCAGTGGGATAAATATCCAGCCCATTGATTCAGATATATTCATGTTTTCACTCCATAAATGTTGCTGGTGCTACGCTAGGCGTGACTTTCACCACTGGAATTACTTTCTCATCTGACATGATTTGCAGTTGAACTTTATTTACATTAATGCTCAGAATACAATGAGCTAGAGAAAAGCTTTTTACTTTAGGAAGTCGCTATTTTCACGACGGTTTTTTATAGCCATCCCAAGAAGTCTGATCGTTTTCCTTACAGTAAATTATAGAGACAGTTCTAGGCATTGGAAAGCATTTTTTGAGTTGCTATTCTCAGCTGCAGGTCTGGTCCAGCTCAGCTGTGGTAGAACAGAGCCCTTGGCATCCCCAGGCTGTTCCATGGCTGTCATTCCCTCTCTGGAGCTCAGACCTAGCTCTGTTTGTGCAAAGCCAGCAAGCACAGTTCTCATCAGCATTTCCCTCAGGTGTAAACGACTGCGTGGAGACAGCAGAACGAGGCTGGGAGTTAAAATAATGTGGTTCTGTGTTTGAACTTCTCTGAAATGTGCTGGTATCATCCCATTCCCAATTCATTTCCACACGCGGGTTTGGTTTTTTTTTTTTATAACTGTGATTAGTTCCATTGCAATGTTTTGTATAGTCCAAATATTTATCAGAGTAATCAAAGATTACGATGCCATAAAAACAAAGAGAACTTTAGTGCTTATTGAACAGATGAAACGTCCCATTTCTAGGGGCAAGTTATGGGTTTAATTTTAGCAAAAAGCCTTACGTGGCTCACTTTGCTCCCAGTGTTTGTGTTTTATGAGGCTCTTGTTCCTGGGAGGTAAATCCTTCAGTCAAATGAACTTTGTTATTCATGCCAAAGTATTTCTTTTTGTATTTGACATCTGGTGTGAGGATGGATAGCCCTCTGAAAGAGCTGCTGGTGGTAAAAGAGCCCTGCATGAATATCCTTCCTATAGGAAACATCTCGGGATTATCATTTAAATGGTGCAATTATTATCTATGCTTAGAATATGTGCCTCCCTCCTAAATCATGGGAGAAGTCAGATGTGGCAGATTTCTGGAGTGTCTGAGCACACAAGTGAAGAGCCTGATTAAAACTGTAATGGATGCAAAACCCAGCAGTTCCTCCCATTCTGGAGACATCCCACTGTGCTCAGTATATTGAGTGAAAATGGGATACAGACTGCAGAGTTGCCCAGAAGCCCTTGGAAAGGTAGATAGAGCTGGAACAGGAAAAATTTAGGAGTTCCTGACAGCCAGAAATAGGAAATATAAGATGGCAAAGTCTGTGGGCAGATTTGCACAACAGAACAGGGAGGTGCTTAGTGGAATTAAAGGATGATGAACACAAAATTGATTGAAAAAAAGGAGCATATTTGCATATTTGCATATTCTGTACCTAATTACCACTGGGAGTCACTGAGGTCAGGCTGGAATGATGTACAGAGGAGTTTCCAAAGTTACAACAGTTAATGGTGACAAATATTGGAAATAATAGTGCCACTTGTCATTAATGCACACAGCAGGTATAAGATGAGACTTCATGCAGTGGCATTTTGTCCTCTGTCAGCTTTTCCTTGCCATTACTGGAGACCAGACAGAACCAAAAGTTCAGCTATAATTCAGGATTTAGTAGTTCAGACTGAGGGGGAAAAATCAGATGCAAAAAAATCTGGGTTCCTTGTCAGGGAGGGATGATTACAGCAACGAGTTACTTGAGGAAAGGAGGGAATAAAAGTGACCAATCTGTCAGGAGCAAGTCTGGCTCTGGCTCCGAGGCTGTGCTGGTGTCCCTCAGTGCTGCTGGTCTCAGCCACCTCGTGTTTGCAGCTGGCACAGCTGGAGCAGCTCTGTCCTGAGCCCTTGGAGCCAAAGGGATGCTCAACACCACTGGAATTACAAACAGCTCCCTCTGGAAGGCTCCTGAATGTTTCAGGGAGAGAGCAGCTCCAGCATTCCACGAGGATGAGGGATGGGGAGAGAGAGAGGCGAAGCCAAACAAGCAGGAAACAAATTTGTGCAGATTGTCACAACAAAGTCAGCAACAAAAGCTCCCCCAGGCCTTCTGGGAGGCTGAGAACCACTGTGGCTGGCAGAACTAGGCTTTAGATCTGTTACAAATTATTTCTATTATTATTAGGATTTAAAGGAGTATTTGAATTCTGGGCTTTTGATTTTATAATAACAATTTCGCTTAATTGCATAATCATAGAATGGTAATTGCGTTTCATATCTTCCTTTATATTCCACCGACATAAAAGACCAAGTCAGATTCAAACGTGTGGAATGGAGGGAATAAAAGAACAACCAAAGGAACAATAGTCATGTCAGTAATATTTTACTTAAATTCCCTTGTATAAAAGACTGGGATTCAGATACTTCATGTTGAAAAAACCCCAATTTTTTATCTTTGTTGACCATCAACCATGGATAAAGAAGCCTTTTTGTTCACCTGGCCAGTGGACTACAAAGTTGTGAGTTGACTTGAACTTAAATAAGTGAAGAGTTCATTATTCTGAGCAAAAAGTGAGGTGCAAGACTACAGGGGAAATGCTGCCATAAAGAAATTAAATAAGCTGGAGGTCTCTACATTGGAATTAATTTGTTACACTGAGGTGAAAGGCCTCAGGTGTGTTTGAAAAACAGAGACTCACACAGATGTCTGTGCTGCGATTGCAAAGAAGCCTTAGAGATACCCCTGAATTTAATTTTCCATTAATTTCCACCAACTTTTCCTATTTAGTGCTGGCTGTCACACACTATATTGTTTTCTTCTGATTTGAGAAATGCAGCTACAGGGCCAATAGAGAAAATACAGTTAGTAATTTTTTTTCCCTCTCGAAAACGATGTATTTGTTATTAAACCCCTACCAAAAAAAAAAAAAAAAAAAAAATCAAATTATATTAAACCGGTGGGTTTGAATTTCCACAAACCTCGACAGGCAGAGTTAATCCTGCAGTGTTATCTCTCCCCCAGCTCATTTTTCAAAGCAACAGCAGCACCTGTAGCTCTTGTTTATCCCGTGTTATTTGGGCAGGAACATCAAAGGGCGGAGAAGAGAAACAATGCAGCCGGGAATGGCAGCAGAATAAGACAAATCAGAGCAGCTTTCAGATGGAAAAGACCTTTGAGGTCACTGCTCTTTCCATTACCATTCCAGATTTGTTACCTGCACATTCTCGACTTTGCAGCCTTTATTTTGAGTTACTTGGCTTCCTTTTGAACAGTCAAGTTGTAATTTTTTTTTTTTTTTCAGGGCTCAACAACTGTTCAGTTTTTACAGCAGAGTTTTTGGGTTTTCCTGTTCCATGCAGTTCCAAAGAGGAAGTGTTCCCAATAGGGGAATTTGCTAAAACAAATACTTCCTGTTTGTTTCTTTGTTTTGTTGATTGGATTTTTTTTTTTTTTTAACTTTTAGGATATTTTAATCTTCTACAGAAATTTTCTACTTTTCAGAGCAGTGTTATTTAAAAATAAGTTAAAAAAGAGAAAAAAAAGATCATTTTAATTAGCAAGGCTAAGGAAGTTTGCAAGATACGTTTTTCCATTTCTGAGAAAACGTTCTGATTTCTCAGAAAGCTGAGAAGTGAAATATACCTGTTTTGGCAAGAATATCAAAAACTATCAAAATGGGAGAATTTTGCTGTGAAAGGTGCTTCATTGGGGTGGTTGGGTTTTTTATTGTACTGCTCTCATTTGAATTCCATTCCTGTGCTGGAGCACTACCCTGCAGGTACCCAAAAAATCACCTCAATTATGCTCTCTGAGTAATTGGGAATTGCTGATATTTAGTGAGTTCCAGTGATGTAAATCTCACCTCCTAAACCCAATCATAACAGCAGCAATATCTACTATCACTCATTACCTTTGTTACTTTGGTCCACATTAACATTTATTATTATTTTTGCTGCTAAATAACACTCAAATTGGTATTTTGATCTTTTCAGTGATTTCAGGCTTTCTCAAATGCCTGTATGAGAAAAACTCCATTTTTATTCGTGTCCTAAAAGATTTTAGTTGATCAGTAAGCAAAGGATGGTTTGGGTGTTGATTGCTTCAATTTAAACCAACCTTGATTTGAATTTCCTTCCCAACACAGAGCTGTGTCCATTCTTCTGATTTCTCTGCTGCTTTATTCAGTCCTGCAATGCGTTCTGCAGCTGGCTTTGGGAACACACCTCCAGTTAATGGGGCTTGAAATGGCCCAGAAATCCATATGGAGGTCCATAATTGGAGACAGGATGTTTGTCCACCCAGTCAGAGACACAAGGCAAATAGAAATGCCCCCAAATTACACATCAGCATATTTAAAATGTGCTTAATAACGTCGCGTTTTATTGAGGCAATTAGGTGGGAAATGGCATTTTACACGCTTTTGAAACCATCCAAACACGTTCCAGAAGTGCAGACGTGGGGAAAAAAAAAATAAAACAGGACAGTTTAGAAGATGTGTGTTTGGAATGCAGAAGGGAACTGTGTCAGCAGCAAATGCAGCTCCTTCCCTAAGAGCTGCAATATTATTCCTGATGGTCATTCCGGAGGCATGAAATGGACATTTAAAGAGATTGGTTTGATAGCCCATTTAGTGCTGTGAATTCAAGTGAATGCTTTTATGTTTTCATTTTCCCAACAGTACTTCACAGTAATTGTTGATACATGCTATTTTGTATTTCGTTTCTGAGCAACTTAAAGCCACGTAAATATTGCATTTCAGATAGTTATCATCAGAATTGCTCTGGAGTGGCCTATGATTAAAAACTACAACTGACTACATGACCAGTTTAAGTATTTTTCCTGCTGTTAATGGTCACTATACACCGTGGGATGTTTGTTTCTTTTCACTGTCTCTGTCCTTGGATATTTCCCCACTCTATAACATCCAAACAACTCAATGTGGACAGCTTGCTATCCAGATTTGGGGGATATTAAAGATCAGGAGGAGATTTGTTGTCCTTAAAGGTTTGATGATGTTGCTGTTGCTTCTGTAATGCTCAGTGGATATTTGCAAAGCCCTTTAAAAGGGCCATTGATGATTGGAGTATTTCAGACTACACCTTAAAGCCTCACTTAATCCATATAATTAATTGGGATATGTCATTGGCTGATACTTATTTAATTCCATGCTTAGGAGTAGTTCTTCAAAAAATTCAAAACAAGCAGGTTGATACCAACACAGCCAAACCTGGCAGTTTTCAAATTTGGTTTTTCCTTTCCACGGCTCCCAAGCATAGCACTTCCCTCTAGTTTTTATTCTCGCTCAATAAGAATTTCTTCAGATGATTAATTTAGGATTTCAAGCTGGGTTTAGTCTATACCTACAGGTCTGAATGTGTCTGGACTGTTCATGTTCTACTTATTTAAAACTGGTGTAACCTGTGCTGTGCTGCTGTGGGAGATGAGATCTGGCTGCCTGAGCAGTTCCCAGTCCTTTCAAAGGCTGGCTCCCTGCTACAGCTGATGCATTTCATTTTCAGCATCCATAGGAAAAAAATCAGCAGACTAGTTCAACACTGCTATTTCAAAACTGTACTTATTCATTTCACTTGTTGAATATTTTCAGCCATTCGGTTCAATTTATCAGATTAGAGCATGGGAAAATATCCATCCAGGCTGCAGGCAGCTACCTCTGCAATTGGTTAGTTTTGACAGAACTGAAAAGTGAAGAAAGCATTTATTCCCTATTTCTTAAATGAAGGCGACATTGCTCTGGCAAAGTATCCAACTGAAATTTTAAAAAAAATAATAATGGAATACATCTTGGCTGCTCTCCCCTAAAACCACCCCATCCCCAGTAAGATACTTCATATCCCTGGAGAACAGGAATTTTATTAGAAGATGTTTTATTTGATAAACCTCCCAGAGCACCGGGCTGGGTAGCACATGGTTCTGAATTTCTAAGCAAGGAGGGTTGGAATTTTCTTTCAGAGAGTGTTTCTTTCACGCACTCCTTAGGAACAGCTCATGACACAGGCAGTGTGTGAATACCTGACAGAAAGAGGAGAGACCCAGACAAGGACCAGCAGAGCCCTTTGGCTTCCCCAGCACTGCTGTGGAGCTGCACTGCAGCCTTGTAATCCCTAAATCAGCAGTGAGAGAGCCTTGGAATGTCCCTGCTGCTGTCACCTGGAAATGTCCCTGCTGCTGTCACCAGCCTTGTCCCCCGGTGGAATGACAGCAGAGTTCCCCTGGGCAGGCTGGTTAGCTGCCGTTGGCACAATTCCCCTCTGCCCTGCCAGTCCTGGGCTGATTGCAGAGCACATGGCAGCGTTTCAGCTGCTGAAGTTCAGTGCTGACACTGGGCTAGAGCTGCTGAAGCTCTGAGTGCAGTGAGGAGACACTCATTTCACACACACAGTGCCCATGCACACGGTGCTTTTCTATCATTAACAACTTGGAAATAATTTCTCGCCTAAATGAGAGATAAATGGTGTGTGTGATGTTAAAAGCTGCAAATTTTCAGGGTAAACTTAGTTAGTTTTGTAGTCTTTACAAACTTTTCCCCAAGGTGCTACGTCCAGTGAGATCACCAGTTTGCTCTGGCTGATATTAACCCTAAATTTGTTAATTGCAGGAATGAAAGCACAGGGTATCTGTCTGGGAATAATCCTTCAGACGATTTGGGGTGTAATTTATAATAATTTATAGGCACATGATGCAAACACTCTGAAACTTCTGGTGTTGAAAGTTACCTGTGGCAAATCAACTGGGGATGCACATGAAAATCATTTCTATTTTTCTAAGTTCCACATCGAGGCTAAACTAATAACTATGCATCTAATTAATGACCTTTCCTAGATGGTAAATCCAGGAAAGAAGTACCTGGATGTTGATTAGCTGCCTAATCAGAAACACAGGGCTGATCTCTTCTATCATTTTTGTTACCTCTTTAGAATTACTGAGGTTTCAATAAAGTCCATGATGTAATGTAGACTTTTAATTATGCCAGATTAATGTAATATTTCTGATGAAAGGGTAACTGAAAGAAATGGAGCATGCATGAGCTGAACTCCAAACTCCAGCTGCGTTAACTCTCTTATTTTAATGGGAATTAAAGGATGAATGCATCTTGGGTAAAGCTCATTCCTGTACAGAGGGTCAGTGTGAAACTTAAATGCCTTTAATTTTTATGGGGTTTTAGCTGCAATGTGGGAGCAGAGTCTGTGTAGTAGAGGGTGAGCTTGGTCTCAGAAGGAACACATCTCTCAGACGTTTTTAATTATTCAATTTAGACCTGTTTCTTTAAAATAAGCAGGGAATTGAGTCACTAGTGTGTAAATATGTTCAGAGAAAGCTCAGGCTTGCAGCAGGGAAAGCTGGGAAATCCCAAAGCATTTTCTGAGATCAGGAGTTCTGCAAACACCATTGCTAACTGCTGCTGGGAATGGTTCTGCTGGAATAGGAGCTCCTGGCAGCCTGAACCACAGGGAATGATTTACATCCTACCAGGTGCTTTCTTCCTGGAATGCGGATTATGAAATCTTTATCTTAAATTTTGTGCATTTTCTCCTCCATTTTCTTCTTTTTTGTGGATCAAAACGAGGAGTAAACCTTGAGTTAGCCCACTGTGAAAGAGAGGGGTAGCTGTGCTCACTGAAGAAGCCAATGTTAGGAACACTTGGGCTGAATTGCACCTTTTTCAGACCAAATCAGCATTTGAAACCCCAATTCAGGGCTGTCCTGTGGAGTTTGCCACCATCAACTCCAAAAATTGGAGTTGGTTGGAGTAGAAAGAGGGGTTTGTTCCATTTAAGTTTCTGTATCATGAGTCTCCCTACCCAGAACTGGCTACTTAGACCTAAATCCTCACAGCATAATTACTAATAACAATGCAATCAGCCCATTAGATTCAGATAAATTCTCACCATATTTGTCAGTTTTCTTGACCAGCAGAAGCAAACCTCCTTTTCCAAAGCCAAAGCACTGATGCCAACAGCCAGCAGCTATTTCTGTGCTGTGCTTTCTTACCTGAGCTCATTAACCAGAAACGTGATAATTCAGAAATACATGGCAATAACCCTGCCTTTTGCACTGCTATCTCACTGCTTGGCTGTTATCTCGGAAGGAATGAGGCTGAATGTGTCTCTCAGGTATCAAAGGGGTAGAGCAGAGGAGAAGTGAGAGACAAAATAGGTGAAGATCACTGAAATGAGAGAGATTTCTGGAGAAATAACTTCCCTATATCTGTGCTCACTTTGTGCTGTTGGTTCATCCCCAGAGAGCCAAAGGGAAAGGTGGGAAGGACCAGGTAAGAGCAAAAATTCTCACCTCACCTTGGTGTTTTGAGTGCCTTGGGCAGCAAATCACTCCTTGTAGGTAATTTCTGTCAAATCGCATCTGAAACAGCACATGGTGTGTAATAATTCCTGAGTGCTGAGGCCAGGGATGGAGACAGAGCTGATAAAAGGAAAATAAAATAATTACTTGGCCTAATTATCATTAGAGTGCGGATCTAAACCTGCCAGGCACAGGCTTACCAGGGTATTAAGTTCTTAAAAGAGACACTTCTCATTGATCAGCAAATGTGCTCCCTGCACTCTGTATTTGCACATTTTATGCTCTCAGTGTTCCTTAAATACTAATATATTTTATGAGCTATTGCCAGCTGCAAACTTTAAATCATCTGTGCAATAAAATACGTAAGAATGGGTAAAAAATTAGAAATTACAAACAAATGTAACCCCATTGAAGCGAGTGGATAAACACCAGAAGTCTTCAGGTGGGAGCTGAAGGCTCAAATAAGAGGTAGACTCTAATAATTTGGGTCTGTGTGTGCATTTCTGCAACTTTGATTTGCTCCTTCTTTATGGGGACAATAAAGAAAAAGAAAAGCCAACAAGAAAACTACAATTCCTATACAGGAAACAATAATGACCACTGGAAATGCAGCTGGGAGAGCAGGGAGATTTTTAAATATGGGCCAGAGGCTCACAGCTCCCCAGCGAGGTTATAACAGAGCAGTTCGGTTGGTTTCAGTGGATTTCCTCACATTCAGCATTGAGTTTTCTGGGCAATACTTTGCTTTTCCTTGATTTCTGGAGATTTTGTGTTAAGGGATTTACTGGCCAGAATTTTTTGGCTAATTTACTCTTTATATGACCTTATCAGACCACTTGTAGAAAATAAATTAGTAACTGACCCACTCAGTTATTAACCACAGAAACTAAAATTAGACTGATGCTCCATAGGACAAAAGCAATTTCCAATCAATTTTGGGTGCAATAGAAAGAACCAAGACAGATTTGATCTTGCATATTCTTACTTACCAAATATGATTGTCCACTGAAATCTTACAGGGCATAATTTTCAAAGTTGAATTTGATTTTCAGAGTTAAAAACTACTCCTTTAATAACTTTTGTGAAAGAATCGATCATCATCAATGAGTTCCAGGCAGTGCTTGGGATCAGATAATTCTTTTTACACACCTTCAGTCCAGGCTGGTGGAAGAATTTAGCTGAATTCCCAGCAGTCTTGCCAGTGTTGAGAGTTTTGTGGAAGTGTGAGCAGAAACAGATGCTGGGTCACAGCTCTCCATGGAAGCTGCCCAGGCCTCTGAAAACACTTCAGGGGGAGCTGTCACCGTGGGCTGAGAATGAGAGGAAAACCAGGGATGATCCAGGATGTCGAGGATAATCCAGAAATCTTCCTGCAGGGGAAGGAGGCAGTGGAGGAGCCACAGCTACAGAGGCTTTGTCAAAGGGAAATGCTCTGTACAGCTCGAGGCTGACAGCAGATGAGCACACTGCAGCCTCAGTTTGTCAGGGGCTCAGAAAAGATGCTGCAAACCTGCAAACTGAGGGGAGCCTGGGTGGGAGATTTAGCTGTTTGAATGGCTACAAAATTCCTTTGGGACAAAGTGGGAGAGAGAATCCTCTAGATTGACATAACCTAAATACACAGACCTAGAGAGGAGATTCCATGGCAAAAAGCTGCTCTGGTTTGTTTGTGTTCTCAGGCTGGAGCAAGAGGCAGGGTGATGGTGTTGTCCTGAGCAATCAAAGGACTAGCAGGGAGTGCTTCAGGGGGAAGATTTAAGGGCTGAGTTGTAGATGTGCAGAGCTGTCAGCTGAACATCCAAAAGGCATCAGAGCTACAGGGTGACATCTTAGACCAAATGGAAAAGTGGGAAAGAGAGTAAGATCTCCAAAGTGTCAGCACTGCTGTGGCTGCTGAGCAGGAATGGATGGTGGCACAGAGAAGGGGAAGAAAGTGGGGGTAAAAGAGTTTTCCTAAAAAACTGGGTTGGAGGAATGAGACAAAAGGACAGGCTGGAAAAGTAAATAGAGAAATCATAGTAAAATGACAGGAGGAGATATTCCCAGGAGCCAGGGGAACATCGGATGTTCAGGTTTGGAATTAAAAGGGTCAAATCAGGTGATGGGTCAGAAAGGATGGAGTTGAGGAGGAATTGCAGTGAAAGAAAATCAAAGCAAGGATTGCAGAGCTTTGAGGTGGAAGGAGTGAGGAATGGGGTGGTGCTTGCAGAGGCAGGTGGGGTAACAGGGAGGATCAGCAGTTTATTTAGAGAAAAACTGGCCTGTAGTAGATAAAATAATAGCAAAGGGAAAAGCAGGTTCATAATTAAAGCTGAACTAACTAGCTTTTGTCCACCATTTACTCAGGAAAGTCAACGTCTATGAAAAGTAGTAACATTCATTATGTCTGTCAATACACTGTAAAACACACAAGTTTTCTTCAGGTGTGCACATAAATCACCAAGTCCTGCCCTTTATTTACAAGCTGGTGCTGAAGCAGTTCACTGGCTGCTCGAACTGGGGGGATATTGATAAATTCTGTGCTGACAGATTTCTCTGGTGACTCTGCAGCCTGTGGATTGTGCAGCAATTCAGGGCCACAGCTGCTGTTCATGCATCATGTCCCAGTGCCTGTCCTGAGCAGGGAGAGAGACCTCCAAGGATCTCCTCAGGATTCAGAGCAGCTCTGTCAATCCCAGAGCCAGAGTTGGCTTCTTTGAGCCAGGATTGAACAAATGCCCTTTAACGACACTGAGCTTCACTGGGATCTGGAAATGCTATTTTTCAGGTGGTCTGTGAGATCAGAGCCTCAAACTCTTTCTTGTCACCACCCAGGAGATCAGGTTGTTTATGAGAATTTAGTTCTAGCTGGAATCCCTAATCCAAATGTATCCAGCCTTTGGCAGTGATGACCATAAATCTATATGTGAGCCTGGATCCTGCTTTTGTGGCCAGACCTTTCCTGTAAGCAGCAAGCTAGAAATCCACATGCCAAGTAAGTCCAGATTTTGTCCTATTCAGAAATCTCAGTTAAACTTCTCACTTCAGTGAGCGCCATCCATCAGTCCCTCCATGGATTTCTTACACTTAATTTGCTTTATTTACCTTTGTTTACCAGAACTGAGGTGCTGCAGGGATGAAGCCAGGCAGGTGTTGCCATTCTGCCATTCTGCAGAATTCAATATTGACATCCATTCAAATGATAACGAGAAAAAACCAGATAAAACAGCCTTATCAATAATTATATTAAATTAGATTTGCCCCAAAAGGCAGACAGATTATTAAGAATTTTTAAAGGGCACAAACCCACAACTAACACTGACCATTAAATTTCTGTGGTTGTGACAAAACATGGCAATATTGCAATCTTTTAAGTGTACAGATGCAATAAATATTAGACAAATGTTAGCTGAGTGAGTTTTCAGGTGTCTTTCCCCTGGTTTTATAGGCTGAGTGTGTAACTAATGTTATCTTCGCTCCTCAACTCTCTTTTCTGAATTTCTTTACTGCCTTGGTATTATCAGAGTGCCCATCTAAAACAGAATTCAAGTTGTGCCACCTTCTAACAATATTCATATGATCCACCAGGCCTTTTATCCCCTGTTATACTCACTAATTGTAAGGCACTATAAGAGTGGTGTTTTTCCAGAGATATTGCTTGTTTGCTCTTTGTCAGGGTGTGCAGGGAGAGGGGAATTGGAGGAATTTCCTAGTTCTCCTCCACAAATGGAACTCCTGGATGGGAACTCAAGGGGGAATTAACTCCTGGCTCAGGATTTATCTTCACACTTCCACACTACCCCTCTCAAAACTGCACCATTTTGGGTTTTCCTCTTGCAGATTTCTGCCTTCACAAATAATTCTGGACCCAAATAATCGATATTTACCCACTGGCAATGTACATGCACTCAACCAGAGATGTGATGGAGGGGAAAAAACCCCAAATAGTTAAAAGCTGCTGTGATTTGCATGGCAATACTCACCCCCATCATCTCCCATCCTTTAGGTCTGTAACAACTCCTGCCATCTGAAGCTGTCCTACCGAGTTGCCACGGCAACGAGAAGAAGGAAAAAAAAAAACACCATCAGATCTGAAGATTGCAGTTTACAAGGACTGTTCTTCACTCCTCGGCCTCAGTTGCTCCAGTTTAATTTGCAACCTCACCCAACCTTGGTGTTCGACAGCCTCCTCTCCTCTTCCCTTTGGCAAAGGATTCCTCTTGCAGGACACAAGGTTTACTCCAAATTTTCTCTGAATGTTAAAAGACCATGACATCCAAACCCGACCTTGGGGGAGCAGGAAAAAAAAAAGAAAAAAAAAAAAAACAAACCAGATTGACTCCATTTTTTTCTATCTGTTGACTTGTTGCTATTCAACTGTTCAGAAAATATTTTGTCTGTGGGTTAGTATTTGTATATGTATGAGTGTATGTATATATATATATATTTATATAGAGAGAAGAGTTATACCACAGGTTTAGCTTTTATAAAACGTTCATCTGGAGATGGAGGAGGGAGGGAGCAGAAGAACACAGCCACAGATGAATTGCAGCTGTTCCACCATGGCTAAACCTGCTGGGTTTGCTGCTCAGAGTGTGGCCAGCAGGGCAGAGCTTGTGGCCACCAAACCCAGCCAGCCTGGCACCTCTCGTACCTCAGGGTCAGCAAACAAGGGACACAACTCCCCGGGGTTTGCTCGGAGCTGAGCTGCTCTGCCCAGCCCCAGAGGGAATTTGGGGTGCAGGAGGAGCTGCCAGCTGTGACCCCCAGCGAGGGCACCGTGTGACAGGGACAGAGGGGACACGGCTGGCACAGGTGACAAAAGGTCTGTCAGCTCTGCAGGTGAGCAAGAACCAAACAAGAGCTTGCCAGGGCACTGACCTCTCTCTCAGCCCGCGTGGCAGGAGCTGCTCTGCCCTGTAAATCCCCTCACAACACACATTTCTATGATTTAATATATATATATATACATACATACACACGTACACACAGTTTCCAGTTAAGAGTAACAAGAGCATTTCTTTGTGGGTGTAAACTTACCACACTCGTTTGCAGACATGGGGGAAAAAAGGGTGTTTGTTCTCTATGAATATGGATCCTTTTTTATTCTGTGAGCATGTAAGGTCTGGAAAAAAAAAATTTCCTTCTAACTGTATGAAGATGATCATCTTGTTAATAAACTGTAAATGATCCATCAAAGCTCACACCAAATTTTTATAAAAATTAACACAAAAAGTATACTAGTGACAGACTGTGGCTTTTATTAGAGCTTGCCAGTAACTAGGGTAAGGTAAGTGTCTTAGAATATTTTAATAAACTTGCTTATTTAAAGTTTAAACAAGAAAGCTTCCTTATGCAATAGAACTTTGCAGCTGCATTCTTTAGTTAGCATTTTTACAGTACTTATGGGTCACACTCTATGGCATCCCTACTGCAGTGAGATTATCAGCATATCTTCCACACCACGTCTATGTTGCAATAGTAAAGATTTCTGGAAACATTAAAAAAAAAAAAAGTCCAGACATACATTTAGTTTCCCATAAAGCTACACTAGATATTAAATGTGTGTTGGTGGTTAAAATTTGCTGTACAATAGCTTTTCTCTGACTTCCTGTATTGTACCAAATATGAAACAGGTTCTTCTTCCTTTCTCCTTTTTTTTTTTTTTTTTTTTAAATCAAAAGGAGTAATAATAACAGCGACAGAGGAAAAATGAGTTTGTGTTCTGAGCTTTCCTAACGCCGTAGATTTCCTGATAAGATAGGAGCTGCCTTCAGACAGGAACCAGTTTTTCTCTTCCAGCTTAACTCCTGCAGTCCTGACCAAGTAAAATCTAAAATCTCCCTGATCCCTGCAGGATCCTCTCAGTCTGTGTCACCAAGGTGACACTTCAGGGTCACAGGGAGCTGCTGCTGGTCAAGGACACCTCGAGGGGCTTTGGCAGCTTCAGGCATTCCAGCAGGGAAGTGTCTGATCCCAAACATCCACCTGGCCATGTCTCCAGTTCTCTTTTTTTTCCTTTTTTTTTTTTTTTTTTAAATATAGATATTGCTTTCAAACAAATTGGTTTCAAAAGGAAACATTGAACCACTGTATGGCACCTCTGGAATTCCAACGTGTATGTTCAATGGATGCACCCAAAGATATTCTGCACCCTGTGCTTTGAGCTACACAAACCTCTCCCTTGAATAAAAGAAAGTATAATACCCTCCCCCACAAATACTCTTTTTTCTACTTGCTTTTTTCCTCTCTCCACCCAGCAAAACCCTGGAAAGACCACCTAAGTCTTTCTGGAAAGATCCCTCCTTGGCTTTAGTGTCATTTCTCTCGAGTCCCACAGGAACCTGCCCTTCCCTGCTTTCAGCCAAAGCTCACAGAGCGTTTGGGGAATCATTCCAAGGGCATCCAAAACGAGGAATAAAATAAAAATTCTCCTGCCTGGAGCTACACCAGCAATGGGAAGACTCTCTCTACCACTCTGTGCCCAAGGATGAGATTTTCTTGGATCCAGTACAACCTTCTGACCACGCAGAGGTCAGGGTTTGGCTGAAGCTCTGACCTGAGGTGCATCCAAGCCTCCAGTCCCATTTTCCCTGTATTTCTGCTCCCACATTAAAGCCTCCCAGCCTTTCCCAAGTGTCCCAGACTGTGTGGAGCCAATCCCTGGCCCAGCCAAGCATTCCAAGAGGAGAAGGAGCTGCCATGGGAATGTTTCTCCCTGTTTGGCACAGATTGTGGCAAATTCATAGTGTGGCACAAGTGGGGAACCACAGCAGAATCTGAGTTTTCCTACCTGAATAAATGGTGTCATCTCGGCTCAAAAAAATGATGTTAATTTCCTGAAACAAAGGAGCAACAGCAAGTTATCCATTTTTCTACAATATAACGGAAAAGCAGAAAATTTACAAAATTGGTTGTATTTTTTCCTAATAGTTATGTTTAACATCTGCTCAGCCAAGCTTGCTGTTTTTACAGCATATCCCATATTCCTACCCAGCTATTTTAGTCCCACCAACATTTCCTTCAGTCTGTATTTGTAGATATATAAATGCTGTCTAGAGCTGGAAAGGCAGTGAACTTCTGATTATCCTTTTGTGACATGCACAAGACGTTTTTATTTGTAAAAATCATTTCACTTGAAAAGACTATCTGCTGTTAAAACCAAATTTGGGAACAACAATCTGTGAGAGAAGTTCATTAGCGAGAGAAGCTCATTTTGGGTGTCCTTGCTAATTGAACCCTGCTCTGTACTCCCCATGTGTGCTTTTCCAATACACCTGTGAGCATTATTAATGTCCATTTTGTTCAGTGGCTGTAGGTCTGAAGGGTAAAACTAGGGAAATGAGCTGAATTTCCTGCTGGGTGTGGAGGAAAATTGGGTGAGAGTGGAACAGTGGCTGACAGACCCTCTGAGCTCTGTTCTCATGGTGTTCACTGCTGGGAACCAAACACAACTCCAGCACGAGAACTGAGATTCAGTACATCACATTCACATGAAATTTTTCATCTAAACCTCCCCATATTGCTTTGTCCTGGCTGGCTGTCAACAGTAAAGCTGCAGTGTTTGTCCCAGGAATGCTGAGTGCTTATAAATGATAGAAATTTGGGTTTGTGACATGCAGGGAACCCACAGGTGACTTATGCCCTTCACTGACCAGCTGAACCTATTCCCAGGGCTGCCAGGATAATTTGGTTTAACCTTTATTTGGAATGGCTGAGGCCAAATAATTTGTCCTGTGCTCTTACATAGTCATTTTTTGGATCACTCTCATACAAATCTCATTTGTTAAATTATGGACTTACAAGCAGTTTGTAGTGCCCTATTTAAATGCCTTATCACTGCAAAAAGATATATATTATATTGACAACTCTTGTCTTGCCTTTGCAAAGGCCTCCTGTCTGAAATACTGAGAAAGCTGCCAATTTTCTTCTCAAATGTTACTAATTCAGTCAGCCCCTTGAAACATAGCAGAACTCTGTACACAAATAATTTTACTCCACTTGGTCTAAAGGCTAAGTTCCTTTCAGAATGGGTTTTAAAGTGTCTTATTTAATTTTACAAAAATATATATGAATTCTATTAAAGTCACACTGGCTTGAGAAAACCAAGTCCAAAGCAAAACTCTGCTCCTGTCTTGCCTTCATTGCATCTCTAGAAACTCTGTTGTCTGAGAGATCCAATGCACTGCTAACACAAAGAAAAATAAAACAGAAATTATTTTCTTTCGGTTAACTCTACAATCTTTAGGATTACCATGCAATGCACATTAGTAATTCTCACCATAACAATTCTATTTAAAGCAGAAATAGCTGAGCCTTTCCTCCATAAAGCACATAACCAACTGACCACTGCACAACTGCTATGTGTGTATATATGTAGATATATAGAGATATACACATATAAATATATATATAATATATATGCAGGTGGAGGGAGATTGATACAACACAGGGATTTGGAATAAGCAGTTGAATTCCCTCAGTTAGGGGTGAATTCCTGACAGAAGGGACAGCATGGGCTACAGGTACTGAACCAGAATGATTTAAAGCAAATCAAAAAGGCAAAAAAACCACACACAACCCCCAGGCTTCTCCCAGCTCTCCTCTTGTATTTCTGCTACCTTTAGCCTTCCCCTCTTATCACACTTATATCATTTGAAGATATGCATCATTGTTTACTGACTCATTTTGGTTGTCTGTGGATCAGCAGTGGCAAGGGAAGGGTTTAGAGCCAGAATTCCTCATTCCTGAGCTCTCAGTGTTTGGGAAAGTCTCATCCAGCCTTGAGCATCACACTCCTCCTGTGCATCAGCAAGTGGCTGTGCTCTGTCATTTGGGGTAAAGTTAATATAGTCTGGAGCCAGGCTGGGTGTCAGGATGTGCATCAACACCCTGCCTGGGACTGGGAGTGTGGAATAAAACCATGTCTGGGGGGCTGTGATGGGGAACTCAGCACCAACAAGTTGTGTTGTTGCTGCCATTTCAGCCAGAACCCTCCTGTAAAATCACACCTGCCCCATAACAATCTCTGTCCCTTCAAATTCCCATCAAGATTATTTTTTTTTATTATTTCTTTTTCTTTTTTAATAGTCCAAGCAAGGAGGAAAATATTTTGTTTGCTTTTCAAGGTGCTTAATTCAGCTACTTTTCCAGTTAATCATTGCTTTGGGCCCTAGTTGCTGAATCGCTTGCTGTTTCTGAGGTGTAAATAAACGTTTTGATTTATGACGTGGTTGCAAAGAAACTTGTAATTTATTTGTGAACTGCTCAAATAAAGGATGTATGGGCTTTTACCTTCTGTCTGGGCCTAGACCTTGCTGGTGCAGCGCAGCAGGAATGGAGAGCCACAAAATAACCTCCAGGCTGGCAGAGGAATGGAACCGGCTGTGCTAAATATCAGAAACCCACAGGGTGCTCTTAGTGAAGGAGGTAAATTGCAGCTTTCGCCTCACCATGATGTGGTTTTGGAATGAGAATCTGCAGTTTACAGAACGGTGTGGGGGAAGGACCTTAAAAATCATCTTTTGAACGTTCTAAAGGTCGTTTCAACCTCCCTGCCCCTTCAACACCTCCCACTATCCCAGGTTGCTCCAAACCACTTCCAGCCTGGCCTTGGACACTGCCAGGGATGGTTTGATCACACAAGAACAAGGTTTGACTACATGAGAACAAGGTTTGATCACACAAGAAAGCAGCAACTGAATATTCTGCTAACAACAATAATTTGCCTTCTAAATCCCCATTTCCATTGCAGAGGTTGCCTTTTGCCAAACCTAATCCAGATGTCCCCAGGATGGACTGCGGCCAGGAGCTCTCATGGATTTTTGTGCAATTCCTTTCTACAAGAATTGCACAAACAACACAGAGGCTGGCTGAACAAACTCCTCTTTACCAGGGAATTCTTTTCCCAGCATAAAGTTAAAGCCTGTTGGCTTCCTGAAATTCCTGTGAGTTGCTTTTTAGATCTTCTAGGAAGTTATCTAAAGTGACAGCAGAGCCACATAAAGGTAGAATATCTCTGAAAATAGCCTTTTAATACCTGTGGGGATAGAGGGAGCTGGGGAGGGAGGGCAGCAGTTGAAGGAAACATTTGAGTACAAACCCCAGCAGCTTTCTGTCACCTCCAGCTTCTGCCTATTGCTGATGCTTTAGCAGACTTTGAACCTAAAGGGGTTTTTTCATGTGGTCCATAAAAAGTAGAGGATGAAAGAGCCTACATGAGGCTTGTGGTGTAATTGAGCAAAAGGTCATTACCTGAAAGGCACAGCAAACGTGTGTCACCTCCTTTGGTCTCAGCTGAGATCGTTGTGTAAGCTAATGCAGTGCCTTGAGCCCTAAGAGAAGGTTTGAAGCAGCACAAAGTTAAATGATAAGCAATGAAGCATTAAGAGAAAGAGCAGATGCTGAATGGTTTTTAGCTGGGGGAAGTTTTTTGCTGCCCTTTCAACCTGGCTGTGTCTCATCTCCCACCACCGTTCTGCTTGCACACTGCTGTCAGTTGGTCACTTTGCACAGCTCAGCCCAGTTATGGTTTTTTTCTCTCCAGCAGCAGTAAATCAGAGCAATCCCTTTGCCTTTAGCACAACCTTCTCACCTGCAGAAAGAAAGGCAAGGTCACTGCTCCTGCTGGAAGCCGTTGGGAAGCTCAACCTCCACACCTCTGGCCGGACTCTGCTCATCCTCCTGCCAGTGCCTGCTGACCTTTTGCTGCTCCCGTGGTCACTGCAGGGAGTGACTCCAGCCCAGCACAACTCCTCTGCCTGTGCAGCACTTCTCTCTGCTCTGACTCATTTCCCAATTTGCCATTCCACGTGCTATCATGGGATATCACCACCAGTTCTGTGGCTGGATGCACTTTCCCAGACAGGCTCTCCAAAACAAGAAAAGGTGTTTAGAATACTTGATTGCTGCAAGGCGTGTTGAAAACTCAAATCATAAAGCATAGCTGGACATTTGTAATTAAGTATGCCATGTAATTAAAAGCAGTGATTACCACCTGCCTTGGGGTTGCAGTGTGCAGTATTGGCTTGGCTGGCACCAAGGGAGATAACCTTCGGTGGATTGAGACCCCAAATTCCCACTGGAGTCACTCAAACCCCAGAAGCCTAAGAGCTGAATATCCCTCCCTGCAACTGATAAAATAATTATATAACTATTGAGTATTTCCTTTGGTTTTAAGAAAACGTGATCTAATATACACCACATTTTTTTTCTGTGTCTCCAAGGTAACTTAATTGGCATCATGTTTCATACTGAGCAAAACCTCCAGAGAACAGGAGCCCCAATTAACAGATTCCCAGCCTTTCATATCCTTGATTGCTGAAAAGAAGGAGAGCAACGTGGGGGATGTGTAATTCATGTGGGGATCACAGGGAATGTGACAGAGCCCGTAGATAAAGCTCAGCAGAAAGCATCTACTGCAGTAATTAGAAAAACCCTTGTTACAAGACAGTGACTAAAGAAAAGATTTAGACTTTTTGTGCCATTAAATTCACGTGCACAAGCTGGGACCATTAAGTACATCCTGCAAGGACTACCCTGGTGCTGGAGAGCCCAGTCACAGTGCCTGGCAAGTTCTGCCATGATTACTAATGCCTGGAACTGCATGAATCCACGTGGAAATGGCTTTCTCTTGGATCCTGCATGGAGAAGTCAGAGCAGAAACAGCTCTAGAGAGCTCTGGTTTCTGTGCATGAATGTCCAGCCATCCCTCCTGCACTGCTGCTTGGGCTTGGCACCTTGTGAAAGGTCCACCAGGGCTTTCTCTTTCATCAATTCTGCAATAAACCTTTTAATTGTAGTTGTATGTCATCACTCACACACCTGGGGAGCTCCAGCCCTCCTAATTCCCATTGCTTGGCACCAGGGACTTTGTTCTTTAGCAAAAAAACACCAAAAACAAGTACCTGAAGCAGATACAAATGTGTCCTGTCCTCAACTCTCTTCTGGGCTTGAGTGGAGGAAATCCAAGGCTTGTTTTCTTCAGGTTTTTCATCAGTTTTAGGCAAAGTCCTCTTGCCACTGCAGCTCTTCTTCCTGCAGAAGCTAAATAAGTGAGGGAGGCATCATGTGCAGTTAAGTACCTTCATTTAGTGAGGCTATAACTCAGAGCTACACACAGAGGTGTAATGGATTTATTGTTCAAATCAGAGCAATAAAATGTGTACACATATAAATATAACCAGTTAAGGTGATGAGCTTTATTATTATACACACACACACACACAAAATAATAGGCTATTTTTTAATTGCTTATTAAACAGTGAATACTCATTAAAAGATCAGTTCACAGGGAAAAAAAATACCAAGCAATTAAACTGCACTACAGACTAATTAATATGGGAATTGGGGCAATTCTAATACCTTTAAAGAGGTGGAAGTGGGGACAGTTGGCAGCATGGATTTGTACCAGTCATTTTCATTAGCCTGGCAGATGGATTTCCTTCTACTTTAGGGTTTTGAGAAGGTTCTATTTTTTGCTTTCAGTTTCAAAGGAAATGGAGGGGAGGGAAATGGGAATCTTCCTAATGTGGGTCTTCACACAGTCTGGATAAATGAAAATAGATTTATCTTCTTACCCCACAACAGTCACCTCTCCCCTTGTTTCTGTACAGACCAGCTCTTGGCACGCTGCAGCTTTCCTTTAAACAAATAAATCTGAAATGCCCTAAGATTTAACAGCAGAATTCTCAGTCTGTTCATCTCCTCGACCATGGAGCAACTTTTCCCTGTTAGGGGGAAATCCCTGTTAGTTTGTTCTTCCCAAAGGCTGCTGTGCCATCAGCCATTGTCACCAGCTGCCCAATTTCCTGTGGGTCAGAAAAGTCACCATTTTCACATTCACATTCACCAGCTATACACCAGACTTCATGGGAAGTATTTTCCTACCTTACTGATGACTGAAATTAAAAAAGGATGCAGAATTTCTAAGGAGACACAACTGAAGGAGCCTGCTAGCCCTTTCAATTTTTGTTTGTATTTTAAGCCTCAATCCAACAGTTTCCCTGTTTAGCAGCAGAATGTCACAGGAGTCAATACAGTGACAATTCACCCTCATTTTTAATAGGAAAACAGCAGAGGTTTGCTAATAACAGTTGTGTGCAGCCAAACCCAGGATGGTTTCAGAACAAAAGCCAAAGCAAGGTTTGGTGCTGCTGCTCCTCCCTGGAAGTGTGAATTTTGTTCAGTTTGGGAACTCCACCAAGCAGCCAGCTCTGGTTCCTGCCCTGTGGAGGTCAGTCTTTCATTACACAACACACCTTTGGTATTTACTGCTCCAACCAGACCTGAAGATGCTTCCACCTGAAGCTTGACTGGTCTGTTTTTGGGAATCCATTTGGCTCTTGCTTTACACCTGAGCACGTTTATTCTGCTGGGGCATTCCCCCCAAAGCACGAGACTGTAAAACCAGCTCTAGGATTTTTCTCCCAGTTTGCAGAACTGTAAATGACTCTGCAGGGTGACACACTCTGCTCTGACCTGGGAACACTGTGGTTTTCAGCTGTGGGAAGGAGCAAAAAACCCTTTTCCAGGCACTCATTCAGGAGAGGTGTCACTGGCCTAACACAGTGGCTTCTTCCAAGTATTTCATCCTGTTATTTCTCTGTTAATAAATAAACAAACAAATAAATAAAATCCCTGTTGGTTTAGGGCTGTAGGAGATGAAAGAACTCATTTTTTTCCCCCATCTCAACACTGTGCAGTGCTGCTGGAGCCTGGCAGCCCCTGGAGCTTGGCTCGGGCTGCTGCTCTGCTCTCCTTATTCCCATTTTGCTTGGCTGGCTCTGCCAGAGTCGCCTGGACATCTCTGAACTCGGCGAATTGTTGCAAATATTGCAACCTCCAAGTGCAAAATGAGCTGCACGGGAAGCTGGTAGCAGAGTTTCAACAATAACCTCGGGTTCCCAGGGAGCAACAGGCACCTGTTCAATGGCAAACATGCTCTCCAATTGACACCCAATTATCGCCGCATATTTTAGCATAATTTTTGCACCTTATCTGGGACCTCCCAGGAGCCCTGAAAGGCTGTTTGTTAATTTAAAAGGAGGCTGCACAGAGCAAGGCAAAAATGGGAATGGGAAGAGCTGGAGTGCACAGAGAGTTTAGCATTTGAAGAGAATTCTGGAAAAAATTCTGCTCTCTGTTGTAGTTCTGGTTTAGGTGGATGGGAATTGAGATATGAATTTACAGAGTCCAGGTGGTTAATCTTACTAATTACTTCTAAGGTATCATAACAATCTAAGAAAGATTTGCTTAAAAAAAAAGAAAAGAAAACAAAAAATAATCCAACAAAACCCAAATAAGTTAACAACAGCCCCCACACACACATGCAAAAAAACCCCCAATCCCTCAAAAACCCCCAAAAAACCTCCAAAAAACAACAACAAAAAAACTTGAACAAAGAAAACAGTAAACAGTGCTCCAGAAACATTACCTGTAACCATGGAAAACCTTAAACATTTAACCATTATAGTCAACATTTTTAGACTGGGAAGCTAAAACTTAATGTCTAAAATAATTTTAAAAATATTACATGTTTTCAGCCATTACCTGCATCATAAATAAATTTGTATTTTCAACAGCCTACTATAAAATTAAAAGACATCTCTATTCATCCAGAGACCCAGGAATGAGTGCAGCCCTAAAAACCAAAATAACTCAGCTCTCACTCATATATACAATATAGGGCCTGTGAAGAGATGAGTTTTCAAACTCAGCTGACTTTTCCAGAGCTCATTTATACTTTTTATAATTGCTGCAGCC
Source organism: Entomyzon cyanotis (assembly GCA_024500445.1). Classification (NCBI taxonomy): domain Eukaryota; kingdom Metazoa; phylum Chordata; class Aves; order Passeriformes; family Meliphagidae; genus Entomyzon; species Entomyzon cyanotis. Next base: position 3,607,242 of record JAKEPQ010000743.1, on the reverse strand, counting down.
TGATCCTAACTGTCTCTGAATGATGGTTTGTGATTAATATCGTATTAACCATGTTCTTCTCCATGAATATTGAACTCCTTGGACAGTCGGAAGGTTGGGATATTTGCATTTTATGTTAATGTCAGACAAGTTTAACTTCCCAGCTGAACCCAGAAGGCTCAGGAGTGACACGTCCTGCTAGTCACAAACAGCTGTACTTCATCCAAAATCCTATTCCTCACGTCCTTCACAACTGGGACACGGAATTATTCCAAGGAATGAGCATTCCTAAGGATGGGGAGGAGATAGAGAAAATTTGCCATGGCCGAGTGAGTAATATTGAGTCCTTGATAGCTGAATTTTTGTCTCCTGTGTGCTGCACAGGATCAGCTGTGCCTGGAAACATCTTCCATTTGAGGGGCTGCAGAGGTGAGAACCCACCCACATTGTATAAATAGATGTACTCCATTCAGGGATGGCTTGTTTCAAATTAAACTTCTGAGAAACAAGCAGAAAAGCAAGATAATGGAGTCAGGTAATTTTCCTTGAGAAGGCAGGTTGAACTATAAATATATATTATTCTCTATCATGTCCCAAAATATCATTGAAAACAGAAAAGGAACTAGTCCCTTATAAGCGTAATTCTATGTATGTTTAACCTGTAGGTTCCAAATTATGTTCAGAAGGGACTTTTCCTCTGCTGGCCACAGGAAAGATCTAGAAACACAAGCCAGGATTTTTTGCACATTTTTCCTGATATCCTCCTCTTTGTTTTCGCTTCCTCTAATCTTCCTGAGCTTCCCCTCTCCCCCTGAAAGTAAAGCTCTGATAATTCTTTCCTGCTTTCTTCTCAGCCCTTCAGATCCACGTTCCCCTTTAACACCTGCAAGTCAGGCAAGTTTCTCTGTCACCAACACCAGATTTTTAAGGGGAAAAACATGTTCCCTTAACTCTTAATTACCATTAGCTGCCATTGTCTGCCATGTTCAATAACTTGTATTATCTTCCCTGCCTTGCTGCTTGCTCATTCCCTTACCTCCATTACTCATCCTCTGTTAACTTCTCTCCCCACCTCATTTCTGGGTTATGTCTTCCATGGACCAAGCGATTATTTTTCAGCCAACGATCCAATTTGCGCATAAAACAAAGTGTCCCCAGAACGACTCAACGCTCGCCTTCATTTCAAACAGCTTAATCTGTCACTCTCCAAATGGTGTTTTCTAATGGAGCATCTCATTTTCTCCTTTTCTCTCCCTTCTCTGCAGCCCCACCAGTCGCAGTGTGACAACGAAGGAGATGGATTGATTGAACGGATGAGTTCTGCACGGAACAGTTCCAACTGGAAAAACATCCAATGGTGGTTAAATATTACACACTTGTACACCCTGCCTGAAAAACGAGCATGACTAACACAGCAGCCAGAGCCCTTTGAAAATGCCTTTCTGGGCACAATTGGGCACGTTCACCGACATCAATTTTGTCATGCCAGCTCTAATTAAGCCTGTCTAATTACTGCTCTTACAAGGGTTTCAGGTTGAGCATATAAATTTCTGAGGCCATTATGTGCTGTAGGTGTATAATTGTCCTGCAGAATAGCAGGGAGGAGAGGTTCAGAGGGAAAGTTAACACTTTTCATTAGGTTGTGGGACATAACTGGGGGAGCAGACAAGGTTTTGGACCCACAGGATTTATGCTAAATATCAGTGAGGAATGATTTCACCACATGTCCAAAGTAATGTCCTTTTTTTTTCCCCCTAACCTCTCTCAGCTGGTTAGATAAAATTAGCAGAAAACTTTTCTGCTCATATTTTCCTAAGTTCGAAACCATTGCTACATATAAAACATCTCCAGAGAGGAAAAGCAGCTTTCAGATGAACAGACTTCTCTTTGGCTGGGTCTGTTTGCAGCAAACTGAAAAGGAACTAAAGGAAATTGGAAGGAAATTGGAAGGAAATTGGAAGGAAATTGGAAGGAAATTGGAAGGAAATTGGAAGGAGATTCACCTGAAATTCAGCTCTTGCTCAGCCTCAACAAGAATTAGGTCTTTCCGGGCATGGCTTAAAAAAAAGAAAAAAATCAACCCAAAACCAAACTAAACAAACAGAAACCCACCCCACAAACCAAGAACTGTGCTTGAGGTGACAGAGGTGCAGCAGTGGAGAAACCTCTGCCCTTTCTGCAGGTCCATAATTGCCATGAGAACATGGCAGCAATTTCCATGAAGCTACAAAGGATTACGGAGAATTATTCTCCATGAAATCCACTCTGAGGTACAAGTGGCATTGAGTTTGGGGGAGGAATTACAAGAAGCAGTATCTGATCTTTTCCCTGCTGCTGCTCACAGAAATTCTGCCACCACAGCTCTCTGCTCATCTCACCAAGCTCTGGAATTTGGATTTCCATGTATTTGACCAACTGAAGAGGCCAAGCAGGGTTGAAAGCACAGAACTTAAAGAAATACATGAGGAGGAGGAACCAAGGCCCCAGATTAATTCCACTTTACAAATTCACATGGTAATTTGAATTGGGAGGGGGAAGAAAGTTATAAGCTTATTCTCCAGGGCTCAATTGGGAACAAGGTTGGGCTGCAGGTAGAACTTAATCACCACATGGCTTTCAGCAGTTTTTTCTTGAAGGGCTGGAGCCAGAATCAGTTAGTTCCAACTTTATAACAAAAAAAACCAGAAAAAACATCATCACCTCCCAAAAAAACCCAATAGTACAACTCCCCCCACTAAAACCCCCACACAAAGGACTAATTAATGTCTGTAAAGGACTAATTAATGTCTGTAAAGTGCAGACACTTAATAGCAAAAGGCTTTTATTGTACACATTTGGTATAATTTAGTCTGTATCATTGCTTGAATGTTGCCATTGTCTCTGTTTTACTGTAGCCTTGGCTTTTCTCATTTAAATACCTTTGTTGGAACTCAATTTTTGGGGAGAAACAGAATATTTGCAGCATGCACAGTATTCTGATCAGACTGATAGCAAAGCCCAAGCTTCCCAAGTTGTAATCATATTCAGCATTTTTGTGGTTTTGTTTTAAGTGCAGAAACATCATGCAATAATTCCATCCCATAAAGCTTGATGAAAGTGGCAATTAAAGAGGAATCGATCTGATCCATCCTGCTCCCCACATTACCACGCTCTGTAAAATGTAAATCACCATCTCCAGCACTGAAGCTCCCCTTCCCCATCTTGATTAGGCAAATACTGAAAACAATAATCACTTTTCACCAAAGTGAGCCTTTGACACGGAGCAAAAAGGGAGCACTGTGGATATTCCATTTTCCACAGCAGACTGGCTCCCCCATTAGGGTTTGCTATTAGCAGATTTGGTGTCACTCCATCACACTGTCTTTCACTCAAATCCTGCATTTGTGGGAGCAGATGGAAAGTTAGTTTAAATTAATTGAAAGCATGCTGTGCACAGCTTGTGGCACCAAGAACACACAAAGAAGCAGGGAAGATGCATCAATTTCCTTTCTAACATACCTATATAGCTGTGAGAAGAGATCTCTTAAGGAGTCATCAAGATATTATGCTGGGGTGGTTTTTTTCTTTTTTTAAGAAAGCTATATGGCTTTGGTTTTTACAGGAGGAGGATGCAGCAAAATTGGCAATGGAAGAAATAAATCCTGCCTGGGATGGTTCATGATACAACAGAGAAACCTGGTAGTGTTTGGTTTGTCTATAGCTCTTGGAAATATTGACGAGTTTGAAGGTTAATTATCTCTTCACCAATTTTAGTTAATGCTGCCCTCTTGTATTTGGGTCCTCAGCTCTTCTTCTGCCTGTGAGGAAATCCAGTGAGCTTCTCTGGTCTCTGAACCAACAGAGATATCATCAATGTTCCTCTGCAGTGGTCAGAATGTGGTCATTCCTCAGCTCCTCCACAGCTGCAAAACCATCACAGAATAAATCCTTCCATGAGCATTGCCTTTCTGACCAAGCAAGGTTTATCAATTTATTAATTTAGTCCCTTTTTTTAACAAAATATTGAGAATATTTGTTTCATAGAGACACGAAATGAGAGCAGGAGGGAAATGCTCCTCAGGTGGATGACATCTGTTGGGTTTGTGAGCTCTGTTCTGCTGAAAACCTGCAGTGGAAGAGGCAGGAGGAAGGTTTGGATTTCCACCCACGTGGCTCTGGCCAAGGTGAGACCCTCCGGCCTGACCAGGAGCTGTGACACCTTGTAAAGCAACAGAAAGGGCAGAGATCAGTGAGGAAAAGCAGCTCTGAGTGGGGAAAGCAGGCAGGAAACACGAGTGTGCAGCACAAACCTCGAGGAGCTGAGAGGCAGCAGATGCAGTTGGGAAGTGATGGAAAGGAAACAACACTGTGCTCCAGCAGGACTGGAGATTGGAACTCACTGCAAACACGAAATGCACTGAAACTCCTAGGGCTGAGAAAGACCCCAAGGGCCCTGTGTGGAAATGGTGAGAGATCTGTCATTTCAATCTGCCTGCCTGAGCCTCCTCTGTCTCAAAGGTTGCTCTGCTCTGTTTGCATTCAGATCAAAGCTGACTTTTGAGGTTTAGCTCCCTGATGCTCACCTCGGTGCCTGTTCCTCACACAGCTCCTCTCTTTGGTGTCTCCACACGAGACATTTTGCTTTTCTCCTCTGAAAAGGTCAAAAGGTAAGAAGAAGGTGGGAAAACATTTTTTTTTTTTTTTTTTTTTTACATTTGCTCTTTCAGTCTTGAACTGCTCCAAGGCTGCTGTGGAACAAAACTAAAACTATAACTTCTGGGTTTAGAAAAGCAAAACGTTTCTCTGTGAAAACTCAAAGGAGCCAAATACAATCCCACGTTTTTAGTGAGGTTATTTTGTACTGAGGCATTCATGCCCTCCCCACTCTGAGTATCAAACATGTGCTTTTGGGGTTTTATTTCTGTTGGTCACTGACACAGTTTATCATCTCTGCTCCTGGCAAATCGAACACAACTCTAGCAATTGAGCATAAAGATAAAATAATACAAACCTTTCCCAGTCCTATCCCAGTCCTTGCCCATTCATCTCCCATCTCTCCAGAGAGCCTTCAGACCTTGCAGCTGAGCCTGTCTTGTTTTTTTTTCATGATCTGATGGCATCACTTACATTGACTTGTAATAATTGAATATCCCCAAAATTCAATTATAACTCTTGTAAGACTTTACAATATTTTTGCAGCCTGCATTTTTTCTTCCACAGCTTGATGTCTCCTTGCTCTCCACAAGTCTTTTATTTAAATTTTTTCCTTATTATTTTTATGCACTTTCAGCTTTGTCCTGGGAACTGTGGGGCCAGCAGAACTTTCACTTTATTTTTATATCATACAGACCTTTATGGACACCCAGCATTTCCTTCTGCTCCTCAAAAGCTTTATCCCAACTGTGTCACAAACTTACTTTTCCTATTTAATTCACAGTAAAGTGCTGCTCCTTCCTGCATGCCAAACTCTTGACTCATAAACAAGGTGCAGCAGCACAACACAAGAGAAAATTTGGCAAATTTGGCTCTGAGTCCATAACTTCTCCCGAGCACATGGCAGGTGTGTTAGATCACATTAAGAAACCTCTTTGGAAATGCAGAGGATTGTACAGGTAATCACTGTTTGATTAATAATGTACAACACCAACAGGACAGAAATGAAAACTGGGGAATGACAATCTCAGAGCAGCTGTGGGACTGTCAAACATGGTGATTTTTTACTCTTTTTGCTGTGCTTGGGCACTGCTTAGCCCCACGCTGAGCTGCCTTTCTAGAACACAACCCCTGCAACTCTCAGGAATAATTAGATGGTCAGGAAGGAACAAGGAATGCATGAGAATTCACTCCCCACCTCCTACTGTCACCTGAAGATTAATTTACCTGAAGACTAATTAGCTGACACACCACAAGCACAGAACCCCCAACGAAATGAAGGGAAAAAAAGGAAAAGAGACCTCAGAGCTTAACCAGAATTTTCCACCTCTGAGTCAAAACACAACCAACCTCAGTTCTTCTGGGAAAAGCCACCAGATGAAACCCCAAAATCTGTTTTTGCTGAGGAGCAAATGAAACCATGAGGCAGCTGGGATGGAATTTCTCCGATACCTGAGAGGAAAGCAAAACTCATTCCAAGGATCTTCTTTCCAAAAACTATACTCTGCTTTCGAGATTGCAGGGTTTGGATTCAGCCCTGTGGAGCAATTTCCCTGAGTCTGGCTCTCCATCCCAGCCCAGGAGCAGCCAAGCCAGCAGCCAGGGTGGTTATTTGGGAGGACAAGTGGAGTCAGGGTTTCATCACAGAGCCAATGACATAATTAGCACCTTGGTTCTTCCCCAGCAGAGGGGAAAAGGAGGCAAAAGGCAAATTCTCTATGCAAAAAGATTGATTCCTGTGGTTGTCAAGCTGTGCTGGGCAGAAATGTCAACTTTGCTGGAAGGTGGGAGGAAACAGGGGGAGTAGAACCCAAAATACTCCTCAGGAGAGCCAGGGGGTTCTGGCTGGCTGAGGTGTTAGTGGATGTTGGAGGCTAAGCCAAGACTAGCAGTCTGAGATAGACTCTGGCTAAGTGAGGGTGAGCAGCCCTGGCATTGCTCACATCTCACTCTCTTCTTAGCTGGAGAACAAGAAACTCATTGCAATCACAGGAGGCACTTTGAGAAAGCAGCAGAAACACAGGACATGCAAAAAAGCCAATACTCCATTGTTTTTTTCACTGAACTCTTCCATCTCAGCCTTATAAAATTATATCAAACACTCCAAAGCAGGCAAGTCACCTGCTCAAAAATATTGTGGTGATGTTGAGTACTAACTGGGAATTTTTTGCTTTTTTTTTTTTTTTTTTTAGACAGAGGAAGAGTAAATTAAATTTTAAGACTAAATTTTTGGACTATGAATTCATCTTATCAGTTCTTTCTGTGAGAAAACCCCTGGGATATCACTCCAGTATTGAGTCAACCAAGTGATGTCAATCACCACAGGAAATAAAATCTTGTCTTCCCTTCAGAAGTTCAAAAAGACAGAGAATCTAGAGATTTCCTATGCACAGCATTTGTCCTGTGGTTCAAAAATTTTATTTTACTCCTGTTTTATCAGTATTTAACCAGCAGTTAGTACCTGATACCTCTTTTCTTAGATAAAACACCTTTTTTGGAACGCTGTGCTTTTCCCTCATATAATTATTTCTCATGGTAACCAAATTTTTTGAGTCATCTCTACATGCTATTTGCCACTTTTATTTCTCTCCAGTTCTCAAAAATCATTTTAGAGCCTCTTTTTTTTTTTTTTTTTTTTTTAAATTTTCTGCTGTCATCTCTAAACTTGCCACAAAGCCAAAGAAACAATAAAGAAACCAGAACTAAAGAATATTCCTTGGGATTAATCCCAGCAGTGCTGAATTCCAGAGAGATCCCAATTCCATCCAAAGCAGAATTCCCCAATTTCAATTTTACAACAAAATCCCCCAGCTCTGCACAGATGAATTTTTACTGTGGTTGGGTACAGCCAAGCCTCCAAACCCAACGAAATTGAGAATTTTTTACTCCAGCAAAGGAGAGGACGGGGAAGAGAGAAGAAGAAAACAAATGATTTGCCTTTCTAATTGTCAGAGAAATGCCAGGAGTTACAACATTTCCCCCTGTGTGTTTGGCTCTCACCAGGCTTTGTCTGCACACGATGGTAATTGGCTCGATCTCATCTCTGTGAAATTCAGCCAAGGAGAGGTGCAATTAGCAACCTCAAATTGGCTTTAAAAAAAAAATAAAATAAAAAGGGGAGAAGAGAACAACATAAAGGATGAAAGGCTTCTGTGAAATTGAGACAAATGAAACACAGGTGAGGTGATGAAAATGGGGAGATATCAGGAGAATAGATTCACCCACTTTGAGGGGAGTTACCTTTCTGTTCCTCCTCAGAACAATTCCACCAACTTGCTGTCAGTGAGGTTGTTACATCTGAATAAACTTGACAAAGCCAGGAGCAGAGAGAAACTTCTCCCTTTTCACAGATGAAGTTCTTTCCTCTCTCTTTTTCGCTTACTATTTTTTCCTGGGGAAAAAAACAACCAAAAAAAACCCCACAAGAAACAAACAAACATACAAAACAACCCCATAAAAAATCTATCAAGATAAATAAAGGACTTACCATAAAATAAAGGGAATATTACTGATAACTCCTCCCTGTCATTGAATTTCTGTGGACACAGCACACTCCTGAGGACTTGGACAAATATTCTCCAGACATTTTCTCTCTTTGAACTTCTTATCTTCCTGTAAATAGGGAGCTGAGTGTTACAAAGATCCTCATAAACAAGGGTCATATTTTGGAAAAAGAATCACCTCCTGCCCATTTCTGGTTTTTATGGGAGCTCTAAAAACTACAAATAAAAAAAGGGAAGGGCTAACAGAGCTACAGGCATTTCAGATTGTTGGTGTAAATCAAATTTCATCGTGAAGCTGAAAAGTAAAAGGTACAAACCATCAATTCTGCTCTTGCTCCATTTTCACTCTCTCCTGTTACATTAAATAATCACCTTTAGCCATTTTGTGGGGAATAACCACAGGTGATGGAGCACCCAGTTAAAAGAGCCTGGAACTGGAATGCCAAAAGCCTAAAAAATCACCCAAATGAGCTGCAAGTGAAAACTTATTGAAAACTTATTGGTGAAAAGAACAACAAGAACAACAGAAAATAATTTGATAATTTAAAGTATCTAACCAGGCTAAAGTCTGTCTCCACATCTGCCACCTGTAACTAACTAATGTTTTCAACATCATCATTAAATAGTTCCTTTTTTCCTTTAAAAAAAAAGCCTCAAAAACGGATGTACAGAGGGGAAGTTATTTAATACTTGATTCATCAGAAATTATTCCAGCAGCTCTCCATTCAGCCTGGTGATTTCGTTGCTTCAGGCAGAGATAACCTTCCCCAGATGAGGTGTCACAGAGCACCTGAGCTGATCTTGTCAAACTCAAACGGCAGTTTGGAGCTCCACGAGGCTCAGGGTGGAAATCCAGCAGCAGGACCAAGGCTGGAGCATTTGTCCTGCAGGAGCAGGGAGGGATCTGTGGGGAGTTAGCTCGGGTGGTGTCAGGGAGCTCTGCTGCTCAGCCACATCCCCAAAAATGATTCATTTCTGTATGGCTAGGAGACCTGGAACTCCTCACTGAATCCATCCTAACATTTGTTAAGGTGGTTTAATAATATGCACATTTAGAGATGTGTGTTGTTCAAAAGACAACAGCTTTGGTCTGTGTTTACTTTCCAGAAAACACAGACAAAATTTCTGTAATTTCCAGACAAAATTCTCTGTTCCATCTCTACACCTTTGGAACTGGAAATGCCCAGAAAAATCCCAACCAGCTCCAAACCCTTTCCTGGTGCCTCAGCACCAACATCAGCAGCAAACCTGTCCTCATTTCCTCAGAATTCAGCACTCCTTTGCTCTTGGCAGATCCCAAACCTGATGTCTCAATTTCACTCACCTGCAGTTGAGGCAGACACTTCTGCTCTCCTCATGTGATATGATGCAACTGTTAATTAAATTTAAAACCCAGCCATGGTTCTTTGAATCCTCCCGCAGAAGCAGTATTTCCTGCATGTAAATTCCAATTTCTTTATGGGATAGTTGTTGTGCATGACTGATTAATGGGCCCCGAGCTATACTCAACCTGCTACCCACACTAAATTGTTCTTCGTGTTGCTGCTGCCATTTCCTTTAAAATATCAAGCTGTTTTATAATTAAAGAGTCCCTTGAAGGTCTTGTTTCACTAAACAATCATTCCTTCCGCCGTGTGACGTTCTCGTGCTAATAAACAATTAAACAGCACACATCATTCCTCTTGTCTCCAGCATCAGCATTTCACTGAAGACCCACTGAGGCACAACCTGATCTCTGTGTTCAAACAGGAAATTCCAGCTCAGGACCAGATCTGCTCCTCATCTGCCTGTGGAGTGAGTTATAGAAGATTAATTGCTGCCAGGAGTGTTTAGACTCTCTCACATGTCACCCAGAAGATGGCTGAGGAGTTACTTATCTCCAGCAGCTTTATCCTTAATTACCTTCCTCGCTGATAATTCCAAATTTGGGATTCAGCGCACAGCTAAAAGCTCCTGTATTAATTAGAGATTGTAACTTTGTTATCCAGTGTGTTTTCTATGATAAACGGCTTTTCCTTGAACACTGGGTATTTTGTGGGAATGGCAACGACTTGGAAAGTTCTGCAATGTTACCAGAAAGTTTTTCCAGATTTTTAACGTTGCAGAAAACACAGTGCAGTGACATTGGGGATTATGAATGGATGTACAAGTGTTTTTTAAGCCACTCATAACACTGATTATAATTTCATTGTTCTGGGGAAAATATGGGTAATTAATGTAGGTTTTTTAATTTTTAATGCAATTTGATAAAAATGATCCCTTAAAGTGATAAAAGATAACGAAATTGTGCACAAAATTAGGAAATCAGATCAATCTGAGGTCCTACATCATCATCTATGAAACAGGCTTTTAATTATTGTTCTAATGAGTTGCAATTTGGCAGCAAGTTTAAATTTCTAAATATTTGATGATGGCAGCTCTTTGCTTTGGGTGTGTTTGTGCACCAGGATGTCTTATTTTTCTTTTCAGATACTCCTTTCAGCATGATTTTAGACAGATTTCTCAGCTGATATAGGATGTCATCATTTCTGTAAAACACTGCAGGTACAGCAATCTGTGTTAGATATGAATTTGCCCCCAAGACATCAGTTTTTCACATTTAAGAGCTTTCTCTAAGGAAAAAAACCCAAAAAATAGATTGGACACTGCAATCCCCACATCAGTATTTTTTCAAATTACTCTGGATCCTCACCTGCCTTCACCTCTAAACACCACACAGCCCTTGGTTCCTATACAAGTTCACTCTGCTGATGCAATTCCATGTTGGAAGATTCTGCTCTTGCTCCATTTTCACTCTCCTGTTACATTAAATAATCCACAAATCCGTGTCCTGCCTCAATACATGTGAGAGATTGCTGAGTTCTGTGTGCCTTTGCTTTGCAGGTGCACCAAAGAAATGAAGAAACAACACAGGACTGTGCTCAGAATGCCCAAAGAAATAAAGGAACACAGCACTGTGCTCATTATACCCAAAGAAATAAAGAAACAACACAGAACTGTGCTTACAACGCCCAAAGAAATAAAGGAACAACGCAGCACTGTGCTTACAGCAGCCAGTGTTAAAATACCCTTCAAGGACTACAGGTGAACTTTCCATCACCTGCACAATTATTTCATTCTCCTCTGCTTTTCCCGGTGATTTTTGGCTTTTCACACATCCAGCACCTCTCAGGTTGGTGTGGTTAGCCAGGTTTTGGTTGCTTTTTTCTCCCCTCATGTCAACCTCTTTGCACAGATACACCAATAAATTTGCCTCTGATTTCCTTAAAAGCTTACCCACTCACTTTTCTGGCCTTTTATATTAGATTCCTTTTTGTGGATAGTAGAGCAGCTTTTCCCTAAACTCCCTAATCCATAGCAGCACCTGAAGCACATGCAATACTCCAATTTACCCATCTCTGATTAGCTGTATGTATTTGAGCAGCTGCTGAACACATCCAATAGGAGAATGGAGTTTTGTTCTTCCCTCCCAGAGTTACAGGACGATATTCCTGCTCTGAGTGCCTTCAATGACACGCAGTTTTCACTGCATTTCTGTGTGATGGGAAAGCTTCATCCTCTCTTTTTTTTTTTTTTTTTAAAACTAGATTACATTAGAATTTTTATCCATTTTCTGTCTCCACCCAGGAGACACAACAGCACTTCCCCCAAAGGCAGGAGCTGCTCCAGCTACATGAAAATCTCTGGCATAACCCCATTATTCGATGCCAGCCCTCATTCCTTCAGGTATTTTTGCCTTTATGATCATAAACTCATCATCCATATCTGTGCCCACGGTGTGAGATTCTGTCATCAATCCTTTCCCCTTTCTGACTCTCAGGATGGTTCCCTGCCTCGTTTTTGGCCAGAGGGGTTTGGCAGAATGACCAAAGCAGATCACCCAGGGCAGCACCAGTGGTTGGCAGCTCAGCAAGGGAGGACTCTCCAGTCAGCAGTAAGGGACAGGGGACAGAAGTACACAGAGGTGGAGATGGCCCAGGAAATTGGAGTGGAAAGCTCTTTCTGGGACCCAGGAAACTGGAATGGAAAGCTCTTTCTGAGACCCAGGAAACAGAAGAAACTCAAAGCAAACCTTGTTAGAGGTCAGAGATGAGGACCTCAACCCCCACCTTTGGTCTCTGGGCTGATGCTGAGTGTGTTGGCAGAAATTCTCCAACCAGAATATTAGAGGAGATTTGTAACAACATCCTGCCAGGGCAGGGTTGGACCAGCTGTCCAGGGCTGAGCTCTAATGAATTTTTCTTTCAGGGACCAAACGACAATTCAGACCTCTGGGAGCTCATGTGCCATGAGCTGCAGCCAGGAGTTCAAGCAAAAGCTGTTTCTACCTAGATTGGAGGCTTAGAGCTACCACAGGCAGCTATCAATTTTGCTGAGTGAGGATGTATATATACATATTTATTTGTTTATAAAATACACAGATATACAGGCATAAGCACCACACTTTGATGGTCTGGCAGAAGGAAATCCCAGTGGTAGTATATTTTGGCAACCTAATGCTGTAAAACTTCCTTTTTCTGTTCAAGACAAAAACAAAAGAAAAAATAAAAGGGGGAGAAAACAGCAAGACCTTACCTAAAAACATATCAATGATTTAAATCGAGATCCACTTCTTGCTACTCTTTGACACTTTAGGTCTTTTATTTTTCTCCTTTTTCTCACCCCTCCCTTTTATTTTTCACCTCTGCTCTCAATTTCTTTGTTCTCATTAATTATAATCCTGCTAAGCCTGGACACCTCTCTCTATTCTGCTCCAGTCATTCCTTGAATACTAAGGAGGAGAAGAGAGCAAGGAGCTTGTCCTGCATGCTCTGAAATGCTGATATCAGAGAGGTGCTGAACCAAAGCCCAGCCAGGCCACAGCAGCAGCTCTGAGCCAAAAGGGGATGATGAGCTCAGCTCCCATCTGCAGCCTTGATTTCAGAGCACAGGGGAGACCCCAGGAGAATCAAAAGGGCAAATATCACACCCAGCTCCACCAAGAGGTGAAAAGGAGCACACAGACAACTGGAGATGAGCTAATTTGACTTCAGTGCCTGGAAAAATGCTGGAACAAAATATTAGAGAATTAACGTCTCTCTGCCTGGGGAATAAATAACTGAGAATAAATGGGGATATTTTTCAGGAATTTGTCATGTCAAAACTGTCTGGTTTCCATCTCTGGCGAGGCACCTTGAGCAGGAGATGTCATGCATTTTAAATTCAGGAAGACTAAGTGAGATTGATAATTCCTGCTCAGCAGCACAGGTTCTTGGAGCTGCTGAAGGATTTATGCTGCAGGTGCTGCTGGATGTGCACCAGGATGTGGCACTGAGTGACAGCCAAGGGCCACCTTCCCCAGGCTGATCCCTGCTGGTGCCAACGAGCTGAGCTCCTCAGGGAATCAGGGATGGGTTGGGTTGGAAGGACCTTAAAACTCATCCAGTGCCACCCTGCCATGGCAGAAACACCTTCCACTGTCCCAGGGTGCTCCAAGCCCGTCCAACCTGGCCTTGGACACTTCCAGGGCTTGGCAGGGCATAAAATCTAAAAATGATGCAAAATCAGCCAGGTAAAAAGTAAATTCTTCTGGGGAAAAAAAAAAGTTATCAATTGAACGAATAAAATAGAGAAATACTCCAAAATTTGTCAAATTTGTTAAAGAGACAAATACTGGCGCCTTCATTTTGGAAGGAAAATTCCAACACGCAAATACAACATTAGGACAAGTGGAGGAGGTAGGAGAAATTCTAGACAGGACAAAAACCAAATTCATATTGTGCTGTAGTTTCCAGTTCCCTGGCCAAAGCTATGGCAGATCTGGAACCATGAACTTTCCCTACATTCTCCAAGTCTTCCAGCTCAGGATCACAGCTTTTACTCCTGGATCATTTAATTATGAAAATGTAGTTGGTGGCTGCCAGGATACAATCACAGATAAACAGCAATATTGAGAATCCAGAAAACTTTCGTTTTTGGATTTCTTTTTTGAGTATTTGGCACCTTATCCCTCTGTTGCTCCTATATAATGAAACATTCCCCTGTAATCTCAGGAAAAAAGGTTTTCCCTTTTGCAATAATTGAAACATCTGTGAGAGAGGCTTTGGGGAAATTGATCCAAAATTAATAAACAGATTAATGAGTTTGCATAGTTAGGTGAACCCCGTTGAATATTATGCCATAACACCTCCTCAGTTCTCTATCAAAAGGTTTCTAGTCTGTTTTTATCAGATTATAAACCACTTGATGCAGGATCACCCACTGATCCTTTGTCACTCCCTTTGTCACTTTGTCTGTCCCGTGTCACACAATCATGGGAACTCTGCCCATGACTGCCACGTTCCGTTGCTCCTCCAACACAAACAATAATAATTTCTCCACCAAAATGCTCTCAGCCATTAACGAGAAGAGCTGATGCAACACAACCCTGACGAAGCCAAACGAGGCATTCCTGTAATCACCTTGCTCCCATAACTCTTCCAGATGAAGCACAGTGCTGCCGTATTTAATTCCCAGCGCTGAAGGGGAAACTAAAACCCGAAACATTGCTGCCATCGTAACAGAACAAATCGCTCAATCCGTCTTGTTAAAGTTCCTCCAAGTGCTCCCAAAGTTAAACCCAGCACGGCTGTTGTGCTGAGAGAGGAGTTTGACCCACGGCAGGGTGTGATGCCAGCAGATTTCTGCTTTCATTTCCAGGGTGCAGCAGGTTTTGTGGTTTGTGAGGTTTTTATTCCCCATAAAGATGCAGCTTTAACGTGCCTCTGCAATGCTTTTTCACTTAGCTTGTACTGAGATGGCTCAGAGTGCATCTGAGATGTTATATAATCATCTCCAAGTTCTGATTCCGTTCCCCCCAACCCCTCCCCTTGGCATTCAGCAAATGGTGGTTTTGCTCATGGAAGTCACGTTTGTTCTTCCCAACTACGGAGCCTTTTTCACAAAAAATCAAATTAATCTCATACAAAAATCAGATTCTCAGTATGAATATGCCCAACTCCATTGAATTTTTTTTATCGCTGTCTGCTCGCGGGGCACGGTGGTGAAATATAACTGAAATGTCAAATGAAATGTACGGCAAAGCGATTAGGAAGAAACTTTCAGCATTTGTTACAGATTAATATGTTAATTACGGCACGTATTGTGGGGAAAGATTAAGTATCACCAAAGTAAATTTATTTTTAACCAGCTTTATTCCTCACACTTCATAAATTAACCAGCAGAATATGTAATGGGGAAGAACTCCAGCTCTGAGATTGCTGGAAATTATGCAAAACTCCAAAGCATAGAGGGTTGCAATACAGATAATGTCTGTGCTTTCAAATAAGCACTTCATCAAAGAGAATTATGCCTCCTCCAGCACACCTATTCCCTCAGGTATCTCCAACTTTGCCACAACAACAACACCAAAAACAGATGGATTTTTTAAACTCTGCTATCGTCCTGTCATGCATTAAGAAATGTTAATGTTGGTTCTCAGCCCAACAATACAAACGCCTACCTGACATTAAAAAATTGCCGAGAGGAGGAGAAGCTGCACTTGTAAAACATGGAAAACTACAATGGGATGCAACCCTGGATCCCTGAGCAGAACATGCCAGGAGATGTTGATGGTTCTGTCAGCTTCTCATTCATTCTTGGACTTTTTTTCTAGATGGAAATTGAACAAATCTTCCAAAGCAGAGCCTAAAGCAATCCCCATAGTGAAGGGGTTGGGGGTATTGAAGCTCACGTTGGATGGTGTTTGGTTAGCTCCTGTTCTGGGCAGCTTCCCCAATATTTTGACACGTTGAGTAGGACTAATAATTTCCTCGTGTTAGAAAGTATTATTTTTATCACAAGAAAAAGAAAGTGCTATTCTAAATCGCAGGTCCATCTGTCAAGGATAATCCTGACAAAATAAAAGCAAATTTCAAACTCATTAATCCTGTGGCTGGTAATTACTCAGGTAAAGAATGATGCCCCTGTTTTTTTGAGGGTTTAGAGGACTATTTGTAATCTTTTGTGGAAAGTCCCATATTAGATTCCCATAAAATATTAATTCTGCTTTATTTTGGGAACAAACCTGTAATCAAGACTTACAGGTAGGAAGTCTGGAAGCACACCTAGGTGATGAGACCAGACAGGAGCAGCATTCCACTGCTCTCTGGGGCTGTGTCTCCTAGCAAAGCCCCAGAGCAACCCAAATCCTGAGTTCTGAGCTGCTCAGCCACCCCTCTCTCTCAGCAAATCCTCCCCTAGCTGCAGGGGTGAATGTTCTGTCGTTAATTTTGTTAATTGTGTTTACTGGTTGTTAGAACTCTGGGCTGAATTCGGAGCTCTTTTGTTCTTTCAGCTCATATAACAACAAATCACAAATTCTAACAAAATAGGAAAACTCTTCCCTAGTCACAAAATAAAGAGAACAGAAACCCCATGAAAAAGTCTGCCTCCCTTTGGATGTTCCTGTGAACAATGCAGAAAATATGTGACATTGGAGATAAAGTTCTTGTAGTCATAATTCAAGATGTGCAATTACAATTCATTAAGCATTGTTAGATCATCAGGAAGGAGAGGGGATGTCTGGTTTAGCAGCCATCCCATGAACAGGAAAGAGCCTCAAAAACATCAAACAAACTTGGGTTCAGGCTGGCAGGAGTCCTGCCAATGACACTCCCTCTGCTACATCTTACCCCGATTGCTTTTCTTCTCTGTGAATCACCCATCTGGAGAATGCTACTCCCAAAAATGATCTATATCCTCCCTGGGACACTGCCAGGCTGACAATCAAATCTGTTCTTGGCCACTTCAGCTGCAGCCTCTGGAGTTTCAAACTGCTGAATAACTCTAAACATACCTGGAAAACCATTAAAGATCCATCCCTGCAGCTCATGGCAGGCATTTTGGGGATTATTCATTCTCCAAGTCCATAAACCTAATGGTTTCCTCGGCCACACAGCCAGGAATTGAGAGGTGTGCTGGTCATTCTCACAGCTGGCCTTTCATAAAGCGTTATGAGAAAACCCAGAAAATCCGTGTGGAGCAGAGGTGAGGCCAGGCAGGTTGTTAAAAACTTGAGCTGCCAACTGCAGTTGGAAGAGAAACTGCTATATCTTCATTAAAACATATTTTCAGCTTTCCTTTCCAACCCAGTCGTGTGTTTAAGGAGCTTCCCACTGATTCTCCCTTCCATGGAAAGCAGGGAAAACTCACAAACAACTTCCATAAGTTCCTCACGCCCTCATAGATTTTTAATTGAAATGCAACTCCCACAGCAGCTCGTTAGCTCATTGAATGCTGTATTAGTTTAATTTACTGAAGGGTTGGGTTTTTTTGCACCTGCCTCACACATTTACCCCATTAGGCATGTGTAGATTATCAGGTAACTGCTCAATTAAACTAAACGATTGTTCAGATTGAATATTTCATTAGAGTAACGAGGTAAAAAGCTCCTTGGCACGTTTTAGCAAACATGACTTGTGCCTCACAAATAAATTTCAGATTAAAGGGTGGCATTTGGACTCTTCAGCCTGCACATCTTGGTGGCAGAAAACTCCAGGCAACTCCAATGGCCTTTGGACAAACTTTTAAATAAGTTTACTTTAAGATTACTTATCTAAGGAAAGCTAATTAAAGGAATTCATTCAAATTAATTGAATAAAAATGAATAATTTTTTAATAAAATCACAATAATTAATTAATCAAGGATTCAAATTAATTTGGTACTTTTTGCCTGATTTCCTCTACCCAAACCTCTATAGATGCACCCAAAATTCAAAGCAGAACTCATCAAAACTCAAGAGTTTTGCTCTGTTTCATTCCTTGGGCTTTTGTCTGAAACTCGGCACCACTTTGTAGACTTCAATGAAAATTCTGGTTCAAAGGCAGACTCAGAGTGACTCAGACACTACATGCTCCAGCTGGAATATCTCAGAGCACACTGCTCTTGGTGACAAGGGACTCTCATTTTCCCACAGAAAAGTGGGAAAGTTGTAGGTAGCACAACTTAAATTGTGCTGGATTTTTGTAATTGTCTGATGGTTCAATTCTGTCATCCTCATTCACTCCCAACAGCAGCTTAATCTGAATTTAGCCAAGTGGTTCAATGGGGAAACTTTGCAAGGGAAATAATGTTCTACACAATTATTGTAGCAGCAAGGCCAGGAGACCTCACCATAAAGAGCTCCTGGAGAGCTTTGGAAAAGAAAAAATAATTTGCCAAATCTGAAAGGACATTACATATATCTATCTATATCTATCTATCTATCTATCTATATCTATCTATCTATCTATATCTATATCTATATCTATATCTATCTATATATATATCATCTATATCTATATCTATATCGATATCTATCTATATCTATCTATATCTATATCTATATCTATATCTATATCTATATCTATATCTATATCTATATCTATCTATATCTTTATCATCTATATCTATCATCTATATCTATATGACTGGCATCACCCCTGGGCTTGCAGCAAGAGATTCAAGATCCTCTGGGTTCAACAGCTTTGCTGGATTTGAAATTGATTACTAGAATTACTGTGGAAATGAAATCTATCAAAGCAGAAGTTTGCCAGGACTGAAAGAGAACCTGTGATGTGCTGAAATTCTGTAGTTATTGAAAGAGGACCTGTACTGTGCTGAAATTCTGTAGTTAACTAACGGAGTGAGGTCTGGATAACTGTGGGGATCTTCCTCTTGGTGAAAAAAAAACAACTTCCAGATTATTATCAGCTGAAATTGTCTCATTAAAGAGAAGGATGCTATCGTCAGCATGGCCAAAATGGGCAGGATTTGTGTCCCAAGTGAGAGCTGGTTAAAGGATTTGCCCTGGAGGGACAGCAGAGCAGGGCTGTGTCTGCCTGGGGCACAGCTCTGCAGCTGGACAGGGTTACAGGAGCTAAACCCACCAACCTTCTCCACTCAGACACGATCAGAGCCTGCTCCTGATTCAACCCTGGTGCAGGCACAGAGCTGCTCTTGTCACACCCCTGCAGCAGTGCCCTGGGGTCACACACACTCCTGGCACTCAGCGATTGTCCCCAAGGCAGCACTGAACCTCCGTGGCTGAATACATTTGTTTAATGTGCTGCCAGTCCTAAATTATTACACAATCAGGGCAGATTCCCTCAGCCCGTGATGATCCATGAGCATACCTGAAGGCAGGTAATTAAGGATCTGAATTAGAATTTTTATTTCTGGCAGTTAATTTCAGTCCGAGTTGACGGAGGAGGTGTTGCAGAGCTAAAAGAAAAAATGAAAACAAACAGTCCTTGTGAGTGAGCCAGCAGAAATATTCCTAG
The DNA here is from genome assembly GCA_024500445.1 of Entomyzon cyanotis. NCBI lineage: Eukaryota > Metazoa > Chordata > Aves > Passeriformes > Meliphagidae > Entomyzon > Entomyzon cyanotis. Next base: position 3,587,848 of record JAKEPQ010000743.1, on the reverse strand, counting down.
CTGGATTTTTTTTTGTTCTAACTTCCACAGAAATCCCTGTTGAAACTGCTAAAAAAATATGATAATAAGGAAAAAAAAAGAGTCAGATTCAGCATTAGCAATGCTAAAAGTGTAATTACTGAGTCTGTATTTATTCACGTTACCTTTCTCCACCTTCCTCTTAATTAATCTAATTCTTCTTATCACTTCTACACTGCAAAGTCTCCAAGTCACTCTTGTGTTAGCCCAGAATATAAGAGCAGATCTGTGTCATCTTCCAGCAACACCACGCAGACAATAGAAATAATAAGGAATGTAATTCCACCAGGAGAGACTGCAGTACACAGTCAGATACAGCAATGCATCCCTGTGCTCAGAGCTCCTCACAGCAACACAGGTAACACACACAGGATCCACTGGTGGATGTCATTTTTTTATCTAAAGGGAACAACCTTAAATATAAAAGGAATAACCTGGAATAACCAGCTGAGTGACACCAAGGGTCTCAAAACAGGACCAGGGAAGAGATAGAGAAGTCAAATGAGCACCACCTATTGATAATCTGTATTTAGTAAGAATGGCAGCCAGAATCTGTGCTTTGTTCTACCTAAAATGATGGAAATGGCAGGAGGAGCTCCACTCTCTCCTGGTCTGCCTGAGCTGCACAACTGGCTCAAAAATGAAAAGCCTCGCAACCAGAAGAGTGGAAATTTTATTGTTGCTGCTGTGGATCTAAAAGGCAACTGCTGCTCCTCCTTTGCACACACTTTTCTGTCATCCCTGCCCGGCTGGAATCAGAAAACGAAGTGCCACATTCCCTGGAACACCAACACTTCTGTCCATTTGAATTCTTTCTAGTGTGCCACTCATCTCCACTACTGAGGCCCTTCTAGAGGTGCATCTGGCTCAAAAAAGGTAGCAGCAAAAAAGAAAAATTCACAAGAAAGCTGGGAGCTTCTGACAAGTTTTGCAGCCCAGCCTGGCAGATGCAAGACTTGCCGATAATCATCAAAACAGTTGGATGCTTTCTGAAGCTTATCAGAGCCAAACAGAGCCTCGGGCCCTTCTGAGGTTTGTCCTGCTCTGGTTTGAATGGGCTTCAGACAGGCATTGTGTGGTGTTTTGAAAGCAAGGTTTTTGTTGTGCTGGGAGCAGCAGCCAGCCGGGTGAGGAGCCTGCACTCCCGTGCCATATCGCCCAGGCTCATGTGTGTGCTTTTTCAGCCTCTGCTCTTTGATCCTCCGCAGTGGATTCTGTGCTGATACAAAAAAAATTAGCTGTGACGCCAGGGAATTTATACAAATGAAACAGAGGCGACGAGACAAATTATTAAAAAGAGTCGCCGGGATGGGATTTCTCCGCTAAAGGCTAAATAATGTTAATTTCCTAGAAACTGATCCAACCTTTCGACTCGGTGGCTCAGCGCTGCAGGCAGCACATCTGTTTGTCCTGAGTTTGGGAAGGACTTGGCATCCTTCCTCCTGTGGTCAGCAGGGTGTCTAGAAACTGATGCTTCGCTTGATGTGGCAAGCCACAGGGTTCCAGGAATAATGATGGCTGAAACATTACCCAGGGAATAAACAAATAATATTTTTCCACTTTCTTCCCCCTCGTCATAAAGCCTATCTTGTGAGATTTATAATTTCTCAAGAAATTCGCAGCTCTTTTAAAATTTATAGATCCTAGCCTGGTACCTTACCAGGGAGTAAGATATATGAATGAGTGTGTGACTTGCCTTTCTTTCACTAATCAGCTTTTAAGCCTTTTCAATCAAATTTGAGGGGGAAGAGTTTAAAAGACACAAAATACCTGCAGGGTTTATAGGACAAAGCACAGACAGAGAGAGGTTAGGAAGGTTATCCACTGAGAAAAAGGCTGCACTGTGAGCCAGACCTTTCTTGGCCATCAGGTCACCTACCCTTCAAGCTTCTCTCACCTCTGAAGGACCATCTAAAGCACCCCAAGAATTTGCTCCAAGTGGGCTCTGCTGTCTGATCAGGGCTGTGCAACATTTAAAATGAAAAAAGAAAGCTGTCTAGATCAATGAAGCACAGAGCCAAGTGCACAGGAAATCAGGTTTCCTTCCATTCTCTACCCATACAGGTCCCTGCTGGAGTTTTTCCACCAAACTTTTCCAAAGAGGGATTTGAGCTCAGTGTGGAGTGTTTGCTCTCAGGCTCTGCCAGCACATCCCTTGCTGGAGTTTCTCTCTCTTTTCCTGTCTTTTACTGAAAGCAGCCTTGAAGGGATTCATTGAAGGAAATGGCACAAAATGCAGCCCTCACTCCTCTCAAGCTGAAAGGTGGATTGTCAGGGGAGAAGGGAGGCTCTGTGCATCCCGAGAGAAAGCAGATTTCTGTTATTGCCAGAGAACAGGAGGACAGAGGGAGCTCTGACAGCTCCATTGCCATCCTGACTCTCCCACTGCCACCCACCACCCCCAACCCAGAATTCCACCAGATCACAGGGAAGGAGCAGAGATGGAAAGCCTGAAGTGGAATGTAACGGGAAAGGGTCTGAGTAGCAATTTCCTCGAGTGACTGTGTGAGTGTGTGTCACATATGAGATGTGCACTGTGACTGTGTGTGTGTCACATATGAGATGTGCACTGGGACTGTGTGTGTGTCACATATGAGATGTGCACTGTGACTGTGTGAGTGTGTGTCACACATCAGATGTGCACTGTGACTGCGTGTGTGTCACATATGAGATGTGCACTGTGACTGTGTGAGTGTGTGTCACACATCAGATGTGCACTGTGACTGTGTGAGTGTGTGTCACATATGAGATGTGCACTGTGACTGTGTGTGTGTCACATATGAGATGTGCACTGTGACTGTGTGAGTGTGTGTCACACATCAGATGTGCACTGTGACTGTGTGAGTGTGTGTCACATATGAGATGTGCACTGTGACTGTGTGTGTGTCACATATGAGATGTGCACTGTGACTGTGTGAGTGTGTGTCACACATCAGATGTGCACTGTGACTGTGTGAGTGTGTGTCACATATGAGATGTGCACTGTGACTGCGTGTGTGTCACATATGAGATGTGCACTGTGACTGTGTGAGTGTGTGTCACACATCAGATGTGCACTGTGACTGTGTGAGTGTGTGTCACATATGAGATGTGCACTGTGACTGTGTGTGTGTCACATATGAGATGTGCCCTGTGACTGTGTGAGTGTGTGTCACACATCAGATGTGCACTGACACCCCAGCATCTCCCACGGATAAGCAGTTCCAAGGACAGGGATGATGCTATCTGCAAAAGGCACAGGACCTGGCAGCTTTTCAGCACAGCCAGGGCTATTATTCCTCCTCAAATTCCTCCTCTTTCCAGGTATCGAGCAGCCAGCAGGCAGCTATTTGATCGTGGTCACTATTTACCTGAGAAATGTGTGAAATGGAGAGAGGCTGCGATGTAACCAGCTTTTCAGTTCACTCTCCATTCCCCAAACCCAGCCAATGGAAAACAATTTTATTTTTACGCTGCCCTGACATCCAGCTGCCCAGCAAGGGACACGCATTCCTCTGGCAAGAAGCTGATAAGGAATTTGTACACCGGTGCATGAAATGAAAATGAAACAAGGCTGAAATCCATCCAGCAGAACTGGAGTCAGCTCAGAGGCTCGTTGGATACTTGTGAAGATGCATTTGGTGCCTCGACTCGCAGAAAAGCACAGATCACTTGTAATTAAAATCTGCACGAGGGAATTTCTGCCTGTCAGACCAAAGTATCACCATCAGCAGATTCTGCACGTCTTTGGTGGAACAAAATGTTCCACTCACCACGATCTACCTGGAGCAGCAGCTATTGCTGGAAGCAGTCATGGCTTTAAAGGTGTGAACTATTTCTACAGACAGTCAAAACTCACCCTAATGTGCCTTTTTGGTGGTAATTGCTATTGTCACTGAGCACACCGAGCCTGGAGATCATGAGAGGATGGAAAGGAAGCTTTAAAGTCTTGGCAGCAGCTTTTGAAACCCTGTGAGGACTTGCTGGGTACCTGCTGCTGGCTGCACGGGGCACAGAAATTGCTCTTGAGAGCTGAAAGAGGCCCTTCAGCAGAGAGGCACTGGAGGAGAGCCCAAGCAGCACTGCTAGCAGCAATTAACATCAGCTGCTGTACACAAATGGAGCTTGCAGAAGAGTTTGTTGGCATGAAAAAGTTCATTTTGGACTGACAATCCGTCGTTTAGCTTCGCGTTTTTTTAATTCGCTGCCTTGGAATTTTATAAGGCTTTGACTTTTCACTTAATTGATCCTGTGAGTGGTCATCTGGCCAGTCAGGGTTATCAAAAGTGGGATTAGAAAGGATCAGGTTCAGAAAGAAAATTACACAAAGTTTCAGAGAATGATAGGTTTTTACCACCTCTGTGCCACCACCCCAGAGCAATTTATCCATCTTCCTGTCTCATCCCATCTCCTGAAATACATGAGGCACAGCCTTGAATTGCATTTTAGCAGCAGGTTGGGGTAATAGATGCTGCAAGGAACAGTGACATTGCTGATGTGCGATGCTCTGCGCACCACAGGGAGCTGAAATCTCACTTTGCATGCCTCATGGCAAACCATAAATTCCTGGCTTTATGTGCTGATGTAAAAACCCGTTTAACAAATCCATTGGAGCCGACTGCCTGGATCAATGTTATGACAGGCAATAGACTCCCAACAGCATTCCTGCGAGGAAATATCCACACATCCTCGTTCACGGGTGTATATTAATTTAATTTGTTCACGTGTTGGAGTGAAGGAATTCCTGTTCCCACCTGCAGTGACTCGGGGCCGTGGGATCCATCCAGCAGCTGTAAAAGGGCAAATGCTGTTTCCAGCACAGCTGCCCTGAGCATCCTCCTCAAGCTCGGAATGTTCTGGGTAGTTAATGCTGGTTTTTGTGTCTGTGTTGCCAGAATACAGGATATTTTTAAGAGTGGAATTCGTCACTGCTCTCGTGTGCTCAGAGAGACAAGGTGGAAATGCAGATGAAATACACTGATAGCTTTGAGAGACAACGGAGCAGGAGTCATCCTGCATCATAACTAAGCAGTGCACTACATTTTCATCGTCAGATGCACAAAGGAATACCAGGAAAATCATCTCACTGTGCAAATTTAAATGTGTGCATGACTTCATGCACCATAGAGGGTCTTTGATGGAAAGGTCCTAAGATAAGGAAAAGATGAGCAATGGACATGCACTGCCAGCCACACATACTGAATATGTTGATTATTGTACCACTTGGTGGAGGATATCATTAAAACAAAGTTAGCTACAACCCAAGCATTCATGCCTCGTTCCATAAATTTGACAATTAATTTGTGCCCACAAAGTTTTACTGGCATTTGATAATCCAACACACTAAAGGACAGTGCAAAAATCCCGAGCTTTGAGATATTCAGAGGAAATGTACACAAGTATTAATTATTAATCACTCAACCAGCAGAAACACAGAAACACATAGCTTACATAAGAACAAAAGCTACTCAAACTAGCTGACTATTACAGTGGTTGTAGAAAAGGGATGGGAGTGGCAGGACAGTCCCAAATGGATGCAGAACATCTGTGAATTAAACACAGATGCCTCTTGCAGTGGCTGCAAGGGGAAAAAATAAAAGTATGATCTTTATCTGAGTGCTCAACATTTCTCTGTTCAGAAAAAGCCTTAAAAGCTTTGGCTTTATGGTGGATTTAGCTCACAGGAAAAACGCTTGGAGAGAACCTTCATCTTTGGCAAATCCTACAAAGAGGTGACCCTGGCACTTCCAAAGGCACAGAGCTGTTGGAGGGAGAGGCTGGGAAGGAGCAGTGGAACAAGGGAACAGTGCAGCAGCTCAGAGTGTCCTCAGAATAAATCATCTTGACCCAAAGCCATGCCAAGTTCAAAGTTTTCTCAACCACATTAGGAAGGTTTTTCTGCCTGAGAGAGCAAACATTGTTCCAACAACTTTCAAGGGTGGTGTGGTCACTGCCAGGACATCATCCATCTAAGCAAGCAGCTCCCTTCTTCAGATGTCACTTGGTTCAGCACATAAAACGTGAAGTGAGGCCAAGACTCAACACAGAAATTAATGTACAACCCAGGAATAATTGTGTGCTGAAGGCCTGCACTGAAATCTGCTGCTAATAGAGTATTGATATCGTGGAAGAAATTAAATGCTTTCCCCAACACCATTTAGCCATTCTCCCCAATGCCAGCCAAGCCTGTCCTCTGCCTGACATCAATTAAAGTCCTAAATTAATTGTCACAACTTTAATCCAGCTCTTTGCCCACTTACCCTGTCCCTTGAATCATTAGGGTTCTGATGAGCTGGAAAGCTGCAGAGTGGAAGCCCCAAATTTCCCAGCTGCAGGTCCTCCAACAGTCCTGCAGGAGAGGGAAAAGAGCCATAAGACAATTACACACTGCAGAACTGCACTGCCTTGCAGGCAGGGAGCTTTCAGCCAGCAGAACCTTTCCAGACCTGAGGATAGATCACTGCCACACCCCAGTTTCTCTCCTGCTTTCCTGTCTGCAGGAGATGAACCCACATGTGTGATTTGCTCAACCATACCAACCAATCTAGGAAACAGAACAGCCACCTTCCCGTGCTTCTATTTTGTGCTAATGTATTCCCATTTCCTGTGCAAAGCAATTTATTCAGCATGAACAATTTGCAATAATATATATTACGTGGTCTGTGCTACATAAGCCTTTTCACATGTAATTAATATTTTATTAAATTTTAACATTAAATTACTTTTCTTACCCAATAAAAGATTATATTTTCCAGCTCATGGATGCAAATCTACTGATAAATAATGTAAGAAATGTTAAAATATCAACAGATATCACTTTACTACAAAATAAATTACTTCCTTCCCCAGAGGATGTTTAATCTCAATTATTGCTCAGGAAAGCACACACCACTAACGAGCAAGCCAAGAACAACCCAACCCCTGCAAACACCACTGATAACTAAACTGCAGCGTGTTCTTAATAACCTCACCCCAACCCTGCTCCTAGGAATTCACAAAGCTGTTTGCTCCTTCATTTCAACAACTGCTGTTTCCCAAGAGGAAGAACCGTGAGGTGTGGCTAGCACAGACCTTTCTCATGGGAACTTTTTCTCTTTTCTTCCTGTGTTTTACAAATAAAGATAAAGTTTGGATGTTATTAAAAACAGTTTCTCGGATGTGGACCGTTCAGGCCTGGCCAATCAGGCCTAGGGGGAGGCTTCGAACTGACTAATCCAGGTGACCTTTGAAAAATCTATATAAGTTGGAATTAAATAATAAAAGCTCTCTTTTTATGCCACGCTGAGAATCCAGCTCTTCTTCCTCTGCTAGCAGCTCAACAGCGACATCGAGGAACGTTGAGAAAAGGAGAAAAGGAGACTCAGAGGTGACCTTATCACTCTCTACAACTTCTTGAAAAGTGGTTGTAGTGAGGTGGGGGTTGGTCTCTTTTTCCAGGCAACAACTGGCAGAACAAGAGGACACAGTCTTAAGTTGCGCCAAGGAAAATATAGGTTGGATATTAGGAGAAAGTTTTTTACAGAAAGAGTGATAAAATATTGGAATGGTCTACCCGGGGAGGTGGTGGAATCACCATCCCTGGATGTGTTTAAAAAGAGATTGGATGTGGCACTCAGTGCCATGGTTCAGTTCAGTTGAGGTGTTGGGACATGGGTTGGACTTGATGATCTTGAAGGTCTCTTCCAACCTGGTGATTCTGTGATTCTGTGATCTGAGGGAATGCTGCAAATGCTGTGTTTGTGGTCACTGTCAGAGCTTGCACATAGTTTGTGACAGGTTATGTGGCACCTGACCTCTCAGCTCTGCTGAAAATGTTCAAGCCAGGTTGGACAAGGCTTGATCTGGTAAAAATATCCCTGTCCATGGCAAGGGGGAAGGAATGAGATGATCTGAGAGGTTGTTTCCAACCCAAACCACTCTGTGTTCTCACAGGCTTCTGTAACATGACTGGAGGTGCTTGAAAATTCAAATATGGGCAGGATAAGGTCATGCTGAGCTGACAGTTCTTTACTCACCTCTCTCTTTTATGTGGAAGAAGCAGCAGATAATTTTGGGACAGCTGCCTTACAAGTAAATCACACATCAACCCTCAAAAGAGGGATCCTAGGGCTTCCTTACCAAAATGTGATTTATTCAGCTAAACACAGCCCAGAGGAGCTCTGTCACTATTTGCCCAGTAGGCTGTTAACTTTTTTTGTTTTAATGTGACAAAACCAAAGGAAGTGGAGTGTGTCACTCAGAGCTGAGGGAACTCCCCAACACTGCAGGTGACACCCAGAAGAACAGCTCAGGTGTTCTGGGAGAAGAGAAACTTCCATCAGCTCCACACTCATCCCAGAAAGGACAGGAGGACTCAGCACTCGCAGGGGTTGGTGGATGAGTGCAGCCTGACAGTGTCTGACAGCTCTGGTTGCTTTATTTTCCATGTGCAATGGGATGGAAAACGAGAGCTTTGCTGTCACCAGAAGAGGAAATTAGCAGCAGCACAGAGCAAGTGCCAGACCTGTAATGGCTGCACACAGATGTTAGCAGAGTAAACTTGAGGCAAATATGATAAAGGCTGAACAATCAGCCATCCCCCATTGGGTGGAAATATCGGGAAATATCGCTGCTTGAGTGGGAACATGTGCAGAATGGATGAATGGTGCATGGGCCCAGATGCAGGAGAACAGCTGTGCTGCTGAGGCTGGCATTGAGCACTGCTTGCATATTCATGCTGTTATTATCATCCCTGCTGCCTTCATGCAGCCCCTGAGTGCTCAGCAGAGCTGCAGCTCACATTTTTGCAGCTCTGAGATCATCAGGACACCCAGGAACTGCAGCAGCCTGCTTTGGGCAGAGCTAAAGAAGTCACAACAAAGGTGGGCAACCTGCTGACAATTCCAGCATTGCAGCTGCACAAACCTCTTGGAATTGTCTTTCATCACAAGGAGAAAACAGCAGCTTTGAGAAGCTTCACAAGCTGACTGCTCTAAAGGTGAGAGTTTGCACATTGGTGAAGTGTTGTTGGTGCTCATGGGGAAAGCTCCCCTCTGCTGCCAGAGTGCTGTCAAAGGGTTTGTGCGTAAATATAATAAAATATAAATATAATAAAACAAATAAACCAGTGAAACTCTTCATCTTTGCAGCTGCAGCAAGTGACCTGAGGTGGTGTGAGTGCATCTGTCCAAAACTGGACGTGGTCAGTGCTAGGACAAGGGCAGCTCGTCCTAATGGCCACTTAGCCCTGCACCACAAACAACAGCAATCAATTAGCAAAAGAATAATAAACCACTGTGTGATATGGAGAGATGATGAAAGCAATTGTAGGTCATGAAAACAATTTCCATTTTGCCTGGAAATAAACCCATCACCCCTCATACCCTTGTTAGAGATGTCACTATTGCTTCCCCAGTGGTTTTTACCCTCCCACTGCTGATGAATGCCTGTGCAGGCTTAGATTTGTTATTGGTGTGAGATGGAGAACAGAATGATCTCCATTCCCACTGCTTGCATCTCTGCTACCATTTACCTTTTCTAGGTAAATTTGACATAAAGTAATGAAGGTGGGGAGGGGTTTTTCCATAGCACATCACCAGTTTTTGTACAATGCACATCCCTCAGTTATCCCCAGCCATGGCTACCCTGTGCTGTCCCTGACCTCTTCACTTCTGCACCTTCACTTCCACGATCTGAAAATTATATGAGAAATTTCCAACATATAAGCTCAGTGCTGCAAAGGCCACTGCACCTCCTGAATTAACATTTATTTGCTCTGGCCATAACCTTCTGACCCAGGTGACTCACAGAGGCAGCCAAGGGGGAATGCTAATATACTGGAAATTAAGAGCTACACATAACATTTTAGTGAGTAAATAATCTATATAAAAGCAGAGGTATGACCCTTCCTGCCTGATGCAGAAGAGTGAGCTGCTAGACCAAGTCTGTGATGGAAGACAGAATGCAGATTGATTATTTTACATTAAATAACTCCTTTCCCTCTAAACTCAACAAATAACATATTTTATGCAATTGTTTCTTATCCCTTAAAGCTAATCTATTAGAATATAGAGTCAGTGCATAAATAAAAATAAATAAAAATTTGGATTTGCTACACCAGGGTATAAACTGGATTAAAAGAGCAGCATATCAGGTAGATAATTCAGGCATTTGTGCACCTTTAAACTGATTTACATAGTTCAGACTTTCCTCTGCTGTGATTTTTGTTCCCTTCTGGATTTCTGCAAGAAGTTTTTCAACTTCTTATGGGCAGGAACTCAGTGAAAATGTTATATATCTAAACAGAGCTGCTGAGGAACTCCACCCCATGCCTGCCCCATCAGCACCCATGCTGCACACCTGGATTTTGCCAGGCACTCCACCACAATTCACAGAATCTATGGCTACTCAGAAAAAAATCCATGCTGTGGCAGCTGCAGGCAAACTAGATGAATCTGAGGCTCCAAAGCTTTTTTTTTTGCCCCATTTTCTCATCCCCTTGCTCCTGCAGTTTGATGCAGAGAGAGCTCTGTGAGCAAACAGCACTGTCCAGGGGCTGAGGAACCCTGGCTTGGTGTGTGCTGATCCTCTGAAGGGGTTTTGCCATGTCAGAGGGTTTTCTGCAGTGAAACAGCTCAGTAGGGGGTAGAGTCTTTCTTTTTTTAAATTTTTTTTTTTTTTTTATTAAAAAAAAAAAAATTATGTTTTTTTTTTACACACCGTCATGAGGGGTTGTCCGGCCCCGCCGGGGGGGGGGGGGGGGGGGTTGTTGGCGACCCTCTGGGTGACCCCCCAAAACCCTTTAAATATAAAAAAAAAAAAAAAAAAACCCCCTTTTCTCTTTTTTTTTTAAACCGGGGTTTTTCCCCCAGCTAGCGGCCCATAGCGACAAGTGAACACTGCCATGTGCTGAATCCAAGACAAACAGAGTGAAACTGTCACCTTTCTCCAGGTGGCTTTGGGCAAGTGACTTGGGTTAGCACTTCCTCTGGAGTCCTGAGGGTGGGAACAGATCTAATTCACAGATATACTGATGGGGAAATGCTGGGAATGAGTTGTTTTAGCACCAAATTCTGATGCTTTTGTTCCTTTGGGCTAATCTCACCCGAACATGGAGTGCTGAGAAGGGAGAAAGAGAACAGCAAGGTGACAACAGTCGATTCCTCATCAAACCAAGCTGCACCTGATCTGTTTCCATACATCTCTCGAGCTGCAGCTCGTCAGAGTCACCTGAATAATCCTGGTGTAATTCCAATCCATATTTCTCCCTAAAGAATTGAAAATCTTTAGCCTGCGACGAATGCAGCTGGCAGTGACACAGCACATCCATCTGCCCTCTTGCACCAGGAGGAGTTTAATAACCAACACACCTGATGGGCTCAAATAATTCAGAGCCCAAATTTATCCTCAGGAGTGGCTCTTGCTGGCTAAAGGTTCCACCACTTCCTCATAAATTGAAGGGCTGAATGTGCAGGTAGGGGAGGGGAGAGATTTGTGGGAGGAATTGTGTGTTGGTGAGCGACGGCTCCTAACGACACCTCCTCGCCAGGAGAAGTTGCTTTTGTGCAGTCATTTTGAAATATTAAATTTTGATAACTCCTTAATCACTGTGGTTTAATGAGATGGAGGCAGCAGGTGAAGGGGGAATCCATCATGTCAGTCCGAGTGCCTGGCTCTCTTCCTGCTGGGAGCATTTAGCATGGCACCATGGGCTCAGGGATCTCCTTCTGCAGCTTGGAGAATTTTTGGATTTTTGGCCTTCCAAGAATCTTTGATTTCCCTGAAGAAACCTCTTTATGTGATCAATAGTTAGCCTTCACTTCCCAAAGAAGAAAAGAAAAAAAAAAGTGTTGCTAAAAAAAGTAGGAAGTGCTTGGATTTAAATCTGAGCTGCTCTAATTTTAAAATTGGCCAAAATGGATTATTTTGTCCTATCAGTGCTTGTTGCAGTGTCACTGCAGACCTTTGATGCAGCTTCAGTTTTTAATTCCCACTTAATAAATGTTAGCTAATAAAATCTAAGTCCCCAGTGATACCTGTGGCCTCTCAGGTATTATTATTCTGATTATGAAGTTCTTGCCCTAGGCCTGTTGCTTCCTGCCTCCTTCTTAACCCTTATCACAAAATTTAAAAGTATTCAGAGAATAAATCCCTTTCAGAATAAGGTTCTGCGAAACAAAACCTGAAGAAATCTTATGCTGATTTCTTTTCACATCTTGAAAACACAAGAATCTCACCACGTATTTTTCCTTCCTTCTTCCCCAGTGTTCTCTTTCTCCTGCCACAGTCTCTAAACTCCAGAGTCATGTATGGCTCTGCTGGTTCAGTGGATACACTGCAGTTTAAGGAGGCTTTAAAATCATCATTTTAACCATCTGAGCATCAGCCTTCCCTCCCCTGGAACAAACATTTTATTTCACAGAGGCAAAACCTTTTAATTGCTTCATCTCAACCATTCAAACGAAAACACCCCTTCATTTAAAGTCAAACTTCCAAATACGCTCTAAGAGCAAAACTGATCACGTTTTTCTTGGCTTTTACCTGCATGTTTCATTTTTTTTCCCTCTATTTTCAGGAGCTGGATAAAATTCACCTTCATTCCCTTTCTATGCAAAACTTCACAAGCAGCATCTCTAAAACCAATTAGAAGTTCAGCTTGTGATTTCCATCCAGTGACAGAAAAAGAAACAAAGCAAGCAACACCACGATGGGTGATCTGACACTGATGACTTTTTGTGAAGAGAGGTTGAAGTGCCATTTAGAATACATGTGCTCACCTGCCATTATGTTACAAAGAATTGGTTTCAAAATGGAAAAAAAGCCTCTTGGGTTCTCAGAAAAGGAATGATTCCATTTCTTTCCCCCTTCTCACAAACAGCAGACAGTTCTGCATTGTTTTTCTGTGAGGTTCTGCTTAGCAAGAACAATCCTCCCCATCTCACCATTTCTCAAGGCCACCCTTTCTCCTCCTTTTATCTATTTCTCAAAATTATTTGTCCCTCACACAATCTTTCACCTTTAAACCCTCTCAAAAAAATTGATTCCAGGCTTTCTAAAAACCTCTCCAGGTCCCACTCCAGAGATTCAGATCAACAGAAAAGTACTGAGACAGGACATACTTTACTCAGCTTCTCCCCACCGTGGATTAGAAACAGAAACACCTCTAATTCTCCTCTCCTCACATCAATCCTCACCAGTGCCTGAATCCCTGTCTGCATTTAGGTCATCCCTCTCCATCTTACAAGGTTTTCAAGAGAAGCTGTGAGGCAGCACGGCTTTGAAAACAAGCTCTGAGCATCCCCAGGAGCTGCTGCCACCTCCCAGGGGTGCTTTACAGCCCCAAACAATCCCCTTGAGAAAGGAGGATGTCCCAGAGGTCAAATCCCCCGTTCTCTGTGCCTTTGTGACACCCACACAGCTCTCACCTGGTGTGCAACTCCTGTCCTCACATTTTTCAGACATTTCCTTCCAACTTCTGCTTTCCCTCCCGTTGTTTGCTTGGAGATATCAGGATTTAAAGTTCTTGGCTCCTGGTTCTTATCAGAGGTATACGTTTGCTGTTGATAGCTTTTAGTGAAAGTTATTATTAGGCAACTTTTCACTTTTATCTCTTATCACTTTCTGCTCCAGAAAACCTTATCACTCCTTTCCCTAAGTGTATGATAATTGGAGCTTTGCAATTACAGGTACAACACACCGAGATTTAATGGATCAATTTGACAAGCTGAAAGAATTCTAGTTCCCTTATCTGTTTAGCATTTAAATAGTGCTTTTTCCTAATTAGTCTGTAGTTATAGTTACCAAAGTGATTGTCAATGACTATAACCACAAATAAAGCAGATCTGTCAGAGCGAGCCTGATCTAACACTGCAGCAGGACCTTCTCCAGGAAGGAGCAAATACTCTACAAGGTTTCAGTCAGAGCCAAATTCCTGAGACTTCAGAAGAGCTGGATTAATGAGCAACCCTCAGGAGTGAGTCAAATCAGACACCTCCTTTCAGTCTTTCCAAGGAGGAGTTGGAGCAGAAGAGAAGTAAGGTTCTGCTGTCCATTTCGAATTTCAAATGTCCATTTGTGCCCAGAGCCCTGGGCTGTGGTTTGGGTTTAAATCACTGCATCCAGGCACTCAGGAGAGCCCAGGAAATGGCAGTGTTCTGGGGTAGAGCTGTGTCCCCTCTAAAGGCTTCCCAAAGATTAGAAAAGTAATGTAGAAAATAATGAGAAAAGAAACATCAAGGTTTTATCCTCCCCTTTGACCTCATAGTAAAAAAAAAAAAAAAAAAAATTCTTCTTGGTATATAAGAATCATTTGTTCTGTTGTCTGCTAAGATCAAACCTGAAAATCAATTAAATATATATGCAGGAATTTCTTCTTTCCCTCACATGATGCCTTTGTTCTCAGAAGGGGTGAATTAGTAAAATAAGGCTGCAAAATATTTGTAAAAACTGCAAACCCAGAGCAGGTGACAAAATGAGCAATTATATATATATATATATGTGTATATTTATGCACTTGGTGTATTTTTTTTTATTTCTATTTTTATTTAATTTTTTAATTTTCTACTTTTTGGAGGTGTGTGAAAGCATCAGCTTCAAGAAAGACAAAGCAATACCATGAACAAAAATTGATAATCCAGCAATGCAGGATCCAGAACCACAGATTTATTTGACCAATACATGTATTTTACCTGACCAGACACTTTCCTCCCTTGCCCCATCCTTAGGTTAATTTCCATGAAGCAAAAGCTATAAGAGGATCACACATCTCACAGACAAACCTTTATCTTCTTCCTATTCTTCCTCCTTCCCAAATCACCCAATTCTAATCACGACCTTGCTGAATACATTCAATTATACACAATTATTCAAATAGTATTTGTGTGAATAATTTCCAAAGGATTTCCATTGCAAATGCTGCAGGATGTGTATTTCATTCCCCAGAACAGTGAACTTTAACCAGACCACCACAAACTTCAATATAATTTGTTACTGCTCCAGAAAAAACAGAATATCTGGATTGGAAACCAGAAACAGAAACATCTCATTCAAGGCTAACCCTTCCTCTTGAGTCCTGAATGCACATCCTTCCACCCCAGAGCCAATTCCCTGAGCGTGAGGATTTGGAAATTCACCCTAAAAATGCCATTTCCCTCATACAAGCTTTCCTATTCGTGTAGAGGTTATTCAGAACATCCCCCTTTATCACTAGGGAGTGTGAATTCACTGAAATTTTGATAATTTTTTTCCTCAGCATTTTGAGAAAATAAAGCCACCTTTACATTGTGACAGAGAAAAAAAAAAATGAAGCTGTGCCACAACACAGAAAATTCAAGGTTTTTAGTATAACACCTTAGAAAATATATTTTCCAAAGGCTTTTCCCCAGCTTTATACAAGATGCAAAGGAAAGCCTGGCAGCTGTTTTCATGCAGATATTCATGGCAGGAACTTGTGCATCCCTTTGAGGATGAATATTTCCCAAGATTTGCCATCACTCCAGGGCTCCTGTATAAAACCAGCAAGGATTTTCCAACAAAATACACCTTCTGCTCCAGCCCTGCAGCCTGATTTAGCTTCCCATTAGGGTTTTATTGCCTTTCTGCCTATGCAGGATCTTGCCCATTATTTTCCTCTAGCTGCTTTACTGCCTCTTTCCATTGGAGGAATTTTCTGGAAAAATAGGAAAGCATATAGTTCCAATTTTTTTTTTTTCCTGAAGACACGAAGTCTAATGCTCAGCAGGAGTTATTTACTTCTTTCCACCTCACTGCTCTGCAAAGCATAGGTTTGTCCTTCCTCACCACAGAGGATTTGGGCATTTCTGGGTGTTTGAAACACAGAGTTTTAGAAAGTCAAGTATTGGATATCCATCCAAACCACACCAAACTAAACAAGCAAACCCAAACATGCCAACAGCCTAAATTTGTAATTCTCAGGCAATAAAAAAATCTCTCTCCAGCTTTAATGAAAATTCACTTGCACGAGGCTTGCAGGATCATGCATGGAAATAATTAAGTTCTACTGAGAATCCATCCAGTGATTGAATTCCTAACTAATTATTCAATCACCCATTGGTCCTGCTGCTGAAACTCTGATCCTCTGCAAAATCCTTTCCCATCCAGGACTGCAAGGCTTGGAAATGTCCTTGGTTTTGCATATTGAGATTAAATTTTTATCTTTTTTTTTTTGTTGTTCTTTTCATGAAAGCTTTAGACTTCAGTGAAGACACAGAAATTTCTGTAAAGCCGCATATTATTTCAAGAGTGTTTGTGACTTCAGAGCAGAAAAGAGAGAGTGAAGTCTCAGAAGATGAAGGCAGACCAGAAAAAACATCTATAGGAACTTCTGGTGAGGCTCAGAGGTCCCAAAAATACATCCCAAATTTCCTTAAGGGACAAATGAAGCTTGAGGGGAAAATCAGAAAGGGATGCTGAGAGGGGAGGGAAGAGCTCTGCCTGTGACAAACAAAGGGATTTAAACTGCAGCAAGAAAAAGTCACACTAGGTAATAATAAATACCTTCCTAGACTAAGCACAGCACTAAAAAAGTGACTTTGGAAGCTGCACAGACTGAGACATCCTGAAAATATACTTGACCCTGATGGGGAAAAACTATGGACCAGCAGGATGTTTGAAGATCTCATCAAGGTCTACAGTTACACAGAGATATCCTATTTTCCCTTTTTGGTAGCTTGAGGTCTGGCAGACACAGGTTTTGTATCAAATTTGTACAAATCCCACAAGTTTTCCTCAATTATCAGAGGGAAAGTTCTCCTTACGTCTCCTAAAGGCCAAAGAACTTCTCTTCAATGAGTTCCAAACTCAGAGCATTTCCTTCCAAACACACATCATTCCGTTTGAAATATGATTTGATTTTGTTTTCCAGCTGTCACACTTGCATTTAAAATAAAAATTTATTGCAAGAGCTGTCACTTAAAAAAATGAATTTAAAAAGTGTCAAAATATATCTCCTCTCAATTTTTCAGAATTGATCTCAACCTTTTCCCTGTCAAGACTAGAGACACTTTTACAGATCCAAGATTAATTTATGACTTGTTTTGGATGACCTACATATGCAACCAAAATAGTAATAATAACAACAAACCCTCCACAACACAATTTCTCTGATAAAAAGGATACAGAAATAAAAAAGGAACAGAAATAAA
Organism: Entomyzon cyanotis; assembly: GCA_024500445.1. Taxonomy (NCBI): domain Eukaryota; kingdom Metazoa; phylum Chordata; class Aves; order Passeriformes; family Meliphagidae; genus Entomyzon; species Entomyzon cyanotis. The sequence continues at coordinate 3,570,710 of JAKEPQ010000743.1, read as the reverse complement.
GAGCAGCTCTGTGCCAAACCCACATCAGGTGCCAGTGCTGTGTCTCAGCAGCAGCAGAACCACACAGGAGCTCTGAAGCCATTGTAGCAAAAATGGAGTTTTATAACAGAAATTCGTTTTAGAAGAGGAATTTGAGAGAGAACCAAGACGTGGCTCTGTGGGGAGCAGGGGAAGCTTTTCCCCAGTGATGAGGAGGAGGAGGCAGAAAGTTGTTTGCTCATCATCTGAGGAGCTGGGAGATAGAGGCTGATCAGATATCCCCCTGGCTCCGGATCCCAGCCTGGAGAGAAGGGCTGAGGCAAAGAGAGCTCAAACAGCTGTAAAAGTGAACCTGGGAGGTTTGATTTGATGTGAGAGAGAAGGAGGCAAAGAAGGAATGTGAAAAGAGAGCACAGACATGGTCCAGGGAGAAGATAAAGGAAAAAAAATCTTTGCAAAAGGAAGGATTGGAGCACGCTTCCAAGTGAAAATAAAGGGATGTTGCTTCAGTTTATATATGAATGTTGGCTGCAAGGATGGTTAGGAACAGCTGTATATTCCAGAGATTCCAGAGACATCCCAGAGAAAGAGTCTCAGCATTCAAGCTAAGCATGACTGCAAGAATTAAGGGAAAATATTTTAAAAAATCTATAAAACATTAATTATTGCAACAAGCCCTGCAAGTTTCTCTCACAATGTACAGCCTCCTTCTCTCCCTTTTCCATTAATTCCCAATTAAATCTGAATCTACAATGCTTGCCTTGGGATGAGGTGTTGTGTTCACACGAAAAAAAAATCTCAAAGTCAGTTTTTCATTCCTGTATGAAGAATAATTCTGCAGGAAGCACAAGTGAGGCACAACAAGCTCTGGGGAAAGGAGAAAGGGAGTAAATAAAGACAGCTCTGGCTGCACATTGAATATTTCTTCACTGTGTCATCAAGGAGGGAAGAAGCTGTTTGCTGAGTTGCCATTCATCTCCAAAGGAAATTGCCATTTGAAAATAAGAAATTCCTTGTTAGACATTAAAGAGGCAGAAAGGAATGTTCCCACAGATGAAATAGGAGGGATGGAGAAAAGGGAGGGGAAATTATTGACAGCCAAGTCTCCTGCTTGGCACCTGGCCAGGGCTAACCCTTTGTGTCCTCTGGGATTTGGCTTCCCAAGCTGCAGGAGGAGCAGCAGAAATGGTGGAAATTATACCAAATTTAATATTTTTTTTAATATAAATTTAATCAGGGGTTTTGTTCGCCTTTGCCCAGTGGGAAAGGAATGTTGAGTTTCATTTCAAAGGAGTGTTTCATCACTCCAGGCCTGGTGAGCTTCACATCTCACTGAAGATTCCCCAAAGATAATGACCATTAATGAACATTAACGACCATTAATGAACACTAATGAACATCAGCTCCAAACAGCACCCCTGGCTGGTCAGAGACACCTGGGCTGGGAAAAGAGATAAGAGAACCAAGAATGAGAACCTAATTAACATTGAACACAAAGGGATCAATAATCAATAGGAAATCAAATACTAAGGGCTGTGTAACTTGGGACCAATGAACCAACGAATTCCTGTAGGTTTTGACTGTATAAACATGTGAAAAATCTAGTGAAATTCAGGTGTCATGAAATGATTTTCTCTGCACAACCCGGGCAATGTGGGTGAAATGTTTTCTGCTGCACATCCTGGCCAGAGCAGCATTAAAGCAGTAATGTCTAAATTCTCTAGCACTAAAAAAGGTTCCTGGAGAGTTTTGTTCTTGCAGCAGTTTGGGTGACAGCAAGGCATGGCTCTGCAGTGCTGCATCACCCTCTGGCAGAAGAGAGGGAGGAGGAAAATCAGCCAAAAATGCAGATATTGCTCAGGAAGCACCAATTCCATCCCTGGTGAAGGGCAGAGAGGGATTTCAGGGAAGGGATGCAGTTGGGAATGGGATTTATCCCCCCAGAGCTGTGTGCAGCACAACACTTGGAATAAAGCCTTGCTCAGTGACCTCCTCCCCAGGGACAGGATTTCCACCGCCTGAGCCCAAATCACCTTGTCAGGCAGGAGGCAGTTTGTGTACAACAAGCGCCAGCAAAACACAGACAAAGCACCCCGGGGCCTCTGCTGCAGCTGGCAGCTCAGTGAAGCCAAACCCACAGCACAAACCAAGGCAGAACAAATAAATAAATAAATAAATCAAAAGCTGGAGTTCTACTAAAAAAAAAAAAAAAAAAATTTGCTTCAAATCCCCAGGGAAAAAAAACCAAAAAACTCCAACATATTTTCTATATCATCTGCTAAAATTCTGGTAAACAAATGCACTCTTAAAGGACCATTAAGTAATTTTTCATAGTGGTTTTCAGACGTGGTGGAGTTTAAAAGGAGTATGTTAATGACTCAAAAATTGATTTTAACTTCATGCCAGAATTTCCGTTTGAAAATGGATTTGCACTTTCTCTCCACATGATCTAAATATCAAGAATTTTAAGTTCTCTCTCTGAACCTTAAGCTTTAGATAGTTTTTTGAAAAGTAAAAGTTAAATAGGAACATTAAATTAGAAATTAAAAAAAAAATGCAAAAAACCTCCCAGTATTATGGAAATCTTACCATACAACATTTATAATTTATTGAAATTCCTAATTTATATTTCTAAATGAGATGTTTAAAATTACCATATATTTACAGGAACCTCTAATATAAAAACCAGCTCTTGACTTCATTAGACTAACATTAATAGAGCTTCATTTCTATCATGCCCAAACCTGGACTTTAACACTGACACCTCTGTTGCCAAGACAAGATCTTCCTAAAAAGCTGAGCTACCATTCATGAATCTAAGAAAAAGAACAACATTTTAGAAACTCCAGGTGCTTTCACTGAAACTCTGTGTTGGAAGTGTCCTTGATGTGCTGATCTATTCTGAAAACTGGGCAACTTTGGTTCCCAGACTGGAGATGAGATCTTCTGAGAGCACAGCCTGGAGGAGATTTCTGCTGTGACATCTCTGAGGTAAAAGGACACGAGAAGGAGGAATTTGACCTGCTGTGTCTGAGAAATATTGCCATCAGCTTTATCACAAACACACAAAACCATCGCAGAAGTGAGGATATCCAGTGCCTTTCCATAAGGAAAAAATCAGGTGTTTGAATGTTAAAGCTGTGGAATATCTTCAGCAGAAGTGAGGATATCCAGTGCCTTTCCACAAGGAAAAAAATCAGGTGTTTGAATGTTAAAGCTGTGGAATATCTTCAGCAGAAGTGAGGATATCCAGTGCCTTTCCACAAGGAAAAAATCAGGTGTTTGAATGTTAAAGCTGTGGCCAATGGAAATACCAACCAGGAGTTCTTCAGGAAGACATAAAACGACTTCACGCCCCAAAAGATCTGTCAGGATGACATTCAGCATCCCAATAAACTGTGCTTAAAAAATAAAATGTAAAAAGCGTCAAGCAAAAGGTCTCCAGGCCAGAGCCTCAGCCTGGCTTGCTCTATTTCAGCAGGAGAATTCGAGCTCAGCCCATGGCAGAGGCAAAATATCACAGCAGCACTGGGCAGACGCTGGGCTCTCCATGGGGTGATGCCATGACATCCATCAGGGCAGCTGAGGCTCTGCTGAGGAGCAGACAGGCAATTCTGAATCACCTACTCCACGGCAAAAATGCAACTTGCTTTATTTTCTCCCTGCTGACCTGTTCAAATTATTAAGACGTTAAAAAAAAAATAGACACGCAAAAAAGCCAGCAGGCAAAATCAACTGCCTGTGACTAAAGTGCTTTAGCTGCCTGTGGCCTAAATGGGCAACAGGAACAATCTGGGGAGGTGTCTCTTGCCTCTTGCTGTACTATTTTTATTCCAGGGCTGCACAGATCCCAAATAACAAAATTGGAATAAATTGGGATGAACAGGGCGTTTGGACTGAGAGCAGCCCAGGAGCCAGGGCAGGGCACTCTCAGCCCCTGCTGACCAGGCTGGGATGATTTCTTCACCCCCAGGGTCACTTATTTCATCCCCTCGTTGCTCTGTCCCAGGTGACATCACCCACCCTTCCCATGGCACCTCTGCTCCCCTTTGTGCTCAACAAGGACGATGGCAGTGTTAACCTTTTTCAAAATGTAAAGAAATTGCCTCACTAAGAAATCCCTCGGTTGGTTTTGTCTCCTTCTGCCCTTTTTTCCTGATTTATGGGTTTAGCCATGGCTGGTGCAGGGAGGTTCAGTCCAGAGCCCCTGGACACTCTGCTCTGCTCAGCTACACCATGCTGCTGCCTCTAATCTTCCTCCAACACCATGGGAAATTTGAAGATTTTATTTTAGTAAACCTGCAGCACGCCTGACAGGACTCTGAAAAGGCTTGCAAAACACTGTGGTTATCTCTGGAAGGGACTCGTTTTGCCTTTGTACTCATCCTTTATCATTTTCAGAAAGCCAAGGACTCACAGGAAGCCTAAACATGTTCAGTGCTATCAACATTCAAAGAAGAGGAAAAAAAACCCACAAAAATCACCCACCCAGACGCTTGTTACCTTGAAATAAAGCAGGAAATGTAATTAAAAACCTCAATTACCATTGGCATTTCTGATTCTGTTGCTGCAGGAGGCCATCTTGCCAAAATTGGCAAAGCAAGACTCCCTGGAGAGAAGCTCTGAACTACATTTCAGACCACTTTATTAATCATTCCATCATCATCATCATAACAACAGTTCGAGTTAAACTCAGTATTTAGTGATTAAATGTTACACATGAAGGGCTGAATATTCAAAGAGGTTTGCTTCAGACTATTTGTTCTTTTCCAAGTGTCTGCACCCAGGTAGCACAGAGTGGCTGGTGAGAATTCACCTCTGAATATTAGGGCTGAGATGAATCCCTGCAGGAGACAAGATTCCAGTCCCATTTCCCCACGCTGGAAAGCCCACTGGTGTTTTATTTGTAGGAATTCCAAACAGGCTCATGACAGTTCTGTGCACAAACCTCACCACACACATCTCTACAGCTGCAGATTCCCCAATTTCATTGCCAAGCTTCCTTGCCAGCTCTTCCCAGCCCAACTTTCATGTTATCACTGAAAAGACTGATCTACATTTCCTTGCTTTGGGGGGATGTCGCTGTTGAGCCGCTAGCTGAGAGAAGACCCAGGTTCTCAGACAAGGAAAGAGAAAAGGTGTCTTTATTATTTTGATTTCCATATATAGAGAGTGTTCAGAGGTCACCCAGATTGGTCAGCCAGAAACCTCCCCCTAGGCCCAACTGGCCAGGCCTGAACTGCCCTAATCTGGAGACGCTGTTTGCAAAACATCCAAACTTTATCTTTGTTTATGAAACGTAGCAAAATGTTCTCACGAGAAAGACCTGTGCTAGCCACAGCGGTATGGCAATGGCAGAGAACAAGTGATTTCTTTTTTCAGAGAGTGCTGGAGCCAGAGTGGATAAAAGCCTGAGGAATCCACTGTGCCATACAAGCAGGCTTTGTGCTGGGGGAAGCTCAGATGTTCCCAGGAATGCGTGAGTGTGTCAGGAGGTCTGTGCCTCTGTGCATCCCCCTCTGCCCTCACACCATCATAACAGAGCTCTGCAGGCATTTCACAGCCTCCTGCTGTGGTTAGCTCACACCTCCCTCAAATTCCTGCTACCCAGGCCAGGCAGGGAGGGCTGGGAAAAAGGGTCAGACTGAAGGAAAACACTGGAAATGTTGGAGAGAGACGTGCAGGGAGGATGTTTAATAGGAAAAACTGCCTGCAATTTCCTTTTTCCATAGTGGAAACGTAGTAATGGGACTTTGGTTAAGTAATGAGATTTGAGAGTTTAAAACCAAATAACAAAAAATCCAACAAACAACTCCCTGACATTAAAAAACCCACCAAAAATAAGAAAACAGAACTCAACAAGCTTATTTAATTTTTTCTGCCTATTATTCTCCTAAATAAGCATCTACTGCTGCTAGCGAGTGAATCACAGGAGAGATGCAAAGCACTTGGAATTCTCTCCCCTCAGAACCTGTGACAAGTCAATGACCTATCACAAGAGGCTGTTGACAGCAAGGGGAACAAAACCACAATTTGACATGGGAGATTTAACCCCAGGGAATGACATACAAAATTTTGCAAAGAGGAAGGCAGACCCTCGGAGGCTGAAAACCCCAATTCTTGAGTCAACAGAGTTGTTAGCACCCATTTTTATGCAGCTACTGCATGGGGATAACAACAGAAATCTCATGATCATGTTGAAAGAGCCAAGTAAAAAGCCATCAGTCCCCAGCTCAGCTCAGCTCCTTTCCAACCCCTGTCTGATGCCAACTCCTCCTCCAGCACTGGCATGACCATTTCTATCCTAAAGAAACACACTTGGTGCTCTTTGGCACATCTCCCTGGTTTCCCATTTAACCAAAATGTCTTTAACCCTGCAATATGGAATTTGAGCACAGGGTACCCAAACATGGTCAGCTGAGCACAGAACTCTGAGCAGAGTTAATGTCCAGAAAGCTTCTAGGCTCAGAAGTGGAATTCATCATGGGCAGAGCCTGTTTAACTCCCCAGGTAAGATTTCTGAGGTGCAGATTAAGAACAACAGTCCTGCATCATCTTTTCACCAAATTAACACCCAAAAAAAAACCCCAAAAGGTCAAGCAAATCCTCAAAGCTTGTGTGAGACAACCTTACACAGAGACAAAAGCAGGTAACTGAATGGTCAGTGATCATAGAAGTTGTGTTATCTTATATTTCATGTAAAAGGTGTTCTAATGCTCAGTTAAAAAACAAGCCTGAAAGTCCATTGTGAGTTTTTAGGAACTGATTTAGGCTGCACTATCTCCCTAGATCTTAACTGACATCTGGTGGCAAACTTGGCATTTTCTGATCTGTGGGGCTTTGCAAATCTGAGAGAGCTCAAAACTGAAATAAAGGATTTAATATGAGCTTTCCATGGGTGGATATTTTTTTGTGTTGGACTAGGAAGGACATACTTTTCATGCATTTTTGGGTAATTCCACATCTAGACCTGCTCATCAGGCACAGTTCCAGAGAGGAAGGCTTACTGAGAGTGCCAAGTGAGTTTGAGCTGTCATATATCAAAATATAGAGAGGAAGAATTTAATTTATTATAGCAAAATGTTTAGTGCAACTAACCAAGTGAACTTTCTCGATCCATTTATTCCCCCAACTCAGTAATTCATGTGTTTTATGTGACAGAAAACGATAACTACACATCCATAGCTAATAGATTGATCATTTTGGGGTTTTTTTTTTGATGACTGTAACAGTATTACAGGCATGCAAATAATCCGAAGTGACTTTTTCAAGGCTAGCACAGTGTTTTAATGCTCTTCTGTGTGTCAACCACCTGCCAAACCTTCAGCTGAATCAGGCAGTTCCAGATCATTGGAACTCTAATTATTATAAGCACAAGTGACTTTTGGAGCAGCAGTGAGCTCTCCATGACAGTGTTGGCAAGCTCTCTCCAGGCAAATGAATTAAACTCCACTTGCTGCTTCTCATTGGGAGATCATTCCCCATTTTCTGATCCTTTGGTTTCACTGCAAATACCTGCTGCTGAGGGAAGTTTCCTGCATTGAAAGGTGTATTTTAAAAATAAAAAAAAATACAATATATTCAAATCAGGTAAAGGCACAGGGCTTTTCTCTATTTCTGCCCACGTGATAAACTCAGCTGATGCCCAGACAAAGCTGTACTAGTCATAATGAAATAAACAATTTTTATTGCCCATTCCAAATGCAAAGCAGGACACACTAGCTGCAAACACCTTTGGTGGTTCTGCTCCCCTCTCCATTAGCACCACTCACACGGTGTGACAGCAAAGCAACTGGAACACAAACAGTGCCTTTGCTGCCTCCCTGCTGTGATTAAATCTTTATTCTGCCACCAGCCCACTCTGGCTTGTTGGGTCACGACTTTCCTGCTGAGCAAGAGGGAATTCCCAACACAGCAGCAAGGTGGGAGGCAATGTTCAAAGGATGGCAGGATGAGGAGGATTTAGAATTATTATTATTATTATTATTATTGTTCCTGAGATGTTTTCAATGCTATTTGCAATTTCATCTGGGGCGGCATTAGACATGATACATCCATATTACACAATATAATTTTTCAACCTGAGATGTTGTCGTAGTGAGAGATTTGTGTTCATTCAGCAAGGATCACTACATCATGATAAAGCCCGTGTGCATTGGAAAGTGAATAGTAGGTCAAGTTTAGAATAAAGTCTACAAAACTGAGGTCTTGTCTTCCATTGAAATTAGAAAGTCAACACCAGAGAGTCATGGAACATCTCAGAATAAACTAAGTTGGAAAAGACCTTTGAGATCATCAAGTCCAACCTGTGACCTAACATCACCTAGTTAACTAAACCATGGCACTGAGAGCCACATCCCAACCTGCAAGGGAACCACGAGGATCACACAGCTCCTGGCTGGGCCAGTTGAGGTGGAAATTAAATTCCTGTGTCCTTCCAGCAGCTCAGGAACACTGTGCTCACACAGTGCTCTAAATGCTCTCTACTGACAGTGGTTACATGGCTACAATGGAAATTGGAAATTTCACTGGAGTTTTATTTCACTCCTAAATTAAAATGCTGCACCGAACATTGTGTTGCTCTGGGATTATTCTTCAGAAAAATAGGAAACAATTCTTCCTCTCTCCTGAAATTCTGCGTCTGCCACAAACCTCCCAGTCACTTTCAGCTGTTGGATTGTTAAACAGAGAGAAGGTTTAACAAATAGTTAAAACCAAGCACATTGTTAAAATAATTCTGCACTGCAAATAAAGTCTCAAAAATAAAACCAAATCCTCTGACTGAGGTTGTTTTTAGGGCTATCCATCCCAAAACCACACTGCTGTGAAACTCTCAGCTTTTTCTGCTCAGAGGTGAGTGACAGATCAGTGTCTCCTCTACATCCCCACCCCTGCCTGCACCACTTCAGTCATTCCCGAGTGTTCCCCAAACCCTTCTGAACTAGGACAGCACCGAGAGAGGAAAATCTCTCCATGTTTTGAGGCAGGGAGGATGACAAAAGCCACATTTCCTCTGCACCAGCCTTGCTTTATTCCTGCATCTTTCATTCCGTGCTCAGTGTCTCCTGACATCCACCTGGTGAGAGATAGCCTGGTAGGGTTTCACTCCTCTCTGCAAAAGTTCCTGAGCTCTAATCCCGCAGGAATGCAGCAATTATCTCCTCCCAGACAGGTGTTAAACGCTGCCTTCCAGAGAGTATCCCATCCTCTCTCATCCCCTCCTGCCCTAGCTGTTCGAGGACAACAGTAAATAGAATTTGCCACTATCTCAATAGGGAAAGGAGAGTCATTAGCTGCTGATAGCATGAGAGGGATTCTGAGCAAAGCGAGGATGAGCCAACTTCATACCAGCTCAGGCCTTTACTTACAGCAAGATGAAAAAGAAATATGTTTTTCCATGGAAAGCTTTGAAAGTGTTTCATTTCTTCTGCAAGATTGTTGTTATTTTCCTTGCTTTTTTTCCTCCTCTCATGCACCAAGATGACGAAGTGGAAAAGAAGATGGATTGAAATCATACATACACCCCAAAAAAGAAGTGAAAAGTTGCAAATAGTATTTTGTATCAAATTTACAATGCTGTCAAAGCAGAAACATTAATAATAAAAGGCCATGATCTATTTATTCACTGTTCAACAAAACACCTGTGTCTCCCTTTCCCACTCATCTTCTTAAGGCACATATGAAAGAATTGATTTCTCAACTGCCATTAAGAATTCTCAAAGTACAAGCTCTTCCCTTGACTAAAGGCTCTCATGTCTCTCCCCACCAGCACTGATTCCAGTGCATCTCAGATGCTCTCACTCACCTCCCTGGGTTTTTTTCCCAGAGCCCAAACCTTCCATCAAGCACGAACTTAAATTCTTGAAGTTTCTTTGTCTCAAAACGCCTTTACTCCCTGTAGGTATTGATGTTAAAAAAGGAACACGTGAAGGTGAGGGAACAAACCTTCAGTGAGACAGCTCCTGCTTTATCTCATTTTTGCCACACATTTTTGCCACACTCCCAAAAGGACAGTGAGAGATATTTAGGGCAGACAGAGCCTATTCCAGAGGCTACACCCAAAATGGACAATGAGTCATGAGTTTTTCATATTTTATAAGTTCTGTCCATTAACATATTGAGCCTTGATCCTCCAATTACGCTTTCAGGTAATAACATCAATTACTCCAAGTTTGCTCCCCCAATTCACTGTTTACTTATTTTGGGGCTCTGAGGCAGCAAAATGTCCTTGGATTTTCCAGCTGAGAGGAATTATTTTGTCTAAAGTGCTGGGAGCAGCAGCTTTAGCACCCGGCATGGAGTGCAGAGTTATACACTAAAATACAGATACATTAAAAATATAGAAGCTAAAAATCCTAAGGCATCAGTGGCACCAATGCTGTCTGCACCAACTGCACCCCACAGCCTGAGCTGGGCAGTGGGAATGCTGATGGTGCCAGATTGCTGCTCTCTGCTCAGGCACAGCATCATCCCACCACCAAAAACAAAGAGATGGGGAAAGGAAACAGTACAAATAGATCAAATCAGTTACTGAAAATATGAACAGCTCCTGTGGTGTGCAGGTAAACCCACCTTCCCCTCCGAGAAGCCCCTCAGAGTAAAGGGACAGAAAATCTGTGAGATCCAACACTGCTTCCTGCAGTGCAGCCTGCAGACTCCATCTGCCACAAAACCTTGTGCACAGCCTCAGAAAGGTCTCCAGGTTCTCCAAACTTCACCCTGCTCTCTCCTCCCACAGGGCAGGGCAGATCTCCACTCTCCCCACTCTTACTTCACTCTCACTGCCCAGAAAATCTGGCAAAAACCACTTCACAAAGTCCCTTTCCAACCCAAAATATTCCATCTCCTTGACCGAAATCAGGGGACAAACCAGGACATTTATCTTCTCACACCCTTCACTGTCACCCTCCAAGAGCCCAGAGGGTCACAGAGCATTTTAAATATCCTCTGCCCCATCAGAGTGAAGCTGTCCTGTCCAGCCCCTGCATCTGTCAAAACCAGCGCAGGCTGTGTTTCAGCAGCAGTTTGAATATTTCAGACATTAAAAATGAGCACAGGGGAGGTCAGGGGACAGAGGACAGGCAGGAGTGATTCAGGATCTGCTCTCCTGTGCCCACCAGACTGAAGGCACTGGGATTTACAGGAGAGCAGGAGTGAGGCTGGGCTCTGCCTCTCCAAAATGTCAATAAAGAGAGCAGAGCAGAGGCAGTTTGGGTTTGTGGCTCTGTGTTTTCCCTCCAAGGGAGCTGTTTCTGGGCCAGGTGCACAGCCACAGCTGCAGCTCTGACTCCCTGTGCACAGCCCTACCTGCAGACTGTGAAAGGGTTTTTGTGTGAGCAAGATGCAGAGTGAGGCTGTCCAACTCCAGCAGTGATCCCCCTGGGTGCCATTTCCCCATCTGATGTCCATGAAATACGTAAAATAAGAGCAGCACCATCATACCTGTGCCCAGTTCTATTTAGTAATATCACCTTTTCTACCAGCTCAGCATTACAACTTCCTTACTCACCTCACACATCCTCTCCTGGTGTTTATCTGCAATTCATTTAATTTCCCAGCCATGTCCTCCCTGGGGATGTGCATTCAATCACAAGGATGTGTTTACTCCTTTCTGACCAGAACCTACTTTTGAATTAGCTGTGGCTGTTTTCTCTTGGCACCACTTGCTACTGCTGGAAGGATTTCCCCATGGAAATGTTCTCCTCAATTCTGCTTTGCCTCCTGGGGATAATTTTATGTACCTTACCAAGCCAAACTTTGTCCTTCTTTTTATGAAACCATTTCTTGTAAAATTAAAATGTCTTTTCTACAATGGAAAGCAAGGATTGAATTATCCCTGATTTAATTTCCCTGCCCCTGCTGCCTTGACCTTCTGTCACTGTGAGCACAACGTTAGGGAGGATCCTGAAATATTCCTTTTTTACCTGTAGCTTTCATCTCTTAATGATCTGGAATTAAAAGATAACAGTTTTCAAAGGAAAATGATGAGTTTGCAGTCAGACTGGGGGACTGGATGATCTTAAAATTCCCTTCCAACTTGCCAAACCTGTCATTGTCACCACTGTGACTCAGCCTTGGACAGGAAACTCTGACATTTATTGTCAGATGGTGTAGGACATCTAATTAAATACATAAATTTGTTTTTTGCTTCATTACTAAATGCGGGGGAGCACTAATCCGATAAGCAAGTACGACATTTCAGGAGAATCAATACAAACTACTAGAGGGTGGTCAGAAAAAAAAAAAAAACCTGCCATGCAGAATTACCAAAGCTGGGGGAAGTTTTGCCACATCCAGCTCTGAACTTTTTCTTCAGATCCTCTGCTCTGTGTGAATTTCAGGTTGTGCTTCCTCCCCTTGTGCATAAATTCACTGCATCAACTCTTCTGGCACCTCCACTTTTGCCTATTTTTTTTCCATGACAGTGACAAAAATAATAAAATAAAATAAAATAAAATAAAATAAAATAAAATAAAATAATAAATAGTTCAGAGGCTTCATTTAAATACAAGTAACACAGCACCAATTTCAGAATGCTTACTCCTGCATGGATTTTTCTCTCCAAACCAACCACTGCCCCTACAGCAAAGCAATATTCTCCTTTCCTTGCCAGAGGCTCCTGTGACCTGAGCTGGCACTCCAGCCATGTTTTATTAATGCTCACACTGACACTCACTGCACAGCCCACTGGAATCCTGATTTTCCTGTTCCCATTGCCTGGGATGTAAGAAAACCCAGTGGTGACGGACAAATAATCTGGGAGGACCATGCAATGAATGTGACAGAAATGAACCCCAGGGACAGGGAAATATCCACAAATAACCCAGAAAAAGATGAACTCAGGCACACAGCACCTTGGACCCTGTCAGGGGCTCCTCCAGCACAGAAATCAGGGCCAGAAGAACATTTCCATGCCACCATGAACACGAGCTGGCATCAGCACATGTTTGTTTTTATTAAATTTGGATGCAATGGAGCATTTTTCTTGAGTTTGCCATTAGAACTTTGACAACCACACTGGACAAGGTTAAGCCCTGATCACTTCCCCAGAGGTACATCCTCTGTAGATTCATTGGAGCATGACAAACACGACTCACTACTTGTATTTCAGAAACAGAACTTGGTTTTTAAGTGGCATCAATGAAACGACATCCTACAAAACAATAGCAACTTCTCCTCTAGACAGAACCAGCAATTTTATTATCCAAAGTAGCCTACAGTCTGCTAAGGAGCAAAAAAAACCCTTTGATCACAGCTTTGCTCAGTTTTTCCCCAACTTCAGCATGATTATATTGGGAATGGCTGGTATTAAACCTTACGGATTGTGTCTTGTGGCAAATCCCTGACTCAGTGTTATGTCATCTTCTCCCTGGAGAGGATTGAATCCTGTGAAAGTCAACTGGAGTTCAACACAACCACAAAAGGCACTCGCTGAGGGCTGAGGGCATAAAGATCTACTTACAACCATCATCAAATACCATATTAGAATTTTAAGAACAATTTGTTTAAATGAGCAATTTCTGTCCACAAATATCGGATGACAAACTGCATTATAAAATATTTAAGAATTGAGTTTTAAAACTACCATTCCCTCTGTCCTGCCCACGACAAAGGTACTTCACATCTGCTCTGAATGCTTTTCAAATCCTTACTTGAAACAAAAGGACAGCTGGATAGAGTTTGTGTTCTGATTTTTACCTACAGTATTTAATTACTCACTAATAAAACACTGAACCAAATGAGGTGACCAGTCCAGGACAGAGCTTTATAAAGCACATGCTGCAGCATCAACGGCCTCAGGAGATGAAGGCAGAAGAATCAAACAGCAGGAATATTTAACCATATCAATTTTCATAATAGAGCCTTGTTTTTTTGCTTCCTCCTTTCCAGGGTTTGAAAATCACCTTGTGCAAGGAGCTGTGCTGGCTAATCCAGATTGCTCATCAGGCGATGGAAGTGTGGAGAAAATGCCTCAGATAATCCAGCAGACCCAGACCCACTCACCCACTAAACCTAAAGCTAAGGTGAGGAGGGGCTTTGCAGCTTTTGAAAGGGATCAATTCAGTTTCCTGCTCCCGAGGATTTGCCTTTAAAGCCTTGGTCCAGAGCAGGAGTCGCTGGCACTGCTGCTGTCAGGTTTTCTGTGAGCACAGCCTCCCGTGCAGGATCAAGGCAGAAGTTTAGCAAGGAGGCATTACAGTTTGAGCAATGCCTTGCCGGAGGATCTGCAGAGGAAACACAGTGCTCTGTCAGTGCCTCATGCTCGGCGTGTTAAGAGGGATTTTCAGCATTGGTACTCCTGTTAAAGACTTCGAACATCCATGATGAGAACTTCCCCAAAATCCCACGGGGAGGATGAAATCCTGGCCTCAGCACAAGGGCAGCTTTGCATTTGTGCTCAGCTGATCAAGGATTGCAGGCTGCCTGCTCAGAGCAGAGAAATCCTCCTTGAGAAGGCATTTTGAATTCCTTTGTCAGACTTTTGGAGCTCCTAAAATCCTGCATTAGGAAGCTTTTGAAGTGCAGTTGAAGAATTAATTTGACTGCGAGTGACTTCACCCAATCAGTTCAATCACGACCATCCCTTTCAGTTTGGTGATCTTTGGAGCAGCAAGCATTTCCTTCCATGAGATTTGGGAACAAATAATTTTCAGGGTGGCCCTGGACCAGCTGCAGCCACCCTGTGTTTGACAGAGGGAAGTGAAAGAGCACAGAGAGGTTCATTGTTTGACCTACAGGGAAATTATTGTGTCACTCAATGGGCAATAATACATATTTCAACAAATAGATGTATATATTTATGTGCATATACCCATATGGATGTAGGTGGTGTCCTATCTAGCACTTTTTAATATGAATACCTTTAACAGGTAACCTTTAATATGAATTCCTCTAACAGGAAACACTGGTAGTAAAAAAAGCCAGAAACAGGGCAAGAAAAATCTCCCCATATTCCCAGATGTCATTTTAACAACGACTGATATATTACAATTGTATGCACTTTTTAACTGCAAGTAAAATAGCCATTACACTTGTTACATTTTATGGGCAATGTTATTGGAGAGAAAACGGCTTTGACAATATATATTTGAGGAATTGTTGCTCTTATTCACAATTCATGAATGCAGCCTTCCTGCAATCCATCACAGCTACAGCCAGGCTTCCATCACCTTGCATTTGAGGCAACAGCTCAGCTGTTAGGCTGTGGTTTTATGGAATGGAAAACCAAAATATACCCCACAGGGGTGGGGGCAGACTGTTGGGATTGAGTTAAAGCTTTTTTCAAAGCTTAGGTTTTTTCCCTGAAGCCCCAAAATTTCATGATTGGCCCAAACAGTCACAAGGAAAGCACAAAATCCAGACAGTGGGAATGCATTAACTGCAAAGGATGGAAATGACAACTGCCTGATTTCCATTTTGTCCAGTTGATATTGCTCTTTTCTTGATTTAAAAAAAAAAAAAAAAAAAGGCTAAAATTCACAGTAATTTAATAGAGATCAATAACCAGGGCATACAGAACAAAGGCAATATGGGAATGCAGCTGACTTGAAACACAAGAAACCCTTCTGCAAATGGGTTTATTAGATAATCATTAATTGCATAATTCCTTTTTTAAAAGGCAAAATTAAGGCTGAGAAGCAGGAAAACTTCAAAAGAGCTGTGAACCTGGACACCTCCAGTGTCTACCTACAGTATATCTCTGCATATAATATATCTATATATATATATTTATAGATATACATACACACAATGCATGTGGAGGGTTTGGAAGCAGAAATTCCCATTTTTATGATCACTTCCTGTGCACTCCCTCAGTAAATACAACATCCAGGACAACCTGTAAATTCCAGCACAGGGCAGAAAGAGCTGCAGCACTGGAACAGAGATTCAAATCAGCTGAGATCCCCTCAGCTCCAGGGAAAAGGGATGTTCAGAAATGTGACCTTGGTTTAAATAAACCTCTGCATCAATTGCAGTCACTCACAGAAAGCTCACTGGATTTTCCCCTATTTATCCAAAGCATATTTCTCACACACACCAAAGGTTTTATTCCATTCTGCTGGCCATGGGGTTTGTTCATGACAACAGCACTGCCAGGGCAGGCTGAAGGAGAAATTAAGTGGAATTCAAATTGACAGGCTCTGTGTCCCTCCAGGAGCACACAGGGAAATATATAAATATTCCACCAAACACCATCTCTAGTAGCTGTTGTGCCACTTCTAAAAGAAAGCAAAATAAATCCTGGCTAGCTTAAATCAAAGTGTCAGTAACTCTTTAAAAACAACAGGGAGAGGAAAAAAAGTTTCAAGATATGTGTTCCATAAATAAAATATCCAAGTGGAGGCTGCAACTGCAGTATTGATCCCAGCTGTAAGTGGAGATGTGGAGAAGTGCAGAGCTGGCACTCCCAGGATTCTGAACTGACAATAAATCCCAGCTTTTCCAGGATTCAAATTACCATTCTGCACCTCTCCAGTTGAGGGGGAAGGCATTAATTAGTCTTCTTTCCATCGTCAGGAGGAAAAGGTAGAATAATTCCACAATTCCCCATGGCCACCTCCTTATTTACAACTTTGTCTGGGACCTTCTGCAAACTGATGGGTAAAAAAAAATCAGCTCTCAGGAAATTCCATGCAGAGGGATGGAAAGCAGAGCCAGAGAAACAGAAAGGTGAAATGGTTGATAAATTCCTGGTGCAGCTGATTGCTGATCCTGAGAAAAATGAAAGCTGCAAAGCTGTACATGGGGACTGCTTTTGGAGTGTGTAGTGAATCTGAGTTTGTCTGTCACTGTCACCAAGAAGAGGCATTCAGATGTGGCTCCAAGGGAACACAGCTCCAGGTGTTCTCCTGGGTGTTTTCCAGCAGGATTTCCCACAAGGGGATTGGGAGGAAGGCTTAGGAATTCACCTGGAGAAGAGCAACTATAACAGCAAATCCTCTTGAAAACAGCAACTCACCTGGTGCTTGGGTGGGACAGTGAGTCAAACTCTGTTTGGCCAGGAAAGCATTTCTCTTCATTTCTACCTTAAATACATATTTATCTCTCCTCTGCTGATTTATTGCAGTCAAAGACACCTCAGGTAGCTCAGGCTGTGCGTTCACAGTGTGCCACCTCTCTTTGAAACCACTCTTGTAGGACATAGTTTGCAGTTTCGAAAGCAAACAAATCAACATTTAGGAAATGACTTTAAAATCTGACACAAAATAAAACAATTCTGCGGCTTTTCACGGCAGAATTTGTTTTGATGCAGATGAATTTCTGACACCTTCCCGAGGCAGCAGGACACCTGCAGGGAAGTGGGCAGGTGGAGGAAGCAAAGCTGGGAAAACACCAGATTTTGGAACAGCTCAGGAGAGAGATTTGCACTGTCAATTCTGGCACAGCTGACACCTCCCACGGGGACATTTATTTCCATTCTCTCCACATTTCCATTGATTCCCACTGCAGCATCACCTGCTCCTCACAGGGCAGAGGGAGCTTTTAAAAGGAGCCACCAACAAACTGAATTATTTCTCTCCCTGATCAGCTATTAAACAACACTCTGGTACAAGTCAAACCAACACAAAAATTCAGGACCCAGAACTTTATGATATAATGGTGCAGGGAAGGAAATATTTGCTTTCGCAGAGGTAAATTTCTTTTTTTTTTTTTTTTTTTTTATATTGACTTTCTTAAAGCTACAGATTGGATCCAAACATTACCAGAACTGTGTCAGGCACCAGGAAATCCATCAGCTTGCCTGGAGCTAACCATGATGTTCTTGTATAGAGAGGAAATTCAGAATTTCCTTAGCCCATGTCTTAGTGAAAGGCTGAGTTATCCAGACTGAGTCTGGATGTTCTCTGGGGTTAGAGAAGCAGCTTTACAGCACAGAAATTCTGTAATTATCACAGTCTGTATTAACAGCTCTCTGATGGATAAATTCAGAAACAGAGCCTACATTCAAAATCAAAAGGTGTTCTGGGGTTGGAGTTCAGGGTTTTTTAATTATTATTATTATTTGTTATGTGTCTCTTTTCCAACCCTCCCTCCACCACTACTTGTTCCTCTTTATAGGAGCCAAAATCATATTTAAAATACAATTCTCCAAGGCTTCAGACCATTTCCAGAGAGAGAGAGGGAAGTGAACAAAGGGAAACAGCATCTCATGTGCTCAAGGACATCAGAAGAATAAAGCTCACAGGTAAAGAAAGCAAACAAAAATTATAACTTACCATCCAAACATCCACACTGAGAAAATGTCTGTGGGAAACTTCAGTTCTCCCAAGTTTCCAAGGGAACATGAAGCTTGACTTTCTAATTCTTGCTCAGGCAAACCAAGATGCACCAGCACTAATGGAAAATAAATACAGATAATCCTGCTGCAGACCATTAATAGAATAATGAGATGCCATTAACATGTCAAAAGAATTTAAGGAGCTAACATAATCTGGGAATGATTGGCATGTGGAAGAAAAATACCTATATAGTGTTTGCTCATCTCATTAAACTGTTTAGAAAAAATCTTAAATATTTAATCCGAATTTTCACTCTCTAGTTCATGAATTACCCATTAGAAACTTAATTTTCTGTACTCCCAAGGAAAAAAAAAAAAGCTTAAGCAAAAGATGAGAGAAATGAGGAAAAAACCCAAAATCCTGCAGACAATTAAAAGGCTAAGAAGTATTTAGCACCTGACTCCCAAATTTCTGATTTTGGTGATCAAATACAGACCTGGCAATATGCAAAGGTTATGCTGCACGTGGGAAAAAAATTATTTTAGACAAAACAATGCTCTTATTTTCCTCAGGGGAGACCCATATTTGTTTTCTCTATACTTAGGAAACAGCCAAACACAAACATTTATGAAGAGAAGCATCCTGATGGAAAAAGAGTGAGCTCAGGAAGGCAGCTGGAGTGTAACTGCTATCAGTAGGTAAAACCATGGAGGGAAGCACTTCCCCTGAGCTGAACACACGAACCCATTCAATTAGCATTCCCTCCCCTGTAAAAGCAGAATTCAGCAGTTTTGCCCCATGAGGTGATGCTTCCTGAGCACACCCAGGAGCTGGGCAGTGCTGCTCACTGCTGCCCGTGGAGCTGGCTGTGCTCTGGGGACTGTGGCTGAGCCAGCACAGCTCCCTGCACTCACAGCCAGAGGTCATCCCAGGCTATCTCCACCAAAATGGGGGTTTTTTTTCCATCCCAGATGCTGCTGAAATAAGGAATCATTTCTGCCCACCCCGTTGGGCTCTCAGCTGGTGCAAGGCAGCACAGCTGCTCTCCTTTCTTTAACAGCTCAGCTTTACCTCCACCTGAGCCTGGCAGCCTGGCCTCTGCAGCTGGTGGAGCCATTGCAGCTGATGCTCTTGCAGGCAGCAGAGGGCCTGGGAAAGGTTTTAAAAGTCTAGTTGTCCTCAAAAACTCTTCCTTTTCTACCCTTAAATCTATTGGTACTTGAAAAGCAAACTTGCATGAAGGTTAGCTGCAATAAATATTGACTCCTGGAGAATTTTTTGGCTTTACTACAGATCTTGCCCATTAATATCAAACTGCCAAGGAATTTTGTTCACTGCTAGGTCAGATCTTTTTGGGTTCTGTGCAGGGGAACTGAGTGGCACAAGTGGACTTCAAATCTGGGAGAAAGTACCTTTTCTGAGGTATTTCTGGAGCAGCCAGAGGATGCACAGAGGAATCTCACCTGCTCAGCCCCAAAAGGCTGAAAAAAACCCACTTCTGTCAGTTCCTGCTCTCCCTCTCCTGCTGGCAGCACCCCAACAGATCAGGGCTGGATTCTGACCAATAAATAAACAAATAAATGCCCAAGATCTGATGGGCAGAAGAGGTGAATGAGGAGCTCTTGATGAAACTGTGTCCTTTAGTGGCAAGTTTCAGTCTGGGCTATGCCTAGACTGATGGATTGATGAATATATGTATATCTGTTTGATGATATCAATTATCTATCTATCTATCTCTGATTGTCCTTCCCCAGAGCTGTGTCACTGCAGCACAACACCCTTTCTCCTTGGATTTCCTGCTGCAGCATCCAGGTTTGTCTCCCCCAGGAATCCCCCTGGTGTCTCAGGGAGGATCCTCAGGAGCAGCTCACGGTTTTAAGAGAGATTTTCTTTTGATTTTCATCCTTTTCCCTCTCTGGGAGGATGGTGTGGGAAGCGCTCAGGTAAATAACTCAGGGGTGGAACAAGTGACATTTCTGGCTTCTCCTCACAGGCTCCTGTCAGGACTGCAGAGAATTAAAAGCTCAAAGAAATAGAGGTTCAGTGTTCCTGCAAGACAGAGCTCCTCTCTCTGACTGCCTCACTGTCACTTTATAACCTGCAGCATGGAGCCTTTTAAATCCTCTGTAATTTCTGAACTGCAAGGGATTTGGGGTTCTTATCAGCGGAGAAATAATATCGTTGAGGTTCCTTCCTCACAAGAGTTTCAGGCTCCATCAGTAAATCTGTGAGCTCCTCGTGTTGCTTGGATTTGTCTAATATTTTAACAGTGCAAAAGTTGCAGAACTGAGGATGTAAAGTTTGTGTTCTGCCAGCACGAGTCAGCTGGGTCACAGCTGGATGGACAATTATGCACAAACCCTCTGTGACATTAATTGGCTTCATTAAAGAATAACATTGCTCAGCCAGAATATCTAAGAAATAAACTCTCTCTTCTACTATATATATATATATATATATATATATGTATATGTCTATATATGGAGGTATTTATATGAAAATATTTATATTCCAAGCCATGGCCTTAAAAATCCCTGACCTCAAGAATTAAAGCAGCAGCCCCACAAAGAGATGAGAATAAAATGCCAAGCATGTCACCTCAGCCAGGAAAAAGGTTATTATTAAATGTTTTCGTATATATATTTATACACACACATATATATTTAGTCTAGGAATGTGCTCAAAGTATTAATCAAAGGAATATTCTGGCTTGTCTCCCAGCCCTGCTCGCTGCAGTAATTTTATTCTGGGTGTTTGTGCAGAGAAAACACACAAAAAAGTCTTGGCATTTGAAAGACTGATAAAATTTAATTTGTAATTTTGTCTGATAAACACTTCAAACGTATCAAAATGCGGGGGAAAAAAACCTCAAGCTTGAAAAACAAGATGGTTAAGGCACAGTAAATGAAGTTGTGCCATGCAAATCCAGCTCACTGGAGATGGAATATCCCAAAAAATTCAGCTCTGACCCAGAGCTCACAACAGCAACTGGACAACTCCAATTCCTTTTAATCAGCTGGGGAGGCAATTTTCAAGCAGCAGAGTAAGAATCTGTTCAAATTATCCTCCAATCCTGCAATCCTTGGGGTTTTTCCCAACTTTATTCAAAGGAGGAGGCAGGGGAGAGGCTGAGCTGGCTTTTCAAGCAGTTCCCACCAAGACAGTGGAGGGTGATGCTGCCCTGCTGCTGCTAAATGCTGTAATAAATTGGGGGTGATTTGATTTGATTTGGTTTCCATGATATCTAAGGGAAATGAGAATCAAGTCTGCAGGAAATGTGTCAATTTTTTCCCACAAGTCAAAATAGAGTGATTGTTTCTGGGACAATAATAGAGTTTGCCATAAATATTTCCACGGGGAAAGCATTACTGTGCTGTGATCACTGCAGCAAATGGCATTAGGAGATATTCACAGGGAAAAGAAAATGACTTTATGGAGGTGTTTGGGGAGTTGTCTGTGTGGGAACACAAAGCTGTGTGCAGATAAATTTCTAGTTAAAACATAAAAATCAAGCAAACAAAGGAAAACCCCCAAAACTGGTAATAACAGAAATCAATGAGCAAATTTCTTTGTGGAATGAGAAGGGAAACAAAGAAAAAAAAAGACAAAGTGAGGAAAATAAGATGTCATCAAAATTCAATCTTTAAGATCTTCCTTTTTCGTGTGTCTTTGTGCAGAAGAAAAAGAGGAAATAAACAAAATTGTTCCGACTCTATAGTTATGGCATAATTCTGTCAGCCTCCAGATTTTCCAGGAGCAAAAGCTGGCAAATGCTTTTCCATTGCACATTCCACACTGATTAACACAGCCTTCTGGTCTGCAAAGTACTCCTAGCTGGGTTTAGAAATATGCAGAAAACCAATTATTTCTCACAGAAATATGAATTTAAAAAAATGGCCACTGCACAGAGAAGAGAGCAGCTTCCTGAATGGACAAAATGGGTCAGCTGTCTGTCACCTGCTGCTGGCAAAGCTGGCAATCAGAGTCATTTCCTGGCTCTGGGGAGCCCAGGAAGCACAGAATTGGGTGGCAAAATGCTGGAGGAACCACTGAAGACTGTCCTCAAAAAAAAAAAAAAAAAAAATTTGAGGTTTCTGCTGGCTGCTCTCTGACATAACAGTGAACTTCAAAAATAAGCATTTCATAGATGGAGGGAAAACCAGGCTGGTTTGGTGATGTACTCTAATTACTGCAGCCAATTAAAAATAACACCAATCTATCCCACAGCCCTCAGAGAAACACCCAAGCAGAGAGTGGGTTGTGCATGGAGACAAAATACAAAAATAATAATAATAAACAGTATCTATACAAAAAAAAAAAATAATAAACAGTATCTGCTGGGTGTCCTTTTGTTCCTGTGATGTGTCACAGGACATCCCATGGAAACCAGGAGTGATTTTCCCAATCAAATACAAATCTGTCAATAGGAGAGCCGGACAGACACACTGGAAAAACTGCACTGGAATTCCAACTGAATGGAAATAAAATCTGCCTTTAATGTACTGAAGCACTGTAGAGTGACAGCTGTTTATCAGCCAGCCTTACAAACCACAAATTTAATGGGTTTTTTCCTCTTTTCTTAACAAATCTTTAGGGACTTTCAGCCCTTCATGTCTCAATCAAGAGGTTTATTGGCCAATTGCTGCATTTCTTCTGTGGCTGAAGAGATGATCTTTATCTGATTAAATCCTTTACTTTCACAGTGTGACCATCATTTGTTCTTTTGCTAAAGAGAGCAACAAGTGGTTTTAAGGTGCAACTTCATCTAATTCTCATCCAGTTTAGTCATGGAGAAAACCACAATTCCCAGTTGGAAATGTCCTTTTGATATTTTTTGCCACTCGAAGAATTCTGTTTGTGCTCAAGTGAGTAAAAAACCTGTTTTTCTGGGCAGCTCAGCAGGGTTCAGCCATGCTGAGACACACAATTATCCTTAATAATAATAATAATAATAATAATAATAACAACAACGCCAAGTTGTGCATGGGGAGGGCTGGTTTGGATATTGGGAAAAAACTCTTCACCTGAAGGGATGTCAAGCCCTGGAACTGCCTGCCCAAGGAGGGTGGAGTTTAAATTCCTGAGGGATTTAAAGGCCATGGGATTTGGCACTTGGGGTTTCAAACCTTGCTCTGCCAAATTCTTGTTGCATTGCTATTTTAAAATTCAGTTCTCTCCCCTTTTCCCAAATTTACCTATTAACAACATCACATTCATCTCACATTCATCAAATGCCATTCATCTCTCCCCTCAAAAAATTGACTTCCACAGATATCAGTTTTATTTTTTTGAAGCCATCTCCATTACAGCTTTTCAAGATGAAAAAGTCACTTTTTCTTTCCTGGGGTTAAAAAAAAGTCACTATTATGCTGAGACAGAAAATTCATTTAAAAAAAAAAAGAAACAAAAAGTGCCTCCTGTCACCTCATTTATCTTCAAAACAATCAATTCCACTGTATCAATATTTCTTTAAAAATAAAAAGCTTTCCCAAATTATGACCTTCTGCTGCCTCACTCTGCTATTTCACGGCTGCCTTATGGCCTTGAGAAGAAAAAAAGACCAAAAATAAAAGCAGCTCATTAGAGGCAAATCTGCAAAGCCTCAGTTCCAGCAGCACAATCAGTTGCTCCAGCTCTTATTGTGACTAATAATCCCATTATTGAGAATGAAGAGGGGTGTGAGATGGGTGGTGAGCAATACACAGAAAAACTGTGGATATAAATATCCATTACTATCAGTGGATGCCAAAAAAAAAAAAAGTACAAAAAGGTATCAAATGGGAGAGAGATTTCTCTTTGAAAGGCCACTATTAATTGCTTTATGGCTCAGATGGACAAATATTGATTAAAACTCGTGGCTAACACAGTTTTTGAGGTAATTCCAGTACTCTCACCCAGCCCAGGGCAGAGGAAACCATCAGTGCCATCCTGGCTTGGAAAGATGAAAATTCCCTCTGCTTTCCCTTTGGAATGGAACAGAAAACAGCACAGGGCTGGGAAGGATTCTGGGTGACAAATGGGACATTCCGAGCTGCCCTAAGCAGATTCTTCCCCAAATCCCTCTCCAGTGGGTGTGAAATCTCCTAAAGGAGATTAAAAAAAAAATCTCTGCATCCACTGGGCACTGGAGGAAGTTAACTGGGCTGGAAATATTCTGCCTTTCGAAAATTCCGGAAATTTTCCTACTTCCAGCCATGAAGATATCTGACCAGATTGGGTGAAAGAGTTGAGGTTAGAAAGGAAAAAAACCTGATTTTTTATCATCTCACAGTAACCACGCAGTGAATGTGTCCACAAACAGCGGAGGGTTTAAAACTGCCTGCTAACTGGCTGTAAAAATTAAATTTTGGATGCCTTGCACAGGTGGTCTCTGCTCCAAACAACTCCTACACTCTCAATTCACACACAGGCAAAGAGATCCTGAATTCATTGTGTTTGCATTCCCAGGACATCAACAGAAAAACAACAAACAATCAAGAGAATTCCTGCAGTTGGGTACAAACTGGCAAAAAGACATCTAAAACCTGCTTTTTTTTTTTTTTTTTTTGCAAATTTTTCTGGAATAAACCTCCACCGTTGCACTCGGAATGCTAAAAAATATACATGTTTAGTGGCTGTACTTTCTAGAAAATATGCTTGAATTTTCAATTTCGAATGATTTTTCAATTGAAAATGTTGATTAGTGAAGATTTCTATAATTGCCTGAAGGAAAAGCAGACAAACTACAATGACTTCAAATGAGACATTTTCAGTTTACCAAGGAAACGTCAAATTTCCTTTGACAACATGGCCTTTTCAAAAGGCACTCAAATTCCCTTTTTTCTTTCTACTTCTACAGTATCAAACCTTACGCTTAGAAATCCATTATTTGCATGTTTGAATTTCATTTGATTCTTTATCTCAAAACAAAACAAAAATCAAGGAAAAAAAAACCCAAACAAACAAACAACAAAGCCTGGGAATAAATATAGATCTCTTCAGATCAAAAGGATTCTGGAACAGAGCAACTGTATTTGAAATAGAAAAACAGAGGAGCTTTATACTTACTGGAGTTCAGACCTGATCCCAAGCCTGCTTCAGTAAATGGCTAATTTTAATGAATAAAAAACCCTATGAAATTTATTCTTTATTACAACTTCGCTCTCCAGTTGCCTGGGCCTCACACTGGTAAAAATAGACTTTCACCAGTCTCTTATTTCCTTGCAAATTCTGACAATTCCCACAATGCTGGTTTGGGATTATCATTGCATGAGGGTTGAGAGCTCTGCAGAATTCAGCAAAAATAAAAATTAGATGGTGTGGATGAGTTGCTCTCCTGGCCCTGATCCCCTGAAGAATTCAGCAAAAATAAAATCTAAAGGGTGTGGATGAGTTGCTATCCTGTCCCTGATCCCCTGCAGAATTCAGCAAAAATAAAATCTAAAGGCTGTGGATGAGTTTGCTATCCTGTCCCTGATCCCCTGCAGAATTCAGCAAAAAATAAAATCTAAATGCTGTGGATGAGTTTGTATCCTGTCCCTGATCCCCTGCCCTCTCTGGGGGATGTTGCTGCGATTCCATCCCGATTTTCACAACGGAAAAACTCAGACTAAAGGGCAAAGGAGGAAGCCTGAGAACACCTGTGGTCTTTATTTGTGAGCTGCAGCCACCAGGAGAGAGCTGGGGAAGCATTTCTGTGCACTACAGTCCCGAAAAATGGAATTTTCCTCAGCTCTCAGGTGCCACAGCATCCTCTCACCTGATTCCTTGGAATGGAATTTCTGCATTTCTTCCATGTTTTCCTTTCCTCTCACAGTTCTCTCTGCTTTGCCATCATTTAAAAGCCTCAGGTTCAAGAATACCAGTTTTAAGGAGAGGAATTCAGCTTGGCCTCTTCTGAGTAAAAAAAAAAAAATTAAAAAATAGTGACCCTGCTTTGCCAAGCTGCTGTTGACAGTGGTGGCACCAAAGCCAGCTGGGTTTGCAGAGGATTTTGGGACACTGCAGCCATCCCCAGCCAGGGCTGGCCATGTCTGTCCTCCCCAGGGACATTTTTCCCAGAAAAATCCAGTTCAGTTCAGACGCAGACTCAATCCTGCCTCTCCTTTTCCCACCAAAACACTGCTGGTGTCACCAACTCTTCCAAAAAATTGTCACTGTCAGTCACCAGGCACAGCCAGGGTCATTAACAACAGGATCCTTGTCACTGATAATTAAAATTAAAAGCCTCTTACCTCAGAAAAAATGGGGATCTGGTCTGTCTGCTGCTTCCTTGAACACAAGGAAGGGAAATAATAATTCCAGAAAAAGGGAATAATTCCAGGCAAGGGGAATAATTCCAGCCAAAGGGAATAATTCCAGCTAAAGGGAATAATTCCAGCCAAAGGGAATAATCTCCAGGCCCAGGTGTGTGGTGCTGGCCAAGGGAAGGGAAATGTTATGTGAAGCAGGTGTTGAGTACTGCCATAGCTGAGGCCAAGTTAATAACATTCTAATGAGCAGTAATAAAGAGTCCAGAGCAATAAAAAGGAGAAAATAATCTCTAGAGTAATCAAGGTGTATTTAATACGCCCAGAGAGAAAAGGACTTTATGGAAAGGGGAGGAGGAGAGTGCAGAAGGAAAGGTGTGAGCACAGAGTGTTGGCTCAGAATTTTCACTGGGAAACAGGAAAAACTGTCACTCTCAGGAGGGCTGTAAAGCCAACATTTTGATAAAGGAGTGAATTTCCTAATAGCAGCACACAGCCTATTTGTGATCCCCAAAGCCTCTGGTGTTAGCTGGCATAAACAAAAATAACTCAATATCCACTGTTTGTCTCCTTTCGTGTTTCATTCACAGCCAAACGACTTCCAAGAACCTGAGGCCAGCCAAGCATAAATGCACATCTTCAGAGCTGTGTCTGAAATACAAAATAGCAAGGAAAAACAATGTGTGTGTGTAGAGGATTTGTATCTTTACTATCTGTGTACAAACTGAAGTAGGGATTATTTGGGTAATAAAATATCTTTTACATTCATTATTTCTTATTCACCCTGAAATCAAGTCATTTCTGTCTCTGTGCAGGGATTAAGAGGGGAAAAAAAACCTAAATAAGTGCTGCTCTGAAGTGTACACACACCCCCAAAAAAACACCTATTCTTACAAAAGTTTATGGTGTTTCAGGATTTAAAAATTTTGCACGGAAAGTTCTACAGAACATATGCACAATATATTCCTCCAAAAGACAAACACATGTTTATTTTTAAAAATCTCCAATTTATAGATGCGGCGCGCTTAGAAACTAGGTTGCAAAAATGGTCTGTGGGCTTTGGTGACAGGTTTTAATTCAAGGTTTTAATTCAAGTTTTGAATTCAAGGTTTGAATTCAAGGTTTTAATTCAGCATTGCTATAATCCACAAGACAAATCCTGTGCATTTCTGAACTTTTCAGCACTTGAGGAACGAAGGTTCAATTTGTCATTAAATCAAATGTGACCTGTCCTCGCAGGTTCCCTGCAGGGTCATAGAATTATCTGCTCTTGGGCAGTACCCAGTGATTTTCAAATGCAGCCCCATCCAAACCTGATGGAAACCACTGGTGGTGTTTCATGGATTTGAGCTGGGTTCGGATCATGATCTGTAAGAAAATATTCTAAATAATTCTGAAAGTGGAAGGAAGGGAGAAACAGAGAGACTCTTGTCTGCCTTTGCTCATTTTGTGACTCTCATATTTCTACCTCTGCGAACAAATATCCTGATCTCTCAAGCTGGCAGTGAAAAAGAACCATTTTCCCCTCTAAATATAAATTGCTCCTTCTTTCTTGCTGCAGGAAATTAATTTGGTTTGTACGTTGCCTGCACAGTGTTAGAAAAACTACAGCAGACTTTTCACAGAACCTGGAATTGCTACACCACCTGTTAGAAAAGTTACATACTCTTGTGGTAATTAATGTACTTAATTTTAAACATCTATCTGTTTCAAACCTTCCTTTCAGCTCTGATTTCTCCAGAAACTCCTCAAAGTGTTGCTGGCAATAACAACAAAGAAATTACTGCACTGATTTAATTCTCTGACTCCTGGCTGCAGTATAATGCAAGAAAACAGCTTTTATTCTGTGCTGTTTCAGAGTTTTTCACATCAACTGCCTGCAAAGACCTCTAAGCTGTCTCCAGTCGGAGTTTTGATGTCTTGAATATTTGCCTCTCTCAGAAACTTCAGGGAGAAATCAAGGTGCCCAAAACTTCTGGAAATCAAGATATTGTGTTTATCGTTGAATTTTCAGCAGAATTCCTCAGATAAGCACCTGCAGCCTGAGCACCTCAGCCCTGATGTGCCACTCCTGGCTGTCACTGTGCCAGCCCTGAATTCCTGCTGGAATGGTGATTTCCCCACGGAAATGCCCAAATCCCAAATGCCATTCGGGTCAGAAGGGCAGTGTCAAGTGCTTGCTCCAAATCCTATTGCCTTATTACTTGATTTTATCTGGAAGGATGTGAAAAAAAAAAAAAAACTAAATAAGGATTCTGGGTTCAGACAGCAACTGCTAGAACAGAGAGGACATGAAATTGCTTGGACAATTTTCTTAACTCTTAGGTCTTTGCCTCCGCTCAGTGAACTTTACTCCTGTGATTCCAAGTGTCATTATACTGCCATTACCATTACAGCTGAATACTTATTCATAATTGAAGAATGATTTAGGAACTAAGGAGCTTGACATGGTGACATATTTTATCCTAACAACTTCTAAACATGCAAATGTACTCCAGATCCTCCTTTTCCAAGAAACTAGACAAAAAATGATAGTAAAAATATTTAAAGGGAAATTAATCCACTGGAAAAAAGCATTAAAATACACTGGAAAGTAAATGTAATTGTTTTTAAACCCAATGTTTTCATAAGATAAATTCAGCATTGGACAGGCTCTTTAAAAATCAATTTGCACTCGCTTCCTCTATAAAGATTTATCCCAGAGAAAAAAAAAAATCCATTAGTATTA
The DNA here is from genome assembly GCA_024500445.1 of Entomyzon cyanotis. NCBI lineage: Eukaryota > Metazoa > Chordata > Aves > Passeriformes > Meliphagidae > Entomyzon > Entomyzon cyanotis. The sequence goes on along the minus strand of JAKEPQ010000743.1, from coordinate 3,541,554 downwards.
AAGTGCTTAAAAACTTGGCAGACTATCTCCAAAGGCATCAATTTCTACTGCTAATTAACACTAATTATTCACTCAGCAGTTGTAAGTTGCATTTGGTCCCCGAGGGTAGACGAGGGATTTGTCTCTCTCCGTTGCAGTTCATTCTGTGTGTTTGTTCTGAGAGATTTTCACATCCAGGCATCACGGAGTGTGGGCTTGGAGATCTGCACAACTTTCCTCTTTTGTTTCTGGTGTAATATAAAGATTTTCGGGTGTAATAGGAAGTTTATGTTGTCCCTCGAGGTCCTGCATGCTGTGTAAGGGGTTTTATCTCTCCCGTTTCTCTCTGGTGCAGATTGGACCCCACAGGTTCTCTCAGTGCCCAGTGGGTTTCATTTCACATTTTCTGATTGCTCAGGCTGGAAGGTCCAGCCTGGCTTTTGAGCAGCTTTGTAAAATTCCAAGGTTATTGCTCATGGCCATGGTCACCGTGGTTATCCCATCCCTCCCATGCCATGCCATCCCCCCCCCCCCCCCCCCCCCCCCCCCCCACCCACCCACCCACCCCCCTCCCATGCCATGCCATGGATCCCATCCCATCCTATCCCATCCCATCCCATCCCAACCCATCCCCCATCCCATCCGATCCCATCCCATCCCATCCCATCCCATCCCATCCCATCCCATCCCATCCCATCCCATCCCATCCCATCCCATCCCATCCATATCCCATTATCCCATTCCATCCTATTATCCCATCCCATCCCATTATCCCATCCTATCTCATCCCATCCCATCCCATCCCATCCCTTAGAACTCCCTCCTTCGAGCACTCTGAGCAGCAAATACACCTGAGCATCACCTAGAGATGATTCAACTCATTTTTTCCCCAAGGTGAGTCAAGAGCAAAACCAGAAAAAAAAAAAATTCAGGGAATTACACATTTCTAGTAATGTTTATTTAGAAGCAGCAAATCATCTCATTCTCATAATGTTACCCCAGACTGATTGAATTAGAGTTCCCTAATCCAAAATTTTGTCTTTCTGATGCCAAATTAAACTGAAATGAATATTTTATTCCCTCCTCTCCTCCAAAGAAAAAGCAGTGAGAGTACATGACCCCCTGTATTCTGGGGAAAATGGGGAGGTTTTAAATATCCAAATTTCCCAGGCTGCTTTTTAAAATACCTCCCATATCCCTATATTTTGTTCTCATAGCCTAGCAAAAAAAAAGAAAAAAATTAAAAAATTTAAAAAGGACATTCAAGTTTCTTGATGCAAGAGGGAAAGAAAATGGGGCTGAGTAGAAAAGCTGCAGAGAGGAATATTAATGCAGCACGACACCCCCTGTGCCCAAGAACAAAAGATAGATAAAGATAGATGCATGTGGGAGAGAGAAGCAATAAAGGGTCAGTAATAAAAGAAATATATCACTTGCAGAATTGACTGGGCTTTACTTGAGATTTATAATCCGTTCTGAATGCAGTAATTTGTGGCTCCTGCAGCCACTCTGCCTGTTAGACGTGGTATTTTGGGAGTGCACCACCCAGGAGGGAGAGACATGAAATGTGTGCCTTCCTGCTCTTCCCTGGCTCTTCCCAATAACACTGCTCACATTTTTATTTTTTATTTCACACCATTTGCCATCATCCCCCGGGTGACAGAAACAACCTGAAGGGGTTAAGTGGTTTGTCCCAAAATTACACCGTGAGTCAGCAAGGGGATTTGTCTGATTCCTTAAATCTCCTTATTCCTACCCTCGGCCTGTGGCTAGCACAGACCTTTCCCGTGAGAATTATTTCTCTCTTCTTCCTGTGTTTTATAAACAAAGATAAAGTTTGGATGTTATTGAAACGGTCTCTGGAGACATGGGCGGTTCGTGCCTGGCCAATCAGCTTGGGGGGAGGTTTTGAACTGACCCAATCCGGGTGATCTTTGAAAGTCTATACAAGTTGGAATTAATTAATAAAATCAGACTGTTTGCCACATTGAAGAACTCGACCCTTTCTCTCTGTTAGCGGTTCAACAGCGACATCAGCCCAGCTCATCACAGCTTCCACCCAGCTGCTCCAGAGCTCCCTGATCCATGGATCCGTCCTGTCCCACCCTGCACATCCAGAACCAGAAGAGACAATGATTTCAAACTCTGTTTCAGCAATGTCTGGGTGTCACTTTAAAGCTCTGATTCATTGCTTATGCATAGGTTTGAGTACTGGTCGAGTTTGGCTTTAATGAGAAAATGAACAAATAAAATGGAAAAGAAAGAGCAGGGAAACTTGACAACTTCCAGTAAATGCTAAAATATAATTCCTTGACATAACTCATCTCACCCTGCAGAGATCGAAGTTGCAGGAGGACTTTGCCTTCAGGTGGGATTTGCAAAGGAAGAGTTGAAAGGATCCAAAAACTCAGTTAAAGACAGCTCAGGTTTTGGGGGTTTTTTTCCGTTGTTTGTGTGATTTTGACCTTTTCTGCTTTGCTGTGTTTGCTTGTTTTTTTATTCTCCTTTGTTTAACCAAATTTTTTAGAATAATCCTTGTTGTGCTTTTCCCCTTGACTCCGAGGGAAGAATGTCTCGCCTTGTTAAAGAGTAATTATGATGTTCTATTAATCATTTCATTAATAGGAAAGGACCATAAGTGACTCTTGAGGGTTTTGAAAGTCCTTATTGAAAGAAGGAAAGTTGGAATAATAATCCTCTACGGACATCTCTTTTTTTCCTGCATTCTGAGGGACTGTTATTTAATTAAAAGGACCCTGGATTTCTGTTTCTGGTCAGTGTGAATAAATTAAGGTGATTAAATTTAAAGCACTGCATCAGTTGAACTGACAGTTCCATTGTTGCCAACTGAAAGTAGGAATCTGCTAAAAATAGAAATCAGCCATAGGAAGTTGTTCTTCTGTTGTGTTTGCAGCACCTTTTTGCAGCATTTTATTTTTCTAAAGGAATTTTATATGTTTTCTTTGTAAGGTAGACTTCTGCATGTTTTGCCTGCCCAATAAACACAGCTTAATTTAAAATAAAAATTTAAAAATAATAATAAAAAAATGTTTCTTAAACAATCTTCCCTCCTGCTCTATTGAGCAACCTAAAGGACTTAGTAAAGAACCAAACTCAGAGAAGCAGTGAAACTGCACACAAACTCTGAGGATGAAAACACAATTTAACTTTGTGTTCAGGAATAAGGAGAATTTCTCCAACAAGAAAGGAGCTGTAGAATATCATATGACAGCACAACACCAAATGCAATTTAGGTGATACCAACATGAAGAGCAATTAAGTAAATTCTTGATGGTCCAACTAAAATCCACCTTATTTTGTTAGATTCTGTGTTTGGGACCTGCAGGTTCCTGGCTGTTTCTGTGGCAGAGGATAAGGAATGAGCTCCTGAAAAGCCTTGAGCTTTGTGTGGTCAGGATGAGCATCCACACCATGTGAGGTTCAGATGAGTCTGGGCATGAAAATCAGCTCCAAATTGCCCTATTTGAAACAAATCATGTTGGCAAACACACACAGATGGATGCAATGATCATTTCCATGGCAGCTGAGGAAACAGCCTTGTGTATTTTTCTTGTATGTTAATTTTTTTTTTTTTTTGGCCAGAAAAGCTACCATTGTAAATGCCTCAATTCCCCCAAAATAAGCACTTTGGGGATTCTCACAAAACTTTCTCTAAATGAGCAAATATTTACTGAAGCATGTGGGCTCCTTAAAAAAAATAAATGAGATGTTCAAGGTACTGCGATCAGAATATGTTCACAGAGAGAATTTCATTAATTTGGATCTGTGTGAAAAAGAAAAAAGAGATAAATTTATCCAAATGGAAAGAGGTCCCACTCTCAGACTGTGAAATTAGATTGAAAGACACAAATTGACTTTACCAGGCTTGGACTTCTGTCCCTAATTCCCAAAAATGGTCCTTGCAGTCCTTTTCTCTTGGAAGCTCCTAATGGGCAGTGGTGGTGGATTAAAGAGGGGTTTTTTTAATTTCCACTGAATTAGTGAAAGAAAATGAAGCTGCAATTCCTACAGAACAACTGTGTTCACACTGAATCTACAAAGAGCTGTCAAAACAACCTCCATCATGTCATTACATGGAATTAAACTCCTCTGTGAGACTCCTGAAATTCTAGCAGTGGCCTGGATTTGAGAATAAAAACAATCTAAAGCAGAAGAGAATTCATCAGGGAAATACTAAACCATGAAAGAGATCACTCAGGAGAAAATCCAAATCCCAGTGTGAGCAGCATTTCCTCTGGGATCAGTGATGAGCTCTAACGTGGATAAAAGGTGTTAACAAGGGCCAGCAAAAGGTAAAAACTCCTCTTTAAATTATCTTTTTGTACTCCTGACTCCAAATCATTCTCCTCCCCTTTCCTTCTTAATTTTTAGGAACAAACAGCAACAAATGACCTATTTTAGCTCTGTGGCAACAGGAAAAAATTAACAATTTTTTCTGTGGCAACAGAAACAAATTAACCATTTTTTCCCCTTGGCTGCCAAATATTTTGGGGGTATATTTACAGACAGGAAAGCAGCTAATCCCCGGGGAGAAAAGCATTTTCACAAGGATTACAGCAAAGATCTCACACATGAATCCGAGGGAATTCTCTCCATAGCAGGGCCTTGGCTGTGCCACCAGCCTGGGACACCAAGTCCCACTGTCACTCTGCTGCTGCTGCTGGCAGCAAACACCTGAGATTTGCCCACCTGCCTCACCTGAGCTCATCCAAATTAATGTCTGCTTTCCACGCAGCAAAATTTAGTTGCTTCCTGAAGATGCCCTTGGTGTCATCACCTCCTAAACCTTGACAGCTAGCTCACTCCAAACATTTATTACTTGCAGGCAGAAAAGGTGCTCCCCTGTGTCTTTATCTCAATTTAAATTCCATTTGTGCTCTTTTGTCAAATTTTCCACGTTGAGTTATGAATAATGCTGACATTAGCTCTACCATTACAAGGTTTTGAGCTCTTTAATTAGATTCCCTTATTCTACTTTTTTTTTTTTCCCGAGGTTAAGGTTTTCAACTAGTCCTCTTTCTTTTAAAGCTGAAGGCAAAAATGTCATTGCTTTGCTCTCATGTTCCTCTTTTATTTTCTTTTCCCCAAGAATCATAATATTCCTTCCCAAAGATTTGCCTGGAATTGCCTGCTTTGACCAAAGGCCACCCACAGCACAAGGACAGCCACGAGAGAATTTCCCCCAGGATCCAGCTTTGCCCTTTGATTTGTCTCCCTTTGGATATGAATCCTACAAAGCAGCCCTGTTTCTGCCTGCCTAAATTCAGCTCTGATTTCAGAGGGATTTCCCATTGCTGTCCCAGTCACGAGGATCTTACACAACTTGCACTCTTGGATTTGTTTTGTTTTCCTTTTGCTTTCCCCATCACTTCTGCCTCTCCTGCTCCCAAACATTGAAAATTCTTCGCGGTGTTTTGGGGAAAGAGAAGCACCAGGGACTCTCTCAGTGTTCCTGGTTGGCTTTTTTGGATTTTTTTTTGCTGTCTTTGCTCTCCCAGCACCGGGGCTGTATTCACTGCTTCTGCCTTTTTCCCTGGAAAGTGAATTTTTGAAGCTCTCGGAACAAATCATTCTTGTCACAGGGAAAATTTCTCAAGGACACTTTAAGATGTAGACAGCGAGACATTCGTGTCTCAGTGTGCTGGGAGTAATGCATGAAAATCTCTTTTTATGAAGGATATAACTGAGTCATTTAACTACTCTGTCCATGAGCTCAGGCAAGACATTCCTTAACCCCCCCAGTGCTTTATATCTTGGGAAGTGATGCTAAGACAAGATAATGTCCAGCCTGTGAAGGACTTGATGATAATGATTCTAAGTGCTGGGTATGAAGAACAAACTCCTCAGGCTATTTTCTAAGTTTTATATAGATTTGGGGGGAGGGAAGGGGGTGGATAAACTGTCCTATCCATTGTTTTTATAATGGCAAAATTACTGAAGAGATCTGAGTTCAGTATGTAGGAAAGATGTCATACCAAAAATCAAACTGCACTACATTGTGTATTTCAATGCAACTTCTGAAGCGGAAATTAATTTTCCACTTCTGCTAAGAGGATCCCTGACAGTCTGAGAGAAGGGAAAAAAAAAAAAGTGTAAAATGAGATGCTAAATCCCCTCGAAGAGGCATGAACAGTGATGCTAAGGGACAAGAGCCACAGTTCTCCAGGAGAATCAAGGAAGCTCAGAGGGTGGTGGCACTGTCCCTTCGGTGGCTGCTGGCCCAGGATGGATGTCCCCAGTGGTGACACAAACCAGAGCAGGCATGTGGAAAATCCAGGTGGGAAAGAGGAGTCTGTCTGTGCCCAGCAGCCTCAATGGGTGTCGCTGTTGAGCCACTAGCAGAGAGAAAAAACCCAGGTTCTCAGGCAAGAAAAGAGAAAAGTGCGTTTATTATTTTGATTTCCATATATATAGAGTTTTCAGAGGTCACCCAGATTGGTCAGCCCGAGACCTCCCCCTAGGCCCAATTGGCCAAGCCCGAACTGACCTAATCTGGAGACGCTGTTTGCAAAACATCCAAACTTTATCTTTGTTTATGAAACGTAGAAAAAATGTTCTCACGAGGAAGACCTGTGCTAGCCACAAATGGGTAAATCCATTTGTGCTCATTATAACCTAATCCTGCTCCTTCACTGCCAGGACAGAAATAAATCCATCGAGGAGCAGCAAAAGCTGGGCTGTGATTGCTCTCTCTAAGGAAGGAGGTGATGGGCTAAACCTCCTTTTTTGGGACTCTGAATGCAACTGTGGCAATGTGGCAAGCACAGACCTTTCCCATGAGAATTCTTTTCTCTCTTCTTCTTGTGTTTTATAAACAAAGATAAAGTTTGGATGTTATTAAAAACAGTTTCTCAAGATTTGGACAGTTCAGGCCTGGCCAATCAGGCCTAGGGGGAGGCTTCGAACTGACCAATCTGGGTGACCTTTAAAAGGTCTATATAAGTTGGAATTAAATAATAAAATTTTCTTCTTGATGCCACACTTTGAACCTGGATCTTCTTTCTCTGCTAGTGGCTCAACAGCGACATGGCAACACCTCCAGAACTGCACCCACTTGGGACAGAGCTGGATTTGGCCCTTCAGAAATAATCAGGGTTTAAAATAATAAACTTATCCTCCATGCAAGGCACAGGAGATACCTGTTGGGAGGAACATTCTGAGGAACAATTATGGAACAGCAGGAAGGAGACAGCCTGAGCTGTAACACTGGTGTTAAACTGGTAAAATATTTGGTGTAGCTCCCCTCAGCATCCAAGAATCTCTGTCCCTGTGTGTTTGGACAGAAGCACGTGTGGCTGCTCCCTGCAATATATCCTTGGGTACGCATAAAAGGAGAGGAAGACACATTTAATGTGAGGTGTATTCCAGTTTCACATCCTCACCAGGCTGAAGAGGTGTCCTGCGGTACTCAGCCAGGATTTACAGACCTTTTTAAGGGCAAAATGAAGTGTGCCTGGCATTGAATTGCATCCCTGAGAAAATAAATGTATGCAGTGATTACGATGGAGAAAAGGAAAGCAGCTGCCATTCCCCAACAGCGAGGGGAGGAGACCTCAGAATGGGTGTGGATTGGATAAAAACCATCCCCACACAGTCATTTTTTCCAAAGCAAGGCCACTTCTTAAGCTGGGCTTTACTGTGTCACCTTTTCTGAAACTTTACTGCAAATACAGCTTCCTTTTCCCTTTTCTCCTTCGTTTCTCCTTTCCTTCCTCCAGTCCTCCTCATCTTTCTGCATCTCAGAATATAAATCCCTCAGATGAATTTCAGTTCTGGACTCCTGTAAAACCATGAATCCCTTCAGGTTGTGTGACATGCAGTGGCACTGAGCACTGCTTGCAATGATTTAATGCAGCTGCCCACAGAAACTCTTTATTTACTCTGTGTGCAAAGTTCTTGTGGAGGAAATTCCCTCTGACACAGAAAAGAAAAAGCTCTTTTTTTCACTTAGTGGTGGCTACTGCACCCAGAATCTTTGAGAGAAAACCAGGGAAATACAGAGCAGTGCAGGATGGGCAGGGAAAGGGAGACACAGGAAGCAGGGAATTCAATTTCTGCAGAAATATAGGAATGTAGGGTGTGAGTTGCTCACCTTGCTGCTGTCTCACCTAGACCTGTTCTGTCTTTCTAAAGCTCTCAGTTCCAGGCTCCCTTCTATCCAGCTCTAGCTGTAGAATTCCTAAAGCCCTTTTGGAGTTCCCTTGGTATATTTGTGTGAAGAACAAGAGGCAAAGAGATCCAAGGCAGAGCCCATTCCTGTGACATTAAACACACCATCTCCACCATGGTATGGGGAAAACACCTTATTGCAGAAATCCAGGGTTTTAAACTGTTAGTTTGTTAGGAGTTTCCATACCTGTGAGGCACAATAAATGTGTTTAACCAACACCACAGACCAGATAGGAACATCAGATGTAACCAACCATGGTGTGAGCACTGATTGATTCTAACAATTGTTTTACAATTCTGTAACTTGTTTTGCACCTCTAGTTTATCTGAGCCATTCCCAGAATGCTTTTCTAGTTAGCCAAAGTACCAGAAGTGAGCAAGGATTTTACAAGGGCAGCAAGGCACTCACTGCACTTTGTCACATGCCCTCGTGACAAGTCGTGAAATAAAATAATAAACAAAAAATGCCTCAAGAAGTCCACCTGGTTGAATGCCAGCAAGAACTTCCTTCCCATCACTAGCTCCTTAGGATGAGGTTGTGGCTAGCACAGGTCTTTCCCGTGAGAACATTTTGCTACATTTCATAAACAAAGATAAAGTTTGGATGTTTTGCAAACAACGTCTCCGGATTGGGTCAGTTCGGGCTTGGCCAATTGGGCCTAGGGGGAGGTTTCTGGCTGACCAATCTGGGTGACCTCTGAAAACTCTATATATATGGAAATCAAAATAATAAATGCACTTTTCTCTTTCCTTGTCTGAGAACCTGGGTCATTTCTCAGCTAGCGGCTCAGCAGCGACATCAGGTGATGAAAACAAATCCAAATCTGCCAGGAATGAGTTGCTCTACCCTGAACCCCAAACATGAGGCTGGGGTTTTTCCAGAACCTTCTCCATATCCCAGATCAGCACAGGCAGATCATCCCCAGCTTCCCCAGTCAATCAGTCATGCACAGAATCCTCGCAGATCCACGAACATCGGATTTGAAAGTCTAATTGCCACAGCAAGACAACACAAACTAGAGACATTAACCAAGCTTATTTCCTCACATCCTCCTCCCAGTCGAGAACCTGAATAATTTACCATGGGTTGGCAGCTCTTGGTTACATTTTTTAGCACCTTTTTAAGTTGTCTGGATGAGATTTTAAGGCGTTTAAGCGGCAAGTAAAGATGGCACATCCTTGTGTTCTGCTTGTGCAGGAAATGCTTCTGAAAACATCAGGTTTTAGCAGCCACAGGTGAGATTCTCCAGCATTTTTCTGTCAGGATATTGGAATTCCTGACTGCTCCTGAATCCAAGGATGAAGGTTATTGAGGGGAGTGAGGATGGCAGGGTTCAGTCATGAGAAAAGGAGATTAATAATAATAATAATTTTTAAATCATGACAAGCTGGCTGTGTGTCTGTTTACTTGGTTGCTGAGTGTAACAGCAGCACACAGCAACCTAATAGAATTTCTCCTAATAAAGGATAAAATAAAATATGAAAGAATAAAATAAAATAAAGGATAAAATAGAATATAAAATATATACAATATAAAATATATTTATAAATATATCTATTTATAAATATATTTATATAAAATATAAAATATAAAATATAGGATAAAATAAAATATCCTAATAAAAGAATATCCTAATAAAAGAATTTTATGGAAAGCCAGGGCTCAGTTTGCAGGATGATCTCTCTATCATGGGTCATTCAGGCCTGGGTCTTGTCTTCTATCTCTGCAAAGTGCTGTGGAAATATATGCTATAATATCAATGAAATCTTCATCATTACTCTTTATAGAAGTTTACACTGTGGAGAAATTAGGCAGAAATCTTGGGGATACTGAGCTTGGCTGGAAATCCCATAAAAAATTAAAAAATTTTCAAATTGTGCCTATCTACCTTAAGAGAAAGCAGATTTCCTCGTGGTATTTTTAACACACATCACTGAAAAAATTAATCTGACACATTTTTTATGCTTTTTTTCCCTCCTATACAGCAGACCCATTAAATAGGATGAAAGCAGGCTTTCAGTGCACAGGTGAATTTCACTTTTCAGCTTCAAACCCAGCGGATACAGAGGAGGTTGCAAGTGCTAAGCAGCTCCCAAAAATAGGTGCCTTGCCCTTCAGAGGAGGAGGAAACAGAGGATTGTAAGGGATTGGATGCTTGCAAGATCTTTGAGTTCTAAACCTGTTCCTCCAGATTCATCTCCCATTGCAGGAAGAGGCTGGTTCCTATTTTATCTTCCTTCACCAGGTCACACATCCACAATGCACAGGCTTGGGGATTTCTGTAATCTAAATTGTCCTTCTGCTTAAAGGGAAATGCGTAATGTGGTCGATATTTTTCACCCTGTTGGACATGGAACTGTGCAAGCACAAATAAATCATTTGTATGTGACAGGCCCAGAGCAAATGAGAAAAATATTCTCTTCTCCCCATTATGCATAAAATTTACAGGGTTTTAATGAATTAATGGAAAGGAGGGCAGAACAACGGAAGACTGCTAAAGGAACTGGAGGAATATGCAGAATTCTTCATCCTTGCTATTACCTATTGATTAACAATGGGAGGATTTGGGCTGAAAAAACCCAAATGTCTCTTCTGTAAATCACAGAGAATCAATGACTCCTCCAGCTGCTCCATGGAACTGAACAGTGGGGAGAACAAAGCCTGGGCAATTTCTAATAGCAAAAGAATTATCCTGGCAATACACCCCAAGACATGCACAGTATGCTATTGAAAAATAAATTCTAAAATAGGGACATAACTCAAAGAGCACAAAGGAACTTGTAAGGGCCGTTTTCATCTCATTTTGCTGAGGCCCCAACTCTTCCCACAGTGAATTAATACTTGGTGTCAGTGTAGCTCTGTAAATTGCAGCTCCTTTATAATTTGCCCTCTTAGAGCACCTTTCATTGAATGGCTTCAAGGCCCATTATTGAAATGAGGCTGCACAGCTGTGGAGATGCTGAAGGCAGTTAAGAATTTTAAAAAAACCCAAAAAACAAACCCCAAAAAACTTTATATTCATTTCTTATTATGTTAATAGTTTTGGGGCTCCTTTTAAAAAAAGGGGGATGTGTTTCATTGACAGGAAACTGAAAGGATTCAGCAAAAAAATTAATATCTCTTGCTAATATATGTAAAAAAAATAGAAATAAAAAAAGTAATTGCCAAAGAAATCCCAACAGCAACCAAAGGAAACAATCACAAAAAGTTCTACGAGAGAACCTTTTCAAACTGCCCAAAGGGTTATTCCCGTTTAGCACTACATAAGGTCCTTCAAATCATAAATTACACACAAGAGGTTAACCCTGGAAATCTGATTTAGTTATTACCTTCCTCTTATACAGAACGAATGAAAAGAAATCCAGAGAAGCGGAGGAGAAACGAATCCATCAGAGACTGGAGCGTGTCGGCGCGGAGCACTGACATTTCAGCTCAATTTTGCAAATCAAAAAGGAATGTTTAGGGAAGGGGAGGATGGAGTGAGGGCTGCAGGAAGGGAGGTGCTCATGACACCCCTCAGGGCTGGGCAGACACGCAGTGCTGCTCTGCCTCTCCAGCTGGCTGTCAGTCGGGTTACATCGAGCTGAGCGATGGCAGCCAGCAGTGGAATCCTTTACAGAGTGCCGCAGAAATGGAATATAAACTTCCAGAAAACTCTCACTGCTCTGCCTGCGCAGCAGAATGATCCCTGTGGGGCTGGGCAAGGCCAGGTGGGGTAAAAAAACCCCTTTAACTCCACAGTCCTGCAGCACATCCTGAATTTGGTGGGCAAAGCTCTTCACTGACTGGTTTTCCAAAAGAACTTCTGTTCAATTTCCCCCGAGCACAACCACTCCAGCGTGATGAACTATTTTCAGAATTTCTGGACCAGCGAAATTGGAATATTTGCTGCAGGCACCTTGACCCCACAAGGGTCCCTCTGAGGTCTTGCCTTGCTGCTCCTGGTGGTTTTGCCCACCACAGGCTCTGCCTTCCAACCCAGACCTCGCAGCTGGACTGACACACCAGGCAAGGCACAGGGATCACCCCAGGATGGTGAATTTGGGATTGCTGTGGCTGTGTCACTCTCCTCACAAATACACGGACTGAAGAGGCTGTTATACACAGAATGAAATCACAAATTAGAGAGGAACTCAAGGCCTGCATGGATGATGCTCCCTCGTGACGAGAAATCAGCCCTGGCTCACAGAAAATCCTGTTTCCTGGCTGGGGCAGTGTCCCTGCAGGCTCTGTCTTTTTATTTTCCCGAGCTCTGCTGCACAATTGGCATCGTCAGGAACACAGGAATTCATCCCTGCTGCTGAATTCCACCTGCTCCATTCCCACAAAACAATAAGCAGCACTCCAATAACTTCCAGAGCATCCCAAGCTCCTGGCAGAGCCCAGCACATCCCACAGAGCACTCCAGAGAGTCCCCAGTCCTGCTCAGGAGAATCCCCAGGGACAGAAATCGCTGCACACAGCAGCTGCTTCCCCTCCCTGTGCTGTCAGAGCAGGCATGAGTGAGAGCTGTGCATCAGAACTTTCCAGGGATGATGGAACCAGGGCTAATTAAGGTTCCACAAGAACCATTTGGCACTTATAAATTGCAAGCAGTTTCTTTGAACGTTGGTTTTCCCAACCCCATAAAGCTTCTGTCCTTCCCTGGTGAAACGAGGAGCACAGAAATTGCAGAGCAGGTTCTCCAAACAATTCTCCTCAGCCTGGACCTGGGAGCAGGGTGCTTTCTGATGGAGAAATGAGGTTGCTGGTTTGTGTTTGCAGTCACCTGCCTGCCTGGTGACAGCCACTTGTGCTGGGGCAGTGTGAGGTGCTGTCACTGTCCCTTCTGGGGCAGTGTGAGGTGCTGTCACTGTCCTTTCTGGAGCAGTGTGAGGTGCTGTCACTGTCCCTTCTGGAGCAATGTGAGGTGCTGTCACTGTCCTTTCTGGAGCAGTGTGAGGTGCTGTCACTGTCCCTTCTGGAGCAATGTGAGGTGCTGTCACTGTCCTTTCTGGAGCAATGTGAGGTGCTGTCACTGTCCCTTCTGGAGCAGTGTGAGGTGCTGTCACTGTCCCTTCTGGAGCAGTGTGAGGTGCTGTCACTGTCCTTTCTGGAGTAATGTGAGGTGCTGTCACTGTCCTTTCTGGAGCAATGTGAGGTGCTGTCACTGTCCTTTCTGGAGCAATGTGAGGTGCTGTCACTGTCCTTTCTGGAGCAGTGTGAGGTGCTGTCACTGTCCCTTCTGGAGCAGTGTGAGGTGCTGTCACTGTCCTTTCTGGAGTAATGTGAGGTGCTGTCACTGTCCTTTCTGGAGCAGTGTGAGGTGCTGTCACTGTCCTTTCTGGAGTAATGTGAGGTGCTGTCACTGTCCTTTCTGGAGCAGTGTGAGGTGCTGTCACTGTCCTTTCTGGAGCAATGTGAGGTGCTGTCACTGTCCCTTCTGGGGCAGTGTGAGGTGCTGTCACTGTCCTTTCTGGAGTAATGTGAGGTGCTGTCACTGTCCTTTCTGGAGCAGTGTGAGGTGCTGTCACTGTCCTTTCTGGAGTAATGTGAGGTGCTGTCACTGTCCCTTCTGGGGCAGTGAGAGGTGCTGTCACTGTCCTTTCTGGAGCAGCTGCTTGGAAAAGGTTTCACCAAAATGAGACCAAAGCAGGACAGCGAGAAAGCAAACCTTTGCTTTCCTCTCAATCCCAGAACAGCACTAAAGCCTGAAAACACACGGCTGTGCACATTGAGGTGGAAAGCAGGCTTTGATAGCAACATCCTGGTCAAGTTTGGGGGAAAAGCACTCTGTTCTCAAGGAACTGTGAGGGTTTGTTGTCAATGTGCTCAGGGGAGATGAGCATTGCAGCTGGCAAGGCCATCCTCAGCCACATCTGCTCACCTGCAGGGTCACCATCTGATCCACAACCTGACGTGTTTTCACCCTGTGGTGCAAATCCTGCAGCTGAGGGAGGAAACACGAGCTATGAAATACAGAAATATTGAAATACAGAAAATACCGTGCCAGAAAATACAGAAAATATAAGATTTTTGAGGCGTTAGGGTGCTGGTGATCCTCCCTTTGTCTTTCTGTCGGTGAAAAGTGAGTGACAACTGTCCTCAAATCCAGGAAAAGATCTGCAGTTTCTAATGTTTTGCAGGGGGAATACACAGGAACAAAAGCAATTAGGTGTCACTGCAAGAGTCCTTTTCCTCTCATTAAATGTATCCAGGGAAAAGCAGAAAAAGAACTCTCTGCTTTGCAAAGGAGATTTTTTTTCCCCTCCTTCACAAAATGTTTTGTTCCCGTGGCTTTTCTTTTAAATTCCCAGTGCCCAGCTGACTTCAGCTCAAACAGCACGGATATATACTGAATTTACTGAAATTAGCATGCCCCAAAAGTTTTTCTAAACAAGTATTTTGGAATTTTACAAGCAGGAGGAAAGCCTGAGAGACAGAAGGATTCTTTCAGAACAAACAAATGGCTATATTTTTGCTTTAATTGGTCAGGAAATGAACACAAAGCGCAAGGAGGGTTCAACAGCAGGGACTGTTTTTTTGACTTAAATCTTATTTTCATGAGTTTTTTATGCAACAGAAAGAATCGTGGAAGTTCCTTCTAGTCATAGGAATTAAATTCCTTCCAAGAGTATGTTCAACAGAGTCTATCAGAATATCAAAAATCAGACAGAATGGATCTCTTTCAAGAGTTTGATCAGAGAAGAAATCTCAACTATTCAAGCAAACCACTGAAAAATTTTGGACATGGGTAAGAGTGCAAATGTCAAGCCAGCAAGACCAAGTGGAATGACTCAGCCAGAGCTTGTTTGCTTATCATCAAAAATGTGCAAAGGAATTTATCTGATCAAGAATTCAAAGGGGCTGTGAGTCCCTGTGGTTCTGGGGAAGAAAGATTTGCCAGACTAACCTAATTTCATATGCTGGTAGAACTACAAGTGCAGTTTATGGAGGCAAAACACTTAAATTCCTGTCGATGTCACGTTACAGCAGCGTAATTTACAATATTCTGTTTAAATTTAGTATTGTACCATCTTCATATAAACATTGAGTGCATCAATAACCAGCCACATGGCAGATTTTACAAACCTGTTTTCAAGGAAACTTGTCGTGGGAAAAATGGAATTTTAGTGCATCGCTGCCGCCTAGAATTCAATCTTCTCATCAGCGATCCAGAATTAAATATAAAATCACTATCAAGAAAATCAGTGGCTGCTGTAGCTGCTGCTTGAGAGAAAAATCGGTAAGAAACCTGAGCAAAACTGCTTGGTAAATTGGGGGAATTCAAGCAAAGAGCACTTAGTGAAATGCAACTGGACGTGGATAACGTGAGGAATTCTGGCCATGCTTTTCCTGACCACACAAGGGATTTAGAGCCTGGAAAGAAATTCCTCCAAAAACATTCCCTGCTCTGAGTGGATATGGAGCCGGATGGATGATGCTGCAATGAAAAGCACTAATGAAATCTTTATACAAACAGAGGCAATGGGAGTAGGAACAGAAATGTGATTTTTATCTCCTCTGGAACGCTGGAGAGCCTGATAGCGAAACTGCTGCATTCAAATGGATGCTTTACAACGAGGTGCTTAAAGGCTCACTCCATTTACCTTATCAGGGGAAAGAAAAAGGGTGTCTGAGGATGAAGAGGGAGATAAAAACGCCATGTCCTGTAGTTTTTATTTTGTCTGCTGGAGTAAAAGACAGGAAGATAAGAGAATGGAATAGAGGCCCAAAAGAGCCAAACTCTTTTTTTTCTTTATTTCAGGTTCAGTCTGGATGTGTTTGCACAGAAGCTGTTTCAGCAAAACACTCTTCAGCGAGAGCAGCGTTGGAGAAATCCAGGATATTTGGTTTTCATGGGAAGTTTAGCTCAGGCACAGCCACAGGTCAGGTCTAACCCTCCAGGTATTTCCACCCTGCCCACCTTTTTGCCAAAATTCCCTTTTGGGGTGGGTACTGCTCTAGCAGACAAACCCACCTGCAGTATCTGTGCTTGAAAGTGGAGAATGTGAGGAGTGTGATGGTTTAGAGCCACAATGACACAGAGCTCCAAAAATAACATTTCCAACCACAGGAAACACCTCTTTTCACATAAATGGCAAAGCCTGTATCTTTTTCTTTGCCTCTAGACCCTGTACAAGGCCTTTCTCATCTCATAAATGCCCTCTTTCCCTAATTAAAGATTTTCTTGTCTGCTGCAGTGAGGAGGCTTCCCCTCCTGCTCTCAGTGCTCTCCAGTGATCTTTTTGAACTTTGGGGAGACAAGAATCCTTCTCCCTGCCAAGGCCATTCCCATCTTGCTCTTGGACTCTCCAATCCCAGAGGAGACTGTCCCAGCTCCTCCTCATTTCTTTTTCCAGCTTCAAAAGGCAGACAGCACAACAGCTTTTCTCCACTCGCCATTGATCTGCCTTTCGATTTGTGCCAACAAGTAGTGGAAGCAGAACACCCAAAAATGAGCTCAGGGCTGAGTGGCATCTAGCTTTACACTTTGGGGGAGAAGTGGAGTATTTAAGAATCGATTCATTTTTTGTAGAACTTTAAGAAAACTTAAATTTTTGTAGAAATTTAAGAAAACACAGAGGTTTGCTTGTACCATGGTGTGTCTGATGCACTCATCTGCAATGGACCTCACCTCACAGCAGGGAATAAAGCCACTAAACCCCATGTTGGCTTTGGCACCAGGTTATTTTATATTCCTTGTTGCCACAGTTACTCTTTTAAAAGAGAATTTAAGCGAATGCAATCTCCTGGCGAGGAGAGGGGACTTCATCAATTAGGGCCACTGCACGAGCAGATGTGAATAGACAGATTGTAGCTGCTGCTGCACCAAAAAAGAGGAAAAAAAGAAATAAAGAAAAGGTGTTCTGCAACTCTGCTGGAAAGGAATGCTTGCTGTGAGAAGTGCAGTCTATTTCTATAAGGCTGAAAATTTAATTCTAGAGTGCTGCCATCCAGATAATGAGGTCAGGGAGAAGGATGTGGGAGCATGAGGACTGCAGTGCACAGACTGCATTGTGCTGCTTCCCGAGCTATGGAATGTGCTGGGAGACCATTTTCCTATTCAATGGCACTACAAGGAGGAAATGCATTTCCCATCTGCAGCATTTTTCTTAGAAATGCATTTTTTTCCCCATTTCCATAACCATGGTATGAGTTTATTCCCCAAAACCTCTCGAGGCAGTGCGTTTGGAGTTGATCCACATTGCCACGACACAGAGCACAGGGAGAGGAGGGGAGTGTGGTCTGGTGTGTGCCAACCCAGGAGGGCTGGAAATTCTGCTTGAAATTCCATGAATTTGGCTGGTTTGAACCTCCAGAGCCAGCAGGGCAAGAGGCAAGAATTGAGCAGAACCTGAACCTCCAGAGCCAGCAGGGCAAGAGGCAAGAATTGAGCAGAACCTGTTCTTCCAGAGGCTCCAGAGTCACAGCTGGTGCTGACAGTGAAACAGCAAACATCTCTGACTGCTTTGGGTTTCCTCTGCCATCACCATCTCAGGCATCTCCAGAGGGAGAGGCTGGAAATGAACTCTTTCACACCACACAACCCAGATTGGGTGCAGGCTGGGGAATCAGAGCCAAGGAGTCAGTTGGATTTCTTATCAGTGAAGTTCACAGTGTTATCACACACATTCAGCACTGTGGCAACGAGAAAATCTCTCCAGAAAGGATTCCTCCTTTTGCTCCTAATGGAGGGAGACAGAGAGAGAAAGGGAAAGTGAGAGAGAGCCAGAGTGAATGTCTTGGTATAGAAAATTCCAGCTGCAATTGTTGATTATTTCACCTCCTTCCTTGTGCTGAATTGTACCTGAACAGCTCGTAAGTTTCTGACATTATTTCAGCTCCAATAAATTTATTTGAATAGTTATTGGCTGGGTGTTCACTTACAAATATTCGGTATGAAGAATATAAATCGTTTCAGCTGCATGCATGGAATTTATTGCATGTTTGTGTTTCCCCAAATTTAACGTCTAGATCGAGGTTTCTGGAATGAACACTGACAGTTACAAATGTGCCTTCTGCCAAAATTACTCTTAGGTTGGCTCTTGTGATTAAAATTGCTGGGTGGAAGATTCACAAGCAATGAAGGCTGGAGAAGGACTGAACTCAATTTTGATGAAAGTTCTTTTCAGAACTCAAATCAGATCTCAAGAGGGAAGGTGGGAGTGGAGAATGGAAAGTATTCTAGCAGCCTTCAGCCCAGCCACAGCTCAGTGAGGCACCAAAATGATGCTATTTTCCTCCAAGTCCTTGATCCAAAGCCCAGCACACGCACTCAGAGGATAAATATTTTGCAGTGTAGCTGCACTTCACTAAGGAATTCTAATTAACATCCTGAAATGCATCTGCTGGGGAGAGACAGCCATCCTGCACTTGTCACATTGCATGATGGCCACAATTATCGGCATGAGAGGATTGCTCTGGCAAGAAATGCTGACCTGGAATCTGTGCAAAGCTCCCTGCTTCATTTTTTTTCCCCTAAGCAGTAGAAAAAAACCAAGATTCTCACTATTTTGCTCGCAGCTCATCACAGCTCCAAGCTATTTCTGCCACTCTTCTTTTCGCAGCAAGTCCTTCTGATGTTTCCAACTCCCCCAGAATGTTGTGCTCAGAAACTGAGTACTTAATTACTCAGCCATTCAACAGCAGATTCACTTTTTCATCCTTAATTCCCACTCGTCCTTGCTCTAGTGGCTGCTATTAAAAAGTCAGGGTTTTTTTAAAAAAAAACAGTAAAAGGTTGCTGCAAAATCCTACCTGCTGCCAAGGCTGGGGCTTGACTTACAACCTGTGGGGACTTTTATTAGAATAACAGAGGTCTCTTGTGTGCTGAGAACTGCGTGAATATTTCATTCTTTCCCTGCATCAAAGCTTAAAAATGCCACAGTTCTCCCCCCTGCATTAAACAGTAAATCATTGTGGTTTATAATCCATCATCAATGTAAGCTACCAACCAAAATCATTCCTCGTTCCAATCAGTCTCTGCTGCAAGCCAACACTGAATCTGTGTCTCCACTGATGCAGCAACCAGTTCATTCTGTTTGATTTCTCTTCCAAAGTAGAAAAACTATGAAAATATCTTTTCCAATTGTAATCTCCATTCTAGCCCAACAAACAGAAGTAAGCAATGTATCAGAAAAGGGGGAATTCCCTAAGCAGGCATTTAATACACGTTTTTGGTGTCTCAGTTTGTACGTGAGGAAAAGGAGAATTAATAGAAAATGTATAATTAATGCAGGAAAAGGAGAATTAATAGAAGATGTATAATTTATTTGTGTGTGGGTAATGTATGCATGATCTCCCATTAGGGCTCTCATCTAAGGAGCCATAATATAAAGCCCACATGAAATATATATAAAAGTGAAGAGCTATCCTTAGTGGAAGAACAGTGAAATATTGTATGGATTATAAATGAACTAGAACTAGCAAATAAGCTCCTGCTGAGGTTGATTGCCCAGATCATTCGGATTATGCAGGGAGCTTGTCATCCCTTCAAAGGATCAAAGTGAAATATTCCTGGCTGCTAATAATGGGCTCATTATGGCCTCACAGGTGAACATTCCTGCACAAAAGGGAATTTTGGTGTTCAGCTCACTCTGACCCAGAGCAAAGCCAATCCTTGGGGACACCTGGAAAGGAGGGAATACCTTTCTGTTCTACCTTCTGGGGCTCAGATAACAAAATAAGCTTCACATTTCACGGGTTTTTTTGGTTTGAGGTTTTTTTTGGGGGGGGTTTGGTTTGTTTGGGTTTTTGTTTTGTTGTTGTGTTTGTTTGTTTGCTTTTTAGTTTGGTTTTTTCTTTGGTTTGGTTTGGTTTTTGTTGGTTGGTTGGGGTTTTTGCCCTTCAGTGAATAAAGAGAATAAGGAAAGCTTCAGAAACACATCTGGGTTCCAAGTAACCAAATTCTTTAGCAATTCACAAAGAGGGGAAGTGCTGGCTCCTCTGATTATTTGATGGTTATTTTATTTATGATTTTGTGGTTGATAGGAGTTATTTGGTAAAGCCACAGAAAGCACACAGACAAATTGTGTAAAGCAACAAACAGAGTTTCTGAAATATCCTTGAGATGCCTATGAAAGTCAAAGAAATGAAGACAGAAATGAGATGATTTAGTGAAGTCAAAGCTAGTCTAAAAGCCTTTGAGGGGCACATCTGAGACACCTGAACACCTCAGCCCTGAGGAGAGGGAAGGAATAATCCCATGTTCCTCATCAGGAGGCATTCAGAAAGATTTTGGGCTCTGGGCACAGGGCTGGTTCTCTCTTCTCACAGGGAATACATCACAAGTGGAAAAAATCCAGAAGGTGGAAACTAGGCTGTCCAATAACTCTCCATAAAAGCAATAACAGAATAAGTTGGGACTACTCAGCCTAGGCAAAGAATCATTTGGTGGGATATGACAGAAGTGTGCCAAATCTGAAATAACTTTTCACTCACTGCTGCACTATTGCATCCATGCAAAAGCAGGGAAGTGCAATAACAATTCCTGCAAGGAGGAAATTCCTACCAGCCCACCCTGCAGGGCTGGGAAACAACTGCAAAAGGATGCTCCAGATGCCACTAATTTACAGGGACTCGAGGAGGAGCTGAACATGTACTTGAAAGGGAAATTAATTGCACATGAAGGATTAACAACCAAACTCTGCTCTCATTATTCATGGCCGCACTGTCAACAGTGAGACTAAGCAGATAATGGGTTTATTCCTTCCCTCTGCACAATGCAGCCTCATGTAGAGCTCCAGGCAGTGGAGGCAGAGCGAGTTGTGACTCTGGGAAAGTGCTGGTGAGGTGTTCAGGGCGGCAGGGGGAACAGCAGGATTAGGAATTATTGCAGGGATTGCAGCAGCAGGACGTGTCACAGAGCTCTAGCAGAGCTCATCTTCCCCGTGGGCTCCGTGCAAAGCTCACACACACTCAGGGCATCTCTCCTCGTGCTGCCCCAGCAGCAGAGAACAGGATCCTTGCTAATTCCCTTTTCATCCCTGAGCTCACAGAGACGTGCAGGGCTGGGACCTGGGGGAGGGTTTGGCTTCACCTGCAGAATAAACTCTCAAATGCTGTGTGTTGGTGGTGGTGTGAGTGAGTTTGCAGCCAGATGGAGACCCTGGTGATGATCCCAGGGAGATTGGGCAGCTTAACCTCCTCAGGATTCTTCAGGCTCAGCCAGATCTGTGACTAAATCCATTAGGGAAAAGCACAGGGGGTTAAAGTGCTTTAAAACACTGTTTGCCTCATGCAAATGGGGATGTCAGGCGAGGCCATGAGAAATTCTGGGAGCTCCAAAGATTCCAATGCTTGAAATGGGCACCTGATGTAACCACTTTGCACAGGAACTTAATTAGAAGTCTGCTAATTAGACAGCTTCTTTGTAAAGCAAACATGTGCGGATTATTGTATGATGTTTGGAGAAAAATGAAAATCGAGTTTATTTTCCAAATGTAATGCAAAACCCAGAACAATGGAGATGGCAACTTGACATGCACGAGATGTGTCAATATTTGCTCTGCACAATTGTTCCTCTGAGGATTAGGGGGGTGAATCCATGGACTTGGCAGATAATTTGAGTTGAATTACACTCCAGAACATATATTTTTTTGTTAGGAGGAGCTGCAGTAATAGATTCTGATTAGGCTTTCAAGTAGTAGCCAGTACATGAATTCCAATTACTGAGCCAGTATTGAGAGTACATTTTCACTGAAAACTTTTAGACCAGGAGTGGTAAAACCTTCCAATGGTTCAGGCTTTCCTGAATCTCTTCAATTAATTTGTGGGGTTGTAAGGTTGGTGTAAGACTGCAAAGGAGATTTCCACCCACAGCCCTCAATTTAATTCCTTTTCCCTCCCCAGAGGCAGCTCCATTTCCCTGCTCCTTCTCCACCCTTATCCACCTCTCACAGAAAGAGAGCAAAGTAGAGATTCTGCTATTGAATTTCCCTTTAGCCTGGAAAAACATGAAGCTGCTACCAGAGGAGCTTCATGCAAAATGCAATAATATTTGCAGATGTTCGTAAATACTTCTTTTCACACTAAATATTTTCTCTCTATATAATGTTCCCCTGCTATCTCCCAAGTCTCTCTTTAGTTCTTTATTTCATCCTAACTATTTTGGTTCCACCTGGTGCAAACAGCATTAAAAACTCCTTTTTAAAGGATGGGTTTAAAGCCCTGTTGGACTCCGAGGAGACAGAATGCACGTGCCTTAAGTGAAAATCTGAAAATCCTTCTCTGAGGCATTTTCTTGATGATTATTCAACTCCCTCTGCTCCCAACGCCTGATATTTAGAAGATCTGCAGATAAGACTTAAAACCCCACATTATCTGTTATTATATGTTGGCTATGACTTTCAACAGGCACTCTGTAAATGGAATAAACCAGGAATAGGTATTTCCAGCAGCATCCACCTGCAGCTGGGATGCTTTATCTGATTGGTTTGCTATCAGTGCACTGAGAAGTTGTAGCAGAGCAGCCCTGGGTGGTTTAGAGCCTGCAGAACAGCAGAGATGATCCCAGCAGCTTCATCCCCTCCACTCCCCAGACCCCAAACCAGCAGCTCTGTGATGCTCACAGGTGTCTCACCAAGAGGGAATTCAAGGTAAAAATAAAACCGATGCTATTTGTGTCATCAGTTGGAGTGGTGGCACTTGTAAGCACAATAAAAATGCTATTAATGGTTTACTCTGCTCAACTGCAACGCAAATCTGTGCTGCAGCCCGCGGAAATTTTATGTGATATAAAACCAACTCGTTGGAATTAATGTCGTTTTGAGTGGCAGGAAAAGGAAGAGGGGAGAGAAATGAACAAAATGGGTATTTGGTGAACTCTGTCACAATAACATACTGAGATTGATTCCAGGTAAATCCCAGGGAGCCACAGACAATGAGAAAATATTCTTCTGCTCCTCATTAAGTAAATACTGTAGTTTATCACTTAAAAAACTCCAGCGAAATACAGGCAAGAGGCTTTTTATGACCAAACTGCATCCAAATTGCTCCATGCAAATAAGCCCAGTAAAAGCAGAATCATTCAGTGCACACAAATCCAAACTGCTGGATCCAAACCAGGCTCATCTGGAATAAAATCAGGTCAGTCTCTCCAGTAGATGGAGGAATCTACAATGGGCAACACTTTTCAGAACAAATGACATCCCTTTCAAATTGGCCCCATTAGCCTTTCCTGCAGACAAGCAAAATGCAATTTAGCTTCTTAAAGGGACTTCTCTCAACTGTAAAATTCCTAAGACTTGGCTTATGGAATAATATTTTTTTTCTGACTTCTGATTTAAAAAATATAAACTTAATAATCCGTGAGGCCATGAGCAACCTTTGTTTTCAGTACAGAGAGCTTTTCAGTCAGCTGGAACGAGCTTTTGGGTTCAGACACTTCCAGGCCATTAAACTAATTAAATAAACGAGAATTCATCCTTCCAGAATAACCAGTTGCTCTGGGAAGTGATAGTGACAATTAAGTAAGTGACACTCTTTCTTCTGCAGCATCCCCAGCGAGTGTCCTGAGCTGCACATCCCACAACAAACTATTAAATGGCATTTTGGGCCACTTCACAGAAGCCCCAAATTTGCCCCAGTTCTTTCAGCAATCCCCAAATTCCAGGGCTCCATGAACTTCTCTCTGACCCAAGATGGTAAATCTGCATCTCCCAGCACGGCAGGGCAGGAGGACAGATGTGCTGCACCCATCTCCCCAGCCAGCAGGGCTTGCTGCTGTTTATCCAGGAGAGTTTCTCATTCCAGCAAAGTCAGCTGAGGATATTTAAAGCAGGGATATGGGAAAGCTAAAGTGATTTAGCTGGATGAGCTTGAATTTAACAGGATTACTTCTTATTTTTATTAGAAAGCTGCAATGTGATTCTGCTCTCCTTTTTTTTTTTTTTTTTTTTTTTTTTCCCCCAGAAAGGTCATCATGGTAAGAGCAGAATTATCTGCATTCTATAGAATTCCTGCAGCAATATTATTGCCCAGACTCACAGCAGTGTGGCACATTTCACTGGTTTCACCATCCATCAGCTACAACTGTCTGCTGCACTCTCCAGCCTCTGGAAGGTTTAAAAATGTTGAACTGCATTTTTCGGCTCCTTGGAATTTAGGAGCACACAGAGTTCAGGTGAATCCTGCAACCACCAAAAGTTCAGAAGTGCCTGAGATGGGAATGATTAAAAATAGAAGAGAAATCAAACTGCTGCAATGTTGCCTTTTTTCCCCCCACAGTGAAGGAGGTTTCAAAGCACGGTGTTGCAATTATCACTAGCAGAGCTGAATTGCTGCAGCATTGCTTGGTAGTGAGAGATTTACCAGGCAGGGGTGTCCACCTGGATTAAAAACTTGATTTGGGAATGCAAATCCATGGGGACAGACAAGTAATCCTCACAAATTATATATAATATATAAATATATTTGATATATATTCCTGGACCCCCACTTGTCTTGGAGAAGGAAAGTGCATTTCTTGGCTACCTGGTTCAACCTGGGAGAGGAATCAGTGATTTTTACACAAAAACAGCCACTGCCTTTCTGAGTAATCCAAGGAAACAGTGGGTTTGTTCTGTGCAGGAGGCAGAAAAACAATAAAATGCTCTTTTTTTGCGTTGAAACCCACAATTCTGAAAACCAGAGCACCTTTCTGCAGGTGAGAGGGAGGGGTTGGTGACACCAGCAGGTTAATGTCATTTATCCTCTTCAAACACCTCCTTTGCTCTCTGCCCTTCCCAGCAGGTTTCCCCAGTATTGCTCCATCTAAGCACAACTTTTTGGAACTGTTTTTGTCAATAAGACAACTGTGATTATACAACCAGACAGAAAAGGAAAAAAAAAAAAAAAAAAGATAAAAATCTTGGTCTACTGGAGACTTAGAGACTCAGTTTTCAGAGCAGCCACCTTGGAATACTTTAGGAACCTGCAGGAAGGAGGACTCTGAAAAAATAGTTTTATACCAAGATTCCCTCAAATTCCACCATAAATCCAACTCAAAGCTAGATCATGGTTTGCTCTCTGGTTCTGAGCAACCCAAGGAGACATTTGAACCTGATTTTTGGAAGGTTTGAGCTTCCCCAGGTTCAGCTCCTTGTCAGCTCCTGCAAACCACGTGGAAACAGCTCTGCTCTGTCTTTTCATGCCTGCTTGGTGCAGCAGTGACTCAATTTGTCTGATTCTATAATTAAGCAGATATTTAGACTTGTCAGCAAAGCACAGCCAGTTTGTTCTGAGTTTAAGCTCCATGACAAGGAGGAGAGCAACCTTCAGGCTTTTGAGCATAATGCATTAATATAATTATTAATGCCCTGGTGTATTTTTTTTTTCCTCAATTTTCTTTTCTTTCCCCCTCCTTCTTTCTTCTCTTTCTTTTTTTTTTTTTTTTTACTAGCAAGGCAAAACTGCATTAGAAATAGCTCTTATCATTTTAATAGTCTTTAAATGAGGCTGGCAAAGCCTTAAATAAAGAGATATTCTGTTGGAGAAAATAAAGAAAATAGAGAAGCTGTTTGTAAAACATAACTCTTGTGCCCAAAGGGACATATCATTTTCATATTTTAAATCTGAATGCATTTTAGTTATTTTGTGTTTTTGCAGCAATCAGTTCACATTATGAGAATAGGGTAGTATAATTATGGAAATTAAGTACAGATTTCAGTTGAATGAACTCATCAGATGGAATTACAGCCTTTCTAGATTGGTCGTCTGGCTTTATGTCAGATGATTTGCATAAAACATTTAGCTTAATGAGAAGTAAACAACAAGACTGTGGAATGTATTAACCCAAGGGGGTCTGAGCTGACATCTAAGAAATATTAAGGTTGTAGCTTTTTTTTTTTTTATTTTATTATTTTAAAGACAAAAAGAAAGCCTTGAGAGCAGATCAGGAACATAAAGGTAATTCTGGTTTGGATCATAATTCTTCAGGAGTGGTATTTTTCACCACCTACAGTCACACGCTGTAAAGTAATTTTTCAGGTTTATTTACTTTCAGTTGCCTGTAAGCAAAATCTGACATAATCTAGTTACCCTGTCAGATAGTGTTCATGGCTGCAAACATGGCTTTGTGTTCAGTACTTGAATTTTCTCCTGGTCACTGATCTGGAACTTGCTCAAATTACTTTCTGGGATATGTAGTCATTTATCCATAATCTCTGGAGGGTCTAATTTTCATTGGGAAGTACAGGACCGAACTGCACTTTTGCATCTTTAATCATTAAACTCAGAAGTGCTCCCATCCTAAAGCATATTGATAGGGAGTCTGCTCAATGCACAGAATATTAAAGGGTTTTTCCTCGCTGTTCCCATGGCAGCATCTCCTCCTGGCAGGGAGTTCTCCAGGAGGCCTGGGAGAGGAGAGCTGATCCCAAATCCCTGTTCCCTTTAGGATCTCCAGGCTCTGCCCCTGGGCTGCCTCCTGCTACAGCAGAGCATTCCCACAGTGGCGATAATTCCGTGGGATTAATTCAGTGGGATTAATTCAGTGTTTCATCCCACTGAGATCTGTTTCTCTCTGCGGCCAGAGCCATTTTGGGATTAATTCAATGGGATTAATTCAGTGTTTCATCCCACCCTAGATGTGTCTCCTCTCACCACAGCCCAGAGCCACTCCTGTTCTCTGTCACAGACTGTGGGCTCTGCAGTGGGAAGGCTCTGGAAGGAAGCAGAATTCCTCTCCTGACATTCAGCACACCCAGGGTTTAATTAAGATTTCCTCACTGTACCCCCAGCACGAGCAGCAATGGGGCCAGATGATCCCAAGAGGCCAAGCTGGTGCATCTCCAGACATAACCACTCATTATCCCAAATCACAGCCCAGCTGGGGCTGCAATTCCCTCTGATCACCTGGTCAGCCCTGGAGAGCCTCTCCAGACTCCAATCCCAGTGATTGCAAATAAGGAGCCTGATTACTTGAAAGAAATGTCCCCAATTAAGGATTAGCACTTGCCACCCTCACCCAGGGAGGAATAAAATTCTGCAAAAACAAATCAAGCCCCGTGGCTCTACTTTTCATTTAACCCACACGTGTGAGCATTTCAGGGAACAGCCCAGGTTAAGCAGGAAAGTGGTAGTTCAATTCCAAGGCAAATATTTTGATTAACACAGCTCTGATTTAAAGGCATGAAATAAACTGCAGTGCTTAGACAGGCTCCTGATGGTGCAAATTTTAAACTTTTTTTTGGTATTCTCAAAAAAAAAAAAAAAGAATTACCATAGGAGAGTGTCTGAGTAGAAGGGGATGAATAATTGTAATAATCTTTCAGGCTTCTATTACCTTACCCTAGGAAGGATCAGTACTGGGAGAGATTGCCTTCCCCCAGTCCATGATTGCTGGTGACAACACACAGAGGGGAGTTACCACTTCAGTGGCTTGAAGAACAGCATGCCACATGTTGTGCTTGCATTTCAAAATAAAAAATCACATGGCAGTGGGAAATGGGGAAAAACCACTCAGCTTTTGCTGCCTTGTGTTCTTCCTACTGCTGAGCTCTCCTTAATGAAAAACTGGCCCAGGCTGGCAGAAGCAGAGCAGGAGATGAGGAGGAGATGGTGGTGTGGAAAAGCACTGACCCTCGTGTCTGCTGGAATACAGAAGCAGCAGAGGCAGGGGGTTCCTTAAAAGAGTCTGTCTGAGTCAATGAGCTGATGGCTGGCTGATTTTAGGGAAACAAAGTGCAATGAGAAAACCTGAGCGTGCTGGAGGGATGTGCAGATGTGCCAGGGGGAGAGGAGCTCTGGCAGATGAGAGGCTGGCAGCTCAGTGGGCACAGAGCCAGCGAGGAGAGCAGGATCCTGTCAGCTCACAAATGGGGGTGCAGAAATGTTTGGGGCTGCAGCAATTCAGTCAGTGGGGATTTGCCTTGCTGGAGAGCTGGATTGGTGCTCCAGGTGGAAATCAATGTGCCACAAACTCCCTGGAGACTTCCTCACCATGCTGGCTGGGCTGGTGGGTATCACCCAGAAATAAATCCATATCACACCATAGCACACAGTGTTCTCTTCTTTAAAGAACACCAAAGAACTCCTCCAATGTTCCTTTTGAGAAATGGGCTCAGTTTTGCCCTTGGCTCACTGACATTCACCTGCCTCAGAGCTGTTCTGCTCACAGGGAGCAATTGTCACCATCTGTCCCACGGGCAATGATTCCCCACAGAGTCCCAAAACACTTTGGGATGGTTGGGATGCAGGAGGCTGCTGTATTTTAGCCATGAAGAAAACAACATCAGTCCTTGCCCTGATAGCAGAGAGGCAGGAAATGAGGGGCATTTTGTAGAGCTGGAGTGACTCAGCAGCAAAGCTGTGCCTGTCTCTATTTCCAGCTGAAATCAGCACAAAATCCTTGTTTCTTGACTGTCTCTTTCTCCCTGCCTTGGTTTGTGCTCTGCTGTAAACCTAGAGAAGACCCTCAGCTCAATCATCAGCTCAACAAAGCGATGCTTTGTGCTCAATAAACACCTTCTACCCATCGAGAACAAAATCCTTTCCACAGGTAAATGAGAGCTCAGGACGTGGAGAAAAACGACATGCAATTATAGGAGATTATGAAATGAAGCTGAACCAGACCGAGCAGCTCAGCCCAAAGTACACTCCTGCTCCCTCCTGCTGCCCTTCAGGACCATCCTTCACGGAGCTAATGCAGCTTTTACTCAAAATTTCACTGAGCACCTGAAAATTCTATTTCATAGCATATGGTGCAGAATCATCTGGTTTTTTATTGTTATTTTTTTGAGAGGAATGAGTTTCTCGCTCCTGGTTCAGGCTGAACAATTTGCACAGAATTACAAACACAGCATTCAGCAAAACTTTTAACTTGGTGCAAACCTGCTCCCTTTTCCTCTGCCTTGCACAGAGGGTGATGATTCTGCTCATCCCTCGATTGGTACCATCTCATCCCTGTGGGATGCTTTATGTTCCATCTTCCTATAAGTTTCTAACTCCATCCTTACCTAGAATTTGGGAAAAATAAAATTTTCACTCCCTGGCCTCCTGTTCACAACTGAGCATGATCAGGTGCAGAAATTAAATGTCCACCAGCATTCCCCAGATGCTTTTCCCCTAAAGATGAAGTCCAATGAGTTTTCCTAGAATAACTATATCCTAGGGACCAGGGAAAGGTCTAAAAGTGTAGATTTCAGAGGGGAAGACTGTCACAAAATGAATTTTACCCTCCAAATGTCCTCCTAAATCTGGCCCCTGTGCAGAGAGGAATTTAAGATTCAAGGAGCCCGGAATGGGAGCAGCAGAAAGCACAGCATTCAGCTGGAACACTTTGGGGATGTAATTTAAAGCTTGTGAACAATCTCCAGTGGTTTGCTGCACGTGGCCCCAAGCCACTTGTCCCATAAATCAGCGTTAGAGCTCCTGGTGCCTCTGCCAGTGCCTCATCCCTCTGTGCTCCACAGCCTCCTGTTAGCTACAACTCCTTATCAATTCCACAGCAAACGAAGTAGAGGGTGAGAAAATTCCCTGCTCTCTTTGGAGCTGAGAAAGTGATGAGGAAGCTACAAACTTTGAGGAATATGGGAAGGAAAATCGTAGCAAAATTTGAATTCCTCCAGATTATTCCTCATTTCCTCATGGTCTGCTCAGGGTCACCAGGACTCCTCACCTCCTTCACCTTCTCCTCACCAGGAGGGATCTGAGACTTCTCCCTCTCCAGGAAAGATCCCAGAGCTCAAATCCTCTTCCCGAGGCAGGGAAGAGGAACAGCAGCATTGGAAACACAGATTTTTTCTGTCAGGAGCACGGAGTGATCACTGCTGATATTTTGAGGGGCATTTCCACACCCTGCCCTCTGCTCGGAGCTGTGCAGGTAACTAATGCCAGGCTTTGAGTTTGCTCCCAGCGATATCTGCTGCTCACTGCAGAGCCTCCCCGTGCTTCAGATGAGATCTGAAACTGCAGAAACTGCTGCACCACTCAGGAAAGCAAACAGAACATCTTGCAATCCCAATTTCGTGTTTGCTGCTATCTGAGAGGGAAAGCTGTGGCTGGAACCACAAGTGTTGGTTGTGTTTCAACAGCTGCTAAAACGCGTGGAAATAATATTTTGGTTTGCACAGGCAGCGCTGCTCCCACACTTCTAGCAAATTGTGGCATTTCTCAGAGACTTCTTTGAACCTAAGAGGAGGAGGAGGAGGAGGGAGGAATTCTCCTTTTGCATGTCTCCAGCCTCCCCAGACATTCCCACATCCCACTGGGAAGTGATAGGCACTGAGAAATGAAGCCCAGCCTGTTTTAAAAGGTATTTTAAAAGGTGTTTATTAAAAAAAAAAATATATACATAGGAACTTGCCTATCATTGAAATCATGCTGAAATTTTAATTCTCTTCTTATATAAATATATAAGAATATATTTATAATATATATATAATGTATAAATCCTTTCTGTCCACATGTTTTTCTGAGGTTTTTTTCCTATTTCTGTATTTATTTATTTAGGGGTGTGAGGTGAGCTAAAATCACACCCACTCGAGCAGGGATGTGCCTGCTTGTCTTTGAAGTTTCTTAACAGTTCGAGGAGGTTTGTAAAAGAATGCTGGAAAAGACCTGTTGATTGCATGTGTGTGTAATTACCAGTTGTGGACCGGAGTGTGCAGTGTGTATTTATTGAATTAGGCTCTGGATGTGAATAGCACACTGCTGCTCCTTAATTGCCTGCTCTGAGAGGTGACTGACAATGGGGCTTTTCATCTCCTCCCACCTCTGCAGGGAGAAATAAACACATTTTCTCATTTTTTTCCTCTTTTTTTGTTTAACGGTACGCTGACATGTTGTCAGCCAGAGCACATATTTTAGGAAATACCATTTCAATACCAGCGTTGCTTAGTAAATTTTAAGGGGAGTGGGGAAAGAACCAAAAATAACAGAGAGAAAAGAACTCAAAACCAGATATTATGAATGTTAGTTCTTCATGGGGTGCCTGTGGAGGTCACTGGGACTTAGTGAGAATCTACAGGAATTTTGCATCAGGTTCTCCTATGTTTTGCTCTGTTGTTTTTCCTTTTGCCAAAACAAGTTCAAATTCTCTGCCAGTGTTAAGGGATGAAACTTCACTGAAATCTCTGGCAATGCACCAGCTTGTTTCAGAAGCATATGCTGTCTGCAACATTTCCACAGGAAGACCAAATTCAAACAAAATCTGTCTGTACGAAGGATCCTCACCCATTCCTCAGAAGAAATCTCACAGCGATAATTCTCATTTATCCAGCTCTGCTCACAAACATTGCCCGTGAGTCTTGAAACAGCAAACTGATGGCAAAGCCTTGCTTCCATTCCATAATAAATGCCCTAAATACTGAGATGCACTTCTTGTACCTGCAGCCATTGACACTAATTTAAAAGGAGCTCCAGCAAAGGGCACTTCAGGACATGGTTTAGAGGTATTGACAATCTCCTGATTTAATGCATGACCACCTCCCACACGTGACTGGAGCACTTTTGATATCTCTGACAGCAGAGAAGACATGCAGCTTAATTGAGTTCAGTTTGGAATGGCTGTAGAACAAGCCATGTGCAGGGGAAATTCTGTGCTTTATGGTGCTGCTGGAACAATTCTTTAGCAGTAGCTGGAACTCATTTCCACACTTCTGACTTAACAAAAGCAAACTCAGCCAGGGCTCCCAAGTATAATGGAATTGGTATTTATCATTCAGCCATAAAGAGCACTGCGAAACAAAATCTCTGGCAGGGGGTCTGAGCCCTTCTGTTTCAATCTCCTGAAGGCCAAGACAGCTGAAAGAAGATAAGCAAACATCCCTGCAGAAATGGGGAATCAGAATTCCTGTGAAGGGCTGGACAGGCAGCAGCATAGCAATGAACAGGATGAAGTGTTTGCAAATACTTCTGCGGGATGCTGCACACTTTGGGAGATGAGGACTCTGCATGCAGATGGAGAAACTGCTTTTTTGTTCGAGGGGATGATCCAAGTCCTGCTGGGATTTGTGTGAGGAGCTCTGGTTCTCTTTGGATGGGTTTGATCCCATGGGATCCATCCCAGCTGGGTCACCCACACCATAGGATCAGGAGGCCACAGTAATCATGTCAAAAATGGGAAAGTTTAAGTCACAGATGTCTCTGTGGGTCAGGAGAGGCATTTTCCTCACACATTTAAATCACAGAAATAACCACTGAATTGTTGTTGCAAAACAACTGTTGGAAGTAAATAAATTCTAAGAGTCTCAGAGCCCAGAAATGGATACAGCTGATGAGGGGTTTTCACCATCACTGTCATCCCTAAAAGAAGAAAAGAACAAAACCAAACCAAACCAAACCAACAAAAAAAACCACCAAAAACCCAAAAAAACACCAAAACAAACAAACAAACACCTAAAAAAAAGCCCAAAAAACCTACAAAAAACCCAAAAAAACCTCAAAAAAAACCCCAAACAAAAAAACCACACCCAAATAAAAACAAAACAAAAAAAACCCAAGAAAACAAACCCAAAAAAACCCCAAAACAAACAAAAAAAAAGCCAAAACCCACAAACCAGAAAAAAATCCAAAACCTCAAACAACAACAAAAAAAATTTTAAAAAAAAAATTAAGATTTTAAAAAAAATTTAAAAACCTCCCCAAACCAACAAAACCCAGCGAGGGCAGTGCTGCCAAATGCCCTGTGTGCAGCACTCCTGGTCCACACTCTGCATCAGCAGAGCACAATTTGAATCCCTTCTGCAGCTGTGTGCTGTGGTGCCTCATGGCACATCAGTGAAGCACTGATTGCTGCTCCAGCCTGGAGTTTGGGCATTCTGAGCTCATGAAATTTGCACCAAGGAGCACAGCTGGGCAGTGATGTCAGCAGGCAAACTCAGAGTCGTGGCTCATTCTGCAATGCCTCAGTCTCCACAATGGCATTAAGTGGTTTTATGGGAATAAAAGCAGTAAGCAGTGAGCCAGTTGAGCTACCCTCGAATGCAAACAATGCAGATATTGTGTTGGAAATGCTCACAAGCATCAGGCAAGCAGCATTTCCCAATCTTTTGGCTCACAGTGAGGCAGGGAGAGGAACTCCTGGGATGCAGGAAAGTCATGATTGCAGCATCCCAAAGCCACCTGTGTGCTGGGAGAGAATGCAGAGCATCCCTGTGGCAGGACAGATCCTCTGTGGGGTTTTCTGGAGCTACAGCTAAATAAATTCCCTCTGCCAAGTGCACCTGATGGGGTTTCCAGCCCAAGGAGAAGGTGGTTTTCCTGAGCCCCTGTTAACTCGAGGCTCTCAGTGGTGTTTTCCTCCTGCAGATCTGTTTGGATTTGCATGGCTGGTGGTTTTTCTCTCTTCTTTCAGCCAGGCTTTCTTATTTTCCTGACCCCTGCTGCTGCACAGCCTCTGCTTCCCAGCTGCCTCACCTCTGAACTGGAACCTCAACCTCCACAGCCCAGGTGGAGGGGATTCTCTCTCTGTGTTCTCTCCTCAGTCCTGCTCAGAAGCCAACAATAAAACCAAAAGAGCCAACACTTTGACATGGCAGCTGAAATTGTGGTCACTTTTCTCCAGATTTAAGAACACTGTGAGAAGAGTTATGAGAATGAGACTTCTGAAATCTTATTTTCGGAGCTGAACTCAGTAACTAACCCTAGGTTTCAAAAAAAAAAAAAAAAACAATACCAAGAGTCCAAGACTTTTGGAGTGGGGTAGAGGGCAGGAATCACAAAGCAATTTGAAAACATTTGGAATCTTGCAGGCAGCAAAAGGCAGATTATTCTGGGCCATGAATACACTTATCAATTAAGAATTTATGAATAAAACTTTGTGTCCTGTCAGCATGGAATCCTGACTGATGGACAAAGCAGGAAAAGGAGTTTTCACTGCTTTCCTTCCTGCTGTGAACAGGCTGAATACACCAATGAAATTCTACTTGGGAGCTGAAATCCTTCCTGTCCAAACCAGCAAATGCAGCCCCAGGAAAAGTTCTCATTTCCACAGCCCTGCATTTTTTCCACAGCCAATTCCAACAGGTTGTGCTGAGGGGATGTAAGGAATGTTTGCTAGGGAGGGTGGTGAGGCACAGGCTGCTCCAAGAGGTGGTGGATTCCCCATCCCTGGGAACATTTCGGGTCAGCTGGGGCTCTGAGCAGCCTGATCCACTTGAAATGACATTTAAAAGTCCCTTCCAGCCCAAACCATTCTATTATTCTAAAAAAATATAGGTAACAATGCTGTCAGAGACCAGCAGATGGGTGAGGATGGAGGGAGTCAGGTGTAGCTTGAAACAAAGCTCTGTATCTTTCCTAAAAAGGACTTCTGGACCTTGTTTAAATCCCTTTGCATTCAATAAACAGACCCTGGTGATCTAATGACGTTTGAATCACATTCATTGCTGAAGCAGAAACATCAGAAACTGGAACTCTTTCCCTGCTGAGGAGGACAGAGAGGTGACCAAGCTCAGCCAGGCTGCCCTGAGCAGAGCAAAGGGCAATTTCCCCACTGAGCCATTTGGGCTCTGTGCTGGCCCTGTTAGCAGCCCTGCCAATGGCAATAACACTTCCCACCTTACTGGAACAGTGGACACCTGGATGCTTGGACTGGGATGGAGAACATCAGCTCATCTCATTTTGGCTTGCAAATAGCTGCAGGTGGCAGAGCTGTTTGCTTGTTTGCAGCACAGAATGGACTCCAAGTGCAAAGAAAAAGCCTCTGTTATGCCTTCACCTTCCTCTTTTATCCTGCACCTCCCATATGTATTCATTTGGGATTTAGCCTGACCCAGATGTAAAATGAAATATCTTCCTCACGGAAAAAAAAAAAAAAAACAAAAATTTTATATATATATATGGAGTGACTTTATACAATTCTGTAAATACAATCAGAGCCCTGCCTTGAGTGGCACAACTACAATTGGTCACAGCACAGTTATCAAAGGCACTGCAGAGAATTCAGCAGAGCCACCTTTCCAGGCACAGGGATTCTCCATGGTGAAAGCAAACGCTAAAACCACAATTTCTGAGTTCTGTTCAGTCCTGTTCTCGTGTGCAAGTCCACAAAAATCAGGTAAAGCCCTTTCTGTGGGGCTGAGTTTGGCTATCAGGCTGTGCCACGTTTCCTTCCAAAGCAGCTCAGGTGAGGGGTGGGAGGGAATTGGCACACTGCTGGGAGCTGGGGATGCTCTGGGCTTGGAGGATTTGCAGCACAGCACAGAACCTGTGGCTCACAAGGACATGGAGATCAGATAATGAGGCCACAGAAAAAAGGGAAAAACATTTCTGGAGCCACGGGGAAGTGGGTTTGCAAGTCAGAGATTCACAGAATTCACCAAAACCAAGCTTGGAGGCAAAACCCACCTACCTGGACACAGTGGAATCCTATTTTCAGTCCGTTTTTAAAAAGGAGACAAACCACATTTAAATACACATGAGTTTGAGAACACGGTGACTTGTGAAGCACATCAAGATACTCGGAAAAGTTACATCCCAGGGAGGAAGAAAAACGGCAAATGAAATTGAAAGGTGGGAACAAAAAAATGGCACAACCTCCCTGTAGAGTTATTTCCTCCGAATGCTCTCAGACAATACACAAAATGCAGTTAGTGGAAATCAAAATGATTCTCTCAGCCCAGGCCATTTCCCTGGGCTTCATCTCCACCAACATTTCTGCAACCAGGACCAAATATTCCCTTTATTTTATGGCGCAGAGAGCAGAATGAGGGCAATGAAAACCCATTTTTGTCAATAAAGGAACAACTCTGAACTGCAAGATTTCTCTAGGACAGCCTCAGCTCTACTGGCAGCAATTACCCAGCCTGGGAGCCTGAAAGAACATTTGCTCCCCACTGCACCATGCAGGAGGCCTAAAATGGAAGAAAAAGGCTTTGGGGTGTCTCCTAATTTTTAAAGAGGAGGCATGATTTTTCTTTTTCATTTCTGTCCTATAATGAAGCCAAATTTTGGTAGAAATTTTCCTGTCTTCAGTAGGAAAATAAATCATTTTCTAGAAAAGCTGCCATGGAAAATGAAAAAAAATTATCCGCATTATTATGTAATCTTAATTAATTATATAGTTTTTTAAATTACCTTTCTTCTGCCTTCCTTACAAAAGGCAGAACTCCACCGTTTATCTTGTTATATCTAAATTAGCAGCCTCCCCAAGCAGGTGTTACACTTGGAAGACAACATGTTGCAAGCAATTAGAGAATTGTCTGTAAATACACAATTTGTCTGAGGAAAAGAAAGCTCTTTGGTGTGATTAAGTATCATTTAAAAATCCTGTGCTTAAAAAAAAAAATAATAAAAAGTAAACAGCTCCTGAAGTGGGTGATGCAGGATTGGAAAATGTGGGAAATTCTCCCTGGGGAATCAGCCCAGGGAGAGCAGAGTGGGAAAGGTCTGAGTGTGCTGAGACTTTGCTCTGGGAGGAACTGATGATTTAAAATGGGATTTCTTCTCCATCAAGAAGAAATCTTTTATTATTCTTCATAAAAGAATGGATTTGTGGCACAAATGGTGGATGCTCTCACTTGGGATGGGAAGCATGAGAAGACAGGGAACGCACAGGCACAGGTGGGCAGGAATGTTCTGGTAAAAAGCCACAGATGGGAAAAGTGAGCCAGTGTGGAGATACTTTTCCAGCAGATTTTATCTGGAATTTTGTCACACACAACCCCCACCCATGGATTCATAGTTTGCCTTATAAACCCTGGGAAACTCTGCAGGAAATCTGTGAAGGACCTTGGAAAACTCCTGCACTCCACAGAGCTCCAACGAGAGTGGAGCTGGAATTATCCTGATTTTACTGCTGGATGTTGTGGGAGATAAAATATGAGTGAGTGTGCTCTCTGCCCAGTTTTGGGTGCTGCTCTCCAAATGAAAGGAAACACTCACCCTGATCCCTCTCTCCTGTCAAATGGACACGTTTCAACAGGAAGACAATGCAAAAGCAGTGATTTTATTCCTGTTTCTTCCACTCAGTGTTGTAACATCACAGGCTCTGTGGAGACTTGTCACTTTAATTAGACCCTTGAGGCTGAGTGGCTGAAATCACTTCTCCAGAATGCCACACCAATAGGCAGCAAAATCAGAGTTCCTTCTGTTTTCCACCCCAGTGTGCACTGGCATTGTCTATGAAACACATTGGGCACTGCAGAAAACTTCTTAACAGCAGAGTGAGAAACTTCTCATTCCAACCAGGGCTGAGGTTTGCCTGTCCCTCCAGATCTGCAATGCCAGGGATGGCCAGAGGCAGCCAAAGTGACCACAGCATGAGCACAGCCACAGCAGCAGAATGGCCATTCAAACACTCCTGCCCACCCAACACTGCTCAGCACAGGAGAAAATTCTCCAAAACAGTTTTTTTTTCCTTTTCAGGGTGTAGGAA
Source organism: Entomyzon cyanotis (assembly GCA_024500445.1). Lineage (NCBI taxonomy): Eukaryota > Metazoa > Chordata > Aves > Passeriformes > Meliphagidae > Entomyzon > Entomyzon cyanotis. Next base: position 3,504,103 of record JAKEPQ010000743.1, on the reverse strand, counting down.
ATAAATCACTTTTCCCTTCTGTGCACCTCTTAGGTATGATTGACTCTCTCATAGGACAAGGAAGAGCTGAAGTCCAAGGACTGAAGTTTTCCTCGTGGAAAAGCATGAGAAATAATCTTAGATCCATTTAAACAAGACATTTCAGGATTCAGTGTTAAATACTTTCTTTTTCTCCATAGAATCTCCAAGACAGAGTAAATTAGGATTGTTGCACAGGACTGCAGCTGGAAAAAAAAAAAATCTACTTTCTTTTACTTTGGAGCCTTGATTTCGCCTTGCCTTCCCTGTTGCCCATGATGAATAGCATCCAGCAAATTAATATTTAAGGATTCATCACCGAGAGGTGATTACTCAGCTAGAGCAGACTCACGTTATTGATGCTTGGCTCCCTAAGTGGGTTGTTGGGTTTTTTTTATTTTACTTTTTTTTTTCCTGGAGTGCCTATAAACCAAATTAAGACATTTAAAACGTTGTAGTTTTATCACACATCATTAGTTTTCCTGATCTGCATATTTTAGCAATTGTTTATGTTGTGCAGCATGAAGAGGCATTTCCTGCACGTTGTTTCTGGGAAAAGCTGGGCAGTTTGGCTGCCCAGTGAGTGTAATCAGGAGCTTAAAATCAGCATGATTTTAAAATTATCAGTGGCCAATGTGGAGAAAGACACTCAGGAATAAAAAACTTAAGAGTTTATAAAACACAAAGGAGAAATCCATGAAGAACAGGCATGGCACAAGAGATGTGGCCAATTTTTGGAGAAGACCACTGACACTGGAAATTCATTTAAGTTTCCCTGCACGTAGCAGTTTGTGTTGAACCAAAACCACACAGACCCTGGGCACAGTCAGCTGGATGAGAGAATTAGGATCCTGAGGGGCTGCTGTGGAGTGGGCTTGGGTCAGAGCCAGGTGGAGCTGGAATCCCATCTGGATCCATGCCACAGGGCAAGAGGGCTCCACAAAAATAATTATCCCAACAATATTTTGCACTGTTAAGCAACAACGGCGTGATTTTCAGTGTGCAATGCCTGCTCACTTGTAATTGATCCAAATGGGGCCTCATTCTTCATGCACAGGGCTTGGAAAAGGGCCTGACAAACTGTCAGCTCTGCGCTGCACCTACATATGTTCCACAGCATACAGGGGTATCATCTTGAATTAATGCATTTTATAGCTCGAGCAGAACTCATCTGGTTCTGTGGTGTAGAACTGAATGGCTGCACTTGGCAGGCTTTTGGTAAGCATTTCAGGCCTCTCTTTATGGGCAAAATAACAAGACTCATCAATCCCATATTGTGCTCTGCGAAAAAAGAAAAAAAAATAAATAAAACAACAAAACAACAAAAATTCCGAAACTGGGACTACCATTTGTGAAATATCCTTGTGTTACACTAAAGGCTTTGATTGGCTTTGTTAAATTTTATCTGAATAGATGTGCAGCCAGTAATTCAGCAGGGCTGGATCAGCTGTTGGTTCCCATTCAGCCCTGGGTTATTCCACACCCTGGGATTTCACCTGGAAGTTCCTGCTGTCGTTTCATGGCTATGTGTTACGATCAGAGGGAAAAGCAGGAATAAAATAATTTAAAAAAAGACACTTCTGCGTGACAGCAGTGCCCAATGGAGAGGCAGAGCTCGGTGCATGGGTTTTGTGCTCAGAGGTTTGGTGGAACAGAGAGGTCTGGAATACCACGGAGCCATCTACTGGGAATGCTGCTCGCTGCTGCTGCTGCTGCTGCTCTCAGCTCCCCAAAATCCACCCCTCCTCATCCCCATCCCGCTCCTCTGGCTGTCCCTCTGTGCTGCAGGGAGATGAGAAATCTCCTCCCCACCTTCCCAGTGCAGGGGAAAGGGGGAAATGCCTGAGTTCCAGCTGGATCCAGAGCGGATCAGCATCCCCAGGATGTCCCTGTGAGCAGGGCTGGCCCAGGTGTGACCTGCTGCTGGCCACACTCCACACAGGGTTGGGGGAAAGAATCAGAGCAGGAGGGATTTGCTGTGCTGCGAGGCTGACGTTTGTTTCTGCAGGGAACTGGGAAAGTTTATCTTGCTTTCACAATGCACTAAAACGTCTTTTATGATGGTTTGATTCACCAGTGCTGGGACTCATTCTTCCTGCTTTGTTGGAAGATATATTGAGTAATCTTAGGTCCTACCGAGGTGGCAGGAGTTTTTTAATTCTTCCCTTTTTCTGCTTTGTTTTTTTCCTATTTTCTCCTCTTTTTTTCTTTTTGAAAGCTGCTTGTCTACCCAGACAAAAGCTTTGTCTACCCAACACATGCTACTTTTCCCCAGCAACCATTCCATTTCCTGCAGCCATTTCAAACGAGGCCTCAGATTAAAAAAATCATGATCAGCCACCATTTGAAACATCACCAGAGCTGCATTTGCATCTGTCTTAATCAAGATGCTTGCTAAGTGAAACAGCTCTCCCAAAACAAAGCTGATTGCTTTTCATGTCCTGCAAAACCACTCAGAGAGACAACAGCTGAACAAATACTCTCTAATCTGCTTTGGTATGAATTTCACATCTACATTGGAGTTTACCACTGCAGTGGAGTTTCCATGGAATGGGATTTCATCCTAGGGAGAGGAGCAGTTGAAGAGTTCAAGTGGTGCCGCAGGGAATCAGTGTAAACACACAGCTCCTAATGGTGCAGAAGGACTCTGTGCTCCAGAGAACCATGGGAAAGAGCAAAAACCTCATTTAAACAGAGCCAGCTCCACTCAGATCATCAAATTTTAATTGTATTAAATAGTGTGTATAGTTTACAGGGGTGTAAATAATAAATATATTCACCTTTATCTTTAGTGTTCGGGGTTGTTATTTTTTAAGGATTTTATGGAGCCCTGAGGACAAAGACCTTCTGAACTCCTGGAGGCTGCAAGGGCAGCTGTGCCAGAACAGGGCAAAGAACTTCAGGGTTTGGATCAATACAAAACAAAAAAAAGTGGAAGTTTCTGTTGATGCAACACAAATATTCACTGGAAGCTGCTGTTGGAACATCACACCAATCATAGGAATTTTGGGAGAGCACAAATGCAGGAGCCAAACTGGGAAAAACCCAGAGACTGAATGCCTAATCCTGCTAAATCAAACAGCAAAATAAGAAAATAAGGACATCAAAATCAGGATACACACACTCCAAGGGAAAGGTTAATTAGCTGTCCCCATTTTCAGTGTGAGTGAGGAAAGCACAGGCAGGTTTGGGCAGGGGTTGCCTCTGGGAGCATCAGATGGGTTCAAACTGAGCACAATGAGGAGGAAATGTTCACTGCAGGACAAAAGGAGGTTTTCTGCTGGGGCTGTGAGAGGTGGGAGCTGAGCCCTCCTGGAGAGTTTACACAGCTGACTCTCAAATTTAAGAGAGAGCAACCATAGATTACTGTTTTCCCTCCCCTCTACTGAAGCAATGTGTCCCACTGCTTTTTTTTCAACCATCATGAGCTTTTTCTTCCCACAGATAATAAAGTCAGAGCAAAGCTGTCAAACTAGGGAAAAATTGTTTCCACCAAATCATTTCATTTTTAAAAAAACCATCCTTACCTTCACTTCATGGAAGGCTTTCCTTAGAACCATTTCACAACCATTAAAAAAAACGGTATTTTATCTTTTTTTTCCTCTCTTCCCTTAAATCCTGAAATCCTACTGCACTTGTAATTAACCACAGTTTGTAGGGGCTTTGTGAAGCCATTATGGTGTGCTAGAAGGACACACACTTTATCAAGGCTTTAGCATGGCCTAATTAATAGAGATCACATGCAGCCCATTAATTAACTGCGATTGGTAATCAAACATGCAGAAATAGAGCTTAACTAACCCCTGGTGGCCCCAAGGGCTCTGCATTCCCCAAGGGCTGGTGGCACAGTGCTGCCTGCCAGGGTGGGCTGCTGGGGCTTCATTTGACAGAAAATGCAATAGCAAGGAGGTGTTTGCATAGAAAGGGGATTTCTGTGCCTGGGGAGAAGGGTAAATTAGCTTTAACGGGAAGGTAAAGATTTCCTGAGCAGCAAACCCTGCTCTGATTATTGCCCAGCATTGCCATCCTTCCAGCCCAGCCTGGAGCAGGGCTGAGGGCAGGGATGAGGGCAGGATTAGGATACAAACAGCTGGGATCCTGGCAGGGGGACAGGGCTGCTCTCAGCACCTCTCAGCAGCCCTCCTGGAGCCCCAGAGTCAGAACACATCTGATCATATCTAGGAATGCAGATGTTTCTAGGAGTGATGCTAGCCCAGCTCTCTCAGGAACCCAAGACAGGAGGACATCTTTGGAGATGTTTCATTCTTTCCTCTGGGCTCCATGCAGAATCTAAATCAGACCAGTTGTACTATATGCATGGGAAAATCAGGTGATGTAAATTCCCACTTGAATAATTAAATGTGACTCAACAGTGGCCAGCTAGTAATCAGCAGTAGCTATTATCATCTCCAGGGCAATTAAGAAAATAATCCATTCTGCATTCATATTTAGGTCATCAGCTTCTTTCCAAGCCCCTTTGACCTCCTCTGTCCCCCTGGCAGATTGCTGTTTCACCAGGGTGATATTTGGGTGAATCATAACTTAAATAAAAGCTATTCCTGTTTTCCAGGATCCCTTACACTCTGGTGAAGGTCACTATAAAGAGAGAACAAAACAAAAACAACTGAGCTAACGAAAAAATTACTTCTAAAGCACTTTCCCCTGCTCTGACTCGATGTACTTAAATTGCCAAGTAAATCAAAGTGCAATAAAGCATTGTGCTCTGACATGAAATCACCACGCTATAATTCTGCTTCTAATCATTGGTGGTGCTAGGAGACAGTGAGAATTGTCACTGTAGGCTGTGATCTCACTCAGCCTCGTGGAGATTTTATACCAGGAGGGAATTCTGCTGAAATCCATGGGACTCCCAGGATAATCCAGGTCAAAACGCCTCCCTTGGTAACTCCTGACTCCTGAGTGTGTTTTGTGGTGGGAGCTAGGATGGATCAGGAGAGAGATGATAAAATGAAATAATGAAAACTCTTCTCTAGGTCTCTGGGTGGAACTGCAGCACTTGAAGGCTGATTGGAATTTCTGCTGGCTGCAGTGTTCTGCCACCAGGTCCCATCCTGCCTGCAGCCACTGAGTTACTGCAGTTTGGCTCCAAGTCAACCCAGGGCAGTTATTTTTCCACTGACCTATAGGGCCATAACTTCAATTGGAATGAGTCATTACAGCTTAAGCAAAATTAACTGGATCTCCTCCTGCCTTGGCTTGTTAAATTAAGGAAATGTCTGCTGTGCCTCATACAGGCTGTTCCCTCGCGTGGGCTTTAATCAAAGTGCATCAGAACCTTCATTCCAACCGGTAACACCATGATTACCTCGAATCTTCCACGTCAGCAAGTTATGCTGAAGCTTTTCAGAAAGGAAATACTGGTGGCTTGGCCTTGAGCCTCACTGTTCTGGAGGAGAAAAGGAGATGGAAAAGTACATGGGTCAAAATAAAGACAGATAATCACTGTTTAATAATTCAAACAACGCAAAATATGGTGCTATTAATAATGAAATTGCAGTAAAAAGTAGAGGGGGAGAGAGATAAGCCCCTAAAAAAATCCCACAACCTCCAGAGGGATGCCCAGCCTGTCCCAGAGCCAGCTCCCCCAGTCCTCACACTGGGAATGTTCCATGCTGTGAGATATCCCAGAGAGACCCCAGAGGGAACTGGAAACTTTCCCCCGAGTGCTGATTGCAGACTGAGAGCTCCCTGTGCCACCCAGGCACTCTGGGAGTCGTTTAATATGTGCAGCACCGACTCTGTGCGGCGATAATTGTTTTTAATCAGAATGTTGTGCAGTGCTAAGCCAAACACATTACACAAGTCTAAATATATTATGTCAACATGGCTCCTTTACCCCAGGCAGAGGTTGGCCCAGCTCAGGAGCTCCGTGGAATACCGGGATTCATTAGGAAAAAATGTTGATTTAGTGGTATCTTGCCCCAGAAGGACATTTATCCTAATAATGTTGCTCAGAATGGAAAAACTGGAAGGGAAAGAGAGGAGGATTAGGGACTGTGGTGCTTCATTCCCTGTGTGCTGTGGGGTCCTTTCTGTCAGATCCCCCGTGGGATGGAGCAGGATGGGTGTGGATTTAAACAGGAATTAAACGTCAAGGAACCTTTTCTAACTTTACCAATGTTCTTGGGGGAGAGGGGCAGTGTTGAGAGCTGTCCAGGGGTTAATTAAGTACATATATTGCTTTAAAAAAAATAGCTTCTGGAAATATTTAATACAGACAACAGTGGGGTTTTGTCAAAGGTGCTGGGCAATGGGGGCAGAAATTCTGCAATTAAAGGAGAGGACAGCCTAGCTCCCCTCACAAACAGAGCTCCCTGCTTGGGCACTCGTTACAAACCCATTTAAATGGGTTTTTAGGAGCTGTGGGCTGTTCAGGGCGCAGGGAACAGGGGGATGATGCAAAGGGGATCTGGCTGAGGGGATGTGGCTCCTGTCTCCAGCCATCCCCTCCCACTGCCTTCTGGGGTCTCATCAGGCCAAAAGCGAGGAAAGGAAAAGAAAAGAAAACCATTTGCCTCAGCTGGCAGGGGGAATCAGGAACAAATTGTCCTTAAGCACCACTCTGGGTGAATTAAAGTAACAAACTCACCTTAATGATCCCCTTGGAACAGACAGAGCCTTTCAGTGTTTTCCTGCTCCTTCAATTCTCCACGGAGGAACAAGCAGCTCCTGCTTTTCCTCAGCTCCATCCTGCTCATTCTTCCCACCACAACTCTCACAATGCTTTATTTCAGCCCCCATTGGCGTCCAGACTCCATCACAATCTCTTCCTATTAAAGGCACCATTTTCATGCCTAAGTGTTTTAAGAGCTTTATAATTTTTCCCTGCACAAAGCCACCCTCCCCCAGCAAAATACACAGCGTATTGTTCAACAAAAGAGAGCAAATACAGACATTTTCAGACCGTTCCAAATAATGGGGAAGAACAAAGGAAAGAGGGGAAACCGGCAGCATAAAAGCAATTTCCAGGTATATTTCTATGCATTCATGAAATAAAACTTCTCTTAGGCTGTGGAGCCCGAGCTTAATGATAAGGGAAAGAAATAGACCTATTAGGGTGGAAAATGGTGCAGTTTGGCTCTAGAACAGGATGTCCAGCTGTCATTGTCACCAATCTCCCAGAGGCAGCAGCCCAAGGAGCAGAGCTCTCCCTGGCCTTCCCCAGCCTCCCTGCAGAGCCCCTGGTGACCCCAGAAGCCAAATGCAGCCATAAATCCCATAAATGCCATTCCCTAAATGCCATCCTGCACATAATTCTCTCTTGTCACAAGCCCATGGCCTCCTTGCCATCAGCCCTCACATGGCACTGCTGGGCTGGGAAGGACAAGATTCAAATCTAGCAGAACTTGCAGCACTGAGAACCTCCCAGGGGCTGCCATGAAGAAATGATCCAGCCCATAAAGAAATGATCCATCCCATAAAGAGATGATCCACCCCATGAAGAAATGATCCACCCAACCCCCTCCATAAAGAAATGATCCACCCCATAAAGAGATGATCCACCCCACAAAGAGGTGACCCACCCCATAAAGAGATGATCCATCCCATAAAGAAATTATTCACCCCATAAAGAAATGATCCACCCCATAAAGAGATGATCCACTCCATAGAGAAATGATCCACCCCATAAAGAGATGATCCACCCCACAAATAAAGGAGCTTCCTTTAATTCCAAGGCAAATTCTCCTTGCAGAGCCATTTGCAATGAAAACCACTCAACAACATGGTGGTCATGGTACATTTTCATTGAATTAACTGTAATTTTTTTCAGGAAAAAACACATTTTCCTTTGCGCTGGATCTTCCAGGTCACTGAGTGAGAGAGGAGAGCTGGATTTGCCTGTTGAGCACACCAAGAGAGGTTCAGCTGGAACCCTCACAGGAACTCACATCACATTCTCCCCATCCTGTTACCTTGCAGCCTTTTCCTCTCCCAGCCTCCTGTTTTTGGGCACCACCCGAGGTGCACCATGTGTGTGGCACCAGCCTTGTGCTATTCTGAGCAGTGAACAGAACCACCCACCACCCTGGCTAAAATTCAGATTAATTAGGACCCCTCCAGTCTCCGCTTTCTGATGATTAAAGGCTTGAAAGAGCCTGCAGAGATGACACCTGTCAGGGTGAGCTATCTGAAGACATTAAGCACACATTTCGTGGGGCTTGGCTTGGTTTTTAACTAAAGGCAGCATTCTGTTCGATTCAAGCAGTGCTCAGTACCACCAGCACAGCTCTTCAGCATAAGAAGTTCTTACAAAGCCACAACCCATTTTGGAAAGGGGAGACAGCGAGGCCAAATTAAACTGGCAGATCTGGAAATTTAAACTCAGTAGCAGTTCAAGTCATACACCACATTTAAGTTTAAAAAAAAACCAAAACCCTAAAAAAAGCCAAACCACCTTAATTCTATTTTAAGGGCTCATTTTCCACAAATGGCTGAGCTGTTTAAGTTAAAGTGAATAAATAGCTAATGAGCCATTAAAGTCTATAAGGCTGTATGGCCTCCAGGCACTGCTACCTGGATTCAGCAAATTATAGTTCCATAAGATAAGATGAAGACATCAGGCCCTTATTGGAATATATAAAGGCTGAAGACACTGTTAATAAGTCACTGCAGGATGTGATAAAATTGTTTAAACTATTTAAAAACTCTCAGTGTGCTTTGGCAGACACATTTTTACTGTCCTGTTTTCTCCTCCTTTCTCTGCACAGCCTTGAGAACCACGCTCTGCAATATTGCATTCACGCCAAAAGGTGATTTGTTTCTACATTTCCGTGGGTTTAGCACACGCTCTGGAGGTTATGAAATATTAATGGTGGTGATTCCTCAGCCATGGCACAGAGAGAATAGGAAGGAAAGGAAACGAATTAGGAAATGCTGTTTAAGAAAAAAAAAAAAAAAAGCCAAAGCAACCATCCAAGAAAAGTCATAAATAGTGAAAATTATGTTTGCTTTTAAGCAATACCAATCTTATGGAAATTATTCTTACATAGCTTCTATATATCTATCATTAACATTTTTCTAGCTCCTATATATTGCCTTAACATTTTTCTAAGCTGAAATACTCAGCCTATTCATAATTACAATTTTCTTGGGCTGAACATGTTCATTAATCTTTAATTATTTCCCCACACACAAGCACATAAGATTTGACTACACAATCCAAACACGTAAGGAGAAACATATGAAAAATCCCCCTGAACACGTGGGACCAGACTTGCAAAGATTTGTGGATCTGCATCATTTTCATCATTTTCATCATTTTCATATTTTCATCATTTGCACCATTTGCATCATTTTCATCATGGTTTAAGTCTTCCAGGGGAAACTTCTGTTGTCTTCTCACTGCTTCACCCCTGAGCCATGCACCTTTCTTATTTTTTGTTTTTTCAGAACTCTTTCAGTAAGCTCATTCTTGCCAAAATCCAAGCCCAGACAGAGTTTTGACTTCCAGACTGATGATAACATTTTGGCCCATCCTCTGAGCCCTCTTGTCTCTATCCACCTGCTTTCTCTTGTTTTACCTGGAAGACTTTTGGGGCAGAGTCTGTGTTTTTAATGGTGTGTCTGTGCAGCATTCTGTGCAGCAGCATCCTGATCTCTCTCCAGGGTTTCTCGCTGTTACTCAGCTTAACTCCCAGGAATTAAAGCAGGACATCAGGGGGGCTCTCAGAGGGACAATTCAGAGCCCAGGGTTAAGCAGATGAATAAATATGTACAGAAGCAGAGGCTGCCTGATGGAGGCTGGAACATTTCATGTATTAAAGTCCTTTTAACAGCAGAAAATTATCTCAGTGCAGCTTTCTTTACGACTGCCTCTCCTCCGACTTAAGTGTCAGTTATTTAAAAAATTGTGACTCTGTCCTAAGAACTTCCCCATAAACCCAGAGCCCTCAGTATATTTTTACAAGCACATTATAAACCTCATGGACTGACTGAGGTTTCTGACAGGCACACTTCCACATTTTCATTCCCCCAGCTTTCTCACCTCGATGTCCTGAAGGTGAAAAGCACACAACACCCCCAGCAGAGCTTTATTTCCAGCAGCACGACCTGCAGAAAGATTTGTGGGATGCCCTGAACCAGGGAGCATCTTCCCTAATCCCCTCTTGCGCCCTGAGCAGAGCTTCAGGCCAGAGCTTCTGACTTATCACCTCTCATTCAGCTCCTCAATGTCACAGTGAGAGGTCACAGTGTCCTGGTTTGGCTCTGAGTCACTAAAGGGGAATAATCTTTCCTCCAGGTTCCAGGCTCAGATCCTCATTTTGGGGAATCCATCCTAATTCAAGTGCCAGCAGCAGCAGGGAGGCACACGGTGTCACTCTGGGGCCACAGCTGGTGCCTCAAATCACATCATCCTGCCCCAGAGCTGCAGCAGGAAATCCTTGATTTCCCATGCACACATTCCTGGTCACTGCTGCAAACAGTGCCCAACTCCTCCAAAGGTACTCAAGCTTGTGAAATATGGAATATTGCAGCACAAGTGAAATTCCAGCGCCCTGTGATGTTGCTGTTGAGCCGATAGCAGAGAAAAAAGGTCCAGGTTCAAAGTGTGGCATCAAGAAGAAAATTTTATTATTTAATTCCAACTTATATAGACTTTTCAAAGGTCACCCAGATTGGTCAGTTCAAAGCCTCCCCCTAGGCCTGATTGGCCAGGCCTGAACTGCCCATATCTTGAGAAACTGTTTCAACAACATCCAAACTTGATCTTTGTTTATAAAAACACAGGAAGAAGAGAGAAAGAATTCTCACGGGAAAGGTCTGTGCTCGCCACACTGTGAGAATGTTTGACTGTCCTGAGCTGCATCTTCACACCAACAGGTGTCCCTTGGTGCCACAGGGGGGAATTTCATGAAGCACTTCAGCCTCCAGCAGCTCCTGGTGGCTGTGCAGGTGAAAGGCTGGATGGCAAATCCTGGGCAATAGTCCTGTGATCAAATGGGTTAATTGGTTTGAAACTCCTGATTTCACACCCAACCCTCTCCCTGCTGCCCTGGGATTTCATGGAGGTTTCTTTGTGGCACTGCAGTGTTTCCTTCATGGCAACTCACCAGCCCTGCATTGTCACAGACCTAAAAACCAAAAAGGGAGGGGGAGAGAAGACAAAGCTACTCAGCAAAGCAAATAAGGAAGATGGCAGTGTGAAAAACATATCCTGAAGTGCAGCAGTCCTACCTCAGGCAATAAAGAGAGGCTGAAAGTTGGAGTGTTTGACTACTTTCAAATTACTTTTGCATGAGCCCTGCCTCCTTGTGTGTTAAAGATTGCTCACAGCTGCAAATTAAATATTTGGGGAATTACAGATAATGGAGACCCAACATCCTAACGGCACTTGGAGGCATGGCTGTGTAATGCAATCTCCTTTTCACTAAGGGAGGAGCTTTTCTTCTCTCTTGATTGTATTCCCAGGTCATCTCTTTGTCTTTTATTTACTGCTCCTGTTGTGCATGATAAGCACCCTGTTAGCTGCAGGCCAGGAGCATCAGCTCAAGGCTGCTCTGAGCAGCTGGGTGCTTGCTGGCCTCAGACATATTGGTTTAGAAGTACATTATACTAAATTACAATTATTTTCTATTAAATACCTATGGCTGACAGGAAAAAAGTGTGGGATGTATACATTTTTTAAATATTATTGCAAATATTTTTGCAATTAATGCAGGTTCCACATAGGTTGGGTGCAAGGGTAAGTTAGTTTTTATTGTTATTACTTTTAAAAGGCTTGGTTCTTTGCTTACTGCAAGTGGAGTAAGCTAAGTGGCATTTGATAACAATACAGTAAAGAACATGTTCAAATTCCCAAAAGAAAAGAAAGACACTCTTTTCGATTTGCAGCTATAGGAAGATATCTAGAAATTAAAAAGGTTGCAGAGTATCATAGTAATCCCATTTAGTACAAAGTACAATTTACCAGCATCAAAAATGTAATATGAGAACTACCTGGAGAGACAAACCAAGTCATCATTCCCATGCTGATGCTCCAAAAACTGCATTTCACTGCTCAGCATGCCCATGGAACTGGAGCTCCCATTCCCTGGAGGAGATGCCCAAGCAGTGATTCTGTATTTACAGACGTTCTGCCAAACTGAACCTTTCAGAGCACTATGGGGAGAAAGTCCTTCAAGTATTTGCAGCATAATCAGGAATTCCTGCCCTCATCCCCTTCCCCCTGAGCAAGCAGCTGTATATTTTCAAAAACCCAAAGGAGCAGAATGGAAAATGACAACAGACATATCCCCTTCAGATCTAAAGAGATACTGGAAAGACTATTTAAACCAATATTTTAATATTATTTACATTTCATTTTTCCCCTTTTTTTTTTTTTTTTTTTTGCTTTTAAGAGCTCTGCAAGAGCTCTCAAAGGATAATTTATATTCCTGCAAACCTGTGGGGTTTTTAACATACATGAAAGACCTGCTCTGTGTTTTGCTGTTTGCTGAACAAAAGGTAAGCCTGGATGGAGCAGCATGGACTGGTTTGGGTGTCCAGAATTCCCTTTGTCCCCCCAGGTGACACCAGCAGAGCCCAGGGCCAGCAAGGCTGACCCAGACAGAGCAGATTTAATATTCCCTAATCTCCATTTCCCCAGCCTTAATTAATGAGACTCCTGGCTTGTCAAAATAAATTGGACCCACAAAGCCAAAAGGTGAACACGAGGTTGTTATTCACACCCTGTGCTCTTACAAATGTCTCTCCTTGTGACTAATGAAGAAAACAGGGTCAGCAAGATGTAACCAGGGAAATTCTTTTGTCCTGGGATTTGCTAAATTTGCTCAGATGTGACAAAAGGATCTGCCCAGCCAGGCATTTTCTCTGGATCTGTTCTAAGCAGAACCATCTCACAGTGACAGCAAACATCACCATTTAGCTCAGCACCCTTCAAATGCAATCCCCTTAGAGCTGGGAGAGGTTTTGCAGCCTTTAAATAGACTGAACTTTCCTTCCTCAGGAATTATCTATTTCAGAAAGGTAAATTGAGACATGCAGGGATAAAGACCAACAAAACCCTGATTTCTGTGGCTCAGCTAGCCTCCTTTTTGGGGACACCAGCTCAAGTTGTAGCTTCTGATTGATTTTGCTTTACAATCCAGGAAGGAAGTGAGAGATTTGAGACCTGAATCTGAGTTTCCACATCTAACTACAAACCTGATCTGGCTCCTAAAATAATATTGCAAAAAGGTTTGGAGGAGCCTTTGAACTTCAAATGTAATAGATAAGCCAAGGAGAAAAATTATTGCACTTAAATTAAATATGGCAACAACAAATAAACCAGACAATTTGTTGCACAGTGTGGATTCTGAAGGAAAACATTGCATCCATTATTTCTTATCATTGCTCCAGGAAAGAAATTCACAGCGAAGGCAAAAAATGAAGTTAGCAATGATTTTTCACTCGTGAGCCTTTCTCCAGGGATGAGTTATAAAGGAAAAATATGTTGCCTGGAAGAAGAGAAAGAGCAAGGATTATTTATGTTTATATATTTAGTAGTACACTTGCACCCACACTTACACTGCTATGGGAAAACCATTCAACAGCACATTTATACTTCTCCTAATTTTGTCCAAATATATGAAATAACTGTTCAGTCAAGGAGTAGTAAAATATCTATGTAAGTTGATTTTTGCTTTTATGGGGGGAAAGCTGAACACAAAGGCTTTCTAAATATCAGTTCACAGGGGAGCAGTAACACTAACCCAGATTATTTGTATCCAAACGTGCATGGGACAGGCTGAGACCCCAAAGGAAAGAGAGCAGACAGGAAAACACACTGCCATAATCAGAATAAAAGTTTTCCAAAGCAGAGGGGCAGGGAGGAGTGCAATTAAGGCAAGGTGTTGATTTTAAAAGTGGTTCAGGAATATCAAAGAGTGACGACAGCGAGAGAAGGCAATATTCAAAGGTAATAAAATATCAAAGGTAATATTACATGAAGCAGAGCATCAAACACCTCATGAAACAGGAGGTGCTGAAGTGTAAATAATGAGCAAATAGAGGAAAGGCTGCTGGAAGGAGGGAAAATGTGGAGTGAGCATTGCTTTACAGGGAGCAGGACAACCACAAACAGTGCAAAATGACAAAATGAGTTTGCAGCAGCTGGTCAGGGCAGGATGGAGGGATTGTGTTCATTCTTTTATAAGTCCAACTGCCAAATCAAAGCTTGGAACCTTTGGGTGTGTTTGTCTACTACAAAGCAGGACAATAGTATATAATCAAAAATATGTTTTCTGCCTCTGCAGGGGTTTAAGCAGGCAGGGAGCAGGAGCTTTAGGCTGACCAGTCCAGAACCCTCCCAGTTTGCCAGCAGCCTGGTGCCACATGGGGTGATCACTGTCAGCTTTACATCCAGGCTGAAACAACCTGAGCCATTGTGGCTAGCACAGGTCTTTCTCGTGAGAACATTTTGCTACATTTCATAAACAAAGATAAAGTTTAGATGTTTTGCAAACAGCGTCTCCAGATTAGGTCAGTTCGGGCCTGGCCAATTGGGCCTAGGGGGAGGTTTCTGGCTGACCAATCTGGGTGACCTCTGTAAACTCTATATATATGGAAATCAAAATAATAAACACACTTTTTTCTTGCCTGAGAACCCAGGTTTTTTCTCTCTGCTAGTGGCTCAACAGCAACAAGCCATAATTCATCAGGGTACATCAGGAATTAAACCAAGGAAATGGCTTAAGGATTAAACCCCAGGATTGAACCCCAGGAGTAAGACTCTGCACATCCCCATGCACCTGATGGCACTGCAGCTGAGAAAATGAGATCCTGAGAGATCCCTTGGCAGGGTGTGGAGTCCCACCTGGACCTCCTTCAGGGCTTTCCTTGGGAAATATCCTGATATTTCCTGATATTATAATTACTGATCATGTAAAGGAACAGAGATGGAGAGAACTGACACAATTCCAAAGGGAAAACAAGGAGCAGAAAGGCAGGAAATGGCAAAGTGCAGAAAAGCTGAGGTATGGAAGCACAGAAATTAGCCATTTCAGAGGATATTCCTGTTATTCCATGACAGAATAACAGCATTATGCCTTCTGGCTCATGGTGGTACTTTGGTTAAATCCCTTAAGGAGATTAGAAAGAATTACAGACCTTGCTGGACAAATAAAAGCCCTTCAAACAGGTGGTGTGAGTGTTTCAGTGCACACAGCTACCAGCTGAGTGCTGCCATGGTGCAGAAATGAGTGGAAAAGCAGAATTCCTTGGATTCCTGATGGGGGAGTCAGTGAGGAAAATGGAAGTTAGGAATTAAGCCTCACTGGTTCCCTTCTGATGATTTCCACGCTCAGCTGCTCCCCATCCCTTTGGACAAGTTTTGAGATAAACTCCTTTTCTCTCATAAAACAGTAACCCCCAGTCACTTAGAAGGGATTGCAGAAACAATCTTTGTGCTGCTTTATTTCATATCTCCACGTGTTGTGATATGGTTTTTGCACTTAGGGAGTTAGATCCTATATCCAGGTTAAGCTGGAAAAGTCCTGCTGAATCGAAAATGTGTTAATTCCTCTAAAGGTTCTGCTGATTTTCACTCCACAGCTGATGTTTTTCACAAACTAAACCTATTCCCTTCTTCTGCACTTCTCTATTCAGAAGAAAGGCTTCAAAATATCACCCAGACCACTCCTGTAATAAGCTGCAACAAACATAAAATCTGAGGATGTATTCATGTCCTCTCCAGCGTCTTGGATATACATGGATACATAAAGCATTAAATGTCTTTTTTGTTAGCATTCAAAAGAACGCCTGGTTGGTGCCTCCAGACATTTTTCATTCCCCACTTCAAGCAGGATTCAGTGTTTATCAGACCTCCTCATGCTTCTCTAATTGGGTTCTTTGCCCATTTGGGATGCACAGCAACATCCTCCCCAGAACAATGCGCCCAGACAGAGCACACCTTGTTTAAAAATACATAAGTACATTTCTTGTTTGAGCACAGAGAAAACAGTATTTCAAATTCCTCAAGAAAACCTTCAAGGACAGCGGAAGATCCAGGGCAGGCTGGTTCTGACCCAGCACAAGTGAGACCTGGGATAATTTCACCTTAATCCAGTTTTCCCCTACAATCACCTATTGCTTATTCGTCTTTGCCAATAACTTGGTTTGTATTTCAAAATGTTTCTGAGACCTCTCTGCCTTACCCTGAAGTTTTTCTACTCTCCAAGAAGCAGCAAAGGCACCAAACACCACTGAAAACACACAAACCACAGTCTCATTATTTGGTGAGTTACCTACATCCCACAAAACTAAAATACAGACAATAATTTTCCAGAAGATGACACTGCATTACTATTGCACAGAAAGATTTACTGAATTTACAGATGAATTTATTGCCTGAAGTGCTGCATGAAACAACGACTAAAATGTAGCAAAGCATTATTTTACAGTGCACAGCAAACATCTGCAGATCTGAGAGAATTTTAAGGGTTACCACAGACTGCAAACTCTGCAACGATCTACAGACATCTTCTGGGGGTTCCAGCTAAGGCAGCTTCTGTGAGATTTGGGGTAAAACCAGAGAGTTCTGCAAGGGAAAGGTGAATGTTGTTGAGAATGGAGAAGAAATGGGAATTTCTGGATGTGGAGGAACCACAAAGAGCTCACAGCAGGGTTCTGAACGGCCTCTGCTCATGGCACTCAGATTTGCAGCTCATTGGGGCTCCACAAGTGTTAAAAATAAATGTTTAAATTCTGGACATGGTCACCAGGCTAAGACAAGCCAAGGAGACATGAGATTATATTTTCACACATCTTAAAAAATTAAAATAAAATTAACCCAAAATGCTGTTGTTATTCTTTGTAGTTATTCATTCCAAACACGAGTATTTGCCACACTGCTGGTACTCTGATGCAAGCAGCATTGCCTACAGAAATTATGAAAGGAGATCTGGATCAGGACTTTAATCCTATTACTGATTACGACTATTTTCTGATTTACTTGGATTAGTTTCTCTGAAGATTTCCCCCTCCAAAAGCCCTGCTGCCAGAACACGTGTGACCACTCCAGGATGCTCTGTCACTCACAGAACGAGCTTGTGGAATTTGCTGGCTGTGTACACACATGCCCTGCTGAGAGAAGGCAAATAGCATTTGCCCTTTCTTTTTTTTCTCCTTGAAAAGGGCAATTCCCTGGAAGTTTACAGTAATATGACAGAGTTTCATGTGAGGAGCTCAGCTGAGACTGGAGGATGTGTCAGTCACTTGATTGGCAGCATGGGAGGAAGGGTGAGGTTTTTATCCTCACCCCAGTGAAATTCTGATGGCAAAGATCTCTTTGAAAATAAACCATTTGGGGTTTTTTTTTGCTGTTGGTTTTGGGGTTTGGGGCTTTTTTCAAGAGTACCTGTTAGACTTCTGGCCTTTTGGGAGCTGGAATTCACCAGAAAAACATTTCAAAGCAACCTCCCCAAAACTCACCTTCATTTCAAAAGCATCCTTGCAGACATGGAGCATCCTTTGCTCTAAGTGATGCCAGGATTTGCTCCAGGGGATCAGGATTTCCAGAGGACAATAATAAGGACTTCTTCACCCAAACTTTTCCCATTCCAGTGGTTCCCTGAACCCTTCCATCCCTCTCCTGCTGGAGCTTGGTCCCCTCCTGACTCATCAGCTGCTTCCTCACAGTGAACTGGTTTGGCTCAGAGTTTAGATGTCAGAGAGGTCTTGAGAGCCCTGAAAAATGTGAATATTCTGGAGAGTCTCAGGGGGAAGGACCTGCTGGAAGTGCTGAGCAGGAATGTGGGTGGGTGACACTGGGGGAAACAGAGAGGGCAGGGAAGTTCTTAGGGGATGTGCATCCAACTCTCACGAAACCTCATTCAGGTTTAAGGCAGCATTTTTAACCCCAGTGCAAAATGCCAGTCCAGTGCTTCCAGCTCAGTTCTTCTGCTCACCTGTGTGATCCTGAGAGGATGTGAGGAGCCACACACCAACTGGAAAAACAGAAATTAATCACTCCGTGGAAAGAAGTGGCCCTTTGGAATGAATATGCAAGCAGCCTCAGCAAGGGCAGGACTTCACTTACTGGATGTACTCTGGCCCAGAGCCAGTGGCACTAGATCAGTGTCAGGGTGGCTCCAAGTGGCTGCTCTGGCAGTGATGGAGCACAGGCACTTGCTGTTTTTTCATTCCCTTACTCCCATTAACACATGCAAATGATTTGCCTTCCTGTGTCTCTTGTTTTAGCAACCTCGGTTAATTACCTGTTAACACAGATTTTTTTTTGTCATGCCCAGTAGACATTCAAACAGTCTATTTTTTTTTTTTCTTTCGAGGCAGTGGAAAGAGAGAGAAACAAGCCTTGATGGAGAGAGATGAAGAATGGCAGAGCAACAAAGCACAGGAATGAATGCTGAAAGACCTTCTCCTCCTATTAAGAACCTGCCCAGCAGTAATGGACCCAAATGCACAGCACAGAGGCATTCAGACAGCAGAGGTGTTCATAAACTCCTGAATGCACTTGTCAGCTAATTCTCCATTGTGCTGCATTTGTGGATGGATCCTTCTAACTGCAGCAGAACAATGCTCTTTGCATATGCCATTGTTTGGGACATATTTCCAGACATATGCCATTCACTGGTGCTTGTTAAACGCTCCATCCAGAAGCCATTATTGCTCCTATATTGAGGTTTCACTGCAACAGGCAGCTGTTTGACAGAGAATAAACTCCTGGGGACAGCAGCAAATCAAATTAAATATATCTCTGCAGAGCTATCATAGGGGGCTGCACGACTTGATGGGCTGCATCAAGAGCTATAAACACACACAGGAAGAGCAAACCTGAGATAAATCAAGATAGTCCAAATGAGCAAACAGACAGACAAATCACCAGTGCCTCCACGGAAGCCATTAGGAGTTTCAATGATGATTTCAACAGAGCCACTATTTCAGCTGTCTGTCTGTGGGTAGGAAGGTTTTTAATCCTATAAAAGTCAGAGATTATCTAATTTAGAGTTCTTTTCTCGCTCACTTTATGAACTTGGTTATGGGGAATTATACTCACTGATATGCCAATAAATAAATTCACTGAGAAAAAAGAAGTGGGACATGTTAATAGTTCAGATTTCATTCATTCTGTTTTCTAATATTTATTTTCCTTATATAAACCTGTAACCTGGAGTTTAGTATGGGCTAAAGGAAGAAAAGGGCCTTGTTACTTCATGGAAAAGAATCAAACACATCTTTGCCTCAAACACTGACTCATTCTCATTGAGAACATTTTTATAAACATGACAACATGAATGTTTTCTTACCTCCTACTTTTCTGTATGCATCAAAGGCCATTGAATAGAGACTGAGAGAGACACATTGCACTAGGGAGGAAGAGGAAACAGCAAAAGAGATGCCAACACAGTGAATAAATTCCTCTTAATTAATAAATTTCATCACATTAACAATGGCCTAAGCGTAGGAGTGAGCACTTCAGGGAAAAAGTGCTCACAGATCTTCCTTCGATATATTTTATATCAAAAACCTGCTCTTTCAACACTCCCTTTCTCAGCCACTTGTGTCAGACTGAATAGACTCAAATCCTCAGAATTATTTCCTTCTGGAAAAGAAATGATAAATCCATGTAGCAGCCAGAACAGCCTTGTTCTGTTTTAAAAGCTTTACTCCTACATCATTCATTCTCTTCAGGCTCTCTCTCACCTAGCACTGCACAGCTCCAGCTGGGGAACTGCAGTTTACAGCTCCACATTTTATTGGCTTTGTGCTTTCTCTGAGTGATCTTATCTAAATCAGATGCATATTAAGAAACAGAGAAATACACTCTGCTCTGCCTCGCAGAACAACTCCTTATCATCAAATATAACCTGGTTTTTTTCCACCATGGATCTGCCGAGCATCGCTCCACAGCTGCTTGGGAAAAGCTGGGAGAGAAGCAGTGCAAGGCTGTCTCCAATTAGGCCAGCCTGGTATTTTTTTAAAAAGGAGTCCATTCAGTTCCTGTGCAACTCTGACACCACCCCAGCTTGGTGAGGAACAATTTTCAGCAGGCAGAAAAGCTCTGGATATTGATTTCAGGACAAAGTTAGGAGGAAAAGGTATCACTGTGCTCAGCTGGTTGACAAAGATGCTTTAGCATCTTCTCCCCTCAATGAAACTGGAGATAACCACGTTCTTCCTGTGAGAGCTGGACAAACCTGGCCTGATTTGAAGCTCTGGAAGTCTTTGGTTGCACAGGCTCAGGTGAAATGCAGTCAGACAGACAAATTCTTGGAGGCATTTATCTGTCCCCAGCATGCTGATGTCGGAACAGGCTTACCTAAAACAGAGGTTGGACAAAGTAGGAGAATAAAAAGCAGATTAATTTATTTAAGGCCTTTAAGGTGCTTTCAGGGCAGACAGAGCCTGCTGGAGAGGCTACATCCAAAAGGGACAGTGAGGCATGAGTTCTACACATTTTATAGGTTCTGTCCATTAACATATTGAGCCTTAATTCTCCAATTACACCTTCAGGCAATGATGTCAATCACCCCAAGTTTGCTCCCCCAGTTCACTGTTGGTTACATATTCTGGGGCTCTGAGGCAGTGAAGTGTCCTTGGGTCTCAAGTTTTAGAGGAATTGTTTTGTCTGACAAATGCTGGGAACACAAGTTTTAGCACTTCATAGGGAGTCCAGAGCTACACACTAAAACTAGAGATGCACGAAAAATAGAGAAGCTAAAAATCCTAAGGCACCAATGCTCCATGGCAGGGGTGGGACAGGTGATTTTGAAGGTCACTCCCAGCAAAGCCCAGCAGTCTCCCATGGCAGGGAGGTTGTGCCACAAACACAGCACAGAGCTGCACAGCTCCATAATGACATCAAAGATCTGCGGTGCAAAATGTATTTCAAACACAATCTGAAGTCTGGGTAGGACTCAAAAGATGATTATTCAGAAATCCAATTAAAACTTCATCCTTTGCCTTAAGGCATCCTCATAACTCTAACATAGCTCGTTAGGAGAACTTTACTTGCAGTAAGAATAAGAAATTTCAAGGCCATCTTGTCAGAATATTCTCTGAAAAAGAACTCACAACAACATTTATTTTAAAAATTTAAGCAAACATATTTTAAATATTTAAATTGTATTTTAAATACCGTTCTGGAATGTAACTCTGTCTAAGTGTATTCTTAGATACAGAATGTAATAATGTAATGATTTTTTCCCTATTTAAAGTTCTTGCATCATTTCCTTTTCTTTTGTAATGAAGCAGAAACAACATGTGTCATTTTAATTCTCAATCTTTCTCTTTCTCCACCTCCACAACTCCCCCCAACACTCCCAAATTCTAACTCTGGTTAAAATTCAGTAAATAATTCCAGTCTAATCGCCAGTAGTTGGGTTAATGAGTTGTCTGGTTTAAAAGTCACGTTTCGCAGAGAATTTTGCAAATCTGTTCCAGTAAATGAGCTACTTTAATTTTCCTCTGTACTTTTCATTCTTTTTTTTAAAAAAAAGGCCTATTAGTTTAAACAATTTGGTTAAAATTACTTTTTTGATTGCCATTTCTTTAAAAGAGAAGCAGAATATCTTTTATTTCCTCACAATCTGACCCTATACTGCCTAATTTATCTCGTTCAGCAATTTATCAGTTGCAGGTGCTGCCTTACAGAGATTATCATTGTTAATTCTGCCCACAATTAAGAGATGATAGAGAGGAAGATATTGATTAATATTATCCATAATACAAAAATGCCATACAACCTTCTGGTTTTCAATATTGAGCTGTTGCAGTGAGTTAATGCATCCTGCAGGCACTTATGGCATCTCCAGAAATAGCCACGTGGAAGAAACACAGCTCCTTGGAAAAAAAAACCCACAGAAATCTGCATTTGCACATATTCATTACAGGCTTGGCAGCAGAGAGAGCTCGGGTTTGCTTTTGTCACTGTGACAAAACAATCCAGGCTGCCCAAATCCCACTTTTTAAGAAAACAAATCTCCCATTGAGTTGGACAATGGCAGCGCTGGAACGAAATCAGCAGATTGCAGCGTTTAGCAAACCAGATTATTGGGGAATTTCTGAGCCTCGCTGCAAGCAGGCTGCAGGGCCAGCAGCCCCTGAGCTGATAGCAGGAATCCAGTGGAGACAATGAACTGTGGCAGCTTCAGCAGGGTCTGACTCGAGCTGGGGAGTTTGTCAGGTGGCAAAAGCTCCCAGGCAGTGCCACAACCACCCCTGGTGACAGCAGGGACGGGGAGACAGAGCCCCACTCTGAGCTGTGCTCTGCAATCTCACTGGGAGGTTTAACAACTTACCCAGCATCTCAGGTTACATCTTGCTGGGCTTCAGCATTCCCATCCTGCTACTGATTTATTTTAAGAGGAATGAGGATGTATTAATTTATCAGATATAATGTGGCAACAAGTGATTTATTTTTTTTTCCTGCACAGTTCTGGGTATCCACAAGAAAACCCAAAGCTTTAGGCTGATTACAAAATACCTTGAATATAACTCACTTATGCCATGTTAACTCCCTGACTATAAGCATTTAGCTGGGAAGGGACACACCAAGGCAATTCAGCTTTCCCTGTAACCTGGGTGCCTGCAGTTGATCCTTGGTGGGTGATTTATGGCAGCTGCATGTGGAAAGGTGCCTATGACAAGGCAGTGGGTTGGGTAAGTGCAGGAACACACCTGAACAGCCTCATGGCATCCCTCTAGGTCCATTTATCAGCCCTTTTTGAAGATGGCTACTCAACACTGATGAACATCTATACAACACCCCAGTGGTTAAACTCCCTTGCTTGAGAAAGGTTTGGGTTCCAATTTCGTGAAAAATTTAAATTATTTTGGAAGCAGTAAAAAAGAACAGACCATAAATGTGATGGTTCATTCCTTATTTTCTGAAGAAAACAATGTGAAATATGTGTTAACTGACCATAACCCTGATCCCTCCTTCCCAGGGCAGTTTCCTTCCCAAGAGGCTGAAGAGTCACACTGCCCTTACCTTACTCTATCTGCCTTATCAGACCTTTGCACCTCTTTCCCCAAGGAGGAATTCCCACGGGAGGCACATTTTGTAGCTCATGACACTCAATACCTAAAATAAACTCCAGAGATAGACACGGAAAGTTTGTCTGCTCCAGGGAGCACTTCCTCCTTTCTTCCAGCAGCACTTTGTGATGGCTCAGCAGCTGCAAACAAACTGAAAACCGAATATCCCCCAGCCAAGCACTGTTGTGCCTCTCATTCCCCATGCAGGGCACATCTCAGAGCACAGATCCCACTCAGCTCCACACAGCTGCCACAAAGGGAGGCCTCGCTCCTGTGACAAGAAGAACGGCGTAAGTTGATCATAAACAAGCCCAAGTGACAAAGTAACATAATTTCTATTGATTTGCTTTCAAAGGCAGGATGCAGCTGTGAAACGGAGATGCTTTTCTATGCAGCCCCTTCCAGCTCAGCAGCTCCCACTGCTCCATGAGAACCACTGAAAGCAGCCTCCCCTTTCTCCTCCCCTCACTCGGTGTTCTTTCCCATTCTGTGCTCCTCAGAAATGGCTCTGTCGTGATACTAACTGAGCAGGAGAGAAAGGAACTGGACTTGGCTGTTCTTTCTGTGTTGTGAAGACTCCCTTTGACTGAGTACAATCCTCTCCAGGGACAGTTATTGTCCTTGTAAGTAGCACAGATGGCGAATATTTACTTTTTTTCTCTTGATGCTAAAATCTCCCTTAAGTAGCAAGTTCGAAAATCCAACAGAAAGACAAAATCAATGGCCAGTGAAAGCAAACAAATAGCACTTAACAGCTGATGGCTTTTATGTGCAGCCTGTCCCACCTTCATCTTCAAACGATCCTTTCGCACTCCCATCCGCACTGTGATTCTGACACACAACTCCCTGCAGGAGTTTTTGGCCTCACATTGCTAACTTATCAATACAACAGATGATGTGACCTCGGAAAGCACAACACAACCAATATGCACAACCATAACAACTGCTGAAAAGGAAACAGCTCTGCAGGTGCTGCAGCTCTGATGGAGAGCAGATGTCCTGTAACAAATGGACCCATCCAGAACAGCTCCGGGAAAAGGCTGCTGCAGCTTTGTTGTCATCTTCTCAGCCCCACATCACAAGCCCCTTGGAAAAACTGCTGGGAATATCAGCAAATTAAACTGGCTGCTGATGGAGGGGTGAGTGGGTAAACCAACATCCAGAGAAACGTGGCACCTGCCTGGTGACAGGGGCAGACCTGATGGTGACAGCAGCTGAGGAACCACTCCTGGAGCCACAGGGTGCAGGTGGGAATGTGGAATTCCTCTGGCTGGTTTGCTGTGCCCAAATTCCAGTATCCATCTTCCTGATCTGCAGATCGGTAGGAATAAAAGAAGAGCTGAGCCTGCCTTGGGCTGAGGGCAGAGCTGTGTTTGTGTGTGATCTGTGCAGCCACAGGTCTGGGGAAATAACTGAAGTGTTAACGAAGCATTAGCAGCTTTGCTTTTCCTTCCTCATAAGCTACAATCACTTCATGTCACTGAACCAATTCTCATACAATTGTCTGGGGCTCCAAGTGGAAAAAACTCATTATCCTTCGAGTCCAGCTGTTAAGAATATGGGATTATGTTGTATTTCCATCTGCAATACAGCAGCAGCGTTAGCTCTTTTTGAACTATGGCCAGGAGGATGCACATTTAATTGCCCTCACAGCTCCTCCTGCTTCAAAATAAAACCATCTTTCAAAACCACTGTGTCGCTGTTGAGCGGCTAGCTGAGGACTGACCCAAGTTCTCAGACAAGGAAAGAGAGGAGAAAAGGAACTTTATTGTTTTGAATTCCATATATATAGAGTCTACAGAAGTGCCCCAGATTGGTCAGCCCGAGACCTCCCCCTAGGCCCAATTGGCCAAGCCCAAACTGACTCAATACAGAGAAACTGTTTGCAAAACATCCAAACTTTATCTTGTTTATGAAATATAGCAAAATGTTCCCACGGGAAGAACCTGTGCTAGCCACACCACTGCATTTTCAGAACTCTCTCACTTGAAGTAAGTGACCTGGTTTCCTCAAACTTGAAGAGCTTAACATAACAGAGAGAGGGTTCTCCTGCTTTATTCCTGCCAGACAAGAATGGCTTGTGCGTGTTTATACAAGCAGCTGAATTTCACCTTGAAACCTGAATTCTGAGGCAGTTCAGAAAGATTAGAAAGCCCTACAAGAGAAAAATGCCATCCCCTGATCACTGTTATAAATCAGAAATTATAGAACAGCATGAAATTTTGTTAAGATGGGCCTTCTGCTGTGTTGAAACTGTTATCAAGGAGGGGAGATGCGGAAATCCACAAGCCATGATTTATTGAGAAAGTTTGTTTTATTGGTTTATAAATCACACTTCCCTCTTTATTAAAAAAAGCTCTTTATCAACTTAAAACATTACCAGAGCCAAAATATAATACACATATTTAGAAACTTCTCAACTGATTCCCAAGTAACAGTCTGGCTTGCTCTCCTCTCCTATTTGAACACTTCCTTATTGCTCATTATATTTTAGCAGCCAAAATACACAAATATGACATAACATACCTGATGCACAGAGATCCTGATTTTTCAACATTAAAGCAAGGCTTTTCTATGCTCCAGCAAAGCAAGGATTCAGTGAGATTTAGTGTGTTTGAAAAAGGAAGTTTTATACGACATTTTTCTGAGGGTGCAAAAGACAGATACTGTAGAAATAAAATTGTAGATTACAGTTTTGATAATATATTTGATCCAAAATTTACCTTTATTCCAAGTGCTTTGGTTCTAAACAATCCATAGCAGCATTATGACAGAAAAGTGCAGCTCCTTTCAATCAAAGACAGCTTATACAGGTTTATTATCAAAAGAATCATGTTGGCTCAGGTATCTTCCATTCAAGTCACCCCTGGGTTGTAACTGATAAAGAGCATTTTCCTCACCCTTTAACACAAACCTCCAGAGGTGACTCCACCATGTTTTGGGTACATGGCCATGCAAGCAAGACCCTGATCACCCAGGGAACTCTGAGTACATTTATTCTCCAAGGTGCATTCTGATTTAAACAAAGACACTGCAGACGATCACAGCTCCTTACAGGTGAGCAACATTCATCCTCAGTGTAACCCTTCACTACAGCTTGCTGTTCTGCTGGAACTGAGCCACCAAGGCCAGCACCTGCTCCGAGGCTCTGACCTGCTTGGAGCCCAGGTACAGGGCACTGTTGGAGGCTGTGTCCTCCAGGAAGTACCTGTAGTTGACCATCATGCCACAGGAGGCCCCAATGCCCCTGGGACTCGTGTCCCCCATCCAGTTGATCCTCCAGAGCACCGAGCCGTTCTGCAGGTGGAAGTTAGCCACGGGATTGAGGGCGTAGCCTCGGTGCTTCTCCCCGTACAAATACCAGGCACACAGTCTCATCAGGGGCGAGTGCAGCACCTGGGTCAGCTTCTCTGACCTCACCCACTCGTTGGTGTTCAAGAGTTTCTTTAGTGTTTCCGTGCTGGAGTCTCCTGTGATCTCAGAGATTTCCTGCCACTCGGATTCTGTGAAAAGTTCATACCTTCCCTGTTCTTTTGTCTGGGAGGAGAGGAGACCAACGAGCCATTTTGCGAATCCGGGGATAGGTGAGAGTGTGGAAAAAGCTTTTATCTGAGGAAGTTCTTTCTGCAGACAAAAGGAGAGGGAAAAAAAAATCCTGAGTTGGGTTATGATTGACACCGAGAAGTCTGAGTGAAAGAGCAGCTGATGGCCTTTGCTTCATGGCAAGTGAAGAGCAGGGATTCTGAAAAGGAACTGATACACATGGACACAAATAAAAGGGTACAAAATCCCCCTGCCACTAACAGGTTAGTGATGAGAAAGCACTGGGAGCAGCCAGGAAATGTTAACACTGACTGAGTGACATTCCTCACACACAGTCTCTATGAAAGTACCTACCCATCACTGGGCTCTGGTTTTATCCTTTTGCAGGCAGAAATAAACAAATAGAATCACAGGCCATAAAGAAGTGATTCTGAAGAATATTTTTTTCAATAGACATGCAAGTTTTGAAAGCTATTTAAATACTATTTTTCATATGTAACCATCTTTTTTTTAAATCAAGGGCAGTTTATTATTTCAGTCTACTGTAAATTCAAGAGAGGTACTATTTGCAGATTTTTAGGGAAAGGAGTATTTCCTGAAGTTTTGAATGAAGGTCTTTATACAGGCCAGCTACTTTTCAGGATATTCTCTAAAACAGCAAGAAATACAGACTGTGTGAATATTTTTTTTCACTGCAAGTATAACACGTGTTTCAACCAATTTCTTCTCTATTCCTACTAATTTGTGGTTAAACCCTGCTAACTGTGAAATCATGTAAAGCAAAACATACATAAGAAAACTGTGTGATAGTTTTGGGGCACACCAGTGTGAAGAATAAACTCACTGTCACTTCGAGTTAACAAAAAATTAACAAAAAGTACAACAGCCAACCCTGCTGGAGGAGTGGGGGGCAAAGGAACAGAGGGAAGACAGAGCTGAGCTGAAACCACCCCAAAGTTGGTTTAATTACTGTTCAAACAGGAAGAAGAGGTAAAAACCAAGATATTCATCAACATTGCAGAAGCATCTTAATGTCAGCAGAAAATTGTATTTAAATGACTACAAATGGCACTTTTTCTACCTTGAGGATTACCGAGGTAAGCATTAAAAAGCCATCAGGGCTCAGATGGTGCTGCCAGCTTGTGTGAGCTGCAGCTCCTCGCTGCTGCTGAGCTCCACACAGCTGCCATCTGCAGTCTGCTGCAGGAGCATGCAGAGGCCAGGCAATGCTGGAGGAGGAGGGAGAAAGATGGCACAGAAGGGAGTTTTTAAAGGCTACTGGAAAAATATTTCAAGGTATTTGTTCCTGGAGAAAAAGCTGATGGCTTTCAGTTTTGCCAGACAGCAATGAGCAGCATCTCTTCCACCTTCACCCTCCAGCAGTGCAGAGCTGAGCAGTGGTGGCTCTGCTGTGCCTGGACACAGCTGAGCTGTGACACTTTGTTGTCACATAGTGTGACCTTCTGCATGTCAGCTCTTGCTGTGGTGGATGAATCTCTGCCCAGAAGGCCCCACAGCTCCCTCCTGAAGATTCAACGACCCAGGAGCCTCCTGCCTGTCCACACAGGAATGATGGATGAGAACTCAGCTGGGAGGGAGCTGCAGATGCACCTCGAGGCACAGAAACACAAACCCATCATCTGGAATGAGAAGTGCCCTTCTCGTGTCACATCCCCCAGCAGCAGCCAGCTCCCCTCCAAGAGCCAAACTCCAAATGGGGTTCATTCTTCTGGCTTCTCATTTCTGTGGGGCTTGGAAGTTCCTCTTTAGTCCCTAACACTGAGAGCACAGAGGAATAAATTGGGAAAAGTTTTCAAATTAATGACCTATCATGAGAAACCCTCCATGTAATGCTGGAGGGAGCAAAGATGTTACTGTTGTGCAGTGGGGATGAAAAGAGAAAATGAAAAAACTTGTTAGAGGCTATTTCCTCTAGGCAAGGATTCAAGGAATACAGAATGTGTTTCTTTTTGACCCAAAGATGAGATTACACTCCTTAAAGGTTTTCTTTTTTTTTTTTTTTTCCCAAACTGTATTACTGTTCCTATAAAAGATAGTGCCTTTGAGAACACAGTGCTGAGGTCTCTTTCATGATTTCTTCACAGCTATTTCGGGTTAAAACCTGAGTGGGGAAGAAGGAAGGGAGTGTTGAAATTTGGGAAGAAACTCTTCTTTCAGGTAAAAGGCAAACCTGATTGGATCAAAGCTGTTTAGCACTAAGTGAAGTCTGGAACTCTTCTGCACCATCTCTGCCAAGAAAGCAGTGCTTGAAAATACTGAAAAAATACTATTTTGCTACCGAACAGAGCTAACAAGGTTTTCACACAGGAGCTGAGCTGTGTCTATTGCTTCCACAGGGTAACAATTCCAATCTCATCTCCCAGCTCGCAGAGCCCGAGGGCACCTGTGCACCACCCACCATGACAAAAGGGAAAATGAGTTATTTCCTCTATCTGGGTGTTAAGAACAAGCACTGCAAAGTTCCTAATTAAATAACTGACACTGAATCCTGGGGATGTTGACTGCTCCTTGTTTATCACCACTTTCAGGAGTGACCTGTTCACCAAGACAGCCCCAAATATTTCACAGGACGTTAGTGGCTCTTACTCTATTAAAAACACAAGATGGGAAATTATGTGAATTTTTTACTTCTTGGGACAGATAAGACACGGGAAAGTGACCCCATTTTGAAGCTACAGTACAAACTACTACAGATCTGATAAAAGCTTATTTTATCTGAGACAGCCATTTCTCGTGGAAAAATAAATAAATGCACTGGAGTGAGCACGTTTATGTTTTGCTCAATTGATGTGCTGGTTTCTAAGGCTATTGGTGAAGATCTATTAAGGTTTACTTTCCTGTTAGAAACCCACACTCCATTAAGAAACAGCTGCTAATTTTGATTCGGGGTGTTTTTCTGTGTTTGATTGTTGCTTTTTGTTGTTGGGTTTTTTTTTCCTTTCCTTGCAGAAGAGCACAGATTTCTCCCATTATCCATATCTCATCTGAAACTGTCTTCCATTCTGAAAGCTGCAGTCCAAGGTCACATTTTTCATCAATGAAATCAAAGCCTGTTTTGGAAATTATGATCTCCCCAGGTCACCTAGATCAAATTAAGGTAGCAATTATCAACAGCCCGAGCAAAAAGCTAAAATCTGCCAGCAGTTGTTGAGCATTCTATTGAGTCACACAGCAGCTATCAGTTTTCTCCCTCAAATGCCACAGGCTATAAAATCCTAAGCAGTTTTCTCAAAGCTTCAGCACAGTTATCTGTGTCTGTCATCTGCTGCCTGAATTGCCATGATGTACCTTCTGCAGAGCTACAGACTGGTTAGAGTGGCTATAAACACACTGGGAATTAAATGTCTGGCTAATGAGAAATCCATCCACCTCCTCGCTCACCAGCACCTATCAGCTTGCTAGAAATGATCTGCCTGCACTCAATTTGGGCTTGGTTTGTTTCCTTGTAGTTGTCTGAAATAGTTTCAAAATCCAATTCATTTCTGGGAACAATACAAGCCTGAGTTGAAGAAATACAAGAGATCATTTTTGTTGCCTGCTCCCTGCTTTATATACATTAATATAAACAAGAGATTGCACAAAATGCCTACACAGCCTATTCCCAGATTTGGACAGGGATCAAAGTGGAATCAGTGGCCTAATGAATTCATCCCAAAATAATCCCAACAGGATATGCTCAGATAACAGAAACCTGTACACAAAACCCTTCTATAGTATCTATGTGGCAAACTTTTGTCAAGAAAGTGCCAAAAAATAAATAAATCTGTTCCTGAGAGCAGCACAATTTCTCCCAGGATGCTTTTTTATGTGACACCACCTGCATCCCCCAAGGTCCAATTCTGATCAAATTCTGATTTACCCAATTTTACAGAACAATACCTGTGGCAAATGCCAGATCATAATGTCTAGGCTGGAGATTAAGGATTCCAACTCTAATCTGAGCACACACAAAGAGGAAACTGAGGACCCATTTCTGAGCCTCAACTTCATCCATCCTCCATCTGCTTCAATTAGTGAGATCCAAAAGCAGTGGCCATCAATTTGTACACAGTGCCTCAGACTAACAGTGCTCAACACTGGGGTGTGTAATCCTCACCAGTTTTCCCAGCAATCCTAATAAATACCCATTTGCAAGGAATACTTTCAGGAGGGACTAGTGCTGCCCTAGACATGTTCATGTTTAGCACAGTATGTGAGCAGTTCAGGCAAATTAGCAAGAAGATTTTTAAAAATTAAATTATATTTGAATTGTGCATCAATGAGATTTTAAGGAGTATGTTACTAACTGAATTTATAGCCATCATTTTCTAGTTTAGAACCTGTTGGATAGAGGTTTCAGCTCAGTTTTTTGAAATCCTGTCACATGAAGGCTTCAATGCAGAGGGGTTCTTAGCACACTTCTAACTGTGCATGTCTTCTCCTAACCTAATGATACACATTCATGACAGGTCCAATTTGGAGTTTTCCTCCTGAAGAATGACAGCTGGGATTTCAGTTTGGAGGTTACAGTGGCACTTACAAGTGGAAGTGTCAGAGCAGGTTACACTAAGGTAAAAGGTAAAGCGTTTTATCTGGAGGATAAAAGAAGTTTTAGGAGTTTGCAGCACCTTGGGAAAACATGAAACAAATAGAATTCTGCAGATCAAACAGAGGCCCATAGAAGTTAACTCAAATGGCCAAGTTATAAAAGTGTCTTAATCATCAATTTAAATGAAATGAAGAACAAAATCCTCAACCCTTTCAAATTTTCTCCTCTTCCCAAAACATTTTATTACCAGTTAAATTATAGAGAGTCTCAACTCCTGTAACCTGGAACACTTGGTGATTTAGCAGCACTTGAAAAACAGATTTGTTTATTACAAAGCCATGCAAAGGTGATGTAGGAAACCCTCTTCCTATCAGAGACCTCACCCATCCATTTTTACAAAGGCTGCTGGACGCTGGCTTAATGAGATGTAATTTTTGACCCAAGGCTTTTTTGCTGAGGCTGTATTGTTTCAGCTGCTGTCACCAAGTGCACTCAGCACTCCTGATACACCATTTGTCCCTTCTGAAGTGACTGCAACGCTGCACCAAAGAATTATGTCCAACCTGAGTAGAGACAACCTTGCAAAGCCCTTTGCTTACAGCTGACCAGAGAGAAAGAGAGCACATGTGTGCAATTAATCCACATAGAAGGACTTCCAGAATTTTGGGAGCCAGGCAAAACAGGCTGCCAAGAGTATTTACTCATTGTATGCCCTGCCTTTGCCCTGAACCATCCTGACTTTGTAGAAATTCCACAGTGGAAGTATTTTGGAGCTGAAATACAGAGGGATTCTCTCCTCTGAAGTGCACTGAGATGGGAGACACAACATCTGCAGCTGAAGCTGAATGAGGAGGCCTTGCAGAAGTGCATCAAAATAATTCTGGGAACACCAGGATCATGATTTAGGGTCACTTCACAGATGTAAAACATGCAATGGGGGACAGTTCTTGCACAATTCCAGACAACAAATTCAAGGACAATACTTTGGAATGAAGGCAGAGAAAGCGGGAAGGAGTGGGAAGAAAGAAAGAGAAAAGTATTAACAACATCAAAGAGTGAGAGGAAAACCATTGGAGAACCACATCCACAATGGATAAATATTCCTGGATTATCCTTTCCATCTTCTCTAGCCTTACAGTGACTCCATTCCAAAGAGGATTGGCATAGAGGCAATGCATGGAGTTGTTGTACATTTAATTTATAGATACAGACTATATATAAATAAGCAGCTCAAGTCTGGCTGCCACTTCATGGTCACCTCAGTCCATGTCTAATTTGCTACATCACAATTTACTACCAGCAAGTTTTTTACACCATCTTTAAGCAGTGTAGGAAATTTGAGTAGGGAGGAAGATCTCCATTTTGGCACTGCAAGGAAAGCACTCAGCTTTCAATATTAAAGAAGTTGTTTAGGATTAAGGCATTGATTTTATGATAACAATGTATTTAAAGGCATTTCAGCCAAAGTGTTTCCTATGATAAACACTGAAGAGGGGCTGGATTTTACACCACTGAAATGTAGAAACTTTGTCATAACTATAAATACAAAATACACCCTACTGTTGGACACACCAAATTTTAAAACTTGCATTAGGTTATTTAAGTATGACTTTACAACTCACTTACAACTTTAGCAATTAGTGATGGACAGATACAATGTCAACAGGGTTATTTTATGAGAGCAACTCAATTATCCAGAAATTATTTTTCAGATGTGAAAGCAGATAACTGCATGAATTTAGTCCAATTTCCCCTCAGTCAAGATCAGACAGATGGCATGGCCTAATTATACCTGGACTACTGCACTTCCAACAATTAATCTAAAAGCCATTCCAAAAGCAAGAAGCAACAAAATTCAGCCAAAATATCCATTAAAAATAAAATAAAATATAAAACTTCAGGGCAGCCAGCTATGATTCAGCAATTAACTAATCTATCCCTTTGTAGCAGCAGAAGTTTGAAGCAACCAATTTCAAGTTATTTTTGTAAGTAGCATTGAAGTTTTAAATCACAGATAGTTTTCCAGACATCGTTACTAATCCAGATGTGAAACAATGAATATAAACACAAGTAGTGATCATTACTTTTAAGTGGTAGCTTTGTTAGCAATTTAAACAGTAAAGACTATTAAATAAAATAATGTGCTCAATGCAGGGATGTGACTTCTCTTTCACACCACTCTGTAAATGAATTTTCATTCCTTTCTCCAGTTGCTAGGAAGAAGGTTCTACAAGTACTAAAGCTATTAACCATAATCCCTTAGCATGCAATGATATTATCTGAATTCACAAAACTGACTGGCATAAAGTAATTTTTAAGACATTTTCTTTGCTATATTGCAAGACATGCCTGGGCAAAGAAATCTCTCTCCTTTTTCTAAATAGATGTATTAAGGGCATGCATGCAAACTGCATAAATAACCAGGGGCAATTCAATGTAACAAACAAAAAAATGAACTAATTAATGAACAGGAAGTGTTTCTGTTCCTGGAGCAGCTGTAAGATTTTGGAAAAGGTACTGTCAGGTACTTTGAAGAGAGAATATGTTGATCAGGGACAACTGAGAGGCAACAGTGAATCGTATCAGTGCAGAATACAGCAGTGTCAAAGGCACCTTCAACAGAAATGTTCTCATTTGACTTCAGGCAACTCACACAGGATTAGGCAAACACAAGGAATTCACACAGAAATGTCAGCTGAAGAACAGAAGCTACACCTGGCAGATATTACCCAAGAGCAGGAAATGTTCTCCCAACTCTACACAGATCACAGGGCTGCTCTGGTGAGAAGTTCCTTGTGTAGGGAAGTCCCAGCAGCTCGTGGCCTGAGCAGTGACACGAATTGGGAACTAAATTCACAAACTGGGAGCTAAAGCACGTTGGGTGAACAGCCTTGAGGTTCCTGCCACACCCACCTGCAGCTCCTTGACAACTCTCTTGATGAGGTGAGTCCCGAGTTCCACCCCCTGCAGGCCCTGCTGAGTCAAACTGATGGAGTAGAAAATTGCTGTCGTGATTTTCTCTGTGTCTTCTGTCTCTAAAGGGGGCACTTCTTTCACTATGGTCTGGATTAAAAATAAAAATGTTAATAATAGTTATTATCATCATTATGGGGAGGAGATCTTTCTTTTTGACTTCTAAATGTATTAACACTTCCCTCCACTGTTTTATTATTTAGCCTCTATGAGAAACAATAAAAATCTAATGAAATAGTAGAAAGAGCTGCTTAGATGTTAGTAAGTACAGGAAATACCTGTAACAGAGTTTAAACTTTTCAGAAGTAATTACAACCACTTTGAAATGTCAATCTCATTTTCTCTATATATTTATTTTCTTTTTCTTGCTCTTGAGCAAACCCCCAAAAATTCAACTTACATAATACACCAGATATACAGAACATCCCTGTAATTTGTACATGCCAATTCACTCTTAAAAAATTTAAAAAGGCAAGTTGACAAATGGTAAGGAGTTGTGGATTTTTAATCAGTACACTGCAATTTGAGCACTTTGCTGGGTACTAAATGCATCAGTGGCTGTACCTGGATGCTGCTGGAGATATCACTGGTTAGTGCCACGTGCAGGACTATCAATGGCTCTCCTGGGATTGCACAGTGAGAGAAGAAGTAGCATCTTCTGTAGGAGCCAACTCGACGCTTCATATCAACCCAGTTCCTGACAGGGTGCACAGCCTCCGAACTCAAGGAGAAATTTGAAAAAAATATTACTATTATTATTATTATTTCATTTAAAAACAGAGGTCAACTGCCCTTCCAGCTCAGCACTTTCCACTGACTTTTTTGTCAGTGACAAAACTTTCCCATCAAAAAACGAGAATCAGGCTGTAAGTGAGTAATGTAAAACTGTCAGCAAGCTGTGACAAAGTGGATTGTAAAGGAATATTGCACACCCACTCACTGTGTTTGCCAAATTACCCTGAAGATTAATTATTGCTAATTATTTTTATTTTGAACGTTTAGCTTGTCAAGATCTCTTTGCCTCATCAACACTTAAGTCACATACTTTCAGAGATTCATTTTTCTTCAAGATTTTTATGCAGTAAGGTGGTCCACAACATAACTCAGCTCCAGTCATTCTCACAAGTTTGAATATTTGACAGAAACTCAGAAATCAATGCTGTAGAGCACATGTAAATGCAAATATTCCATAATTACACTTTGCCTATGGTTCAGAAAAGCAGAGCCTTGAAAACAGTGGATCTCTGCAGTCCCAAGCATTTCATCACCTCTTCATCAAGGACTCTTCCCAACCTTTAGCACTTACTCACTAATTTTCTGGAGTATTTCACAAGGGGATTGCCAAGTGACCCTTTCCAAGTTGAGGAATCCTGTGGAGAACCACTCTGAGAGCATGTTCTTGAGAACTCCATTCATTTCCTGCAAACAGAACAAACATGGAATTATCCACTAAACAAGCAAGGTAGAACATAGGAATGTGAGTAAAGATAACCTCGACTGATTGAAACTAAACCACTGGGAGGTTTAAGGAAATTTCTGTATCTGTTTGAGAAGATTACCAGCTCGGTTTTCCTCACACAGGACTGACCCAAGGAAAATCCCTCAAGGTTTTGAGTAGTCTTGGTCACAAGGCTGCAGTTGCACTGTTGCTCAGATTTAAATACCATGGAAACATCTTTCAACAAGATGCAGACAGAACCAGAGGTTTTCCAAAATTTCTCTTCTCTAAAAATATGGAAAATTTTAAGCAGGTAAAATAAAAACCAGCAGCCTAAGACAATAGAAGTGAAAAATCCAACCAGCTTTGGAACAGTGTGAGAGATGAAACCCAACTATAACATCAAACCCTTTCACAAACATTCACTGCAATGGTGATTTTTGTATTCCGAACTAGTTTCATGCTGCCTGTACTATTAAAGATTTCCTGTCCAAATTTATTTGAATTTAACAAGTATTCTTGAACTCAGCACAGCATGAATATCCCTAAAAGAGATTCCAGAGCTTGTTTTTCTTTCTTCCATCTGCCTTGTACACAGAACACAGTGGGATACCAGCAGCAACTCACCAACAGCCTGATCAAAACCGTGGGCTTACCCGAAACTAACTTAATAACCATTTACTTCCAAACAAAAGCTCTTCATCTTCTATTCAAACCTTTATTAAATAGTTACTGCTTCACATAAAAGAGACAAAAATTATGATCCAATGTACTTTAGCTTGCTACATTAAAGAGAAACAGCAGGAAAAATAATAAAATCTGGTCAGAAAACGCCACTTAAAACATTTTTCTGAAGTTCAGATGGAGTCTTTCAGGACTTCCATAAAAAGCAAGAATACTTCCTATTATAACCTAACAAAGATGAAAGTTGCAGAGGCACTTGTCAAAAAACAAACATCAAAGAAGGCTTCTGCTGGCCAAAGGAAGTGCTACAAAGTATTCTAAGATTGAATAAAAGGATGGGATTATTCCTTAATTTAACATACTAGAAAAAATGAAGTTTTCCAACCAGAAGAGCGAGCCATTCAGCTGCATAGAACAATTCTGTCCTCCACGACTTCTTTTTTCAATATCTTTTTCCTAAGCAAATACATTCTGGAAAAAAATGAGCTTTAATGTCCCTTCCAACATTAACCATCCTGGGATTCCATGATTCTGTGCTGACAAAACTTTTTAGGGCAGAAAGACATAAAAGTTTTCATTATCCAAAACTGTATTTAATTTGAGTATCTACACAGAATTCCAACTTGTGTTTAGTATCTCAGTGTAGAGGATATTTCCAAAAGGCTTCACTCCAACGAGGACAAGCTAGTTTGGGTCTCTTACTTTGCAGATTTAGATTTAGTGGTAAGTAAATTCTTATTTTCATTTCAGAGTACTTTTTAATCATAAAAATCACATCTGCAACACTTCATTAAAAAGAAAATCAAGCACGTTCATTAGTCAGCATCCCAGTTTTAAATTTGAGCAACAAGACATATTCAGATTAGTAATTCAAATTACCAGCCATACTTCAATTTCTATTAGCCAAGTCTAATAAATTGTGATTATTTTTTTCTAGTTCCATGTTCTTGCTACAAGACAGCAAATGACAGCCTTTTTAATCTTCACATCAAGTAGCTATTTACTGGGCAACAAATGGGAAAACTCTTATGAAAACCTCCAATTAATTTTTTTTATTACGAAAAACTACCTCTCTGATGAGAGAACTATTTCACTTTCCCTCTCAAACCACTAAATAAAATATCCCTCACAAGAGTTGATTTTTTCCCATGTTTTTGGAATGTTTGAAGTTTTCAACCTGATTTACTTCATTTGGGACTTACAGAACTACTCTGATATTGTCAAATATTTGAGGTATCTGTGGTGGAGAGGTTGATTGGGTTCATTCTGGGTGGGGTTTTGAAGGGTTTTTGTTTATTGGATATTTTTTTTGCCCACAAATTACCTTTAAAATCTACATAGAGAATTTCCCTGGTGAGATACTGGAAAAACATCCTCACCAGCAAAACAGGATTCAATAGTGACACAAATTAAAGGGCACTGTTTTCTGCTTTTTTATTGCTAATAGTAAGTACTGCAGTGATAATGGCACTGCTGAAAACTGTCCTGGCTCTTGTGGTTTTTATTATGTCTTATTAAAAAAAAACTAAATTAAATCATTATTTCCTTCCCCCTCCCATTTCTGCTCATTTAGACAATGAGTAAAGCATGCTCAAGCACTTTCAAGTGACTTAATCACTTAAATATGATATTTTACTGCAATCTGTTGAACAAGCTCAAAACAGAAATCCTTTATCACCTAATGTCTGAGCAGGCCAAGCTGCTTTTATGCTGATAGCTGCTGAGGAAATAGAAAAATATTTCATATTTACAACACAACAATGGGCAATCCTCGTTTTAATAGGTCTTTCAAATTACAAAGTAAAAACTAAGGACTGTCTAAGAATTATTTCAGACAGTTTGGGCAAACCCAAAATCCCAGCAGGCCACATAATACGTTCTGTAATTCTCCACCAGCATCAAGAAGATCCATTTAATTTTATTTCCACATTTCCTTGTCAGTTCAGACACAAATATACAGAGGTTATAAAACTCTTGTTGCGTATTTGTCTTTATGTTAGAATTAAAATCAGCTCCACACTAATGAAATGGCTCCACAAGACTTTTGATAGGCAAACACCAAACACTTGCTTTATAGAAAAACTTTTAACAATGATGGTGGTTTTTTTTTTCCAGCAGACCAACACAAGATGAAGATTACAAATACACTTCCAACTACTGCTTAATTATGGGAGCAGGTTTATATATAAATCAATTTGACAAAAACGCTCTCTTTTTTATTATCTTCTGCCAGCAACTTGAACTTTTCACTGACTTTTTCTAGATCATATGGAAAGATGAAGAATATTTTAAAAGCAATCGTTGGATGATTTGCTACCCGAAATCATAATGTTGTGAATTTTTCACCAGAGTCATATGTCAAGGGCTGAAATATAAGTAAGCAAGGAAAATATAACAAATCTCAAGAGGAAAATGTTGGCACAGAAAAAGTAACATATTGCAGGTGAGGGTGTTCTGAACAGCAAGAGGAAGAAGTGCACAAGATTTTCAGGAAATTTCACTCTGTGCATTTTAAGGGCTCATCAGAAATTCAACTGTTTATCAGGACAGTGGAAAATCAGTGTGTCCTGTGATGCAGGGCAGGAACAGAACACAAGACAAAAATCGAAACAGCATCATGAAAAAGAATCAAGCTCAGCTTTACTGTAAACTAACTTTTGAAACAATGTATTACGTGCCAGCACTTCCCACTGCCACTCTGGGAAGCTCATTGCTTCATAGCAGGGGCCACTTCCTTCCTGGGTGACAGCAAGGGCAGCTCTCACTGGTGACAAGGCCTCTGGAAAAGGGTCACTCATGTCTCTCTGGAGGATCATGGCATCAGTTATGATGGAAAAGACATCTGGGATGATCGAGTCCAATCTCTGAGCCATCAGTGCCTTGTGAACCACACCATGGCACTAAGTGCCATAAGCAGTCGTGTTTTGAGTACCTCCAAGGATGGGCACTCCACCACCTCTCTGGGTCTGTTCCAATGTTTAATCACCCTTTATGGGAAGAAATTCCTACTGGTGTCCACCCTGGACCTCCCTTGGCACAACTGAAGGCCATTTGCTCTCCTGCTGTCCCTGTTCCCAGTGAGCAGAGCCGATCCCCCCGGCTGTCCCCTGCTGTCAGGAGTTGTGCAGAGCCACAAGGTCCCCCTGAGCCCCTTTCCTGCAGGCTGAGCCCGTCCCAGCTCCTTCAGCAGCTCCTCACAGGATTTTACCTCTAAACACTTCCCCTTCTCTAGACTCACTCCAACACTTCAGTGTCCTTCCTAAACCCACAGAAACCCCAACAATGAACTGGTTTCACGGGCACTTCCCAGCCCAGTGTGGCTCCAGATCGCATCCCCCCGCTCTCCCTGCAGAGCCACCCGGGGCAGCCCTCACCTTGGCGTGAGGCCCATCCACCGCCTTGCTGGCCAGCCCCTCCATCAGGTCGGCCCTGAGCTCCACGAGGAAGCGCAGCCCGCCCTCCAGGCGGCCCAGGTGCTGGAAGAGCCCGCGGTACTGCGGGTTCAGGTAGTACCGGAGGCGGTCCTCGGCCTGCAGCAGCGCCCCGAGCTCCCTGCGCTGCTCGCGGGCCTGCAGCACCTTGGCGGCGGCCTCGGCCACCCGCCCGTGCTCCACGCCGAAGTCGCGGGCCAGCCGGGTGAGGAGCTCGGCGCGGGGCGGCCCGGGCTGCAGGGCGCGGTAGAACCGCACGAACTCCGCGCCGCGCAGCTCGGCGGGCGGCGGCGCCTTCTCCTTGGTCTCGTAGGGCGGCAGCGGCGGCACGGAGCGGCGCAGCAGCTCCTCCATGCCCGGAGAGGCGCCGGACGAGAGGCGGCGCGGGCCCCGCGGGACCCAGAGCAGCGGCCGCGGGCCCAGGCGCGGGCACAGCCGGCTCATCCCGCACACCGCCACAGGCCGCGGGCCGCCCCCGGCCTGCTCTGCGCGCGATGATTGGCTGAGGCCGCAGACTGACAGCCGGAGTAACCAATTGGAAGTGAGAAAAGCGTGGCGGGGCTGGGCGTGTCTGCCGCCATATTGAGTGTGGCCTGTCAGTCGCCATGTTGAGTGTGGCGTGCGGAGGTCACCGGAGCTCCTCGGTCACTGCTCTGCCCTCGGAATACACCGGGCTGCGCTTTAGAAGCATCGAGGCTTGTTTGACACAGTCCTAAGATACGCTAGGAGGGATTCAGGTTGAACGCTAGGAGGGATTTCCCCACAGAAATTGATTAGACACTGGGCTGCCCAGGGAGGCATTGGAGTCCCTGTCCCTTGAGGGGAACACTGGCCGTGGTCTGGTTGGGAAGTTGGTGTTTAGCCACAGCTTGGACTCAGTGGTCTTGGACGTCTTTTCCAACCTAATTGCTTCTGTGATTCATCAAATTTGAAAGAGATCATCCAGTCCCAGTGTTCACCCCACGCTGCCACTGTAAGCCGTAAACCACATCAACAAACGCCAGATCAGACACCTCCTGAACACCTCCGGGATGGTGACCCACCTCCTCCCTGGGCAACCTTCCAGCGCCTGACCACCCAACCGAGTAAAGAATTTGGTCATGTATCTAAATTTAATCTCCTCCCTCTCAGTTTGTAACGTTACACTGTCTACTGTTAACTTTCTCCCGTATTTCCTGGTGGGGTGTGCTGGATTTGTGGTGTGCTGGATTGTGCACAACTCTGAAACAAACAGTCCATTATTGGCTTGTTGGACAGCAGGGGATGAATCTGATTTCCCGGGCAGCATCCCCGTGTCCTGGGGACAGTCTGGCTCCTGGACAGCTGCCACCCCAGGGCTGGCACTGAGGGACAGTGACACAGTGACTCTGCTCTGAAATACCTGCAGGAAACAACTCAGATCTGCCTGTGCAGTTCTGAGGTCACAGACCTGAGTGTAGCATGTCCTTTGGGCCCTGTAGCAAAAAACTCACCAAAGTCCTCTCAGGTGTGTCAGGAGCTTTCCTGAATGAAATTAAACATCTCCGTGCTGCTCCCAGCTCAGTGTTACAAAGGTGGATTTGCCTCCTTTGGACGTTAAACCAGCAAAGCACACAAGGTCAGAGTGATGTCAGCGAGATTAGAATTGAGCACCAATTGTCCTTAAAAGCACGGGGAATTGTGATTCTCAGCATCTGAAATGAGAATTGAGGAGGGAATCAAGCCCTCTTTGTCAGTGAAGAGACAAAAAGAGAGCAGTGCCTAATTACAAATTTTAGAACAATGTGTTAGAGATTACCAAGGAAGGGGAGAGAAGAGAAAAAAACATGAGCAGTATAGTCCTAGGGAACTGAGGGTCATAAGATGAGCTACTATACCCTTAAGAGAGGGAAAACATGTCTCAGAAGCATTAAAATATATGAAAAAGGCTTTTAAAAAAACGTTTGAATCACATTGGCAATTAATTAAGTTTCAGAAAATAATTTACCACCTTTAGAACTTCGTTTTCAGCTAAATGAAAAGTCTCCAAAGTTGGCTGGTCAGTCATTCTGCTTCACCTCCCCAGGAAAGGGGCTGCTAAAAAGAGTTCTTATGTCAGATTCCCAGGATAATGTCTTCAGAGACAGAGCAGTAGGGAAGAACTTTCACCCAAATCCATGATGATATTTCTATATGCAGCATTTATAGCAATTTTGCAGTTTTAAATAGGGATCCATTAGACAAGTGCAGTTTTTTCCATTTAAAAACCAAAATAAAGCATCTTGTAGCCATGCTTTATAGCAAGAGGTGGACAGACTTGTTGTTTTTCTTAGTAAAGAGTAGCCAGAAATTGGACTTTTCCTTCTCTCTATTTAATAATGATCTTAAATCCACTGCGTGGATTTAAATCCACTGTGTTTGTTTAATGTATGATTCTATAATAAAGTTCTTTACAATCTGATGCAGATTTTGCTAACATAAGCCTAAAACCTGTGCTAAAAGCACATGAACCTAGTTAGTCTTTTTACTCATTCAAAGCCTTATGGAGCAGCTCAGTTTCTAATTCAGACATTCCTGGAAATTTCAAGAAGCCCAAGATTGAGATGTCAGCACAGGGAGAGGGGTGATGGAAGCTGAAGCCTTCCAACCTCCGAGAAAATGGTCAGCATTTCTCAGGATCAATTCCTTTTAAAAATCCCATCTAGAAATGCTTCTGTTCTTTCCATTTTGACAGCCCTCTCACACTGGCCTTGGCTAGGATTCCTGCAACACCAGAGCTCTCCTGCATAACCCCCAGCCATGAAAACCAGCGTTGTTCATCCACAAAAACCTCTGTGCTGTAGCTTGTAAGGCTTTGTCAAGTAAGACTTTTCTTTTGAAACCTTCTACTGCTGCTTTTTTTTCCCCTCCTCATCCCAAATTCCAGACTCTCTGCCCTGGATCTGCCTTGCCACTGTGGACGTTTATTCTTGAAAATGTTTATTATTGAAAACTGAATGTTGTTATTAGAAAACTGGAGGTTGAAAGAGCCTAATTGCACTTCAGTAATTGTAAATTTTGTCTCCAAGCGAAAAGGGAAGCTAATAAAAGATGGAAAGTCAATCTGGTCCTCCCTTTTTTCTCTTTAATCTGTTCAAACGCTAGGTAAAAATAAAATACATGGCCTGGATTCTCTGCTCAATAATTCCACTATGGCAAAGAAACTGATTTATGGTGGAAATGAAGGTAGTCCTGTGGCTTGGGGTTTGTTTAGTTTCTTTTTCCTATTTGCTCTTACACGCCGAGTGCCACATAAATGTATGTAGGACAAGAATCTGAGCTGAGGAACTGACTGTGCTATTATTCAAGACAATAGCAGAGCTTCAGTTCACTTCAAAGGAAACCAGATGGATCCAATGATTTCCAATAAATCTGTGTTTGTGCCTGCATAGTGTTCATCCAAGGCAGATTTATCAGGAAACATCACTCCCCACCTATCCTAAAGATGGCTTATTCTTGTAATAACAGGGTTTATACACCAATTTCTTTCTTCTAAGTTCTCAAACTAAAGATTTTTTAAAAATATCTACTAGAAAATATTAAAAATATCTACGTGTTCAGTTGAAAAACAGCCCTTTTCACACTGATAAGAGGAAATAAAAGGCCTCTTCCCCTGTTTTCCTTTCAGGGTGGTGAATGAGCAGAGCTTACAG
Source organism: Entomyzon cyanotis (assembly GCA_024500445.1). Classification (NCBI taxonomy): domain Eukaryota; kingdom Metazoa; phylum Chordata; class Aves; order Passeriformes; family Meliphagidae; genus Entomyzon; species Entomyzon cyanotis. The sequence continues at coordinate 3,460,819 of JAKEPQ010000743.1, read as the reverse complement.
TGGGAGGGCAGAGTGGGAAGCTGTGCTGCAAGCTCTGAACACATTTTGTAATAGCTTGGAACAGAGTGTGTAAAATTACTTTAAATGAGCGAGTATCCCATTTTGAAGAGTTCATCAATCTCATAAGATGCTGGAAAAAGCAAACTTGCTGTAGTTACTTAGTAAAAAGCAGGATCTTTCCAGCTTTTGCACTGCTCTTCAATTATTCAGCCCCTCCAAACAGGCAATTCCGAGGGTTGCTTTGTTCCAACTCCCAAAGCTGAGTGTTTAAAATGAGATAGCAACGTTCCACTCTCAGAGCTACAGCCAGTGTTTAGCTTTAATCTTAATTTTAGATAAATATAACATTGTTTTATCGAATTATCTGACTTTAAGCACAGGAAGGTTGTACTCAGAGCCTACAGATTCAGCTCTGCACTCTCAGCTGCACAGTTGTCTTTCGAGAGCTGTTTTAAGGCTACCTGGGTTCAGGATTTCCTTCCTGATTCTTCAGAGCTTTGAGGTTTTCTTGATTAATTTGCCTGCAGTGAGTTGTTCTCCAGGTAATGCCATGCAGTACTGAACAGCAGAGATGTCTGGTTTTGGGAGCAGATCATGGCAATATTTGTTTCAAGTGATTAATCTCTTCCTGTTGAGAAATTCTCTGAAATCATGGTTATGAACCTGAGGATTTGTATTTGGGGATCTGTAGAATCAGAACTTTTATGATAAAACTCTGGTTTCTATGTCTTTTTTCTACCAAATTTTAGAATATTTATAGCTGACAGTGGACTCAGACTATTTCTAATGTTTTATCAAATATTTTATCCTTTTTAAAAAAGGAAAATGAAAGCTCTTGGAGATTTTTAAGACATGTTCTTAGTATCTCAATGCACAGTTAAAATGATTGTAAGACTTTTTTATTTTCAGCCATGGGTCCTAAATACAATGTTGAAGGGTGCCAATATTCATATGAACATTGAATTTATTTGCTTCTATTGTCTGAGACTGAATTTTGCTCTTACAGGGTTGATAGTAAATAAAAGTGGACTATATGAATTTATATGTCAATGTACATTAATTTATATGTCAATGTACTTCACCCTTGTTACCACAGAATCCTTGTAATTATCATGGGGATTTCTGCCACAGAGACTTCAAGCTGCTTTTTCCCCCCATTTATGTTGGTACCATGAAAAAGAGAGAAAAAAAAAACCTTAATATCTGTTTTAGTATGAAAAATAAAAGGTAAATGTTAGTCAGAGTTGTTTCCCCACCACCCTTTACAAACATCCCTTTCATTTTTTTCCTTATTTTGTATTTTCCTCACTTGGAAAAGCCTTAGTTGGTGATTCAGTTCCTAGATAAATCTTCCATTAACATTTACTAGTTCATTCAGCTCCTCAGTATGAATTCTTGTTAAGGCTTACATGGCACATTAGAGGAAAAGGAGGCTAAAGATTTAAGCAGATACTTTTAATTATGTCTGGCTCTAATAGAAGATGGACAGAATCCTACAGGGCAGCATATTAAGCTACTCTTTCCTGCATGAAACTTTCATGCTTATAGCACAAATCATTCAGTGCAGTAGCAAATTCTTCCTTCTAACAGTTATTTCTAAACTGATGTTTGTCATTTTTGTCCTTCATTGCTGAGACAGATTTTTACACTCATGTGAATTTGGGCATCAGAGCAGTTTCTGAATTCTAAATTTAATTCCCTTCTAGCCTGCAGAAACAAAAAGACGAAGGCTGGGTGTAAGAGTAAGGAGCTACCTCCCTGTTCTCCAGCTTGCAGTAAAATTAGATTTTTAAACACCCTGGAACAGAGAGTAAGGAGGAAGATGAGCAGAGGACACCAGGAAGAGGAAGTTACAGGATTCAAACCTGGAGAGAATCTCACAGAAGCTGACTGAGAAATTCCACTAAACATTTGTGATTCCTCGGGGAAGGAAGGACATCCCTTTTGGTCTGTGGTGGGGCTGAGCTCACCTGGGCTGTACCTCAGGCTGTGAACAGTACAGAACCCCAGTGAACTTTCCATTTTTCACTGCTCTCTTTTTCACCTTCCCCATCACGAAAGAGTGGACAGATAGCAAATTGCAGAGCGAGGATTCTGAGCTGGGCACTGTTTAGGGAAATAACTGCCCTGAAGCACTGACAATCCAGGGGTTTATTGAAATTATTCCCTGATTTCTTGTACCTGAACCGTGTGTGAAGTGCTGGATTGTCCAGGAGTGACCTTGGCATTGCCCTGGAGAACCAATCTCTCTCTGATCAACTCCAGGCATTGACTGAGTTAAAGGACTCATGTGAGGAGGAGTTCAGCTTTCAGCTTGCTTATTTACTGGGTAAATGTTTCTTCTTTTACAGTTAGAGTTTAAGCCTACAGGGATGAGTACAGGCTGACTGTTATAATCCTATGCAAATTGATTTAGTCTCTTGTATGCTAAAAGCGTTCATTAGTTTTAATAAACACAAAGACTGGGAAATTGAGAGATGTAATAATTGCTTTACACAGCATGGAACTTAATAATCAGGAAACAAACTCCCTTAAAATCTTTTGTGTTTATACTACTGGCAATGAAAGTACTGCTTTTACACTGCTGTCTTCAACAGACCTGATTTTTAGTGTTGCTGGAGTTTCCTTGAGGCAATTACTTGGGAAAATTATCTGTTGGAATCGTTGTGGTTCCTGGACTCAGTTTAATTGCTGACTTGCTTTGTGGCATGGTGTTATTTCATAAAGTTACCAGTGGTTTTAGCAGATGTGGTACGCTGCAGCTGAGGCACTGAAGTGTTTACAGAGCTCAGTTTGTGTATAAATCCAGGAATAGAGAAATTGCAAGGATGTCAGAATTTATGGTGCCAACCTATTAATCTGTCACCAGCTCTAAAGGCCTCTAAAAGCTCAATTACCACTGAGGTGTCTCCACGTTATTCCCACAGTTCTGCAGGATTAAATCGCAGTGAGGAAAAGGTGATGCTCATTTGGGTCATTCCTGTTGTTTCTGTGTGTTTGTTAAATACTGTTTGTTTTGGTTTTTAACATTCCTACAAGTGTAGAATTTAAAAAAAAAACCACCCTAAATCAATGCTCTGTCAGCCAGTTAATCTACCCTTTTAAAATGATGTTTGCAAGGGAGCTGTTCCTGCTGAATGGGGAATACATTCAGCTGATCTCACTGCATTTATTTCTATAGGCAGTGGAAGGAAAGAGGTTCTTCCAGAAGGTCACTAAATGTGTTCCTCTCTCTCCACTGACTGTAGGACAATCCTGCTGTCTGCAGTCAGTGTTACCCAAGCAAACTGGATAGCTTTGATTGCCTTGCACCTTCAGATCAGGGCAGGGATTTATTATAAAGTTCATAATTGCCATGAATAGGACACAGTGGGCAGAGCTTTCCCTTAGCTCCAGAGGAGGCTGTGTCCAGAATCCTGGGAAAGCTGCTGACCTGGAGCAGTGCAGGAGCCATGGACCCCTCAGCCAGGGCCCAGTGGGTGCTGAAATAATTATTACCAAACCTTTGCATCTTTCTCCATCAGTAGATTTGTTCTCCCTGCCAACAGCAGATCTCATTCTCATTTATGTTCAATAGAATGCATCTTGGAGATGAGAAGTTCTGTGTTGTGCCAACCTCCAGGAGTTGGGAATAATTTGCTGTCAGGCTGGAGGCAGTTTTTGTCCATCCCAGGAGTTTCTCCAGCAGATGCTGGGGATTTGTCCCCTGTTGCCAGAACACTTTTCCCTTTGAGCCCTGCACTCTGTGCTTCACAGGGAGCAGAGTTTAGGAGCAGCCTGGCATTCAGCAGTGCTGGGATGTGGAGAAAGAATATTCAGAATATTTTCTGAATTTTCAATTATTTTCTATGGAAGTGCTGCTCTGCCATTGCTTAGAGATGTCAATGCTGCAGAGTAGAGTTCATTGTTTTCATTTTAGCTTCTATTGATTATTGACCCCAAAGAAATTACCCACAGACTGGAACATAAAAATCTCCACTGTGCAGATTTGTATTTCATTTAATGTGGTAGCAAATACACTTATACCAGAGGGAGGAGCATCTTCAGGAGTCTTGTCTGATGCTGCAGGTGGCTTTTTGCAAATATTGTACTGGTGGCTGGTGAAATCTCTGAAGGATGGAGTTAAATAAGTGAGGGCCACAACCTCAATTTACAGCACACGAAATTGGAATTGGAAAGGATTTTTGGGGAATGCACCTCTTTGGAAGGCACTGATTTTGTGTGTCTTGGTGTTTGTGTCTCTGCCCTGGTAATTGAGTGTGGTCCTGAGGATGTGCTGTGCTCCTTTCCCAGGGGTTAGAGATTGGGGCTGATGGAATTGTGGGGTTTCTCTGCAGCCACAGTGCAGGATTTTACCTTTTCAGATTTCCAGAGGGCAGTGCTGCCCATGTCCCTGATGAAGCCATGGTGACATGGCTGTGTCCACAGGGCTCAGCTGTTCCCATTGATAACCCAGGATCTCCTCCCTTCATATAGAATATTTCCATCCCCTTTGATGTGTGTGGATCAATGTGCCTATAGGCTCTGGTTAGCAGTGATTTATGGTATAGGAACTGGAGGCTGATCCACTGAAATAATCTTGTTTTACATACTAATTGCTGTACTTATTTGATGTTTTCTTCAAAGCAGAAGCTTTTATTGGCAGTTTAAGTTGAGTTTGGATGGATTAACAAAGATTAATATAAAAGTTTGAAGGAAATATGAAGTGTAATACATTGCATTATGTTCATTCAGGACAAGAAAACACTTAAAAGATGAAGTAGCAGAATAACAATGAATTGCATGATATTTATGCAGTTAATAGAATTGTACTTTTTATCTTCAAAATACTCAATAAGCCAATGTCTGCACTATAGATGTAGGAAGAGCAGCTGATTCTGACACCTGCATGATATTCTGGCTGGGATCAGCACGTGGAAATTTCAGGTCCTTGTTGGCAAACAGTGTGTCTGGAATTGCTGAAGCTCTCTGGAAGTGGCATTCACAGTGTGTCATTATTTGTGTGACACCAAAGGAGGAAGAAGGCTCAGTGCTCTGATTCTCCCGTGGATGTTTTGTTATTCCCCATTGGAAATGTTTGTTACGTTCTGCTCTGCTTTCCTCTCCTGGACTGGAAATTCATCACCTGCAATTGAAATGCAATTTATTCCACAGTCAGGGTGTTTCCCCATGGCTGCTGAGGAAGAGATGTGTGGGAGCAGACAAATCCACTCAATGTCACCTGGCTGGGTCAGCTGTGTCACTAACAGAGACAACGTGGGCAATAAGATCCTTTTTCCTAACAGCAGGACTTGCTCTGTGTACAAACTTCCTCCCCTGACTACTGTCGTGCTCTCCTTAATGAAATATTTATTTGAAACCCCTTTCCCATTTGATTTTTTTGCTTGCATCCTAACGAGACATGACAGGGGGATAGCAGACTGCTAAAGCATGGAGACCTGTAAATAAAGGAACTGTTCCATCTTATTAAATTTCTGAGGGGGAAAAAAAAAAGGAAAGAGAACTGTTTCATATGCTATTAGATTATTTCCTCACAGTCACAGGTATTTTGGTGACAGTGGTTCAGATTTTGTGGCTTTTTTATGTATCAGACTTAATATTCTTGCTGTAGCTCTGTCAGTCATGAACTAAAGTTTTCTCCTTTGCTTTTTAATTATTCCACAGATTAATATATTGCAAATGGGCTCATTGCTATGCCTCAAATTAAGCGAGCTCCATTTCTGCTTTTTCCCAATTACTCCTGTAATTAAGACCCATTAACCCATAGCAGAGAACAAAATAAAAAAGTAGAAAGAAAAATTAAAAAGGAGGGGGAGAGGATCCCCTATTTGGCTTCCTTAATCATCAATTGCTTAAAACTCTTTGTGAAACAGCCACTCCAAGGAGAATTATTAAGGAACTTGACAGGCTATATGTAGTTTTGAGAAGAACATAAAGTTTCCAGACAACAGTCCCATCAGGGATCCCAGTTGTAAACAGTGTGGATGTACCCACTTAATTATGTGAAAACCTGCCATGGTGCTCTGGGGAAGAATTCAGAGCTGCTAAAGCTGCATCCCACCCTGGAAGTGGAATATTTAATCAAGCCAAAAGCTTCATTGCACCCTGTAGCCAGCCAAGTGAAATCCAGGCTGTTCAGTATTTTATTGGGGTTGGTGTGCATCCCAGCCATATATCAGGGCATGGAAACAGCAGCAGAAGGGTTTCTGTCACTCAGACAAGTGTGAGAAATGCCAATTTCTGTGGCATTTTGGGTGGTTTCTGTGGAAAGTGTCCTCAAGGAGAGCTGTGCTGAGCTCTGAAGTGGCCCTGGCTGAAATGTGTGAGGAGAGAACAATTCCTAAATGTGCACCATTTTTTATTCTTTTTACACTGCCAGGCACCGTTAACTGCATTAATATAAAAAAATGAGGGTTTTGTAGTAACTCACTGACACACAGGCTGTTTTTGCTCAAGCCCAAGGACGCAGCTAAAAAAAATAAATAGAGAGGAGAACATGGGTTTTGCTTCAAAGCAAGCTCATATAACTGAAAAATATAGTGTCCCTTCTATGATGCTGGTGAAACCAGCTGTATCTTTCTTTTTTCATTTATTTTTAACCACTTTTAGCACTCTTCCAGTGCTTTGGCAAGCCAGCTTGGGCACCATGTAAGGTCCTGCTGCAGTTCAGGTCAGCACAGCCCTTTATTGGCTATCAATTATTTGTTGGGTGCTCAGTGGTTTGCAATGCCTGCCCTCGAGGGCCACCATGAAAACACTTGTGCACACAGGATGTCAAAAATATATTTTTCATACTTTTGAGATCTCCTAGGACATTGCTTAGGGATTATTGCATGCTGTAAAGTTAAATGATTGTCCTCTCCTTGAAATTTTTATCTCAAAATGCACTAAATTCAGGTCGAAGCATTCCTAGACATTAATCATCATTACCAAGTGTCATTGTCTTCAGCAGCTTAGCCCAGATAAGCTTTAAATGGAAAATTAATGGCTCTTTTGTAAACAGAGAGCTCAGCTTAAGCAGCTTGCAAGAGGCCAAATGCACTGATAGAAGATCCACACAGAGATTCCCAGTGACTTTCCCAGTTTTCCTGCCATCGACCCCAGGGGACAGCAGTGCTTTAGAAATGCCAATTAATTAATTGAAAGTGCAGTTGGACTGAGGCTAGCTGCAAGCTGGGCACCCCAAAATCCCAGCCCAGCATGTCACTCATTGACAGAGCCCTGTTCCCACGTCAGGCTGGGGCCAAGAATTAGCACAGGACAGTCCTTGTCAGTGAATTTAGCCCAGCAGGGTTCAGTTTGCTTGCTGAAGAAGCAAGTCAATAATGTTTTATCTTCCTCTCATTTGATGCCTTTTGAAATCACCACCTTCCTCCAAGATTCTGCAGTAATGAGGTCTCTGGTGTTGCTGCTTTTTGCATGTTTGTGACCTTTTCTGAACTTCAAATGGTCTCTTATTTGTTATGTTCTACAAAATACAAATGCAGAGGATGGAAAAAATACTAATTACCTCATCTGTAAAATTATGAATATCACACTAAACCTCCCTCTGACTTTTCTCCTTTCAGGGATGAATTGCTCCAGGTATTGCTGCCCCTGAGGTGTGTCCACAGGAAAAGTGTGGCTGAGTCACCTCACTGCAAAAACGTTGGAATTTGCAGTCCAAAGGGTATCTAAATATGGAGCTGCCTATCTCCCACCCCCAAAACTTTAAACTTTGCACCCTAATTGTATTACTATTCTGTAACTTTATATTTGTTAATAGAGTAATTTTAAAATTCCATTGCACTTCTCACATTCTTTGTGTTGTCAGAAGTGGACAACAGTTGGTTTAAATAGATAATCATTTTTATTTCAAGAGAAGGAAAAGCAGATTCACTGTGATAGAGGAGCAGCTCTGCCCTGTTCCCTCCAGACACTGTTGCTTGAGATTTTGAAATACTTTCAAGTCAAATCTGAAGCTGCACAAGTTTTCAGTGCTCTGTTCGATTATTCCCAAGGGCTTGCACAGAAAAGATCATGTTGAAGAAGTTTTAAATACAGAATAGATTAATTTAAGGACTGAGGAGGTCTTGCTCAGCCCCCTGGGAGCATCACTGTTAGCTTTAAGACCTTTTGATGCACTTGCTGTGAAATCTGATTATTGACACTCTTCACCTTACAGATGGTTTTCTTTCATGTCCCTCAGTAAACTCTCCCAGCTCTACCCCTGAGTGTGTTCTGTGTCCTGCCGTGGAGAAACCATCAGATCTGAGAACAGATATCAAAACAGAGCCAAACAATGAGACTGAAGTGTGGCTAGGAGAGGATTTTCAATGAAATGACAGTTCCTTGATTTCAACAACTGGAATCTCTGGCAGTCCTGCACTCTGAGATGTGAGCAGAGAAACTCTTTGTTTCCTAATAATCCACTTGTAGGGAGTTTGGGGTTGATTTTCAGCTGCTTTCTTAGCCAGAAACAATTGACAGCTAAGTCAGAAGTTGACCACCTTAAAATCATGCCAATTCCTGCAGACACCTGTATGAGAATGAGCATTATTCCCCCTGGATAAACCCCTGGGGATAATGCTCTGGAATCCTTTGGGACAGTTTTTCTCTGCCCATGCAAATCACTAATATATAATGGTTCCTCTGCTGTAGGTCGTTGTGATTGTCCTGTGCTCACTTCTGCAGAGGAAATAAGGTCTTGATAAGCAGGTTTGTATCTCTGAGAAGCACCCACAGCCTTGGCTGGATTGGGGTTTTCCTGCAAAAGTGTCATTTTGATCTATGAATCTTCACTGTGATGAGAGCAGCGAATAAAGCCACCACAAGAAAGAAACTAATGAAAACAAAATCCAGCTGTAATGAGAGCAGTAGGAAGAACAGGCTTTAGATAATTCTGCCTTCAAAAAGCTGACAGTTTAATTAAAATTCTTGTTGGGAGCGCTAGGTAATATAGCGTTGCGTTTAATGGGAATATTTTGCAAAACAAGTGTGTGTGACTGTGTTTCAAAATATCAATTAATTGGTTCCTGGCTAGAAAAATGGCTGAATTTTTTTTGAGGAGGTGTTTTTGCCATCATCCTGCACCATTTGGTGTCCTGCCATGCTGCAGGTGCTGGGAGATGCTGCTCTCACTTTGCACGGCCAGTTTTGCAAAACTGAGTTATTTCAGTGTTTTCTTACTTCTAGCAAAGTCTAGAGCCTTATGGCATGAAAGCAAAAAACAAAATATGAAAAAAGGTAATTAGTTTTTCACTCCTATTGACACAAATCAAAGGTGTGTCTTAAATGCTTTTAATAAAACTGGGCTGAGTTTCAGGTAGGATTCATTCAGAATGTAAAACATGATAAACCTTTTGGAAAGAGAATATTGATATTTTCCCTTCCAACCTCCAAGACAGAGGTTGCTAAGCTTATCTTGGCCAAGTTCATGCAAAGCCTGGTGTATGTCCTGCTTATCTCTTGCATGTTGTGGTGCTTCAGAGCTCTGCCTGGCAATCCCTGATTTTACACCACCACGAGTGGGGAAGAATTAATCCAGATTTACAGCCAGGCTGAAAGAACAGAGGCAGAGTGATTTGCTCAAGGTCACCCAGAAGATTATTGGCGGAGCTGGGATTAAAATTTACTTTTTAAATCCTAAAAGATGAGCATTTTGAAGAGGGCCTGGCAGTGTGGGTGTGGAGGTATCTCTTCTGAATTGTAGCAAATTGAAATACTTCTTTTTGAGCTCATCTCGTCCACAGCAAACCACCTGGGCACAGAAGAAATGGGAATTTTCTTCTCTTTCGGCTTTCTTCTTTAATTTGTGGTGCTTCAAATCAGCTGTTAGGACCAAATTCTTCAAGGTTTCCTTTCTTATACCCCTGGCAGGTGGATCCCCTTGGAATTCATGTTTGTTTCAATGGGGAATGCAAAACTTTGAGCCTCCAAATCCATGGTTACATGTGATTTATTTCGTTTTATTTTATTTTATTCATAGGTACATGTGCTTTATTTTTAACCTTCCTATAAATTGCTGCCGTGAGAAGATTAGAGTCAATGTGGAAATTCAAGGGGTTTAAGAAGTGTCTGTCTGTCTATAAGTCTGCTTTGAGAATTTTAGTTGTCTCACTGCCAAATCCAGTTTGGTTCTGCTGATGAACTGCTTCCAAATAAAATCTGAGTTATTCCTAAAAAAACCCCCAGCCCCTGCAAGGGAAATAGTGTCATTGGTAAGATGATTGTTGGTGAACTGCAGGGTTAAACAGCAGTGATTTTTGGGGTGATGCCTGCAGGGGTTTGGTTTCTGTTTATGCAGTAAAACACGGGAAGGGAGCAGGAAGCTAAAGGAGGGGAGAGACTTGATTAGCACTTGTTGCTGCTTTGCCCCTTTTTCTCTGGGCAGCAGCAAAAGAGTTTCTGTTGTGGTTCAGAGTTTGAGCAAAACTCCTGGTCAAAAGGAAACATAAAAGCTGAAAAAGTACAGAGAGATGGTTAGAGAGCTGAGCCTGCCAAATGCCTATGGAATATCTGTGATCTGCATTAACAGAGCAACAGCACTTGGGCTGGTTTGGTTTAAAATTTTATTGCACTTATTTTCTGCTAAAACCACATTTAACTTCCAACTTCCACACATTTTGTAATGAATACTTCTCGAGCAAACCTTTAGTGCAGATTTCTTTATGAAAGCTTCAAACCAGACTCCTTTTCACCCTGGAGTGTTAATTCCTGTGAACTGCTCCGTGATGCATTTTTGCCCTTCCCTGCACAAGGAGCCCTGGAGCTCAGATCCTTCACCATGGTGCTGAAAATTCCAATTTTGTCCTGTGTCACTGAGGGGATTCCTTGGTTCTTTTGCTGCTGTGCCACAGAATTTCCCTCCTTAGGCAAACCAGAAGCGACATAAATAGTTCCAAAGATCCCCAAGAAATCAAAGGAGCAGTTGACAACTCTTGCTGCTCAGGAACAGCAGTGCTGTCAGATTTTTCAGAATATGTGGCTTTTTCCATGAGGAGAAACTCATAGAAACTCTTGGTAGCATAAAGTGCCTGGAGATTGTTACTGCATGTTGGAGCAGAGTGCAGCCCAGACATGAAAACATCTATTTATTCATGGCATCTGTAAATCACAGTTTCCCTAAGGCTATGCAATAGTTCATGGAAAGTCCTGAAAGAATAAATATTTCTGTGCAAGTGAAAAAAGAGCTGCGTGAAATATCTGTTGATTCCTTGAATTTGCTGGATGGAATACTTAGGACTTTTGATAAAGAGAACCTCAGGAAAAACTATTCATTTCAAACTGATCCTTTGGTTGTAATTTTGTGTCTTAAGAAACTCTACTGGTTTGCAAATACAATAACATCAGCAAAGGTTGATTATGTCAATAACTTCCTGGGGATTCCACCACAACAATTTAATTAAAGAGGAGGTGATTTGAAGGTTTGGCATGAAAATGCAGGAGTGCAGAGTGAGCTGAATCTGTAAATTTTTGAACCATCTGCTTTTGCAGGTTGCTGAAGTTGACCAAACTGCTTATCAGAGCACAGCTGGCATCACATCTCTTCGTATAAGATCTTCTGCTATTCCTGACAACTTATTAAAACAGCAGCTTGAGGCTTAGCTGTTGTCCCCTGGGGCTGGGCTGAGGACAGAACCGTGCCTCTGGAATTTCGGGTGGCACATTCTGGCTCTTCTCTCTGCTGAAAGCTCTTCACAAACCACCACCAACTGGAAGGAGTGACACAAATCACGCAAATACGGACAGCACTGGTGACATTTAACCATTCTGCTTGTGGGTGTGGATGTGTTGACACTGTCAGTTCAATCCCCAGTAAAAATCCCTCAGGATCTCACCTGAAGCAAGTGGGATTTGCACCTTTTCTGGCAGAACTTTGGAATTCTGGAGTTTGGATGAGCTGGGCTGTAGCTTTTCAGCTGCTCGTAACCAGGAGAAATGGATTTTTAGCAGAGAGTTTGTTTTCTGAGGTCTGGAAACAAAATCAATTTGAGGAGCCAACAGTAAAGCTTGAACCTCAACAAGTCTTTAAATCTGGCAGGTGTCTGATTCCTGCCTGGAACAGAAACACTCCTTAGGCTTAGGGAACCTTTGGACAAAAAGGAAGAAAAGAAGTGTACTGAAACATTGAACTGCATGGAGAGCTGCATTTATTTCATTTATAGAATTATGGAATCCCAGGATGGTTTGGGTTGGAATGGACCTTAAAGCTCATTTTTTTCCACCCCTGCCATGGCAAGGACACCTTCCACTAGCCCAGGTTGCTCCAAACCCCATCCAACCTGGCCTGGGACACAAATTCTCTGGGTTTAAATATTTTCTCCTAAATTCTATGGGCTTAAACATTTCCTCACAAGTCTTCATTTCCCCATCTTTCTAAGAGAAGCACATCCTCTGTGTCCTTGTAACTCTGTGGCACACATTTGCAACTTTTGCTGGGTTTGTGCAAACTGTGATGGAGAATTTGACAAAAGAGAAAAGAAGAAAAGGTGAAAAAAAGATCACTAATAAGAAGAAACATTCTTAAATCAGAGACCTGTCAATAGCATCACGCAAACTAAATTTAACAGCTAATTTACTGGTGACAGAAATATAATCCATATAATTTATGCATCTAATATAATCTGTCATTTGTGTTTAAGGAGGAGAGCAAGGCAGCATCTAATAAAATGTGGAAGAAAAATGAGTTTGCAAGGTGAGTGACAGAAATGTTCATTACCTCAGTTCTTTCCTGTGGTGCTCCTCTCTTTTTAGGCAGGAATCTTTAGAATTTGATCCTTATGAAGTGGGAAATTATTACTTGAAAGGACATTTTTTCCTTCCCCTTTCTTGTCAAAACCTAAAATTGTTCCAGTTCAAAACCAATCAAAGAAGAAACAGAAGATTCTGACTTCATCCCTTGTCCAAAGAGAGCAAAGGCAAAGGGGGCCAAGGGCTCTTGCAGAGATGAAAGAGCTGGGGAAGTTAATTTGAAATCCCCATCAGCCCTTCCAGGTCACGTTCAGAGGGAGCTTTAGGGGAGTGGGAAAGGTTTGGATGTTCTGGGTGAGAGGAAACCCAAATGCTCTGAGAGAACTCTGAGTTTGTGGCACTAAAACATTACCTTAAAATGAGTTTTGTATTGAAGTTGCATCTGGAATCACCAAACAGCAGTGAAGGAACTGTGGTGTGTTGAAAAAATACTCCCAGCAAAAGCTGAGAGAGATTCTGGATCGAAGTTCCTGATGGATTTTCCTGTTGCTTTTGTGCATGGCATGTGAGGATTGGTGATGCTAAAGTCCTAAAGAGCAAAACAAACTGAAAACTTTCACCCTAATCCCAGCCTAGCTCAGAGATTTTGCTAATCAGGGCATTGGGTTTACAGCAGGGAGGTGAGAGGGCTGTGAAAACACCTGCTGTGGCTCTTAAAATGCTTTAAATATTTTTAATGTTTTAAATGTCTTTCCTGGACTGACAGGTTTCCTGTTACCCCATGATTTGGGGTTTTTCTCTCTGTGGGGTTTGGCAGCACTCAGCACCTCCCCAAGCTGCTTTCTGTGGTTACAGAGGGATTTTCACCCTGTTCGTGTCACATCAGAGGGAAAACAGTTCCTCCAGCTAACAGCATCTCACAACAATATAAAATCAGAAGCTTCTCTGCACGATTGCATGAGAGAAACTTCCTGAAAAAATATAAATCTGGTGTGAAATCCTCCTGGCTGTGACAGACATTAGTTCCTGTAACAATGTTTGCTATTTATTGCACGTTGGCATTTGGGAGCTCAGAGATACTGCAGCACATTGCAGGCAATGGGATATTTATGTGATGTGATAAACACATTTATCCATAGGCATTTCTCTATTAGATTAAGACAAACTGTTGGTTTTGAAAAAAAAAAAAGGAAAAATGTTGTGTTTGCAGCATAGACAATGGAGCAGACAACCCCTCTGGCTTTTTGTTTATTTATGTTGTAATCCTGTGATATTATCCCTTTAAAACAAAAGGCCAGCTCCCTTGCTAATTGTGTTTATGATATTTATCAACAGCATGGAACAAATGCAGCAGATTTTCTGTAGGTTATTCTTTTAGAGATATGAAAGCCCAGAACTTGTGTGGCAGTTTTTAAAATTGATATGCCTAGTTAAGTACTTTTAAAACATTTAAATGCCCCAAACAGTGAAATATTTCAGCTTGAATAAGCACCACCTTTAATCGCTTTTATTTGAAATAAAAGGATGAAGTTGGAGATGCAGTGTTACAGCAAAATTATGGATGGATGTATCCCTTCAAGCAGTTTTATTTCAGATATTCCTTTGGAGAAAGAACGTACTGCTCTATACTTGCACAGTGCCTGTTTTTCTCCTTCCATAATCTGGTTTTCTGTAGGCTCTTTTAATATAAATCCCACTAAAATCATCACTTTTGAACTGATTTCATACCCATCTCATTGGCCATTTATTATTATTAAATGGGCATTTCTTTTTCAACATGGTTTTTGGGATTCTCACTGAGGTTTGGGGTTATTCAGTTACAAAAGCAAGCGATTCCTGCTTTGGAGCTGGGAATCCAAATAGAAAAAGTGGCAAATGCAGTGCAATTATCACTACCTGAAACCTTTCCAAGAACATTTTCTCACAAAATAAAAACCCAGTTTTTCTATTTGCCAAAATAGAAACTTTCCGCGAGTCCATAGCAGCTTCAGGAAAATGTGGTTGTGAAAGAGAAGTCAAAATGAGTCATTTCAAGAAGTGTCAAAACATTTCTGAAGGAGAACTTGTGGTTTGGGGTTTTTTTTTTAAGTGTGTTAATTTCGATACTACGTCTTTGAAAAATGCTTTGAAAAAAAAAACATTTCACTTGGCTCCAAATGCCTAAACATGACAGCTTTATAGGAAACTCTAAGTGGCAATTTTAGAGGAGATTTGGGGTGAAAATTAGTTTCCTGATGGATGTTTCTGTTGCCTTTGGCCAGGGCTAAAAACCAGAATATCTTGCACTGCCATAGAGGCTCCTTGGGGGTTTGTGCTCTTTTGGGGTAAAATTCACATCTTTTAGGTATACAAGGGAAAAGCATAAAAACAAAAGGCAAGCAGGAGATGTCTGACAGATTTCCAAACTGAATAAAGTCGAAAGGTTCAAGGTGTGCAGGAGAGCTGAGAGGATGCAAAAGGTGAATAAAGCAGCAGAGGTGGAAGATAGAAAACATTTTAAAAATCCATGTGACGTCAGTGTCAGAAAACCATTGCTTTGTCTGTGTTTGCTCTTTTATCTCCATTTGGGAAATTTTCTCATTTCAAAACCTGAAGGCTGAACATTTTATCCTGGTGTTTAATTGCCTAATACTTCAGTGCTTCATCACTGAACCCAAAATGAATACAAAGTCATATATTTTGGTATTTAAACTCTGCAAAATGTCTTGTTCTTGACCTAATAAAGAGGATGAGCTCATCTCTTGCTGTGTCATCGGTTAAGCATGGAAAATGCAGTAAAAAGTCCTTTTTACTTCACATATCTTTGCTTGAAACTCTTTGGTTTATAAATTATTTTGAATTTAATAATAATAAAAAAAAAAGACAGGGAAAGATCAGATGAAAATGCCACTGCAAAGTTAGCAGCCACTGTGAGCATCAGTGGGATTGCCAATATTATAATTGCCACTATTATAATTTTGCCAATTGCCAATATTATAATTTCTAATGTGCACTTGGGATAAAAAATATTTTCTAAAGAATTTTCTTCAGAGAGATTTTCTGCAGCCATAAAACCATGTTTCCACTGACACCTCAAGTGCGGTTAGGCTTTAAAATTCAGAAGGAGCTGGTTCAGGAAATACAAGATAGAGTTACTTTTCTTGTGGAGGTTTGGGTTTGGTGGAATAAACCAACTGGAATAAACCATCCCTCTTTTGCATAATTCCCAACATTCACAAGACTTTTCTGCAGAAGGGCTGAGAGGTCTGAGAGCAGCTGCCTCAATGGACATAGTGTTCAGGAGATTAAAGGAGAAATGAAAATAATCATATTCCTGAGAGAGCCAGGGAAGTGAAGCCGAGTGAGTTATGAAAGGCTTTGCCTCATGATTGCTCTAATTTTGTAGAAAGTGCTATACCTTGTAAAAAAGCTGCCTTGTGTTCCATTTACATAAAGTGTTTCAGCACCAGAGCAAGAGAGTTATAATTTGTCTCCCCAGAGGACAGTAATCTCACAACAGAAGAAGATATAATGGCTAGAAATAGTGGTACTAAGCTAGCAGGAAAAAAAATCCTAAATAATCCACTTTTGTCACCTAAGCATAAAAAAAAAAAAAAAAAAGGAGAAACAACTGTTGTAATAATTGTATTCATCTGAAAAATAGAGCTACCACTCTTAGAGATTTCCATGCTTCCCAGCCAGTGGGAAGTCCAGGAGGCAATATTGCACTGACTGCAGCTTTTCCTCTGAATAAATATTCAGAACTCTTCAAAAAAACAAAGTTATTCCTTTTACAGATACATGGAAGCCAGAGACTTCTTTGGGATGGAAACCTCCTGCCATCAGGAAAACCTTTCTAACAAAAGAGGGAGAGAAGAGGAAGAGGTTTGAGCTTCTGCCCAGCTTGATGAGTTTGTACTTTCTCCCTAATCTGTGTGAAAATCAGCCAGAGGAGAGGTTCCCAAGGGCAGGAATTCTGGCTGCCTCCAAATCTGCCTCCTCCTGCAGCAGCCACTCCTTGGGATCAGAGCTAAAATCCTCTTCTGCTCTGTCCAAAAGCTTTTCACGGCTCTTGAGTAGCCCTGAGAGCCCAGGGGGTGTAGCTCAGTGCCAGAACTTCGGTGAAAATGTGAATTTCGGGTCTGCAGCCTGAAATTCCGGCGGCTGAGCTGAGGAGTTCAGATTGCCAGTGCAGCACTGCCTGTCAGCAGCTGAACTTCTGCAAAAGCGAAGGTTTTGGTGGTTCAGGGAGCAGGTGGTCATTCCTGGCCTTTCATTTATTCTATCTCCCAGCAAGTTAAGGTCCTTTCCCTGTGTTACACAGCAAACATTGAGAATTCAGTGATAAAGCAGTGTCTTTAAATTTGTCTTAATGCATGGAGGCTGCAAAGCAAACAAAATGCCCAAGATTCCACTTCTTTCCAGTTCCTGGCTTTCCTCCTCTGTTCCTTTGGAAAGCAAAGCTGCACTTACTGCCTTTTAGAGGAACACATTTTGTGGGGTTTATGTGATGAATGGCTTCGGGCAGCACAATACATTTTCCTGAAGTTTTTCTTACGTGTGTATGGATGTCTGTGCTTAAAGGGAAAGTGGAATTATCCCCAAAAAAAGTGGAGAAGGAAGCAAAGGATGAGCAGGGAATGGTTCTGCCTGGAAACCGAGGCGAGGGAAAGAGCAGCAAAAGCAGTGGTAAGTACATATTAGAATTTACATTCCGGTGGAACAGTAAAGCACCCAAATGAGGGAAATCCAGCCTCAGATCCTCCAGCACTGGAGGTAAACATATGCAAAGTGCCACTTAAAACCTTCACTTGTCTTTTGTTGACAATATAATCTCTGCTTTAATTGACAATCACAGTTACACTTAAAAACCCCGTTTGAGCACACTTACCTCCCTGCAAACTCATCACTGGGATAAAAGCTATCAAAACAATAGCAACAGTTCTATTTAGTGCTTCATGTCTAATTATTGCCACGGATTTAAATGGCTTTGTCTAACTGAAAGTAGCAGCTTTATGCCTTTTTTTTTTTCTCCCCAAACAGTCCCAAATGTCCTCATAACAGTAGATTTCTACCACTTTGCTTTGTAAGCAGAATCCAAACATGGTAAGGCAGAATCCTGAGAGTTTCATAACAGAGATGTCTTCTTCTTCTGATGCTCTCTCTTTCCAAGAAATATTTATAATTTCTTTTAAGAAAACGTGAGGAGGACATTGAAATGCACTTTCCTTACACTGTGAGGTTTAATATTGTCTACCTAGGAAAATAGAAGCATCAATGCCTTGAAGAACCAGAATTATTAGAGAGAGAATTCATAACCCTGTATGGGTTTGTAGAAGTCACTTTTCAGATCTGCTTGTAACTGACAGCTTGAACTAAAGGCTTAAATATATAGCAGAGAACACTGAATTTTTATTTATTAAGGGAGGAATTTTCAAAAGTAATTTTGACTCATAATTGAAGTTGATGTTCTTTATATGTTAAAAGATGAGCAAATGGAGCTGTTGCACTCAAATCCACATGAGTATTGATCCAGTTGCATAATGAAATCTAAATTATTACTTTATTATTTTAAAAATTATGGATATGTGGCTATAATTTTTATAAGTAAGGTACATAAATCTCTTCTCCCAGGTAACAAGTGACTGGAGAAGAGGAATGCTCCAGTTCTGTCCAGCCTGCTCTGTCCTGGACAGGACAGGATTTACAAATATGTAAAAACAATCAACTAACAGCAATGGAATCATTGCACTGTTAAGATTGGAAAGAACCTTCTATCAGCCCTCAGCTGGTGGGTCAAGGCTGAAAAGGCAACAACAGCTCCAAAATTGCAAGGTAGCTTTAAGGGCTAATGTAAAGGAACAGAGTTTTTGTGGCTCACATAAAAACCCAAAGATTAAGCCAAATGAATTCTTTTCCTTCTGAATTTGCAGTTGCAAGATCAGTGCTTAGCACATAGAGGAAGATGATAGTCTTTACATGTAATGGTGTTTCATTAGCTTCCCTATTTGTCCAAATTATGCTTTTACTGTTATAGAACAGTTCTGTTTATATTTACATTTTATAGGCTTATGTTTACTTAAGAGAATAACTTGAAACCATTCCACAGATGTGGCAGCACTGAAAACCTGCCACAATCCAGTGAGAAAGTGCTTCGCTAGTAAATGCCATTTCATCAAAACCATTCAGACTGTTAGAGGGGAAAAAGAAAAAAGAACCCACACACTTTTATGGTAATTGCATCAAATAAAGGATGTGCTGCTGCTTCTTGAGTTGGAGAGTCAACGTTCATGGGGGTTTCAATGTCTGTGAGTGGCTGAGGCCTCTGGAATGATGTTTTAGGGGATGTAAACTCTCTCCCATCAGCTGTGGCAGCAGAGAGCTGATGTGGTGAGGCATTCCAGCCATCCCCTCGGTTGTGCTGACATCAGAGGGGATCATATATAAAAATAAATAATGTGCAATCCTCGTGCAGGGTGAGAGCAAACAGCAAACCCTGGGACACGAGGCAGGGGAAATGCCTGATTTTAGGGTGCTCAGTGGCTCAGCAGCATTTGCAAATGAAGCTGATTTGGGGCCAGGGGTTTGCTGGGAATCAGAAATTTGGGCACAGCCACACTGGGACTGTGCTGGAGGTGCTGGGCCAAGGTTTGGGGATGTTTTCTCCCCAGGACTCCCAAACCTGCACTCTTCTCCCCAGCAGAGCTGCTGGTGCTCCTTTGCAGGACAGAGTGCAGTGCTGCTTTGTGCAGCAGGGAAATGGATGTGGAACCACACTGGCTGACACTGGAATTGGGAATTATTTCCAATTTGTGGGAGCAGCGTGTCCCTGGTCAGTTCAGGTCAGGCTGCTGTAATTCCATAAATTGTCTCCCTGGCTCTGTTCCTGCTGCTAAAGGGGTTTTTCTGCAATCAGTGTGAGAGTTAAGCAATGCATTCTGCATGAGGACCTTGAGACTCTACCTGCTTCAGAGCAAGGTGGGTAAAGATCATGATGCACAATAAATAATTATGAATTTAGTAATTTGTCTCACTAGTCTGCCATGTTCTCATCCATAAGAAGGGGGAAACCTGAAAGCGTTAATTGATATTTCTCATTAATTGGCAACATTTGTAGATGAATCCCAAAGTGTGAATTTTGGCCAAAGCCATTAGGGGTGTCAGACATTTCTGTGTGATTTGTAACTGAGTTCAAAAGGTCTTCCTTTTACAGTTTTGGCTTACTGAGTCTTTTTAAAGAAAACAAAGTTAAAGAGCTCATTTTTTAAAATGTATGTAAATGAAATACCATTCTTTCAGCTTCAGGCTTCATAAATGTTTTCAGTCCAACCAGTAGCTATTAGAAAATATTTAAACAGACATTACAAATGTA
Source organism: Entomyzon cyanotis (assembly GCA_024500445.1). Lineage (NCBI taxonomy): Eukaryota > Metazoa > Chordata > Aves > Passeriformes > Meliphagidae > Entomyzon > Entomyzon cyanotis. Next base: position 3,440,796 of record JAKEPQ010000743.1, on the reverse strand, counting down.
AGTACAGAAGGAATTAATTTGCAACATTTTATCATAAAGGCATTTGCAAATTGCTTCCTACATTACTCGACTATTTGTAGTTATTTGTTCTTTTGCCACTGGAGCAGACGAAAATTCTTCTTGCTGTTATCTCCTGAAATGAATTGTGCTTCCCCACACAGCCCACGATCGATGCAAATATGCTTTGATTTTTTTTTTCACCAAGCAATTACCCCTAAATACCAGAGTTCATTGCCAGGTTAGTGCATCTCCTGCTCCTGATTTAAAGCTGGAGGACTCATTTGTAAACACTTGCTTCTGGCATTGTCGTTTAGCAGTTGAGTGATGTGATGCCTCACTATCAGTTGATTTCCAAACACAGTGAAGTGTTTGACTCCGTCACCTGAAAACAAGAATCTCTTTTCCCAATTCCTCGTGAATTGCAGCACTTCTTTTTTTGATGTGATTTGGCCTCTGAGGTGTCTTAGAAAGGGTGGAAAGTTTTGCCACTTTTTGGTGAACTTATTGAGAAATGCTGGTAAAGGATGTTGTGAAAAATCAAATATTTGGGCTAAACTCTGAGAAGTCACTGCAAAGGGTGAATTTGAGGAGTAACTGATTCAGCTCTAATATTCCTAATCTGTATTTAAGACCTATAATCACAGAATCATTAATGTTTGAAAAGACCTCCAAGATCATAAAACCCAACATGTTCTTCATCCTTTTGCAGGATAAACAAATAAATAAGCAAAAAGCAGAATAAGGAAGTGTGCACAGTGAAAACAAGGTCTTGCTCATCGACCTCCACAGGTCTTCCACCAAGGATAAAAATATCTGTGTCACAGTACAAGTGGCTGCTATTTTCTATTTCCCCAAATAAACTTCTGAGAGAGTTCTAAAAAGAAATTTGCACAGTGTTTGGGGAGATAAACTGCAGCTCACTGAACTCCGAGACACCATTCAATGCATAGTGAGGGAATAAGAAAACTGTTTTCTTATCCAAGAGGAGGATCTTGGGTTTCTAAAGTGAAAAGTTTTCTGTTTCCCAGCTGGGGACTGAGTTCAGTCATCCTCCAGCTCCACTGGGGCACAGTGAGCTGCTTTGAAGGCTGCACTTCATCCCAGATTTACTCCTCACATATTTCCATTTGTTTCATGATGTTTATCCTGTGCCATTTACAATTAATGTCTGGGCTGCTCTCCAGATTAATGAATTACTTTAAACTCCTACCCTCTAGATAACATCCCACCTGTATTCACTTCTTTTGGATTTCTTCCCTGGAGCAAGTTCTTCTTCAGCAGGTATTCAATCCCAAGTTATTTTCAAGTACAGGTTGAAAATACCAAAGCAATTTTCAAATACTAAAGCAAAGGCTTTCCTCGTTTGATATCCTGTATTTAGTGTTTCAGAGTGGTAAAGGGAGTGGTTCTGCCACTTTTTTGAATGAAATACAGGTTGTTGCATTAAATCAACATCAATCTGATAGACATGAGTCAGATGAGTTCTTGGAAACTCAATGCAGACAAAGGTTTGATTTAGCTATTTTTTGACTTAGCAATTTTTTAATGTTCACCCCAGAATTATAATGAAGAAATAGAAGAATGTTTTCAATCCTGGATCAGTGGCATTTAATCCCTTTTTGAAGCTGTTTATAGCAGCTTTCCTGGCTGTTGCTCCAGTTGCTGATGCCTTGCCCTGCCTCTGGCACAGCCCTTGTACATAACCCATTGGGATTTATTTGGGAAAACTCTGCAATGTGCCACCCTCGATCATCCCTACAGACTCGTTGAGGCTGGGAAGTGGCCATTCACTCACTTTTATCTTCCCCTAAACTTACCTGCTGGCTGTTGCAGAGCTGGCAGTGGACAGAGATAAAAGCAGAACTGCCCTGGGAAGCAGCAAACTTGGTTTAATCTTTGGCTCTCCTGCCAGACGTGACTCCTGCAGCTCTGAGGAAGAGAGTTTCTCTCCCCTTGATCTCACTCTGGGTGCACTTTGGAGACCTTTTCGGAGGGACACATCTCCCAGGATGTCCATGTCACCGAGATTCTGATGAAAGCTTTTCCTGTCATTCATATTTCTCTGCAACCTTGTAATTGAGGTTTGGTCCCAAATGCTTTGGCAATCCTAATGCCTGACACTGAAAGCAGTTTGCCTTTCCCTTTCCTTTCAGAAATGCCATTTCCTTTGTGCACAGAACTTTTTTTTTTCCTCCTTCCTTCCCTAATTTTGGGGCCTCGTTTAGAGGGGGTTTGGTCACAGGGAACCAAAGAGCAGAGTGACTCCCTTAAATGGTGGAAGAAACAACAGGAGACAAAAGTGACCCAAAAAATCTGAGCCACCTCCTTCTGGGGCTTTATCCCCACACTCCTGTCACAGAAAAGCAGCTCTGACAAGGTCCTGGCCTTGGGGAGCTCCCAATGAGCAAATCAAAACTAAGTTTTTTTACTTCATCTGCCAGGATTTTACTTCATCTGCCAGGTTTTTTCCTGTCTAGCTGTTAAACTTCTCCAGCTTCAAGATGGAAGCAGTTTTCTTTCTTTTGTCCCACCTCCCCTCCAACATGATGGAATTGTCCAGCTGCCCTCACCTCAATAATATTTTTTTTGAGCTGCACTGAAGCTTTACCCTTTTATTACCTCAAGGAATGGGCAAACCTTTCCAATCCCTTGGTGCCCATGGATTTCCAGGCTTTCCTGTCTCCCCATTCCCACTGTCAGATGCTGAGGATCACCGTGCTGTGCTGTGCAGATGTTCAGTCTCAGGCTGGAGCTGAGCTGAGCTGTTATGTTTGGCTGCACAGTGCTCATCTGCCAGTCCAAAGCTGCTTTTCGGTGCACGTTTCACATCTGGGCATTGCACTTGCTCCTGAAAAAGGGGGAAATGAGGGCATTAAACCCTGCTCTGGATCTGGAAACCTTCATGATTCTGCCTTCTCCAGCCATGGTTCAGTTTAGCTGTTGCATACGAGGGGATGTGGATAAATAACTCAATGGTTACTTTGATTTTTATCAAGTTAAAAAAAGGGCTGAACTCTCTGATGTTGGTTTATGGTGACATATAAATAATCTGTAACTTCCAAGCTCAATCCCATATTTTCTCCCAGTTAGGTTATTACCTGAAGTGCCAGGTTAGAATTAGAATTCAATGGGTTTGGCACACGTGGCTGAGTGTGAGCTGGGGATAAATCAATATATTCCCTCCACACCCACAGTGGCTCAGGGCAGAATGGCCAATCCAGCCTAAGGATGCTCTGTGGGATTGCTGGGCTGTTTGATCCTGGATGAGCCCAGGATGAGAACCACCTTCCCACTGCTTGGGGATCCAGAAAAATCCATTTTCAGGAGGCAGCTCAGCTCCCCAGGCAGTGGCAGAGTCCCACTGAGGGAGCTGTGGCTGCTCTGCTGCACTCAGAAATCTTCCCTGAGGAGAACCAAATCCCACTGCTGATAGGGAGAGCTGTGGCTGCAGGATTTGTCTTCCCTGTTGGTGTGATTGGAAAGTTCAGAGGTAATTTCACAAACTTGCATCTGACTGGCTCAAGGTTGCTGAATGTCCCACCACCCGCTGTGGTTCAGCAGAATAATCAGATTAAACAGATCCTATATTGAAAAATGATCAAGCTTTTCCTGCGTTTAGCTCCCCAGGGCTTGCCAGGGCTTTTACACTTATGCAAGAGGAAAGCTCTAATTAAAAAAAAAACCAAAAACAACCTCATGGTTTTATTTAAGAAAAACAAGAAACAACCTGCAGATTTGTGCTGTTGCCCTAATAATTGCTTTATATTTCAAGGAGGCATTTTTCTGTAGTTAACCTTCTGCTGTGCACATTACAATAAAGTTCAGAGGAAAACTTCTGTAGTGATGGTGGCATCACAGTGCTTTGAGCCTTCATTTGCTGCATTACCTGAAGGAGAAATATTTATTTACAGGGTTTGCTTCTTGTGTTTTGGGTTTTTTTTTCTCAGTAGTATTGGATTGTTTGCCTGGTGAAATCAAAAGCTGCAAAGTGTCACCAGAGTGCCAGTCACAGCCACGTTGTTGTGAAGAATATTCTACCAAAGTAGATTTCATGAAGTCCAGATTTTTTTCCCTTTCCATGCAAAGATATTGTTTGGTGATCTTAGCAGAATCCTGGAAGTTGTGGTTTTCTGCTGTTCTGGAAACATCACTGTCAACAGAATTTTGGAAAATTGTATTATTTGTATTATTGTATTATTTGTATAATATTGTATATTGTATTTGTATATTGTATATTGTATATTGTATTACTTGTATAATATCTCTGTATTATTGTAGTGATTCATAACTATTCTTTCTTCTGTAAAATGAAGATAATTCCTCAATACTTGCTTTACTGAGAACAAATATTTGGGACTTTTAGAAGTGAAAAATTCATCACATTTTTGACTTGGGTTTCCATAACAGCCTTTGAAAGCTGAATTTGACAGAGGGACAGCAGAGAGTGGAGTGAGCCAGAAAAAACTGGGTTTGTTTTTGGGAGAAAAAATTAGACAGTGCTGAAATCAGAGACAAAACCTGCCCTGACCTTGTGCTTCACTTCAATATTAATAAAATCCAGGAGAAATAATTATGTCATATGTTGTAAGAATAATTTCCTTCCGTATTAGAAGCCAGCCTGGGTGACAGTTCAATGTGATAAATGTCTCTCTGGGTTTTTCCTTACCTGTGGTGTAAATCAAAGAGCACTCAGCAGCAGCCAGGGTAGAATTTGGCTTTTCCTGTCCCAAGGATTTGTCTTTTTGGGAGTCACAGAGGTAAAAAGGTGGGAAAAGTGTTTTGTTTAATCCCCAGGGATGTTCTTGCCTTGCTGATGGCTCAGGAGGCTCCTGCTGCAGATATTTCCCAGCAGATCCTGCTGAATCAACTATTGATGGTTGATTCAGAAAGAAAATAAATCAAGAAAGAAAATAAATTAACCCCTTAACTCTGCCAAGGAAGTTGTTTTCTGCTCTAGAGGAATAATTGACAAAAGAACTGTGAGTGAGTACAAGGAAAATCCATTAAAAATCCATTATTGGAAAGGTTTTTGAAACCTGTCATTTGGGTAATCATTTTTATAAAGGTGTGGCAGATACATCCTCATACAGGTGGGCAAATAAATTAATTTGTGAGCTTTAATCAAAATGTCAGAGCTCAGTCAAATCAACTTCTGGACCTTAACTTTTGATATGAAATATATAAATTGATGTGGGTTTGGGGATTCTTGTGCAGAACAGTTCCCAGTTGGCTGATTTTCCACCCCTGTAATAACTGAGCACTTTTAGAGCAGGGAGTTTTGCATGAACTTAGCAGCTGATTCAAAGTTAAACAAAAGGTGATGCACGTGGAGAGAAAAAAATTAAAATTTTATTAGGTTCAGCTGCATCAATCCTGATACATTTCCCACTTCATCTTTCTTTCATCCGGAATTAAAAAACGCTGCCCTTCTTGACTAATTTTATTATTTTATAACTCGCTTCAAAAATTTATACAAACTTCAGCTGCTCAGCATTTTCTGCAGATGTTGACCCACGACTGGTCAATTCAAATTGCAACAAGGTCAGATCTAACCCCCATAATTCACACCATGAAATGCCTCATAAAATCCAAAAAGCCACACAGCAGGACGTGCAGAGGGAACAGGACTTTCTCCAGCTGTTGAAAAAACAATAAAATGTTGCAGTATTTTTTTTTTTCTGTGAAGGAGCAATAACGAATTAAAGAACTGGAATTAGGATATATATATATATTTTTAGGCTGAAGTCTGTTCCATCTAGGTGAGTTCATCTTTCCTTCTAGTTTTCTCCCAGCTGAGCTTTGCTCTCTTTCCAGACCATTAAAAGGAGGAGGAGAGAGCAGGAGCTGACAGTCAGGCAGACTGACACCTCCTTCTGGCTCCAACTGCACTTTCTATTTGAAAATAAAAGAGAAAAAGAAACAAACCAAGGGCATCAGCTGCTGTGTGAAATCAGTCTTCCTGTCTGTTGTAGGATAGTTTGCTTTGCAAAGAGGAAGGAAAATCCCTCTCGTTAGAGATGCTCCATTTCTGGGTTTGCTCAGTGCCCTCCTTGGCACTCTTGTTTCAACTCTGCATCACTTCATACAAAATATATGATATAATTAGGACACACAGGGTGTTATGATGGAGTCGTTGCTAAGTCAGTCATTCATTTCAAGGAATTATTCCATCCTGAAGCTTCTCTGGTTGTCTCCAGAGGCTGTTTATTGACTACTGTATCTTCACACTCACTTTGAGAGAATCACTGAGAGGTGGAAGGTGTGCTTTGAGCTGCATGGAGCACAAGAAATCCTCTCCAAGCTGTCCATTTCCAATTATTCCTTTTGTTCAGCTCTGCTGAATAATACAATATCTCCTCCATCAATAGCAGAAGGAATCCCAAATAACAAAGCTAAGCTCAGCATTTCTCAGCTAGGTCTTTAAGAAGAGCAAATTAAAGTCCTCCCAGGTTAGCCTGAGCAGCCTGGAGTGGGGCTGGTCCCATTTACAGAGCTGCTCAAAGGAATTAGGGATTTCTTCTTCTGTCAGTTCTGCTCAGGAGCTTTTCAGTGGCATGAGAGACTCTTCCTTCTCTAATCCACGAGGTTTAAGAAATGTGAGAACTTAGCAGGGACAAGTTGGGAGAATGGGGAAAGGCAGAGAGATTAGTGCTGCCTGATTTTAGAAATATATGTTAGAAGCTCAGAGAAATTAATCTTCTAATATGATAAACAGGGTGAAGAACCCTGAAGTTAGCTCGGAAATGCCTGATGTAGAAACAGCCCTCTCTTCCAAGGAGCTGGAATTTTTGGGTTCTTGGGATAGATCTTTTGCCTCTCACCCTTTTGTCCACCAGAAGAGTGACTGATTTGCTGAGGGTTTTGGAGAAAAGAGCAATAATGTTGATCTGGTTGGGGAACAGGGGAGAGCTTGCTGCTGTAGGTTTGCCACGGGAGGGATGGAGCAGCAGCAGAGTGCTGACAGTGCTGATCCTGCCCTTCCAGAGGGAGTTCCTGCAGGGAGCAGGATGGCCTGGCTTATTTCAGGGACAGCCTTAGCTGTGCAAAAACAATCAGAAAAATCCCCCAAACTGCACGAGGCCACACAGTTTCCATGGTCAGCAGGCACCTGAGTGATTCCTTACCTGGTATAAATTCCCCCAGTGCTTTTGGCATCCTGGATAAAATTATCTTCAGCCTGGATTTCAGTTTTTCACAATGCTGGTCACACAGGCAGATGGGAATAGTGCTGTTAGCTCTGTGATTTCCGCTGTAACTTTATATCTGTAGTAAAATGCAATGCATCAAAGGGAGAATTGCATTCTCCATCTCGATATTGATAAAAATGAGGCAGTCAGATCCCTTGTGATCCCAGGGGTGATGCTTGTTCAGAATTTTACTCTCTCCTGCCATTTTTCTACTCAGTTATCCTCTAGCTTAAATAGACCAGCTTGGGTTTTGGCTGCCCATTTCTGGAAGGAGGAAATTCTGCAGGGCTTGAAATTGCATGGACAATTCTTCTAAGGAAGATGAGAGCAAAGCACAGACACCTCACTCCTCTCCCACTTCTGCCCAGCCAGCTTGGAATTTTTTATTCCTTTAAATTTGGCAGCAGTCTTGCACCACTCAGTTCAATTTTTTTCAAGCTGGTGTGAAAATTTGCAGCCTCTCAATAATCTTTGTATTCATTTCCTAACGCTGAAAATTAGTAGTGACTCGCATTTTTCAAAATGTGATCCAAATTAAGCAGCTACACTGTGTCTTCTTTGGCTGGTTATTTCAGGAGAGCTAATCTACAACGTGGGTGACCTTTTCCAAATTTGGACCCATCTGGCATTTTCAAATGGAATTGAGTATTGATCTCCACGCTGTTAATTTATTGTTTAATTAAAAAATCATCGTGCTGTGATGTGGTTTGATTGCACATCCTTTCCCACATCCACCAATTAACGTGGAGAGCTGTCACAAAACTATCACTTTTTATCATTTTGTTTTAATGGAGCTTCCCAGAAATGGAGGTGTCCTCCCCTGGACTAATGGTTTGGAATGCATTTCGGCATAAATGACCTGCAGGAGCTGCTGGAGAAAGTAAATTGTCAGTTTATATCGTTTGGGTTTGAGCAAGGTGCTGCTCCCTGCCCTTGATGGAGTGTTTCTGGAATTATGAAAGCCACAGCCCTCCTGCAGCCTGCATTTCTTTTTCATTAGTCAGTTTTGGGGGCAAAAATTAATAATATTTATATGTTTATCACGTCATCTCTGACCACAATGAAAAGTTCCCCATAATATTTTGATGTATTAAAAAGAGATCTATTTCTAATCACCGAATAATTTCATAGAAATAATATGAGCACAGAAGCGTCCAGAAATAAATCACAGTGGTGTTAAAATTAATTTGCCCTAAACTTCAAGCAGAAATCATTATCAGATAATAACTCCAGCTTAGTTATTCGAGTCATTTTTGCTTTTCCAAGTCCACTCTGCAATAAATAGCCTGTCAGATTGTTAACAGCTCAGCCTCTGAGGAATTACAGCACCAGAAGCTCCCAAATTATGGCACTTTGGAAATGAAGAACAAACTCCATCATTTCAAGGAGCATTATTAGAAAACCTGGTGGGGAAATGAAACCTTGGTGTTGTTTTTTTTCGCAGAAAAAGGTTTGTGCAAAATGAAGACACTTTGAATCCAAGCAATGAGGATCTAATGAAAGCATTTTATCTTTGATCCAAAGAGTTTGGTGTTATTGAATATCTCAGCTGTAATTGGAAATCAAAGAGGGAGGGAATCTGAAATAATCCCTCTCAATTGCATTTCTCGGGGAGTTTCAGCTCTTGAAAGGAAGAAAACAACAGAGTTTTCCTCCTGATTGTGATAATGTTCTTTCCTCGGAATTCGAGTCCCTCAGTGACGCAGAGCTGTGACAAAAGTGCCCAGGGAGAGGACTGAAAGCCTCCTGGCAAACCAAAATGATGATCTAAAGCCCAGTGAAATGGAGAAATGCTGTTCTTCCCATTGACATCCCTGCCTTTTAGATCAGGCCCTCGATTTATCACCGGCAGAAAAAAGTCCTTAAAATTTCAGATGCGGTGTCAAAAGCAGGTTTCCTTTTAATACCCCATAAAGCACGGAGGGCTAGAGAGCTGCAGAATGCCCAGGGAAAGGAGAAAAGCAAATGCTTTTTTAGCAGGTCAGAGCGAGGTCGCTTGTTTTACAGTTAAGAAATAAGCTCTCAATTGAGAGTGACAGCAAGGCTTTCACTCCTGCAGCCCGCGGGAAGTGATGGCTATCAGGGTAAACTGCACTGCCCAGGGACTTGCACCACTCCTGGGGCTCAGACATAAATTCCAGCCAGGGGAGAAAGTGGATGGGTGAGAAACAGGGAGGAGAGCTGGTTTGGGGGAGGTTTTTGAGGAGTCCAGGAGTTGTGGAGGTGCCAGGGTTGGTTATCCAGGATTTTTGCAAATTCCCTCCTTCCTCAAGGACATAGAGAGCAATAGGAAAGAGTCATGCCAGGGACTGAGATATTATTGTAAATATTGCTGGGTTTGTTGCACGTGGGCCCGAGTGATGCAGATGCACCACAGTGTGCATTTAGAGAGCATCCAGATCACAAAAACTCACTTTTCATAACCATCTGACTATGATTAATTGTAACAATACAACTTATTAATTAAACTTGGGAAGCAGCATAATGGGAGTGAGCATTCTCAATTCACTTGAATGAGTTTCAGCATTTGTTCTGCAGCTCTTTTAATGAAATGCTGAAATCATCTGCGTATCAATCTATTCATTACCAAATGAGACGAATGCAACAATCCTAACTATTCGTGGAAATATCTTCATTAGGAAAAATCATATAATTAACCTGGAGTGTTCTCTAAATGAAGCACCTAAAATGGTACATATTTTCTTTCATAATTGCAATTGGAGAATATTAGTTTCTCATTCTCCCTGATTATATTTAAAGTAAAAATAGCATTCAGCACGGTTTAAACCTTTTGCACAAAGGTTTTGTTTTCCCTCTGATGTGGCAGAGGCTCCTCAGGGTTCTCTCCTGGGGTTTTGTTAACATGATTTATATGATTCTGAGTTTCAGATCCATCCCAGCACATGGAGCAGCCACCTATGGATGGGTTTGGCTCGTCTGAAATATGCTCCTTCCTTGTTTTCTGTAAGGAAATAAAGGAAGAAAGTGGAAAAGCTGTGCAGAGGTTTGGCCTGGCTTGCTGTCATTAAAATTTGCTAACTTCAGTGTACAACATTCCTGACTTATTCCAAGGACAAACAGGTAACCCTAAAAAATTATGCTAAAAATGGAACTAGAGAAGACATCCCCCCATAAAAAAATAAAGAAAACAACAAACTGCCTGAGGATATTTTCATTAACTCCTGCAAGTAGGTGCTAGCATCCCAAGGACATCTCTGAAAAAGGATGGTGTGAGTGGTGCATGCATCCTGTTTATTTTTACCTGGAGAGGAGAGGATGAAAGGGAGTGGAGCACTGCGATGGGGAAACATGACAAGCACAGAGCACAAAACCTGACAGCTTCAGGGAGTCTGACAGAGAAGCAGCACTGCTGATGGCACTTCATTCATCCCAGGTGGGTGTGGATTTGTCTGGCAAAATTTGTAGGAATGCAGAAGCACTTTAGATCTCATCTGAAGATCTGGGAGTGCTTTGCAAACAGGAACACTGGCTTTTCCCACCCCTGTGAATACAGAGGGGTTTCACTGATTTGTAATTAAGTATTAGAGCATGAGGATGTTTGTACATTAATAGCAGGCTTGACTCGAGAAATCTGCAGAATTTTTATAATGAGAATAGAGTTTAAAACATCCATCCCTGTTTATTTGTAAGGGTGCAGCACACGAGGAGTTAACAGAAGGAATATTTTCATTTCCTAGAGGGAGCTGTGAACATGACTTCAAACAAATCTGTGCCCAGCTGTAACAAGTGCCTGAATATTTCCACTGTACCTGCTGGATGATTGTGATCTCTGGTTAAACAAAAGATTTCTTCTTTTTGATCCATCTATTTGTCCTCCTTTCACTGAAAGATTTTTAGCTGGTTTAATTAGAAGCTGCTCTCTAGGAAATTATTGGGACACCACAGCTTGACATTATAACTTTGAGCAATGATAACAAAACTCCCTCAAGGAAATTGACTGAAAGGCACTTCTTAAAATACATGTTATCATCAATCATTATCATCAACAGGTGACATTCTCATGTTCTGGTGTCATTTTTTTTTTATCTAACACAACATGTTATCTCTTTCCTTTTGGTTTCATAAGGAAACAAGATTTATGAATTCACTGCCTCTTTGTTCCTCTAATAACTTTTGATTCCATTAGCCACTTTCAGTGGGACTTGATAAAGACGTAGTGGCATCAAAGAGATTTCCTGTTAGTTAGTGGGAAAGGAGGATTAGGCAGGGAGAAGAAAGCCAGCCTGGTCTGGGGTGAGGATTGGAATGAGATGATCTTTGGGGTCCTTTCCTTCCCACCCAAACCATCCTGGATTCTGTGCTGTTATCAGACAGCAGGGAATCTGCACAAGGCAGGGGAGGTGACTGACATTTGTGAACGTTCATGAAGGAGCAACTCCTGTTGATAACAAGATAAAGAGTATTTTGATGCAGATATGACATATTTACTGCTCCTATTAATTCTGTACACTTCCTATACCATTTTGCTAAAATAGGTGCTCTGTGTTTTGAACTTATCTCTGAAATATCCCATTTTCCTCACTTAGGTCATTTCTGCCTTTCTCTGCATTTGGTGTCCTTCCTGTAACTCCTGCATGAAGTCAGGGGAAATTTGCTTCTAATTTTGGTGGGAAAAGAGACCTGAGGGCAGTGAGAATTTACAGAATGCCAACTTTGCCATGCATCAGGGCAGTGTGGAGCTCAGCCCACCGAGGGAATGAGAAAAACAAACCAGAGATGACTGAAAATCAGGTGCTGTTCAGGTATTGCAGCTCCATGGGGACAAGGGTTTAAATTGGAATATTCTACCAGGCAATTAAATCTCAACCTTGTGAAATCTAGGTGTCCTTACAGAAAGTCACTGATCATCTTGGTACAAAGGTTTTTTTGTGAAAACTGCAAAAGGTGAAGCCTTCCTGGGAAAATTCCAGTTTAAATATCTGAAATCCTTGGGGCTGTTGGCATCTCAAAACCCAGAGCCCTCCAGCTCTACAGGGCATCATCTTCTCAAGCTGAGAAATCCAGAAGCAGCTCAGCAGCTTATTTCAACCTGAGGAGGAGAGGAAAAAAACCCAAGATTTTAAAACTGCCATTCACATTTTTTTGGGGTAGATCAGCTGCTTCCAAAAAACAGCCTCAGAGCAGCCCAGTCCTGCTTTTCCCTTCGTGTCCAGGGGCTGGAAGTCTGTTGTGTGCAATCCACAGGCACAGACCACACTGCCTGGTTTGATCCTCTTGACAGAGCTGTGTTGTCTGGCTGCCTCTGAAGGGATTTCTCTGCTGGCCACAGAGAAATGACTTTCTAAGCAGTGGTTTTATCTCCACCCCGCTGCCTCTCATTTTCTGTGGCTCCAGGATTTCTCCTGCATTGATTCCGCAAGGTTTTCTCCTACCATGCTCTGTTGGTTTGGACGCTTTCCCCGCTCCAAATACCGAGCCTGCAAAAATAAAAAAGAAAAGAGGAAAAGCTGCAAGCCGCTGATTTGTCATTGCGAAATTCGTTGCGTTTAATGAGTTTTCTGCAAGACGGGGCTGGTGAAGGCTTTTTGTCTCTCGCTTTTCCTACAACATCGTGGAGTTAAAATGCTGCCAGAGCAACGTTTTCAATCAGAGAGGAGCTTTCTTATTTTCAGGGCTGTGGATGGAGCATTCTGAGTAGCCTTAATCACACACATAAAGGTTTTCGTTTTCCTTTTGTGTGGCATTCCCTGTGCCAACGACTGCAGTCAGCCCCATGTCTGAGATCCACCGTGGATCACAATGTGGAGCTGAGATGAGGCATTTACCTCTTTATGGAAGATGTAAGAGACCTGGAATATAAGAAAATGGGGTGTTTTATTAAACGAGGCATTAATGAGGCTTTATATTTCCAGCGTAGCACCTGTTTGTGCTGACAGCCCTGCAGCTCATGGGTGTAACATTCCCATCTTGAATATATGGCTTGTTCTGCTCTTGTTGCAGCCTGATTATTCCCGTGTAAATGCATCACTGCAGGTAGATTCCTTTTTATTGTGGAACAGCCATCTGTGTTTTTTAAAAAATCTTGATGAGGCTCTGAAAAGCCAAGCAGCGTCAACTGCTTACAATAGCCAATTTTGATAACTTTAGAATCAGAGCATTCAAAAATAATCTCCAGCAATAAGTGGAACTAGATTGTATGGTGCAATGGGAGGCTTATGTGCTGATTGGCTCTCTGTGCTCTCCTCAAGCATCTTTTTTTCCCCCTCTGCTTGCCAAATTTAGATATTAGATAAAAGATTTTTAAAATGGTGCCCTAGGCTCCACTTTGGTGGTCCTAATTATTTACTGCCTCCTTGCACACAGCCTTCCCCACTTAAGTAATTGCACTAACAAATTGCAGTATTAAAATGTCTGTCTAAACAATTTGTAGGTGCTGCCTGATATTTAGATGCCTAAAGTGCTTCTCTGAAACCCACGGTTTATCGTGCATGGGAAATTACAGTTGAAAAAGAGGAGTGTCCCTGAAAAATCAGGGTCATTTATGTGAATTCTATCCAGTGGTTGTAAGCAGGGGAATTTGCATAATTACAGCAAAGTGCTGTGCTGGAGCCCAGGGTGGCTCCACCTGGGGCTGTGGTACCTGTCAGGTGGAATAAGATGCATTATAGCCTTTGCCTCTTGAAAAATACACCTGCAAGTGATGCCTTGTGCTGCTCCTGCCTCTTTCCTGGGCTGATCCAATTCATATCTGCAGGTGTTAATTTTACACTGCTATTTCCTCTTATTGCTTTCACTCAGAGGAAGCACTTGGGGTGCTAAGCCAGCTGAGGGAAATAAAGGGTGATGTGCAGAGTCAGGGACAAGTCCAGGCAAAGAACATGGAATTTTATTTTACCTCCATTCCTGCCTGGGAAAAACAGGTCTTCATCCCTGTCCATGTCCAGGATCAGGTTCAGCACTGCAAAGGTGTGAACTCATTTTTGGATGCTCTAAAAGGGAAGGGTGAAGTCCTTGTGCTCAGATTGGTGTCTTCTTCCAGCTGGGTCTGGCAAATGGGAAGAGAGTCCAAAAGGTGATGATTCCATGCCCAGAGAGTGCCTGAATTGCTCCCTGGAATTCCCTGGGTGTCCCTAGAGGGATTGGTGGCTCAGCTCAGCTCAGCTCAGTGCAGCAGATAAATTCACTCTCACCCTGCAGAGACAGCCCAGCTCCTCACTCTGTGCAGTCAGAGGTGGACAGGAGCTCCAGCAAATCAACCCAGCCAGCATTTCAGGTGGAATTCAGCTCCACTGAGCTTCCAGATGATTCTGTTTCATCACACATGCTGAGACTGCTTAGAAGCCCCCGTGGCAATGCCCACTGTGGGAACAGCAGAGCCCTCAGCCCCTCTCCTTTTTATCAGCAGGTAAAATTCTGTGAAGGCAGGCTGAGAAAGGACACTGCTGGAAGCTGCTGTCCTGCATTCCCAGGGGAAGGATGTGGTCCTTCCAGGCTGGTTGGAAAGCCCTCAACAGCAGAGACTTCAGCACAGTGAAAATCAACACAAATACAGCATGAAGGACTTGTATTTGGGGGAAGAGGTGGAGTAATTGTAGCAGAGATTGTGGAGATTTATCTTTAAATAGAAGTATCTTGATATAGATCTGTGAGCAAGTGGGGGGAAAGCATAGAAAAGGGGTAAAAATTTAGCAAGACCTGTTTTTTTTGGTCTGATTTAGCATTCTCAGCAGCGGCAGCTGATGTTTGAAAGCACTTGCATTGCATCTGTCCTTAGTGCTCACGACGAGATAAGAGGAGCAGCAGGATCTGATCAAAGCACAGCCCTGTGCCTCCTGCTCTGAATGCAGCAAAACCTTCCCCCCAAAAAAAAAAATGAGAAAAAGACAAGAAATCAGGCAGGTGTGCACGAGGAAATTCACAGCAGAAATGCGACGGCTCAGGGGAGACAGAGCAGATGAAAGAGGTGCAAATGGGAGCTCTGGGTTTCATCTCTCTGCTCTGGCCGGATGGCTGACACTCTCCCCACTCAGCCAAGTGCAGCAGGGGAGGTGTTGGTGCATCTCCTGCAGGTGAGAGAGGCCTGGGAACAAATCAGAGGGGCAAGAAAGTGAGGACATGTTGCTGCATTTAGAGTGGGGAATCACCAGAGCAGCCTGGGTGTGCTCACAGCCCTGGAGGGAAGCAGAGATGATGGGCAGGTGGTGGTGAGCTGTGATTCCTTTCTCTGACTAGTTCATTTTGTATTTCTGGACAGCTTCTCCAAGGATTTGTGGGTAAAGGAATGGAGGAAAGGCTGGTTCAGTTCCAAATTCATGTAGCAGGAGTCTAAACTGTATTGATATTTTTAATACAGATGGGGGTTTTATGCTGGATATTTCCTATATGGTCTATGTCTTTCAGCAGAAATACCAAAGCTTTAGCAGTTTGGCATTTACAGATTTAATCTGTTTCACAGCACCATGGATTAAATAGAAAACTCAAAGAATAATTCAAAAAATTCAAAATTAATGGAACTAAAACCTATAAGTGAGGCAAGTGTCCCTGTTAAAAGCAAAATCTTGCTTTGTCTGGGGAAGGGACTCCTGTTTCCTGGGCTTGTCAGTGCTGTAGGAGCTGCAGGGCTGAGTGAGAGAAGATGACACCACCCAAGGCACTTAAATGTTGTCTTTCCAGGCTATTGAAGCTGAGAAAGATAAGACTGATGCCCAGAATAAAGTAGTGAATGGAGAGCCAAGGGGCATCACTTCATTTCCCAGCCCTGATGCAGTTTTCTCCAGCTGTCTCAGGCCAATCACTTAATGTCTGTGTCTATTTTCCCCTCTGTAGATCTGCTGTGGTGCTTTTCCACCTCATTGTGGTGGTGGTTTGATTTCTGGAGGTTTTTACTGTAGCAGGGTAAAGCACAAAATGAGGAAATATATTTTAATAAATGGCATTTCCTCAATGAGGAGACATTATGGCCTCCAGGGATCTCTGGGGGAAGAGCTGTGCTTTATTCCTCAAAACTTTCAGAATATGTTTGACAAGTTTGAGACTGAAAGGTGCAACTTGACTGAAATCCAGGGAGCTCTCCCAAGAACTGATTTATTCAAATTGTTTGCAAAATGAGATACTTGTGGAGTGGTGAGTGAGAGATTAGGAAATGCTGTGAAAATCAGATCTGAGGCACACAGCACAAAAATCCTCAAATAATCTTCCACCTACCTGAGCGTGGAGGTGTCACCTTCACCTGATTACCTGGGAGAGTTTGTAGAAAAGGGAATTATGTTGGAATGATATCTGCCCTGAGCGTGGTGTAGAATTGTCCAGTGCTGAAAAACCACAAAAACACCTGAAAACAACATCTGCTTTCTCTGTCTACCTTTTGCTTTGTTCCAATCCTCCCAAATCCATCACCTCCAAAATTCAGGGGAAGCAACCACTATTTCCAAACACCCAACTCGTTTTCCTGCCTCATCTCTTGAAATGCTGTCAGTGTGGTTTCTGTCCATCTTTTGAAATCCTGTCAGCGTGGTTTCTGTCCCTCCTGTGGCCTCTCTGAAATTCCTTCTGACAAAGCCACATCCAGCAAACTTCCCAGGATTTCTAACTTCCCAGGGAGTTTTAACAAGGCTGCAGGACCCGAGGGGACTGTGGAGTTTGCAGTTTATAAGCTGTGACTGGAGCCCTGTGCTGATGCTATGGATTTTGCAGCTCACCACCCAGGCTGCTGTGCACTGACATCCTCGTTGGCAGTGTCTCGTGGAGCTCCAGCCCTGCCCAAAGTGAGATGTTTTCATACCAGACCTGCCAGATTTGTCTGCTCTCCAACCCACCCAGGGCAGCCTGCAAGAAATTAATGTCCTGGGCGTTTGGGGTTTTGCTGGGGTTTGTTTTTGTTGTAATCTGCGTGGAATTGTTGGAAATATTTCCTTTCTTGCTGGTTGGCAAAGTAGGGCAGAGCTCTGGCTGCCCCCAGCCCACCCCAGCCTGCCAGCCAAGGCAGGAATGAAATCAATTCCAAACCCCCTCCTGGGCTGGGAATCTCCCTCGTCTCCCTGCAATAAGGAAAGTCTTTAACTTTTTTAATTGCTTCCATTTTTTTTCTCCTTGATGGTGACATTTCTTCCCCAAGTGGCTCCAGTGGTGGTTCATTTATCACTTTTTTTTTTTTCCCTTTCCCAAGCCCATGTGACTTTGTTTTCCTTAATTTTATTTAATTGATTATAACTAATTGGCTCTCACTTCAGGGAACAGAGCTTTCTGAGCCTGATCTTAATTTATTTTTGGTGAACCCTTTTTCTTCCAGTCTAGGCCTGAGCTACAAGGTTATACTTCTAATAAAAAAAGGTGCTGAATGGAGAAATGCCCTACCATAGACACAGTCTCTGGCCTTGGAAAGCACTGGAAACTCACCTTAATATCCATTAACTCTTCTGTCTGCTTTTAATTTTGCTATTCCTTGGATGCAAGCACACCCAGGTCTCCTGTGAATCAGGCTTTTAGATTTTATCTACATAAGCATTTCTTTTCTTTCCTTTCTGGAGTGTGCATATGTTGTTTGGAAATCCAGGAACAAGGCACAATAGTAGTTTTGCTCTTTTAAAAGGGAAGGCAAACAGATTGCCTTGGCAGTGAAAATAATTTCAGCTCAATCTCTGTTATGTGGATAATTATATTTATTTTCTTACGTAAAACACTTGGAGATCCTCGAGAGAAAATATTGTTTATTTAAGAGATGCATTTAAAAAACGCATCATGGTTTGTTTATCTGTTTAAAAAAAAAAAAACCACCATGATTTTTTTATATTATCACATAATTTTTCTGGGAGAACATCCCAGAAAAATGACATGATGATTAAGGGGATTGCTGGATGTGCTCTTCATGTTTGACCTCTTCCCTTCCCCACCCCATTTCTGCCACATTTTCTGGGTTTCAGAGGACTCCGAGTTGTCCCTCGATTCTGAGCAGATCTCTCTCAAACTACCATCAAAACGGTTAATTCCTGTGCTGTTCCGTGGTCAGAGTGTGTGAGCTGGAAGGGCTGAGGGGCATTTTCAGGGGCACAGCTCAGTTCCCATCCTGTGCCTGCTGAGCCTCCCTGGCTGCTGCTGCTGCTGATCATCAGGAGCTCCTGTGTGCTCTGAGAGCAAACTCCGCAGGAATCATCGCTACACCGCCGCAGCCAAGCCGGGCTGAATTCATTTTTTGTTATTGTATTTGGTGCTTTGCCCAAGAGCACCATCTCCTGGATGTCCTGGCTCTCTGGGCTGCATCCTGCAGGAAGGGGAAGGTGGTGAGGAGAATTAAATCTGCAATTTGCTGTAGGTAAATCTGAGCCTGGCAGGACAGCTGCTGTCATTTCCAGTTTCAAAACACCAAAGCTCTCTCTGCGTGGCGAGCACAGACTCTTTCCCATGGGAATTTTTCTCTTCTTCTTCCTGTGTTCTATAAACAAAGATAAAGTTTGGACGTTATTGAAACGGTCTCTGGAAAGATAGGCAGTTCAAGCCTGGCCAATGGGCTTAGGGGGAGGTGTTGAATTGGCCCAATCTGGACAACCTCTAAAAGTCTATAAAGTTCTAAAAATTAAATAATAAATTCAGATTTGTGCCACCTTTGATCCTGCTTGGTTCTTTCACTCCGCTAGCGGCTCAACAGCGACATCTCTGAACCATTTTCTCTCGCTTTGGCGTGGCCTCCTGATGGTGGCAGAGCTGGGGAGGATCTTCAGAATTCCTTGCATTTCTGACTTTGGACACTTGTCTGCATGGTCCTGCAATTCATGATGTCCTTGCAGTGAGTTCCAAGTTTATGTGGTTGCTCTGGCTTGATTTTATTCCTGAGAGCTGCTTTTTGCCCATTAAAATCAGAGAATCTTGGCTAAAAACACTGAACACCTGAAGAAGAAATTCTCTTAGGACCTCAGTTTGATCCAACATGAGATTATATTGGATTATATTATATTATATTAAGATTTTGGGAGAGATTTTTTTGATGGAAATAATGCTGGTTCAGGTCAAGAGAAACCTTGTGAAGAGCTTGTCTTTAAAAACTGAATGCTTTTATAATCATGATTTCCAGGAGGATCTCCCTTGAATCAATGCCTCTGTCACAGGAAAACCAGGTAGAAACATTAAATGTGAAAAGGCCCCAATTAACAATCAGGCCAGGATAAAATTTAAATTCATTTCAGCTCATAGACGAACTCTTTTTACAGGCACTCATTTAAACTCTTTGTTTCCTATTGTTCCATTACAATGTGAAAAATAAAGCCACGACAAGAAAGAAGTTCATCCCAAAATTGCTATCACTTGTTTGTGTCTTGGACAGACAAGGAACTATCAAATATATCCAGACCACGTGCTGGAGCTAAAAAAAAACCCCAACAAACCCCTGCAGTGCAATGTGCAGGATGGAGATGCTTTGCACTGCTTTGCTATTTCATGACTCATTGAAATCAGGGCAGATCTCACTTCCTGGGAGAAACTCCGGAATTGCAAGGGTGGTTAAGCATGGAGGAGATTTCCCTGGGGGCAGAGAAGTCTTTATCCTCAGAGGCTTTCAGGAGCAGATCAGAGAAAGCTCTGTCAGCAGCAGTTTGTGTAGCTGAGGCTGCCTGGGGCAGGGAGAGCCTGAGTGACCTTTGAGGCTCTTTTAGCCTGTTTTGGTGATTAATCTCAGGTTTCACACACAGTGCTGCAGTGATCTGGGCCAGGATGTGAGCACCAGGTTGTTTGTCTGGCTGAGCATCACTGGGGGAATTCTGCTCCAAGTGCAGAATAACCAAATATATATCAGGATATATCTGATAGATCCCTGTTCCTTGTCTGTCCAAGACACAAAAAAATGATAGGAATTTTGTGATCAACTTCTTTCCAGTTGTGGCTTTATCTTTCCCACTTTAACAGAACAATAGGAAAAAAGAGTTTAAATGAGTGCCTGTAAAAAGAGTTCCTCTATGAGCTGAAATGAATTTAAATTTTATCCTGGCCTGATTGTTAATTGGGCCCTTTTCACTTTTAATGTTTCCACCTGGTTTTGCTGTGACAGAGGCATTGATTCAAGAGAGATCCTCCTGGAAATCAAGTGCTCTCTGCAGTCAGCATGAGGAGCTGCTCCTGTCTGACAGGGAAAGCCTGGAGGAGCTGAACTCCCTGGGATGCTCTGTGGCTGAGCTGGATGATGCTGAACCCTGCTTCAGATTAGGGTAAAAAATTCAGATTCTGCTAAACTCAGCCACACAACCTTGCTGCTTTGGCAAGAAGTTGCTCAGCTCACATTCATGCCAGTCAAATCTTTATTCTTTATTATATCTTTTTATATATATATATATATAAATATATAAATAATATATATAAAACATACATAATATCTTTATTGTTCATATTTATTTATTTATTATAATATAATATAGGTTTATATAATATAGATATAAATATTTATTATATCTATATTATATTACTTCTCCCAATACAGACATTCCACGTTGTCCTAACAAGGCTAAACAAGTCTGAACTCCCCAGACCATGTTGTCTTCTCAGGGAAAACTGGAGAATTTAGCATGGCAGCTTTTTGGAAGCCTTTGGGCACTATTACAAGCACATGTTGTCACATGGGAAGAGATAAAATGGAGAATTCCTTCTGGAAGCACTCGGAGACCTCCAGTGCTGCAGTTATCACTCGGAATGGCTCTGAGTGGCAGAGCTGCAGAGACAGAATTACAGGATCTCATCACATGAATCTCATTAGAAAATGCCCACTGAAGAGTTTTCAAAGAGGTTCTTTCAAAGCATAGAGCTTCCATCTCCCTCTTCCTAAAAATGCATCCACCATGGATCTGAATAAAGTCAATGAGAATGTAATGCATCCATCCTTTCTTTTTAACTGGTTTTTTTTTGTAGTTTCCCTTGATGTACCAATATTTCACTACACGAGCCTGGAAGAGCAGTCCTCAAGTTGAACATGGAAAACACTGCTCAGCAGGACTCGTTTTGGGTCTTACACACTGTAAATGAGGTCATATATTCAAAAGGGAGCTAAATGCTGAGGTTTAGGAGGTAGGATTTGCATTATGCTCTTGACAGGCACTATTTATTCCTCTGGAAAAAAGTTCCTGGCAGATTAAAGTTACAGTAAGTGGCACAACCAGTTTCTGGGTCTATTTTTAAGCTGCATAATGCACTGCTCAATATCCTTTGATTATAGCAGAGACTCAGGTTTGATTTGAAGAACATGTCCTTGTGCAAAGTGCTGCACGAGTTGCAAATCCATGATTTGCAGCAGACACAGGGTTTCCCTTCCTTGCTTTTTAAGCCAGTTCAGTCAGGTCCCTGCATTGCAGCTCAGTGTGACACCATCTGGCAGCTCAGTGCTGATCCTAGACCTGTGTGGAAGCCACGAGCAGAAGTTTAAAATTGTGCTGTTTTGGTGTATTTGGATATTATTAAAAATATCCTTTTGAGGCACTGAAGCTGCAGGATGAAGTTCCCTGTGAAACCTCCTCATGTGTCTCTGCTCAGTGCTTAGCAGCAGCTCTGTGGGTCAATCCCCTACTCAACTGTATACATAAATGTGAAAAAAAAATGAAGATAATTCCGATTTGCAGCATTTGGGTCTGAAGGTTGAGCATCCACCAGCAGGATCTGGGCTTGGATCACTCCAACAGGAGCACCTCGGTTTCATAATGGTTAAATTATATTTCAGCTTAAAGAGACAGGAGTGACTGTTCCTTAAAGTCATTTGGATCCCAAACATCCCAGAAGCCCTAGAGATATTTGGAAATAGATTTAGCCTGCAAACCCCTGAAGTGTTTGAATATTGAAGCTATTTTAACCCCTTTTGCTCCCTCATCTTGAAATATCTTTCCCTATCCATTTTTCTCCAGGGTGAGAAGGATTTGGAGAAATATGGAATTACTGTTAAAAGAGAGGAAAAGCAAGGATTTTGTCTGGATGTCACAGAGCCTGGAGGTCTGAGGAAGTGGAGTTATGGCAGCAAGTAGTTTGTGTGTCTTTGAGGAGCTGAAATTGAGGCAGGAGGGAGAGGGACCAGGGTGACCTCTGTCCTCACAGAGCTGCTGCTGGGGGGGAGAGGGAAGGGAAGGAAAAAGGAAAAAGGAAAAAAAAGGAGAAAAGGGGAAAGGGGAAAAGAGGAAGAGGGAGAGGAAGGGAAGGGAAGTTTCAGGGAAGTTTCAGGGAAGTTTCAGGGAAGGGAAGTTTCAGGGAAGTTTCAGGGAATTTTCAGGGAAGGGAAGTTTCAGGGAAGTTTCAGGGAAGTTTCAGGGAAGGGAAGGGGGGAAGCTCTGGGCATGAGGACTGAACTGCAGGAGCACTGAGGTGAACGAGGAGCTGTTTGCTCTGTTCTGTCCCCTGTCAGCAGCACCGAGGTCAGCCTGCCCTGCCCAGCAGCTCCAGCCCAGGCAGAACCTTTCCCGAGTGCTTCTTCTGCATTTCTTCCCAAAACCTTCTCTCCATTTAATTCTGACTGTGCAATTGCGTGGTGAACGTGTGTTCTTGTGCTCCTCTTGATGAGAGTGTTTACAAGACCAGCATTTGTGATGCTTTGAAACCCGAGATTATTCACTCTTCTAATTTTAGAGCTGTTCCCTTCTCTCTTCTATGCAAACCTGGTGTTCCCTATTGGAAGTTGGCTCCGGCTTCAACTCCCAGAATTTAAAACAGTGTGGAGCTGATTTTTTAAAATAAGGAATTATTCTTCTCCTTTACATTGCCTTTCACGCACACATATTCTGCTCTGCAGGCAGTAAGCACATTATGGATTAAAGCTCCTCACAGGGTCCCAGCTTCCTTTCCCAAGAAATTTGTATTTCCCAGGAAATTTGGGGAAATACAGAGGGGGTCTCATTAAATAAGGGTTCCAATCAGCAGAAAAATGGGGAAGTGTTTGAGTAACTCACCCTGCACTGGATTTGGGCAGGGAGAGGAGAGCTGTGGCCATCAGTAAAAGCCAGCAGTGCAGCTCTGGGCTGTGTCTGTGGACTGGAATTGTGTGTGGAGCCAGGATTCACCTGCTCCATGTCCGTGAGGAGCTGGGAGGTGAAAGGCTCTCAGCAGAATGTCAGACCTCTGCTCTGTGTTTGTCCTTTTGCCAAAACACATTTCATGCTGGGGAAAGCTGTCAGCTCCCCGTGCTGGAGAAATCTGTCTTGTCTAGTACAGCTGCTCGGGGAGATTCCTCTCACTCCGCTTTTCTCACCAGACGAGTCTCTCTCAGATCCTGCTTTTAATGAGGTTTCTTGCTCCAGAGAGTTCCCACACAAGGCCATTGCTCTGAACCTCTTCACACCAGAAGAATGCATGAATAATTCAAGCCCATTAGCATTCATCCACCTCCCACTGAGGTTGTTGCCCAACCTGATTTTTTCCTAACTACCTTTTTTTCCCCTCTTCTGGTTCTCTCTTCTGCTCTGCCTCCCTCTCTTACTGAAAAAACCAGCCCTCTGTACCAGCTGCCCCTTCCATGGGGTTCCACAGGGAATGCTGGCTGCTGCTGGGGAGATCTGCATGACTGAACCACTAACAAGAACCTGGACAGTCCAGCTCCCAGTTCTGCTTTGAGGTCAGAAGTGGCCTTGGCAAGGGGCATTCCTCAGAGTTCATTGTGAACCTCCCAGCAGCAGGGCAGCAGGGAGCAGCTCAGGGACCTTCCACTGGCCTCTAGCCACTGAAACTGATATTTGTGCTCAAAGCTTTCTGCCTGTGCTAGCTCCCCTCTGTTGGAATCTGGAGCAGGGAAGCTCTGAACTGAAGAGAAGCTGCTGATGGGAGATATTTCTTTGTTTATGGCCAATTTCTGAAGAGGTCTTTGCCAGATTATTGCTTTGCTCTGTTGTCATTCATTTCTCAACAGTCTGTGGTGGTTAAAATATCCCAAAGCCATTCCTGAGCTTTTGGTGAGGCTGTTTCCTTTTCTGACCTGTGACACCCCAGTGGAGAACCTCTGCCTCTGTTCCTTGTCTTCACCATCCCTGTGCCCCTCACTCCACAGCAAACCCACCTGCACACACCTTGCTTTCTCTCTCTTTTCCCCTCCTGTCTCAGTGGTGTTCATTTGCTGAACCAAACCCTGTAAAGACAAAGCACATGGGAACACCAGCTTTTGTTTGGATGGGTCAGTTTATCCCAGGAGAGCCAAGCTTTGCCATCCTTGTGGCACAGGGACTTTGGCTGTGACCTGCTGGGTGACTTTATCCTGCAGGGACCCCAATTAGCAGCACTTCAATCCAACAGAATCAGCTCCAGGCTGCTCAATTCCTGTCAGGTATCCTGGGAAAGGCCAGCCCAGCCTGTCCTTGCTGGGTTGGGTATGAATGGGCACAGGAAAGGTGAATATTCTGTATTCTATTACTGATCCCCTTAGGCCCTGCAGTCTTCCCCTGTAAAGTTGAACTTTAAATATGATAGTTATTAAGGCTTGTCCAGGCTTGAGATTTAGCTCATATAAATTCTGACAGGAACAAATGACTCTAAATTGTGACCAAATCTTTCTTTCTCCCCATTCTCTTGCCCTTCCAGGTCTGCTGCTCAAAGGGGAAACTGAATCAGAACAGCTCAGGAAGATAAACAGCTGCTTTAAAACAAAGTTAGCCAGATCTCTTCCTAATACAAAAATTTACTGCAACGTGCCGTGCTGCAGCTGAAAGCAAGATGTTTGTGACAGATGATTTTCTGTTTTAAATTGGCTTTTGGAGCAGGTAGCAAGTGGAGGGGAGTGCAGCGTGGCGAGCTGCATGAAGAGCTCAGGGGAGAGTGGGACATGGTGGGATTTTCAGTTTCCTGGGTCAAAGCTCCATCAGACAACACAGGACAGTGCTGATGGAAAAGCAGCCAGACCAGGACAGAGCAGTGAAACGTGTTGGAAGCAGCTGGATGGTGGAATGAGGACAGCAGGCACTCTGGGAATTGTTTCTGGTTGTGCTGTTGAAGGGCAGATCATTGTCCCACCTTTTCCTTTTCCCCATCCGTGTGGTAATGGCACAGAGCAGTGACTGTGGGAGCTGCAGAGCTGGATTAATGCAAGCTCTGACTCAGCTCAAACTCACCTCAGAGAGCTGCAATGGCCGTGGAACAGCAAGGGCAGGGCTGGGAGGCTGTGCCACTGATTTTTGGGGTGGGAGAAGTCCCTACCAGCACCCCAGGCCCTTGTCCTGCAGGGAATCAGCAATGTCCAGTCAGACTCGTGGTCAGTTTGGTTCTCACAGTGGCCCTGGGAAGGCAGCCCTGCTGCAGGCAGCCTGCAGAGCCCATTTGTCACCCCAATTAAATCAGCTGAAAAAGATCTCTTACGTTAAATAGCTGCAGCTTTCTTCCCCATTCAAGGCCTGTTTTCAAGGACTGTGTGCTCAGCTCAGCCTGCCAGGGCTCTGATCTCACTGGGGATCTCCAGGCACCAGCAGGAACTGACTGAACACAATTTCATCGAGGCTGAAACAACATGTCCTCTGCCTTAAGATAATGGTGCTCTGCAAGGCTGCCCCAGCCTGCCCTTAGCCAGTGGTCCCTGTGAAAACCCTGGGTGATGCTGCAGAGGGGAGAGAATAAAGCCAAAGCGTCCTGTGCCAAGAGATAAAACCTTCTGCATGTGGTTACACTGCTATCGTCTGCCCTTATAATGCCTTTCACAGAAGGACCTGCAGACATTTTCCAGACGTTAGTTAATTAATCTCCATAACATCCCTGTGAATTAGGTGACTTATCTACTGTTTTACAGATGTGGGAGCTGAGGCGAGTGGAGGTTAAGTGTCTTTCCCGAAGTTGAATGGAGAATTAGAGGGAAATGCTGAGAGTGAAATGAAGAACCACAATTCTGGTTAACAACCCTGTTCTCTCACCAGCCCTGTGGTTGCCCAAGAAAGCTGTTTTCTGTCTACACCTTGTCTTGTTGGGCAGCAAAGTGGTGAAGTTCAAATATTTCTGTGGGAGTTTGCAAAACATTGGCTCGTTAGCAAGTGTTTTACCTGTAATTTAAGCTCCTGACATGGATTCTTGGGTATTAAATGGTAGATTGTATCATGTAAAACAGTGATTTCTTGCTTGAGGCCAATTAAATCCTTCTCACAAGGGAATAAAGCTGAGTTTAAAGACACCAACTGCATGTGTATATTCTGACATGAAAGCATTAACACCTCAAACTGAAATGTATATTTTTTTTGAAAGGCTTCCAGGTTTGGCACTATAGGCTCTCTTGTTCCTGAGAGAAATTGATTTTCTGCAAATGTTCAGCAGGATTTTTTTTTTTATTATCCTTTTTCTTTTCCCCCATCAGAAAAAGGAATTACTGATTTGCTTCATATTTCAGCAGACATTCTGGAAGTCTGAGAAAACATGGTTTATATTTGCAACTCCTGACGAGCTGGGAAAAGGAAATAAGTGTTCCATACCTGTCCCACCTGGTATTGCCTGTCCAGCTCAATAAATGCACCAGGAAGGGCAGCACTTTTGTGGAGAGCTGCAGTCATAGCTGCCACCTGCTTTTTGGCAAGCATTGTATTTACTGGCATAAAGCCCATTCATCTTTGAAACGCTCCAGCTGCTGATGATCTATTCTATTTTAATAAGGTGTTTAAAAATCTCCAGCTGTTTGTGAAGAAGCAGCTCGGAGGAGATGATCAGTCTGACAGGCACAAGGCGAGTTTGGGCCTCCCAAACCCTCTGCTGTGCCTTTGCTGATTGATATTGACACGTTGGGTTTGGCAGCTCTCCGGGAAGCAATCTCGTGCCAGATGGTGGGAGGATGGAGAGGAGCTGGAAGGGAAGGAAAAGGAATTTCTACCTTCACATCCAGCCAGGCTGGCCCAGGGAGGGTTGGGATGCCCATCCTGCTCCTGCATCCCACCTTTGCTCCATGGCAAACCCAGGGAAGGTCATCAGCTCCTCTCCCACGAGGGAAATGAGTGCCCATGGCCTCATTCCAACCCACAGCACATTACCTTTGTTCTCCCAATTAATTTAGCTTTCTGCTTGGTGTGCGGCAAATGCGTAATTAGCTCCGGAAAGACAGAAATGTTATTTCAAAAAATGGTTTGAAATGTCCCAAAGAGGCTCTGCAGCAGGCTTTACCCAGTGTTCCTTTATCTCCATTCCCACTTTAATTACCAACGAGCCTCCTTGTTTAATACTGTTTTATGGAGCTCTTCTTCTCTTCCCCGCTGCTATTAGAAAGTTGCTGATGTGGAAAAAAAGGGAGAGGGAAAGTGTCATGAGAAGAATCATGGCAGAATGAGCTCACTTTGGAAAATCCCTGTTCAAAGCTGAAGTGGAGGCTTAGTTTGGTGTTTTTTTATTGGTGTGACACCCCAAAACCCTGAGGGACAAGGATGAATTGTCAGCAGAAGAACATTGATTCTGCCATTCCTGGCTTTGCTTGGAAGAACAGGAGCAGCATGATGAGTGGAACATCATCTCTCTCGATCACTTATTGTGTTGGGAGAGTGGCACAGTGCAGGAATAAAAGCACAACATCAATTCGACTTTCCCTGTAATCAGAAAATATACTTTGCCCCTGTTTGTCAAGGCAAAGTTTGAAATTCAAGGGAACACGGGAAGGCAGGAGGTTGTTATCATCCAAAAGTGAGATAACAGTGTGATCTGTGGCTTTCTTCTATGGATTCCCTGTCTCACCACCCCAGGAGTTATGGGTCTGTACTATTCCAAACTGTCACCTGAGCTGGCAGGAGGAGGAACACATCAGCAGTGCACCATCCATCCACCCCACTCACAATGCCAGCCCTCAGAACAAAAGATTTATTCCCTCACATCGTTCTGATTCTGCCTGATGGAGGTGAGCTGCTTTTGATTTGTGTTGGGATAATAAAATACAAGAGGATTTATATATATATTTTTTTGTTTGTTTGGGTTTTTTTGGCAGAGGAACACAAAGATGCTACAGATTCTCGATTTGCTCAGACAAAAGCTTGAGATCTTCTCTATATTTCTAGGACAAAGTGGGTCAGAAATGCTGCTCCCCATTTGGTCACCGACACCATCTCGTTGCTGAGCTTCTGGCTGATTTAACACTTCAGCCATCAAATTTATGGTCAGTAAAATCCCCTCTGATTGTTGTTTTCCTGTGCTTCAGCCCGGTCCTGGGTTGGAGCACTGCTGGGATGAACTGGAGGGATCTGAGCATATCATGGGTACCAGGAGCAGGGATTTGAGCACCTGATGGCACCAGGAGTAGGAATTCCAGCACCTAATGGGTACCAGGGCAGGGATTTGAGCACCTGATGGCACCAGGAGCAGGAATCTCAGCTGAACTTCAATTCCAGAGGCAGATTCCTCCCTCAGCACTGTTCTGTCTCCATAGCACGGGGGACACTGCCATCTACAGCCACAGCTGAGGGAGCTGCCTCAGAAATGGGAGAAAATCTGGTGGATTTATCAATTTATCCTCGTGCTCTCTATTTAAGACAGCACTTCCTGAGCATTTCTGCAGGCTCTGAACACACAGTAAATAATGGACAACAACAAAAAATCACTCAAGCAAGTTGGGAATCACATTATTCCAACCACTCTCCTCCATGGTTTTGTGTCATTTTAAAGCTATTTCCACATTTCATGGGAAATGTGTGATCTTTACCCAAATCACAGATATTTTCGTCAGGTTTTGGGCTGCTTTGAAGGCATGTAGCTCTTAAACTCTGAGCTATTTGTGAATGATCATTGCAGATATTATAGCTGTAAAGCCTCCCAGTCACACTGACAATAACACACACTGCTGTTGTGAGAGAGGGAGGGACCATGGAATCTCCTTGGTGGCCAAAATCCCACAGTAAATGCAGATTGATTCTTGAATCAAACAAACATTGAGTTTTTCTACAGCTAATTAGTGAGACAGTGCTGTCCTGGCTGGTTTTGAAGGCTGAACACACCTGTCAGGTAAGGGGGAAATGGCTGAGATTTGCTATTTGTAGGACCTGGGAGGTTTCTGTCCCACGAGCTCTGGCATTGATGGTTCTAAACGTTTTAGTGCTGCTTCACTTCTTCCCTTCGGGCAATAAATCTGTTCCTGCTCTTTGGAACAGAGGAAAATCCCAGGGATTGTTCTTGCTGTCATCAGGAGGCTCTGATTCCAGGGGAACAGCTGCACATCTGGAGGTTGTTGAAGCAGCTGTTGAAGTGTCTTGCTCAAGGCTGTAGAGAAGAGGGATTTTGGCTCTGTTTGGTACCAGAATTCAGGGGTAGGTTGGGTCTGACCCATGTGATCCCTTCTGATGATCAATTCCAGCAGCTACACCTGAAAAAATGGTAAAATCAAAGCAATGGTAAAGGAGATTGGTGAGCTTTCCATGCAAGGCAGTTTACTCCCCAAAACCTGAGCTAATTTCATGCTGAAGCCAAACTCCAGCTGCATTTATCTCCTGTAATAGAAATGGAGCACCAGTCTGCTCATGAAAAAAACCAGATTTCTGCTGCTGAACCTGTAGAAATATCTTTTTTTGCAAGGGTTTTGCCACTCAGTTGGCAATTCAGTTCTAGGCAGTGGAGAACAGTGGGAATGGAATCAGATCACATCACCCCAGGAGCAGGATTTAACATGGTAATGAGTGAGATGGACTGATGTTTAAATAGCAGGAGATATCTGGGTGAAGATTAAAGGATTTTTGGTCATGGATCCAAATTCCTTGGCTAAATAAAATTTCTAGTGGCATTTGTACAACAACTCTGGGGAATTATGCTGTGTGTATTTAGTTTGTGATAAAGCTGACCCTGTAGATCTCCTACAAACTACAAGAGGCTTTTTTATCATTAAAAAATTGACCTGCTTGACCTTTTCTCACTGTTCCTTGTCTTTGACCTTGGTCTGTATCATCCAAAGCCCAAAGAATTAAAGGATAAGCATCACCCAGGCTGGTCCAGCAGGATGGTCAGGCTGGAGTGCTCCAGGATCACAAACCCACTGGGATTTCCATGACTGACATCTCTAACAGTTAAACTAAACCTGTCAGCCTTCATGGCATATCCTGAGGAGCAGACTGAGGGACAGCAGACTTCTTGAGGTACTTCCTAGGGTTTTTTTTCTATGATTCTAAAGAGAATTAGAGCAACCAAAGCTAGCAAACCCTCACCATGGTGCATCTGTGCTGCCAGTTCCAATTCCCCACCTAACAGCAATAATCAGTTTTTGAGCTGACTGGCATTGTATGGCCACAGCCTTGCCCATCTTTAAAGCAAATTTCGAGGTAATTTTACATTTCTGCAGTGCTGTGAGTGCTTGTTCACCCATCCCCATGGAGCTGGAGCTGCTGTTTGCAGTAGCCTGGGGTGAAGCATTTATCATCCCTGCCCTTGCAGCGAGGCCAAGTGCTCTCAGCCCTTCCTCCCTCCCAGCGCTGAAACTCTCTGTTTATCTCCAAACAACAATTTTTCCACTCAGACTCAATTAATACATGCTAACCTTATGATAAAGTTGGTTTTTTTTTTGGTAGATAAACTCCCTCAGGAAAACTTTCTGCTTGATTTTTGTGGAGTTGCTGGGCTGTAATCATGCAGAATTCTCTGGTTTCAAGCCGGGCGCCTCCTGCAGAGGTGTTCTGCCTGCTAATGATAGCAACTCCAGCTGCTCACGCTGCTCAGGC
The DNA here is from genome assembly GCA_024500445.1 of Entomyzon cyanotis. Lineage (NCBI taxonomy): Eukaryota > Metazoa > Chordata > Aves > Passeriformes > Meliphagidae > Entomyzon > Entomyzon cyanotis. The sequence continues at coordinate 3,410,069 of JAKEPQ010000743.1, read as the reverse complement.
AAGGCCACTTGGAGGACAAAGCTCCACTTTTGCCATCCCTTGTGCACGAGAAACTGCAGAACTTCTGAAAAATGTCACAGTCCCTCTGCTTGGGAAAGCTTCCTTGGAAAATTGCATGGATGTTGCCATCAAGAATGAGCCACTTGTTTCTGTGGGTTTGGAGAGGTTGCTGCAGGGAGGGATTTCCATCCTTTTCTCAGCCAAGCTGTAAATCAGTAAGAAAAAGACTAACTGATAACCAAAAATGAAAGCTTTCTGCCCTAAGATTCGTTATACAAACACCAGGCAGTCTTTAAGGGGGAATTTGGAGTTTGCAGTGAAAATAACTGCTCGCTTAGTTCCTGGCAGAGCTGCCTCCAAATTATCTGCTGCTTTTTATAGGAACCAGGCTTATTTAGCAGGGTTTTCCAGACAGCCCTGCTGCAGACCTAGAAAAGGTTGCTGCAGGCTTTGCTGTGCCGCTGTGGAGCTCCACACTTCACCTCTGCCTTCTCCCTGAGCCTCAGAAATATCCCTGTGAGGGAATTTGGGAATTTGGGAACAGCTCCCACCAGTGCCTGCTGCAAAGAGCACAAGTGTGTGTTCTGTGCTAGGCAGGGGAGTTAACTCTGATTTAATCTGAGCTGCTTGGGAATGCAGATTCCAATGTTTGGCTGTGTTTGTACACAAAATGTCTCGGGCTGGAAAAGGTAATGAATCACTTTATGGGCTCTAAGCACGCAATTAATAAAGCATTAATGACACAGGGATGGCTGGGCTAGCACTGCCTGCCAGCTGAATTCCCACCGAGAAGTTTCTTGAATTTCACTCCTTCCCTTGCCACTGCTCAGAATACAAAATCATTTCTCCTGCACGAGCATCCTGTGCCCCTGTTTGCCCAGCATTTGTGTGCTGTGGTGGGGAAAGGATGGCAGTGATCCCATCCCGAATTCCTGCTCATCCCAGGGATGTTCCAGGGGCTGCAACCCCTGCTGGGTGCTTCAGTGATCCCATCCCAAATTCCTGCTTATCCCAGAGACGTTCTAGAGGCTCCAAACCCTGCTGGGTGTCCCAGTGACCCCATCCCAAATTCCTGCTCATCCCAGGAATATTCCAGGGTTGCAAACCCTGCTGGGTGTCCCAGTGACCCCATCCCAAATTCCTGCTCATCCCAGGGCTGGGCACAGCCCAAGAAAGAGGAATGGGAATTCCTCCCAGGTAATGCAGAGAGGGGAATGAGCAGATATCCCTGCAGCCTGAGCTCATCCCAGTGCGGATCCCAGGATTTCTGTGCCACGGGGACTCTCTGCTCTCCCTGCTGCTGGTGACAGTTCAGCTTGAAGAGATTTACTTGATGTTTTCACTTGACAACTTTAGCACTCACTGCAGGAGGGGCTGAACCTCCCCACTGCCTGTAGAGCTCTGCATTCATCTGGCACTGATGCTAAATAATCACTTTTTTCCAGGTGTAGAGCATGGGGTCCCAGTGGGGCAGAGCTGCAGAAGCCAGCGAGGTGAGGACGTTTGGGGATTAAACCTGGCTGAGGGAGATTTCAAATTCTAATCATGGCTTTTTTCCTGAAGTATTTGTTCTGCCCTATCAGCTAATACAGCAGTGGTGCATGCATTAACATCCTGAAATTGAAACAGAGATCAAGGCTGTGGGGTATAAATTGGTTTTGGAGCATAACATTAAATAATCAAACCACGCTGGGGCAGCCTCTGTGACAAAATGACTTACATTTTGGGTGCTGCTTTTTAAAATGTGATTATGCATTTTAATTGTTTAAACTTCAGCCTGCGGAGCAGTTTCAAAGATGTTTTAAAATAACTCGCGGCGTGAAAAGCCTCCTGGTTTTTAAATACGCCTCAGGTTCAATACCTTTGCTTTTAATTTGGTGTGATGTGTGAAGCAGTGATTTTGTTCAGGTCTTGCAGGGGGGAGGAGCAGGATTTCCTAAAGCACTCTGGATGGACGAGGCTACAAATGGGTAAAGACAGCAGAAAATTCCATTCTGTTTGTTGTTTTCCAACTCTGGAAGAACACAGAGATGCTATAAATCTCAGTGTTTGGACAACAGGAATCTTCAGGGCCAGGCTGGATGGGTTTGGAGCACCCTGGGATGGTGGGAGGGATGAGATCTGGAAACACAAACCCAATAATGAGTGAAAACTGAGACTAAAACCTGCACTTTATTAGTTTGTGCTCCTCACTATTCAGAGAGCAGAAAATCATCATTTATAGTGGTAATTGTCAGCATTTATAACCAAGTTCTTGCTTAGAACAGTGGAAAGATGATTAAAAAAATTAGAAATGGCAGGTGGTGTCATTCTGCTAAATATTTTTTGCCGATGCCTGTTGATTTAGAAGTGCTCAAAATGGAATTTAACAGGAGTTTTGTTGTGCAAGGACTTCAGTTTCCTACATTTCTTGCTAATGAGCAGCACTAATAATCAAACTCATCCATCCCCTTGAATCCCAAAGTGTTTTCAGCAGGAATGTGGGGGAAGACTTTGATCATGTCTGGGATCTTTGTGCAGCAATTCAAACTTCATTGTCACATTCATTTCCACAGTTGCTCACTGGTAAAGCCTTAAACTGCTGCATCAACTTTTATTTAAAAGTGGTTCCAGCCTGGAAAAAAAAAAAAACCAATGTTGGTTTGAAGGTCTTGCATGTAAAAACCAATTAAGAATGTTTAAAACCAGATTATCAAAGCTTCCACAGTTATCTCCTCCACTGCCACCTGCAAAGAATTTGAGAGCTCTAGCTGAGGGATTCTGAAAACTCACTCTGAAGAGAGTTTTTACTGCAATGTTCAGTTAAAATGGTGAGAGCTGGGGAAAAAAAAAAAAAAAGCACAATTCTGCACCCTTTGATATGACTAATAATTTGGAAAAGGAACTTGGATAGAATTTCCAGAGCAGCAAATCCTGTTCAAGGATCTACGGTTAATTCAGTTTTAAGACAACCCCAGTTCTCAGCTGCATGGTGCACATGTTGAATTTATTAAAATTCAACTACTTGCAACCCTCTGATGAGAACCTGATTAACCTTTTTGTCCCACTTATTGGAGATCCTGGTGTTATCCCTTCTAATAAGTGTTGACTGCATTTGTCATTAATTTCAGCATTTGCAGTCCCATTCATTTCTTAAGAACATTTGGTCTGATTTATAATGTTTCTGGAGGTTTTATAAGAGTTAAATATTCCCATTCTTTATTTTCCTAATGACCTAATTTCATTAGCTCTACATCAAAGTCAGAAAAGAGAAATCCCAGCAAGCATCTCTTTTCAAAACAGCGAGGCTTAAAGCTCGGGAAGTGATTAGTGCATCCTATTAATTTCTTAATTGTAAACAAAGCCTCAGTGCCTGGTGCAATAACCACATTTCAGGAACATGTGGTTGTTTCCAGCCCCAACATCTGAACTCCACATTAAAGGTGACTGAATAATTAATCTGAGCAGGGACTGTGCCACTAGAAGGCACCATCTGCTAAAATGTTGGGGAAAGAGAAGAGTTTCATTCGATAATTCCATGTGAACACCTCCAGGGAAACTGCAGGCTCAGGTGTGATGTTGGAGAAATGCTGGGCAGTGTCTGGCTGTGGTTGCAGCTGTTTGTCAGCCAAACTACAGAATCAACACGATTTTCCTTTGGAGAGCAATGCCAAATGTATTTATAGAGTGAAAGGCTGAATTCTGTGAGTTTTCAGGGCTGGAGGAAGAGCCAGTGAGTGACTTCAGCACCCGCAGGGTTTGCAGGGCAGGCAGGTTACATCTCCTGATTCCCATGGGAACCTCTGGCAAACAATTCCCAAGGGAACTTTCCTGGGGGGCTGAGAGGGTGAATCTCGAAGAGGACAGGAAACATCAGGTGGCACAAAGCTCCCTGCCCAAACCAGAGTGCCAGAGAGGCAGGATGGAGCCCAACAGTTCCCCTGTGCCACAGCAGGCAGTGACACTCGCCAGGTGTGCAAAGGGAGGTTCCAAAGCCTGCTGTGGCAGGGCTGAGGGTCACAGCTCAGTGTGTCACTGTCCCTAACCAGCTGCATTCAGTGCCTGCACCAGATGCCGTTTGCTGAAAGCTGCCTGGACTGTATTTACTGTATATTGTCTTTAGGGCAGAGATTAAATGAAAAATCCTCTTAAGGATATCATAATTCTGGATCATTTATCAGTGGGCTGAAGGGTTTCAAAATATGCATTTATTAGAATGCTGTTCCTCTGCACTGTTCCTCTGTTCTGCTATAAGGATAGGAATTTAGACATCAGGAGATGAAAGTTTCAATTTTATTCCTGTTGCCCAGTGCAAAATAAACAGGCCACACAGTGATATTTGACTTATTTCCGGGTTCTCAGGTCTTAATTGCAGCATTCAAAACCAGCCCTGCTGTTAAAGGCTGGCTGCAGAATGTGTGGTTGAAGACTTGCATTATGTCACTCTTAATTCCTGTCACAGAAAACCACTGGTTTTATTTGCTGTTCCTAATGCAGATCTTTTGGGAAAGAGCATCTACACTCTGTAGGCACCTGGAGAGAGTCTGGAAACCACAGATCTTTGCTCAGGAACAGCTGAAATGGAGCTCTGAAGAGGCAGAGGGGAGGAGAAGCAGGGCTGGAAGAGGATGGTGGTAATGGAAATCCTGAGTAGTGCAGGGAAGAGCAGTTCAAATCAGGGAAGTGTTGAATTTATGAGGGAGAAGATCCCTACTGGACAACGATTGGAATTTTTGCAATGACTGGAAAAAATACAGCTGCTTCTTAAAGCTGAAATGATTTTCCACACAGTTTTTCTGCCACAATAAACTTGAGGAAAGCAGGGCTGCTGCTGCTGCTCAGGGGAGGCTGCAGGGAAAATCAGCAATGACCATTTGTGCCCCAGGAGGAGCAGGGAGATGAGGATTTAAAACATCAGAAATGATGGGAGAATGAACATATATAAACATCATACAGAATGATCTTCCACTTTAATACACTTCCCTATGAATTTGGTATTTATTCTAATCATTTGCTAAAGTCCATTATCTGTCTGGTCATGAATCACCATCCTTTTATCAAACAGACCAGACCTGTATTTTCAGACTGAATTCTGTGAGCAGCAGCTGTGCTGAAGTCTTTTTATAACTTAGAACTAAACACAATCTCACCCATAATGACACACTTAGACTGTGCTTTAAGACACACAACCTCCCTCTTTGTTACCACATTAACAGTTTATTAGATTTTCTGAAATGGCATTACAAAGAACCCAAGGCTGGTATTACAAGTATATATCGACACGTTTCTCACGTTCACAAAATTCCCGTTAGGATGAGCTTTTATTACAACGAATTTGGAAAAATGACCTGTCATATTGCCTTCACAGCACTCAGCTGCTCATTTGGTGGCATTCAGGGTGCAGTTTGAGTGTGATCCACATTCAACTGCTGCCTGCCACTAGTGCTTGCTGGAATCTGCATTTGAAGCTGGAGGAGCATTGCAATGATTGTCAGGAATAGCTGACATTGGTCATTTTTCTTCACAAGTCACACAGTACAGACTCTCCCAGAGACACTTTCATTGTCAAAATACTCTGATGTAACCTATGAACCTCCAGGCCCAAAGGTGTGGGTGTGATTAGAAAAGCAATCACTTCTCTAAACCAGGGATTCTGAAGAGGTGGTGCTAGTTGTTATTCCAAGAGAAGCGAGGCTTTAAAAATCTAACTGGATTCTCTCCCTTTTTGTTCTTCAATAAACTGTTCTGTCCAAGGAGCCAGTGATTTCCACTGAAAACTCACACAGACATTCCCACAATCCCATCCCTGCTCTGTCCAGCATCAATCCTGATCCAATCCCAGTTATTGATCACAGGTGATGCCAAAGGTCACTTTCAAAGCGGAGTGTTAAAAACCTTCAATCCCACAGTGAGATTGTTCACAGTTAGTAATTCCTTGTCTGTCCAGGTGTCCCAGCTTGGAGTGGCAGTGGTTGCTCAGATGTCTCTCATGGTAAATCTGCATTTCTGCTTTGTGTTCCAGATGATTTGGATGTTCAGTGTCTCATGTTTCCAAAAATCACTTTATTACATGTATGAAAAACAACACAATCCTCAACCAGTGAGTGCCTGATGCTCAGAGCTACAATTAATGCAATTAATTAAGTTTCAATCTTGTGCTTCACTCCACAAACTCACGCAGGACAAGGCAAGATTCCCATTTGTTGGGAGTCACTAAATGCTGAGCTATCAAACATGAAACGTCTAGAAAAGTACAGGAAAGAGGAAAAAAAGTGACTCCACAAAAAAATACACCCAGGAGTTGAGATCCATAAGATCTGTGTTTTAATAACACCACCAAGTGATCCTCAGAACAAGAATTCAAAAAGTGAAATTACAGTACACAAACCAAAATAGAAACTACCCTACCCCGACTATACAATGTACATTAGGAATGCAAGCTCTGTAACAATATAAAAATGCTTTTACACACAGGACTTGCAAAAAGCCATTCTTTAATTCCAAGGATTTGTAGAAAAAAAAGAAAAAGTCATCTTCCATGATTTATCTTGAGTTATTGGCAACCTGTTGGGGGAAAAATAATAGAAAGGAGATTACTGAGAATTAAGAGAATCGTGCTCATCATAGATTTTTCATTTGTGGGGTTCAGGCTAATGTCATTTCCACTGTCAGTGGAAATGACATTGAGAGCAATGAATCCCATAATAATTTGTATTTTTGTCAAAGAATCATAAAAAATGATGCACGAATAACATGCAAGAATATATCTGTAATATATTCTAGCCTACTGTAACATAGGGGCAAGTTAGCAATTACGATGCTATAAGAATATAATAAATAATTTACCTTTCAGCATATCTCTTTCTCCAGGGAGCACTGCCCTGGGACATGTATTGCCTCACACCTGAGTGCTCTCTTACCCTGCCAGGACCTGCTGCTGGGCAGCTGAGTGTGAGTCACTGCTCCCTGCAAGCTCCTAGATTCCCCACAGGAGGAATTCACAGCTGATGGGCAGTTACTCCTCAGCAGCCCCTGTGGCTCCACCACCTCCCTGGGCAGACTCTTCCTAAGCCTGACCACCCTTTCCATGGAGAAATTCCTCCTGATGTCCAGCCTGACCCTGCCCTGAGGCTGTTTCTCCTGTCCTGTTGTTCCCTGGAGCACAGCCTGACCCCCTGGCTGTCCCCTCCTGTCAGGAGCTGTGCAGAGCCACAAGGTCCCCCTGAGCTCCTTTTCTCTAGGCTGAGCTCCTTTCCCAGCTGCTCCTGGTGCTCCAGACCCTTCCCAGCTCCATTCCCTTCCCTGGCCATGCTCCCTCTGATCTCACTGAGATTCTGAATTAGAATCTCTAATTCTGCCCTGCACAAATCCCAGCCCACCACAGACCAAGGACCAACTCCCTCTACGTTCAAGGCAGTAATTCCAAGGAGCAGCTGTCTCACTTTAGCCCTTGTTGGAAGCTGGGGTCTTGTTCTCCCCCTCGAGCTCCTCCACCCCTGCCTGTGTCATGAGGTCAGCGATGTTCCTCTCCAGGTCGTCGATGCGGCAGCTCATGTCATCGACTGCCCCGGGGTCAAGGAAAGGGCAGCGCTGCAGCCTGGGGGTGCAGTTCATAAAAGGACCTTAAAGCTCATCCCATCCCATGGCAGGGACACCTTCCACTGTCCCAGGTCGCTCCCAGCCCTGTCCAGCCTGGCCCTGGACACCTCCAGGGATCCAGGGGCAGCACAGCTTCTCTGGGAATTCCATCCCAGCTCCTCCCCACCCTCCCAGCCAGGAATTCCTTCCCAATATCCCATCCAGCCCTGCTGTCTGCCAGCTTTGCTCAAACTCTCATGTTCAAACTCTCTTACAAACCCCACCGGCAAACAGACTTCACAACACGTCTAATCCTGCGCCTGTCTGAGTTTAGAAAAGGATATTCCTTCCGATTATTTGGTCGGACATGGTTTGAAATTTGTCCTGCATTTGCTGGAGCAATGTCTGCACCTAGTAGAAAAGGGAGAAAAGAAATGTTTTGTTTCCATCAGAGGCTGTTACAGTATCCAATCTCCCGTAATAAGTACAGTGTTCTTTCACTGCTGAGCTCAAAACTCTGCAGTATAACTACACATATGTTTAATATATGTACACAGAGGAGAAGTGACGCTTACAGGAAACATCTGTAAGATCCAGAAAACGGCCGTGTTCCACAAGCAGGACCAAACCCACCCCAGTAACTCCCAGCGCCCTGCTAACCCCACGGAGGCACTTTTGGCTGTCCAAGTGCTCTGCGATGAAGGAACCTCTCCATCCATGGGCAGGGACACCTTCCACAGACCGGCCTGCTCCAAGCCCCACCCAGGAAAGGCGTTCTCCCTCCCTCCCTCCCTCTCCCAAGCCCCTGCTCGCCCTCCCGGCCCGTTCATCCCCTCAGGGCCTCACCACGGCCGTCAGGTCCTGCACGCTCTTGGGGTCAGTCTCCGCCATGTTCGCTCCGCCTCAGCGCCGCTTCCGGCCGCGCCCCGCCGCTCCCGCCTCTCGCGAGAACACGCGCCCCGGGGCATTGTGGGGAGTGTGGTCCTTCCCCTAGTGCATTGTGGGAAATGTAGTCCTTTCCCTGTGCATTGTGGGAAATGTAGTCCTTCTCCCCACCCCCCCAGTAGTCCCTAAATTGGTCACAATTATTGAAGCTCTTCACTATTTATACATTGCGTAGTTCTACTATTAATTAGTATTCTGTCTTCTATTTCTTATTAGCATTCCTCAAAACTTGTGCAGTTCTCATATTAATTAGTGTTTTGTCTTCTGTTTCTCCTTAGCGTTGCTCGTTGGCATTTCTGCTGCTTTGAACAGACAAAGCTGGATGATTTGGTTATGAATACTTCACGTGTGGAGGAGAATGGGTAATTGTTCTCAGTGTCAGCTCCACTAAGATGTTTTTTCCCTCTGTTACTGAGTTAAAAGGAGTTTGGCAAATCAATCAGGAATTTGCAACTACAGGTCTCCGACTGAAATTAAGGACGGTTGGAATTTTGAAATGTTGCCTTCCAGTTCCAGCTCTATGAAAGCAGGAGGAAGGTGTCGTTTGGAGATGGTCAGAGGTGCCAACAAAACAAATGGATATCCATGGAAGCCAGCAAGGAAGCCTGGCCAGGAAAAGGGGAGAATTACATGGCTTTGCAAAATGTGTAAATGTAACCCTGGAGCAGTGACAGCCCATGGCTGAATCGGGTGTTAAACTCCCCGTGTCACATTGAGATCACTGCTGAGCTGTTCTGCAGAATCCACCCACTGAGCAGTGAATAAAGCCAGCATTTGTTTGCTCAGCATCATGACAGGAGAGGAAAGGGTTTCCAACTGCAGACTGCAGGCTCAGAAGGGTCTGCATTTCACTTCCCAAATTACTCATTAGCACGACTTCTTCATTTTCTGCCCAAACTCTCAGCACATGAAAATCCACAGTTGGCTCACCTCTTGTGGATGGATTGTGATATTCCCTTTTGCAGCACCAATGTACCTGCTTCAGCCCAGACCTCTCTGAATTTTGCAACCTCAAAAGTGATGTAGTTTGCCATGTGCTAAAAGAATTTCTGACGATGGACAACAACAACAAGAAACGAGCCCACGTTGATTTGTGCTGATTTTGAGCCACGCAGAATGAAGCGATAAATCCTCTGCTGTGCCCCACTGCAGCCAGCTGGTTCCCTGCACTCTGAGCAGAGCTGCTTCACAGCTGTCTGCTCTGGCTCTACAGCAGCTCCTGCTCGGGGATCCACCCTGCTCTGTGCCCAGCACACTGCAGGAGGTTGTGGCTAGCACAGGTCCTTCCCGTGAGAACATTTTGCTACATTTCATAAACAAAGATAAAGTTTGGATGTTTTGCAAACAACGTTTCTGGATTAGGTCAGTTCAGGCCTGACCAATTGGGCCTAGGGGGAGGTCTCGGGTTGACCAATCTGGGTGACCTCTGAAGACTCTATATATATGGAAATCAAAATAATAAAGACACCTTCTCTCTTTCCTTGTCTGAGAACCTGGGCTCATTCCTCAGCTAGCGGCTCAACAGCGACAGGAGGTGACATGGCCAGTGACATTCACTCACTCCACCCCGTTCTCCACTCTCTCAGGAGCTGTCTCTTGGAGGAGCAGAGCTCTGGGTGATGTGATCATTTCCCAGCCTGTCCCTGCTCTGCTCTCCCAAGGGAGGCACTGATAGAGTCAAGATCCTCTTCACTCAGTGCACTCCCTTTAGGGCAGGTTGGGGTGAGAGTGAGCAGGAATCAGGAAGGAAAAGCTCATTTGCAGCTCAGAACGCACAGCAGACACCATGGCAGGGAAAGGGTCTCTCCAGGAGCCCTGGTGGGATTTGGGGCTCAGGTGGATCATTTCAGGACACAGTGGGGCAGTGAAACCCACTGCATCTCTTCCAGTCATGTCTGGGGCAATCCCATGGGCTCTGGAGCCTGACTTTTGATTTTCCAGTCTCCAGGTCACTGGCACAAAACACCCACCGTGGTTATAACCACATCAGCTGCTCAGTGGGGGAGAATGGATTATTTCTTGAGCTCATGGGGTGGAGTGTAAAACTCTCTGCTGTGTGCTCTGTTCTACTCCTGTTGCTCTTTGCCACAGGAGGGGAAGGTTGTGTGTGTAAAAAGTGGTAAAAAGGTGAAATTCAGGCCTGGAGATTTAGATCTCCTTCCCTTGTAAATGTGACATGGAAGCCACACAAGTATCACTTGTTCTGCCACAGAGTAAAAGCTGAGAGCACATGGAATATTGGATTTTTTTTCCTTCTAACACTGGGAGGAAAGCATCAATTGTTTTTGTGCCTTCTCTTTCTCAGGAAAGCTTTGCAATGTCTTCAGTAGAAAAAAATCCAAAAAATTATTATCACAGACAAATTTGAAATGCCACTAGTGAAAAAAAATCAGCATTTCTTCAAGCACATCAGAGCTGGCAATATTAAATGCTTTAAAGACAAAAACCCCTGTTTTAATTATAGATAATATCTCATACCAACACAATATCCCTAGATTGTCTTTCTTCCAGCCTCTTCCCTTTGCCCACAAAGATTTAATTTCAGTCTCAGTTTCAGGTTTTGTCACTGCTATTGTGTCTCTTTCCATCATAATGCAACAAGGTTTTTCCTCATGGGAAATTCCTCACTGGACTTATGTTTTTTCTGAGACAAATAAGACCTTCAGTGCAGGGAAATCACTTAATTCATGTCTGTGGAAAAAAATGCCCACAGATCCAAATTTCTTGTTTCTGTTCCTAAGCAAGCATTTCCTATGATAAGCTGTTTCTGCAGCTCCTCATCCTCCACCCAGAGTTGTTTTATCCATGGCACAGAGGGAGTTCCCTTGCCAGAGATGAAGAAAAACTGGGTTTGTCCCCCTGATCTCTTTTCTCCTTATGCCAGTGACACGATTGGCTAATACTGAAAAGAATTTGTTCTTTCTTTGTGCTATGAACTGTGAAATGATGCTTGGAGCAGGTGATAAATGAGAGTTACACTCGTGTGCTGGGAGAGAACATTTCTGTTCTTGGGCCTCAGAGCACTGCCTGTTTTCAGACTGCATTGCTAGCACAGGATTATTGTCAGTTCTTGGATTTGTCAGTTCTTGGATGCCACAAGCACATAACACTCTGCTTATTTGTGCAGTAAAATGCACAAAAATACACAATATTGAGCCATAAAAGTGTGGGCAGGACTGCTGCTCTCACCTCCTTGTGTGATTGTGGTTTTATCTAGTTCTGTGCAAAAAAGTGAAACCTTTTTGGTTTTGGATATTGGAAGGGTATTGGAAGGATCACACAGCCACAGCCCACTGGGATGGAACAACCAGCAAGTTTCAGATGAAATTAGATTAAACTATAACCCTAATTGCACGGCAGGAAAATTCAACTCTCCTAATTCTGGTTACTCTATCTTAGAAAGGCTTTTAGTGTATCTTAAGCTGTGGAACAAATCCATTAGAAGCATAACCTGGAAAGGACATGGAGGTCACCTTTCATTTCCCTGCTCTGAGGCTACACTGAGGCTGAAAAATTTCAAGCAATGTATTTTTTCAAAACTTGTATGTGCATGCATGAGTGCCAAGGGAAGAGTTAGGGTTAATAGATTATCAGTTTCCTGCTTTCAAATGCCAAAACCCATTACTTTAGCAGGGTCAGTTACAGTCACATAAATAAGAGAATGATGGCAACTGAGAGGAATCCCATTTTGGAAATAAATTGGAGCTGGAAAACAATCCTAGAAACACCGTGAGAAATACGTGTGAATCAACACTTGTCAGTGTGTTGTTTGTGCACACTGGGGTTTTGTTCCTCAGCCAGCCATGAGCAAAGCTCCATCCCAAGCTGGGGGCTGTTTACTGCACTCTCCATACTCATGATGATTTTGGCTGCTGAGATGAACCTCGAGCAGAGTTCAATCTCATGGCAATTCTGCTGCTGCAGTTCTCCCTTCAGAGCTGCACCAGCAGTGCCTGGGGAACACGCAGGAGGAGGCTCAGAGCACCTGGAATTATTACTGCAAATGGCTGAGTTTCCTGCCAGGAAAAAAAAGAATAAACATTTCTCTCGTCAATTAATTTTCTCAAATATTTTTCCACCTTGGCTGGGGAGAGGCCAGCTGAAGATAAGGCAGGCAGGAAGAGCTGCCCGGGTGGAAGCTAAAGCTGATTTTTTGCTCATCATTTTTTCAGAGTCCCCAAACTGGCAGAGAGTTCTGGTCCTTTGTCAAACTGCCTGGCTGCGCCAGTTAAATGCTTGTTCCAAACTCACATCAGAGCGCCGAAAAATCTCAATGTGCTTGTTCATTTTCTGCTTTGAACAGTTTAGCAGAGCTCACTGGTGCTGGGGTGACACAAAAGCAATTTCACACCGTGCCTGCAGCACACCAGAGCCAGGGCAATCCATCAGGGTGTTGCCAGCACTATTGATGTGGTCTGGGATGGAGTTTGACTTGAAAGATGAAGAGGAAATTAAGTATAACAGAGTGATAATGGAATGATCAATGCTGCTGGTGAGCACTGGGAAGGATGATATTCTGTCCGTGCTGGCCACGGCAGTGTGAGTGAGGTGATAAGTCTTATCTGAAATGCAAAGCTGAGTGGAAGTCATTAATATGGCAGAGTTAGCACTGGGGCCTTGCTGACAGAGCAGGAGGAACAAGAAGGATGAGGAGATGTCCCAGACTTGCTCTTTCAGGTGAGCATAAGTAGTTCTGCTGCTTGTCATGAAATTCCCTTTTCTCCACAGCCATGGTTCTGTTTTCTCTCATAAACACTGAGTGTGCTGAAGGGATTCATGGAGAAGTCCTTTTCCTCTAGCATTTGAGTAGCCTGGGCTGTAAATCAGAAACCTGTTGTCCTAAAAACTCTTTCTTGTCATTAAAAGTTTGCTTTCCGTGGGAAAAAGCCATCAGTTTGGGACAAGGATTTTCTTGTAAAGGGATTCTCTGTAGAAGGAACCTTCACTCAATAGGAATATTTATGCTGAGCGTTGTGACCCTCAGACTCACCTACCATGAAGCCTTTTGGTCCTAAAGTGTTCCTGAGAACTGATCTGGGCAGGAAAACCTTTGTGTCCCACCTGGGGAATCCTCCACAGTCAGCAGGTCTGCAAAGCTCTCTTTGGGGTAATGCCATGTGGAATTTCTGATGCTGTTAATAGTTCCCAGAAGGGAAAACGAGACTTCTGAATGTCTGATGGCTTCTAGGATGTGGCATTTATTATTTATTCTGCACGCTTTTGTTGCTGGTTGTTGCTAAACATCCTCATCCTCATGGGTTCCTGTGCTTTTATAGGATGTCAAGTTCTCAGGAAGTCATTATGGGATTCATTAGGGATCTCCATCTATTTCCCATCCTTCCATGCATGGAGGAGTTGCAGTGTCCCCCCAGCTATGTTATTTTGACTTGCTGCAAAGCCCAAAGGACGGATTTCTGCCCTCTGGGATTTTTTTTCCCAGCCAGTGAGGTCCTCACTGACAGCATCTGATCCACTCTCTGAAATGTTCTGAGCTCCTTTCCTCAGTAATAGCAGATTTTGAACCAGATAATGGGATTGCCTTATCCCAATCATATGGTTTAAAATATCTTGTGGGGTCAAAATTTCATTATTTTAATCTCCCATTGACCATTATGTGAACTCTTGCAACTCACTGTGGCTTTCCAACAAAATTAAATTGCTTAGCTGTGGTTTGTACCAAATCTTTTTATAATATCCTTGAAGAGCTGGAAGCTTTCTAAGACAGGATCTTCTTCTAAAATTCCTTTCCCACCCAGTAAACTTTTATTTCTTGGCATTACTGGCCCTTCAGATGCTGTGTCCTTTGCCTTTGTTTTTTTATTTCATGTCAAGCTGAGGTTTAAACCATTCACAGGGCAATCAGCATTTGGCTTTTCATTTCTGTAGATTCATCGCTTAGAAAGTTTAATTAACTAAATATTCATCCACAGTGAGTCATAACAGCCCTGTAATTCTGAACTGCAGCAGGCTGAGCACCACCAGAGCAATTCTGCTGATGGTTCAGGGGATTTCAATCACCGCATTGCCCTTAGTGCTCTGAAATTGGCAGTCTGGGCAAAACCAGGAAGTTTTGAAGCAAACAGAAGAGAATGGAATGGATATTTGGAGAATCATTTGAATATGGAAGGCAGCCACCAGTTTCAGAGATCATTAGAGTTGGAAAAGCTTTGGATGAGTGGGAATTTTACAGTGAGTTGGGCACTCAGAGAGGAACTCAGCCTCGAGGAAAGGCTCCTCATGAAGCTCTTCACCACCACTGTCCTCCTTGGGTTGTGTTTTCAACCCACTGGGAATAAATTTCAGTCTCCCAGCACAGGACTGAACAGGTCTTTGTAATCAATTTCATTCAAAGTTAGAGTCGTTGGGGATTTTCTTCTATTTCCTTTACTTTGGTGAAAGGTTATTTGGAAATATGTGCATTTTCAAACTGGAGGCAGCCTAAGCCAAAACTCTGCAGTGTTTTCACCACAGATCTGGATTTGGTGAATAATAAATAAATAATCACATTATTTCATTTCTGCAGCCCCTGATTTTTACCATCCCTTCCCCCCATGAAGCATCAGGAGTAGTTAGTAGAAATCTCACAGAGCTGGTCCAACGATCCCATATCTTCAAAATGAGCAAGAAATAAATTACAGCAGGAACCACACTAGGTCAATGACATGATTTAACTGAGCTGAGTCCTTGAAGAATTAGTCTGGTGATTATGGGAAGTGTCTTTTTAAATGAGGAAATTTGAAATTAAGTCTCTTTTCCGTATCTCCTTAGCACAGTCTATTGTTCACAGGCCATGGCTCAGGTTGGTATCTGATGTTTAAAACAGCATTGCCCAGGTGAGTTTAAAGTAATTTGAGACCCTTTCATTCTGGGATGCTACAATTGCAATGAGATCAGGAAGCAGAGTGGTTAAAATGAGTTTTTTCCATTGCTACAAAAGATCCTGGTACATCATTCAGAACTTCTCAAAAGAGAAAATAATTTAAAAGACTGGAAGGCTGAAAGAAATCCACCTTGAGAGACTGCCTGCTGTCTGCAGCTCCTGCAAGCTGCACTTCCCTGTGCCTCCTGAGGACATTCCCCATGGATGCAATTCCTCCCAGATCAAGTGTTGCTGGATAAAAATGGGCTGGGGAGGAGAAATGCAGGGAGAGTTTGGCTGCTCTGCTCTGTGCAGCTCAGCCAGGCAAACAGGCAGCAGAGCCACTAGCATTCAAACAGCAAGAAAAATTGGGATTTTGGTTTTTCAACTCTCTGCCTTTTACACTCTCCTAACAGAAATCATTGGGGATCCACTGAAATATCCCATTTATCCCAGTAAATTTAGATGGCTGGTGACATGAAGTGCTATTCTGGGTCTGGGTCATGACTGCTGCCAGGCACAGGCCTGTTCTGGCTGGGTGAGGGGGCTAAGAGCTAGTATTATAGTTTTATTATTATTATTATTATTATTATTAATATCTCTCAAGGCTGGTGAATAAGACCTAGATCTTCCAAGTTGGGTAGACAGAAAAGTATCCAGGAGAAGTGTCTGCCTCTTGAATCTGAGGATGAATTCAGGACCAAGCCTTCATGCTTTTGCCTGGGTAAATGAGAAGTGTTTGAGCTCTTTCAGCCATTCCAAATCACAATTTTTCGCTTCTGCAGCTGACTGAAGCCAACTCCTGTTTGTGCTCTGGATGTGCCCAAGGAAAGGGAAGAGAGCTGGAGCTACACAGTGGTGAGGTTACAGGGAAATTACACTTCCCACTCCAAACATCCAGAATCATCACAAACCATTACATGGTTTTCTCTCCCTCTGCACAGTTTGTGTCCAACCTGTCATGGCAATCTCGCCCTGGAGTTTGAATGAACCTCCTTTGGCGTTCATCCTCTGCAGGGAGGTTTTCAGCCTGACAGCCAGAAATCAGGCAGCTCACAGCACAAACCCAGTGTCTGGAGTTCCAAACGCTGGCTTTACAAACTGCGCTTTCATTATGGAAAATAAAGCAATTTATAACCATTGGCAGGAGACACAAAGCTCCAGTGCACACTGGGTGTGTTGGATAGGTTGGAAAAAACTGCTTGCCAAAGGAACAAGTGCTTGTCCTGCTCCATGATTCTGTGTCAGTGAGCACCAGCCTGCTCCTCTTCCACAAGCAGGTAGGTCAGGTTGAAATTCTGCCTTCAGCCATTTTAATCTGGAATGAAATGCACGGACAGAAACTGTTAATTTGTTTGTCTCGCTCAGGCTTCTCTTGTTGTAAGGCTGCTTATCAGAAATAATAAATCCATGTGCTTTTTGCTTCTGAAACACTGGCAAGGTGTAATTATATTATGGTTTATTTTACAGCATCAAGGCCAGGACTTGAAATATTTACTCAGGAAAAATTAGAAACCACAGAGAGCAATCAATCAATCACAACCAGAGAACTGAAATTCCTTCTGTGTCCATTCAGTAGGCTGAGTGCAGAATAACCCTGTTATTGGGACCTCTGACAGAGGCAAGGAATGGAATTGAGGCTTTTTGATTTCTAATGCCCTTTCAGTCTGAGCCTTATTAACACAGCTCACCCTGGGTAAAAATCACAAACTGTAGTTCAGCCTTTTTAATGCCAAGGGATTTGTGGAAATTGTAACAATTTGGGATCCCAATTACTGAGCTGTATGGCGTGTTGTTGGGTATTTGGGTTTTTTTTCTCACTAGTCAGATATCCTCCAAAACCTTTCAGTTGTGTGAGGCTGTGTTTGGGTTTTGGTGGAGGGATGTGCCACTGATTTCTGCCCATGATATTTCCCTTTTCTCCAGGCCATGCTGGGCATTCCTGGTGGATTGCTGTCCTGGGAGTGTTTTCAGATCCCGACCTGTTGCTGCAACTTCGGATGCAAACAGCAAAACTTCTCACGGAATTTCACTGTAAGGGGAGACAGAAGTGGATTACAAAACCTCAGTGCTTTCAGGGTAAACTTCCCCCCCCCCCCCCCCCCCCCCCCCCCCCCCCCCCCCCCCCCCCCCCCCCCCCCCCCCCCCCCCCCCCCCTCCCCCCCCCCCCCCCCCCCCCCCCCCCCCCCCCCCCCCCCCCCCCCCCCCCCCCCCCCCTTTTTCCCCCCCCCCCCCCCCCCCCCCCCCCCCCCCCCCCCCCACACCCCCCCCCCCCCCCCCCCCCCCCCCCCCCCCCCCCCCCCCCCCCCCCCCCCCCCCCCCACAACTTCTGAGGGGCCAAATTTCCCCCAAATAAAAACACTTCACTATTTCCACCCCCAAGAACTGCTCACCACGGAGCTGAAATGGATGGGAACCAAGCTGATCTGAGAAAGAACAATCCCTCTGCCTCCGAAAGAATTATCCCTATTTTCAAGCCTGAATTTTCAAGTAACTGTAGATCAGTATGCAGGAAATTATTTTTCCTATCTAATTTATGTTCGGTAAAAGGATCATAAAATTCTCCACATTCTGCTTCTCCCAGTTTCCAGCTGTCTCAGGAAGACTAAGAATTGCCACTATAACTCTTAACTCCTGATGTGTGTTTAGTTAACAAAACACTTTGTTACATCACTCCAGAAGCCTTGACATTAATAGTCAATTCTTCAGCTTCTTTTTTCAAGTCAATGGTGAGCCTGATAATAAAAAGCTCAAAATAATAAAATACAATGGAATTGGTGTAAACCAAAATGATAATCCAGTGCAAATTTAAATAACTGAGCAGGCAGATAACCAAGCCTGAATCACAGAAAGAGGTCAGCAGCTGGGATGGAAGTCATTCCTGTTCCAGAATTTCCCAGTTTCAGTAGTTTCTTGGGGTTTGTTTTGTAGCCTGTGAAAAATGAGACCTGGCTTTGTCATCGTTCTGGTCCCCTAAACACGAGCTGCACAGAGCAACCTCACACTGTTCATTGCAGAATTCACTCACTAAATCTGTTAAAGGTGGTTTCATTTCAGTTAAGTTATGCTGGTTTACCTCAGCTGAGGCTATGATAGCTATTTTCTCAGATTTTCCACCAATTCCTACAAATACAATTGTGAATGTGAATAAAAATTTCTGACCATGTGGGTTTTGAGATGTGCTGTGTGGGGAAGGACTCTCAGCCCCATCCACCAGATATATGCTGGTGCATTTTGGCCAAAAACACCCTGGAAATGATGCTGTTCATACCTTGATTTTGGAATGGAACATGCACTGAAATTAGAATATTGCATGTAAAATTGAACAGATCTTTTACCTTCTGATTGGGGATCTATTAGGAAAGTTATTTTCCAATGGAAATAAAACCCAATTCTGCCATTTTATTCAGACTGCAGCAGGTAATAATCTTTCACACTGGCTGCTTGCATACAGGAATATCTGCTAAGTTCTTCCTCACTGCTTTTGTTTTTCTTGTTCCTCACTCCAGAGAAATATTTTCCTGATTTCCCTGTCATCTCACTGCAAGTCAACTGTAGACTGTCCTTGCCTCTCTTTCCCTGAGAAATTCATTAGGGAGCCATGGAGGAGCTGATAATTAGCTGTGAGTGACTTGCAGCAGATGTTAAATATTGTAGCACTGATAGTTTTGTACTTTGAGCTCTGAAATTCCAGAAACCTCATTCATTACTGAGGAGAGGTTACTCTCATTTGAAGGGAACGGATAGAGGAGCTCAGGAGATAAGTTAGCAAGTGAATATATGAGCTGATTAATAAATATTCCACAGCAGCCCTTAGGCTAGAGTATCCTGAATTTCGAGCCAGCTCAGACTCTCAGTATTTATGCAATGATGTTCCAAAAACCAACCTGAAAGTACAAATCCAGGAGGTCTCCCCTGGGCTGATTTGGTTGGTGTTTCTCCAGCAGAGGTACAAGTTGGGTACCACAAGTGGGATCTGCAGGAGAGCGAAGCAAAGCAGAGATAAAAGGAACAAAGACTTTTAACCTGTTGTAATTTGCCTAATCCCATCGAGGGGAACTCTTCATGTACTTTATTTGGGATGAGCAGTGTTAACATTTTCCTCCTGCAGATTACCACTCCGTGCCTTGTCAGTCCCAGGCTCCAGGGATGGAGAGCTGTGTGCTGCCAGCCTGGTGAGGAATATCCCAATTAATTAATTCAGGGAGTCCAAGCTGTTCTGTCACTCACAGAGCCCAGCTGAAGGGCAGGTTCTGTGCAGCCCTAACCCCATCCTGCTCATCTTTTTCCCAGCAGCTCACTGCATCCCTGCCAGAGCTTCCCTGGGGCACAGAGCAGCACCTGCTGGCTCCAGAAATTACCACGGGAAAGCTCTGAACTTCCCAGGTGACATTCCCAGAGTCCCTGCCTTTGATCCCAAGGAAGGGCTTGACCTCATGCATCCATCCCACTGAGGATCCCTAATTTTAGCAGCTGCATCTGTTTAATTGGGACTCTGAGCAGAGCAGGGAGCCTGGGGGGAGAAAGAGATCACTCAGCTAGGAATTGCAAATGTTTTAAAGCATTGCTCTCTCCTGGAGAAAAGCTGCCAAGGGCTGGGATATCTGTGCTGTTAAGGTCTCCTGCACTTGGATAGGGAGCTTCTTCCTGTGCAGAATATTTAATGGAAATGCACAGGAGATCTACTCAATAAGTGGCGTCTCTTTGTCGTGCAGCAGGGAAATAAACATTGCTCAGAGCTACTGAAGATGTTTGTACTCTTCAAAGGCTATTTAAACCATTTTCAGAACTTTCTGCATGCACTGAATGCCAAACTCCTGGACTGTTTTTAGTTGATAGCTCTCCAAGGTCCCTTAAATGCTAACAACTCTTTAAAAGGTCCAAAACCTAAGCCGCCTTTCCAAATCTTAAGAATTTTCTAGGAGTTTCTCTGTGTTTTATGTTCCCAAGAACTGATTTATCATTGTCACCTTTACCTGTTGGTCCTGAATGTCACTGATGCTGCAATAGAGAACCTGGTGAGAGATGCTGCTGAAAATGTGATAAATATAAAGGGCAAACCTGTAGGACTGTATTGGGAGGTTGGCTCTGCACTCACCATCTCTCTCATGTCAAAAAAAAAATTAGGATTATTTAAATATCTTGCTAAATTATCACTGCTCACAGCATTTTATGAGTGGTTTGCTGACACCTCTCCAAACTCTGCCAACCCCTTCAAACAAAGCCTTTTCCAGTTGTGTCAGACTCTGCCCTCCAGTGCAACGAGATTTATAATTTGATAATAATCAGTTGCCTGATTTATAGAAAAACTCATTATTATTATTATTATTATTAGTGCTAAATTGTCCAAAAAAATTAACAACATCACTGCTTCCTAGTCCCTACTGTTCTGTGCACACACTTTTCAGAAAATACATTATTTTGGAAGAGGTAGATGTGAAAATATTGCTGTTGAAAAAAAGTCACCCTCCCAAGCCAGCTTTTGAGAATCTGGGAATGCTTTTTCCTGAAAAAGAAACAAAGCAGTTTGTCCCACTTCTCTAGAGATTAGCTTTTGTTTAATCTTCCAATCTTCTGGCATCCTGAATCACTGACTACTCTAATAACAACATACTGCTTAATCCTTATGAAACATGTAGTGATAATTCAGCCTAAGAAACAATTGATGCTTTACTTTTAGCTGCCAGCTGAAAGCTTAGGCTAGACTTTCTGCTTTTACAAAAAAAAAAAAGAAAGAAAAAGAAATGTAGAGGGTTTTTTTCCTCTTTTTTTTTTTTTCCCCAGTGAATTCCTGATCATGTATTCCCAGTTATTTCAGGCATCTTCATCACAGATGTCCCAGTTTTTACTGTGTTTTATTTTATATTTTCTTAGAGCAGACAAAAGGTCCACCCTTCCACTTCATCATTAAACAAGGAAGAAAAGAAAACCTGTTAATTACAGGTGGTGTAAAAATTCTGATCTCCCTTCACATAAATCAACAACATTTGTTGTCTCTGGAAGAAAACAGCTGTTCTGTAAAAGAAAAAAAAAGACAACAAACAACAAAACAGACAGAAAAAGGTCTGCAAAATGTCATTAATATGTTCTGATGATATGAGGAAATGTTTTTGAGAAAAGAATGGACCCAAAGAAAAGCAGCAAAGAGTACTTCACAGACTTTGATTCCATCATTTCAGCAGCTTCATGTGCAGTAAAAGTCTATAGGCCAGAGGGTTTTATAATAAGGGTTTTCTTTAATTAAAAGTTTTTTGTTTAATTTTATAATAAGAGCAAAATCGTATTTGGTCTTACATCACTGACCTGAACTCTCCTTCAGTTTTATGGTTAGATTTTTAAATCTGGTTCAATTCCAGCAGGGATTTATCTGCAGAGGAAAGGCTGAGCTCTGAAGATCAATCCTTTTTGCTCTTTCTCCCCACCCACCTTTTCAGGAGCAATTTGTTCGCCTTTCTCTAAGCTCACACACGTTGTATTCACATTTGCAGGTGATGAAATACTCGACTGGTTTTTAATACATCTGCAATTTGGTCCACTTGTTCCCATCCATGAGAAGAGAAGTCATTTGTTTCACCAGGAAGCTTTCCAGCCCTAGCTGGAGCTCCGCTCTGGACAGGCACAGCCCAATAACCAAATCTATTTGCTGCTTTAGTGTCAATCCATTGTGAGGAGCAGAGCCTGAGCTTTCTGGGCAGTTGATGCCTCTGAGCTGTGAGGGGAGGCAGGATAACTTGGGTGACAAAAGCTGACTCTTTAACAGGGGCCAGAAAGCCCAGAGTGTGCACAGCACAGCGCTCTGCTGCTGCACTCTGGCCTGGGAATTCTCTGTGCTGTTTTTCCTCCCTGAGGAGATTCTCTTCCACACGAAGGTGCAGATTTGGATGGGTGCCAGCTAATGCTTTTCCTTTTTCCTTGTTCCTTTTGGTTCCTGGCAGAGAGAAATAGAGCTCCAGCAAGAGAAGAGACATCTCTGAGCTAATTAATTAATGAGGCTGGGGGTGAGGAGCAGCCAGGATCATTATAAATTCTGGGAGGAGGAGCAGGTTGGGCTTCTTGGGGAATTCTGGGGGCTGAGGGGTCAGCATGCTGGCTGAGAGAAGGGCAAAAAATTTTTCTTTTCTAGAGAATTCAGGCTGAAGGAAGTGAGCTGGGTTTTCTCTGTCAATCTTTAAAGTTAGAACCAGTTTCATGGTGCTGATAATGCCAAGGGTGTGGGTTTGATCCACATTCTTTCAGAGCTGGACTCCTTCCTTCCAACACAGAATATTCTATGATTCAAATTTCTTTTTTTCCCCTCTGTTTTCCCATCCCTTAACAGCATGATCTATTCCTGCCCTCTGGGTAAACCTGAATAAAACTTTATGTCCATTTGCAATCTCACCTTCATGCTAAGCTACCCCAAGCATTTTATTGTTCATTTCACAGCTCTCAGAACCTCAAGGCGAAGCAGCAGCTGTAAAATCTCGAGCCTGGTGAAGGATGTCTCCAGTTAAAGGAGTGCAATGCTCTGCTGGGCTTAGCAGTGGGCTCAGGTTTATGTGGTTTCTGCTATTTTGTCATGCAGAGGAGCTCAGGGATTTGTTCTGCTTCTGCTGGGGACAGTGCAGAGCAAAGCTCAGGTGAAAGGAGATTACAAGAGGGGAGAACTGCAGATAAAGGCATGACTCAGATCTCGAGGTGATTCTGGTGTAAATCTGAGTGTTCAGAGTACCAAAGGATCCAGCTGGTGGCTGGGGAAGAAACTAGAAAAGCTCAAGTTGGATTTGTTGGAAATGTTGTTGGAAAGCAACCTGTGATGATAGACAAGGAGGAATGGCTTTAAACGGAGAGAGGGGAGATTTAGATTAGAAATAAAGAATAAATTCTTCCCTGTGAGGCTGGGGAGACCCTGGCATAGGGGGCACAGAGAAGCTGTGATGCCCCTGGCAGTGTCCAAGGCCAGGCTGGACAGGGCTTGGAGCAGCCTGGGACAGTGGGAGGTGTCCCTCCATGGCAGGGGTGGGATGGGATGATGTCTAAGAAGCAGGGTGCTCCCACTCTGCTGTGGGGTTTCACAGGCTGGAGACACCTTTCTGAGCCTTTGGGATCAGGTTCAACGAACTCTAAGCTGGCAGTTCAAATGTTAACAAAACAGCAAAGACCTTAAATAAAAGCAGACCTGGCTGGGGATCCTGTTTGTCCCCAGGTCTGTCTGCATGTGCTTCACTTCCCATCCACGTGTGCTTCACTCCCAGTCTGCAGGAGTGGCAGAAAATCCCCAGCCTGCTGGCTGAACGCTGGCTCAGCCCCAAACCCTGTTCCTGCAGATTCAGCTGTGCTCCCAGGGACATGTGGAGCATATGTTCAGGAGAACATCTCCTCGGGAATTTTCTGCTGTCTGCAAAAGTCACTGTGGCTGTGCTGGAGGGAGGCCAAGGCAAGGTTACAGAGGTTTCCAGAAGTCACAGCTGGGGAGAGGCCAGCTTGGAAACCGGCAGTAATTCTGGAATTACTGATCCTCCTACAGCCAGTGAGGGAGAAATGGATTGCACCCAATCAGCATAGGGAAGGGAAGTTTCAGGGAAGTTTCAGGGAAGTTTCAGGAAGTTTCAGGGAAGGGAAGTTTCAGGGAAGTTTCAGGGAAGTTTCAGGGAAGTTTCAGGGAAGGGAAGTTTCAGGGAAGGGAAGGGAAGTTTCAGGGAAGGGAAGGGAAGTTTCAGGGAAGTTTCAGGGAAGGGAAGGGAAGTTTCAGGGAAGGGAAGGGAAGTTTCAGGGAAGTTTCAGGGAAGGGAAGTTTCAGGGAAGTTTCAGGGAAGTTTCAGGGAAGGGAAGTTTCAGGGAAGGGAAGTTTCAGGGAAGTTTCAGGGAAGTTTCAGGGAAGGGAAGTTTCAGGGAAGGGAAGTTTCAGGGAAGTTTCAGGGAAGTTTCAGGGAAGGGAAGTTTCAGGGAAGGGAAGTTTCAGGGAAGTTTCAGGGAAGTTTCAGGGAAGGGAAGTTTCAGGGAAGTTTCAGGGAAGTTTCAGGGAAGTTTCAGGGAAGTTTCAGGGAAGTTTCAGGGAAGGGAAGTTTCAGGGAAGTTTCAGGGAAGTTTCAGGGAAGGGAAGGGAAGTTTCAGGGAAGGGAAGTTTCAGGGAAGGGAAGTTTCAGGGAAGTTTCAGGGAAGTTTCAGGGAAGGGAAGTTTCAGGGAAGTTTCAGGGAAGTTTCAGGGAAGTTTCAGGGAAGGGAAGGGAAGTTTCAGGGAAGGGAAGTTTCAGGGAAGTTTCAGGGAAGTTTCAGGGAAGGAAGTTTCAGGGAAGGGAAGTTTCAGGGAAGTTTCAGGGAAGTTTCAGGGAAGTTTCAGGGAAGTTTCAGGGAAGTTTCAGGAAGGAAGTTTCAGGGAAGTTTCAGGGAAGTTTCAGGAAGTTTCAGGGAAGTTTCAGGGAAGTTTCAGGGAAGTTTCAGGGAAGTTTCAGGAAGTTTCAGGGAAGTTTCAGGGAAGTTGGAAGGGAAGGGAAGGGAAGGGAAGGGAAGGGAAGGGAAGGGAAGGGAAGGGAAGGGAAGGGAAGGGAAGGGAAGGGAAGGGAAGGGAAGGGAAGGGAAGGGAAGGGAAGGGAAGGGAAGGGAAGGGAAGGGAAGGGAAGGGAAGAAGATGGACAAACCCCCAGGTTTCATGAGAAAAACCCCCATTTGTACATTCCCCTCTAGACCTGCTTCCCTGCCTGCAAACACAGCACCTTGGGACAATTTCCATGCCCAGATTTTGGCAGGTTAAACCCTGTGCAGAGTGTCCCACTTAGGAGCCACTTGACTCACCCACCACATCTCACAAGAGGAAAACTTCCCAAACTAACAGAAGCTTGATTATTCAGCAGGAAAGCAGTTATGAGAAATGAGTGCCTTGCTCAGTGTGCTGGCCCAGGACTTTCTGGCTGGCTGTTCTTGCTCTCTGAATAAAACAGGAGCATCACATCAGTGCTGGCAGTCCTCAGTGGTGCTCTTCAGGCAGAGCTGAGGCAGCAAACAGCTCTGACTGTGCCAATTTCTCTCTCAAATGAACCTTGAGGAGCAAGTTCAGCACCTCCCTGTAGTTATATGTAACTGGAGGATATTCTGTCTCATTCACAGGGACACAACATTGCCTCAGAGTTTCCAGGCTGGGATATTCCTTGCTGTTGGTCACCCTTTTTCTTGGAAACACAACAAATCAAGAATTGCATCCTTGTTTGTTCTTGTTTCCAGCCACCCTGAAAACCTTTGAAGGCGTTGTGAAATTGCCTGCATTTGGAAATGCAGGAGTTTGGGAGTGTTCTGTGCAGCCACTATATTTATACAGTCAGTAGATATTGTAAAACCACATCTGGGCTGCTTTTCTTTCTGCCTCTGCTTTCCCACGCTGAGGTGGAGGCAGGCAGGAGAAACATCTGTCAGAATCTGTGTTGCTTCACTAAAATGAAGTACAGTGAAGTATAAAATTTAACTACCTTATCATAATATTTAGTTGCACTTTTTAGAGTTTTCAGTGTGGTGGGTGATTGAAGCTCTCTAGATTTTCAAAGAGCTGGAAGCACTTAGCACAGGAATTATCCCCAAAACCTGCAAATATGTGTCTTTAATTTGCTGTTATTTCAATAAACAGTGATTAAAGACCTGCAAATTTATGCTACTGACATATTTTGCTCTTTTGGAGATAATTTGAAACTTATTTTTCTTCTGCGTAATGTTCTCTTCAATATCCTTGCTCTGGAAATGCATTTCTGTGTATTTTTATTGTTGTTTTGGATTGGATTTTTTAAAATGCCACTTGTGTAATAACTCA
This sequence comes from Entomyzon cyanotis, assembly GCA_024500445.1. Lineage (NCBI taxonomy): Eukaryota > Metazoa > Chordata > Aves > Passeriformes > Meliphagidae > Entomyzon > Entomyzon cyanotis. The sequence goes on along the minus strand of JAKEPQ010000743.1, from coordinate 3,383,934 downwards.
GAGGAATGGACCCTTGTAACAGTTTTATTCAGAAGTGCATCATTTCTGGAGTTTTAAATTCTGTTTGAACATTCCTCAAACTCTGAATCCCTTCTGGGATAAATCTCTTTGACCTTCAATTTTCCTCAGATATCTTTGCATCAGCATGAAATGAGTTTAATTTGTTTAAGCATGCACACTCACACCCTAATGAGCTGGTAGTGTTATCTTGATCAGCTCTGGAAATGACTGTTCTAAATCCTGCCAGCCCCATTCCAGGTATGAACCCTTAAATCCAACTTGGAATTACAGAGGAAGTGTTTTCAGCCTTTATGATTTCACCTTCTCTTTCCTAAAAATATCCTGTGAAAATCATAGTAACTGTGCTGTAGGAATCTGTTCATGAATCTTTGCGGAGCTGTGTAATAATTTTTATTTTTCTTTAACCGTGAGCTCATAGCTTTTCATCTCTCTGAAGCTTTGAAATTTCCCGGAGCTTGTTGTCTTTGAGCTGAGCTGATTTTTGTGAAATTCTCATGTAAGAGTCTCTCACAGGTAGAGGAGCTCTGACTAACTCAGTGTGGAACGAGACAGCTCAGAAATCTTGAGGACAGACAGACTGTAAAGCGAAAAAAAGTAAAACATCAGACTAATGGAAACACAAACGATTTGGAAAAGCAGATCCTCGAGGCATGAAGTCTCATGATTGTTACCTGCTTTGCTGCCCTGGTGAAGACACTTCAAAACCAGTGATTTGCAAGTGAAACTTTAATTAGAAATTTTTAATGGCTATTTTCTTAAAAGAGGGTGTAAGACACTTAAAGAGCTGTTGATTGAAGAACATAGAAGCACTTTCTTTGTTTTATTAATATTCTCTATTCGTGAGTGCCACCCAATTATCTTTAGCATTTCTCACACTCTGCCTTTCAGGTTATGAGTATTAATGAGAAATTTCTTGAACTTTGTCTAGCCAAGGAGCAATTCCTGATGTGGGCTTCCCAAATGGGCAGGTGAGATGGAATGAAAACAAGAGAAGCCATGGAATTAGGAAAAGATTAAATCTGTGTCCTGACTGTCTGGGGAGGGATGCTGGCCTGGCTGCAAAATTCAAGACAAATAATTCATCATCAACAAATGCTGCTGCAGTTTGTCTGAAATAAAGTGAATCATCCTTGGATCTCACAGAGGCTTCACTGCCCTGCAGGTTCAACATTAATTGTTCCCCGTCTGCTTGAGCTTCAGGCAGAGAGAAGAATTCTGCATTGCTCCATTTGTTCTTCCTGAGAATAGCCAGTCTCTTGAAAGCTGATGAAATTGTTTTGAAGAAGCTGAAACAAAATCTGTTGGCTCATCTGAGTGGTTAATGTCTGGCTGAACACTAGAACTGCAAAGCAGGAAATTTTGGGAGACATTATGGCTTAATTACATGCATGTCTGGAGTTCTGTGCTAATACATTAAGTACTAAATGATTTTTTTAAACAAAATCGTCAGGTATGAAGCAGTAGAGCTTCTCATTAAAACTGGCAGTGTTGTTTCAGGATGATTATGTTTTATTGCTTATTACTGATGGTATAGCAGGATTTACCTTTCAGAGGAGAAACACCTGAAGGGTCTTCTCCAACCCTTCCCTTTTAGATATGTGATTGATTTTTGCTGTGGTTATGGCAGGAACCAAGTCTGAAAACAATGAAATCTGAGTTGGATTTGTATCCCTCCTGCTGATTCTGCTGCAATAATCTGCTGGGGAGCTCCTTGGCACTTCTGCTTGGTGCTGATGATCCAGGCTGGGCTGTTTGAGTGAGTTCTGTGCCACTGCTCAGACTGCAGATGTTACAGTGCAGCAGCTCTGGATTAGGCTTTCCCCTCTCAAGAGCATAAGGGAACTACAGGAATCCTAAACTTTGGGGAAAATGAGTTTTTTTCAGAGCTGTTTTCTCTCAGAGATAAAATGGTAAAGACAGGAGCACAGAGGGAGGGGAAACACCTCAGTTCTTTCTCTCCATCTGTTTCCTGTGAGCATCACTTTAGTCATCCAGGAAAAACAAAACAGAGTAACCCAGAGGGTGAGGTTTTATCCTAATATTGCAAATTAAGGGCTGGAACTTCCCAAGCAGATCTGCAGAAACCAGATTCCATTTAGGAAACATGACTTTTCCATCAGCCTTTTATCAGTTTTACCTTCAACATGTGTCAAACAATTTATTACTTGTAGAAGTGAAAGCTGGGACTGTGCTGTACTTCTTCCTTTCCTTGACCTTCTAGGTTTTGTCATCATTATTTATAGATTTCTGCAATATATTAAAATAATTTTCTGCACAAAAAAAAAAAGAAAAAAAAAAGGGAGAAAATCTTTCCTGGGGAAAAAAACCAGAAGGGACATGCTGAGTGTAATTTCTGTCAGCAGATGTGCTTAATTGATGAAAATAACTGCAGAACAGTGTTTGGGTGTGTTTGAAATAAAATTGTTGACCAATGCAAGTTTTAAATAGTTCTGCTATAATTAATGCAGGGCATCTGCAGTACACTCAGTGAATTATTTTGCAATTTGCTCCTAAAATAAAACACTGTTCCCTCAATGAATTTATGTGACTCAATAAACCTGGTGACATTATACTACGAATATTAGTGACTGGGGGCAAAGACAGGTGAAAGCAAATTTCAGGAGTTCTAACAGTAGGCTGAAATAATAAAATCCTGAAAAATTAGGAAATTAAAGGAAGCTAATTACTGAAATAATAATATATCCTCCTTATGTAATGCTTCTCTACCAGAGGAACTGGTGAAAGTCAAAGAGGAGGAACAGAAGGAGGACAGCAGAGAAACCTGGAACAATCTGCAGAACCCTGAGGAAATGAGAGTCAGGTCAGAGCAGAGGTCTCAACCCCTTGGTGTAGTTTCAGCTTCACAGAAAATCAGCATTTAGCCCCTGATCAAAAGCCATTCTGTGTTTTGGGTGCAGGTCAGACCAACCAGAAGGGTCCTGTGTTATATTCCAGTGTGGTTTTCCCTGATGGGTTCTGTTCCTCTGCAGTTTCTAGGATTTAGACTCAGAGAAAGGCTTTGAGCTGAGGAAAAGCTGGGTGCCAGGCAGCTGAACTGCTCTTTTAATTAAAGCTGGTTATGAAATGATAGGATCTTGGCAGCAGCAGGATCTGCTAATTGAAACTGCTTGTTCTGAATGTGTTACTCACTGGAGTTACACCGGCACGAAATGTTCCTCCCAACATATTTTTCCTTCCCCACTAATGCCATGAATCATGCAGGGCTTTTTCTCTGTGAAACCTGTGCAGCCCAGACTCAGCTTGAGGAGGAGATGGAGTTAAAATCAGAAATATGTGTGATGGTCCAAATTCTGCTGGATGTGCAAACACTCCATTCCCTGTCCAACACTGGCGCTTTGTTTGTTTTTCCTGTTTTTCACCACATTCTTGGGTTATTTTGGAACTTGCACAGGGTTAAACATTTGATTAAGCTGGCCAGAAGTGGGCTTTGCATTGTGGCAGTGTGCAGTTGTTTTTCTTAAGAAACCAGAATTAATTGCATAAAATAGAGACTCTCCAAAGAAATGTGTGGCATCACCATGCATAGACCCTGGAGAGGTCTGGTTCACAGTCCAGACCAGGATCCTGTCTGCTTCACCATCTCAGTGGACCTACTGTAGAGAATTGCTGGCAAAAAAATAAATGTTAGGTGTGAAAAATAAAAAAAAAAAATCAGGTGGACCTATGAATAAACCATGAGAAATTGCACTCTTCACGTGGCAAATGCAAATGCCTGTCATCTGAAGTCAACTTGTTCCACATGTGTTGCAACATCCCCACGAATAATCCACTGCAGTTTCCCTGCTTTGAATCATAAGGTCAATAGCAAGATAAGCCCAAGAGATTAATTCCAGTCACGTCATCCCAGTTGTGCCAACAACTGTGCTTTTCTGGACCTCAGCTGGGCAGCAGGGAGGGCAGCAGCTGAACACCAGGGCTCCCAAATGCCTGCAGGGAGCTGCAGAGCTCTGCAGGAGAAATGGGTTTGGATTCCAGGTGGGAGATGGGTCAGTGCCTGGAAGTGTCCCCCAGTTCCCAGTGGGACCAGGATGGGCACGAGTGGTGCCTGCCAAAAACTGGTGAGTTGTCACTTCATCACAAGGTCATGGGGGCCTTGGCAAGGTTTAAGAAATGGAGTAATGAAAGCTGAAAATCTGATTAAAAACTAATTTAGCCCTTGATTAATCTCAGTGCTTAAAGACATGCCCGAAATTCATCGTGTCAGAGTCCTGGGGGTGTCAAGAGGGCTCTCATGCTGTGCCCTGAGCACACAGCTGTCTGTGCACACCTGGTATGGAATTCACTGCCCAAATTCACACCACCTGAAGGGTCAAATTGTACTAAACCATCCAGATTGTCCATACAGGAGCATTGCTGACCTCTGCAAAGTCCTGTTGTTTCCTTCTGGCTACACCTGGGGATCCCAAAAGGGGCATCTTCCATTCCCATCAGGAAATCACTCCCACTGCCTCTCTGGCAATCATTCACCTCATTCTTTACTGCTTATACCTTTGGATACTTCTGAAATATCATCTCATTTTCAAGAAATCTATATCTTATTTTTCTTCCAGAGAAACCATCACCATTCAACAAAAAATATAACACCAACGTTTTTGATATGGTCAATAAGCTTGGGCTTTCTTTATTCCTCGTTCTGATTTTAAGTAAGTATAGAAAAAGAAATTTGAAGACTTTTGCTGTCTAGTATGATATGTTTACAGTCTGCAGACCACAACTGCATTTCAAGCAAATGCTCTTGCAAACAGTATGTGTTTTATACAAAGCAGTGCAATTTGTTAGTTAGAGATTGATCGTCTGGCTACAGGCAAACTTTGAAAGCTGTCACATACAGTGGTTTTATTTCAAGCTTGTTACTGGCTTTAAGCACAGAATTGGGATTTGTATCTGTATGGTGGATGAGCTTTGGATAACCACACTGGTGTGTAGCCCTGAAAGAAAGTGTCCTAACGCCTGGCTTAGGATACTAATTGCAAGAACATTGGAAACTCAAAGGCAAATAATATAACAAGTGTGTTTGTGCCAACAGAAGCTGGTTTGGTTGTTAGTCATTCAATGTTAGGTGCTCAGCAAGATGCATGAGTGGTAGAGACAAAGTTTATTCTTAGTAGTCACAGAGAAGAATGAGCATTTATCACTGAATAAACTCTGACTTTTTACACTCTCCCAACCTCCAGCTCCACGGGGATTTTTTGGAGCTGGCTGTGTTGGGCTGACTGCTGCTTTTACCTATGCCAGGAGAGAGGAGAGTGCTGTAACCTACGCCGTTGCTTTGCTCTGTGTAGTTTGCTGACGTTCAGATGAGCCCATCTCTGTCCCAGTTTTTGGGAATGGCTCAGTTCCCCATGTAGATGTATTTGATGGGGGAAGCCTGTCCCTCCAGCACCAGGCTGTCAGTCTCATTGAAGGTATCACTTTCCCCAGCGCGATTGGCGCTTTTCGCTCTGCTCAGCCGCGACTGCAGCCTCTCGTGTTCCTTCCTCAGCTCCGAGTAGGAGTGGGAGAAGGTGTGGAAAATGGACGTGGCGGGGAAGGACATGATGAGGATCCCGCTGAGGATGCTGCTCAGAGCCACCATCTGTCCCGGCACGCTGCGCGGCACCATGTCCCCGTAACCCACCGTGGTCATGGAGATGATGGCCCACCAGTAGGAAGCGGGGATGCTGGTGAACTCCAGCACCCTGCCGGACTCGTTCTCCGCCAGATACACCAGCGGGGAGAACAGGGTGACCGCCACGCACAGGAAGAGCAGCAGCAGCCCGAATTCCCGCGTGCACTTGCGCACAGTGAGGCCGAGCGTCTGCAGCCCCAGCGAGTGCCGCGCCAGGCGCATCACGTACAGGATCCTCAAGGCACGTAGGACGCGGAGCACCAGCCCCACCTTCTCCAGGTACGTGTTGCTGCTCGGCCTGTCCTCCTCCTCGCCGGAGTCGTCCTCGGAGAAGATGAGGGAGACGTAGTAAGGGGAGATGGCCAAGAAGTCGATGATGTTCAGGGGTCCTTTGAAGAACTGACATTTGCTCCTGGCCTGGATGAAGCGGAGGCAGAACTCCAGGGAGAACCAGGCCACGCAGATGGTCTCGATGACGAAGATGTAATAGCACTTCTGGGAACACTCGCCCTGACACAGAGCGGGGAGGGAAATAAAGAAAAGAACAGTCTGTGAGCCAGCGGCCAAAAACACTGATGGAGGAGCAATATGGATCTGCCTGAGTCACTGGTGGCAGGGATAAACAAATCCCAGCTCCCAGGTAGTGTGGCAGCTGTCCTTAGTGGTGTGGAGAGAATCCTGAGCACGTGAAATGTCTGAATAAACAGATCTGTCTACCTGCTTCGCTTGGCTGTGTTGCTCCTTGCAGCCTACACAATGAAACCCATCTGTGTATAAAGCCATGCAGGCTGTAAGTCCCTAGTAATTCCCACTTTCTGCTGCACTTGGGAGTCACAAGTCCTTTTGTTCAGGCAGTGGTTATAGAACTGGCCAGCTGAGGTTCCCCCCCTCATGAGTGTGTTTTACCCTGCCTAACCCTCAGAACAATTTAGCTCCGTGGCACCATTTGGGGATTTTTCCTTTCTGCACAGTAAACTGTCGAGTCCATATTTTACCTCGAAAATGAAACACCACAAAAGCTAACAAAGGCTAGGCTAGCTCTGCATGCAGGGTCAGGCTGTGGCTCCATTTGCAGGCAGGGCTGGAGTGCATTGATGTTTGCAGAGCTGCTGAGTGGGCTTGATGAGATTGCCTGCAATCAGCACTTGTGTTGTGCAGTGCTCACTCTTCCTGAGCCCTGAATTATTTGTACAGTGCAGCCTGGACTCTGCACAGACCTGCCTCTGGTCACTCCACTGATGTGGGCTCTGAATTATTCATTGCTCCCCTCAAGATTTATTTTATTTTTTGTTAACCGGGCTGAATTTTCAGTACATTGGTTATTTACCTTTGTACCTTTACAGGTGACATTGCTCTCAGATCATCATGTGGCTTTCACTATTCCTTCCTTATAAAATAAAAGATATTTTGTTTGCTGGAAGTTGTAACCATTAAGATTTAGGGTGTCTTTTGAACTGAGTGTGAAATTTCAAGATGTAGCAATGCAGAGACTTGTTGGGAGATTTTTAATTCCTGCCACCCTCGGTGACCTCAGTGTTCCCTATGGAAATTTATATATACTTAGAGAAGGCAATTTCTGCTGTCAGCATAATGAGAACCTGCTTGTTGCCTTCACATTGGGAGATGGATTTAAACCCATGAGTTTGTATGTGAATGTTTTATATATTAGGAACATTTGTGTATATTATGGAATGCACCTGATGTGATTTATATAGAATAGCCTCTTTGAACATTCTTCATCTTTTTGAACATCCTGTTCAAAAGCAGCAAATATTGAAATAAGAGGGGGGAAGAGGAAATATGAAGCACCAAAGCCAATTTCTGTTCTCCCTGTTGTTTTGAGGACTTTTAGACCTCTGTGTTTTATGTTGCTCCTGGAACTGTTGTCCAAAGAACAAGCAGAACAACACACCAACTTCAAATCTCTGTTCTCACTGAAATACAGATGCCTCTGTGTCAGTGGGAGATTTCAATTTTTTTTGACACCACGTTCCCATTAGTTACTTTCAGTATATTCCAAATACTCTGATCCATAAAAGGGTTTTTTTGCCTAAATGATTGATAAAAAAAACCTCTGTGCCACAACAACTTCTGTACAATTCCTCTTTCTGAGCAAACCAGACACGTTTGGGATATTCTGGTGTTCAGCACCTGCCAACACAAACCACAGAACTCCCTCCCTTGACCTCACCCTGAACTAGAGCAGAACTCTGAGCTTTTATTTTCAGGTCTTTGTGTCAAAATTTCACTGAGCTCTTTCTCCTCCTGCTGAAGCTTTGCACATGAAGTTTCACAGTGTAGTGGGAGCTTGAAAAGCTCCAAGCCAATGTGGTGCTGACTGGGAGCAAGAGGGGAAGATGAGGTTTTATTTATTTTTATTTTTATTTTTATTTTTATTTTTTTATTTTTATTTTTATTTTTATTTTTATTTTTATTTTTATTTTTATTTTTATTTTTTATTTGGGTGGGCTTTTTTCACCACCATAGCATCAATCAGCACTCAACCTGTCGCTGACTTTGATGGGAGAATAGTTATGACAGGCCAGGAGTGAGTATGTAACTCTTTATACTTTATTCACCCTGCAGATTTACTTTTCAACAATGCAAGAATTTACCAGGATTTATGGAAGTTGCCTCCAGCAGAAATTCTACACCATATGATATAAATTTAATAAAATGAGTGCCTGGTATTGATCTTCTCTATGAAATGAGCATTTGGCTCAGCAATGAATGAAACAATATTTTGTGTGTAAAAAGATATACACTGAGCCTGATGCCTGAAATATTGAGTGGCTTCTTAGATTTATAAACCACCTCAAAGAAGCAAAGGAGTTGTTTCAAACTCTTCCACCACCAGAGACAGTCAGCAATTCAAAGCTTCCTTTTCATTATTCCCCTCTGGTGTATAAGAGAGTGGCTTATTTTCTGTGTTCTTTTATGGGCTGAAGTGAGAATGCTTGTTTCAGGGTAATTCTGTTAACTTCTTTTCAAATATTAAAAGAACAAAATCATAATAAAATAGAAGAACAGCAGCTCTGAGTGCAGTTAGCCCAGTGCCCTGTTCCAACAGCCTCAGGAAATAGGTGCCCAAGGCAACCCTCCTGACTTCTCTTTTCCACTCACAGAATCCCAGAATGGTTTGGGTAGAAGGAACCTTAATGACCAGGTTGCTCCAAGCTCCATCCAACCTGACCTTGCATACTTCCAGGGGTGGGGCAGCAAAAAAGAAATTTATTCACTGAATTGTGAATTCCAGCTAAAAGTGCTTGAGATATGTGCCACTCACGAGATAAGAAGAGATAAATTTCCTGGCCTCTTAGTTTGCCAGGAAACATTAATTGAAGTGTAATGACATCTAGGATGATAAACAAATTCAGATCTCAGAGTTATGCAGCACTAACCTAACTTAGAACAGGTATAAATCTCATCTAGTGAAAATAATATCTTTACAGGCATCAATAACTTTAGTAATGCCCAGGGAGACTGAATCAGAATTTCCCCTGCAGAATATATATCTCATCTATCTATACTAGTTTCCAGATGCTGCTCACTTTTTTATGCTTCCTAGACAAGGAAAAACTTTATCATTATTATTATTATTATTATTATTTATTATTATTGAATATCTGAATGACACCACCAAGGAACTATTCTTGTTCCTTCAGGGTCTGCTCTGTGATGATCATTGGTGTCTAACCTTTCTTCACTCTAAGACATTTTACAATCAAAAATTTGTTTTGAAACATTACCTGATCCACCAATTAGTTTCCTACTGCCAAAGATTTACCCCAGTACCTTTTGCAGTGGATATTTGCCCTTTATTCCCTCTTAATCTGAAGTATATTGAGGAGAGAAATCCTGTGATTCCCATTATGTTGGGAGTGCAGTGCTGCAGCTGTGTGAGGAAAAAATTGGATTGGTACCAACTTTGTGCCCTTGGTGTGATTATCTCTGAGTGGAAGTTCACTGGCAGCAATCTGAGCCTGTTTTCTGTGCTGTGTAATTTGGGATTTCCCACAATCTATAAACAGGGCAGAGTCTGAGATGTAAAACAAGCAGAACTACAGCATTGCCCGTGATCTCCTCCCTGTGCTTGCCAGTGCTCAGGATGGTGTCAGTGATTCCAAGTACTCCTGTGTCAAAGAATCTATTCCCAAATTCAACAGCAAAAGTTCTTCCAATGCTCATAGAACGCCTTGCTGATAAGCACAGCTTGATCAGTGTATGGATTATTTCAGAATCATGTCACAGAGAGATTCCTGTTTCCAGAGCTTCAGAGTGGAAATCAGTGTGCCCATCAGCACTAGGTGTATGTGCTGCTTACACAGCACACTTGTGAGAAGGGCAGCTGGTGTTCTTCTGAAGCCAAGCTGATAAAACTCCTTGAACCCAGCTAGAAGTCCTGATTGAACCCCTGCCTGCAAGCACTGCTGCTCCCAGGGCATGTGTGTGGGAACCAGCTGGCTCACCATCATCAAACAAATGAGCAATGGGCTGGAAGGATCTGAGCTCTGCTCCCAGCCACATCCACCCGGGATGCAGCAGAGATTGCTCCCGAGGAAGGGCTGTTCTGGTGCTCAGCCACCAGCACCTCACAGAGCCAGAACCAGGCAGGGAAGGAGCTCATGGAGCATGTGCGCTGTTCTATTGGAGTCCTGGAGGAGTTTCCTGACCACAGGAGCTTCACCTCCTCAGCCCTGTGCGGTGGAAGGACAGGCTGACAGGATGTCACTGCTCACACCAGCAACCTGCCCGGCTCCTGGCTGCTGCAAGGTCACTGTCACATCTGCTGAACTGCTCCTGGCACGGGCAGGTTTTGTTTGGCACAGCCCAGGTGCTGGGCAGATCCTTGCTCTGCTGCCCACGCTGCTTCGTGGCCAGGGAAGGGGCAGCAGATGGGATCAGCCTGTGCTGTGCCTCCCGACCTGCCTGCTGCCAGCTTGTGCTGTCCAGCACTTATCCCAGCACGACTGCTCTTCCTGCAGCCCGGCCCGTTGGCCAAAATCACTCAGCCCTCCATGGGCAGGATTTAGAAGTAAAACTGGCAGGAATTCCCCTCTCGAAGCCCAAGGTTGCCGTTTCCAGGGATGGGGGCTGTTTTCCAGACATTTGCACCTCCCAGTCATACCTGGGCAGTGCAGCCTGGTCTGGAGCCTCTCCCTGAGCAGTTCCCTCTGCGGGAAAAACATGAATTAATGGGCTAGAGGGAAAACAAGCTTTGGCTCTTGCTCTTGCCTGCCCACACACCCGAGGCAGTGGGAGCACAGGGGAAGGCTGAGGCAGGGCTGAGGCAGAGCACGACCTGGCTGTAGGGAACTGATGCTCCCAGCTGCCTCCAGGCTGCTCTCATCCCACTGGAAATGAACAGATACAGGGGAGAAATCCCTTCTGGCTGCAAAGTGGTGGCTTGGTTGGGAAATGTGGTGCCAATCGCTGCATACCTGAGCTCGGGGATCAGCTGCAGTGCTGCCGGTACTGCTGAATCACTGCGGCCGCATTGGCGCTGCTATTTGAATAATTAAACCGTGCTCTGCCGAATCAGAGGATGGCTGGGGAGAGCTTGGAAACCCTGGGTTATGGATCACATCGCTGCTTGGATTTATGGCTTCAGACTGATGCAATAGAATCAGAAGGTTACAGCGAGCTGAGAAAGAGCTCTAACCTGATTTAGGGAATGATGAGCTTGTTAAAGCAGCGCTGTGTATTGTGAGAACACAAAGAGTTCCCACTTGTTCTGCTTTATGGGAAAGAAGCCTGGGCTTAGGAAAACAATTACTACAACTACAACTAAACTAATATTGGTATGTATTAATGTGGACATTAGGAAGAGCAGAGAAAGAAATTATTACTCTGTGTCTAACAAATAATTATCCCCTCTGGGGCAGAAATGTACCTAAAATAAAATGTTTCCATTAACTTTTAGACTTGGGTGCTTAGTGTGCAAACACTGGGAGAGTCAGTCTGAAGAATCTGAATTTGATTCAAAGCAGTTGGTGACTCTAAAGTGCTGGTATTAGGGGAAAGGTGTGAAAGAATAAACTTTTTCTTGCTTTTCTGGTGAGGAATCTAACAGACAATTTTGTAACTGTGAAGGGCAGTATGGACAAAATACCAAGGTATTTATCTGGGACTTGGGAGGATAACCTTCAACTGCCAGTCAAAGCATTTGCCCTGTTGCTGTTTCTTTGTTCCTTTTCTCACTGTGAATTCTTTGGAGCAGAAATTTCTTCTTATGGTAACTCTGTAGAACAGGGAGTACAGGGAGTCCCAGATATGGCTGAATTTGTCATTAGGGTAACCACTGGTGCTAACAGGAGGTGCTGACACTGTGGGAAAGGACAAAGAGCATGATTTGGTTTCAAACAGAGTTTTCCAGAAATAGAATGCCTCCATGAAAGGGAACACCCACCTCCCCAAAGGAGGAATTTATAAAATGCTCATCTGTGCTGACCCCCTCGAGGTGAGTCAGGTGAGAGAAGAGCACAGGCTTTGGTCCTTTTGCAGCTATAACAACCTTGAGAGCAGCCAGAGGGGAAAGCAATCCTGGTTCCCAGTGAGGGACACAGCTGCTGGGGGGCTGCCCACTGCAGAACAGCTGGCACAGCTGGCACAGCTGGCACAGCTGGGTGTCCCCCCAGCACAGCGTGCAAAGCTTGGAGACACAACGCTGCTGGGACACAGCCAGGAGTGGGTGAACACAAGGCAAACCAAATGTCTCATTGTGCTTCCTGAGCATCCCTGCACCCTGGGGTGGCTTGGGAAAGGCAGGCAGGATCCTTTCCCTCCCTGCAGGGGCAGGAGTTGGTGCAGACACTCTATGGTGTGGCTGTGGAGAGCAGGGCTTGAGTGAGAGGGACTTTATCAGTCCAGATAAAGAGCTGTACAGAATCTGTACAGAACAGACTCGTCAACAAAATGTGCAATTCTGTGTGTGGATGCATGGGAAAGGGTCACTGATGAGGTGGAACTCTGAAATCAGATCTTGACATAAAGGTGCAATTTCAAGGTTAAAAATCCTGGTGTTTCTGACCTCAAAAAAATGCAGATCCCACAAGGCAATGATTTATAAATATATATATCAAAGCCCCAGGCTTGAACATTCTGATTTCTGTTGTTCAATGGCTTCTTATTTAATCTTTCTTCAATCATTATCAATTTAAATAATTCAGTCCACAGAGCAAATAAATTAGCTGGGTTTTACTGTGCTGAGTACACCTGGACCAGGAGGTTTCTGGTGCTGCAGTGAAGCACATTTTCCTGCTTTCCTCACTGATCAAAAAACGGCCAGAAAAAATCAGAATTGCATTGGATTCTTAGATAATTTAGGAGAGGGATTGTCTGCAGAAAGTGACCTGATAAGAACCCAGAATAAAGTGCTTGAGCAGATGCAATAAAGCCAAAGCACATCCAGCTTTATTTTGTTCCAAGTAATTTCAAGTCATATGTATATAGCAGTTTATTTATAGACAGGCATGTACACACATGCCTTGGGAGTCTTGCACTTGTAAATGAGCATTATGTTTTCTTTCTCTTCAAACTAAGGCAAATAAATTGGTTTTTTCCCTCATAATTTTAAAGCAAAATTATTCAAGTTTTAAAGAAAACCTGGTTTTTGGTAGTTTCTTCCAGTGTGCAAGCCAAATATTCTGGCTTTAGTATCATGCAGAAAACTTCAGCAACATCAAGCATTGAAAAAACTAGTCAGGAACTCCAGAATAATAGTGTAGAATTAAATAAATTGAAGAAAAAAAGAAAATTTAAAAGTGGTTCTAAATGTTAAGTACTAGGTTCTTTTCATCTGCTCATGTTTTCTGGATTCTAAGTGCAACCAGAGACTAAAAACTTACTCTTTGAAATGGAATTTGATTTTCACGTAATCAAATGGTCCCAGGAAAAGAAGCTTTCAAAAAAATAGGAGTATTCTGAGTTTCAAGATAAAATCTTCACATGAAACAGCAGTGGTTGCAGCTTATGTTGGTCATGTTTCATTAGGTCCTATAAAATACCTGAAGCAATTTCAAGCTTCTCAAGGTCAGTTAAGAGCAAATACAAAAATTAGTATTAACAAGGTCAGGGAATGGAAATACCTGAGGTTTTTTCTTCCCCCTGACCTGAACTTGCTGCCTTCATAAAGTACAGACCTTGCTGTAGCCTTTCTGCAGAGTCATTTCTCTAGAGAATGCCAATTTTAGGGACTCATTAAACAAAATATCTCACCCTAAGGAGAGTCCCAAGAGTACTTCAAAGTGTCCTCCCTCTCCAGGCTTTTCTGCAGTGGGTTTATTCCACAGTTTTTTGGTGTAATGATGTTTTTCCTTTGGGTTAGATGTGCTGAGCAGTGGCTGTTTCAGTGACACCTCTTGGATCCTGACTGGAACTCTTTTGTGGAACTTCAGGGACGTCCTTTGATGGGACTTCTGCTTTGTCTCTAGTGGGATGATCTTACTTCCTTCATTGGAGGGCAACACTGGTGAATTTTGTCACTTCAGCTTTCCTGTATTCTTGGTTTCTAGTTCAGATCTGCAGTTCTCTCAAGCTGCCTCTTCAGATCAATACCAGATTTCCTCACCTCTAAATATACCTTTTTTTTCTATCTCTACATGCCTCGATTACCACACATTGATGACAACAAATTTGCTTCCTTACCAAAACCAGTTTGAGCTCCATAAAGAACAGATGCAAATATCATCAGCAAGGATGTACTGCCCCTGGAAAATGTGATAATTCCATTGTTTTATGCCTAAATAACATAACCTTGTTGCTGATAACTCCTCTTTCCTTAGCCTTTCATCATCCTTATAAATCATAACACCTTTTGTACATTTATTTCATGGTCACACTTAACCTTGAGCTCACCAGAGCTGTTCATTTGCTGCTCCACAGTTGTGCTGAACTTTTGGCATCCTTCCCCTGGAGCTCTCCTCCCTGGGTTGGCATTCATGGCATGTGCACGTGAAATACAAACTTCCAGAACTCTTTGCCCAAATCTCTGTGGTTTTCTCTCGTACCCCCAAAGAGGAGGTTCCCAAATGGCATTTTCTGGAGCGTGTGATGGTGTCGATTATAACAACTCCTTCTTTATTTCGCCCCGAGCTGCATTCCTGTCTCTCATCCCCCTCTCCCCTCCCTCCTGCCGCCCGTGGCGATGCTCTTCCCTCCCTCCCTCCCTCCCTCCGGTTGCCAGGGCGACAGGGTTTCCCTGATGCAGATGCTCTCCTTGGCTCCCTGCCATCCCTCTCTCTCGCGGAGACAGACCCGAGTTTGCACTTTCCCTCGGATAGTGAGCACTCCTGCCTGCTCTTCTGCCTGCCCAGGCAGCTTTCCTCCCTTCTGAGCAGCCCTGGGTTAGCAGCTGCTGAAAGGACAAGGGATCTGATGTGCCTGCAGGGTGGGGTCAGCAGCCTCTGAGCCAAGTGAGTCAAGTGGAAGTCACCTTGCATTATTTTTCCTTTTTTTTTTTTCGCTTTCTTTTTTTGACTCTGATCCTTCTGGAGCTGGAGTCCAGCCAGTTTTCTCTCTCTTAACGTGGCTGTGATGAGGAGAAACAGGACCCTAGAGTGGTACATATGCAGCAGAGGTAAAGCTCTTTTTTTTGTCTGTTTTTCAGAATGGATAATATGGATAAATTCCATTTCCAGTGTTAGTGGCATTGGAAAATGGATCCTTGGAGCACTTTTGAGGACATTTACCACAGAGGTTTTGCCAAGCTTTAACTCAGGAATGAATAAACCTCAAGACAGGGCGTCTTTGAATTGAGGTGTGGAATTGCAGGTCATTTAGAAACTTTGTGAAGGAATGTGACTGTTTGCTGTCACTGAGCAAACAGATACTGAGTTATCTTTGTGTTCAGCCCAAAAAGCAAAAATTCCAGGTCCTGCATGCCTGTCCCAGGTTGCTGATAAATGTGGCCCCACCTTGGAATCACTTTCTGAGGTCAGTGAACAGCTTTGAGTTACAAATCCATGCTGAGTTACAATTTGCTAAGTGTGACTCAGCTGCAGCCAAGAAGTCCTAATTTTAGTCAATTAAGCTCCTGGAGTTATTTGTCCAGCTCCAGTTAAAATGCTCTTTTGAGATCCCAGGAAGAAAATCTTAGTTGTTGCAGGCTAAGAATTTAGGGATGGAAATTCAGGGATGCAAAAACTGCTCTTTAGCAGTTCAGATTCTCTGCTTTTCCACAAGGCAGGAGTATTTTGTCTCACATATTCCCCTGTGTTTCCTCTAGCAGAACACCACATAATTCACAGAGCAGGACTTTTAATACTCTGCTCTGTGCTTCTGGGGCACAATGACAAAGTGCATTAGGCTGGTGCTGTAAGTGTAAACTATGGAATGTTTCCAAATATTTGGACAAATGTGGTCCTAAACTCGAGTTCATCCTTCATCCTCTCCCCTGCACTTTAAACCATCCATCTTTTGAGCTTGTTTTCCATCCAGTTTGCCTGTTTTTTAAAGTAGTGATATGTATGCAAATCTCTAAGTAGTAATGTCACCTGTATTTTATGGGAAATCCAGGAACAGCAACTCCCAGACACACTTATAACCCTCAGCATGCTTTTCCTTCTAACTCAGTTAATTATTTTTAATACACACAACATCTAGCTGAGCTCTTCTCGTGCACTGGAACTTATTTATAAAAGCTTTTCCTGCAGTGGTTGGGAAATGAAGATAAAAAGCATCGAGCCACTTCCATTAACAAAGTTAGTGGGAAGCACTTGCTGGAGCAGAGTTTGTAATGTTTGTACATCGAGCTGAAAGAAGGATGTTCTATATTTAAAGTACTTCCTTGGAAGAAGCATTGGAACAGTGCTAGCAGCTTTTCCTGTGAGCACAGCTTTTCCTTTTTTCAGCCAAAAAGCAATAGCTGGGGAAGGCTGGAGGAGCACCAGGCTTATTCCTGACAGGTTAGAGGCTTCCTGAGCAAATGTGAGTCAATACCCAAGGGGTTAAAATAGAACAGGGAGTGATCTTGGATTTCAGCCTTCTGTGCAATCCTTAGACATTCAAAGACATCAAATATCAGGACTTATTTTAACCATGACAAGGCTGCTTTGACCAACGGCTTGGGCAGAAAAATAGATGCAGATTTTTGTGTTGTGCACACCAGGATGTGCTGCAAGTGTAAAAATGACTTTATTCATCAATATAGGATACTCTGAGGAGGTTCTTGTCTTACAGCAGGGCTTGGGGCAGGGAGTTTATTTGACACAGATTTCCTCAGCACTTTTGGAAGGTCAATTCGTAAATGAAGTGAAGGATTCATTACAGAGATTAGCCAAGGTTATTTGATGAATTTGGACATTGCCACATCTGAAATAACTTTGGATTCTTACTTTCCTCTGGTTTATTATTACAAAAATAAATCTTATAAATGCTGAAATATTAACAGCAATGCTATAGAGAAGATCCTTCATGTGTGATCCGGGCTTGATTTATTTGCTTTAAATTAATGTGGATGACTTCTGTGAGAAGGGTTTAAGTGCAGTTAGCAGTTCAGATAGTGGTTGGTATTGCTCCTACAATATATACATATATATGGAGCAAATACAGAATTCTCTTAGCACAGCATCATGATTTTTATAGGCACAGCTTTTGAGTATCAGTATGTGCAAAAATACTTCATCTGCCTCTCATCCTTCAATCTTTACGCAACTACTGAAATGTAACATATAAAAATTAATGAAGATTTCTTCCTCTTCAAGGATCTGAATGTTTTATCACAAGGGAAGATACCCAGCTGTTTTGAAAGTAAAGATGTCAGAGGAAAATATTTCTGTAGCTGATGTGTCTAAAGGAGAGATTGCTTGTAACTAGAAAGTAAAGCATCTTGAAAACTCCACAATGTCAGTTTAAGAGTCTCAGTGCTAACAAGTTGATCTTACACTGGTAGCTGCTTCTTAAGAAGGAAAAACATTCCTATATTGCGGAGCTGAAATATCTGCTCTGTCCACAAGCCTTCTTGTATCTTAGCTAAAAATTTGTACCATATTTGTTCCCGTTATTCTTGACACGATATCTCTTGAAAATGATAGAACTAATTTAAGCCATTTTCCCGTTTCCTGCCCCAGACTGTTTCACTAATTCTGTGGCTAGACCAGTTAAAAAGCACTGACTTACCCTGTCTTCTTCAGCTCTTAAGTCTGGCATTGTGCTCACACAAAGGCTTATAGCTGTGGTGGCCACAAAGAGGATGGAGAGACAAGCAAAGACTTTGCCTGGCAGTCCCGACTGGGGATTTTCCACCATATCTCTGAGTCTGTTCATGAACTGTCCGAATCTGGTTTTCTCATCCAACACACACGAAGCTTCCTTGCTCCTCCGAAGCTCCTCTTCCTTGCGGATCTCAGCCAGCTCGTGCAGCTTCTGGAACAGCTTCCGAAAGCAGCAGTTCTCCAGGTTGGATTCCTCAATGCCCCAGTACCTCAGCTCCTCCTGGAAAGACAAGGCACACATGTCTCTCAGGAGCATCAGCTTCCCCGCTGCCAGGAAGCTGACAATCATCCCGAAAGCGTTGGGGTTCCTGTCGAAGAAGAACTCATGGGTGTCTTCATCGTAATCATCACACAGCTGGATGATCTCTTCATAGCTGCTGCAGAGCTTCAGTTTGCTCAGCCTGGTCAGGGGAAACTCATCCAAAGTACTCCAAGGCAGCAGGTACTTGATGCCTCCAACATTGATCATGATCTCGGTCTTCAGATCGGCTGCAGACACTTGGTCAGGGCGGTAAATCCTCCTGGCTCTCTGGTAATGAACCCCCTTGACAGAAGGGGTATCCACACAGATGGGGAGGAAGTGGCTCAGGGAATTACAGGAGTTGTAGCTAATGTTACTATAGTCTTGGTCGCTGCCTCTGGAGAGAATAGGCATCTCTGAGAGTTCTCACCGGGACATCCAGAGTGGCATCAGTGCAGGGGATCTGTCAGCCAGCAGAGACAGCAAGGAGGAGAAAACACAGCAGAGGTTACCGCCAGAGAAAAGGTGCTTCCAGCCACTTTCCTCAACCACCAAATTAACGAGCGCCTGTTTTGTAAGTAAAAGTCACCTCTGTGCTTCTTCCTGAAACCTGCAGGCTGTGAATGAGCTTTGCTTTGCTGCCTCATTGGTTGTCTGGCAACACAGGCACGGAGCAGAGCTACAGCCTCATTCATAATTGTCACCGAGCGCCTGCAAACCGAACGGGAACACCTCGGGCTCTTCCCCAGCAGCTCTCGGGCATCGTCACATCCCTATTTTCGGGTCGTTGTCGCTTCGCTTTCTTATTTCTCTAAACCCTTAACCACGCGCTAACTCAACTAAGCTGCTTAATAGTTATTAGAGATGGAGTGGTCAATTACCTGCCATCAGCTGGATGCGAAGTTGCTAATTGCTTTAACTGGACTGCTCAGATTGTGGTTCCTCTGCCTCGCACCGCACGCCCGTTCTGCCTCCCGGGGGATTGCGAGGATTAGCTTACAAAATGCCCTAAGTGGGAAAGTGCTGTCTAAATGATGACTGTCCTTATCAACCCGACCTCGTGCCGCTGCAAATTACTGAGGAGTCAGAGCGAACCTTCGCCCACCGGAGGGAAAACTTGGTTAAAGCAGGCGGAAAGTTTTTATCATTTTATCAGCTCGGAGCGACCGAAACACTCCCCTCCTCCTTTCAGGAACGAACCCCTGGTGCTGCCCCTAGTCTCTAGAGGC
This sequence comes from Entomyzon cyanotis, assembly GCA_024500445.1. NCBI lineage: Eukaryota > Metazoa > Chordata > Aves > Passeriformes > Meliphagidae > Entomyzon > Entomyzon cyanotis. The sequence continues at coordinate 3,364,602 of JAKEPQ010000743.1, read as the reverse complement.
TGAAAGGCACTTTTTACCCCAAGTCAGCCAAGCGCAGACATTGCAGGGCAAGTGTCCCGAAGTGACTTACCAGCAGGGCAGGGCAGCTGCCGGAGCTCGGCTGCCCCGCAGGTGAGGCTCACATGCCGCACACCCAGCAGCACCCGGCAGCAGCTCCTGGGGGGATTGCCCTGTATCGATTACATGGAAAAGCGCTGGAGCACTCTGGAGCTGGCTGTCTCTTTCCTCTTCCTCCTCCTCTCCTTCTTCCGCGGAAGGGGGAAGCAGCCGTGTGTGTTCATGTAACATATGTTGTGCTGGGAGATGCTCAGCGCAGGTGTCCCGAGGGGCAGCTCCTCTGCTGGGCTGCCTGCTGGAAGATGCTGAGGGAGAGCTGGTGGATGCTGGCCTCTCCCTGCCTCTCCTCTGCTTCCCCCGGGACTGTCACTGTGGTCCTGGAAGAGGAGGGGAGAGGCAAGGGGGAAGGGCTTAGCAATAATCTCTCCAGCATCCCTCCGTGGATCCAGCAGGCAGCAGGCAGCAACTGGGTAAGAACATGGAGTACAAGTCCCCGGCTAATGAGGTTTAATAATCAGTAAATTCTGGCAAATCTACTTAATAAAACTATTTCAGTGTCTATTAACTCCTTCCATCATAGTCATGCTACAGCCGCTTGGTCTGGAGAAACCACTTAGATTCCTCGGCTGCAGTTTCCATGAACTGCATCCCTCTTGAAACTGGGATTTGCTCTTTAATATCCCTAAATAGAAAGGGGAGTTTGTAGGATCCATGGATTCTCTGCCCCAGCATTCCTTTGGCTATTAGAGAAGTGCTGTCCTCCCATGAAAGAAAGGCTTGTAAAGCACAGGTGCTGAGCACTCTCTTTCCAGATCTGCAGTGCTTTCCCAACAGCCAAGAACTTTTTCCCTTTCCTCTTTGCAGGTGATGGGAAATCTAACTTTATCATTTCCTCACTTTGCTCATGCATGGCTGTAGGGGGCTGAGCTTGCTGTAAGGCTTTTGTGTTCTGGAATTGGGATGACACAGATTTCACACAAATTCTGCTTGTTTGGCCTCAGCCAGAGGGTCCAAGAGAGCTGGGGTCAGGTTCTGTTGGCAAATATCCTCTGTGGGACTCCCCAGAGCACTGAGAAAAGCCTGAAGGCTCGGAGGTGAATCCTGATTCTAGAGAGATCGGAGGGATCTCTCAGTTACACAAATTCTAGAGAGATCTGTGTAACTCTGAGGGAAATTTCCATGTCCCACTGGGTGTGTGAAGGTCAACAGGACTGAGGTGAGCTGATTTCCAGCAGTGTGGGGACAAAGTGCAGCTGTGTGATTGTGAGGGGTTTGGGAACCCCTGAGCTGCTGCTCCTCAGCTCTTCATCAGCACTGAGCAAGGCTGTGGCACAGCCTAGGACGGGAAGCATTTATTTGCTAATTGGACTTTTGGGGCACATATCTCTTGGCCCACGTGGTGCCCAGAAGATTAACTTCTTATCAGGCTCCACCACTGGGGTTTTCACTCAAGCCCTAATTATGCCATCCACAGAGAAAGGCCAGAGAGATGCCTGAAGGCTACAGAGTTCTGGGAGCCTAGCTCAGAATCACTTCAATCCTACCACCTTTGTGCAGGAAGCAGCTTGCTCTGCCCATCAGTCTTTCTTATGGATTATTGCTGCGAAGAAAAAGCAAACCTATTCTAATTAACTTTGGATGGATTGTTTCACAGAGGGATAAAAGCAATTAGCATTTCCTTCTTACCTTGTGAAGCCCTTGCATGGTGTTGGAAAAGGTTATTTTTCTGAAGCCAGCTGACAAGGAGGTGAATAAATCCAAAGCAATGAGTAAATGCTGTATGCAATTGAGTGATTTAAGTGCTACACTTATTTATCAAGAAATGCATGGACTTTAGTTTTAAGCCTTCTTTTCTAAGCCTGGGTACTCTAACAGCTGTTTTATTGGGATCTACAGCTGTGGCTGTAGATAGATCAGGACCTCATTGATGGCTAGAATAATATAAATACCTGCCAGACAGAGACAGAGAACGGGTGGAAATGTTTCTATCTGAATTTTGTTGGTGGGAAATGAAGGCACTCCAAAGAGAAGTGCTTAATTTGGGGTCAGAGGAAGCCAGGCCCCAAACCCAGCTCTGAAGGTCTTAAAGATGTCCCTCACCCCAAAGCTGTCCTTCTGTCCTGGCCAGGCTCTGCTTCTGCTCCCTGGATCAGCCGTGGCTGTGGGATATCCTCCCCTTTGGTATCTCTCCCCAGGTGGGAAAGTCAAATTCCTGGCTCACTTCTAACATCTGCTGGTGTGTTTTTTCACTTTTTAAAAAATTTTCATAACTACTGCTGTAGTTTTCCTGTTCAATCCTCTTCGCCCTTTCAATACGAACTTCATAATCCTCAATTCCTTCCTCCATTCCCTGTTTCCCTCACAGTTTCAGGAATTGCTCTCTCCTTGCTCTTTAGCCATCTGGTTACATCAACTCCTCACACACCCCTTATGCCTTCAATGCAGTTCCCATATGCTCCACCAATTTGTTGACACGAATGACACTCCTCTCTCCCCCTTTTTCCCCTCCTTTGGTAGTTTTCCATCCTCCTGTGATTTGGCTGAGCCCTTCCTCTGTCCCCCCTTGTTGAACAACAAACACAAGGTGCTGCTGCTGAGGAAGGAGCAGGAGGTGCTGCTTGCCCAGCTGCTTCTAAACCTTGTGGCTGAGCTGGTGCAGCTCAGATCCTCTCTGTGACACACACAGGAGAATCTGGCAGCAGTTAATTCCTGAAGTGAGCTGTATTCCTGTGTAGTTCAATAATGAAATCATTCACGGGACTTTTATTCAGGTATTGATGAGAGTTGGTGCTGTGGGAGATGGGAAAGGTGGTGGTGCTCACTGTCACTCACCTGTGATTTCACCTCTCCTGTTTCATTCTCTGCAGTTATGCCAGAATCCTCTATCAGACACGCAGAGAATGCAGGGATACTTTTCCTTTTTCCACAGAGCATATAATAAAACAGTACAATTTATGGGCACATGCTGTCAGAAGTGGCTAAAAGTGGAAAGCATTTGGAAAAGGACAGAGAAACTTATGCAACAAAGGTTGCCCAGTCAGAGCCAAAGTCTGACACAGAAAGTCAGTAACCTGTGGCTAGCACAAACCTTTCCCATGAGAATTCTTTTCTCTCTTCTTCCTGTGTTTTATAAACAAAGATAAAGTTTGGATGTTATTAAAAACAGTCTCGAGATTTGGACAGTTCAGGCCTGGCCAATCTGCCTAGGGGGAGGTTTCAAACTGACCAATCTGGGTGACCTTTGAAAAGTCTATATAAGTTGGAATTAAATAATAAAATGCTCTCTTTTATGCCTCACGGAGAACCAGGTCTTCTTTCTCTGCTAGCGGCTCAACAGTGACATCAACCCACCTATTCCTGGGCACCAGGGGGATATTTTACAACAAGAATGCTTTTTTTGTTCTTTTTTCCCCAAGATTTTTGGTAGATGATGTACCTGCTGCCGAGACCTTGTGGGGATGTTTGTGCTAAGACACCTCAGGGTGGCCTGGGCTCTCCTCACCTGTGTGGCAGGACACTCCCTGTCCCCTTCTCTCTCTCCCTGATGGGTCCCAGGAGATGGATGGCTCAGATTAGGTTGATAGCCTAATCAAGGGCTATCTAGTGGTGGCGACTGAATGTCTAGGTGAGATGAAGAGAGAACGTGAAACATTTTTAGTGCCCACAAATCCACACTTTTCTAATCCTATAAAAAGCTCACGGAATCTCAGAAAAGGTAGAAGCTTTTCTACATGGACATTGGAGCGTGAAGGAAAGTCTTCTCCCCTGAGCTTGGATGCAGCCCTGTGGTTTCTTCTCACAGGATTGAGGGAGGATTCTAATGCATCCCAGCTCCAAAACTGGATTTGGTAAGATCATTGGTTTCCAATATTGTATTATTCCAGCTAACTTATAGGTACCTTTCTTAACTTGCATTTCAGCTATTTTATAGCTCAAGCAAGCATTTCTTAACTTGCATTATAGTTCAAGCAAGCATTTCTTGCATTTTTAACTATTTTTATAGTTCAAGCAAGCATTTACCCCATAATTGCATTTTAGCTATTACAGTGTTGCAATTATGCATTCATTGTGTGTGTATGTATGTCAATCTGTTCTGTGTTTGTATGTTTGTTATGTTCTGTGTCTAATAAATGGTATTTTTAGACTAATTGGCCAAATATCAAAGATCCTTGCGAATGGGACTAAGTCTTGGGGAGCTAGTTACCCTAAAGCCTGGCAAACTGCAACAACTCATAAAGCTCCTGTCTCTCATGCAAGACAGCTTGGTGTTGCATCTTCGAGTTGATCATGCAGTACTTCCTTGACATCATTTCCCTGTCAGAACAGCCAAAAAATCGGAATTCTCTGGTTCTATCCATAGGTGCAGGGATGGATTCTCCAGCCTAAAAATGTCTCTATATAATGGACAATCTCCCTGGGAAATGGGCTGTGCTTCCAGCCTCCCAGCCCTTCTGCAGGGAGCAGCTTGGGATTTAATAAAGGCGCTGCTGTCAATCCTCCTTCCTCCCCAAACAGGCTTTTTGTAACGCTTAAATATAATACCAAGATAATTGCTTTGCCTGGCATCTCTGACACAAGATGCATTTCGGGCTTTTAAAGTCAGAGGGAAAACAACAGTGTAAATCAAAATAATTATTTGAGGAAATAGGAATGCACTGGAAAAGGGAAGGAAAATATAAGGAAAATAAATTTATTTTAAAAGCCTGCATGCTATTCATTCGTTGGCTTAGAAATCAGCCCAGTGCTGAATCTTCAGTGGGTGCAATTTCATCACAACATGATTTAGTGTTGGGTTTTTTATTGATTGAGTACCCAGGTTGTTGTCTGTGAGCTCTGATTCTCCTTCAGGCCTCAGCTAATGTATAGTCTTGGCCTTCCCCAGGTTCTTTATGTTTGTGCCACGTGAAAGCTTACGATAAATAAAACAATTTTTCAGTTACTTGGGGAAAAAAAAAAAGGAAAGAAATTACATGGGGTTGAAAAGAACATTTTAACACCCAAAAATTCATTTAAATGCTTCCATTGTGTTCACTGGTGGTTAGCACTTCTGGAATTAATTGGATTTAGATAGCCTTGTTACATGGAAATTCAGCCTCTTTTCAGATCCCTGCATTACTCATTGGCCATGAAGAATAGCTTGACTTCCTTTCCTCCATTTAATTACGGCATTACACATTGCAAGGTAAACTTTAAGGATTGATGCCAACATTTTATTCAGTCCAGCCATGTTTGCTTCTTGTTCCTGTTTATTTCCTCATAATTTGTCTTTATGAAGCAATAGAGATCCCCTCTCTTGCCAAACGCCTCCTTTGTATGAATAATTAAATCGACAGTAAAGGACTCGATTCACCTCTTCATTATTCAGGTCTTACCAAGTTGCAGCATTATTGATTCCAGTGGAATTAATGCTGCAATGGCCCAGGAATTTGTGGTAAATCAGGCCACGGGTGCCCTGGATTTGTGAAACCCTTTTATAATTTTGTTCAACCCTTTTATAATGTATTGCTGCCCTTGGAAACCTCAGTCATGATCCATGGTCCTGTGGTGCCACAAATTGTCTTGGAAGACTGAGTCACACATCACTGGAACTGTTTTATTCCTTATTTCCTTCCTTGACTCTGTAAAAGTTTCTTTTTGCTCTGAAAGCTGAAAGGAGCAACTCCTGAATTAGCACTGAAGCAAATGAACCATTCGGGGCATTTCTTAGCTGTGGAAATGTAAAATGATGCTCATGCTGTGTAACACACCCATTTCTGTGTCCTTTCACTCCTCTCCATGCACGAAGACTGAACCTGAACCAACTTTGCTGAAGTTCCCTGAAGTTCTCTGTGCTCCTTTCCTCTGGGCTATCTAGAAAATTCTGCCTGTTAATGAACAGCAGGGAGGAATCTCAAAGGGATAATCATTCCTACGTGGACCTCAGTGAATTTTGCATCAGGGATGAATCACTTAGGTTTAAAAGGGTTTAAGGAATTAAAATGTTGTGTGGCACAGGCAGAGGAGAAGCTGAATGCCATGGCTTGGGGCTCTTCAGGAAACAAATTTGGTCAGCATTTTTGACCTCACTGAGAGTTTAGCTTGGAAGATTTGCCCTGGTGATAATCAGCAGGAGGCTCTGCTGATAAAAGAAGTTTTCTTCAAGAGTAAAAACCTCCATTTCTCTCCTACCCTGCAGGCATATTTGGACTGTGCATTTTGATGTTTCTCTCCGAGCTGAAAACATCTTGACAATGTAAACCCTTCAGCGAGACAAAAATTGGGAACTGTATTAATGCTTTTTCTTACCAAGTGCTTTTTATTCCAGTCCCAAAGCATTGGTGAATCACACCATTTTCACGACTGATATTAGGAGAATCATTTCAGTGATGCACCTCAGGATCACCGAAACACCACAAATATCCAATATATAATAGAGGACACAGCCACAGAGATAATAACTTCTCTTTCTGGTGACCTCTCAAGCCTGACACCTGACTGCTTTGAGTGCCAAGGTTGGGCTTTTTTACCATTTCCATGCATTTCTACAGCCAGTAACAAGAGCCATGATTAGGGCAGAGAAAGGTTGGATTCAAAGAGGAGCTCTCTGAAGGGTGTCTGCACAGGGCAGGTGACAGAGAAATTGTCTCTGGGCCACCAGGAGTTAGAGAAAATATCACCCATTTCAGAATTTGAAGAGGGAAATGGGCAGAAGAAGGTGTTAATTTTCTGGAAGGAAAGTTAAAAGAGCTTTTAACCAGATGTTTCAAGTACTCTGCTATGGATATGTCTGTTGTTTTTTGAGCTCTGCCTGTACACACAAACACACACCTGACTCACTGAAATATCTGCTGAAAAAATGCAGCATGGAAAGGGAAGAAGTAATATTGTAAAATTTTTTCTTTGTCATCCCAGCCATATCACTCAATGTCTCTGTGCCTGGGTGTCCTAGGCATAAATCAAATAAATATAATTACTGTGGTCTTGTAAGAACTGTGTTTGAAATACTGAAATATGACAACAAACTCCCATTCAGGAAGAAGGACAGGAGGTATTAAAAAGTTCATCTCCAACTAACTCTGCTGGAGAAAACAGCTTTTTACAGGTGGGAGAGTTGCTAGAAAGACTGATTATTTAAAGTTATGGGGCTCAAGAATAAAACACAGAAGTGCTTTCAGTTTTCAAATGGAAAGAGAAATAGTGTTAAAATTCCATTAGCTACTGTGACTAACTGCCAGATGAAAACATGAATTGCTAAGCAGGTGAGGTGGGTTTGAATTCTGAATGCTGTTGATTTTTTTCCCCCTCTCCTATTACAATTTATTTCTCAAATCATTTCAAACTAGTGAAGGGAGGGCTGAGACTTCATTTTTTTTTTTAGTTTTTACTGGTGAGATTGATTTCTTCCTCTTGTTTTTCTTAATACCATACTGTTCAAATGAATTACCATACAAATCCAGTTCTCCATTTATGATGCATTAAATGTAAAAAAAAAAAAAAAAAAATAAAAAATCATTCCAATTATGTTTCTTCCCAAGCCTTTAGACCTTGTGCTAAAAGCAATATGCATAAAACTCATTGTTGTGTATTCAGTACCACACAGTTGTTTAAAAGTACCCTTGAGCTCTTCTTAATAACTTGGCTGGTTCCTCCTTGAGATCTGTATCTGCTTTAATCCATGAAATGTTAGCCTTGTTGAGGCTAAAATATAGAGATATTATTTGATGGTGTCAGTGTGGAATTGGTGGAAGGAGTGGCTGTGGTTGCACTGCAGTCTCTGCAGAGCTGTGAGAGGTTTCCATGCCCTGCCCTCCCACTTTTCCCTTGGAGAGGGAAGGAGAGAGCTTCTCCTGCTTGTGTGAGTCCCACCATCTGCTCTGGGCGTGGATTTATTAGCCTGACACTGAACATTTTTTAAAATCCCATCATCAGGAGAGAAAACCAGCCCTTCCCTCATCCCCCTCATCAGACCTTCAGCCCATCTGACAGCCCTGGTGCTCTGCAGCTCCACATTCCAAAGGGGAATTCAGAGCCCTTGGTTTGCTCCTCCCTCCATAGAAACTCTTCCTATTTATTCAGAAATTCCCATTACCCACCCCAGGGCAGACCCTCCCAGCACACAGAGCTGCCAAAAACTTCAGCACTGCAAACCCCAAAGGGCTGTTGCAGTCCTGCTGTCAATAATTCCCCTTTTCCCTGATCTCTGGCTGCTTCACCAACCCCAAAAGTAGAGGAGCTTTTGGCCTGTTTGAAGCCACACTAGGGCTGGCTTGGCACAAGGATTAGGAATTTTAGGAAGGTCTAAGTGCTCCTTGTGACTTCCCTGCCCAAAGCTGGCATCACCTTCTGCACAGTGATCACTCCATCTGTATTCCCTCCCTCCTCTCATCCTCCAAAGTCATGGGGGCTTATCAGCTGAAAGGCCAGAGAGGAAAAATAATCAGCAAATGTTTCATTCACTATAATCTGAATGTTACCATCACACTGAGTCAGCAGAGGTGGGACTCGGAGTGGCCAGGCAAGGAATGGATCTGTGGGGCACATTTATAACCCAGCTTTTGTTGTAACCACCACAAAGATGCATTAATTAATGATAAAATCAAGGGCAAAGTCTGGCAGGGTAGATAGAGAGACAGAGACAGAGCTGGAGAGATTAGAGAAAATGGAAGGCACTCATAAACTGGGGCTGAACCTGAGGAAATTACTGTGTGTCCACTATGGGGGATTAATCTAAAGCAAACCAGGCAGAAAGGAGGAAGAGGGATGAATGCAATGAAAAGCAAGAGTCTGGAAAGCAGAAATGCTGGTTGGTTTTATAATATGATGGGGCAGCATAAAGCAAGAGGTAAAATTGCTCCATTTGCTCAGTCCATTCACCAAACGAATCAAAAGATGCTTGCAGAGATTTTTAAAAAGAAGATGCTATGGAGCACAGATTAAATGGGAGTAAATTTTCACTTCTTGTGGCTTTGGATTCCGTAGTTTGAAAGAGATTTGTAGAATTTGAAAGGAGTGGGGTTGACAAAGTCATCCAAAGACATGGAAGTTTTGCTTTATGAAGAAAAGGCAAAAGAACTTTTATGATTATCAGTGGCATGAGCATCATCCATCCACAGCTGTCGAGTGGCTGTTAGCGTGAAGTGAAAGGAAATCCTTCCAATGGTTCAGGAGAGACCCAAAACTTCAGGCTGAATGCCTGGACTAGATAGCAGAAAATGTCTTAAAAAAAAACCCAGGAGCTTTTCCAGTGAGGTTGCTCTTCTCCCCAGCAGTTTTGTCCATCCAGTGCTGTTCTGGATGGGTGTGAGCAGGAGAGGATGGGTTTGAGAGGATAATTTTCACCCTTGAGTGAGGGCAGGACACACTGCTCTGAACCATAAAAGCAACACCCCCACTCTCTATTAAGCACCACAAACACCACTCAGAGCATTTCCACATTCACTCCTCTCATTTGGCCTTTCAAACCTCTTACCTGGAGCTTAAATGACAGATCCTCCTGTTTCTGCAGCGCTTTCTTCCCAGTCCCTTTCAATAATTCATATCCATCTACACCTCATTCCCGAGCTCCTTTTCATTGCTCCTCTGATAAACAGCAAGACATGAAAGGTACAGGAGATGCTGAGATATGGCTGTGGCTCCAAATGCTCCTGACGTGGGAGGGAAATAACTTCATTACCACTTGGGCTCTTATTGCTTGCCTGGGAAATATCCAGGCAGTGCCTTGCACAGAAATGTATGGCAGCAAGCGAGGGAGGAAAGGGCTCGTTGTGTCTGTAATATTTCTTCATGCATTCAAGTCAGAATTCCTGCAGTTCATTTTAACCATTTCGCATGGAAAAACACAATAAACATGTCCAACAAGCCCTTTTCTTGAAGGAAACAGAAATTATCGTCCTATTTGTTTTTACTCCCAGGGATGTTTAGGCACAGGCTGCAGAAACTCCAAGTCCCTGGGAATTTTACATTAGTGCATACATTTTATTCACAGTCTGTGCCCAGAACAAATTCTGTCTCCAAGATGTCACTGTTTAGAACTTTCCTTTTTAGCAGTGCTGTAGAAGGACTTCAGTAAATGGCAGCACTTGGCACAGCTCCATCTTACTGAACAGAGACTAATTTGAATTTTATTCATTCCAGGCTATTTATTTCGATAGCGGAGAACGAGAAACTACTTAGAGGGTGATAGAGATCTCTCCTGTTGCTTCTCCTTCCCTTCTGGGTGTTTAGCTGGCCAAAAGAGCCTGCCTTTCCACCCTCATGACCTCCAGCAGATAACTGAACTCTGGTCCAGCCCAGGCTCTGTGTGTGGGTGTCGATTTTCCTTCTAGTAATATTTAATCTGCTGCAGGGATTAGAAATGGGGAAAGATTTTGATTAGAATGGAATAACCCAAATTGCCCTAAGCTCCTAAAGTGATGCAGGCAGCAGCAGAACCCAGGAGATTTCCCTGATGCCATTCTTGGTGAGTCCTTCCAGACAGCCCTGGTTTCTACTCGAGTCCTGGATGAATTTCCAGAACCTCCACACTCTGATTGCTGCTGGCCTGCGTTGGAATAGTTTTGTGCTATTTCTGCAGTGATTGCCCTTTTCAGAGGAACTTTCCCCTGCCTGTTTCCCCCCCAGGAGTCATCCTGGTGTGTCAGACCATGGCGATGGAGCCAAGCAATAAAATACATCTTTTTATTCCTGAGGCGACAGCACAGGGCACTACTGCTTGTACTCTCCTCTTTTACTGCAAAACCTGGTGAAACCAATGCAGATGCTTCCTCCTCCCATCTGTAAATGCCTCAGCAGGTAAAAACAGGGACAGTGCTCAGGGTGATGTGATCTACCCACCAGATTAGCAGAGGACATCCCTGGAGCTGCACAGCCCACTCGGAACAATGACTAAGGAAAATGCACTTTGCTGCTTGCTCAGCACCTCCAGCTCCCTGCCTGGGCTCAGGGGCAGAACTGCTGCTGGTCCCGAGGCTGCTGCTCCCCTCCAGCTTTGGGGAGGCAGAAAAAGCAGCTAAATCATCTTCCTGTTTCTGCCTTGTCAACAGAATTGATCACCAAGTTCAGGCAGAGTTCAGTGACGAGCGAGAGCTGAGGGACCCAAGAGCAAGGAGGGCACAGCTTGGGCTGTAAATTCTTCATTACTGATGAGAGAAGGAGGAAAGAACTAAAGCTGATTAGAAAAATAAGAAGTGCTATAATGTTTTCCCGGGTTTAGGATGAGGTCTTAATTTTAAGAAAAGGCTTTATTAAGCTTCATATTCCTACATATATTTGCTGGCTGCAGGGCTTTGGAAGGACTGGTGCATTCCAGATTCACATTCTGGTGGTGCTCCTAATTATGACAGTTACAAAGGTGTTATTGTTTTCATGTGAGGTGAATATCAATTTCATAATTTATATTAAACTCAGAGGAAGAAGTGTTTCAGGGTGCTGGGACACAACCACTTCTGCAGCACATCTACCTTGCTGTGAACTTTCTGAGATCTTTTTGATTATGATTTCCAGCAAAACCCAATGTTTTCTCACATTCATATTCCCCATAAATCAACACTGGCTCTCCGGCGTCTGAGACAAGATTGTTTTCCCTAATTCTTGGTCATTAGTGGTGTTGCAGCAGAGCTGAAGAGTCCAAGGAATAGACTTGAACACCCTCTTGTTTGGTACAAACACAGGACACACAGATGGTTGTTGTCTTGGAAAGTTCACCCTTGAAACAAGCGTAGCAGCCTAAGTCAGGCGCTGTGGGTTTGTGTCATGTGAAAATATTTCCCATTTTCAAGGCAAAATTTGGTCTCTGGTTTCACTGAGAGGCTCTGGAGTGAATTCCCATAATTGTCACCAGTTGGCCAATTGCCTGATAGATGGAATGGAAGGGCCAAATCCTGTTCTCCTCCATCCCAGGATTATTTCAGCCCTACTGGATGCTGTCCTGGAGCTGTGAGCAGAAAATGTCCACATGAACGAGGCAAGCAGGATCTGTCAGCACTGGCAGGAGAAAAGGAAGGCCAAAGAGGGAATTTCAGGCTCCAGGGAAGCAGCACTGAGCTGCAAATCATGTGCAGAAAAATCTGCAGGAAGCAGTGTCAGTATCACTCACATCCTCAACTCTGAATTCACTTCAGGCTCTGAAAGCCTTTGGCTGATATTAACACATCTCAAGCTAATGAGTCCTTTGAACTGTAATTCCTTCCAGAAGCTGTTTGCAATGGACTTAGCTGGCTAATGGTTCTGTGTTTGAACTTCATCCTTTCATAATAAATTCCACTGCTAGTTCCTGGCTTTCCTGCAGCTTTGTTCTGCCAGGTTCCCACCGTGCATCTCTCCTGGGAAGCCTTCAGAGTTAGGAGCAGGCTTTTGATTTGTAGGCAGAAGCCACACACCTTTATAAAAGATTCAAAACACCTTGTTTTAAGAAGATTTTAATTTCGTTGCATTTATAGCTCTAATAAAAAGCTGGGTGCAACACTTACTGTTTGTTCAATAAGTCTTCTGATTTTCTGTGCCAGTGGAAAGAACCTGGAGTGAATTTGTTATTAGGGACAATCTGGAGGTACAACCACTCCCAAATCCCTTTATTTCCATTAAATTCAAGTTTTTAAAAATCAATTTTTAATGTCTGATCCCAAGCATGAAGAATGCTGATTTCCTCCTGGTCCTTTTGGTGATGTTGGCACAGCCATTTGTGACATTGTCACCCAGCCCCATCCATGTTCCTGAATTTGAGATTGTCCTCTATTAATGCCCTCCTGGGATGAGGTTGAGGAGGATTTGTCACAATATCAGCAAAGGTTTCCCTTCTTTTCTCCAGATATATTTGGTTTCATTTGTTTAACTGACTTAAAGAACAAAAATAGAACCTATCCATCCTTTTGATTGTACTAAGTGTTGTATCCTCTTTTAGTATGAGTGTGGATTCCTCACAAACAGTCTCATGACTGACTCATTTAAGATGCTGTAATTGTAAGAGAGACCTAAAAAGTGCAGTTGGTTTATTATTAGCATTTTTTAATTATTGTTTGACCTTTTTTATGGAGGAGTCACAACCACCTCAGTTATCTGCCTCACACTTCAATGAGTAACTGACAGCAAAGTGATTTTATCACTATTCCTTCTAACATCTGTTTCAGATAAAAACAAGAGAAAAAAAATCCAAATTAATTTGTGGGTAGATTCTCTTTGAAAGTACATCAGACCATTCCCATAGTTCCATTTTCTTAAGGCAGTTTCACGCTGTGCTGTTTATTTCTCCTGCATCTCTGATATCCTGGCATTTAGAGTTAGTTTTTTAAGAGACATCAGTGCTTCAGTATTTGTATCAGTAAGGAATGACTCCAGTTGTGTGTTTCAAGTTGCAGAGTCTGCAAATGTCTGTAAAAAAGGTAAAAAGAAGACACATATTAAAGGACACTCAGCCTTCTATGAGTTTTTGTTTGGGTATTTCTGGTTTTTAGATGTTAATTACTTGGTCATGTCTATCTGGGAGCATTCAGATGGTATTGTTTAATACTCATTAACATGACTTTTAATTTTTGTCTATTCATTTGTCTTTCTACCCTGACAAAAATATGATTCCTGGCAGTTTCTGACTTTGACATGCTGCACAGGAGAGTAAGTTCTGACTTTTTGGAATAATTTCCATTTGTTACTTCATTTCTGCATCTGATTTTATCCCCTGAAGAACAAAGCTATTATATTCCACGGGATTACACCAACAAAGAGAGGTTTAAGTGACTAGAAAATCAGGCCAGGGATTTGGAAATGTTTTTACTGCATTGACACATTTTGACTTAATGTTCTTTTTTTAACACTGTTCACTGGTGCAAAACATCATTATTGCAAAACAAATGGAATGATCACATTTGTGAATGAAGGAGGACACTGCTGTCAATCTTAATACTTTTCATTGCTTCATCCTTTTCCAGTCTTGTCCCACTGATACTAATCTTATTATTTTTAAGGAAAAGCTGTTATTAAAGTCAATTCTGGGCAATTTTGTCCCATGACAGATACATCTCACACTTTCAGAGGAGGAAAGTTAGACTCCTAAAATGATTTAATCCAGTGAATTACCCCACAGGAGCCAAGTGGGAATGTTTCCAAAGCAATAGGGATGCAATCAGTCATCCCCACTTGGGTTCCCCATGGTTGGCACCTCCTCTGGCAGGTGGTGGTTTCCTCTTTGGAAAACCACAAAAAAAGGGGTCAGAAACGTGAGTTCACCTCAACCCCCTGTTAAAACATTCTATTTCATGAATTTCTCATTTTTTCTTTGGAATCAGCAGAATTATCATGACAAGAACAGCATTTCCTCATCGGCACATCCTGGGTTTGCTCCGTTTTGGGAACTTTTCTCCTCTGCCATTTACCGAAGGAAAACACCTCTCTCCCCAAAGACCCTTCAGCCTGCCTTTAACACACAGCCCTGCTGCTGCAAAATATATTATTAATGCTTTAATCAAGCAGCAGTGCTTTGATTAATGTCTCCTCCTGGGTCACGAGCAGCGAGAGATCATCGCTCAGACCTGAGTCACGGAAAGAGACATCCCAGGAGAGGAGGGGCAGAGTCTGTCATCAAGGAGATCATCTCCGTGGTGTCAGGTTGGTTCAGAGTCACCTGGCTGGTGTTGCTTGCCTCCAGATGATTCCTCCCTGCCTGGCTCTGTGCCTCTGGCAAAGCTGAAACCTGAGCTTGGAGCTTCCTTCCTGCAGGACTTGGATCATGGCAGTGATCCATTGTCCTTGCTTTTTATCCCCTGGAGATTTTTGTCCTTGCTTTTTATCCCCTGGTGATTTTTCTCCTTGCTTTTTATCCCCTGGAGATTTTTGTCCTTGCTTTTTATCCCCTGGAGATTTTTGTCCCTTCTTTTCATACCCTTTTCATACATTTTTATACCCATTTTATACATTTTTATACCCTTCCCCTCTCCTTGTACCCTTCACAAGCACTCCTTGTACTTCAGCCCCACATGTTTGTAACTCTTGTATATTTGTAACTCTTGCAGGCTGATCTTTAGCTTGGTTTGGGGGTTCTGCAGGGTGGGAAGATGAAACATCCCTACTATCTCACAACTAGAGGTTCCAACCTTGGACAGAGCCTCCTCTCTGGAACATGTTTTTGTACACTAGGCTGAAGTCTCATTTTCGGGGGATAATTAGAATAGGGGGCAATTATTTCATTTATTAAGTTGTTATTGGGGGATTTTAGGTAGATATGCTAATTTGTGAGGTCCATAAATTTCTAGACGCATTGTACAGGTGTGCTTCTCGGCGTGTTTCCACCTTTGACAAGTGTGCACTCAGAATAGGGTAATAATAAATGACCTCATTTATTAAGTTGTTATTGGGGGATTTTAGGCAGATATGCTAATTTGTGAGGTCCATAAATTCCTAGACACATTGTACAGGTGTGCTTCTCGGCGTGTTTCCACCTTTGACAGGTGAGCACCTAGGATCCTATTTAAATCAAGGTAACACCCTTTTTCCTTTTACTCCTGTGTCTGCTTCATATTTTTACCAGCAGATAAGGCATCAGCAGAAGAGCAGCACTGGGGCCTGATAGCCAAAAAATATATCCCAAGAAAGCACACAAACAAGCATCTTGTTAGGAATTAAAGTGGTTTTCCCTGCATTGGCAAATATCACTCTTTTACTGAGTGAGGAGTTTGACAAATGCTTGCATTTATGCAATTTCAAAAGCTTTTTATTTTCCTGCAGTGCAAGTGCAGAAGGTGATATATAAAGAACATTTCCTCGCTGCCTTTCATGCATGGATCACTTTCATGCATGTTTGATAAGAAGTTTTCTTTGCCTCTACTATTTAACTCTGCATAACTTCATTCTCTTAATTCTCATTACTCATATTGGACATCTTTCTGTGTGTAAATAAATAAACTTTGCCATACCTACTGTAGGATATAGAAGTGTCACAAATGGTGAATGAGGAATGATTTTGAGAAAGATGGGAGGGAAAATCACTGCTCTGGTTCCTTTAAGAAATTTTTGGGCTCTCCCAAGGCAGGAATGGGGAGTTTTCTCTTTGATTTGCAAGCTGCAGAAATCATTTTCTGCCTCACATTTCCGCGTTAGAATTTCCTTCAAAAGGACGTCACACGCTGCACATTATTTTCTGTCTCAAAACAATTCTTTTGAGAGAATTAACACTCCCCTATTAACCACAGAAATCGGGGGGCAGCTATTTCACCAGCTGATGAATTATCCACAGAGAACCCACAGGGTCATTCTGGATGTGAGCCTGGAGCTCAAACGAGCAGCAAATTTCAGGCTCAGTCCTAATTTTTGCCCTTTCCTCACTGAAGAGTTCAAAGTTCCGCGCAAACTGCCGTGTGAACTCGACTGCTTTAGAGGTGTTAACGAAAGCCCAGTGATTATGGGCAACATGAGCATCTCCTGCAGCAATTATCTTATGAAACAGGCAGATTGAGCACTCAGATGGGCAGGCAGATGCAGAGCTCTGGCATGTGGGTGACATTGGCAGATTGGGCTCACATGAAGCGTTTTGGGACGCTAAGGGAACGTGAGGCAGGAGAGTTGTGTAACACAGCTTCTCACCCCTCTCTCTTTCCACGGGTCATGGTTGAATAAAATCCTCCAAAGGAAATTTTCCCAGGGATTTCAGGTCTTTGCAGTTTGCCCCAGGTGAGTTCAGATCCCCAGAACTGTATTTTTAAGCCATTCTGGAGAATAATTCACTCTTGGTTAATTCTTCCCTCTGAGCTCTGAATTATTGTTGCTGATCACAGCACAATGAGTAATCACACCAATTTTTGGGATTGCAGTAAAGCGCTCTGCATCAGGCTGTATCAAAGGGAATAAAACCTTGAAGAGCTAAAGGGTTAAAGTATCTTATATAATAATTACATATTATGGAAAAGAGAATGGGGGAGTGAAATAAGGAACAAAACCTTGTATTTCAAGGCCTAATACTGGAGCAAAGTCCCTCCAATGTGACCCATATATTAATTCAGCATCACTCATGTGGCTGGAAATGAAAGAAATGCTCCATTTGCTGTGAATGCTTTGGGTTTGCATTTAAAAGTAAAATTGCCAAGGTTCTACAGGAGTTTTATTTGTTGGGGTTTTTCCTGCCTTTATCTTTGCAGAGTTGGATAAATTTTATTGCTTTTTTTTTAATAGCATATCTGGAAGATGTTTGCTTGGGTGTTTTTTATATTCAGTGCATCAACATCAACACTTTTCCATGGATTTGTGGATAATTCTGGCTCGTGTGTGTGTGTAAAACATAAATGCCAACTAGTAAAGACCAAGTGTGAGAGGAGATCTGGCTGTCTCAGTTTATAAATATCTAAAGAGAAGAGGTGATTTTGGACTCAATCTAATGGTGCTTAAAACATATTTCATAAAGAGTTTCCTGCTAAAAGGTCAGCCTAGAAAGATTTGAGAATATTTTTTATTGAGAGAGGGGCAGTTCACTTCTTAAACAAATGTTCCCTCTGGTGAGACCCTGGGAGTCCCTGGAATTCTGGCTGGAAAAATTCCTGGAATTCTGCTCCTGGGCTGTGGTGATCACCAGTGGAAATGTCCATCGAGGAGGATTTTCTAGATCTTGGCTCTCCAGCAGTATCAGTTTTTAAGTATTGCCTCTCCCCTCTCTCCTTTCTGTTAAAAAGTTGTTTAACAAAAGGGAAAACCACCTCAGCTGAGGATCTGTAGCTTTCTATTTGCCCTGCAGTCTAACCCAGCTGGGATTGCCCATCACCCACTTGAGTTTCATTCATTCCCTCCACGCCCACACTGAGATATTCCAAGAAAGAAAAGTGCATGTTGGCAATAAAATCCATCAGGCATTTAAGTCTATGGCCCCAAAATTTGGAGAGCTCTGGAATCAAATCTGGGTTTACACTTTACATCTGACCCTTCAGGTCTTTAAAATGAGCTGATCCTGCCCTTTAATTCTCTGTGTGGGGAGAAAGGTGAATTCTTGTTGTCATAGCTATGTAATAAATTCCTCTCTGTTCCATTGGTAATGCTTTGACTAAAGCTGTAATTTCCCAAACACTCACCTGTGGCTGCTGAACACACATTTTTTCCTTTCTCACTCACTTTCTGTTTCCAGTTTGTTAGAAATCCCTTTTTCCCTTCCCTTTTATTGGTGAATGTAGAAGTATCCAGGCCAGCAGGGTGGAAGAATTTAAATATTTAGTATCATGAATATTTGAATATCTTCAGGATCATATTTGCACCTAAAAAGAGAGAAAAGGAACGTGTACTTCTGCCCATCTCCCAGACTGCCAGCAGCTACAGACTGAGCAAAATAGTCACTTTTTCTAGATTATACTGTTGGGTGATGTTGTTTCAGTGGGAGGAGTTTTTGTCACACAAGCCTTTTTGTTTAAGATATGTGGCAAATTTTATGTCACATTTGTGAAGGTGTATTTACATTTTTTAAAGTGTGCACCCAGTAAAAACCAATGGGAAATCTTAATTTGCTTCAAACCCACTGAGAACCTGCAGGTGACTCTCTGGTGCTTCTCAGAAGGATTTCCTTGGCCAGAGCACAGCCTCACTCTGTATTTATGTTTGTGCTCAAAATGTTTGGAAAATCACTCCTTCCCACCACAGTCAGCAGTAGCCACTTCACCAGGCTGGAAAAAGGGGTTTTTTGTGTGTTCCTCCTGCTCCATCCTTGTCAGGGACTTCTTTGGGGAGTTCTGAACATATTGTGATCACCAGAGGTCTTAGCCAGCACCTCCAGGACCCTGCATGGTCCAGCACTGAACCAAACAAGATTTTTTGGAGGAATTTTAAAGCATTCTCAGTGCTTTTTTATTATATAGCATTTGTAGCTGTCTCACTTTAAGACTCAGGGCAAATTGTTCACAGGTTTTAAATTTATAACAAATCCAGCAACTTCTTTATTTAATAATAACTGTTTTAAAAGGTCACCTGTATAGTTTCATTTTAAAACAAGAATAAAGTTAATTGCTCTGCAGTCCACTAAAAAACCCTCTGCTCATCCAAAGGTCTTTTTCAACCCAAACAGGACTGCAATAAATGAGATCCTTCAGGGACAGATTGTTATTCCAAGCATGGATTTTAGTCGAGATGCAACCCTCTTCAGTGAGGTTTTCCAAGTGGCCAGAGAAGAAGTAAACTTTCCTGGTGCACTTATTCTGATTTATAGAATAAATCCTCAGAGAAATCAGGGATTTCTACTGCTGCTGGCAGTCCCAGGAGCAGCAGAATTGTGGAATTATAGGAATTATGGAATTATAATTATAGGAATTATAGGAATTGTGGATTATAGAATGTAAGGTTGGAAAAAACCTCCAGGCTCAAGCCCAGCTGACAACCCAGCACCACCACCCTGCTCCCCATTAAACTCTGTCCTCAGGGGCCAAAGCACACATTTTTGGACACCTCCAGGAATGGCGACCCCAGCACTGCCCTGGGCAGCCTGTTCCAATGCTTGATAACCATTCCTGTGAAGAAATTTTTTCAAATATCCAATCTAAACCTCCCCTGGCTCAGCCTGAGGGCATTTCCTCCAGTCCTGCCACTTGTTCCTTGGGAGAACAGTGAGTGAGGCAGGAGTAAATTAATCAAAATAACCTCTTTGACGAGTTCAGCAAACTGGTACCACTGTCATGTCCCTCTTACAATAAATGCCATAATGAAACCCAGTTTCTGCTCTGAACTGAGAGCTCTGAGCAGCTCTGCAATACATTTATATGGTAGCTATTACGCTCAGCCTGTGCAATACCTTTAAAACATATTTTATTTCTTAGTGTTAGGTTTTGTTTGAAACCAGGGGAAAGGTTTCTATTCAGAACCATCACTGTGCTCTTGTAAAACATCTGTAAAGGCAAAAGGAAAAGCAGACTTACAAGCAAACTCTGGCAATGTGAGCAGGGAACAGGACAAGCCCTGGTGAGGACTAAAGCAGCCCAGGGCAGCCTGTTTGCAGGACAAGGAGGTGTTTTCAGCTCCTGCTGCTCCATATTTTGTGTGGAGCTGATCTCCAGATATTTCCTGCTCACCTGACACTGCTCATTGAGCAAAAGGAAACTGATCCTGCCCTTTCCCTTGTCTGACACGCTCACCTGGCAGCTCCCTGCCGTAAGTAAATGGCAGAGCCTTTGTTCCAGGGACAGGGATGGCAATAAAGGTGCCTGGGAGATCCTCTGCAGGTCACTTGGTCCTCAGGCAGTGCTTGCTGTGGGTTGTGAATGGAGCTATGTGACTCCAGCTACTCTGAGAAGTATAATTGCATCTGATACCTGGTTATGCCACTCTTTTACCTCTCAAAAGGCTTCTGCAGAGAGGATTGAGCCAGCAATTTCCTCTTAAACTCACGGTGTTCTTACAGCAAGCTGGAGTTTAGGTCCTCACAGGACAGAGTGTAGGGGTGTCTCCCAGCTTTAGGACTGATTTATGCTGCTCTGTCCTTAAGGACTCTCAATTCTGAAAGACCAGCTGAGAAACTTCAGCTTGTTCTCTGAGCAGAACCATGAAACACCTTCTCTAGTCCTCAGTGTGTACAGAAATATATAGAAATACCAGAATCTTTTATAACCCAAGGGATGTACAGCATCCATTCTGATCTGAGTGTTGGGGTCACAACCTGATTTCTCTGGTCTTGTGGCCACCCAGAGAATTCACTCCTCTCACAGTGAGTTTGCTCAGTGATGAGTTTCCTCCCTGCTCTAAATCTCCCACTGGATTTTGTTGTGTCTGTTCATATACTATATCCATAGTAAGTAATGAAATTGTAAAAGAGAAAAAAAAAAAAAAAAGAAGAAAAATTCAGGTAGATCAGGAGTACATTGTCTGCTTCAGTAATGTTCTCCATATTAAAAAAATAATAGTTTCTTTTTCCCCCTCCTCCTTTAAATGTCCTCCTAAAATAAATGACATAATGGAGCAAAACGAATATATGTGGATTTTAATTTCAGCCTAATGTGAGCACCTCAGAGGGCCAGAACAAGGTGCATGGGATGAATCTGAAATGCCAGCAGCGTGGCAAGTAGCCAGACAGATCACAAGCTACACACTGGCAGGAAAAAAACTGCATGTGCTGGGAAACATGTGCATGTGCTGTGGTTGTTTTCATTAGGATGGAGAACAGTGTGACTGTGGGGGTTTATCAACAGCAGCAGGACTGAAAATTATTTGTGGGTTGGAGTAAGTAGGAGAAAAAGTCTAATTCTAAAGCATTTTGGGTTTAGACTGCCCCACAGACCTCTGAGTGCCTGACAGTTCATCACCAATATTTTTGTTGTGAAACTGAGGGAGGAGGTGCTTGAAGCTTGACTTTATATTAATTATTTGTTTCAGGAACATGGGAATAGTTGACACAACCCAAATATCCCCTGTGGCTGGGGGAGACTTTCCTTGGGAGAAACACTGTGCCTGGAGGGACTGCAGGAATCTTCTTTATTGACACACAGCAATAAAAAACAGGGATGGGAATGATTTCCAGAGGCCACACAGACCTGCTGCCAGAGCAGGATTAAACTACTTTCATCCCATTCTTAACAGGTACTTATTTATCTGAGTTTCTCCCCTTGCTGCCCATTGCCTCTCTTGCCATAGTGGATAATTCAGAACATCCCATGTCCACAAATGGATCCATTCCTCTGCTGCCAGTGCTGAGCTCTCTTTAGCAAGAGGTTGTTGGATTTTTTTCCAGTTTTCAAACTCCCTTCTGTCATTCTTTAGCCCTTGTCCAGTGGCTGTGGAGAACTGCAAGGAGCAGAGCAGTCAGGAAAATCACCCCTTGTAGTTATGGCTTAATAACTTCTTTTAGTGCCTAGAATGCCTTGTAAGAGATGTTTTCCAGCTCTCTCACCACTTTTCTTGCTCTCTGCTTGTTTCAGAGACTCTCTAAACCATTCTCACACCCCTGGGTTACAGATAATAAGGTAGTTCAGATGGGAAAGATGGGAACCCATGGGGTTGTGCAGCCCTTGCAGATTGGGGATCCCAAAACCAGAGCCTTCTCCTGCTCTGTCAGTGCTAATGGGAATTCTGGCATCAGCTGAGGGAAGGATCAGACCCTCGAGGAGTTTTCCTGGTGCTCACAGCAGTTCAGAGCCCCAGAATTGTGCTGAGCCTGCAGAGCAGGGGCTGCTGGCACACAGAGCTCCTGCTGCTGGCAACAGAGGCAATAAATAACTCCTGAACGAGGAATCGCTGGCAGGAAAACGCCTGGGCTGAAAATGATCTTCTTCAAATGAAGTGACCCCAGGACTACTGAGAATGCCCATTTTGGCTGCATCTGGAAGCACTCTCAGGGGTGTTCTTACCTCTCACTTTCCCAGCCTCAAAAGCATGGCTCTGCACATTCCTGCCAAGTTTTGTGCATGGGAGACAACATCAAACAACATTCCCTCATTATGTGTCAACACCACCTCAATGTGAGCCCTGCAGCAAGATTTAGAGTCCTCCTCACTGGAATTACAGCAGGGGAACTCAACTGTGAAAGCTTTCCATTTAATGTGTCCAATTTTGGGGGAGAATGTGAGTTAAAACCGGCAGAAGGCTTCAGAGAGCAGGAACCAGAGGTTGTGAGTTTGTGCAAATAACTCTTGGAGATGTCCCTCAGCATCAAGGGGAGCTAGAACATCTTTTAGTCCTGTTAGATTATTAAAGGAAATTGGGCTAACATACCAGATAGGAGTGTTTGGAATATGAAAATTATCCAAATGTGTGTGCTTGGAGTAATATATCAGAAAACAGAGGACTCTGCTGGAAAGAGAGACTTTTACTTCATCACAGAATAAAGCAGTGGAGCCACAATTTCAGGTTTTCTTTCTGCAGAGATGTTGAAATATTTTGGGAAAAACCTGTCTTGGGTTAAAGGTTCTAAATCACAAATCTAAAGCAGGGCTGAATCTATTTTTCTGTTATTTTGATTTTAATGAAATAATTAATAATTTCAATATGAAAGTTAGGAGAAGATGTGGCTGTATTTAGTGAGAGGAACCAAGGCACTAAAATCTTGACAACTGATTGCCTGTCTAGATATTCTTTCTTTATAGTATACCTACACATTTAGATGCAAGAAGCCCATGAGATCTCTTTATATATTTATCATCATTCATTTCCACTCATACAATCCCATTTCTTTGTATGGAATTGATGTCATAATTGGTTATTTTGTCACGGAGCAGAATGCATCCACCGCCTGCAGGTGCTGACAGAAGTGTCCTTCAATCCTAAATTAAAAATAGGTGATTCTATCATCATCTGTCTAGACCAGGGACTTCCATCCTCCTGCTGTCTGCTGCATCGTGACAGTTTCAACGTCTTTCCACAACTTCATCTCCAATGTAGGTGTGAGCAGCAGCACTCATGGCAAAAAAGAAACAGCCTGGCTTCCAGCAAAATGTCAGTCACCCCAGAAAGCTAATAAAAAAGTCCAATTTTAACCTTATTTTTCCTGCAGTGCAGTTTCCATCTCACACGTCAGGAGAATGTACGTCCAAGGCTGTGGGAATGGCCATCTGTTCTGCCTGCACAGTGCTGCTACTTGGGAGTGCTGAATCACTCAGATGCTCTCGTTTTTAGAGACATCTGGAACTGGTGGCCATCTATTAAAAAAATTAATAAAATGCGGCAGCATGGAAAAAATTAAATTGGGCTGAGTGCCCTCCCTGTGGGATCACGAGAAATTGCAGGATCAGGATTCATAGAATGGGTTGGGTTGGAAAGGACCTTTGAAGATCATCCAGTGCCACCTCTGTCATGGCAGGGACACCTTCCACTGTCCCAGGCTGCTCCAAGCCCTGTCCAGCCTGGCCTTGGACACTGCCAGGGATCCAGGGGCAGCACAGCTTCTTTGGGAAATCCATTCCAGAGCCTCCCCACCCTCACAGGGAGCATTTATTTCCTAATATCTCATTTAAATCTACTCAGGGAAATGTAGTAAATACAGAGGGGGTGACATCATCAGTTTGTTTTCCTATTGACACCACAAAGCACGAGGGGATGTAGTAGAAGACAGTCAGAAGTGCAGAAGTTAGTAAATTCAAACTGGGTGGCCTGAGTTGTGTCCAGACAAATGGGTCATGTTCTTAAAGCCTTTGCAATGAAAGCACTGTAATTATATTTTAGCATTAATTGGCACAGGGGAATCCCAAAGGTGCATTCATAGTCCTGTGTTCCAGAAGGGTTCATCAGAGAGCCAAGGGCACTTTGGCCATGCCAGGAACCAAAGGAAAATTTCATGTGTTGCATGACCTTGTCACTGTTGAGCCGCTAGCTGAGAGAAACCCAGGTTCTCAGACAAGGAAAGAGAAAAGGTGTCTTTATTATTTTGATTTCCATATATAGAGAGTGTTCAGAGGTCACCCAGATTGGTCAGCCAGAAACCTCCCCCTAGGCCCAACTGGCCAGGCCTGAACTGCCCGAATCTCGAGACGCTGTTTGCAAAACATCCAAACTTTATCTTTGTTTATGAAACGTAGCAAAATGTTCTCACGGGAAAGACCTGTGCTAGCCACATGACCTGATAATTCAGCTGCCAGCCCTGGGATGTGGGTTAAACACACCATCTCCACCACGGTATGGCAAAGACACTTTACTGCAAAAAATCAGGGTTTTAAACTGTTAGTTTGTTAGGAGTTTCCATACTTGTGAAGCACAACAAATGTGTTTAACCAACACCACAGACCATGATAGGAACATCAGATGTAACCAACCATGGTGTGAGCACTGACTGATTCTAATAATTGTTTTACAATTCTGTAACTTGTTTTCCACCTCCAGTTTATCTGAGCCATTCCCAGAATGCTTTTCCAGTTAGCCAAAATACCAGAAGTGAGCAAGGATTTTACAAGGGCAGCAAGGCACTCACTTTGCCTTTCTGCTCCACAGCACTGGGATCAGCTGTCCCTTGGCTGGAACAGGCATGGATGTTGGAAAATAATGGAAATAAGGAAAATATGAAAATACAGAAATATCTGCTCACAGGGAAGAGGAGGAGCTCCTCCCTGGTGAGGCCTCAAGAGCCATGGAGCTGATGCTTCACTGGAGGCATTTTCCCTAAAAAACTCCTTTTTAAAAGTAGAATGAACATTAACAATAGAAGCAAAATTTTTTCATTAGTGGAACTATCAGTAAAATTTTGCAATTCTTTCTTTAACTCCTGAAACAATCCAAATCTTCTACAATTGCTTTTCTTTCTAATACAGAATTTGTGTCAATATCTTTCTGACACAGAATTTGTGCCAGAGCAGGGAATTCTGACGGAGAAGTTTGGAGATCAATTAATTTAAAATTCAGCCTTGCTGTGAAGTTTCCTTGCAGCAGCTCTTGTTTGGGAACACGGTTTTTTCGTGTCCTTAAATTAAAGTCAAACAAGGTAACAGGGTTTCATATGGATGGAGCAGGTGCTCAACAACAGTTTTGCCAACACCTGCAGCTAAATCACAAATTAATCTTTGCAAGTATTGTTTACAAAAAAATGAAGATATTCTCTCCCTTGTACCTCCTGCTTGGCTGTGAAAGGTGCAATTTAGATTACATTTTTAATCTTCTCATTGCAGTGATGAAGTCTTAATGTTGAATTTATTTTTAATTATTATTTTTTTATTTCATATGGATTAAACCTCTCGGAACCACCAACTTGCTGGATCTGAAATTTAAAGAACTAGGGGAGAGCACCAAAGAATGGGGATTGAAATTGAAAATAGTGGCTACTTGGCTTCAATTGTGTATTGCTGCTGTGAAACCTAAAAGCAAATATTCTGCACAAGGAAAATGCTGCTCACAGCCTGGGCAGGTGCTTTACACCTGTGCACCTGCAACTTCTGCCTTTTCCCTTGCAATGATTTTTAGGGGAAATATTTTCCCACCAGCTCACCTCTCACGGAAAGATCTTGAACACCTGGGCAGGGAGCTGTGAGACCTGGAGAAGTGGGATTTTATCTGCCAGAGCTGATATTTCTTCACCCACTTTGCTGCTCAGAGCAAACCTTTACACAGGAGCTTGGGAACCTCAGAGACACAAATTCACCCCTTGGGGAAATGCTGATTATGGGGGCTGCTAAAATAATCATGGCAGAAATGTTCATCCAAGCTTTTCTGTGAATTGCCATCGTTTGATGGCTTCAGGTTTAAATATTAAGTGTTTCAAAGCAATACAGGCTGGCTGAATCTACTGCAGGACATCATTGCTAACAGAGCAAACTGGAAGTGACTCACCACTTGCTTTACTAAAGGATGTGCTTCTTCACATATATATTAAATATTTGTATCTATATTAATTTTTTTTTTCTATTTTCTGCCTTTTAGTGCTCATTTTATGAGTTGATTCTTGGGTTTTGCTGCTGCTGCACGTGTTTGGAATAAATCCCTCACCCAGCTCTGCTGGGTCCAGGTTCCTCTGGAGACTGAACCCTGTGAGCAGCCCACAGATGGCAATTGTGCCAGCATTCCTGGCTTTATTGCTCCCCTTCTCAGATGGCTATTTCATTTGTTATCACTTCTGGCTGGAAAACTGGCTGTTAATGTAATCAAAAGCCTGCTTTCTGCCAGGCCCCAGGCATTTATTTTCATTACTGGGGTTGCCTCAATTAAAAAAAAACCAACCTGGAGGGTGGTGGTGTTGGAGTGAACCTCTTTGGTCCATCTGGTGTGTGAGCTGGGGATAAACAGAGAGGGGCTGGTGGATCTTCAGGAGGTGTGAGAGCAGGAGGCTGAATGACAGCCAGTGGGAATGGTGCCTGCAGGATCACAAGATTTAACTCAGTTTGAAAGATCTTGAGAGAGGCATGGAAATAAAATGGAAATTTTATTTTTTTTTTAATTTAACCCCCAGCCCCCTCAGTTCCCCTGGCTGTAACTTTTAGCAGTGTTTCACATTCCATTCTCAGTGTGTTCCTCGAGGATTCTCTCCCCCAAGGATTGTCCACCTCTAAGTCCTGCTTTCCCTCGTGTTTCTCAGCACTCAACTGCAGGGTTTCTCACCCTTCCTGCTTTTTCTTTCCTGGCTGCAGCTGCATGGATTTGAGAAGCAAAAGCAGCTGGGGGTATTGCAGGGCACCTGCAGCTCGAGACAAAGCAGATAAAGAAGACAGAAAATCAAAGGAAACGGAATAAAATGAAGAGGAGGAGGAAAAACTAATGGCATGGGGTAGAGGAAAATGAGAGGGGAAGAAAAAAGAAGATTGGAAGTGTCCGAGGGATGCAGAAACCTTTTTGCAACATTTTCTTCCAGAAGCCACTCAGCAAGTTAGTGCTGATCAGGGAATGAAAAATATGACCAAGGAGATGAAATCTGTTAAAATATATGTTATTTCTTAGCTGAAAAGGTAGTTCTGTGTCATCATGCTAAATAAACCAATTAAAATTATTTCAAAAATGTCTTAAATAACAGGGACAGAAACAAGGGAGAGATCTGCTAATATCTGCCTAGGGGTGGAAAACTCTACAGCCATGCAGGTACAACAAGGCAACATCCCAAAATAGGAGTCAAACTGCAGGCAGGGCATGGGGAGGAAGGTGAATGTTCATGCCAAGAACATGGAGGCCAGAAGAAAAGCTTTCCAATTTATTTCTTTAGGGAAGAGTGTCTGTCAGGTGCCAAGGGCAGGCACTGAGCTCCCTCATTCCCTGCAGGACAATTCCTCTCCAGGTATAAGGATCACACCTGGATCTGCATAGAGATCTTTGCACTGAAGATTTGTTGTCCTCTCCTTTCTCTATTTCCTTTTTTTTTTTCCTTTTCCCTTTTTCCTCCTCTCCTCTCCTCTCCTCTCCTCTCCTCTCCTCTCCTCTCCTCTCCTCTCCTCTCCTCTCCTCTCCTCTCCTCTCCTCTCCTCTCCTCTCCTCTCCTCTCCTCTCCTCTCCTCTCCTCTCCTCTCCTCTCCTCTCCTCTCCTCTCCTCTCCTCTCCTCTCCTCTCCTCTCCCTCTCCTCTCCTCTCCTCTCCTCTCCTCTCCTCTCCTCTCCTCTCCTCTCCTCTCCTCTCCTCTCCTCTCCTCTCCTCTCCTCTCCTCTCCTCTCCTCTCCTCCAAACCTGCTGGAGGCTCTGGACAGATGACTTGTCACTCA
Source organism: Entomyzon cyanotis (assembly GCA_024500445.1). Classification (NCBI taxonomy): domain Eukaryota; kingdom Metazoa; phylum Chordata; class Aves; order Passeriformes; family Meliphagidae; genus Entomyzon; species Entomyzon cyanotis. The sequence continues at coordinate 3,336,532 of JAKEPQ010000743.1, read as the reverse complement.
GGAAAGTGATTTAAAGCAGGGTTGGACAAGGTGACAAATGCCAGCTTGTTTGGGAATGGGAGCAGCAGAAGGATCTGCTCATCTGTTCTGCACTCGCTGACCTGGAAGAGAAGGAAATTCCCTGGGTGAGCTCTGTCTGTTGTTTCTGAGGACTGAGTGTTCTGTCTGGGGGACATTGCCTCTTGTCTCCATGGGTCAGGGAAAAATGGAACAGCCCTATGTCGCTGTTGAGCCGCTAGCTGAGAGAAAACCCAGGTTTTCAGACAAGAAAAGAAAAAAGTGCGTTTATTATTTTGATTTCCATGTATATAGAGTTTTCAGAGGTCACCCAGATTGGTCAGCCAGAAACCTCCCCCTAGGCCCAATTGGCCAAGCCCGAACTGACCTAATCTGGAGACGCTGTTTGCAAAACAGCCAAACTTTATCTTTGTTTATGAAATGTAGCAAAATGTTCTCACGAGAAAGACCTGTGCTAGCCACAGCCCTACACATGGAAAACAGCGACCTGGGAGGAATTTTGGCTTCATTAACCTCTTGAGAGCTTTGCCACCTCTTCCAGCAAAGATGAGATTTCACTGTTGGGTTGGAACGCTGATCTCAGAGGAGCTGGGATCAATTCCCTCCCTGTTTGCCTGCCTGGGGGGACAGGCAGCTTCCCTGGGGGTGGCACCTCCCTTGAGCAGGAGGTAGGGTGGCACATGGCTGTGTCTAACCATCCACAGGAGCCAGCTGCCTTGCCCAGGCTGTGGGGATCCTGTGCTAGCACACCCAGGAAGGCTTTCTGCAAGGTGACATTTGAACCGTGGAAACACTCTGGTGTGGGTTTCACTGTGACCCTGTGGATGGAAAGCTCCATGATTCCCTCGGTGGGAAGGTGTTGTCTTTCAGCTGGTAGGAATACGATGCAGAGACAGTTAAAAAAGGGGTAAAAGGGTTTTACTTTGGTATTTTAATGGGATTTCAGGTGCACAGCTCTTCACAGGTGGAGCACACCCAGATGCACACACCATATAATGTGTATGCAATTTAATGCACTTTGCAAATTAGCACATCTACCTAAAATTTCCCAGTAAGAAAATAGATGAACTATTTGTCCCCCTATTCTAATCACTTCCCCCTAGATGAGGCTAGAGCCCAGTTTACAAAATATATTCCAGAGAGAAGATTTCAACCAAAAAAAAAGGTTAAAACCTCAAGTTTTGAGATAATGAGCTCTCTTGCCTCCTGCTGTGAATGTTTGGTCTTCCTGCCTTGCAGGACCTCAAAACTAAGCTAAATTATCAAACTACAAGAATTACAAGCATGTAGGCTAAGGGTACAAAGAGTGTATAAAGGCAGAGAAAATAGTAAAAGGTATAAAAATGTATAAAAAAGTATATAAAAGAAAAGGCAAAACTCATCAGGCATCAAAGGAAGAGCTGGTGTCAGGGCACTGCAGCTCTGCCCAGCACAGAGTGTGGATGTGCCACAGCTCAGGGAGCTGCAACCACACCTTACTGAAAAAGAATTAGTTATTCTGTTATTCCTTATTATTGAAAAAAGAATCATCCTCTGAAAAACGAGAAGGGGAAAAACCTTCCTTCATGGCTGATCCCACTTAACCACCAAGAAACACACGGTGAGAGGAAGAACAGAGCTGAAACACATCTCTGCTCCCCAAAAACCTTCCTGCACGACTTGTGCCAGCTTTGCATTTCCTCACTGCCCACAGAGCTGAAAGATCAGAGCTGAGCTGGGCGAGCCAAGCCCCGTGCTGGCACAGGGATCAGGCCACAGTTCACTGCATTATTGCTCTTTGTTGACATGTTCACTGTAATTTAAGAAACTGTCTGCTTTCTCTGGCAGCAAAGTCAGATGGATGTCTGGGATTTTCTGCCCTGCACTTGATTATTTCTTCTGTCTCCGCAGCAAGAGCCCAATCTGTCACTGGATTATGGACATTGACTTAGCAGAGAAGTTTGAAGGCTGAAAGGGCTGTGGGAGAACTGGCTGCTGAAATCCCAAGACCTTGGGGTCTGTGAGAGTGAAATATTGGGGGGATTGAATGATAATATTCTGTACAACACACACAATACATGAGAAGCCAAACAGCAAAGGCAAGCAAACAATTCCTTTCTATTTCCATCACTCATGTGTTTTATTTTTAATTCAGTATATAGGTAACAGGGTTTTTTAAAAGACAATTCACCAAGGATTTCCTCTTGGTTGTTTTTCTTTTTTTTTACAAGAGAATTCCCCTGATTACTTTTTGAGGTCTATTATTGACAAAAGTTGATGGAAGAACAAAGCACCAGGATCCAGAATGAATGTTTGAGGCTGAACTAAAACACTGGATGGGGAAAAAATCTTTGGCTGCTGAGGACAAAGGTCTTCCACAGCCCCCAAAGTGGTCTGTGCTGCTCTTTGCTGCTCTCACCTGTGAGTTGCACTGGAGCCTGACTGGGAAGGTCAGGAAGTGTTATTCCTTCTCCAAATCCATTGTGTTTATAACAGCACAGCCAGAAAAAGCTGCTGATGGATCTTTCTGATTTTATCTCTCACGGTTTAAAAATAACAACAAGATGACATAAACACATATCTACAAAATCTTCTATCTAATATCTGCAAAGATCTGATATCTACAAAAACTGTGGCTGTCTTTCTTCCTGTTTCCTTCCCAGATTCCCAGTGAGTGTTCCCTCATTCCCTGCTGGCTCAGGTGAGTCAGTCAGCTCCCTCTGACCCTGACCCACATCCCCACAGCCCCTTGGAGGTGGAACGTGGCCAACGGCACAGCTGCTGGTGGGATGCTGCAGAGCACACTCATTTATTCGGGTGGGAGGAGTGGGTGGCCTGGGAGTGACTCCTGGCTGCTCCGACCCACCCTGTGACAGCTGAGCTCTGCTCTGCTCTGCCTCCCGGCCATCCCATGGATTTTGGGGGGTTTGGAGGTTGTTGGCAGGAGCACAGAGGATGGAGAGGGCAGGAGATCAGATGGTGGCTCCTTCACTGCAACACAGCCAGGAGCTCAGCACAGCCAAACTGGGTGGTGATGGAGCAGATGTTTGTGGCTATTTCTCATTTTAAATCAGATTTTAGTGATGTAGAGACTCATCCATCAGGGATTGCATGTGATTCCAGCCCTTCCCAAAGCTGCCTGAGCAGACCATCCTCTTCCTTTGATGCCTGATGAATTTTGCCTTTTCTTTTATACACTCTTCCACACCATCACTGCTTGCTGCATCTCCTGATTGCTGGTTCCAGCCTTTGGTCAAATAACATGAAATGCAAATCACAGGAAAATGCTTTCCCTGACCTTTCAAAATTAACCAAATGGGTTTTCTTAAAAAAAACCCAAAACAACTAGTTTAAAACTCCAACTGTGTCATGAGATGATCAAGGACAAAACCCACAGAGTTTGACTGGATTTAGCTTGGTGGTACCTGCTGCATCCAGACCATGGGTTTGAAATCCTCTGCAGTCATTACAACATGTTAATGACAAAACCTTAAACTGCACCACAGGATTTATAGATAAAAAACACATCTAAATTAATTATCTAGAAAGAGGTTGAAGTGTTGGTCTGGAAGGTCAAGACATCAAAGTCCATCTCCAGTCCTGCCAGCAACCTTTGGTGTATGTTTGCCCAAGTCCTGTGAACTATTTGTGATGCAGTTTTAAAAATGTGGATAAAAGTAAAATGTGGGGGTTTTTCCTACTCAAAGAGTCAAAACTTCAAAAAAAAAAATCCTTATTGAGACCAAATTAAATCTAGGAAAAGTTGTTAAATCACTTAATTACACACTTCCATCAAGCAATATGCCTTTTTTTTGGTTTTCTGGTTTCCTTGGAAACCCATTTTTGCAGTTCCTGCCTGTCCACGTGCTCCAGCTGCTGTGGTTTGAGCTCTGAAGCTTTCAGAGCAGCTCTGGAGGGGCAGGACAGGCTCAGGGTGCTGCAGACCCTGCTCTGGGGGTGGCACTGCAGGGACACTGGGCAGTGAGGATGGCGAGGAATGTGTGATGGGAAGATGTAGTGCAGGTGTGGTCAAGAAATCACAGAAATGCTTCTGTTTGCAATTACAGGAGCCAAACACTCGTATTTTATTAATGTCTCATTTGAAATCCCTGAGTTTACACCTCTGACCATCCATTAAATGGGTGTTTTGAAAAAATATTTTCATCCAGGATGGTTGTAAAGCAAAGGTCTCATTTTATTTGGACTGGGGCTTTAGAGAGTATCAGGATGGGCAGCAAACCTTACAGCCAAAATCAAGACAACTTTTATCTCTGTAAACTTCCAAATTTCATAAAATAAAATACAATCATGTGGCAGTACTTCCCTTAATTAAACCACAAGGAATATTTAATATTTGTACAACTTCTGGGCAGGAAAATGTGTGGTTTTGAGTTACCTGATATCACAGCCAGCTGCCCTCCTCCAGCTCCTGCCCTGGTAATCCAACACTGAGGTCTGGGAGTTCTCTCTGGCTCCTGCTTAATGGGCTAGTTTAATTTGGACACTAATCCAGGTAACTGAGGCCAAAAACCTATTGATTCCTAAAGAAATAGTCACCCTGAGAAACTCTTACGTGAAATTAATCGGATTTTGCCACTGTAAATGACAAATTTTTAAAAGAGTTTTAAAATTATATTTTAAATCGTTATCAAAATAAGAAGATTGGAGGATTTTGAGAAAGGGATCATTTTTGCATTTCAATATTTTTGAATAATTTTCAATATCTCCATCTCACAAACGAGATGCTCCAAATGGGAACAAAATGTTTTCAAATTGCAGGAATGAAGCTTTTCCGACGGCAAGAAATCTGAATTCCCCGTTCCTCGAGGAGTTTCAAAGTGTTGATGGATCGTCCTGATGCACAACATGAAACACTTCCAAAATCTCACAGCTCTTCAGGGAACAGGAAAAAAATCTTCCCACTCAGTCCTTGCAGCAGCGGAGGTATTTCATATTGAACCTTAAAAACATTGACAGATTTCTTCCTCCAGTCAGAGGAAGGCATTTGTGTGTTTCAAAGAAAATTGAGATGCTGGCAGACAACATCAATGTCTATGTGTATGTCTTTCAAAATGCAGTTGTAGTATGAATCATATCCTGGAGAGTTATGTAAGGTTTGGGCTATGAGTAAAAGCTGGATTTTTAATTTTTTTCCCCCCACCAGGGAAAATTCGAATCTGGTGAAAAAAATAAATATATTATTATTCGAGGTTTAATTGTAACAATATCTGGAAAGATGGAAGCCCCAGAATTAGGAGCTTATTTATCTGAGTTCAGTATATTGCATTTATAAATGGATAAATATCAGTGTACAGAGGGTCAGTTTACAGAACAGCTTTCGTGGCCTGAATTTAGAAACCACCCCGTTCTGGTGATAAGTAAGAAAGGTCCCCTTGGTTATGTAAAAAGAAGAGGGAAGCATCTCACTGAGTAATCCCAAGGATTACAGAGTCCAGCGAGAGTCCAGTATTAGCCAGCAGCCAATGGCTTCACATCTGGAACTGCGAGCCCAGAGCCAGCCGGGGGGTGGCACTCATTAAAAATAGATCTGCTGAGGAGCTAAGGTGATTATTGGGGCTGATTTGCAGGATTAGGCACGGGGAGCAGTCTGTCAGGCTATTGCCTCCTTTGGGCACACAGAAACCTCCTCCAGGGCTGGGGGAAACGTGGATTTGTGGGCAGGGAGGGGAGAGGAGGGCAAAGACACCTTCCCTCTGCTCCTCTGGCACCGTGCTGGAGCCAGAGCTGAGCTGATAATCAGACCTGGGGGGATTTGTGGGGCTTAAACACTGGAGATGTAAATGATTAACGTGATCTCCCTGCCTGCTGCTGGGAAGTGTTTGCAGCTGGATTTGTATCCAGTTGGTGGGAATTGCAGGTTCATTTCTGTGGCCGTGATGAAGTCTGGGTACATGGCATGGGCAATTCATAGCTGGGAATTGAACAAGACTGTAGTCCCCACAGAAATACCAGCTTGCAAAAATCTGACTGGGAAACCCTTATTTTCCTCGTGATTGGCTCCTCTTTATCTTTATTTGCAGAATTGTTCTGTTTTGCAAGAAAACCCTTCATTGCAGAAGTGAAGAATAGATTTCTGTTTCATTTTCTGTTTCAGAAAAAATGTGCACCTTTTGTGGCTAAACATGCAGTTTGGATAACCACAGCTATGTATTCCTGACAACCCATTTCCCTTCATTTGCTGAGGCAATGACAGAACAAACAATTTAAAATTATAAACACATTCAGAAGAATCACAGCATATGCTGTCTGCCAAGGGGGCAAAGTTTCATCCATCAGAGCAATAATTACAGGTAGTTTGCCCAGATCCTGCTAATTCCAATAGGTACCACAAATTTCTCCTAATTCCTGTGTTTACTGATGGTGAATGAATATTCTGTTCAATCATTTGGGCACTGAGCTTTCAGCTGGCCATTAAGTTAACTGCCAGGAAATTGGAGTTGGACCTCAGAAATGCAGATTTGTGGGGGTTGTTTGGTAATTCTTTCATCAAGAAAAATTCTTTAATCTGCTCCTGCTGAATTTTGTTTTACCTGGGGCTGTGTCATCCATAGCCACAGTTCAGATCAACCTGCCAGCTCAAGCAAATGTACTTTTCTAATTAGGTTCTTAATGTTTCCATCTGTGGCTTGGACAAAACATTTCAACATCCTTTTCCACCTTGCTTCAGAAACTCTCTCCTGAGAGGGAAGCATTGCTAAAAACCAATCCATCTCCAACAAGCAATTCCCCCATGCAGAGTGGGTGGATTCAGTAGGATTCCCATCTGGGAGCACAGATAATGAAAGAGAAGCCCATAAACCCAGTTATTGAAGCCCTGGGAGCCTCATGGCTGCAGCCAGGGCGTGCTTTGGAGACAATCTCACTCAGTGCTTCCCCTGTAAATAATAATAAGATACAATGGATCTGTGGGAATTAAGTTCTTAGGAGGTGGTGATGTCATGTCCGCAGATTCAGGGCACTATTCACTTGCTTTTGGGAAACATTTTATGGTTACATAATGTTCCTCAATCCATGTTGTGGATCGGCTTTGGTCCATCAGGCTTTTCCCATTACTTTAATAACCGCTGTCCCCAGCTTCACAAGTTGTTTTTGAATTCTGCCACCATATTTAAAGAGAAAAAGAAAACAGAAGGGAAAAAAAAGGAAAGAAAAAGCCAGGAAATCCAGCAACTTCTAATTCGTGGCTGTTGCTCACATGGATATAAATAATAGGGGTTGTTTAACTCAGGGCAGCTTATTCCTTATCTGAGGAAATATTAATGCCCTCCCTGCTATCTAATTCAGCATAATGTAAGGGGATTTAGTGGAGATTAAGAGAGAAAGTGGGAGAAGGATTTATATTCTTTAGGGCCATGCTGGTGCTCCCAGGAGGTTTGGCATCACTTCCATTAGAAGAGGTGATTGCTCTCCGAGGAGTTAAAATAATTGGAAGGAGAGGCAAGCTCTTACACTGGAATGAAAAGTCCTGGGGAAAAAAAGCAGCAATTGTTCAAGTTTCAGACTCCCTGCCCTGCTGCTGGAGGGCAACATCTTTGTTCTCAGACCTGCAGCCTGGGGAAAGGCCAGCACCCCAGCAGCACTTCATTTTTAACAGCTCTGCTCCTCTGCTTGGAGGAGAAATAGGCTCTGCAGAGATTCACTGCCTCGGGTTGACCCAGCCTGGGCAGACAGTGAGAGAGCACAATTCTGGAATGTAACATTATCAAATCTCTATAATGATGTGTGCAGCCCCTTGGGGTGAGCCAGGTTCTGGGAAAGGGAAAAGCTGTAACACATCCAGGTGATATATTCAATATTCCCCCAATGAGTGCATTCAGGTTTATGAATATGTATTGATTTTATATAGGAATAAATTTGTATATATATATATATGGAGGAGCTATCTCAGAAGTCTGTTTCTGAATGATTTGTTATGCTCAAGTCCCCAAATCCACCATTTCAGTCCAGAATTCAAGGAAGGTTATGCACCAGAGTGCCTCTTTCTAGTGACAACAAAAAATACTTGAATAGCCTTTGCTCATCAGCCTTGGAGCCCAAAATATCACCTTGTTTCCTGAAGGTCACATTTCCACAAGCATTTTGGAGAAGTGAGATGAGTTTTTTCCATTGCAAACTTACTCTTGATAAGTACTTCCTGGGCAGAGCAAGTAAAACACCAGCAAAATCAACCACAATTCCATGGTTTTATGAGATTCCAGCTGACACCAGCAACAGATTAAAGTAAATTTTGTGAGCCTGCTCATGTTAAATAGCCAAAAATGAGAGGAAAAGTTTTCTTTAGCATCTCAGCTCGTGTGTAAAATGGGAGGTTGACTTTTTCCCCGTGGATGTGACCTTGGTAGAATTCAGTTAAACCTTGCTGAGGATGAAAATGTGATTCCTCCAGGGCAGTGTGAAGGCACCAGGCTATTTATGACATTTGATCTTACAGTTATTCTAATGTAATTGCTCCTTTTGGTGCTCAGTGAGCAAAGGCAGGTTAGAAACTCAATATTTTCAGGCTGTGTAGTGAAACAAATTCCACCTTTCCCCAAAGCCAAGGTGCAGCAAGGTTTGAAGGGCAGGAGCAATACTGAAATGTGGATTTTTAACTAAGGAAAACTACCCATAGAGTCATCCTTGTCCATCCTGTGAGTGTGGAAATGTGTTTCTGTCCTTCCTGGGGCTGCAGCAAACTTCTGGCCACGCTCTGTCCTCGCTGTCCCTCATGCCCAGGATCATGGACATTTGCAGGTTGGAGGTAATTCCATCCAGACCATTGGCTTTTACAGCCTGCTCATTTTTATTGCTTGTTATTCCAAGCAAAAGGAGTAATCCTCTGGGAAGAGGAAAGGAAAAAAAAAAAAAAAGTCCTGGATATAATAATAGAGCTGTAACTATGCTGTCCAGGCATTTTCATCCACCAATGGGAACTCTTGTGCTTTGTGAAAGTGAAGGTTGCAGCCATTCTCTGGCCAGCTTAATCCAGACAGTGATCCCATAATCCATGGTACATTTACTGGCTTCTCCTCCTAAGCGCTTTGGAGTCGGCGTGATTTCTTCCAAATGTTCATGAAAAGCAGGGAGAGCTCGCTCAGGGAAGCAAATGGGAATAAAATCCATATTTCCAGCCATTATTGCAGCTCGTGGCTGAGTCTGGGGTTTATGTCTCTGCATTCTGTTGAGCTCAGCTTCCAGCCTTTGTTCTTTCCTGACCTGGAATATTGGAGGAGTTTGAGATGACCAAGAACGTTTTTGGCTTAGGAAATCAAAGAAACAGCTTCCTGTGGAATTCTCAAGCATGAACAAACTTGATCTTGTTTGTCTGGGGTTTTTTTCCCAAGCAATATGAAAATTACATGCCAGATTTCTGACCTTCTTCTGCTCATCACCCCATGTGTGCAAGCTTCTCGTTGAGCTCCTCTCCCCAGCAGCTTTGATCCCAGCCGTGCCGCCCCACTCTGCTGCTATTTACTCATCCCCCAGCTCTTGGGCATCCCTGCATGGACCACCAAGAGGATTCCTGTAGGATTTAATTCTGTGGGATTCGGTTATGAGGATGGAATAGAAACAAGAGCTCTCTAAAGCTGGGTTTTAGAGCATGGGGGTTTATTGTGAAAAGAGAGTGGGTGTGAGAAACCTGCTAGGGACGCAAGACACAGCTCAGAGCAGGTCAGAGAAGCGAGAGAGAGAGAGAGAGGCAAAAAGAATTGTTGTATTTACAATGCAATAAATCATCTTTTGTGTTGAATATTCTAATTCTCCTTAATCAATCTAGGACAAGCTACAAACCCTACAACATTTACACACAACCTATAAGAATCATCGCACTGCCATACGGGTTTGTATTTTAAACCTTAAAAAACTGGTTTTTGGAACCTCTGCCAGGCAGGCAGGGTCTGCTCTGACCTTTGGACCTGTCTAGGCAGAGGGCATTGTTCTGTCAAGAAGGGGGATTCCCTTCAGTGGCCATACCATTGTTTCCTAGTCACTCTTCAACTCAAACCTTGTCTTCATCTCAATCTCGCTTTTACTTTCCATATTCTCAACATCTTTTGCAAGGTAATAATATCTACAAGGCTTTCCTATTTCATCTTCCCCAACAGATTCCCACCAAAATCCCTTTTCTGGAGCAACCACTGCTGTATCTGCCATGGAATATCTCCTCTGGGTGTGGGTTTGTCCATTTTCCCTGCACTCAGTGACACAAAATGAGGGCAATGCTGTTCTCCCTTCAGTCTGTAATGCCTGCAGGTCCTCAGAGGAGAGCTCTGGCAGCTCCAGTAAATCCAGTGGGACTCAGAGCTGTGATAAATGAATATATAGCTCTAATATATATATTGTATTTTTTTAAAATTTTTTTTTAATAAATCAGTGGGACTCAGAGTTGTGATAAATGAATATATAGCTCTAATATATATATATTTTTTAAAATTTTTTTTTATAAATCAGTGGGACTCAGAGCTGTGATAAATGAATATATAGCTCTAATATATATATTTATTACATATATATATATATTTATAACTCAGTGGGACTCAGAGCTGTGATAAATGAGTATATAGCTCTAATATATATATTTATAAATCAGTGGGACTCAGAGCTGGGATAAATGAGTATATAGCTCTAATATATATATTTATTACATATATATATATATATATATATTTATAAATCAGTGGGACTCAGAGCTGGGATAAATTAATATATAGCTCTAATGTATATATTTATATCAGGGCTCAGCCAGGCCAAGCAGGCAGTGCTGGGATATGGCACTGAGGACACTCTTGGCAAGAAATCTGTGTTCATCAACCTGGTGGAAGAGGCAGTTTACTTTTTGACTAATTTCCTCTTGGTTTGTTTTCCATCTGAAGTCGTGCTCTTGGGTGATTTGCGGTTAATTTGTGACCTTCTCTGAAATGCCATCTGTGGATTAATCAGAATTCCCTCAAATCTGAGGTGGGACCCCTAAATCAGCCCCACATCAGGAGGCTGCAGCAGCTTTCCTGCTGTACCATCCCCTCACTCCAGCCATTCCTCACTCAGTTCTGCGTGGACATGCCGAGTTTAATTGTGTTATTCCTGGCAAAGAAGGAGAAAAAAAAAGCAGAGGGAAACTAGTTCGAGCAATCCTATTTGTGAATTATAACTGTACACTCTAATCTAATCATGTTTCTCTTTCCCCAGATGTGGAGAATTTCAAGAGTGCCTCATTACCGACCACTAATTAAATCTACTGTGAAAGAAATGTTGGGAGAAATCCTGCCAGCTTGGAGTTGCTGGCAAAGCTCCCACTGACTTCAGTGGCACTCAAGTGTTGCTTTTTGGGTTTGGCTCTAATCAGAAGATGATCACTGTAATTATATATTATCTGGCAACATCTGGGATCTCCAATTAAATCTCAGGCCTCGTGGCACTGGGCAAGTGAAGAGGTTTATTTGGGTTTTAGGTCATTCATCATGGGGAAAATCCTGAGAAGTGCCTGCCTGTAACCAAATGATTTTTTTTTGTTTTCCTGGGGGCCCACAGCCCCCTTGTTAGCCAGAGCCTTTCAAGAATGTGTGTTTGGGTCTAGAAGGATTATCAGCCCCAAACAAGAAGCACTCAGGGGTTCCTGCAGGAGCCAGAGATCCTGGGGTAGCCTGGCTGGAGTTCCATGGGAAGGTGTTATCCACACACAGATGATGTAGGGGCTGCAGAAAGGATCCATAATAACCCCAAACACACAGCAGAGAGGAGTAAAGCATGTGGGGCTGATCTGAGGCTGTGAGAGCTGCTGCAGGCAGGAGATGGGAAAATCCAGTGCCTCCTGGTCCTCCAGCAGTGACATTTACAGCTGGAGCCTGCCTTGATGGTGACTTTCCTAATTCCTGCCTAAAACTCATTTAAATTCCTCCCTGGTTTGTTTTTCTCTCCCCTGTGGCACTCCTTGATCTATGTAGTTCAATTAAAAGGCAGCATGAGGGCAGTGTCTACAAGAATTTGTTTATTTCCACGCTTCGCCTCCAACAGAAGTTCTCTAAACGCTCCACTTCCACGGCGACATATTTTTCACTTCTTTTTATTTCCTTCTCCCCTAAGCTGCTAAAAGCTTGCTTTAAAACTGCAGGGTGGGTTAACAAGTGTGTGCCCCAATGCCTGCCTGCTGGTGTAAGCTGAATTTTCCATTTGTGACAGCTCACCTGACGTGTCAGGCTAACAGGGCAGGCAGAAGGAGGCTCCAGTTTGGGTTCCTGATTTCCCACTCTGCAGTGAAAGGAGACTTTTCTGGCTGTGTTTTAGCTTTTTCTTTCAGCAGCACTGAAATACCTTCCTGTTCAGTCTGTGAGGTTTATTGTGGATGGAAAAATTAGGTCTCTGTCGTGGCACCTCAGTGTGTTTGCTTCCCTGGGGATGCAGACACTTCCCACCAGCAGGTTTTGCTGAGAATTAGTAAATAAATATTTTATTTTGTACAAGCTCTTTCTGAAGAGCTTTCCCTGCGTTTAGTGGACACCATGATTTTTTTTTCCTGAGAACACTTTAAATATAGCTGAGTGCTTGTTTACATCATCAGCTGTGTGCCCTTAACCTGTAGTGCTTCGTTTGGCTAATTACAAACCTGTCCAATAATCCCTTTTCCATTTGTGCTGACTTTGTACCTCTGGAGAAGGATTGTTTAGGGTGAAGGTGCTGGAAACAGTGAGCTGTGGGACATCAGTGCACAGCCAAAGGGCTGCAGTGCTTTCCTTCCAGCTGTGGCTGCTCTGGGGGAAAGGGCTGGCATGGAAATTTATCCTGAGTAGTTTTGAATGATGTTGTGTTCATACAGTGGCTGTACTTCTTCAGGTTGTCACTGAAAAATGATTATTTTAGCACAGGGGAGGCCATACAGGTTTCTGGGAGAAAGTCCTCTGTCCCAAGCAGTTTATATATCCAGCTGAAGTCACCAGGACTCCTGATGCCTGTGCAGAGTCTGGACACTCAGTGCTGAAAATGGCTGTACATCAATAGCAGGTCATACTTTTAGAAGAACCAGAACACCATAAAAATAAATAAATAAATAAATAAATAAATAAATAAATAAAATAGCCCTTTGCCTTTCATCTGTCCCATTTTCTGCTGTGGAATAGGCAGTTTCTGTCTGTGGGGACAAATCTGAAGCAGGGGCTGTCAGGGAATGGGAAAGGCAGTGCAAAGCCCTGAGCTGGCATTAATCAGAAAGGGCAGAAAAGGGTTCTCAGGCAGCTCCTTGATCTTGGTTTGTCTATCCAGATATTCCACAAGGCATTCCATGGACAAGTGTGTTCAGTCAGCAAAGACTCTCCATCCTCTTCCTCCTATTCAAAAAATCATCACATGCATGAACATCTTCACTTAAAAAGCTCTTTACTCAGCTGGGACAGCTGAATTCCTAAAAAATGTCAAAATCACTCTTAAATGTCTCGGCAAAGGCATTTCTAGTGTAATTCTAGAGCAGGTGTGACCCCCAGCCCAGTTCCAGTTTGCAGTGCCATGCTATGATTTTAGATCCTTCAGCTCTGGATGTGTCTGTTGTGACATTTTCTGCACAATGAAAACATTCACACTTTCAAGTTAAATCAACACTTGTGGCAAAATGGGCACCAGAATTGCAGTCAGATCCTCAATTGCCTTTAAAAGTAGGGAAAATGCTGCGTGACATTTGAAGATGACACTAACAGCATCACTAAAATAAATTAAATGAATGTTATCTCTTTTTCTGAGTGGCTTTTAGAGCCTTTGCAATGCTTTTTTGGATTGTTACTGCTGAGTAGCATTAACAAAGCACCAAACATCTATTTCCATGTAATCCATCTTTTTGCAATATTTGATAGTCCTGGAGTGATGGAAGAGTCATTTGTAACTGGAAATGGAAGAAATGAAGCATCAGAAGAGGTAGAATGCTATCAAATAAGAAAGCAAACAAGACTCTGAAATTAGAAAATGGGAGTTTTCAGCTTTCAGTACCTTCTCAAACAGCGGTGATAATGCCATGTGAGGTTACAGGAGATTTACCCACAGCTGTTAAGCTGCAAAGAGCTTGTGTAAATAGATTTAATTTCCAAACAAAATCAGTCCTCACTCGAAATGAGCTTCTCTCTGTATTCATCCTCAAATGGCAAATTGCTTAAAAAAGTTTGAGCCCTTCTAAGACTTCCCAACTTTGAGATTTACACTTGCACGAAGCAAACCTTGAGTTTAAAGCCAGAATTTCAGAGCTGGTGGGATTCTTGGAGTCTGAGGGTTTATTCTGAACTTTGTGTGACTGCCTAGGGTACTCTGAAAAAGAGAGAAAACTCTGTGTTTTGACTCATGAGGAAGTTTAAAAGCCAGAGACTACATAAATCACAGATAAGTATTTTGAGGAGGAGTTTGACTCTCAGATGTGCTGCTCTCAGTCTGCAGGGGCAGAGTTGAATTTCAGTGACCACCTTTGACTAAAATGTTCTCAAGCCCTTGCCCTTGGCCATTTGTCAGACCATACCTCATAAAGGTATCCCTGGGATGGTTTGGGTCACGTTTGTCCCTGTCTGGATGTGCTTTTCAGGAGTTCAACAGCAGCACCAGCAGGAGCTCCAGGACAGGGTGACAAGATCCTGTCTCAGCTCACTCATCCGAACTGCAGTGCTTGCTCTCACCCTGTTTTGTGTGTGATATGATAAAACAACACTTTCCAGCTTTGGTGAGGTCTCTGAAGTCCCAGAGTGGAGCCCCAGTGAAGGACCAACTCCACCCAAAGCAAAGCAATCCCCCAAAGGAGCCAAGGAGTTTGTGGAATCACTGCACTACAATGAGCTCAGCACGATCCTTCCTTGAGGAATTGCAGCACCTCACTTGCAGCATCTGTCAAAATAATTGCACCTCTCAGTGAGTTTTATCCCTCTGCTCCATGTTTTCAATGTGTTCATTAATTAAATGGCTCAGCTCATTTCAGCACGGCCCTGAACTGAGATGAGAGGGACATCTTCCTCCTTCTCCTCGGAGCAGATTGCTGGGAACTCGAGCAAACTCCAACCCTTGCTGTCAGCTCCACTCCTCGAGCCTTCTGTGCTTCTTTGTCCTTGTTCTGCAGACAGCACTGCAAAGGGCAAGGCTGGGTGTTGTTTTTGAGCTGTAGGTGACAGTGACACCAGAGGGCTGAGATTGCACAGGTATGTCCAGAGAGCTGAGATTTTGTAAATCAGTGTGGTTTACAAAGGATGGCACAGGGTGAGTCAGGGTGGGCTGGTTTGGACTGGGACTGTTCCTTTCCTCCATGTGACACCTGGCTGAGGTTTGGAGTTGTGCTGGCAAATCAGGGATGTTTTGGAGCCAAGGACTCTCCTGCTCCTCAGGCCACCCCAGCAGTGAGGAGCTGGGAGGGGACACAGCCAGGACAGCTGATCCAAAGGATTATTGGAAGGGGAATTCCAATAACCCAATTCCAATAATTCCAATAATCCAATTCCAATAATTCCAAGAATCTCCCCGTTGGAAAGGGAAGGATGAGCACAGGGAGGGTGCAGAGCTCTTGGTCAGATGTGAGCACACCTGGCAGGACAGAGGATCTGCCAACATCCCTTCTCTGTGATGAAGTTCATCCTGTGCTGCTCCTCAAGCATTTCTGCTGAAACCACTCACAGGGAAATGCAGATGAGCCAAATTGAAATCATCTGCAAAGAGGCAGTAGCTAAGGGAGATTTTAATGCAGTAGCTCTAATGGTTTCCCATTTCCTGCCAGGGAAATGTGTAACTAATTAAGTCTGTGACATTCATTTAACTCAAACAATAAAACATGCTCTTGTCATCAGAGGTATTTACTAAATATACATTTTCCTGCAGGGAGAAGGGGAGAGTTAGTAAACAAAGCATGAAAATATGTGTTTATCACCTTTCTGCATTCCAGGTGAAGCTGTTGTAAACACAATTAACACTTGGGGCATTGATTAATGTTGTTGCAGCATTTGATCAAGAATAGGAAATAATACCTATTTTAAGGTTAAAACTCATGTTTAAAGCTATTCAGAGGAGTAACTCTTGTACTTCCACTAGCAGAGGTTGTATGAGTGTTTGTTTTCTGTGTCTGACTCGTGCCACAAGAAGAGCCCTGAGTGTGCAGCAGGGCTGTGTGGAAGAGCTGGGGCTGTCCAGTGCTCTGAGGAAGTGTTCTGTTCCTTATTCCTACAGTGACGTTTCCTGGGAGGGCTGAATCCAAAATTACAGCAAAAAAAACAAAACAAAAAAACAAAAACTACAACAACAAAAAAAAAAAAAAAAAAAAAAACCCAAAACCCCACAAACCTTTATCATAAAGTTCTGAAACTCTCAGAATAAACAGTCTTAACTGGTCATCTCCATCTCCTCACACTGCAAGGCAAGTGTTCCAAAGGTTTGCCTCCTTCCCTTCCCTGCTGGCCCACATGACAAATCTCTGTCCCTGCACAGTGCCAGGGACCCCTGGGCACATTTTGCTCAGTTTGCCATTCAGCCCCAGCACTGGCCACTACCTGATTCCTGTCTGCTTTCCCAGCAGAATCTGTTGTGTCTAATTGGAGATTATCCCAAGAGTCACAACAGAGCCCAAATCTGACAGTTCAGCTGAGCACTGGAGTAATGAGTTAAATAATGCACCTCGGAAAAGTTAATCCTTAACAATCCGTTGGACATATCTTGTTTTCCAGGTCAAAGCAGAGCTATATTTAACCTTTTAGGGGAAATCAGGAATTTGGGGATGGGGGACAAAGAGAGGGCTGAGCAGCTTTTCTGTGGACTGCACGGTTCCATCTCACGGTGCAAAACAAACTTGCTCACTCTGTGGAAGTGCAACAAAAATTGGATTTTGTCTCACTCCTCCCAGGTCTTGTCCCAGCAGATGACAGCCAGGCACAGAAATAAAATAAAGCACCATATCAAGGAGATATTAAATCCTTCTGCCAACAATTGGCTTCATTTTTCTAGTTATTGATTGCTGTCAAGGTGCTGTCTGGGGAAAGCTGCAGAGCCCTGCTTTATGACAGCTCACAGGAACAGAATCTTCACATCCTTGCTCTGGGAACAGTTCTATTTTGTCACTTAAATTCTGCCACAAACTCTGTTATTTTATTCCTGAGACTGAGTGGCACAAAGCTGTCCCTGGACAGGGAGGGAGGCTGAGGGAAGCATCCTGCAGGTCACCCTGGGGTCCCTGGAGAGATCTGCCTGTGACCCTCTGTGCCAGGATCACTGCAGAGACATTCCCAATGCACCAGAACCCTCAAAACAGCTTCATTTTTCCTTTTTAATTCCAACAGCAGCCTCAGAGAGGCACACAACTTAAACCCCAATTGCCAAAACTTAAAGTCTTTGAATTCTTCTATACCCTACAGGGCAGGGAGTGGTGGATATCAAAGCCATCCCATCCTCTCCAGTCTGGAATCATTTCTGCCTAACCATTTCTCCCAGAAGGCTAAAAGAATGAATTTTCTCCAAGAAGGTGAAGGAAGTTGGCAGCAAACTGCTCAGGCCAGCAGTTGGAGCAGTTTTGGGGGTTTGTCTGAAGCAGTCAAAATTCCTTCATTCCCCTCTCCTTGCTCTCAGCCAACAGGAGGATCTCTTTACCAAATATAAGGAATCTTTCCTAAATTGAAGTCCCATTCCCATTTTCCTTACATCTGCTCATTTTTCTCCATCTATTTCCCACGTGGGGACTCAGGCCAGCCCAGTGTCTTTGATCTGTGCACCAGAAAATCTGTATCAAGTCAGCTGCACATTTCTGAGCAGATTAAATTTGCCCTTGTGGTTCATCTGGAGCCTGACAGATCTCCTCTGTGGGATTTGAGGTCTGAGATCCCAAACCACCAAAACCCTACAGCCCATCTGGGACTTTCAGCATAGGAGGCCTCCTGCAATGGGAATTACTTATTTAAAGTGCTTAAAGCCTAAAATCCTCTGCTTTTACACACTTTCTAGTGGCCTTCACTTCATGATTGTTGAAGTGTTCTGAGCTCATAATTTGGGGTTTTTGGGAAGATCCCAGAGGAAGGTTTTTTGCTTTAGAAAAGTGAAAAATGCCTGCATTCTTCAGGTGGAGAGGTGGAAGCCCTTTGGGGTGTGGTGGAGATGTAAGGAAAGGACATTATTGTGAGAGACAAGAGTTTTTGAGGAAGTTGTAAGAAATTTATTCTTCCATTTCTTCTTTCTCAGCCCAAGTTCAAGTGTGCACCCAAGAACCTGAGGTGGAGGAAAGTGCAGGGAGCTGAGGGAAAAGGTTGCCAAGAGTTGAAATGATGTGGGACTTGCAAAGAAAACATCCTGCTTTTCCCAACAGGGACTGGAGAAGGTCCATTTTGGGGATCTGACATCTACCCTTGGCTTCCAGGAAACAGCTTGACCACCAGAACAGCTTTTTACCACAAAACCAGACAGAAGTAAAGACTCTGAACCAACTCCAGGCTCAGTTCCCTTCTCTGAGCACAACCAGAAGTGCAGTGTTCTAACTCCTTCTCAATTGCCAAACAAAGCTGAAAGGTTGTTACGCCTGGAGAAATTGATATATTGGTTCTTTTTAATACAAATGCCTTTTTTTGGGTTGCCCTATTTAGCCCAATATATCCTGTGAGCTATATTTGAGTGTCACTCCCAGTGGAAAATAGCCCTCTGAGGTCAGGAGCCAAACACAGAAGGAACAAACCTCACAAGTGTTCTCCTGAGTGGTGCACATCCTGCCTCAGCAATGGAAATATTCCCATTTCAGTGCAAATCATTTGTCTGGTAAATTACAAATGTCAAGGTAAAATGTAATGAAAGGAGTGGGAAAAAGAGGGAAGTGTGCCCAGTCCTCCTCTCCTTTTGCACTGCCCTGTAGGCTTTGTGAGAGGCGAAAGTATTTTCCAAAATATGTTTCCTTGGAATAAACTGCATGTTATTTATGGTTTCTGACAAGATTGTCAGCCACTGATACCCTTGATTTGTGTGTTTAATTTGGGTTTTTTGCAAGAAAAATAGAGAGGAGTTGCTTGCATGAACCTGAAATCTATTGCAAACATCCCAATTCTTGACCAGGGAAGTTCAGGGAAATACTTTATCTGAAAAATTAATTGCTGCTTTTAATCTTTTCAACCTGCCAGGGAAAAAAACAGGAAGAAGAAAAAACAAAATTAAATTAAAAGCAGCAAACCACTTTTTGATTGAAATAAGACTAAGAGAAATCTAACCTGATGGGGGAGAATCCTGGCTGGTGTTATTTGTGGGATCTTCAGCCTGGGAAAGCTGAAGGAGAGAATGTCAAGGGGACATCTCTGATTTCAGTCCTGGGGCTGAGGGGACAAAGGGATCTCCCTGCTCACATAAAGTTAGCAATGAGCAGGGATTTTTTATCATTTTAATGATCCTGATAAAGCCATTTGGAGTTCTTCTGGAATTGAATTTAATTGCTGGGGTGGGACAGAGACACAGAGCCTTCAACATCAATCCCAGCCTGGTTCTTCCATCCCCAGGTGTAACCTCTTCCTCCTCCTCCTCCTCCTCCTCTTCCTCCTGCATCTACACTCTCACATTTATCCCCTGCACAGGAGTCAATGGCACTTGAAGCTCTGAGGAACCAGGAGATTTGTGTTTGCTGCCATAAGACCACGCTGGGTATTTCATCTCCAGCCCATAAAAGTTGCAGCCTGAGCTCCTAAAATACACCCCCAACGGATGGAGCCATCGGAGCTGGGGAGGAAGAGAGGCAACTTGCCATGTTTTTTCCATCCTGACTCATAAATAACCTTTGCTTTGATGTTTCAGACGACCTTAGCATCCCTCAGCAGCTCATTTGGTGAGCTGCTGTTTGTAAATAAAGTGGAGGTTTTCATCCACGGTAGCAAAAGGTCACTTGGAAAAGAGGAATTGTTTCCTCGTGGATCTGTTTCTTCTCTCACAGCACTGGGCTGCAAAAGTCACAAACTATTTTTGCAACAAATCAGAAAAAATTGATTTAATTAGATTGTGAAATATCAAGGTAGCAATGGTAGGGAGTAATTTCTGGCAATTTCAGGTCTCTTTTTAGTAGAGCATCTTTTCTAAACCATCCCTACTGTCTTTATTCACAAAGTTTAACACTGTGGGAGCAGTGCTCATTCCCACCCATCTCTGCCACCTCTGCTCTCGCTGACCTCCATGTGGGAGCCAAACTCCTGCTCTGAAATACCATTCCTCCTCACTGATTCCCTGCCAGAGGTGGAGGTCATGGCAGGGGCCCTGCGGGGAGAGGTGCTCCCAGCAGCTGCCTTTCCTTCCCCTGAACCACAGGCTCTTTGCTGACAGTTCTCTAGCTTTTGTGATCTCTGGAATTCATCATTTTCAGCACAAAAAAAAAAAAAAAAGAAAAAAGCCCAACAGCTGTGCAAGGAAATGTCCTTGGTAGCTCAGCATCCAAGGGCTGTGTGGACATAAACCACAGCAAGCAACACAGAGCTTTCCTCCAGCTCTAGCTCTGGTGACAGGAAAGGGAAATCTCCCATAAATTACAGTTGTGCTTTTGGAAGTTTGTAAGCAAACAGCCCTGAATCTCCTCCTTTGTTCCCCCAAGGGGCTGTTTGTGCAAGATGCAGTTGAGGGCAGGCTTTGGGCAGTGCAGGATGTACCTGTTTGGGGTCTTCCATGGATGCTACAGCTGTGGGACAAGCTGGCATGGCCCTGAGAATGAATACTGTGAGGAACAGGGAAATGGCAAACTTTCCTAAAGCAGATTGTTTAAGAAAGAAGCCTGGAGTTTGCAGGATGCTGGGTTGTGGGGGGAGCAGTGAGCCTGTTTTTCTGGCAGATTCAGAAAGGTTTGGATTGCTTGGTGAAGCAGCTGAAGGAGCTCCTTGTGAGCTGCTCTTTCTGACCTCAGCACCAAAGGGTTTATAGCAGTGATGTCTGCTCTGACTCTGCATGGCCACAGCATCCCCAGGGCCAGCAGAACCGCTGATGCAACAGGAACCCAGCATTGCCCTGTCTTCTTATTTATCAGGAGCCGTTTCCCTGCTGGGTGGGAATGGTGAGGAGCAGCACGGAGCTCTCACTCCACACTCCCACCACGATGATTTCAGCAGCTCTGAGGCACAGGAACTGAAGGAGCAGATCCACAGCACCTGCCTGGGTGGATATTTCAACACATCCCTGTGCTTCCCTCTGCTGCCAGGGTGGAAAACACCCCAGTGCTGCCTGCAAAGCAAAAATACAAAAATACCTGTTACAAAAATACCATTATTTTATGCACTGGTTATTTCATTACTGTGGTAAAAGAGATTGTGGCCATTTAAAGGACTAAGGATAGAGTCTGTAATGCAATTAGATGATCCCGAAAAAGCAATAGTGGAATTCAATCAGGGAGCAATCCACATGCACTTCCTGAAGGTAATCAATCCCATGTCAAAGGAAGCCCATTGTTCTCATCCCCCAGGGTCTCCTGCTCCCACAATGTACAAAGGGCTTTCTTGTCAAGACCAACAAATCTACTTCCCCAGCTTAGTCAGAGATAAGAAAACAATGTCTGGGCTATGCAGACAATTTGTCTATCTTTAGGCACTTTGCTTTTCTCTTTCTAAGTTTCACTGTTTCCCTGTTTGGGCGATTGCTGAGGTACAGCTGATAATGCTTTCCCTGGGGGAAGGCTCTGCTTGTCTTTACACAATGTGAAAATGAAAATCACAGGAGGTCATTCTGCACTCAGAACAGGGGACTGGAAGCAGTGCTCACATCCCTAACTCCCTGCCTCATGCACAACAGGCAAAAAGTTATTCAAAAGATAAGCCAGCTTCCAAGCTCCTCCTTTGGTGGTCCTAATTTAGAATTAGACTTTTCATTGTCCCTTCCCACCTGTGCCCTGTGAGGTTTGATTTGTAAACACTGGCCCAGGAACTCGGCGCTCATTCATTAGTTCTACCAAGAATGTTCTGGTTTGTAACCAGAAAATTGAATTACTCACTGCTTAATTTTAGTACTTTCCACCTTTTGTCTAGGAAATTGAATTATTCTGGTTAGTTTTCTTGTCCCGCTGTATAACGACTCACACATGCACACCACTTTTCTGTGTCAAAGTACATACAGAGGTAAGTCAAATTCCAGCAGGTAAAATCCCAGCAGGCAAAATTCCATCTGAAGCATCCCTGCCCGAGCTTGTTGAGGTTAAGAGGAGTCACAGCAATGAAACTGGAGCCAGAATTGAGTCAGGATCTCTCATTTTCGGGAGCCCTCTGGGGCTCAGACAACCTGGGAGACATAAAAATGCAGAGTCTGCCTCGCTGAAGCTGCCATTAGCTAATGGCTCTCGATTGCAGCCCATGCAGCTTTACAAAGGGAAAAACTTTCCCTTTGTAAATCTCAGAGTCACATCCCCGGCAGCAGCAGCAGCAGCACCCAGCAGGACCTGCCGCAGTCAGGGGAGATGAAGGGCATTTCCCCAAGGCTTCCCAGTGGAATCAATGCTTGCTAATCTCTAGAAAATTACACTAACAAGCTCCAGGCACGAACTGCAGGAGCCCTGCACACCAGTCCCCGAAATCACGCACAGCCCATTAATGGATCAGGCTTTAATGAACTGGAAAATCTCCCTGCAGAGGATGCTTTAAGGCTCCCCCACCTCTCCTGAGCTGGTTTTGGGGCAGACAGTCAACTCTGACAGCAAAAATGATATTTTTGGGTTTGATTCAGGCTGGGGAGCAGCCCTAGGTCCTCACAGGTACTTGGGTTTGAGGCTCGTGATGATCAGCAGCTCTTGAAAAATCCTGAATTCAGAAATCCCCAAATGGCAGTTCGAGGCAAGCTGCTGGTGTCGTGCCATAGATGTACTTGATGTATTTTCAGGAAATACCCTTTTTTCTCCTCCTTCAAACCATCAGGCAGATCTAGAAGGTGCAGCTGGCCAAAACACAATTGCTGGAGAGGCTGATTACTTCAAAATGAATGAAATCATGCTGCAGCCTGCATTTAAAAAATTTAAAAAAAAAAAAAAAAAAAGCACTTTTTTTCTATTCAGTCATAAAATCTACTTATTTCCTGAGCAATGTTGTAATTTGCCTGATGTTTATGAGATATACTGCCTGCTTTCTACTCTGCTTCCTATTGGGCAGTCTGTGAGGTTGTCTAATCTCTAAAAGAAATAAGCATCTGTTTCCTTCATGGTCCATGTCAGATTTAAGGTAATTATACTCCTATTAGACTCCTACACGAAAAATCCTACAGAAAATAAGAGCAACCAATGTATTTTTTCTCAAAAGATATTTTAACTTGTAATGCAAGAGGAATGAACACTGGATCACTCTTTAAAAGAAGGAACCTCCAAACTTTTCTCTTCTGCATCTTTAGGTGGGGTTCTTATCTTTTCAGTAATTAAATCAAAACCCCAAAACATCTTTATGCTTGTTCTTTGGAGTCCAATATTTGATTTTTGAACCCCTTGGTGTCAGCTCCTCCAAAACAAAAGGCACTTGGTGTCTCCCCTGCCCTGAGGTGAAGTCTCAGTTCCATTTTCCTTCCCAAAGGTAAAAAGTTTTTCTCCATCTCTACCAGCAGACACTGAAAAGGCTCAAACAAAGCAATTTTCCCATTCAGAGAAAAACAACCAGACATGTCCTCAAGGATTTCTGTTTTCCAGAGCTCCTTAACCCCCTGACCTTGTTTTTCAGGTTTTAATAAAAAATCTTTGGACAACTATTTTTCGTATTTCTGATTCTGACGTGGGGAAAAGGTAAGTATTACCTTAAATTTGACTCTGGATTAAAAATCCCCCAGAATTGGCATTTTCTAATGCAGCCTTTGAACAGCTGGAATGTTTCCTTCCATAAAATCCTCAATGAAAACTGTGTCTGAAGCAAACACTTGTCTCCTGCAGAGTGTGAAACCCACAGATTTCAGCACAGATGCTGCAACCCCTGGGCCATGAGAATGAAGAGCAATTCCACTTGAAATGGGAACAGGGTTTCATCCCAAAATACAATGGTCCCACAGCAGCTCATCCCAGTGCCAGTAAGTGGTGAAATTCAAAGCAGGAGGGACATACCTTATAAAAAATGAACTAGAAATAGGTTCAGGTTCTTCTCTGCCTGTTGTCAGTTTTCTGACTTTATATCCCCCCACATTCCATCTTTATAGGGTTGGGGTTTTGCTTTGCCCTGTTGTTTTCTGCTCCATACACCCAAACCACTCATAAGGCAGAATAAATCCCAAAATATTCCCCATGTACAAAGAGGGAGGCCAAGCACAGACAGATGGATGTAGAGCCCTCTGATGAAAGTTGTTTTTTTCAAAACTAGAATTCCATTAATCCTTTGTAAAGCCTCACTCCCTCTCTGGGCTGGGATGGGGTGGGATTGTGTTACATTTCCCAGTGCCCTGACCCACAGGGAAATGTGGGTCATCTGATACATATATATATATATATATATATATATATATATATATATATATAATGTATATCAGATATATATTATATATATATAATTTTATAGATATATATCAAATGATATCCTACTCATCCCTGCTCTTGGGAACTCCTCTGCTCCCTTTCCTCCCATCCATGACCCCACCAAGGGTCAGCACTGGCAGCCTCAGGAAAGCAGGATAATTGCAATTCTGAGAGTTAGTTGTGCTTTGGGGTGGGGATCATAGTTGGGTTCATTTTTTACATTTTACAGGAGCTGCAGCAGCAAAGTCTGGCTCTGCCAGGAGCTCTCCCAGTGTTACACTGATCCTTGTGATGCCAGCAAATAAACCTTTTCCCAGGGACACTTTTTGGGGTGCACTGGCAGTGCCACCATTAAACCTCAAGGTCCTCCCTGGCTGGAGCACCAAACCCTGCTGGGATTTGAATCACTCACGTTATTTTCCCTTGCCTCGTTCCAGAGCTACTCATAAAACCTTCCCTGGGCTTTGCTGCTTTCCTTAAATAGGAGTTCCATGTCCTGTGAGGAATAGCTGTGCATTCCTTTTTTGCCCTCCTTCCCGACCTCGGGGTGCTGGGAGAGGGACAAGGACAGGCAGCAGGGCTGACCCAGCCCTGTTGGCTCCAAGGACATCTCCAGCTGGCTCCAGAGGGACCTGGAGCAGCCCCGTGGTGGGAAGGGATTGTGAAAAACCAGGATCCAGCCTGGCATGTGTTGGAGCAGAGCAGCAGTGCTGGAGACATTACTCACGTCCCGAGATATGCAGGGCTCAGGCCAAGATTCCTGGTGGATCTGTGGCTCTGTGAGGCTCCTGGGGCCCTTTCCAGGTCTCTGTGGTTTGCCAGTAACCCCTTGGCTCCTGGGCTTGCACCAGGGCACTCACCCACCTCAGGGCAGCAAGGCCTTCTTTTCGTGGATGCCCGAAAGCTCTGATGTGGAGAGAACTCAATTATCAAATTTCTGGTTTCTGTTTTCAGTTCTGATTTCAGAAATCAATATGTGATTTCAAAAATCAGAAATGTGCTGCTCATGTATCAGAGAAACCAGGAATTTATCCTCCACATCCATTCCACACTGAGTGTGGAAATACAAATCCCTTCAGGCAGTGTAGAAGGAGAGGAAGATGAAACAGGCTGAAAACACTCCTGGATGACACTGCTGTGCACAACCTGAGCCCTTCCATTCAAAACTCCCATTCCGCTGAATTTTTATTTTCTTTCCCTGAAAATCTGCATGCTGCTGAAATTTACTGTCACATGCAATACACCTGTCACCAATATTTTCATGAACAATTAGCGTTTCCACCTAAAGTATCAATTTTTAGGCGCTCACTTTCTAAGTGGTGCCTACATCCAATAACTGCTCCCCTTTGGGAGGGAACAGCCATGAGTTATTCCAGTGTGGAGCATGTTTTCCCATGTTTCCAGGAGCTGCTTGGTTGAATGAATCGCTGCTCCAGTAGATGCATTGTGTCTAATGCGTTTGCTCCTGCATTCCTGAGGCTGTGCATTGGTCCCAGCAGCAGCCTGGCAGTCTCTGGCTGTGACTCTCCCTAACTGTGGGCTGCTGGTGCAATTATTCACCTGAAGGGAGTCGTTTCATTCTCAGTTATCATCCCCTCTGATCTCTCGGCGAACAATTGCTCGCAAAGGAATCAGAAGCAGGCGGTGTTACACGCAATTATAAATTAAATTGGTGAGGAGGGGGAGAGCAGCACGTTTTCTTCCTCAGGAGGGGGGGAAAGCTGTAGGAGCTGGGCTGCTGTGCCAGGTCATGTGTGACCTGTGTGGAAGTTATGGAATTTCTGACCTAAATTCCAGTGTTTTCTCCTGGATATAATGCTGCCTTCCTATAGTATACAGACTGCTGGTTTATGAGTCTTTATTCTCCCTTAAATTAAGATCCCTTGTATTCATTAAAATAATGTTTAAATCTGTTTTTCTTGATAGCTCTTTGTAGTAATTCACAATTATTGTATATAAGCTGATTACTGAGATGTTTAAATATGCCAGTTAGGTGTGAAAAGCTTCCTCTGTGGGAATTCCAGACCAAAACTCCAAAGAATACCTCTCCTTGAGGCAGCTCAGCAAATAATCCCAAGAAATTAGCTGGGAAGAGCCAAACCCAGCCCAGATTTGCATCTTGATTTTTCAATATTGACATAGAGTTGACTATGGAGAATGAAGAATCCTCTGCTCAAGGAATTTTTGTGAAGATGTTTGAAAGAGGAAGGGAGTTTGTTTGGAGTTTCTAAAAGCAGGAATTCCAGTGATCCAGCTGATTAATTGTCCAATCAATAACTCTGCAGAGGGTGCTAATTGTTACTCCCCCTTTTTGGATGAGTAACCCTTTAAGGGTCTCTTAATTTGGACCCTTTTGTCCAAATGAAATGCTGCTTTCGTTTGCAAAATGGAATTTCGATTTACGACTGGCAACAAGCTCCAGAAGCAAAGAGCTCGAGGAATGGGAAGCTAGATGGAAGTGGATAGGAAATGGGATTTCATCCCCTGAGACAAAGCCAGGCCTCCCATCTGAGGGACACAGATCCAGGGATGAACAGACACAACCCACATTTCCGCAATTGCGTTTCGGTGGGGAGTCTGGAAAAGCTCAGCTGTAAATGCCACAGCTTCTCAGTCACAGGCTGAAACAGCTGCACAGAAGAGTAAATCTGCAAGCAGCAGGTCCTGGGCTTCTCTGGCAGAAGTGTTGAGTTAATTGAGACAGAGAGTTTGTAATAACTGCCAGCTCTGCAGACACGAAGCCCCAGATGAAAGAGGTCGAACCCCATTTGTCTCCATTACCTTGTCATGAGAAGGATTTTCCCTCCACACAGGCAGATGAGCTCAGCAGAATGTGGATGTGGGGCTCAGTGCCCCGAAAACCTCCAGCAGACTCATTGCTCCAGCGCTGGGTTTTGACATTTTGGAATATTTCTAACCCTTCCTGTGCCCACAGCTGCTCCAGGGAGCTGTAGGAGAGGTCATTCAACCATCAAGTTGAATCCCTGAAGGGCTTGATGGTTTAAAAAAGGCTTTGAATCCTCTTTTCCAGCTACTGAATCTCCAACACATGGACTTCATTCTTCATCACTCCTTGGAGTAAAGTCTGAATGGAAAAAATGCCCAGAGGGAGAGACTTCCACGCTGGCTGGAAGAGATGAAGCTCAGAGCACCCAAAGGTATGAGTGGACAAAAAAGGAGTTGGTATTTAACCACACAAGAAGCTATGATTAAATTAATCCACCATTCTCCTTTTTGCAGCTCTTTGGGGGAATTAGATCAAGAAAGTAACAAAGGAATGCCACAGTCTGCCAATAATGGAATTAAGGAACCAAGCCTCATCTGAGCTTTCTCTTGCCAAAGAGCTTGCTGGATGCGAGTTGGAAAAAAAAACCAAATTCAGGACTTTAAAGAGGAGACAGAGAGATGTTGTGGAAAAGTATTTGAATACCCAGCTATTCACTTCCTCCCCTCAGTGCTCTCAGAGTGCAGAAACGTGGATGATGAAATAATGCACCTACTTTGGGAAGATGAGGCGGAAAAAAGTGATTTCCTCGGGCTGGTTACACTCAAGAGCAGGGGGATGATTTTGAAAGACAGGTGGAGTTGAAGGGGATCTGGAACTTGTGCCAAATCCACTGCCAATGTTTATCCCATCCTATGGAGACGTGCTGAAAACACAGCCCGTGGCACCAGTGTGCTCAGAGGGCTCTGGGACACTTTTAGAATGTTCTCCTACTCCTCATAACGAAATACAAATTACAGAGGCCTGAAGTTGCCAGGATCCAGGCTGGACAAAATATACAACTGCTGGTTCTGGAGAAATAATTTACATTGGAACACGTCCAGCATTGCTGGGCACTGCAAAGCTCAGAGAAATGAACCCTGGAGAAGCAAACAGGAGTTGCCAAGTGGTGCAAAATGTGAGTGGGAATCTGAGCTCAAGCTCTGGCAAGCCCTGGAGCTGCTCTGCAGGTATTAAATAGCTGGTTAGGAAGAGCTGTAACATACCAAGCAGAGAGATTTGATGATTAGGTTGGATATTAGGAAGGAATTCTTCCCTGTGAGGGTGGGGAGGCTCTGGCACAGATTCCCAGAGAAGCTGTGATGCTCCTGGATCCCTGGAAGTGTCCAAGGTCAGGCTGGACAGGGCTTGGAGCAGCCTGGGACAGTGGAAGTTGTCCCTACCATGGCGGGAGTGGAACTGGATGAGCTTTAAGATCCTTTCCAACCCAAACCAGTCTGGGATTCTGTGAAATTCCTCCATTACTTTTTAAGGGACAGGCTAGAGGGGCATGAACACACAAGAAACATGCTGGAGATTTAAGTTTATGGATAAGTAAACAAACGTAACTATGCAGATATATAAAAATATTTATCTTTGCACAACATAAACATAACACTATATAACATAGTTATATAGCACATCATGTTTAACGAGAACATTGGACCAAAACTGAAATAAACATTTTCCAGCACATATAAAATTCACATGGGGAATGGCAAAAGCAGCTGTGCCCTGCCTAGCTGGGAGTCCAAGGTTGGATTGTCCTCTGCAGTCACATTCAGCTCTAAGGACAAAACCCAGGTCTGAAACACAGCCTGGTTTTAGTGCTGCTTTTAATCTCTGCCTGCTGCTAACAGGGTGTTCAGGGATTTTTTGCTTTGTGCTCAGCTAACGACCTCCAGATTGTTCTGCTGCTCGACTGGGGGCTCCAGATGCTGAGTTCTCCATGGGATGACCAAACCATGGACTTTGTGACTGAGATGTCCCCATTTCCCCTGCCCTTGCTGTCCCACTGTGCTTATCCTTCTCTGCTCTGCTCCCTCTGTCCTGCCCAGGGTAGGACTGTGGTTCAGTGAGAGCAGAAGGTGACAGGGAATGGAGAACCTGCAGGTTCCCCTTCATGTCAGGCCTGGGAAATGCTGTAACAAGCAACATCTGGGGAGAAATTCAAGTTATTGCCATCTGAAAAATTAATGGCTCACCAGAGGACAGCCAGCCTTCCATTAAAGACACTCTATTCAGATGGAAAGTTCTGTGCTGAGATAAAAGGTGGAAACTCTGTGTGTCTCCCAGCCTGCTGAACAATTCAGAAGGAATTCAGTCCTGGAGACTGAGCCATGCTGCTCAGGACCTCACACAGAGACACCAGGGCAGGAAACCCCTTCCATTATAATTCTGCCAGCACCTTCAAAAAATTAAGCTGTGTCTGCTGAAAGAAGTCCCTTGCTGAGCTGAGGAATGAAGTTGGCCAATATGTAAGATCCATCCTGTTAATTAAGGCTACATACATTAAAAAAAAATGAAATTACCTGAGCTCTCTTGTGTTTTCCTGCCACTCTGAAGCTTGCAAAATCTGTCTGTCTGCCCAGGGGCAGGTGTGGATGTCAGCAGGCAGTTTTGGGAGCTTTCTTGCAGGAAGCTTTTGCTTTACAATGCCAGCTTGGCAACTCTTGATTTCCGATTTTGAAATGGTACCTCATTATATTTAATGCCCAAGCCACGAGAGGATTCAAAACAATGCAAGGATTCAAGGCAGAGCCTGAGCTCTGTCTGGGCACTGGGAGCCAGTGGTGAATGAGATCCAGCAGAAATTTGGGAGAGCCTGGATGTCCCTTCAGCCCAGGTGGGTGATGGAAACACCAGCATTGACTCCCAGACACTGCTGCAGGACATGCAAGGAACTCTCCCAGATAAAGCCCAAAATATTGCTGTCTATCTCCAGCCAGCTTTAGATAAGGCTTCTCTCAAGAGGTCAAAGGCAAGTGGGATTTCCTCTGGCTTGTTCAACCCTGCACTTTGGATAGGAGAAAACAAGAAAAACTCATTGCCTTCTCATAGCAAACTCCTTCAGAGGAACAGTGATCCAGCAAGTGCAACTCAGGCTCTGAAATCCTTGCATCTCTTCCAAGGAATTCTGCAGCACCATTGCTGGCTGGAAGCCTTGCAATCCCTGCTGAGCTGCAGGGCTGCTCCTGCCTGGCCAGAGCCCTGCACAGCCCCTGACTCCTGCAGAGCACCTCGAGGTGTCACAGCTCGAGGTGACAGCAGAGCTATTCAGGAGAGCACTGATGTCCTCGGGGCTGACAGGAGCAGCTGTGGCTATTCAGAGCTCCAGAGACATTTGCCTCGTGGCTGGGAGATCATTTCACGTCCTTGCCAAAGAAGGAGGAGCAGCAGGGTGAGGCAGCTCGCTGGCAATAGGATGTGGGATGTGGAGGCTAAAGGTTCCATAAAGGAAATCCTACACAAGCACGATGCTGATACACATCTGGCCCTGCCTGTGCCTTGTGCAGGGTTTGCAGGTGTCTCTGACAGGCACCAGAGCTATGAATTTGCTGATTCTGGGTGCAGGCAGGACATTTGTTATGGGAAAACAACTGTCTCTGGGGCTGCAGGCAGGCAGAGCTTCAAGAGGGAGAGGTGCAGCCCCAAAACCAAACTGCTGAGCCCTGGCCAGGTCTGTGTGGGGCAGAGCAGGGCATCAGCCACCAGATCAGCCCTGGTTCAGTGCCGGGTGTGAAATCAGGAATGTCCAATTTCCTGTTAGCTGGATTTCTTGGTGTCCATGCTGACATGTCTGTGTGGTCCTTGGCTCTGACTTTGCCGTGGTCCCAATAAGATATCCTGTGCCCCACGCTTTTTGGGAACCCCCAGAGCCCAGCTCAGCTCTTTTAGGTTCACCCTCAGGGAATTCAGCCTGGCTGGATGCAGAGCATGGCAAAGGCTGAGGATTTGCTGTGAAATCCGCGTGGATCCACAGACAAACTTCCTTCCTCTTTAATTCCAGGGTGAATCTGTACCCCGGGGAGATTTCCCCGAGATTTCTGTGACTCGACTCCTCTCAGCAGTCACAATCTGAGCTCCACTGCACATCCTCCCCACCCAGAACACGCAGCAATTCCCAGTGCCCCGAGAGGGAAAGCATCCCTGCTCCCCCCAGAGCTCCTCTCTGACACCACCAGCTCACAGAAGGCTCTTTGCAGACAAAATTCTCTGGGACAAGCACACCCCGGAGGGAGCTGGCACCAGGGTGTGGAACAGCTCGGGCAGTCCCGCCCAGAGGAATTGTTTGGGATTTCCAGCACTGTCCCCAGGGCAGCACAGCGAAACCCCACAGAGGAGCCTCTCCCCTCGCTGGGATCCATCCTGCCCTCATTGCCAGGCTGTTGGGATGGTGTGTTTGGATCCCATCCTGTCAGAGGGATGCAGCACTCACGCGAGTGCTTCCCTAATAGCATTCAGCTGCTTTATTCACACTCCTATCCAGCAGGGCTGCTTGAAAATAAAGGCTTTATGTTCTTCTTTCCAGGCTTTTCCAAATGGTCAGGGGCCACTTAACATTGACCTCTGCCAGGCTCTGCAGGGCTTGGGGCCAGATGCTTAAAGGGAATCACCTGCCTGTGTTTGGAATTGCTTTTGATCTTTTATTTCACTCTATAAATTCCCAGCGGAGCTCGCTGGTAGCAAACATCTGGCACCGTTTTTCCTGCTCAGGGGAGGAATGAATCCATATGGAAAGCCCAGATTTGGTGTCTTCCTGTAGAGCTGGCCCTAAAATAAACCCATGGGTGAGTAGGGGAGTCATGCAGTGTCACCCCTGCAGAGGTGCTGCAGGGTTTATCAGATTATCAAATTCAGATTATCAGATTCAGATTATGTGATTCAGATTATCAGATTCAGTTATGTGATTCAGATTATCAGATTCAGGTTATGTGATTCAGGTTATCAGACAGGTTATCAGATTCACCCACCTGGACTGGCACACAAAAAGGACTCCTTTTCCTGCTAGTCCAAGCAGGGAGCAATCCCAGTTGCTGGATTAGACAAGGAAAAAAGGTCACAATTATAGTATTGTTGCTTTAGGATACCTTACACAAAGCAGAGGCTGGAGGGGTGACCACACAGTGACAAATCCATCCCTGCTGGGGAGCCCAGCACTCCCCAGGGTTCTGTGGTTTCTCTGTGTTCTCATTCACAACAAAACCACTCTGGATTTACTTGGTTTTCCTGATTTCCTAAAAGATGAGCCCCAGGGCTGAGCCTTCATGATGCAGCCAGAGCAGCAGGGAGGAGAATTAGATTATTTTTTGGGGGGACCCACAAAGCATCTCTAACCTCCCCCTGGGTCAGATAATACCAGGAATCTCTAATAACCCCAGAAAAGCATTGCCCTTTGCAGAGCTGGCAAGGAAACAGCCCCGGATGAGGAATTGCAGCCACCCCTGGCATGGCGGTGCTGTGATTCAATCCAGCTCCAGTGAGTCACCTCGTGCTGCTGCTCTGCACTGCTCTGCTCTGAGGAAACTCTCTCCTTGAGATAATCTTGCTTTAAAAGTCAGATCTTTCCTCTGGGAAAAGGCAAGTCTCGACTTAGGCTGACCTACCTTGTTTTTGGCTAGAGAAAGAGATTTTTCCTTGGCTGCCCCATGACTTTCACTCACAGCCTCCCCTGAGAACATTCTTTAAAACCATTATTTAAGTCATCCCAACCAGGCAGCACGAATCCCAGTTCCAAAAGTGATTTTATTGTCCTGAGCTGATGAAATGCCTGTCCTTTCATTCAGATACATCCGAACAAATGTAAAAAAAAGCGATGCTGAGGGTTTCCCAGGCTCCAGGGAGGTGCTCAAGCCTCACCCATGTTCTCTCACTATCATCTGACAGCAATTTATGCTAGTGCAGGATTTGAAACCGTTATTGAAACCATTTGTGGGATGGAGATTCGCAGGGATTCATGCACAGAGGGTGACTCTCTGCTCAGTGGTGATGGATGGAGCAATCTCACTCAGAATCCTTGAAGGCAGCAGGAATTTGGTGTGAGGAGCTGAGCCACAAATCTCGGAGCAGAGAAACCTTGACTCAGTGATGTTCTGTGGATTCCCTGGGCAAATACATGGAAAAAAAAAGATTTTAACTGCTGGCCTGCTGGATGCCCAAGATTTCACACCAACAGGAGCCAAATCCAGCCAAGACTTTGCAATAATTTGATTTTGTCTTATACCAGCCTCACTTTTTGCCCTGTGCATAGGACAGCCCTGTGGATGCAGCCAACTCCAGAGGGAATTGCTCCACTTGGACTGTGGCCCAACTGTTGGCTGTAATTAAGATGTAGCTGAAGAGAAAATGGCAGTTAATTTTCTCCCTCTTGTGATACTTGCTTTTAAATCACCATACATCATCAAACACCTAGCATTTGGACTACACATCTCAGAAACCTGCTCACCAGAAAATTTTAAATTTCGAATTTTTGCCATTGGCTGTTTTTGTAAGGTTTTGTTCCGTGCCTGATGCCTAAAGTTTCTTCACAAGCTGCTAAGAATGCTTCACACTAATAGTTGGGGTCATAAACCTGCCAGTGTTAAACAAAAAAATTCTTCAGAAGGTCAAGGCTGTTCCTCTTCTTTTTTTGTCTGAATGAGCCATGCAAAAGTGAGCTTGGTAAGACATGAAATTCTCTGTCGTGGGGGAAAAATGCCTCCATAACTGGGTGGGCTGAGATTCTCTGTGCTCAAATAGGAGGGTAATGTGGATTTGAATGGGATAAATGATATCCTGGAGTTGTCCTGTGGCAACACAGCCCTGCCAGGGACTGACAGGAGGAATATCCAGAAAAGGTGAGAAATACATTCTTTCCGATATTGCCAAATAAGTTTTTCTCAATCCTATGAAAACACCTCCAATCCCTTGCCTAGTTTCCAAGACAGGCTGGAGGTGGAAGCCCATGAGGGATGGAGATGGGTGGCAGGAAGAATTCATGAAATAGTTGTGTCCAGGATGAGTTAGAGTTCCATAAGTGTTATAACATCCACTTTCATTTCGATGTGCAGACCACAACCAGCTGTTCAATTTTGTTCCTGCAGAATTCTCACTTCTTCAGTGTACAACCTGCAAGGCAAAGACCCTGGCTTTCCCCAGATAAATGTCAAAGCTGTGTATCTGCAAAAATAAAGGCCACTAAATGGTGTCTGAAGGAGCTATTAATCTTTAGAATTAGTTGCTCCAAGTCCAGGTTGCAAGTATATGAAACAACAAAAAACGGAATTAAATTAGGGAGATTTATCGTGAGCAGTTGTTTCACGGTGGTTTGGGTTTCAGGGAGAGCACAGACAAGTGAAATATCAGCCCAGAGACATAAATTAAGTAGGAATACTCCAAGGAAAAATCTTGTTTATTCTGTGCAACCAGCCATGCCATTTGTCACCTCGGAGCACAGGAGTAAAGGACCTGAGGATGTGAGATGTCCATGGTTGTTATTAATTGCAGGAGACAAGACTGAGGAAAATGAGCTGTCTGAAGGAAAACTGGGATCAACTCTGTTTTAAATGTTCCTGCAGCCCTGGGGGAGAGGAAAAGTGGTGACAGGGACCTGGAGCTGAGCTCCCTGCCGGGGCAGCATCTCAGCCTCAGGGTGAAGCCTCTGTGCCACAAAACTCCCTCCAACCCTAATGATCCCTCCCTGTCCCCTGCTGTGCCTCAAACAGCTGTGCCATGGGGTCACCTCAAACCCTGCAGCCCCAAAGCCCTGCTGGCACCTCTGGGGATCAAGCAGGGATAGGATTACACAATCACAGCAAGGCAGGAACATTGCATCTCCACAGGGACTGCCTCCCAGATCCCTTTGGGAATCCCCAGACCATGCAGGGGCACTTGTGTTGTCCCACTGGGACCCCCTGGTACTGCTGCAGCTGGCAGGGAGGTGACTCTCTCTAGTTTAACTCTTCATTCTCTTTCCCCACCCCTCCACTTTCCCCCCATTACAGCAATCCCTGGCTTTACTTCCCAGAAAAATTCCCTGGCATGAGTTGGACAGATTTTGTTACTAAGAACCTTTTTATAGCAGTGGAGATACAGAGAGAACTGCCCTAAAGCACAGTTACTGCTAGAAAAGCTTTAAGCACCTTAACTCTAAATAAATCAGATATATTCCCTCAAATACAGAGCATTTTAAGGCACACCTCTCTCTTTTTTCAGGTTCCCATCACCAAATTCTGGCAAGTCTGCAGATGAAATCCTTTGGCTCCCACCTACTTGCAGCTATCGACACTTGGCCTTGGATCAAAGTGAATTTTCACAGCTTTCAGGTATAAGGAATAATTGGAAGATATTTTTTTGTGTTTGTCCACAGGGTATAACCCTCCTCTGCAGACTCATTTTAGAGCAGATATAAAATAAATCCAACGCATCCAGCAAGGCTCCATTCTGCTCAGCAGGGCTGCAGTTGGGATAGAGTGAAGGCAAACAGGGCTTAGTGTCTGCATCTCGACTTGTCCTGTGGCTCTGTTTCTCCCTTCCCTCAGGTGGAGGCTGGACAAGCTGCTGGAGGAGAAATCCAGGGGGATTCTCAAACGAACAGCCCCCACATTTGGCTCAGCAAGCCCTGACCAGCTCTCCTGCTGTCTGTAAAGCTGTACACACACAGAAATCCATATTTACACACGTGTGCATCCCAGCTGCCTCGCTCTCTTCCTTCAGCACTGCTCTGCCCCTGTCCCAGGCAGGGCGCTGGGATGCTCTCAGCCTGATTTCATGAGTCCATTTTTGCCCTTCAGGCACTGCATGTCCATGGAAATGTCCAAAAACTCACGTCCACTCCTTCCGTCCCTCCCATTGTCAGCCCAGCCTGACTCATGTCCCCTTCCTTGCTTTCTCTGCACTATGTAATCTCCAAACCACCTTCCTTCCCTACTCCACACCCCAATTTATTTTTTCCCAGTGGCACATCCCAATTTATTTTCTCCCAATGGTCACGTCTTCCCCTCCTTCCAAACCATTTTCAGAAAGCCAACGTCACCTCGGTTTAATTAAAGCCCCTGGATGTTTATCGTGTCTTTAAATCATTTCCTTCAAGCTTGTGATGAAGTTATCACTTTGTCAGAAGGTGATGCAAACCCTCAGCGGGGAGCACACAAAGCCCAGTCCTCTGGGAAGTTTGGGTGAACTGTTTGCAAAAATCTGCCCAGCCCACCCCTCCGAGACCTTTATTTCCCCCTGCGGCAGCTGTCATCTGATCCCACGCTTGGGCTTTGAATGGGGCTCTCGGAGGATGCCAGATGTTGGGAACAAAGGTCTAAAAATAATCTTTCCAAGTAATCTTCCCGTCCATCACTCCAGGAGAGCGCAGAGCTCTGTGCGAACATGCGAGCCGAGAACCTGATCTAACTTAAAGAAGTTCAACAGCAGCTCCCGGCTTCTGCCTGTGGGCTCCTTTTCTTTTTTTTTTTTTTTTTTTTCCTTTCCTTTTTTTTTTTTTTTTCCTTCCCCTTTTCCCTGCCCAGAAGCCGCGCAGGGAAAAGCGGCTCTCCGAGCGCTCAGCTCTCCCTCCCTCCCTCCCTCCACGTCTCCCTCCCTCCTTGCCAAAACCCCAAACCTCCCAGATCCCGACAGCCTAGCTCCTAATCCGATCCCATCCGGGGAAGAAATGGATCCCAGGCTGCTTTCGGAGATGCATTTCTGCAAAAAGCTCCTCGCCGCAGCCCTGTGTGTGCTGGTTGTGCTGCCGGAGCCGGGCTGTGCCAGGAGCCTCTGGAAACGCGCTCTGCTGAAAATGACCGAGAAATACGATGTGAGTAAGGCTGGCGGGTTTTAGGCTGGGGGGTTTTGGGGTGTTTTGGGGTTGCTCGGAGAGCGAGGGGAGTTTTCGTCCCTATTCCTTTGGAATAAGGAGTGTTAGGATCTGGGTAAAAGGGGTTGGTGAAGTTTTCCCAGGCTGCGCGGAACTTTTGCCACCTAGCTGCTGCAGGGGGGAAGCTTGGGAAGCACGCTGGGAGCGGGGACAGGGATTTGGGATGGCAAATTTGGGATTTGGCACGGCTTTCCCTGGAAAACCCCCGGGACAGCAAGAGGGGGATGCAAAGCCCGGCACGGCTTTCCCTGGAAAATCCCCAGGGAGAGCGAAGGAGAGAGCGGGATGCAAACCCTGCAGGTCTGGGATGGGTTTGGTGGGAAGATTAATGGGATTTATGGCTCGGGGCAGGGAGGGTTCCCTGCCAGGTCCTGTGCTGCCTTTTGGGATAGCTCTGGGTGAATGCGCCCAGCTCCCGGAGATGTTTGCTGGAGGAATGGATGGCTGTTCTGTAAATCCTGGATTTACAGCCAAGCGGCGTGCCCATCACCCTTTGATCCAAGGAATCCGCTCCCTGGCTGTGCCTGGCACATTCCCTGGCGGCAGAGCTGCTGCCCACGCCCTGGCAGACGCTCGGGTGGTGGCACTATCTGTGCCTGCCTGCTTCTGGCAGATCTCAGCCTTCCCGGGGCGCTGAGCTCAGCCAGCGCTCCCAAATCCACCTGGAGAAGGAGGGCTGGGAGTGGAACTGAGGCAGCAACAAGTTCCTGGCAGTGGAGAGGGTGGTGCTGAGGCTTGTCCTGCTGTGTCTGGGCCAAAAGATTGGTAGAGATGGCCATGGGGGGAATGGAAATGAAAATAAAAAGGCGAATAATTTGATTTGATAAAAAATCCTTGATTTTTAGGACCAGCTGTTTAAAAAGAAAGTTATAAATTTGGAATTTTTACTTGATCCATTAAAGTCGTCTTAGACACCAGCGCTGAGCTGAGGTTTCTGCCCCTGGAATTGCTTGACCCCACAAGTCAATTTTCTTATGCTCAGGTCTGATTGCATCTCCCAGGCACTGCATGTGCATAAACAGCACCTTGGGGTCACGTGGATTCCTCCATCTGTTTTCTGCAGCTTTTAATTCAAAAAGGATGGTTTTTATGCCCATGGCTTTGAGGGTGATGTTTGTGCATGGATGTGTTTGGTTTGTGCAATTGCTGACTCAGAATTGTGACATCTCTTGCCCCTGATGAGTGAATTGAAATGCTGTTTTCTCTCCTTGAAATTTTGCAGAAAACATTGTGCACATGTTTGAAAGGCACCTCAGGATGTTGTAAGACATTTTCTTCATTTCAGCCTCTCTTGAGGCAGGGTATCCTGTGGTTTGCACTTTTAATTGGGAAATGTTGATAGAAAGAGCTACATTTCCTGCAAAATCACTCACTGGAAAGTGCATTTATCCAGATATCCTTCTGCCATATTTCAAAGTGAAGCTGAAATTTAATAGGAGCCATGAGGTGAATGACCCAGAGAGATAGGACAGGAGTAGAACAGGAATTTACATGTTGATCTGGAGATAAGGAGTGTGCAGAGGCACAGAGCCTCCTCCCCGAGGATATATCCTCTCCTTTCAACCTGCTCCTCTTCAAAGGGCTTTTCCTGGCAGCCCTGAATCCAGGTGCTACCGATCTGGCAAGCTCAGCTAGAATCGCTCATATTGACAGAAACATCGATCCAGGGAAAACAGAAAATGTTTTTCTTTCTCCTCCTCAAAGCCTCGTCAGGAGGAAAGCTCTCCATCCTCTCCTCCACCAGGAGTGTGTTCTGGCAGCTCCTCTGCTTTCTCACAGAGATGTTTTCTCTCCTACTGAGTGCTCTGTTGCTCCCTGCAGTTGGAAAATGGGAGTCTGGGGGCAGAGCGGCTGATTTATGAGTCACTGGGGTGGAGGGAGGACAGATGGAGTGCCCATGGCAGCATGCAGCCAGATGGGATGTGGCCACAGCCACCCCTGTGGGACCCCAAAGGACACGGGGAGGTTGTGTTGGCTGAGCCCAGAAAATCGGAGGCTGCAGCAGGAGGAGTGAGTCCAGAAAAATGCTGGGTGACAGGCAGGTGTGAGGATGAGTGTGACTAGCACAGGTCTTTCCTGTGGGAACATTTTGCTACGTTTCATAAACAAAGATAAAGTTTGGATGTTTTGCAAACAACGTCTCCGGATTAGGTCAGTTTGGGCTTGGCCAATTGGGCCTAGGGGGAGGTTTTGGGCTGACCAATCTGGGTGACCTCTGAAAACTCTATATATATGGAAATCAAAATAATAAAGACACCTTTTCTCTTTCCTTGTCTGAGAACCTGGGTCATTTCTCAGCTAGCGGCTCAACAGCGACAGATGAGGAGCTGGCTTGAGGTCTGGCCAGGGGATTTTCACTCAGGTGCCTGGGAAGGGTTCTGGTTGGCAAAGAGGGGTCAAGTGGGAGTGGGGAAGGGAGAAAGAGGGATTGCAGCGAGGAGAAGAACCTGGCAGTCACAGTGCGATGCAGGAGCCCAGCTTTAAGAAATCCACATATTTTACAGCCAGAGGGACACTTGTTGAGTGACTTGCAGCCCCCCAATCCAGAGTCTGTCCCCAAAGGGCAGAGGGAGGGAGCTACCTGGTTCTGCTGGGCTTCAGTTCACTGCAAAAACACCAGCATGGCTACTGGGAAAAACTGGGCCAGTCTGGATTTCATCCCAGTGTCAACTGCAGCAAGTGCAGTAGAAAAATCCCAGCCTCCTTTTAAAGCTTTCCAGGAATGAAGAATTCCTCACAGCTGCTGTAATGCTCTCCCAGCAGTTTGTTTGCCCTGCAGCCAAGCTGTCAGAAATCAGCCCTGGGGTATCATCTTTGTGCCCCAGGTGAGCACAGCTGCCCCAGGAGATTTCTGGCCCCAAATCCTCAGAGTAACCTGCGAGTAGAGCAGCCTCAACCTCCCCTTTGGAATCTCCACACATTCTGTGTTCCCCACTTTCCAGCCTTTTCCTCACTATTGTGCATGTTTTGGAGCCACCCTAGTTCTGGAGCATTCTTCCAACTGCAAGCAGCACAACCTAAATTTATTCAGAAAAATATTCATATTTTCACAGAAAAAATTTATTCCCATTGCTTTGGTCTCGTCCTTCAGATTGTTTCACCTGCCTTCAGTCTGATATTTGCCACTTTGCTCACCAATGATGTGTGATTCTCCAGGTCCTTGATAGAAGGAGGATTCTAAATTCCCCCTGACTGTATTTTTTTTTCAGAGGAAAGGTTGTTTATGGCCAGGGTTTGGGAATACCTGCCAGGCCAGAGCTGGTGGTGGGAGGCTGAAATAAACCTCATCTTGAGGAGCTCCCTGCAGAAATGAATTAGCAGAGAACTGTGCTTTGACACAAGATCAGGGACCAATTCCAGGCACAAATCACAGAACACATCTGGGATTTTTGGGAGGCTGACTGCATCCCTCAGTTGCTGTTGAAATTATGGGTGAGGCTGAGTGATTCCATTCAGGTTTTTCCTCATCTTTGTTGGCTTCCAGGGCTCCTCAGCTGAACTCTCAACTTTTCCCCTTACTTTGTTTCTGGATATCTCTCTAAGGCAGATCTTGTCATCAAATGATTTAATAAGTCTCCCTGGGAAACAGCAATTCACCTCCCAAGTTGAAAAATGGTTTTAAATGAAGAAATTTTGACTGTCGTCACAATCTGTAAAAATAACAAATCAGAGCCAAAGTGTGAATCCTGGGAGAGCTTTTAAAAAACCTTATAACCCAAACCTGGAGACATCCTTAACCAGGTTATCTCGGGAAATGAGGGAATCCTATTTCCCACCAGGGTGGTTTAAGCACCCATGAACAATTTGGTTCTATTAGACCAAATGAGCAAAATATTCTTATTTTGCAAGCAATGGGTTCTGAGCACTAGGTGACCAGAGAAAATGGTCAGGGAGGTCATGAGGTACAAAGTCATCTGGATACAGCTCTTATATTGTTCCCAAACGGAAACTCCATTCATGGAGCCAGCTGTTCATTGCAAGTTTGGCTTCTTGGTTTCTGAATCATCTGTGAAGCAACTGCAGTAATTGTTTGGTGGTTTTTTTCATGGATCCATTATTTGCCAGTAGTGTTTTGGTCCCATTTCCATCTGCAGATGACCTTTGGAACAGAATAGTAAACTGTGACCTTGCAGGATGAACGTTCCCTCCAACAAGGAGACCTGGTCAGTGTTTGGAACTGCACAGATTTATTTTTCAGTGCTCCTTTATGTCCCAAAATTACACCTGGTCCAAGAATTTTCTCTGTTTAAAATCCAACACCCTGAAAAAGTGTATTTTCAATAGCTTCAATTTTAAAACGTTTCAAATTTGGAGTGTTAGCAGCTTCTGAGGAATGGACTAATATCAGAGCTTGCTCCTTGAGCATTGAAAACATCATAAAAATCAGGTTTTTCTAAACCTTTTTTCTCCTTGGCCAGTTTTTGGGAGAATCCATGCAGGAACAGGCTGTTGTCAAAGGCACAGATGCTCCAAATGAGCCACTGGGGAGTTTCAGCCATGAAAATGGAGCAGGATGTAGATCCAGAGGGATGTCAATCTCACCTCAAATTTCTCCATAGCCCGGTGGTGCAATTTCCTAGAATCCCCTGGGGAGCAGTTACATCATGTTTTTGCTTGGAATAACAGTCCCAGTTTCTCATCACTGATTTTGTAACACAACAGTGATCTGGCCAAGGGTATATTTATATATTTTTATACATACTTGTGACTCTTACCAAGCCATGGCAGAGATCACTTTCTACCTCTGGCTTGATGCTGATCTCTTTTAAAAGTGCAAATCAGGAATCCATCTTTGGGCTTTTTTAGAGCTTATAAATGGTTGTAAATAAATCTGAGTGCCCTGAGCACTTTCTGGGGAGCTGATCTTGAGCCACAGGTGAGGAAGGAGTGGGCTGGGGTGATTCACCTCTCTGCTGGAGGGACTTGGCTTCTTGCTGAAACAAGAAAATTGTGGAAAATAACTGTGTGAAAAATATCTGAATGATGCCAGTGTTTTCCCCAGTGTGAAAAATATCTGAATGGTGCCTCAGAAATGTTCCTGGTGAAGACCTGTGCCTGTTAATCCTCTTTCCACCTCCCTGGTCCTGTGCAATGGGCAGCTCAGCTCCTTTCTCCTGCAGCTTCATTTTCTTTGGGATGAAGCTGATATCACCCTCACAGATCTCACCCAGCACATCCCATGTTTTGGAAATGGTCTCTGATTTAACAACCCAAAGCTCACAGTGGATAAATCTGAAAGGTTTCCTATAAATTCTGGTCCAGAAGAAAGCAGAAGGAGCCCATTGAGGAGAGAGGTGCTGCCAGGGACATTTGTTCCATGTCCCAAAACAACACAGTGCCACCATTCCCACTGCTTCCCTATCAAAATAATCTGCTGTCGTCATCATGAGGGTGCCTGGAATTTTCTCTTTTTTCCCCCAGACAAGTATAAAAGACATTAAAGGATTTTTTTTAACCTCCTAATTTTCACTGCAATAATCTTAATTACAAAACGAGTTCCACACAATAATCAGTGATGGTTTGGTAAAAACCAAAGCAGTTCACTAAGGGGATCATACAGAGCTGGGGGAGCTGAATAATTAATTTGCCTTTCCAATGAATATTCAAAAACCACTTTGAAACCTTTTTTCCCACTTCAGCTGATGTAACTTACTGGTGTTGCAAAATTTCAAACTGTAGAAATTTGAATTTACAAGCTGAAGTTACACCAAAGTAACACTTTGGTAGGGAAGCAGTGGGAATGGTGGCACTGTGTTGTTTTGGGACATGGAACAAATGTCCCTGGCAGCACCTCTCTCCTCAATGGGCTACTTCTATTTTCTTCTGGACCAGAATTTACAGTGGAGCCTTTCAGGTTTATCCACTGTGAGCTCTGGGTTGTTAAATCAAAGCCTGGCTGCACAGGCCTTTCTTGAGAACTTCTTCTCTCCCATGCAAACGATGAAAAACAATGAGATAATTATTGAACACCTGCCCTTTTTCCTGATCTGGTTTTGATTCAAGACACAGCGTGTTAGGAATTGGGCGTTGCAGGACTTCAGCCAATCACCCCCAGGGGTGGGTGACCACTGACCAATCACCTATGGGTTTTTACCACATATATAAGGAGAAGTGACAACAATAAAGCTCTCTCTTGCTCCTTGGACTGGCTGTGCATCTGTGAATTTCGCTCCGTTACTGGTACAACTGATGCCTGATGGGTTTTTTGTCCTTTTTCATTATGCTTTTATACCCTTTTTATATATACCTTGTATCCTTTCCTATTCCTGTACTTTTACTCCTGTACTTTTATCTTAGCCCCACATGTCTATAATTCTTGTGCTCTAGCCTAGTTCAGAATTCTTTGGAGAAGACGAAACAATCTCCACAATCTCAAGAGCATGAGGCACCAACCTTGAACAGAGCCCCATCCCTGGAACATGGTTTTGTAAACTAAGTTGTAACCTTTTTGGGGGAGAGGTAATTTGAATAAGGAGGCAATTACTTCATTTGTTAGGTTTCTTATTGGGGAATTTTAGCTAGGTATGCTAATCAATGAAGTCCATAAATTGTTTTGGACTTCAAGAGTGGTACTGTCTCTCTCTTTTTGTCGTGGTGTGTCGCTGTTGAGCCGCTAGCAGAGAAGGAAAGCCCGGATTCTCAGCGTGGCATAGAAAAAGTGCTTCATTGTTTGAATCCAACATATATGTAGACTTTTCAGAGGTCACCCAGATTGGTCAGTCAGAAACCTCCCCCTAGGCCTGATTGGCCAGGCCTGAACCGTCCAAATCTCGAGACACTGTTTTTAATAACATCCAAACTTTATCTTTGTTTATAAAACACAAAAGAAATTCTCATGGGAAAGACCTGTGCTAGCCACAGTGGTGCACCTGGGATCCTATTATACCAAGGTGATACCCTTTCTCCTATACTGCGTGTCTGCGTCTCAATTTTTACCAGCACTTTAGGCGTCACAACAGCGACAAGACACCGTTTCCAAAACCGTAACACATATACTCACCACTCGCCTCCCACCAACCCTGACTTCCTTTTCTTCTCTTTGCAAGGATTATGAGTACCCTCTTCATTCTCACAGCTCCCACCACCAGAAGAACGACCGCTGTCCCCCGCCGCCGCAGAGCCTGCCGGAGCGCGCCTGCGAGGTGCCCAGCTGCCGCTCCGACTCCGAGTGCGAGCGCCACAAGCGCTGCTGCTACAACGGCTGCATCTACGCCTGCCTCGAGTCCGTGCAGCCCCCGCCGGGTAGGGAGCACCGGGGGGAAAGGTGGGAGAGGTTGGAGGGGTTGGGGGGTGGTGGTCAAACCGTGAGCGGAAGGTGTGGGGTGGAGTTGTGCTACACGGTTGTGGTTTCTGGGTTTAAAGGGTGTCCTGGGTT
Source organism: Entomyzon cyanotis (assembly GCA_024500445.1). NCBI lineage: Eukaryota > Metazoa > Chordata > Aves > Passeriformes > Meliphagidae > Entomyzon > Entomyzon cyanotis. The sequence goes on along the minus strand of JAKEPQ010000743.1, from coordinate 3,292,161 downwards.
GACTGGCGTTGGAAAATTTCAAATTGTAGAGGTTGCTCAGTGCTAGTTGTTTTCCTGGGATGGCATTTGATATGCCTCTGGATCCCTGGAAGAGTCCAAGGCCAGGCTGGACAGGGCTTGGAGCAGCCTGGGATAGAGGAAGTTGTCCCTGCCCATGGCAGGGGGTGGAACAAGATGATCTTAAGATCACCAGGTCTGAGGTGGGAAGTTTGAGAGCAAGTTGGGGATGGAGTTGTGTTCCACACTTGTGGTTTCTGGGGGGTTGGTGAGTTGAAAAGGTGTCCTGGGTTGACTGGCATTGCAAAATTTCAAATTGTAGAAGTCGCTCAGTGCCAGTTGTTTTTCTGGGATGGCATTCTCCATGCCCCTGGATCCCTGGCAGTGTCCAAGGCCAGGTTGGACAGGGCTTGGAGCAACCTGGGACAGTGGAAGGTGTCCCTGCCATGGCAAAGGGATGGAACTGCATGATCTTTCAGATCCTTTCCAACTCAATCCATTCGGTGATCACATATTTCTATATTCAGGAAATGAAACAATCCCAATCTGAATTAGTGCTGGCAGGAGTGAGGCAGCCACCTCCCCAAATCCCTGCCACATCAGTGAGAATGGGAAGGAGCAGCTGCCTGGGCTATTATGACTCCAGGTACTTGTAGCCCTGGATAACATCCACAGATAACATCCATGTCTTCCTGGCCACTGGGACAACAAAAGCATGAATATAAGTCAAAATCAGGTCCATCCATCAGCCTCCTCACAGGCCCTTAGAGGAAATCCATGGCTTTTCCATAACTCTGTGCTCTGTATCTGCAACATCTTCACCCTGTGGTCTCTCATTTCTGTCTCCTGCAGTCCTGGACTGGCTGGTTCAGCCCAAACCCCGCTGGCTGGGAGGCAATGGGTGGCTTTTGGATGGCCCAGAGGAAGTCTTACAAGGTACAGTATGTTTCTCTGTCTTTTCAATATCCATCATCATACAAAGGGCCTGGAGGATAAATCCCTCAGACACAGAGCTGGCCTGGGATGTTGGGCTGCTGGTGTTTGTCTGGAGTTTCCATAGGAATAACTCTGTGCAGTGCTGGGGGCTGCTTTCTGGTGCAGTAAATAAATTGCTTTTTATGGATATGGATTATCCAGCAGAGCACTAGGAATGCTGCAGGGAACTGGGCTTGTACCCATTTTTCAAATAACTGGAGATATATCTTTGTTTTAGAAGAAGGCTTTGTCATCACCCACATATTTTCTGCCAGCTTCCTCATGGACCGTGGGTGGATTTGGAATGGGAGATCCTTTAATCCAGAGTGGCCTCCTCACCCCAGTGCCTTGGGCTGGGGCTGTGGCTCTTGGATCTGAAGGCGCTTTGGGCAGGAGCCCTGGCAAACTGCTGCAGAGTGAACTTGGAGCATCAGTTTGGAGACTGATAATCAGACTGAACATCTCAGGTTAATTCATAGGGAAAAAGGGTTTCACTAATTTTTTTCCAATACATAAAATTGAAATAAGAAGGGAGTGGGGAAGAGGAAGGAGAAGTTTTCTTCTGTGAGACATTTGATGTATGGACACTTGAAATTCTTGGGTTTTTGATGGAAATGCTAACCCAGCTTTTGATCAGCTTCAGTCAGACCCAGGTAGTGCCAATAAATTCCCCTCTTTAGTCTTACACAGATGGGATCAAACTGTCTGAGCCTCAACTCTCATCTATTACGGAAACTCCGAGTTCTTGAAGAGAAAATTCTGCCTCCAGCTCCTCGGAGCTGCACAGCTAGAAATAAGATAAAATAGGTTCCTCCTCATCCATCCTTGTCATGCTTATATTATTTGTTCTTGTCTGAACACCTTCATCTCAGCTTGAGGGAGTAATTAGGGAAATAGGAACCATCAGTCATGGCGTGAGAATTACAGCAGAGCTCCTTGAAATTAAAATCCTGCAAACGAGAGGGTGGAGTGGCCCTGCAAAGTCTGCACATTTAATGGCCACAAGCACTGCCCGAGTCCTGCTGTACCTTCCCATTCTGTGCTGCACTTTTCCCTGCTCAGAGTGATGAAACCTGGGCTTGGGACAGAGGTGGCACTGCCTGACCCCGCAGTGAGTCACAGCTGAGGTTTAGGGTCAGCAGCAGGGTCATGGGTGTGGGGAGGGAGCAGAGCAGCCACTGCCAGCTTCCTGCTCGAGTTTCCAAACTCCTCATCCAGCCCAGAGCCCAGGCTGGGACACACTGACCCACCTTGGAGGGATCAGCACAGCCAGGACGGGCAGGGCTGGGAGGAATCCACCCCAGCCTCACACAGGCTGCACACGGGGCTGTGGGGAGGGTTTGTGCAGGGAATGGGGCTGAGCTGCACTGCAGGACACACCTCAGCCTCTGTGAGGGGTGGGAATGGGATCACTGCTGGCCAGGAGAGGCTGGAGGGGTCAGCTCTGTGGGGTCAATTAATTCAGGATGGGCTGGAGGGGTCAGCTCTGTGGGGTCAGCTCTGTGTGAGAGGTAAACATGCGGGGCGTGGACCCGGGGGGGGGGGTCGTGTGAATGGGATCACCTGCCCAGCCAGGAGGCTCTGGAGGGTCAGCCCCATGATGGGAAGCCCTCTGAGGTCCAGCCTGGAGGAGATGCAGGGGCTCTGGGGTGCTTTGGCTCCCCAGCCCTGGTTTGTGAGCTCCGATTCCCTTGCAGCCGAGGCGTGCAGCACCACGGAGGACGGGGATGAACCCCTGCACTGCCCCACGGGCTACGAGTGCCACATCATCAACCCGGGCAACACTGCCGAGGGCATCCCCAACCGCGGGCAGTGCATCAAGCAGCGGGGAAACCCAGGTGGGTGCTCTGAGCCTCCCTCCCTCTCAGTGCTCGCTGGTGTTTGTGTGGCACAACTGGTGCCACATGATTTTTGCCTTTTTTATGATACCCTTTAATGTATTTATATACCCTTTTCTATATTTTATATACCCTTGTATGTATTTCGGTACCATTTATATATTTTCTATACCCTTAACCTGCGTGCTTGTAAGTTTTGTAGTCTGATGTTCTAGCTTAGTTTTGGAGCTCTGCAAGGCAGAAAGACCAAACATTCACAGTAAAAAGCCAGAGAGCTCTATGTTATCAAAAACTCGAGGTTTCGACCTTGATTAAAACCTTCTCTCTGGAATATATTTTGGAAACTGGGCTCTAGCCTCATTTGGGGGACAGTTCTTTAGAATAGAGGGACATCACTTCATTTATTATTAAGTTTCTTATTGGAAGATTCTAAACAAATACCCTAATTTGTAAGGTCTATAAAAATTGTATACACGTTATACAGAGTGTGCATCTCAGCGTGTTCCACCTTTAAAAATCTGTGCACCTAAAATCCTATTAAAATAGCAAAGTAAAACCCTTTTATCCCTTTAACCGTGTCTGAGTCATAATTCTAAAAGCAGCCAAAAGGCAGCAGAAGCAGAAAGGAAGGAGCAGGACACCAGGACACTGCGTGGCAGTGGGACTGTGCCAGCAGAGCAGGTGGTGACCTGCAGGTGCTGTTATTACACAGCACAAAAATTAGAAATATTTATATGTTACTGCTCGCTTTAATAAGAAATCTGAGTTTTGAGTTCCAGTTTTGTCTTCTGGCTTTGCTTTCTGCATCCAAAACTTGCCTTTTATTCTGCTGACACGTTTGCCAGGAAAGGATTTTCTACAGGCCAAGGTGTTTTCCAGGAAAGCTGATAATTTATTTAGGTGTTCATTGGATAGCAGGGTGTGTACATTGGCACTGGGCTGCAGATCACCTCAGTGCAGAGACATGAGACATCAGCTTGGCCATTTGGTCACTGTGAGAACCAGGGGAGGCACCAAACCAGATCTCTGAGCTGCTTCCACAACAGATTAAGAGTTTTTCCAGGACTTTTTGATTATCTCTTTTGTAATCTTTTCTTTAATAACATCCATAGCAACCAATGCAATGCAGAACTGGATGGGTCTCAGACATGAAGTATTTCTAAGAGCAGAAATAACCATATAAATGGCAAACAGAACAACCTAGCTGGAACCTGAAATATATCAAATACTAATAGAAGGTCTGAAATGCTACCCAACTTTTATTTCATCTGGGAAAGCCTGTGATTCCTTGCCTTGTAGCTCCTGAGAAGATTACACCCTGCTGGTGGCAAATCCCACTCTCATGGCACGAGGGTTGTGTCCAGAGCTCAGCAATCTCTTCAGTTCATAAGAGGTTTATAGCAGCCCAAATCACTTCAGCTACAGAGACCTTGCATTTTCCTCATTGGGAGGTTATTATTTCCATCTCTCTCATTGCTCAGTGCTGTACACAGAAGGTCAGATTTTAACACAGAAAATGAAGACTGACTGGGGATGTTCTCACCATTTTTTTTTTTCAGATGGACACAACCTGAGGCACAAGTATTACAAGGAATATCTTGGTAAGCTGCTGGCATGAAGTGTTTGTTATTTTTAAGCTTTATCATTCTTGCAGTGCTCACAAGGAATTTGCCCTTTATTGAATTGAGGTTTGTACATAGAAAAAAAATAGATTCTTTAGCCTCAACTCTCTATGCTTTGGTCAGAAGATGTTAAGATCTACAATGTCTCCTGGCTGTGAGGTCTTGAGAATCAGAATTTTGAGCTGTGACAGAATGGGTTAAAATGGGTTAAATGGGTTAAATGGTGCAGCCCTCTGCCAGGGGAACCACCAAAACCCTTTTGTTATTTTTCAGCCTATTTTTGGAGCTTTGCTCTTGGCCCAGGGCTCCTCAGCTGAACACAGATCTCTGCCAAGGGCAGAGCCTGCAGCCTCAGCCTGTGCTGTGGTGAGAATTGAGGGATAACTGGAGCCCAGGGAATTTGTCCCTCTGCTCCCTGAGCCCTGAGAAATATCAGGTCCTTCTCACAAATCTGGGTCTCAAAAAAAAAGCAGGAGCATCCTCCAGATCCTTCCTCACAGCTTCAGAGCTCCTGCTTTGTCCCTCTTGGATCTGGAGGGGATTGGAAGTGACATTCAGGTATGACCAGACAGCATCTCTGAGATCATAGATTTACAAACAGTGACATTCAGGTGTGATGAAAAGGATTGTCTGGCAGGTGAGCCACTGCTCCTCAGACATGCTACACCTTTGTGTTGACTTCCACAAATCCTTAAAGTCTGGTTATATCTGTATTTATGCCTTACAGCTTCTTTGAGCTGTTTACAATGGAAAACACATTTTCTGTTAACGTTTTCCTTCCCTGTGCAAACCAGACAGCATCTTTGAGATCATAAGATTTCCAAACAGCCAAATTTGCCCAGTTTGGCTGACAAAACTATGAAATTATTTCCTTTTCTCTCCTCCAGCGTGGGCTATCCCAGCTCTCCAAGAGAACTGCTAAATAGTGAGGTCAATAAAACTGTGCTGCCGAGAGAACCTTGAGAAAAAACTTGCCACAGCCTAAAATAAAACCTGCCTTTGCTGCCGTTTGTTTTGCAGGGAGCAATTCCAACAATGTGGTCGGCTATGTCAAAAACCAGCAGAAGCATTTAGGCTAATTGGAGGTGTGCCTGGGTAAGTGCCCTGTGAATAAAATGAAATATGGGTGGAAATAGTTGGTGCTTAGAATGCAATTATTCAGAGGAATTATTGTCTGAGGGCGATGGTTCCTCCAAGCAGGTGGGATTTTTAGGATGGAAAATCAGTGCTGCCAAACTCGGCGTGCCTTCTCAAGATTTTAAACTTTCTAGGTTTTTCTTTTTCGAATATTTGCTTTTCCTAATGCAGGTGTTAAGTTGTCCTGCCAGCCAATTTAAAAAGCAGTTTATTCTGGACTGACTGCAGAAAGGGTCAGTCTTGCAAACACTTCAGCCCATGGGGGATTTTGTGGGATAATTTTATGTGTGTGAACAGTTGTGCTGAGCAGTGATGTGAGCACTGATGTGAGCAAAAGCACATTTCTCTGGCCAGAGCCAAGCCAACAGCAAAAACTCCAACCATTTTATCATATCAGCCTTGCATTAGGCAAGAACGGAAATATTTATTATCCCAAAGGTTCTGTCCCGAGATGGTTTTCTCAACACTTTCAGCTTCACTTTAAAATTAACGTGGGCTTAGCTGGGAGTTGTGAAAACAAAAGTTTCTTTCTGTACCTACGTCAGGCTGGCTGTTCAGATTACTCAGCTACTTAAGGACAAGTTCTGTGCAAACATCCCAGGAAGGATAAATATTTTAATTCCTCCTTTTTTTTTTTTTCTTTTTTTTTTTTTCCTTTTGTTGTTTGGTTTTCCCCCAGCTGGACCACTCTGTCAAGGAATGCTTTACCCAGCAGCTTTCTGATTTGGAAGAACTCTGTTCCCAGATCTCCACCAGCACATCTCCAGCATCCCCCTGATCCCTGCCCACTGCTGACCAAAAAAATTACCCAAGGAACAGGATGAGTCCAGATTTTAACCCCATCAGGAGGGGGAGAAGAAATGTGATCCCCTGAAGGAAACCACACTATTTATCAGCTGCCCTTGATGTGCTTGTTGTGTGACCAGTTCAGATTTCAGCCCCATGAACACAGCTCAGTATTGCTAAAGTGACATCAGAATTCCACCTAAATGTCATATCTAACTTGCTTTAAAATGGGTGAGACTAAAGAGGTTCTCTGGATCACAGCCAGCGCCTGCCTAACTCAAACAACTGATTTAAAACCTCTTCATAAGCTTAAAATTCAAAGCAACCTGCAAGTTTCTTCTTTCCCTATTTATATCCAGGTTTTACCAGGTTTGACACTCACTCTAAATGCCTAAACCTGAACTCTTAAGAATTTGAGGAAGTCTAAGCTAGGAGCAAAACCAGTTTTAGAAATATTTTTAGGTTCCTTCCCTTTAATTTCTCAGTCTGGTGAGCTGCAGGTTGAGAGTTAAAAAAGGAACAGATTCCTTTCCACAATATCCCAGCAGACACACAAATGCATGCCAGGCTTTGTAAGGTTCTATTTTTTAGCCAGCACAGTTAATACTCACAAAATCTGTGGGTTTTTACCCGAAAAACCTCAGCAAAACCTCAGCAAGAGGCCTGAAATCTGGATAATCTGTTAAATGTATAAGAAAAGCAAACCCAAGATAAATTTGTGTGACAAAAAGGATTGTCTGGCAGGTGAGCCACTGCTCCTCAGAAATGCTATACCTTTGTGTTGACTTCCACAAATCCTTAAAGTCTGGTTATATCTGTATTTATGCCTTACAGCTTCTTTGAGCTGTTCACAATGGAAAACACTTTTTCTGTTAACATTTTCCTTCCCTGTGCAATCCTGAAGGGACAACCACATTTCCTGGGACAAATCAGCCAGAATTGTTTGGCAGAAAAGCCACGTTTGCTCCATGGCTCAGCCCACATCCCCATCTGCATGCATTCAATCAGCATTTTAATTTGCTCACTAGTAGCACTGCAGGTAAATATCCAACTCACAAAATACAGGATTTTTTTTTCCCCACTCACTAAATGGTTTAAGCCAAATCCAAGACACCTATAAACCTGTTCATTCTTTGCACATGACATTTGCAGCTGGAGAGATGGAAGATGCCAAACTGCTCTTCTGTTTCCTATTCTAAACACAGTTCTCAGTGTTTTAGGAAAGGAACAGCTGAAGGGCTCCACATTTTCCTAAGTATCTTCATCTGTTGAACTCACTTTTTCATGGCTTTGTTCAAAGGGCAAGATATTTAATGCAACACCACATTCAGACAGAGCTGTTTCTAGGATTTTATCCTATAAAACTTCCTACAATGAGATGTTAATTCCTGCTCAGACACAAGAGCCACAGAGCCAGAGAATTATGGAATGGTTTGGGGTGGAAATCACCTTCCACTAGACCAGGCTGTCCCAGCCCTATCCATATTTTATAGCTCCAATCTCTGTTTATATCAAAAACTTCCATTTATCCTACTGCAGCCTTGCTCCTCAGTGCTGCTCAGCAAAATGCATTGATTTGGTTCAGTATTACTCCTGCAGAAAAATACCAAATTCTGATTAAACGAGCAAAGCCCTTCAGTGATCACTGCCAAGCCCCAGAGAGCAAATGCCAAACTGTTCTATTTTAAACTGAAAAATCTGTTACCTAAACCCTTGTGGGGAGCTAGCTGCAAAGTTTGTGTCGAGCGTTCACAAATTGGAAAGATTAAAATTACAAATCTCACCCAAATCTCCCAAAGCAGCCCAAAATATGCTTCATTTGAGTGGACACATCCTCATCAGTACCTGGTTTTTCTGTGGCTGCAGAAGCACATACCTGACCACCTGGCTGGGACAGGACAGGTATTTTCTGCTTGCAGAAGCAATTTTAAAACAAGAAAATCGACAAATGAATGATTTGATGATGAATTTCTGTTTACTGGGTGTGTAATCAAAGCCATCACCCTTCTTCATGGTGCTGTCATGCTCTGAGGGGCTTTTTTCAAGTTAATTCCAGTTTTTAATTGTCAAACTCAGAAACAAAAGCCACAGAAGGGACTTGTCCAAGCACTGTGTTTTCAGCAGTGTTTTCAATCCCTCAGACACCAAAAATTCAAATATATGAGTTGTCCTCAGCTCCTCTTCTCTCCAAGACCGACGTTTTCTCAGCAGCCTGGTGCAGCACGGCAGGAAATCACTGCTGCAGGTTGTTTTTAGGGTTTCCATGATCACTTTGCAGCATGTTTGGTGCTATAATCACCCTCTGTGTGTCCCTGGGGGCTGACAATGCCCACAGCCTCGAGATCCTCAGGGTCTGTGCAGTCCCAGGCAGTCCCTCCCTGCTTTGTCCCCTGGTGCTCACGACACGTTCAGGTTCTGCTTCGGTGCTCAATAAAAAGTGACCAATCTATTTTTCAACCCTGCCGAGTTTCGGTTGTGTCTTCTTGATGTGTTTCTTGGCTTTGGATGGTGAGGAAAAAAGGACAAATCTTCTAAATTTGAGTTGTTGGGAGAACTCAGCCTGGGCACAGGGAGACAAAAGGCATTTTGTCCACTGGCAGGGAGGTGACAGACCCCAAAAACTCATCCACCACCTCAATTCTGGGCCTCTGCATGTCCACTGCCCGAAGAGGAGCTGGTGGACAGCACTGGGGAGGCTGGAGGTGCTGCCCCACCCAAAGGTGACCCTTTGCTTGACCAGGCACTGGTCAGGGAGCTTTGCAGGAGCTCAGGGCTCTCTTGGGGGTGGAAAACAACCCAAGGCAAAGGGCAGAGCTGGGCTGGGGTCACTGCAGGACAGAGCTGGCAGAGGAGAGAGGCTGAGAGCTGCATTTCCACCCTGCACCGCCCCACTGCCCCACCCACCCTGCTCGACCTGCTCGGCAGGAGTGGGCAGGAGCTCTGCACTGCCCGAAACCAGGACAGCGAGAGAAACCGCCTGGGACTGAGCCAGGGAGGGACAGCAGCGGGAGGTGACAATGTGGAAAGGGTTTGGGAGGGTTTGGGATCACCCCAGCCAGCAGCAGGCGTCGGGCAGCTCCTCACTGGGGCAGGGAAATCGTCCTTGGGGTCACCTGGACCATGGCAATGGGATCTCCCTTTGGGTGGGGAGGTCACAGGGGGTGTGCACAGCTCCTGCTGGGAAGGGTGACAGGAGCCAAGAACCTCAGCTTGCAGGAGAATGGTTGGGTTGGTGAACATCAGAAAATTATCGTTTGATTTCAGGTCATTTCCACGCCAATGGAAGAGAATGGTTGGGTTGGTGAACCTCAAAAAATTACAGTATAATTTCAGCTCATTTCCATGCCAATGCAAGAGAATGGTTGGTTTGGTGAACATCAGAAAATTATCGTTTCCATGCCAATGCAAGAGAGTGGTTGGTTTGGTGAACACCACAATATTATAATTTAATTTCAGCTCATTTCCATGCCAACACAAGGGAATGGTTTGTTTGGTGAACATCAAAAAATTACCATTTAATTTCAGGTCATTTCCATGCCAATGCAAGAGAATCAGTTTCCTTTGGTGAATACCACAACATTATTGTTTAATTTCAGCTCATTTCTGTGCCAACGCAAGGGAATGGTTGGTTTGGTGAACACCCCAAAACTATAGTTTAATTTCAGTTCATCTCCATGCCAATGCAAGCAAATGTGGGGTTTGTTGCTGGAGCTGGGTAATGCTCTTTGTGGAAAAAACCCACTGTGACCTGAAGTGGCATCTGCAGGTGACACAGAGGTGCTGTCAGTGCACCCCAGAAACCAACAGCTGGATCAGCAGGAGGACTGAAAAATCAATCCTCAAGAAGTCTACATTTACAACTAGAACCACCAGATTAATAAAAAAAGTCTCTATTTCTGGCATGCCTGGTTCAGAGGTCTGTGGTGCCGGAGTGCCTCGATCACCTTCAGGAAGTTTTCCACAGTTTGATGAACAAGATCTGAACAAGCCATGAAAGAGTTTCTGGAGGCTGAAGGTTTCTCTTTGCCACAGCAGGGATTTGTTCATCCAGGGAGTTATTTTCTTCTCCCACCTCCCCCTGTCTGCACAGGCTGGATTTGTCTCCAGAGATGGGGTTGGATGAGCATCGATGGTCTCTCTGTGGTAAAAGGATTTGCAGCATCATTTAGGATCCTTTAAAGATAAATTAAAAAAAAATCAAAACACCTTTTTCTGGTAATTCTGCAGAAGTCAGTCCTATTTCTTCACATTATTCTCTCCTCCTTGTTACTTTTCTATGCAGACAAGATAGAGAGAGCAGCAGGAGAAGCTGTGCAAAATGAAAAAGAAATTCAGAGATCTTCCCAGACAGAGATGTCAATGGTGGGGCTCGTTGCACCCAACCTGAGCTCCCCACCAGCTGAGCCTCCCAATTTAAACATTGGAAATTGTGCAAAAAGAAACCAAAAGCTTTCATTAAAATCCCTCTTCCTTCCCCATTACACACCTGGGGACAGACCTACGGATTTTACTCAACTTTACGGACAAGATGGAAAGGAACTCTGACTAAACTCTGTTCTTTGCCTTTACAACCAGGAGCAGCAGAAGTTCTGCCCAGGAAAATCCCAACCCCAAGGAGGAATATTTGGATTTCTGGCTCGCAGCAAACTCCATTCTGCCCATGCAGCAGAGTTTTTTTCCCTCAAGGTGGCACAAGAGGAGCAAAAGTGCAACAAGCACTGGGAGGGGAGGAGGTGAAGGAGCTGAGAGTTTTGAACTGAAAGCAGCACTCTGCCCTCACAGCAGCATCCTTTTGGGCTCTGTTCTGGTATTTTCTATTTAAAAGGAAAAAAAAAAAAAAGTGGTTTTTGAAATAATCTACTTGGAACTTGAGTTTTATTATCCAATTAAATAGGAAATACTGGAAGGGCACTGTAATTGGGCTGAGTATTATGTTTTTATAGTGTGAAAATGATAGAGTGAAGAAATACAGCTCGTATTAATGTTGTTTTCTTAACATTATAGTCTCGATTCAGTTTATTTCCCAGCGTTTTCTGAGCCATGGGATAGCAAAATACATTAATTTTTCATTAGATTTCCTAACATGCAGAAATCAACAGTGGCAAGAAAATGAAACTTGAGTCCATCCAGCAATTTCTCAGAGTGAGTGGCAAACAGCAACATTTTTTTCTACATTTATTCCATTTCATCAAATATAATTTCCCATAACAGAGCTGAGGAAAAATAAAGATGAGGGAAGGATGTGATCCTGAGCCCAAACCACACTGTTCTTCCCAAGCTGCTGGTTTTTTGGATAATAAACCACCACACACTGATTGTTATGGTGCATTATTAAACTCATCAACTCATGGATGATGGGCATGGATTTGGGATGAGAAAAGCAAGAAAAAAACCAAAGAGAAATTTTCTTCCTCCCTGCCTAGAGAGGGGAAGATGATTTTCACCCCTTTTCTGTCACAAAAAATGAGGATTTGGAGGATCCTGAGGCTGTGGTGACTGCAGACACTCTGAGATGGGCAGGAGAAGGTATTCTCTGCCCCGATTCAAAACCATCAATGAGCTCAGAGAGTTTTCACCTCCTACTTCCCAAATATTTCCATCAGCTCCAAACCCCTCTGCCTCTCTGGGCTGCTCCAAGCCCTTCCCTAAGCCCTGGGCAGGGCCTGCATGGGAGATTCCCGAAAATCAGAGCCCAGAATTATCCCTGGATCCTTTCCCACGGGAAGCAGCGCTGTTTCAACGATGCAGGAACTTCCTCCGTCTGACGCATCCAGCTGGGTCCTTGCGAAAGCCTTGCTCAACCCAGGGAGCCGGGAAGCCCCGGCTGAGCTTTTTACAGGATCCCGACAGTGTTTTTCAGCATCCCGGCTGCGTTTTATAGGATCCCGACAGTGTTTTTCAGGATCCCGAGAGTGTTTTACCGGACCCCGAGTGTGTTTGACAGCATCCCGGCTGAGTTTTACCGGATCCCGCTGTGTTTCACAGGATCCCGGCTGAGTTTCACAGGATTCCCTCTGTGTTTTATAGGATCCCGGCTGTGTTTTACAGGATCCCGAGTGTGTTTTATAGGATCCCAGCTGGTTTCACAGGATCCCGGCTGTATTTTATAGGATCCCGCTGTGTTTCACAGGATCCCGGCTGAGTTTCACAGGATTCCCTCTGTGTTTTATAGGATCCCGGCTGTGTTTTACAGGATCCCGAGTGTGTTTCACAGAATCCCGGCTGTGGTTTACAGGATCCCGAGAGTGTTTTACCGGATCCTGGCTGTGTTTTTCAGGACCCCGAGTGTGTTTTACAGGATCCTGGCTGAGTTTTTCAGCATCCCAAATGTGTTTTACAGGATCCCAGCTGTGTATCACAGGATCCCAAATGTGTTTCACGGGATCCCGGCTGTGTTTCACAGAATCCCGGTTGTGCTTTTCAGGATCCCGGCTGTGTTTCACAGGATCCCGGCTGGTTTTACAGGATTCCAGCTCCTCACAGGGCATTTCCCAATCCCTTTGTCCTCTCCTCAGTCTGGGAAGCAGCAGATCCCTGCACAGCCCCTCGGTGGGACACGGGTGTTCCCTGTATCTGTGTGGTGCCACTGAGGTGTCCCAAGGACTCCTCAGCTTTTCCTGGAGTTGGGGGGACGTGGGAAATGCAAAAGGCAATGAAATGCTGCACGAGCAACAGCAGTTTGGTGAGGGCTGGGCAGGTTTTGGGTACTGCAGGTCGGGGGCCTCATTATAATCCAGGTGTCACCACCCCAGTGCTCCAGAGCTGTCACCTGGACGTCCTTGGAGGAAACTCTTCTGCACATTTATTTTGCTCTGGCTGGGAATGACGTTTATCCCCTCGATGCAGTTTTTGCTGTCAAAGGAGGATCTTAATCTCCCAGTTTCCACCTTAGGGACAATTTAAGGGTCAGTGAATCCTGCAGGCATGGTGCCTGGGGGAGGATGGAGGTCTTGCGGGGCAAACCAGAACAGAAATCTCCATAAAAATCCAGAAATCTCCAGAAATCCTCCCGTAAATCCTCAGGAATGATGTAACTGATAAACTTTATCAATCATAGAATCCCAGAATCCCGAGTTGGAAGGGACCCAGAGGGATTATTGACTATGGACAAGGAAGCCCAACCTTAGCTGTACGTTGGGATCAACCATGAAAGCACAAATGAGGACGAAGTGAACGAGAGAGAACGAAAACAGTGTGGTTTTTCTAACTGCTCATCACAAATCGCCCCATCCCACATTCACACCCTCTCCCTGATGCAAACACCTCCAAACCCCGGCGTTGTGCTGACCGGAGCGTTTCCCAAGGAGGACTAACCCAGCCTGGAAGTTTACCAACAGGCTCGGCAGAGTGTGTAACCCGTCCTGCCCTGGCGAAACACCTTCCCCATCCTCCCGCCCGCGATGCGATGCGATGCGACACCCTCCTCCCGCAGCAATCCTCCGGAGGGCGGGGGGAAACCTCAACCTGCTCTTCAGGTGCCTCTCCCGCACCTCCAGCCGGCTCCTGGCGTCCCGGCCAGGCTGCCCAGCACAGCCAGGCTCTCCCCGGCCGGGTTTTATGGGAGCAGCCCCGGCGGGGAGGCTCGGAGGGCTCGCACCTCCCTCCGGCACCGAGGCGTGACTTGGCGGCAGGTGAAGGTGCCTCTCCCTGCAGGTAACCCTGCAGAGCTCTCCGGGAAGCGGAGCCAGCCCTGCCCTGCTGGCTGTCCCACCCCGGTGGCCCCCGGGGTTGTCCCCACCACGGCGCAGCGAGGATGGGCGAAGGAAGTTTCGCCAAACTCTTCCAGAAAAGGTCTCTCCTGCGCTTCGTGCAGAAATATCAACCCCTGGGGAGCGGCGAGCCGGAAGAGGAGGTGAGGATTGCCTGTGCCTCTTGTCTGGACCTGCTGAAATAGGTTGTGTAATTGGGGTTGATTTTGCCTGCTTTGCCTGCTCTGTCCCACCGGTACCTCGGGATCGCTGTCCCCTCTGGTGAGCCGAGCGCTCCCGGCAGCAGGGATGAGGTTAATGGGGTTTGCCGGGAGCAGGAGCGATGGGGAGCCTTGCTTGTGTGCAATAATCCCATAATCCACGGAGCTGAGGCCCCAGTCCTGCCCAGGAACATTGCTCCCTCGCTGAGCAGGTTCTGAGTGGAGGAGAGCATGGCAGAGCCCTGGAGTGCAGCCGTGGGAGCTCTCCGGAGTGCGGGCACAGCCTCAGCCCGGGGCAATGGACAGCAGCGCTCAGCCTGGCCCCAGGGCACCCCTGCCACCCGTGCTGGGCACTGGCAGAGGGGCTGTGACCCTCGGGCTGTGACCCCCAGGCTGTGACCCCCAGGCTGTGACCACCGGGCTGTGACCCTCCAGTTGTGACCCTCTGGGCTGTGACCCTCTGGCTGTGACCCTCAGGCTGTGACCCCTCCCCCCCAGACTGTGACCCTCAGACTGTGACCCTCAGGCTGTGACCACCGGGCTGTGACCCTCCAGTTGTGACCCTCTGGCTGTGACCCTCAGGCTGTGACCCCTGGGCTGTGACCCCCATGTTGTGACCCTCTGAGCTGTGACCCCCAAGCTGTGACCCCTGGGTTGTGACTCTCAGGCTCTCAGAGCTGGTAACCAGTGGCCAAGGAGGGTTTTGGCTCAGACCTGCAGAGTCCACGTGGAAATAGTGCTTTCCTTTCCTGAAAAATGCACTGCTGTCCCCTCCCTGCCTGTCCTCGGGGCAGATGGACCAAAGAGTGGCCAGTGGTGGTTTGGTTGGCACATTTGCTGTTCCTGGTTTTTCACCCCAAAATCCCCCACTCTGGGATTAGCTGATGATTTGCTCAGCTCGAGGTTCCCATGGCTCAAGCCCCATGTTTTCTGCCACATGGCAGATTGGTTGGGTGCTCTGCCACGTGAACCCCGTTTGTGTAACTCCTCCTGCACGTGGGGTTAGCCCTTAATCCCATCCCAACGAGCTCCATCCACACACTTGGAGAGATTTCATGAGCTTTTCCTGACTGACTGAGGCCTCTCTCAGATGTCATTTCAGCTAATCCCCTTTCTGAGCCTTGTCTGTCCAGGGTGGGGTGGGTCAGTGTTACAGGGAGAAGAAAATAAGATATTAAACTCTTACCCTGTGCACTGTATCAGGTGTTGCTGCTCTGTACTGCTCACACAGAGCCCAAAATCCCAGGAAAAGAAGATCTTGATGAGGTTACAGAAAGTCTCTGTACCCTGGCTGGGTGGGAAGCTGAGATTTCTGATTGCACGTAGGCAGGAGGCCACTGGCAATTAGTGTGGTTTGTTCTTTGGCTGCACCATTTATGCTGGGCCAAAATAAATAGAGAGAGGGATTTGCTTCCAAATCAAAACCCCTCTTGAATTTTAGCTCTGGTCCGTGCAGAGTGATCTCAGTACAACAGGACAGGGAGGGGAGGAGAGGTTGGCATGGGTTAGGAAGTAGACAGCAGTGTAAAACGAAAATCTAACTTGATGAATTGAGAATTTATTTTCAGGTTATGGTTTAGGCTGGTAAATGACTCACATTTCCCCTACTCAATGGCATTTTTCTTTACTTGAAAATAGTTGCTGAGCACTGTCAACATTATAGATCTTAAATATTTTGGTCAAAGGGTTTTGCTGGATCTTAAAGGTGTGAAAAATGGTGATCTGATGGGACTGCAGGCAGGATCAATGGCCAGACTGGGCAGTGAAGGGGCAGCCCCAGTGCTGGTCACTCTGAGGTGATGGTCACTCCACCTGTGGCCATGGTGTCACCTGGAGATGGCAGAGGACACAAAACACACCCAGCCGTGTCCAGACTCTGCTCTGCTGGTTTAACTCCTTCTCTGCAGTGCCCCATTCAGAATCAAGGGATTTCTGTGGGGCTGATTTATAGTTTATGAGAATTGGGTGTTTCCTGTAGAAACCTGAAGAAGCACTAAAGATTTTTCTTCTGGGCATCCCAGAGTGTGTGCACATGCATGTGCTGTTGACATCCACAATTTCACACCAGCTGCCCCCAAAAAGCCCCACAGAAGGTGTTATTAGCTTATCTTTCCCTAGCTGAATTTATCTTGAATTTATCTTGAATTTAGCTGAATTATCCTTGAATTTTGCTTTTATTAACTATTTCCCATCAGTATTTAATGCATCTTTCACGTTTCTTTGAGAGCTTTGAACTAGAAAAGAAGAATCTTTTTTCCTTTGGTTTTATTTTTCATTTCCAACCAGCGCTTTGACTGATTTTCTTCTTGCATAGTTGAATCATGAGGATCTGAGTTGCTTTGAAAAACTTCATTTTTATTTCATGGTTTATCCCTCTTTTTCAATATGAAAAAGGGAGAAAAGCCTGAGCACTGCTTCTTTAATCACCCTTTCCCTCTGACCACTCACCAGCTGGAAAGGCTTCATGGGGACTAAATAACCCAGCCCACCCTGCACTGCAACCCATTCGCTGGTCCAAAGAAACCCAAGAACGGGAAAAGAATCTGCAAAGCCTCGGTGGAGGCAGAGGAGGGGGAAAATCCCGAGATCGGATATTTCGGGCCGTTTGCCAGAGCACACAAAAAGGGCTGTGTGCTCTGCAGAAAGCCCCGTGCTCCCTTTCTTCCCCACGGGCTGCTCTGCGGGACAATTGCTGGATTGTTTTGGGGTGAGGGATGCTCAGGTACCCCCAGGGTGCCTCCCAGCCACCCCAGCTGCTCTTTACAGCCTCCAGTATCTCCCGATCTTGCAAAGCGATAGATAAACCGATAATTACCCTTTTGTTGTTTTTTCCTTCCCTGCTGTATGGAGTCAGTGCTCTTGTGCAGAAAGGATGAAGGTTATAAATGCAAATGGGTATTGCGGAGAACCCACGTCTGCTTATGTAAATAAAAAAGGAAGTAATGCTCAAGGAGAGGTTTGTTTATGAAGAGATTTGCACAGGACATTGCTTGAAGCCCAACATCCCTGGGGTGGGATGGGATTGGGGCACAGGAGGAGGAGGAGGAGGAGGAGGAGTCCCTGGTGCATCCCAAACCTGCACACTGCAGGAAAAGCTGTGCCACATTCAGGAGGGAAAACCCCTCACAGTGTGACTTAACTCATCCCAGTAAAGCTGCTCCTGTCAGCCCAGGGAGCTGCCAGCATTGCTGGAGAAACCACAGAGAGCTCAGGCACATGCAGAGCCTTTGTCATTCATTTCCTCCACACCTTTTCGAAGGTAAATATTGCTGATAGAGCTGAGCTCTGCTTCCCTCGCTGCCCTGGGACTGCAGGTGTGTTACCCTCCTGTCCAGCTCCCTCCCTGCCCTCCAGCTGCTTTCATTAAAATTTAAACTCCTGCAGGGCAGAGCTGTACCTTGACACATGGGGAAGCCACGTTCATCAGGGTGGCAGGGATGTGTCTGTCCTGGGTTTTCTTCCCACCAAATCCCTCCATCCCCTGGGACACACGAGTGGCTCTTGGGCTCACAGAGTCTGGGTGTCAACAAAGTCACGGGGAAGTGGTGAATTTGTGCAAGCAGGACACCCAAATAGGGGCAGAAATCATTCTTTTTTTGTCTCCTAGAGAGGTCTGTTAAGGAGATGTGGAAATGAAGGGGATGTCTAGCTGCTAGGATGGCTCAAAAAGGGAGCAGAACTGCAGCTTCTTTGGGCAAAATGGGGTCAACAGCGTGGGGGAAACATGGAGGCAGAAAAATCCATGGAGATCTTGGGCAAATTGCTGGGGGTTTGGAAAGGCAGGTTGTTCTTGGGACAAAATGGCTTCAAAATGAGCCTTGCCCAGACCAAGGGGTCCCAGCAGAACCCTGTGCTTTTCCACTGGGAGCAGGTGGGTGCTGGAGTGTTGGCAGCTGGGCTGGGGGTCAGGAAATGGCCATAAAAAGGGACCTTTGCAAGGAACAGGGCTTAGAGATGCTCTGAGTTATCTGCTGTGAGCTGCAGCACTGAAACCAGCTCCATGGACAAGCAGGAGAGAACAGCCAAGGATATTTTCCATATTTATGATTTTCTGCATTTATGATTTACCGCATTTATAATTTCCTGTATTTATGATTTCCTGCATTTATGATTTTCTGCATTTATGATTTCCTGCATTTATGATTTACTGCATTTATGATTTTCTGCATTTATCACAGCCTTTAGATTGCAAAGCACTGGGATGTTCCTAGAAAGCTCCTGAATATTCATGGCAGGGCCAATTCCCCAAATACCACTGCAGGGTCACATCCCAAATTCCTGCCCCACTCTCTGGGGTTCCTTTCTTAGAAATCACACTCTTGTACTCAATGAATGAAGGGAAAAGGGAATGGAACTCCTGTCCCTTGGGAAGGGTGAGATTTCTCCCTCTCTGTGCTCAGCCTGCAGCAGTGCTCACAGCACCTCCACCCTGGGCCTGGCAGAGATTTTGGGCAATGCTGCTGCCCTGGAAAGTGGATTTTAGAGAAGGAAATGAAAGATTTTGGAAGGGAAGAGCTGATCCCGTGGGTGCTGAGAGCTTGGGCTGCCTGGATTGGGCAGGAAGAGTTTATCCAGTGTGGAGCAGAACCACCCTGGACATGGGAGAGGAGATTCTGCTTCTCCCTCTGGCTCAGAGATCTTTTAGCTCCCATTTTCAGTTCATTTATTATGTCTTCAACAAGGGGAAAGGTGTTGTCCTTGCTCTGAGCATTGAGTCTGAGCTGTGGGACACTGGGGTTGGGAAATTCTCCTCTCAGGCAGGACACCCCAAAGAGCACAGCCTGAACCTTCCCTGCTCAGCAGCAGGAGCTCAAATTTGGGAAGTGCTGTAGGGACTGAAGGCAGGCGAGGGGAGGGAAGGGAATGGGATGAAGGAGGTGCTGAAATGCTTGAATTAACTCTGCTCTCACCTAATGATTGCTCTGTCTTGTTGGCTCAGCCCCGGGAGGTGTGTGAGCTGAAAATCGTCGAGCAGGAGAAGGAGGTGGCAGTTCTGCCCCCCAAAGATGCCTGCAAATGCCACAAGGAGGACTTGGCAAGAGCTCTGAACGTAAGGAGTTGCGCAGCAGTTTGGGAATGCAGCCTGTGGGAAGAGCCTGAGCTGCAAAATCAGTCTTTAACTGACTTGCAGACTCCTGGGGTGCTCAATTCCTCTGCCTTTTAGAGGGATGAATCCTCTCCTTGGCTCAAGGGTCCAGGGGAAGCTTTAATGCTTGGCTGTATTTTGGGTTCTGACCTCACTGTCTTTTAAATCCAGATTTTATCCCCTCTGATTTTGTTCCCTCTGAATTTTGTCAGGGTGTCTTTATTTTTACTTTTTTCTTTAAATATGCAGTACAGCCAAAAATTAATTCCTTGCTTTACCATTTTAGCTTTCTAATTTGTCATCTATGATATGGTTTCTTCCTTTTGGAAATATACATTTTTTTTTAATTAACTTCTGCTTACTTTATGGGTTTCTGGCGTGATTTATGGATTTATAGTTTAACAAAAATACACATTTAAACAGAAAAAAAATCCATTTTTTTTTGTGGGGGACTGAGTCATGAGGATCTTGCCCAGTCTGCTTACAGGGGTTTAATATAAATTTGCCTTAATTTTCTAAAACTCAAATATGTAATGTTTGGGTTGGGTTTGGCTTTTTTTTTCCTGTAGGTTGACTTACAGACTGGACTCTCAGAATTTTCCGTGCTCCAGCGCCGATCCAAACACGGCTGGAACGAATTTTCAGTAGAGAACACCGAGCCAATATGGAAGAAATATCTGGACCAGGTAAGGATTTTCTGCCCAGATCCTTATTTCTTGGCAAAACCAAAACCTGGCTGGGCTGCTCAGCGTTTGGCTGCCTTGAAATATTCAGGGTTTGCGAGATTCAGAGCCTGAGCCTCAGAACAGGCTGTGCCCTGGACAGAAACTGCTCCTTCTCCTGGCAAAACCATCGGGAGGTTTGCTGCAGATAACATCTTCAGACAGAAATGAACCTTTTTATCTGCCCACAGCACACGGATCAGCAGCTGTAGGTCGGGGGGATGATTGCTGGAGCAGATTTATTCCCTTTAAGGAGGGGGATAGAATCCTGGAAGGTTTGAGCAGAGCCAGAAGTAGCTGGAAGGTGCTCTGCTTTGGCTGCTCTGGGAGGGAAAGCCCTGAACACCCAGAAAAGGAGCAGCTGTGGTGCTCAGGGGACTTTTAGGGTCTCTATCAGTGATCCATCAGTGACAGATACACTCATGTGGTGCTGTGACATCCCCAGTTTCACACCAAAAAAAAGCCCCACAGAAGGTGGTATTAGCTTATCTTTCCCCAGCTGAGTTATCCTTGAATTTTGCTTTTTTTAAACTATTTCCCATCAGTATTTAATGCACTTTTCACATCTCTTTGAGAGCTTTGAACTAGACAAGAAGAGTCTTTTTTGTTTTTATTTTCCATTTCTAACCAGTGCTTTGACTGATTTTCTTCTTGCTTAGTTGAATCAAGAGGATTTGAGTTGCTTTGAAAGACAGTTTTTATTTCACAGTTTCTCCCTTTTTCTCAATATCAATGATATCCTTTAAGTTTTTTGGTAAACATCACTAACTCTCCTCAAGGATTCTTTTATTCCTGATAAAAAGTGAGATGGTGGGTTTTTTCTGCTCAACCTTAAGAACCAATTTCTCCCACAGGGACACCAAAGAGATTTTTTTGGGGCATCTCTGATCCTCCTGCAACCTTTTGGTGCCTTTGCTCTCACCCTGCACTTGAGCATCATCCCTCAGCACCCCTTGCTGAGGGTTTTCCAGCTGCTGTTTTTGCAAACATCCCTTTTGCCTTGCTTTTCCAAAGGGAAATGGAGGGATTTTCACCTTTGGATGAAGCAAGGAATAAATTCAAGCCCTGGTTTTTCTGCTGAGCATCACCACACATCTGTTACACACGGCAGGCAGATTTGTCTTGAGCTATTTAATTCCTTCCCATCAATTCCCACAGCAGCTGAACAGAGCTGTGATTTGCTCAGGTAGGAGAAAGGACCATAAATCTGTGTTTAAAAGTGAAATAAGTGAATATCTGACTCCCACAGCCCCAGGTCCGGTGAAGAGTCAAGCAGATTAATTGAAGAAAATATGAAAAAGAAGAAGAAAGAGGATTTCTGGTTTCAAATTCTGAAACGACAATGAAGTTTTTGTTTGTCCTTACTGTGCATCCAAGAAGCTTTTGGAATCAGCCCTGTGCTGTGTGTCAGCGAAGGGGAGCAGTGAAAAAAGGGGGAAGGGAGGGAATTTGAGTGTTTTGGGGTGAGCTTTGTCCTGCTGCTCCCCAAGGCCACCTGTGGGGCAGGAATTGCACAAGCTTGGCCAGGAGGGTCCCTGCAGCAAAACCACCCATGGATCCTCCATTCCTGATGGGATCTGCACCAGCTGGGCTCCAGCAGCCCAAATTCTATATTGTTGTGTTCTCAGTTCAAGAACCCTCTCATCCTCCTGCTGCTGGCCTCAGCGCTGGTGAGCGTTGTCACCAAGGAGTACGAGGATGCTGCCAGCATCACCATGGTAGGTCAGCCCTGTCCTGAGCCCCACCGGGAGGGACACCTGTCCTCCATTGCCATGGAGGGTGTCACCTGTCCTCCTTCACCATGGAGGGTGTCACCTGTTCTCCTTCACCACTGTGGCTGTCCCCTGTCATTTGTCCCCACACTGGGTGTCCCCTGTCCCCATTCCCATGGAGGATCTACCCTGTCCTTTATCCCCATGCTGAGTGTCCCCATGCCCACACTGGGTGTCCCCTGTCCTCCATGCCAGCCCCACGCTGAGTGTCCCCTGTCCCTATCCCTATCCCCACACTGAGTGTCCCCTGTCTCTATCCCCACACTGGCTGTCCCCTGTCCCCATCCCCATGCTGGGTGTCCCCTGTCCCCATCCCCATGCTGGGTGTCCCCTGTCCCCCATCCTGACACTGGATGTCCCCTACTGCCATCCCCACATTGGGTGTCTCCTGTCCCACATCCTCATGCTAGGTGTCCCCTGTCCTTTATCCCCACTCTGGGTGTCCCCTGTCCCCACTGCCAGCCCCACACAGGGTGTCCCCTGTCCCCATCCCCAAGGAGGCTGTCCCCTGTCCCACATCCCCATGCTGGGTGTCCCCTGTCCCCATCCCCATGCTGGGTGTCCCCTCTCCCCAGTGCCAGCCCCACATGGGGTGTCCCCTGTCCCCATCCCCATGCTGGGTGTCCCCTGTCCGACATACTCATGCTGGGTGTCCCCTGTCCCCCATGCCAGCCCCACAGTGGGTGTCCCCTGTCCCCATCCCCATGCTGGGTGTCCCCTGTCCTTTATCCGCACTCTGGGTGTCCCCTCTCCCCCATCCCCATCCCTATGCTGGATGTCCCCTGTCCCTATCCCCATCCCCTGTCCTTTATCTCCACACTGTGTGTCCCCTGTCCCCATCCCCAAGTAGGCTGTCCCCTGTCCCCCTGCCAACCCCACAGCCTGACCTGTAACCCTCTGCCACAGGCTGTGCTGATTGTGGTCACCGTGGCCTTCATCCAGGTGGGTTATGCAGAGCTCAGCTCCCAGGTGGGTTATCCATTTCTGTCAGGAGGGACACTCTCCTGTAACCTCCTTTTCTCCTCCCCTCTCCTTTGACAGGAATATCGCTCGGAAAAATCTCTGGAGGAGCTCAACAAGCTGGTGCCCCCCGAGTGCAACTGGTGAGACAGGGCTGCAGCAGGGCTAGCAGGGAGGGGGGCTAAGAGGGCAGGAGCACCTGGAAAAGGGAATTATTTGGGGTTCTTGGGAATATAAAGAGAAGCTGGTCTCTGGAGGGGTGGCACTGTGAGTGGGTGAGGTCATAGGTCACAGGGAAAGGGGATGAAATAATTAGTAATTATCAGGAACTATTAGAATTTTTTAATAATCAGTAATTATCAGAAACTTAGAATTTTTTAATTATCTGGGAAAAAATTAGAAAAAGTAGAAATAAGAAGTAGGCACCCTGTGGAATTGAATAAATACTGAAAGGCAGGAGAGTCCCAGAAAAGTCCTCCTCCACGTCCCTGCAGCAGCCTGCATGTCACTGTCTCCTCAGCCAGGAAAAAACTCCCCTGTGTAGATTTTCTTTGCTTTAGGGCAGTTTTTCCCTCGATAGATGGGCACAAAGCAGCAGCTGGGGGAGGTGAGGTGGGCTGGGGTTGCTGTCCCCTGGTGCTGCACAGTGTCACACACAGCCCCTGGAGCTCACACACCACTTCCCCACGGCTCTGATGTTTGTTATCAGTGCTCCAAACTGCAGGAAGTGTTTTTCCTATTTATGTCTTTGCAAATCAGTTTTTTTGCAGCCAGCAGAAACAAGCTGTGAGGCTCGGGGAAGCCTTGCCCTGCCAGAGAGGTGTGGGGCTTTCCTCTGGTCCAAAGTTCACCCTGTTCACTCACAAACCACTGCTGGCTCTTTGTTTATTTATGATATGACACCAGAAGCATCCAACTGCCTGCAAGGCTCTGCTTTGAATGCAGCAGTGGAATGCCAGGGGTAATTCTAGCTTTAAAATCCTCTTTTTAGGTTCAAGAATCTGTGATTCATTATTGAAAGCCTGAAAGCACAGCTCCCTGTCGCTGCTCTCTGCTGTATAAATAATGTTTAAGTCACTTATGAAATGCAAATCAAATAATGTTTAAGTCACTTATGAAATGTAAATCATCCATAACCTGCCCATCTGTGGATGAATTAAAACCAAGCCCAAACTGAACATAATCCGCTCATTGCTAGGAAGATTTTCTGTTCTTATTTACATTGGAAGCTCTTCAGGGCAAAGCTCCATGCTTTCTTGCCAGCCACATTCCCAAGCCTGCAGAAGGAATAAAAACCTCTCAGCCTGCTTCCCTTTCTTCTTTTTTTTTTTCCATTTGCCTCGTGTAGCCTAAGGGAAGGAAAACTGCAGCACCTTCTAGCACGAGAGCTGGTGCCTGGAGACATCATCTACCTGTCTGTGGGTGATAGGGTTCCTGCAGACCTCAGGCTCATCGAGGTAAACACAGCCCTAAACCAGCCTGGATGGGGAGTTCCTCCTCTTAGCAGGGCCAGAAATGCGTGGTTTTATTAGGTTACAGATCTGCTGGTGGATGAATCCAGTTTTACTGGGGAAGCTGAGCCTTGCAACAAGACTGACAGTGTGCTGCTGGAGGCTGGGGACATCACCACGCTGAGCAATGTGGTGTTCATGGGGACCCTGGTGCGCTACGGGAAGGGAAAAGTGAGTGCTGGCGCCTGCAGTCTGCTCCTGGCTGGTCATTACAGGTTGTGTTGGTGTGCGCAGGAAAAGGGGGAGTGGCAAAGGGCAGGTTAGATGGGATATTGGGAAGGAATTCCTCCCTGAGAGGGTGGGGAGGCCCTGGGATGGAATTCCCAGAGAAGCTGTGGTTGCCCCTGGATCCCTGGAAGTGTCCAAGGTCATGCTGGATTTGGGTTTGGAGTGACCTGGTTTAGTGGAAGGTGTCCCTGCCATGGCAGAGATGGAACAAGATGGGCTTAAGGTCCTTTCCAACCCAAACCAGTCTGGGATTCTCTAGATTTTTTCACCTCCATCTCTGTTTTTCCTTTTCCCAGGGCGTGGTTATTGGCACAGGTGAAAATTCCCAGTTTGGCGAGGTGTTCAAGATGATGCAGGCTGAGGAGGTAACTCAGGCCATGTCTGGGGAAATGCTGCATGTCCTGGATGAGTTTGTGATCAGAATGCCCTTGTGACTGAGGGACACCAAATTATCTGACAGGGGCAGGACAGGCTGTGCCCAACACACCCTGCTGGAGGGCTGAGGGGGGAAAAGCACAAGGAAACTGCAGGTGTTGATAACCAGGACTGTGTCAGCTGTTCTGGGCTGGCTGTCACCTTCCCATCCCACACAGCAACCAAACCAAACCAAACCAAACCAAACCAAACCAGAGCCTCTCCTTTTCCCAGACCCCCAAGACACCTCTGCAGAAGAGCATGGACAGGCTGGGCAAGCAGCTGACCCTGTTCTCCTTCGGGATAATCGGTGAGTGGGATGCAGTGATCACCCCTGCATGGGCTGTGGGATCCCTCGTGCTCCAGAGCTGCTTTTCCCCAAGCATTTATAGCTGTGGGTTCCCTGGACTGTGGGGCTTTGAGCAGAAGCACCACTGGAGCAGAGATCTGGGTGCCTCACTGCATTTTCAGTTCTGAAACAGCAGCTAAAGCAGGTTAGAGGTTTTTGAAATTATTTTTAATGATTTTTTTTTCCTTTTCCCCCTCCAGGTTTGATAATGCTCATTGGCTGGTTGCAAGGGAAGCATCTCCTCAGCATGTTCACCATTGGAGTCAGGTGAGGACTGGAGAGCTCTTTTCTCTTGGATTTATCATTAAATTGTCCCAAGGAATTGCCTGTTTGAAACAATGGACATTTCACAAAAGAGAACTTGAGTCAGACCTTCCATAAATATGTATTTCTCTGGCACTGCTGAAATTAATGTGAGCTTTGAACAGAGTGGAGGAGAACAAAAACAAGCTTGAGGGTTTATTTAATTTTGTAATTTGGTATCTTGAAAATCTTCACTGGCATCTCTACCTCATCCTGCTGGGAATGCCCTTTCCTATCTGTGCTATGACTTTAGTGGGAGTGGAGCAACAGCAAATATTACTCTTTGCTGTTCCTGCTGGATTTACATCTAAAGAAAGGAATGCACATCTCAGGCAGCATAAAAAAACCATGCACAGCTTCTTAATCAAACATAATAAAAATGTGCTTTCAGTAGCACCCATAAAACCTGGGAACTTGGCATTGTCATGGCTCTAAAACAAATTCTTTTTTTTTTAAAAGTGTTCTATGGAAATAAAAAAAATATCCCAGATGAGACTTCTGTCCCATGGTGGGGTAGGAGAGGAGATGAGGCTCTGCACATGGCCAGGAGCCAGTGGCTAATGTGTGAACCCTGATGCCAAAGAATATTCAACCCCCATCCTCAGAAAGTCAAATAAATGGAATTAAATCCAGCCTCTAAATCCCTACTTAGCCAGAAATGAACGCTCTTTGGCAATGTAAAGAAGGAAAATAATTGCCCTGTCAAAATCATCCAGGAAAAGGCTGAAGGGCCGGATAAATATCCTGCTTTTGCATTTGCAGTGTGCCAGGAGCCCCAGTGGCTATCCCAGTGAGACCCTGAGGAAATCCCAGCCCTGGCAGTGTCCCTTGGGCACACTGGGGTCACTGCTGGTTGGGTGGCCCTGTGCTGAGGCTGTTGTGTCTCTGCTGTCCCCAGCCTGGCCGTGGCTGCCATCCCCGAGGGACTTCCCATCGTGGTCACTGTCACCCTGGTGCTGGGAGTGCTGAGGATGGCCAAGAAAAAGGTGATTGTGAAGAAGCTGCCCATCGTAGAGACCTTAGGTAAGGCTGCACAGGGGACACACAGCTTGGTCACCTGCCAGGCTGCAAAAGCTGAGCTGGACAGGCGTGGGTTGGCCTGGAGAGCTTTGGTCTGGTGCAGAAAAATGAATTTAGGATAAGCTTGCTGGGACAGAGCAACCTGATTTAGTGAATTAAATACATTTTCTCAGAATTAAATACATTTTCTACCATGTGTTTCTCACCATTTCCCCATATTTTAGTGGTACAGACATGTGCTTGGAATGGTGCAGCCCAGCCCATGGGGGGCAGAGCCTCTCTGCAGACACACTTTGGGTCAAAATCTTTATTTCTCCTTCCTCTCCATGCTCTGGGATCATCCTGCAGGTCCATCCTGTCCAATTCCTCAGCGTCTGGCTAAAAAACCTTGCATTTAAAATAAAATAAAATAAAGCCATTTATCCTGCTGCAGGCTGGGTGGCCATGGCCCTGATATCCAAAAAGTCACAGAGAGAGGGACAGGGAGGACCTTGAGGAGGTGTCCAGCACATCCTCACACCTGCAGGGCAGAATGAGCAGGGATGGAATTATATTCCACCTCCCCTACTATTCAGTTTGTCCCTTCCTCTGAGGTGGCTGAGCTCCAGGCTTTGCTCCTGACCTGGGGCAGAGTAGCAGGTGGATGAAGGAGCAGACATGGAGTCTGTTTAAAACCATTTCATTTAAAAAATAAATGCACAATAAACACCAAGGCTGGCCCAGGCTGTTCCCTATATCTGCTGCTGATCCTTCAGCTCAAACCTGTCCTCCTGGGAAACTCTGCTATTGTTTGGACTGCCCTTGTTTGTTCTGCAGTTAAGGAATCTTATCACCCCGATTTTATTGTATCTGCCTTGACCCAGGACACCTGAAACGGCTTTTCCCCCTGAGGGAATTTGCTCAGGTAGGGCTGAACTGCAGGTGCAGAGAAGGCACAGCCAAAACTGTCTCTTAAACTTCTGAAAAGGAGACGAATAAGCTACTTTCTTTGTCAGGAACTAAAAATGAGGTATTGGAGGTCACTGCTTTGCTGTCTGCTAATCCTTCAAAAGTGTGACTAATTTAATTGCAGCCCAATCTGCCTTATTCTCTCCACGAGGTCATCATTCTCGTGGGGTCTGTGCTATGTTCTCATCTCCAGAGCCAGGGGATATATTCACACTCAGAAGGGAGCTGGAGTTGGATTCTTGTTTTGTGTTAAAGTAATTTTTCCCCTTCTCTGGAGTGGAAACTCTCTGGAATGTGGTGGCTCTGCTAATTCACCCTTTTGTGGGGTTTTGTAAATGGAAAAATGTGCTTCACTGGATCAGGATTGGCACAAAGCAGAGCAAAGGGGCAGCTGCTACCCTTAAATGCTGATATTTAGGTATTTTTTGTGAGAGTCCTTAACCCATCTGCTCTCAGAGTCCCTGGTGAGGCAGGGAAGGGCTGATATTCCTGAATCAGAGCAGCAATCCTGAATGGGCAGAGTGGGAATTGGGGATGTCTGTTTGGAACGGAGCAGCTGCTGTGCTGTGCAGCTCAGAGATGCTGACCAGCTCTCAGGGCTCAGTGTCCTCTGATGCCACAGGCAGTGTGACCCTCCTCAGGTGTCCCCTGCCACATCTCACACCCACAGGATGTGCACAACACCCCAGTGTGCCCCCAAATCCTTTCCTCCCCTCTTAGCAAACTCACCCATTTCTTGATTCCTCCACTGGTGCAGTTCAAACAACATCAGTGAAATTCTCCTCCCTCTATTCCATCTCCTAGCTGGGCTGCATGGCTGATCAGCCCTGATTAACTCCATTCCTGCTCAGGTTGCTGCAATGTCATCTGCTCGGATAAGACAGGAACCCTGACCGCCAACGAGATGACAGTGACCCGGCTGGTGACCTCGGATGGCTTCCAGGCAGAGGTAGGCATGGGGCAGCAATCCAGGCTGTCCTGCTGGGATCCACAGCCCTGTCCTGCCCTTGGGTCAGTCAGAGCCAAACCAAGCTGTTTCTGGCACATTCTGCTCAAGAGAAGGGATTTTGGCAGAGGTGGGGCTGAGGGTACAAGAGCTGCTCAGACACCACAAAGTTCATTGGCATAATCTGCTGTTCTTTGCACTTATGGTAAATGCTGAAACCTGCCATGAGCCTTGCTGCTCCATCTTCTCTAGGAATATTTATTGTAGCAGCAGCTTCATCCCCTGCTTGGGTCATTCCCCCTGTGCAAAGGGAGTGAAAAATGCAGATGTGCAAAATGTGAGGCAGAGGAGAGACAGGGAGGGCAGGAATTGAATAAAACCAGTGATCCCACTGCTGCCAATGGGCTGCAGGAGACTTCTGGAATCACAGCAAACAAGTTCCCTGTAGCACAAATTGACTCTTTCTGTCCCTGCTGTAATGTGATATTGTCCCTGTCTGCAGCCTTTGCTTTAAGCATTGCTTTGGGATAGAAAGAAGAAGCCCTGCACTCCTTGAAAATGAGAATTTTCATGAGAAAACCCCCTGCACACAGCTGCAGCCCAGTCCTGCCTGGCACAGGGGGTATTTTCCACCTTTCTCTCCCTCAGGTCAGTGGGGTGGGCTACAATGGAGAAGGAAATGTTTATCTTCTGCCATCTAAGGAGATTCTTAAAGAATTTTCCAACATCTCCGTTGGGAAACTCGTGGAGGTAAGTATAAATCATGAACCAGTTTATCCTAGATATGTTCAGTTTTGAGTTGCACAAATCACTTTGGGTGATTACTGTGAAAAAACCACTTTAGTAATTCCGTTAATGTTCAGTAAAATGGACTGTCTTGCTGAAACATTCTCAGGGAAATATTCTAGTAAGTGATATGTAATTCCTGAAGTTTATGGGTGAAAAGCAGTGATCATAAGGCATGCAGGGAGAGACCAGAGCCATCAGCTTCAAGAGTCAATGATATTCTGGATAAAAAGACAATTCTGGCACAGGAGAGGCCAATACATTTTGCCATGTTCAGGTTTTTAATGTGCACATTTTCTAGACATTAGCCAGCTACATGGTCAATTTATGAATTTATTGTGATGTTCTCTGGGTTTCGTGTCAGCTTTGCATAAAATTTTGAACATTCAGCTGTAGGCTAAAGGGAGTGTTTGGGTGGTGGAATGATTGGAGCTGGAATCTCAAATGGAGATTAGGTCCTGTTTTATTCACAGTGCACATTAGAGACAATAGTAGGAGAGACTGAGCTTTCATTTTCATGATCTATCAAGCTCATTGGATGTATATCGTATTTTCCTCATGTTAATTTATCCAAATTGTAACATTTACAAAAATAATGTATATCCAGTGGGTTAAGTGGGTTTACAAAGCACAAGAACTGATCTCAAGAGGCGCTGCTGTGGGGAAACATTTTCCCAAAACTTTTGGGATGTGGTAGCTTTCATTCCCCAATCTTCCATTATTTCATTTAAAGAGATGGAAAAGCTGTGACTTCAGTAATGAGAAAAACAGCCCATGTAACCCTTTTTCCTTCCTCTAGGCTGGCTGTGTAGTCAATAATGCTGTTATCAGGAAAAACAGCGTGATAGGACAACCCACAGAAGGAGCTCTCATTGCCCTGGCGATGAAGGTAAGATCCTTATAGTCTAAAATTTTCCCCAAATTAAAATAAATAAATAAAAGCTGGAATTGTTAGGTCTGGCAGCAGAGTGAGGCAGCTTTAAATCCCCCAGACTGCTTTTAGCCTTTCCTTGTCTCCTCTCCCCAAGGTCACAGATGTCACCTCTCCCAGCCAACCCTTTGACATGGACAAACACTTTCCTTGAGCTCCTGTGCTGACAGCAAGCATTGTTTGGCTTGGTTAATCCTGCACTTAGGCTGGGGAGGGGATTTTTTCCGAGCTCAGACTGGACAGCCTTTTTTTATATTTCCTGCACATGCCCATTACATGTCCAGGAGGAGAACAAGAGTTAAAAATGGGCAGGAACAGGCCAGAGCAGGATGTACAGCAGAGGGTAGCACTCATTTTGGGCTATCTGCTGGATTTTACTTTTTTTCCCAGTCATGATTATGTAAAACAAGATGTTTTTATGACTATTGCATTAACACTCCAGGGCAGAGCTGTACAACACCTCCACCTCGCAGTGTCACCTCAGCAGTGTCACCTCAGCAGTGTCACCTCAGCCCTGGTGGGCTGTAAAGCACACAAGGTCCCTGCTGGAAGGATGTCCCTGCAAACATCTGATCTTACCTCCTGCTTTCAAAGCTCCTAACTCCAGCAGTGAATTCATGATTTTTTAATTTTTTTTTAAATTTTTTTTTTAACAATGACATTTTATTTCCCAAATGCTGGATTAAAACCTTCCTCCTGCTCTGGCATTCAGTAGCCAAGCAACAGCAGATTATGAGGGAGGATGTCTTTCCTGGTTTTCTTTTTAATTTTTTGGTTTGGTGGGAGCTGGGGAAGAAGGTGATCAGAAGTAGCTTCCACTCTCTAACACTTCACCTGGAACAGGAACACATTGCTGGAGAAGAGTATCAATTTGGACTGAAAGGTTTTGCTGTGAATTGCTTTCTGAGTGTGATTCTCCAGGAAATAATTCAAAACCACATCCACAACTGACCATTCAGCAATTTGCTATTTCCTTTTTTCTGTCAAGTAGAGCTGCTGGGAAGTAACCCAGAAAAGAAACTCAGAAATCTGCTCATCCTGTTGCTTTGCCATAGGTTTAGGGAATGGAATTGATCCTCCTTTGAGCCTCACAAAAAGGCAGGACAGCTCCCTAATTCTTCAAAATTTAACAGGAATCAGGCTTCAAACTCCAGTTTAGTTTATCCCATATCAGGAAAGGAAAAGATGGGTTTGAAATATGAATTTTGCTCTCCTCGTGTTTTCTCTTGGGCTCTGAGGTATCTGACAGCCTGGAAGGACACAGTCAGCAGTCAATCCTTGTGATATGGAAAATACATCCAAGCTTTGGCAACGTTCAGCCTTACAGTGCTCTTTTTGTTTTACCTCGCTTCAGATGGAATTAGCTGACATAAAGGACGTTTATGTAAGAAAGAAGGAAATTCCTTTCAGCTCCGAGCAGAAGTGGATGGCTGTGAAATGCACACTGAAAAATCAGGTAAAGCAAACATGGGCAGGGGCTGGTTTCGTGTTTCTAATTGTGCACCTCAACAATGGGCATGAAATGGTATCTCTCCAGCAAATAATGTTTTCAGGAGTTAACTATGTTGGGAGAAAATGGAACAAACCTCAAAATTCCCAGCTTGGGTGGAATTCTAGCATTTGAATGGGAGGAGGGAATACTTTTCATGCAGTGGTCTGAGCAGGAAAACAAAAGCTTTTCAGAGAGAACTGACAGAGAGAGAGAGATCCAGCGTTTGGTCATTTAGCCCTTACTGGGTTAAGGAGCTCATTTTGGCTGATATTATGGTCTGGTTTAAAAACTCACCAACCTTTTAATCACCACGCTGTCTGAGAGGGCTGAACATGAAAAATGGCCAGAGCAAAAATATCCCATCCTATCCATAATACATGCTCCTGGCCATCTTTGAAACAGGTAAAAGAGGAAACAAGATCTTGTCCACCTACAATTAAAGACTTATTCATTTAAAATGTGCTGATTTTTTTGGATAAAGTTGTATTCTCTCCTTGCTTTAAAGGATCAGGAAGATATTTACTTCATGAAAGGAGCATTTGAAGAGGTTATCCAGTACTGCACTCTGTACAACAGTGGTGGCATCTCGTTGGCTCTTACACCACAGCAGAAAGCTCTCTACCAGCAGGAGGAGAAACGGATGGGCTCCTCAGGACTTCGAGGTCAGTCCTCACTGTCCATGTTCCTTGAGCTTACAGGTTCTCTGGACTAATAATTTTCTGCTCTGATTGGGTTAGGATGGACAGAGGCTCAGTCATCACAGGCTGGTTTGGGTTGGAAGGGACTTTAAAGATCATGTAATCCCATTCCACCTCTGCCATGGCAGGGACACCTTCCACCATCCCAGGTTGCTCCAAGCCCTGTCCAACCTGGCCTTGGACACTGCCAGGGATCCAGGGGCATCACAGCTTCTCTGGACACCCTGTGCCAGGGCCTCCCCCACACTCACAGGGAAAAGTTTCTTCCTAATATCCAACATAAATCTCCCCTGTTTCAGCTTAAAGCCATCAGTCCTTAGCATCACTTTCCTGACTGCTTCCCAGCACTTGTCAGAGTGCCAAGGGCCATGGCCTTGATCTGCTGGCTGATCTTATATTTGCTGGGTTTAAATTAGTGAGTTTGAAAGGACCTGAAAATAAGTGCTGGAAATGGGAATGTTTCTGTTCCATGGAGTGCTGTGATTGTCTGGGATAAGATCTGAGGGATGCAGTGAGAAGATCTGTGCTGGGCCTGATCTGAGCACTGCTCTGCCAGGTTTTGCTTTTGGAGAAGAGAGCAACGAAAAGCCACTTTGAGAGGAAATCCAAACATGGATTTGGGCACTGAGATTTCTATTTGAAGTTCAGTTCAATGCTCTGTTAGTCCCAAATCTGTCAATCTCCTGATCCTGACTGCCTGTCAGTTCACAGCCCATGGGAGTTTTTATACATGTGTATAAAACGTGTATAAAACATTTAACACCAGAAACATCCCCTCAGAAACACCTCAGACGTTCACACAGTAACACAACACCATTCCCAGGGTGTAAGGGGATGAGAACAAGTCTTGGCAGCCAGATCTGGAGGGTGGTGTAGTTAATGTACATATTCTCCCACCCTGTGTCCTGTGGTTAGGAACTCCTGTGCAGCACTTGAATTACAATATCCAAATCATCTGCCCTCCTGGAAATGGCAAATTGCTGCTCTGAAGGCAAGCAATTAACTCAGGTAGCTGCTGCAGCTCACGATTCCATCATCAAAGCAACACTGACATGAACCCCTGGCAAAATATCCCTGAGTGATTTGAGAATGATTGAATGATAGGGGTGTGCTCCAAGAACAGAGACAAAATGTTCAGAGCCTGGATGTTTACACTGGTTGAGCTGAGTTTACATTTCACATTTTTAGGTTTTAAAAAAAAGTGTAGGTTTTTGCAGGAATGCTATTGTTTAACTTAGTAGTTTAATAGTGTCTGGTTTAGCATAGCACTGTCCAGATTTAATCCATCTGCATTTAGGGAAGATGTGGTAGGCAGTTTAAAATTAGAAAGAAATAAATCCTAAGAGAAACATGTCAAGCAGAAATGCTCTCATTCAGAGAAACTATTATTTAAGTGGACTGAATTGTGTCTATACAAGATCTGATTGACTAAAGATCTGGTTTTAATGACTTTTTCTGCTGGAAAACTGGCAATTTAATATCTCCTCTAAATGTTCCTTTTAAAGCATGGAAATACATCATTAACAATCTACTCTTGCCTTCTTTTTCTCCCTTCTGTTTCTAGTGCTTGCTTTGGCTTCAGGTCCAGAACTTGGCAAACTAACATTTCTGGGTCTGGTTGGAATAATTGATCCCCCAAGGGCTGGAGTGAGAGAAGCTGTTCAAGTGCTGTTTGAGTCTGGTGTGTCAGTAAAGATGGTCACTGGAGATGCCCTGGAAACGGCTGTGGCTATAGGTACCAAATTTTGATGCTTTCCTGGGGGTCTGTGGTATGTCTGTCAAATATTATATCCCTTAATAATCAATTTTAGCACCATTTTTGTGTCTCCAATAGAGGTTTTAAAATTTCTTTTTCCACTGAAACAAATATTAAATGCAGCTATGAACTCTGGGCCAAATTCCAGTAAATTAATTCCACTATTTTTGCATGAGAAAAGGCAAAATCTCAGTGTAAGGCTCTTAAAAGACACAGACAGAATTGCTATTAGGGATTGTAGAATCTACAAATATTTAGAGTGTGAGTATCTCTCTTCTTTGCAGGACAGAATATTGGTCTCTGCAATGGGAAGCTGAAAGCCATGTCTGGGGAAGAGCTGGACCAACTGGAAGAAGCAGAGCTCTCCTCCACTGTCCAAAATGTAATGGCTTTGATTATTTAAACAAAGCCTATTTCCCATAACTTCCATCTAATACAAGCTTATATTTTGTCCTTTTTTTGTTGTTGTTTTTCAGGTTTCCATTTTCTTCAGAACAAGCCCAAAGCACAAACTAAAAATAATAAAGGTACCAAGAGCCCCTAAAATTCATTTTATGCCTCACAAAAACAAAGGGGAGGGAGCCTCAGTTCTCTAGACAACCTGGTCTTCCCCAACAGGATCAGCTCAAATTAAAGGACTGTAAAACCCCAGCTAGAGCATTGGCATCATTTCTCTGAAGGTATTGGCTGTGGAATTGGACTTGATGATCCTTGTGAGTCCTTTCCAACTCAGGATATTCCATGATTCTATGATTTTATTTTTCTCACAAGCCTGGTCTGGGCATTTGAAAAACGCTAGTGAGGTATTAGCAAGTATAACATCAGGAAAATGATTTCTGCAGGTTTATTCCCCTTTTCTAACTTATGCTGGAATTGTGAGATTCCCTAAACTCCTGAAAAGACAGTCTTTTAATTCTTGGTGTGAGTTTTGTCCTCAGTGTGGTGCCGAGTCTGTTTCACCCTGAGAGCCAAACATCACTTCTGATCTTGGAAGAGCAAAAAGAGCAAAGAGTACCAACTCTGAAATTGCCAACAGGACTTGTCCTCTGGCCTGAGAGCCTCTGACCTCTCCCCTCCCACAGGCCTTGCAGAGAGCTGGTGCTGTGGTGTCCATGACAGGAGATGGTGTCAACGACGCCGTGGCCCTGAAATCCGCGGACATCGGGATCGCCATGGGGCAGGCGGGGACAGACGTCAGCAAAGAGGCTGCCAACATGATCCTCGTGGACGATGACTTCTCCAAAGTGATGTAGGTTTAGTGATTTTCTAGCTCTCCAGGTGCTTTCTGGCTGGTTCCTGCAGCAAGAGAATGAGGCAGGATGTAGGACATGGAAGGGGAGAGCCCCAGTGTGGCTCTGACTCGTTTTCAGTTGTACACATGGCAATGAATTTTCTTCCAAAGGGTGGTGGCCAAACCACCTTTCACTGGCTTCTCATTGCTGTAGCTAACTGGGGATCTGAGAGCACTTAGAAGTCTGGGTAGATCAGAGATTTTTTGGTCAGAAGGGCCACTGACCATTTGATCATTTGGACTCAATGATCTTGCAGCTGGTTTCCAACCTTTACAATTCTGCCTCACACTCTGCCTCACCCAGGAAGCTCAGAGGAAAAGCGTAATTTGCAATGCTCTGTTGGTTCATGACAACAGAGTGGGCAGGGTACAGTGAGTTTATAAATAGGTCCCAGGCCTGCTTTATGAACCAAAACCTGGCCACGGGACTCAGGTTTTCAGATCTGCTCGTTCTGATAAAGGGATTGTAAGTGAGAAGCTGCATTGACAACCTCCTCCTGAGCTGGGCTCTGAATTTCCACTGAAATAAGGGCTAGAAAAGACAATTTGTGTTTTGAGTATCACAGGGAGCTCAGTGTAGAACAGTCTGAGTGCTCTTCACTTAATAAACTCCTCTCTCCCTTCCAGGAATGCGATAGAAGAGGGAAAGGGAATATTTTACAACATAAAAAATTTTGTCCGGTTCCAGTTGAGCACGTAAGTTCCTGTTTGCTTCAGCTCCTGTGAAAGCACCTTGGGGGTGAGGCCCTGCAGAATAATGTTCTTCTGTGCTTTGCAGGAGTATTTCAGCTTTGAGCCTAATTACTCTGTCAACAGTGCTCAACCTACCAAATCCACTCAATGCTATGCAGATCTTATGGATCAACATCATCATGGATGGGCCACCGGCACAGAGGTATGGAAGAGTCCAAGGAAAAAAAAATATTTTTGGCTTAGGAACACAAGGTGTTGTGATTCCTCATCAATGATCATCAGTGGGTTGATAAGTTGCACTTTTGTTCCCTCCTGGTCTTTCAAAAAGCACTCCACATTTACTTGAGGATTTATGTATTTTCCTGTTTTGTGGTGGAATCACTTAACTATTCCATTTTTTGACTAGGAATGGCTTGTTATCCCAAAAGCATCACCTTCCAGTAGAATGGCCAGAAAATAGTGGGTATTTGCCCCAAAATCACAAGACTTAGGAACCTCATCCAAGTGCTAATTACAATTACAGCTAAATACAATTACTGCTTCCACATTATGCACGTTCTCACAATTAGCTCTCACTCTGGGATATTGACATGATGATCTAATGTTATTTTAGCAGCTCAAAATGCAGAAAAGACCTTTGGTATCAGTGTCACAGACAAATTGGGGGCCTTATGTCACCCTGCCAGAAACCTCCAAAGAATTGCATCCTCCAGCTCCATCCTGGTTTATCAGGATGTCCATTTTGGGACATTAACTAAACTCATCCCTTGCTTCTCTTGGAGGCAGCCTGGGAGTTGAACCTGTAGACAGGGACACCATCAAGCAGCCCCCTCGGTGCATCACAGACACCATACTCAGCAAATCCCTGATCCTGAAAATCTTCATGTCAGCAGCCATCATCATCAGCGGAACCCTCTTTGTCTTCTGGAAGGAGGTGAGGGGAATCTGCAATCAGATCTTGTTTCCATCAGGGTGGGTGGAGAACAGAGTGAAGGGCAGGCTCTGAAGGACATGAGAACTTTCTGGAATCCATCCCGTGGGGAGGAGGGCTGAGAAAGCAGGGTCAGCTCCCAGCTCTGCTCCTGCCTCCCTCTGTTGCCTTTAATTTGGTGCTTCCAACCTAGAATGGGAAACCTATCACTTGATGTGGCATCAATACTTTAAGGGACTTTTCACCTCTAGGTTTCCATTTTCCCAGCAGAAAATGCCAAGCACAGAAGTACAATGGATTGTTACAAGTGACTGTTACGTTAAGTTTCAGCAATTTAATTTAGAATGTTCTTTACTCAAAGTCCACATCAGTTTGAGAATTTAAAATATGGGTGATAAGATCATAAACTCTAAAAGTAGCAGAGGGAAATGAATGCTACCTATAATAGCTAGAACTAGATTTACTCCTTTGTTTTACTGCCCTTTGATCTCGCTGGGCTCATTAAAAGGAACATTTAATTCTTCTACTGAATTGGCATATTTTTGTAAGGTTAAACTAACCTCTGAATTTTTGTGTGTGCTTCCAGAATCCAAAGGGTGGCATAACTCCTCGAACCACAACGATGACTTTTACCTGTTTTGTGTTTTTTGACCTCTTCAACGCCCTGACATGTCGCTCTCAGGTGAGATTGCTCTGTCAGCACTGATTTCTTGCCTCAGATCACAAACATAAACATTAGAATACCAGAATTTTGCATAGTAAGGGTTTTTTCTTCATGTTATTTAAAGTAGTATGATTTTTATCAACTTTTTATATAAATGAAATTATCCATCACAGTTCAAATGCAACTACACTTTCAATTATGTTGCTCTAAGTCAGTGTTTATGTAACTTCAAAAAATAATGGAGTTGAAATGTAAAGAAACAGAGTGACATTAAGCTCCAACAGAGACTGGGAAAAGTTACTTTTTTAATTTTTTTTTCCTTCTCTAGACAAAGTTGATATTTGAAATCGGCTTTTTCCGAAACCGCATGTTCTTGTATTCTGTGCTTGGGTCATTTTTGGGACAGCTGGCTGTTATCTACATCCCTCCATTACAAAAGGTCTTCCAGACAGAGAATTTAGGAGTGCTAGGTAAGTTGGAAAATAAATAATGGTTTGGGTTTTTGGGTTTCTTTTTCTTTAAAGTGACTTTAGAAAGCAGATGCCATTCCAAGTTTGCTCCGTTAGCTCCCAACACATCACCGGTAGGGGAAATCAATCTACAGCTCCTGTACCTGTGTATTTACAGAGCCATACACAATTAGCAGTAGTATTTAATGATATTATCCCACTGTAGGTTTTGACTTTGATTTGCTGAACATAAATTCAAGTAAATGGGGAAGTGCCAAGATTTTCCATGAGCACCACATCATCAGTGTGATGATATTTCTCAGATCATTATGCAGACACTCCCTTTGGAAAGAGCAGGGACAGTTTCCCAATCTGAAAAAATTCAGTTTTACCATTTGAATCAGCAAATTGCACCCTACCACGCTGTGTTACATCTGCATGAAGCTGCTGTCATAAGCAGGGGGCAGGGATCCCAAGTGATTCCTGTCCCCACCCTCCAAGGGGACTATCCCAGCCGGGGTGTCCCTAATTCTCAGCTGGTGAGGTCACAGCAAGGCCACTCACCCAGGGGTTAACCACACAATTCCCAGCTGCAGGAATCCCTGGGCTGGGATTCTTGCCCAGCTGAGCTCACCTCCCCCTGTCTCCTCTCCCAGACCTGCTGTTCCTCACTGGCTTGGCTTCCTCAGTGTTCGTGGTGTCTGAGCTCGTCAAACTCTGTGAGAAACGCTGCTGCCACCCAACGCACACCAAGGGATGTCACAACTGACTCAGGCTGCTCTCAAACACACTTGGAACAGAGCTGTGATGCTGGAAAATCCCAATGCACAGCTCTGTGATGCCACATATCCTTCCTGAAGGTACTCAAGAGCACCTCCACCAACAGCCCTTACACTAGAGACTCTTCTACCCACTCCACGTGATTTGTCTGCAGGAACTTCCAGAGTGGCTCCTCTTTTTATAACACTGATCTGTATGTCCAGAAGGCTGTGCTAGTCCCAGACAAAAGAAGAGTTTCACACCTGTACAGAAAAAAATCTATTGTGCATAAACTGAAATTTTATTTATTTAAATCAAAATCGTTTTTATTAATAAAATCTACATTTTAAAATGTTACCGACAAGCATCTGAGTGAGACTCGTGATTTAGACACATCCTTTTATGATAAATTAGAAGAGTGGAAAAGTCCTGCCTTCAAGCATTTATTTTCCTTCAATTTATAGTGTTTGTGGATTCCCAGATATCCAGCCTTGATTCAGCAAGACTTTCAAGGAAACATGTGGGGAGATGTCAAACAGAGCAGGGAGCTGAAGTGCTAACCCTCAGCTGTCATTTTTGGTACCTGTGTGACTAAAAGGAGAAAAAGGAAGGTTGATCAGACCCAATGCACAGCAGTGGATGGATTTAATGGGAAAAGGACTCAAGAGCCTGAGAATAAAGATGAGGCAGGAACAGAGCAGGGACTGTTGAGCTTTGCAGTTGGGTCAAGAGCTGCACAGAAATGACTGAGCTGTTCAGATCATAGCTAAGCCCACTGCTGACAAATACTGTCTGGACATTTTTAGTTATATGAGCATGAAGCTCAGATTTCTTAATCATTAGGTTCAGGAAAAAGAAAAAAAAAAAGTTGAGTCTCTCCCAAGCTCATCTTTTACATTTAAAGAACAATTTTGAATAATCCCATCTGCTGGTTGGATCAGTAGTGCCCTAGTAAATAATGCTTCACTGAGACATTTGCTGAAGTGCCATAGTGTCAGTTTTCTTCTTGCCCCAGCTTAACACCCTCAAAGTGAAGATGAAGAGTCTCAGACACAAACTTGTCAAAAAACTACAATTTCAGAGGTCACACTGCTATGCTGATAGTCACAAGATGATGTTTAAACAGGATTACATTTTGGATTCATAGTCTAGAAAGAAACAGCTACACTGATGCTCATTATAAATCGAAGAAAACCTGGCCACTGAAATATTTTTGGTGAAGAGTAGCTTTGTGCAATTCCCCCTCCCCAAGTACAGTCTGCAAAGGTGTCTGCTCACTTTTTTTTTTTTTTAAACCCTTGCAGATGGTTTCAATTCTCAAAAATAAGTCTCTGCCTCGTAATGGAAAGAAAATAAAGTCTAGCTGTTTATTTTCCATTTGACTGCAGAAATTCAACTATCTCATTCCTGTATGCCATCCACTTTAATAGGCTTAGTCACTGCTAAGTGAGAAAGACCTTTGAGACTTATGGTGGGAGTTTGAGAATGTGCAAACAAAACCTGCTATCACCACACTTACAGACAGCATCATGTACTTGCTACTCCTTACATTGTACAGTTTAACATTACTAATATACAGAGAGAAGAAAACTATACAAAAGTATCAGTGCAAATGCATTACATTTTTTTCCTGTGTGTTACAAACTTGGGAAACTATCTGGTTTATTTAATGAACACAGGATAAAAGGACCTAATAAAATTAGCCCAGGCCTTTCACAGCACTCTCTGTACTGCAACAAACAGCATATAAATGCTCCAAGCACTAGCTCAGGTACTCTACAAAACACACAGTTGTGTTCTAGGATGTCTGGCTGAAGTGATTTCTTCATGCTTTCCTTTCAAGGCTGAATTGATGTTTAATTTAATTTTTAAAAAGGAGATCTATATTAAGGCACAAGTGCAGATTGTTCAGAATATTCCAATCTGGCTTCCTATGAAAAACAACAGGGTGAGGGGAAAAAGACCACATACAAAAAAACACCAAGGGAAAGAATTGGAAGGAAGGCCACATGGTCAGGAACTGTAGAATTCTGTAGATTGTTACAACACATTTTTTCTCTAAGCTGCACAAAAACAAACTCATGCCAGGAGAAAGGGGATTGGACACAGTCCTTTACCTCAGGAGGAAAAAGAGTGACAATCAGAAACACTGATAACCAAACACTTCTTGCTGAGTTAGGAATTACAGCCCCTGGTAGAAATCAGGGTTATTTTTGACAAGTTAATTACGCATAGAATTAGCAAGGTCAAACTAATAATTACTAAGAGATGTGAACTAATTCAAGTAGAGAAAGTCCTGAGTAGGAGATCTGACACAACTGGTGCTGACTGAAGTCCCAAAACAGAGCAAAATCCCAACAACTGCATTTCACATTCTGAGGATTTTTTTCCATAACAGAGTAATGATTAATTACGTGGAAATAAAGTGTACAGCAATTTTCTTTAAACACTTTACAGACACAACCCTGATTTTTATTTCTTTCACAAGGTATCTGCAGATCCTATTCTCAATTAAATGTGGCTGCTTATTACTAACTTTTTTTACTGATCTTTCACTCCAGTCTCAAGTGAGGCTGCTACAGAATGTATCTTCTCTAGAGAATTCCTGCTGGAAGGACAGCCTATTTTTAGGATAAATATGGCTCCAATGATTCTGTTCCAAGTCTAAAAAGCAACAGACAAGTTTCTGCAGAAAGAGATGAAGTGAGATGCACCAAGGGTAGTACAGTACTATAAAACTTGTTGCTGTATAACTATTCTGGACAACCTATAGCTTATAAGGAGTCACTTGCTGAAAATCTGACTTAGAAAACTTGAAATTTAATGCTTTAGCTGAAGCAATGCAAACTAATAGCACCCTTTATATGGAATCATGTGGACTATTCTATGTTCACCAATGTAAAACATCATTACAATTTGTAAGCTTTGCTGACTAATTTCATTGCATGCAAATAAATATGTACAGTTGAGGTATAAGAGCTTTAATCATCAGTGCCTTGGGCAGGCTTTATAAATATATAAATATGTACATATCAATTCTCCAAGACAGAAAGCCAACCTGTCAATAACTTCTGTTGCTTTTAATTTAGTGTGCAGACATGATCTATGGGGAATGCAAGCAAATTCACATTCAGCTAGAGCTTAGCCATGCCTAATGATTATGTCCCTAGTTAATTTTTCTGTCCTCCCCAAACAAAGCCCTTCAGGCAGAATAGTGCATTAGACCTAAAAATATTACAGAAGTACAAAGCTTTGTCCCAGACAATTAGGTAAATTTAAGGGTGGGGGGGGGGGAACGAAAAATATCTTATCCAAGGAACATTAACACTTGGAAGCAAATAAAAGTAAAGGATTTTTTGTGTTACTGTGATTCCTTTAGTTCTCTTCATCATCATCTTCATCCTCTTCAATGGGTTCCCGCAGCCCTTCGCTCTGGCGACTTTTTCCAGCCATTTCTAACAAGGCCTGAGCCTGAGGATCCACATCCAGGATACTCTTCTTACCTTTTCTCTTTAAAACAAAATAAAATATAGTCCATTTAAATGTCAGCATCAGGCTACAGAGAAGAGATACACTCAGAAGTCCATAAGTGATGTGGTCTGCAACCTTGGCACAATGGAGCAGATGTTTTTCCAAGTGTGGCATTTAAAATTCACTGGGATGTATCAAATTATTTTTATTGCTGCAGCTACAAAAAATAGCCATAAACTTTTCCTAAGATGACAGTGAAGTATTTCAAGTTTATTCAGGTTACAAGCCAGCCAGGACATCCTGGTTAACCTCACCTCAGTCTGAAGTGCTGATGTGAAGTTTTTCAAGAAGAGATCCAGTTACAATTCAACATTTTCTGTAAACAGTTTGCTCTGTTTCTATTTAGAGCTATCTGTCCAGTGAAGTCAGGGCACATGAATTTAGAATAAAAAGAAGTAAAAATTAAATAAATTTTAAAACCCCACCAAACTGTACAGACCAGACAGTTTAATAAGAGAATAAATTACAGGGATAGAGGAGATTGGAGAGAAGGCTCCTACTCATTCCCAAAAATAAACCAAGAGCATGAAGACTGGCATAAACCTATTCACATAAATGTATTGTGAAAGAATAGTAAATTTAAAGTTACTGTTAAAGAAATATTTTGGGTCTCTTCCTGAACTACAGATTAGACTTTACTTGAGTCTCCAGTGCT
Organism: Entomyzon cyanotis; assembly: GCA_024500445.1. Lineage (NCBI taxonomy): Eukaryota > Metazoa > Chordata > Aves > Passeriformes > Meliphagidae > Entomyzon > Entomyzon cyanotis. Next base: position 3,249,002 of record JAKEPQ010000743.1, on the reverse strand, counting down.
TTTAGAAAGACTGAGTTTTACTGAACCCCTCCAGGGAGGCTCCTCCTGGAGACAACTCCTCAATATGAAAAAGGCTTTTTGAAATTCAGAGTAAAGTGCTGCTATTCTGGCTCTGTCACCTCATGGCTCCTGATATTCTTTCTTCTTGGCACCCTCAATAATTCCATTGCTGTTTTGCTATTTTCCTGCTACAAAATTCATGGCACCACAGGGCCAGTTAAAGAAAATGGTATTCACTACAATGGTCAGACAGTGTTGAAACAGAAAACTGCAACTGTGAGCTTTGCATTCACACCTATTCCAACCAGGACACAATTTCCCAGGTTCACCTACCCCTGCATTCTCAGGGGCATCTCCCACTGCCCAAACTTCCATGGCATCCAGGGTAAAATCCTCTTTGGCTGACAGCTGGGGGCTGTTGTAGGTGGTGCAGCGAGGTTTGGCTTTGCTGTGGCCTTTCCCATAGTCACTGTCTATCCAGAGCCCGAAGTATCCATGCTGTCCACCCATACCCTGGGAAGAAAACCAGCACATTAAACACATCCTGCACAGGGAAAGCAGACTGGGAAAGTTAGGAAACCTAGAGAATAAGCTGCTGTGTTCAGTATTCATGCCACATTTCTATGGGTAGGTGAAAAAAAGGGATTCTGAGTGAAGCTCTGAACCCACATCTGTTACTCCTGAACACAAATAAGAATTTACCTGAGTGATACTGCCTTACCTCTAAGCTTTACAGAATACCAATATCTGTGAGCTGTGCCAGAAATTCAGCTCCTGCCTTTTGTTTATTGACTAACAGTTCCATTTCAAACAGAGTAGCAGTGCTCTGGTTTGCTGCCTCTTTCCCATTTAGGAAAGTATCTACAGAAACCAATAATGTAGTTTGATGTTGTTCACTTTCTCTGGAGCAAATTTATTCCAGCCTGCTGCAATTCCCAAAGTCATGGGCACATAATGCTCCAAAAGCATTAAAGACAGGTGGTGTGTTGCAGCTCTGTAGAAATTCCTCTGCATCTGGAGAGTTCATTTGTAAATTTGAGTAAGAGGAGCTCCTGCCACTGTAATCACACAGCAGCAGCAGCTACTTGCAATGTCTGCACTCTTAATTCTGTTGGGCTTTCTCTTCCATAATTTCAAAAGCAGTTGGTGTGGCAGGGAGAGCAGCCAGGGAAAGAATCCTCAGTTACACAGATCATTATTTTGTGCTGCTTCAGGGATGCAAATTTCCTCAGAGAATAACAAGTGAAATAAATCTGCTCTCAAAAAGAAAAATCCCACAAAACACTTCCAAACAGCAGCCACAAATCCAATTTCCAAGTCATCATTTCTGAATACTTACAAGTCCATTTGGCATAGTCTGTTGGCCATTGTTTAAATACATGTAGTGGTCATTGTACCCTGTGCATGTGTATACAGCCAGGGTGGGGAAAACAGAAAACAGAAAGCATCTGTTGTCACCTGCAAACAGAGAAGCACCTGAGGTCAGACAAGTGGTCAAGCCTACAAACAGAATAGAAAAAATAATTGAAGAAGTGAAGACGAATAATTTAAAGACAGCTGCCATGTCAGAAAGCCAGTAGGTCTCCCATCAAGATCTAGCTCTATTTTTTATTCCCAGTTAACTCTGTGCAGTCACAGAAATCAATGTAATTCCTGTGATCACAGGAATCGTCAGAGTCCCCGCTAGGATATTATGTCACTATGTCACCTACCCCAGACTGCATTATTTCACCTAAAACTGGCCAAGTGGCAGATCTGTACAAACTGGTGTGAGTGCAGACAGCCCTAGTTCTGACTACATTGAAACAGAGATCAGTTTAGAATTAATGACTTAGACTAATTTTCACCACACCCAGTTTGGTATTCAGAGGGATCTCTGGTGTGATTGCCCTGTATGCTTTATATGTTTCTCTATCAGGAAAAAATACAAAGAAAGGTATGTGTAATCAGTGTAAAACAATACTGTACTAATTGATTGAAGTGGTAATTTTCAAATACTCATTTAGGATAGGAATTGAGTTTCTAATGCAGCCAAAGTGAGGATTCTCAGCAGTGCCAAATATCCAAAGTTCTGGGGTTTTTTCCAAAATCCATCAGAAATATTCTTTCCAAAGAGTTCTTAAAAAAAACCTCTCTTCTCCCCCAAAGTTTTCAGGGAACAAGAAGTTTTACTTGTCCAAAGAATCCTCTAGCTGCTGGATTTTAGAAGGGGAACAAAGACAGTGCACAAATGGTAACAGGAGGCTCAGGTGTTCCTGATGGAGGACTGCCATCCTGTGGACGAATTATTTAGACACTAATTCATTATATGTGCTCTACTTCCTTCACTTTCATTTAATTTTCAACCTAAGCAGCTACAGGGCTTGATAGATTTCCCTGAAAACTTCTGTGATCAATAAATCCTGCAATTTTAAGAGTCTTATCAAATAACAAACTATAAATATTAATCAGTAACACACCTGACTGCCATGCTAAAAATAAATTTGCATGTGTTTCATGTTCTTTGAAAATTAGTGTTATTTTTGCCACAGAAAAATTCACTTAGAAGTATAAGGATTACTGTCATTAAAGGGACAGTATCCATTAAGGGGATAGGATTCTTGGGCTTGTACAATAAACAGGGAATGTTTACCAGGGATACTAAAAAAACAAAAGGGAGATTTACCTTGAAACTGTGGCTTCACCTCCCAGGAGTGAGATGCAAAGCCACCAAAGAGGAAACCATCCAAGTCCCTTAAGATCACTATGCAAGGACCTTTGTTCACTATATGGGCACACAGCTGTGAAAAGCTTTCCCCATGGAGCCTGGAGGAAAATAAAAGCTGCCACTTGTGCTGTAGCTCTGCAGGCAGGTGGGAGTTGATGTAGATGATGGCTGGGATGTCAAAGAGGCTGACAACTCCTCTTCCTTTGACACCTTTGCAGTGGGGAACCAGGTTGAGGATGTCATTGGTTTGGTCTGGCAGGGAGTGCAGGACATGGAGACCTTGCCTGATGACAACACTGAGGAACACTGAGATCTGGGGAACTCGGTACACCCAATCCTCAATGGCACTTTGATCAAAATTTGTCTCCAGCAGCTGAGAACCAACTGGTTTTGTCCCATCTAAACAATAAGATATAAAGGGACAGGAGTAAGTCTCCCCATCTGGAAAATAATCAGGTGATTTTTAAGTGCAAACACAATGTGCTATTATTGTAATGAACAGAAAACCACCTATGAAAGGAGACAGGAACAGTAAAGTGTCAACTACATTAAGCAAATGCAACCACAGAACTGAGAAATATTTACCTGTGGCATTCATTGGTTGGGCTGTCATGACTTAGAAACACAGACTCTAAGCTACAACTCATGAAATGTTCTTTGGAAGACTGCAAAATTTGTTATTTCAACAGTGCAAAGATTGACCTAGGCTTTATAAAAGGACATAGTCATAAATATATGATCCATTTTATTTAAATAAATAATATTTAGATGCCCATGCCTGTCATCTGCAAGTCAGGTATTTGTAAAGTAGACATGTTCCACAACAAACTGGGACTTCAAACCAAATCTCACCTGAATTTAGGGGAGAAAGATGAGAAGGTAAAATAAGTAAAATTCCCATGTCGTTTTCTAAGCACTAGGTTTGAAATTTTTAAATTCTCACCATTTAAATTCAAAGGTGTGACCTAAAGAGAGAAATTCTCATGAGATCAGTGATTACACAAGCTCTGGGATATGCTGAATCAGGGCTGCTTACCTGGAAGCTTCAATTCTGAGAGCAGCTCAGAAGCCAAAGCTTTGACTCCACTTGAAGAATCCCTTGTATTCTCCAAACTCCAACCTTTCAGCTCCTTCCTGTAGCTCAGCACATGGACTACAGACGTGATCAGATCCTCTGTGAACTTAAAAGATTAAAACATCACCCCTTTGGTATTTCTTAAATGAAATTGCCAAGAGCTTCAAAGGACTGTCTGAAGAGAAAGTCAGGCAGTACTGATGCTGTAATCCCAAAGGCAGAAACAGCTCTTGTCATGACAAGTCAGGAACTAGAGAAACACTATTTCAGTGTCATAGGTCTTGAAAAGGATCCTTTTCCAAGGCATTTCATACACCTTACTTCACAAAGCACCTACATAAAATAGGGAATGAAAGAGGGAGGGGAGGGTCAAGCTTGGCAGTGGAGAAGCTGCTGCTGAATTACTGTTCTGTGATATCTCACTCTCTCACCTTGCAAGCTATGTATTTGATCCTGCAGCTAAAGCTCTAGAAAGCATTTTGCTCAGTTCCCAGAAGCATCAGCCACACCACAACCCTTGCTGGCTCTTAACTACAGCCCTGTTCTCTTACTGTCCCCCCAACACACATTGAACTGCTCGTTTACCTCTTGGATTTGTTTGCCCTTCAGAGGCCCTCCTGTCTTGGAGATCATTCTCATTATTATGCAAATCTTCTCATCTGCATTCCCTTTTAGGAGGTTTGACATAAAAACCACAAACTGCTCTTTAGCAATCTGTTCACTCTGCCCAGATGATTTGCCAGGCAGGTCAATGCTTTTCATTCCATTGTACAAGCGAACAGTCATTGGCTCTGGCAGAGGCTCCCGAGTGTGTGCCTGCAGTGAGAGAAACAGCACAGAGCACATTTTACACATGAAGAGTAACTGATGTGTTCCAGCTAATCCGTGTGGAAACATAGTATCTACTGTCAGCAATAAACTTCTGTCAAAGAACTGCTTTGCCAGGAGGAAAACTAAAAATCTCTAATTTTATAGTGATTTTTTAGTGATTTAGGTTGATACTGGTTTTTTTAGAAACACCATGGACTTCAGAAAAACCAGCACTGTAAAGTCTTAATAGGATATTAGCAAAGGGTTTCTAGGTGATAACTCTGGTGAAAAGGTTTACAACTCTGCCAGTCCAACGTTTAAAATTGTGTTTTCACTCTGCTTTCGATAGTGGAGATCACTTAAAAACAAAGTAAAGTGTTTTCCATAGCTCAGTTTTGGCCTCAAGGCAGTGTTTAACCCCACATGCACATGTAGAAACAATCCTGGGAAATTTCCCTCTGCACAGCAACTAATTGAAGCACAGAACGAAGTTGAGATCACCTGATTTTTCAAAAGCATCCCCGATGTTAAGAGAGTCAAAAGCAGAATTTATTCATCTGAATTGCATGCCTAGTCCTGTGAATTGAAATCTAGCAGGAATATATCATCATTCATCACAGCTCTGCAGGAAAGATCTGACTCTAGCTTCAACTTTCAGAGTGCTCGAGATAATTACAGGGTTTAAAAATAAACCATCTAAAATACATGCATAGAGGAGGACATGATTACTCAGTGTCCTCACTGTGCACAGCACTGTGCTCAACACGCTGAAGACCTGACTTGACTCTTGCCCACGGGGTGTAGCTCAGTGGGGACTGTGCTGAAATCAGTGGAGCCCCACCTGCCTAAAAGCACTACTCCAGCTCTGGAGCTGCTATTACTGACTCCCTGGCTCAATACCACTCCTCTGGAAGCCACCTGGGCTGCTCCTATTTGCTGTTAATGGCTGTTGCTGGGCAGAAGAGATCCAATATCCTGAGCTCTGTGCTGCTTTCACTAACGTCAGTGGTACAGCTCCCATTGACTCCAGCAGGAGCAGAAATAGCAGCCACAGTTTTTCACACCAGAGTGCTCCACAGCGAGGGAGGGATGGTCACAGGGGGTACAGCTGTCTTTGAGAGGCTTTCTAAAAATCCTACATGAGCCTGAAGTGGGAGAGGCAGCAGGGAACACAACTAAAAGATTATACTCAAGGGTCTTTTGCTTCACACTGCTGAATTGCCTACCTACTCCCTACGTTATCCCACCACTTCACTGGGCTCCTTCATTTTGCTTCTAGCTATTCCAAAGAGTGGACCTGGGGTGCAAAATAAGGAGGTCTGTAAAAAAGGGAATCTTTAACAACCATCTAACTCACACCTCTGACAATTTAGAACCCTTGTTTTAAATGGTTTCAAGAAACTATCTAGAAGTATCTGCTCCACCTGCTTCCCAAGCTATGCAGTGCAACTTACTCTGGCCAGATGTGTAACCTAACCAGAGCACATGAAGTGATGTTTGGGGCCTCATCAGTGTGACCAGACTGTCACTGGATTAAATCTGTCACATCTCAGTCCAGCCCAGGCATGAGCATTGTCACCTGCAAGGCAGGAATGTCACTGTGACTGTCCCTGCACCTACAGGAAGTCTTCTAAAAGATTTTAGTTTAAGCTGGAAACAAAAAGGCAGGAAGGGAAAAGACAAATGTTCATCAAAGATCACACTGATCCAGGGCAAACCCAGGAAGAGAACTTCTTCCCAAACAAATAACAGGCACCAAGGACATTGGATGAATTAGTGCTGAAAATCCAGGAAGCAGGAACATCATCTCCAAACTTGGTGTTCCAAAACTTGGTGACACCTCATGCCCAGCCAGGCTGCAGGAAGGCTGAAGCTGCTCTGCATGCACAGGCATTGCTAAACACCTTAAAATAACCTGCTGCTTTCAAGTGAGTTTTAATTTGACTCCATTATCTGTGTAACATATATAAAAATGCACTCTACCACTACATTCATTTGGCCACTTAGATCCTGACTAGCTGAAGTTATTAAGGATTCCAATGAACCATTTTTCCCTTTTCTTGATTAGAAAATGAATGCAAAGTTAATCAGAAGCATAATGCATGTTAATTAGCTAAAACAGGGAGCCACAGCTTAATCAAGCCAAATTGAATTCTCTCCTTTTAGCATGGGTGAAGAGATTAGAGACAGTGATGCATGGAGGGAGACAGACATAACCAAATAAAAACTGACTTTGAGACAGCTTCTCAAGACAATCTGTAAATGATCCCACACTACAGACTCCAGGGGGAAAAATATTCTTCCCATTTTTCAGGTCTCTGTAAAAATATTTTCATACACCCCAACTTGCTTCAGAATCAGGAAAAGCTGCAAACAGACCCAAAAGTGCAATCAAAGAGATAAATGCAGACCTGAAAGTCATTACTCATGTTAAACTGCAAGAAAAAGTTAAATATCCATCCTGTCCCAAAATATGAAAAATTAAATTGAGATGAGCAATCCTTAAAAAATAACTATTGCCACATCCTTATAGTTTCTTTCTGGAAAGAAATGTTCAATGTACTACATCCCAGATATATCATGAATAACAGCTTGTCTTGCCTGTAGTGCTGCCAGGGTCACAGTTTTCTTTGTAGCTTTGGCATTTTTTGCTCCAGCTGAGCCACTCGATCCTGATAAGGCATCAAATAGTCCATCAATGTCAGACTGCTCCTCAGGAGGAAATCTGGAAAGGTGATTCTGATAGGCATTGCTTTCTGAGTTCCCCATCTTTTCAACCTGAAGAAAGAAGAATCAAGAGAAACATTAAACACACAAAGATATCACAAGGGCCGTGAAAGACACATCAAACAGACCAACATACCAGTGCAAGTTTTACAAGAAGAGCGAATTAGTAGCCTTACAGGAAATCATTAAAACTATTGTTTAGTCTCTGCATTCACCAAGACTTAATAAACTTGGAGAAAATCTGTGAACAGTAACTGTACTTTAAAAGCTGACAGTCTGACAGCCCTTTGCTAAAACCACCCTAGCCACCAATGCAAACCTCAGTCAAGTCTCTATCAAATGGAAAAACCAATATGATCTAACGGTTAAATTAGTTTATACAAAGTCACCATGAGTTTGACAGCCAGAATACATCCCTAACATGAAGGGAAAAGCCTGATAATGGATTAGTTATGACAAATTATGCTGCATCTTTCTGGTGCATTATTGGACTGGAGCTAAGTTTGCCAATATGATGCGGCACTAAAACACCATCACTGCAGCCTCTGAAAATGACATGAGAGTGTATTTATGCAAAAATCATTTGAACAAAGTAACAAAAACATTTAGGAACACAACTCCAGACCCATCAAAAACACAAATTCATATAAAACCAAAAGATCAATCACTGGGAGTTGGTACCCACAGAATTAAGGTTGGTGGTGAGGGGTTGGTTTGGGGTTTCTTTGTTTGTTTCACACATGTAGTGGTACAAAATTTAGTGGTACATTTCTCTCACTGTCCCAGGAGTCAGATGGATTATGGACTTATTTTTAGTGTCGTCTGGGCCATGTGCTTTGGCTTTCTCCCTGGAGCAGCACAGCACAGACCAAACAGGGCTGAAATCCCAAATTCCACCATGACCACAATGACAGCCACCACTGCCAGCAGCCTCCCCATCGGTCTGGGCGAGACACAAGCCTGGGGTGACAACACGAAAAACACGAGATGTGCAAGAAAAAGAACATTTTGTAGGGTTTTTCCCTGCAAATCCCATGTCCTTCCTGACACCTCTCTTTTCCAGACACACCCATCACGCAGCCCTTCAGCGGCCTCCGAAGGACACACTGTTGAGCCTACAGCAGTATTTCTGTCCTTAGCTTTGTTTACCGTAGATAAGAGGCCAGGCTGTGGCTGCTTCACCTTCAGGCCTAAAGCCTTGTTTGCCTGAGGAAGATGCCGACCGAGGGGTGAGTGCAAACCACTGCAACCTGGAAGACAGACCGTGGAAACATTCATTTAAGCAGCGAACCGCTGGAGAAGGAGGGTCCTTGCAAGGTTTATTCCCTGTGTTCCCACCTCAGTTCTGCTCAGCTCAGCCCATCCCTCCACAGCAGACAGCAGCTCCCCGCCCCATCCCGCTGACGAGCGGAGGCGGAGGCTTGAGGCGAATCCCCGCCCGGCCCTCGCTTACCGGCAGGGCAGGTTCGGCCGCTCTCCGGCCCCTATAGCCCCCGAGCCGTGACAGTGACCCGAGCCCGGCCGCTCTCCGGCCCCGATGGCCGCCGAGCTGTGACAGTGACCCGAGCCCGGCCGCTCTCCGGCCCCGATAGCCCCCGAGCAGTGACAGCAGCCCGGGCCCGGCCGGCGCCATCCGGCACCTCCGCCCGCCCGGCCGGGGCGGAGCGCGGGGCGCGGGGCTGGCCTTCAGCCGCGGGGAGGGACGGACGGAGAAGGCAGGGAAGGGATGGAGAAAAGCCGGGAAAGGATGGAGGAAAGCCGGGGAGGCGAGGAGCAGCGGTGTTGCCCCGCGATCCGGCGGGCAGTGCCCAGCCCGCAGTGCAAGGCGCTGAGGCGGCAGCCGGAGAGCTGCGGAGAGTGCGGCGGCCGCGCCTCGCTGAGGGGTTCCTCAGCCCTGAGGGGAGCCTTCTCTCTAAGGGGACGCTTTTCCCTGGGGAGATCTTCCTTTCTGAGGGAACTCACCGCCTTCTCCCTGAGGAAACCCTCCTTTTTGAGGGGACCCTCCACCCTGAGGAGACCCTTCTCCCTAGGGATTCCTTTAGGGATCCATCCCCCTGAGGAAACCCTCCTTTTCCAGTGAACCCTCCTCCCTGAGGAGACCCTTCTTCCTGAGGTGTCCCTTTTCCCTCAGGCCTGGCCCTAAAACGTGTTTCAAAAAGAAAGTAAAAATTCAGAGCTGTAGCTGGGACAGAGCTCCTGCCAGGGCTGAGGTGCTGGGTGCCCTGTGCTGAAGCGTTTTAAAAAGCATCCCAAAAAGCATCTGTGGGAGAAGGTGTTGCTGGCCCTGATCTGTGCTGGAAGCAGCTTGTGGCCTTTGGGACAGGAAAGGCTGTGCAATAAATACAAACAAACAGGTCAGTTTCAGGGTAAACACTTGGGCTCTGGTGAATTTCAATGGCAATGGGGAGTGGAGGGAAAACACAATTTCTCAATGAATAGGTTCAATGTCTGTCCTGTGACTGGAAAGTCAGGCTTTTCTGAGGCTGAGAGGTAAAAGGGCTGTACATGGGCTGAGGGACAAATGCAAGGTCACAGGGACTGGCCATGCCTTCTGTCAGACGTGAATACTTGGGAGAAAAATTATAACCTCAGTGGCTGCAAAACTCTGGTTCCAGAACTCACTTTGGTTTTGGGTTGACAACTTTCCGTCTCATTTATATTACTCAGCAGCACTCCCCTTGTTGTTTCAGCCACAGGGTTTGGTTCCCATAACAGACCAAGGCCTTTGCCTTCATAGCAGTGACACCGTTTTTGGCCAGGATTTGTCTTATTCTGGTTGGTTTTCTTGCAGGCTGAGCTCAGTGTGAAGCCTCCATCTCCTTTTAGCCGGGAGGAGAATGGGCAGACTCCTACAAAGCTGGTGGTGTGAGTGTTCCTGCAACCAGGTACCATGGAACAGGTTAGCAGCTCCAGCATTTAATTTTTAATTATAGTCTCTTCAGCGTGGTTTCTGCAGAAAGCAGCAATATTCCTTTATACACACACACACACAAAAAAAAAAAAAAAAAAAAAAGGAGAATTAAAAAAAGCAAAAAAACAACAACAAAAAAACCCAACCAGTTGCCCAGAGAAATTATTAATGCTTCATCCTTGGAAGTTTTCAAGGCCAGCAGTGGATGAGGCTTGGAGCAACCTGGGATAGTGGAAGGTGTCCTTGCCCATGGCAACAGCTGGAATGAAATGAGCTTTATGGTCCTTTCCAATCCAAACCATTCTGTTATTCTGTAATTCTGTCTATGCTAACCACGACAGAACTCCCATTGTTTTGCTCTTTTGCAGGAATGAGTAAAAATCTTGATAAAATTAAAACACACATTTTAGTTGTGCGGTTTTTTTAACTTTCATGGATGCAAAATTTCACTAAAACCTGTAGAATATTCTTTCTGTTGCCAGCTCAGATTTAGAAACACATTGACGAGAATTCCAAGGTGGATAGTTGTTTCGGATTCGCTCTGGTCACCACTAGAGGCACAGGAGTTACCCAGCTTGGATCAGCAGGGTCAGGACACAGCAAGCAAAAGCGAGCAAATTAAGGGGACATTCATGCAATGTGAACGCAACCTGGGCTAGTGGAAGGTGTCCCTGCCCGTAGCAGGGACTAGATAATCATTTTGACTCAAAACAACTCAAAACATTGCAGGATGGTATGAAATTCAGCCAAGTTCCTTTGGAAGCTGCTGGAGACGCCTTTGCCCACACGATGGCATCGCATGTTTAGGAAGTTGGCTGTGCAGCCCACACTGCGGGCTTCAGCACCCGGGTGGGTTTGGATTCCCCTGTTTACACACTGAGTGTGAGCAGAAGGAAAAGCTTGTGTAATAAATTAGTTCATCCCTTTCACATTAACTTTACATAATGACCATGGGGAAAAAATTCGGTTCTTGGTGCAGCTCCCTCCCTGGGCTACATAAACAGGTCCTGGAAATGTCTACTGTGTGTTTGGTTTCTATCAGTGTTAATGAACTTCCAGTTGATGCCTAAGGAGAAAAGGGGAACATACAGAATGAGAAAACCAAAGTGTTTTCATTCAAGTTAACTTTTTCTTCTTTAGCTTATTTTTAGAGGTTAGTGTTTCTGTGGATTTATTGCTTCACACGCAATTGGATTTTTACATTTATTTGTTTTGCGGGTTGTGTTTCGGATTTTATCTCTTTCTGTAGGATCTCTCTTCAGTCTGGAAATACCAGACTGGGGCTTCTAGTCTAACTGACCTTGCACTAAGACTGACAAGCAGCTACCTAAGTCTGATTGACCACTATCATCTCTACAAGCATATGATGATTTCATTGCCTCTTTTCTCCAACTGCTGAGCTCAGAAAGGCCACTGAAAGGTACCTGACCTGGCTTAACTCAAATTCATCCTCTTTTGTTCAAGCCTTGACCGTTTCCGACAGAGGTGACTGTGAACTGTGCGTTTATTTGCCCTGCCTGTCAATCTAACCCGAGCTTTCTGCTCCTCCTGGGTAACGTTTTGTCACTTGCCTGTGACATTAGGCTGTAAACTGCAGGGGAACTGCTGCTAAAGCCACAAGATGCTAACACTAAATCGCACAGATTATGCTCCTGCTGCGGGGGAATTTGCAGGTCACAGGCTAAACCCCATTTCAATGCCTCTTTTGCACCGAGAGTGTAAAAAGGCAAGCTGGAAACCTGGTGCATAAGGGCAGCAATTCGCAGCTAGCTCTCCTTAAATGAGTCGTCACTTCCTCGTGTGTATTTTCAGATACTCAGCAGAGCTGGTTAGGTGTCTGGAGAGCTTTGTTTCTGCCAGTAAGAAAGAGAGAATACACTAAGATGCCTTTTAAGGACATTCAAGAATATACTGGTGTATAAAAAAGAGGAAGAAAACACAAGAAGGTTCTATAAACAATTGTGGCTAATTTTGTGGACTGGTGATAGAAGTGTTTGATTGCAGAGTGAAAAAAAACAAAACTACAAAACCCCAAACTATTTTATTTAAAAGACTATATGCTTTTGACTTGAATAAATTGGAGTAGGTTTGGTTTTATTAATTTGCCAAGAGCACAGAAAATCCAGATGACCTTAGTTCTGGGTAATCTTCAGTTCAAGTCTCTCATTTCAGGTAAATCTTCTTCAGTTAAATTATTTCAAGATAACAATATAGAATGTAAATGATGAGCTAAGCAGCTGTGTGTTTATATCAAGTACATCTGTTTTACCTTGCTTATCTTTTAGTTTCTTTAAAATTATTTTTTCTCCTCTCTTGAGTTAGAACAGAGAAATTTTGCAGTTTGTATACATATGTTAAGGTTGTTCCCCTCTGGTGTCAGTGATTCAGAATCATTCTGATTCACCTTTGAAATGATTCATACCTTGCACTCTGTTCTCACTGAAGACCAGCTGAGAAAGGGACCCTGCTGTGCCAAAGACTGTGCAGACAGAGAGGATTTCAGTTCCAAAGAGCTTATAATTAGCTGCATTCACACATGCAATGAGCAGAACACCAGGCCTCCCAGCCACAGGCATCTGAGAGCTCCACAAATGGTGATATCACACCAGAGGCACTTTTCAGCAGGGTATTTTGGGGGTATTTTCACCTTCTGTGAAGGGGAGATTGGAACTGTGTTTCAAAATAAGCCATTAGGTTTCAACCCTCTTGCAGCCTGGAGTCTTGATAAGCACTGCTGTAAGTCACATGGAGGAAACACGTCTGATGCTCTCACTTCCCAGTTATTACTCAGCATTTCGGTTACATTATATTGCAGAACTCTGGCCCTTGCAAAAGAGGTCACATTTGAGTTAAAAGAGTTAAATTATAAAAGACTCTCGGCCATGTTTTAGGGTCTAGCAAATACAAAAGTCATTTCACCTCTTTTTAATGTCATTAGGCTCCATGTTTCCTGTTTTGATGGAGACATGAAGCTTCACAAGCCATCTGCAGTCACAGTGAGTGAAACCCTGCAAAAATATTATTTGGTGAAACTAGTTGTAGGCTCAGCCCCTTGATCATCTGTAGGGTGACCTCAGCACAAAATTCCTTTGACTTTAAAAGGTATCATCCAAACCTACCCCCTGATGCCCTTTTATATCCATGTTGTTCAGCTCTGCCTGTAACTGGCTGCTGCTAGAGCTCTACCTTCACAGCTTCTCACCTGATTTGCCTTCGGGTTTTTGTGGGATTGCCATATAAGGGTAAAAGAAAGAGTCTGACTCTCACCAGAACCGAGTCCTTAGGTAGTCACAAAGGAAGTCCTGGGTTTTGCAAGTCTTTGTACTTCCCTTTACAAACCCCTCTGCCTGCTGGTAACCAGCTCTTCTATAAAAGGAGAAAGAAAGGGTGCAGTGAACAGATGAATCTGATTATTGGGGGTTGGATCTAAATCATGTTTAAGGTCACCTCCAAACCATTCTATCATTCTATGATTATGGGGAGAGATAAGAATATGCAGTATCTTAGAAAATGTACTTATAGGTGGGATAAAAGCCTCCTGTAAATGTGTTGTTGCCAAGGTGCAGCCACCATATCTACTGCAAAACTGCAATGCCTGACCTTACTAAATTAAATTGTGGTTTGTCTTGTAGGTAGATAGATCATAAACATTACTGTGTGCTGTGGACTAGATCTGGGTGACTGGAAAAAAATTCATGACCCACAGTGACGGGAGAATATTAATATAAAGCTCTCCTAGACTGCCCTGGCCTTGTCTTCCTTGGAATACTGTAGCATTTTGAGTGGGGCTTGGATCCAGGGATCTGTTTGATCCTTTGATTCCGATTCACAGTTGTTTCATGGGAAGAACTATGATGAATTATTACATGGCTAGATCAAACAGGTGAAAGATGGGATAATTTATGTACAAAAATATTCTAGAGCTTATGCTTGGAGCACTAATGAAGATGCTGCCCATGCTGACTTCTGGACTCCACAAAACTAAAATAAATGAAAAACAAGCTGTCTGGAGTGAGAAGAAGAGATAATTTTGTTGCTTCCACTTTGGGAGAATCAGAGGAAGACATTACTCTTTTCAGGCCTTTGTGTGCCCCAGGTATCAGGTATGTGCTGCTCTGTACCTGGAAACTGAGAAAGTTCCGGGTTCATCCAGAGATAGACTACATGACAAGCTGTCCTGAGCTCTGGCATTTCCCAGGATGCTTCTGTTGGCCATTTTTAACATGCCCTTGATGTAGTTTGATACACAATGCTCACAACTTATTTCATAACAAGGCTTATGGCCCAGGTTGGAGTTATGAAGTCTTTTACTTTAAGAAAACATTTGCTATAATATTCATATAAACTGGAGCCAATTTAATGAGGCAAACAATCCTTAACAAGAGAATCTTTTCCATTAAATATGCAACCTCTGATGCTGAGAAACTCTACAACAGCCCCTTCTGTTTATTTTCTGTTTAGCCCAGGCTTAGTTTGAATTAAATAGGCCAGATTATTTACTGCATGACCCAACTCTTTTGTTTGGTTTGCAAAGGTTTGTAATCTGTGTTTAGTGAAAACTGTAGAGGAGTACAGCAAGTCTGTAACTGAGTAAAGGAGTCAAATGGTAGAATTCTGTCTCTTACTGAATATCAATAGTCTGTGGGTTTGCTTCTTTTTTTTTTGTTTGGTTGGTTTAATTTTGTGTTGTTTCATTTAAAGACTGCTTTCTTTGAGGGAATTTTAGAATTTATTGAGGGTATTTGTTCTAATAAGGAAGTTTTCGAGTCTGAAAATACATAACTTTATCTGTTTCCATGTATAGTACTTCAGAACAGAAAGCAGAGGATCCTTTTGCTCCAGATGGAAACAGAAGGTCTCATTTCCTCAGAGCACAGCCTCATTCCATCTATTTCAATTGTAGTGTGGGCAACACTACACACAGTAGCACTGTGGCCCAGACTTTCTGAAGTCTTTGTGAGCACGGATCACCTCACAGGGTGTTATCACAGTTGTGTCTGTGGGGTCAGACTGTTTGGTCTAATGACCCCAAACCCTGGAAGTGCTACCACCATCAGAAACAATGAGGTGGAAACACAGTGAAAAACATCAAACAGTTGTAGAGTGCTGCATCTGGCAAACAAAAGTGTTTGAATAAGAGATGGGAAAATCCTGGTAACATTCCTGAACTCATTTTCACCCTTGTTCACCTCTTTAATGCATGCAGACTCTTTCTCCTTCTCCAAACAGTGGGAGAAAACCCCTTGAAGCATCTTAGATTTGTAATTACTAGTGAAAGAAGTGTTTTTCAGCAGGGCAGCTGTGTTTCTTGGCAGTGAGCAATATTGACACCCACCAAGTAACAAGAAACCAGTGTTTTGTCCTCTGTTGTATGAAAAAACTCTTAGGTTTTGAAAGGAGTGATGGAAACATGATCATGGCTTGTGGTTTCAAGAGCCATTGAGTGAACTAATAAATTTCTTGCAGTTTCAGGGGTTTGTGCAAGTGGCATTGCACTGCTTTGTTATGTGCAGCTCCTTTTCCCACACAGCTTCTTCCCTTCCACCTGGGCTGGGTTTGAGCTATTCATTCTCTTTTTGTGCAGTACAATTTCTTTACCACCTTAGGTCATCTTTTTACTGCTTCCCATATATTTGTCCAGATTTGGAGTGTGTCTATCTGAGTCCAAAGTCTTTGGCTTACCTCTCACTGAGTAACCAAGTGCCCATGATGGAATGGTTGTTGTCCAAAGCAGTGCTTCCCAAACCAGTGCAGATTTTGGGAACACCCAGTTGTTGCTGGGATCTCTGCTCCAAGAGTTTCCAGGCAAAGGTGAGACACCAGATTAGAGGTTGAGAGAGGAAGCTGTTCCTGCTTCCTCATGCTGTTCCCAGGGGTGTATGTATGTATATATATATATATACACACACTATATATAATATGCAGTCATATCCTTGTACATCTCAGCATTGCCAAATTACTCCAATCAGTTACAGGTTGGGTTTTTGGTTTTTTCCAAAAAAATACTGTAAAGGCCTGGGCTGTAAAGGCCTGATTCTGGAGCAGCTTCCTGTGTGATCCAGCTGTGCTGCCTACTGGAACCATAAACTGTGGGAGGAAGTTAGGGCAATAAACTGTGTCCATCTCAGAGTTTATTCCACGTGTGGGTAGTCCAGTACCTTCATAAAACAAGTGTGCCAGATGAGTCTCCCACAGATGCTCTCCAGAGTAGAACACAGCAGCTTCCTCTTTGTTTTCTGTGTTCAAGCTGTATTTTATCCCATAAGAGTGAAAGCATCATTAACAACAAATATTCTTAAACTGCACATCTATCTCTTCTGCCCAGAACAAAGAGCTGTTAAAGGTCAGTCTTCCTCTTTACAGTTTTGGGCCCAATTAGGCATGGCAAAAAAGCAAGAGGATAACCTGTGCTTTTGTACTGAGTAAGGTAGCAGTGAGATCAAGATAATAACAGTGAGCTGGGACAGCTTTGAAGGGCTGCCTGTAAATCATCTGCTGCTAGAGGTGACTCAGAGCGTGTGTTCCCAGACAGAGCTCAAGTTGCAGTTTAAAGCAGCGATTTCCAGCACTAAACAGAAAATGTGTCACAGGAGACAAGTGTCCAAACCAAGCTCTGCCTGTAAGGTGGGCTCTGTGCTGGCAGCTGATGTGGGGAAGGGGAGATTCAAGGTGGTGGGGAAGAGAAAGTGAAGTGGTGAAATGCTCTGTGTGGAAGGCTGGGAGTGAAAAATGAAAAAAAACCTCTTTTTTTTTTTTTTTTTTTTTCCCAAGGTCTGTCCTTGTCTTGCTCTGTGGCCTCAGGCAGGTTTGTTGTTCCCTTGTACATCACCTCTCCACACAAATACAAGTACAGAGTACACTGGCCCCGATTTTACTCCAGTGCTGTAGTGACATGCTTTCTAGCGACACAGGGAGGAAAAGCAACAGCATTGTTTCTACAAGCACCCCTGGAGCCACCTTTTATTCCCATCCTGCAGAAAGAATCTCCCTCCCTTATGCACTGCCTTTCAGAGCCATGGAGTTTCACAGAATAAAAGTCGTTCCAGTGGCTTGAGTTGCATCAAAAACCCCCTTGCACTCACAAGCAGCCAGAAATCTGGCAGAGTGTGAGGCCACCACCAAAACTGGGTGTCACACGATACCTTCTCCCACTCAGGAAGAGCAGGCTGTTTCTATGGCTACTACTGCCTTTCTCTCAAATGCATGAACCATTGGTCCTGATGAGATCATATTGTATTACAGAATAAAAAAATTACCCACATACTGCTTTACACTGCAGCATTTGTTGAGCTGGTAAATATCTGGCTTCCTATGATAAAGACATTTTCCACTTAATGTGTTTTATTAAAAGGGTAGGATTTTCCTCGTCTCTGATGTATAAATGCATCCATTTTGGCCTTGAAAATCCTTGTTCTGGTTTCCATGACAACAGGTCTGATTTTTGAGGCTCTTTCTTCCCCTTACTTCATCTTGGGTGGGGAAGAGTTGCTGTCCCCTTCCAGTAGCAGTGCGGTGGGCAAACAAAATGGTTGTCTTGGAGGAAAATCTGCAGACCTGAATCCAGGAACTTCAGCCAGTTTTTTGAAACACAAATGAGAAAAGCATGAGAAGAATGGCACTGCAAACCTAACACAGGCTTCAGTCAAATTTTGTGTACATGAAAAGTCAAGTGCATATGTAATTCCAGGAAATTTTAGTCATATACCACCCTGTCACGTACCTAACAAACTGCTCTGGTATCCCTGAATAGCTCTGTGTTGGCACACAGCAAAATAACCAGACAAGGAGGATGCAGCCAGTCTGTTCATATTGTCACTTTACAGATTAATTACTACTGAAAGCACTTTATTATTTGAAATACACTCTCACTAGCTCTATTTTTTCCCTCCAGACATCCCATTTTCAGTACTGAACTGCTAGGACTGTCTGTTTCCCAGATCATTCATGGGTAAAGCATATTCCTTCAATGTGGAACAGTGCATTTGAGACCATGGGTAGTAAAGGCCCCATAAATAATCCACAGCTGCTCTACAAGGATTTTTCTAGCGGATTTTGCACTTTTAACATTTTCAGGGAAAATTAAGATAGACAGCTGCTGGTACTCCATGGCTGAAGTCGTTTAGTAATTGCTCTTCAAAAATGATGAAAAGGCGTGGTTTTTTGCAAACCCCTCAGAAATTCCCTGCAGAGGGTGTTTGTTCCTTTTCCCTGCAGAGAAGAAGCACAATGTGCCTACATCCTTTTGGGCAATAAGTACCTTCAAGTGTGCTGTCCACTCAGGTTGCAGATGAAATGTCTCTCTTTTACATACTGTAGAGTTTTTCTCAGTTTATGTGGGTGAAAGGCATTATGGAAACACAACATTTAAGGTATCATTGTATTATGGCATTATAATCTCATTTGCATTTGAGCTGGCAGGAGTGTGATAAACCATAATCCAAATGCTGAGGCTTCCAGCCCATCTTTTGAATACAGAAATCCAAGTGTAGGTCTGATATTCCCCATTAAGACAGAAGGCAGGAATAGCTCATTTAGGATATTTTATCCATGCTGTTGTAACCTATCTGTAATTTACCTTCGAGGCTGCTCTGTGTCTCCACAGTCCCCACCTGCACAGTCCCTGACACATCTCAGGGTAAAGTGAGATTATTGCTGAAAGCCAAGAGCAGTTAAGAGTGAATCAATATCAGGCACAACACAAAAGTGATTCAGTGCTTGCCTTAAATAACCACGCACAGGTTTTGCCTTCTGTCATGACTAAAACATGCTGCCCATGCTGCCCTAACAGTGAGTCCCTTGGGGACAATGAAGTCACAGCAGCACCATTTCAGCTCTGCAGCCAACTAGAGACAATATAAGCACCCTTGTTTTCTGTGCCCCACTGTGACATGCAGGGGATTAAAAAAATGAGTCATCTGCTGGAAAAAATACTGATCCTGAGGCAGTAGGATGGCTCTTAAGAAAGCTCTTGCATTCTGTAAATGTTAATTATGAGAGTGGGGGAAAAAAAGCAGACACAACTGAAAACAGTCAAACCTATGCAATTCCATCTGCACTTTCAACTTTTCAGATATCAACATTTCCCTCTCTAAATTGCTCTCACACTTAAAATGCTTCAGTGGTTTTATAACCCAGGGCATTGGAAAATTAATTTTTATCTTTCTGGGTTTGTCTTCGTTTCTCATGGTACAACTTCATGTGATATTGCACCTCACTGAAGTGTTGTGTTGAAGTCCTAAGTTTTGTTTGTAGCATTGTCTGAACGGTCCTGCAAATAATTAATTGATTCCTGCTTTTCACGTAGCCCAGAGCAAGT
The DNA here is from genome assembly GCA_024500445.1 of Entomyzon cyanotis. Lineage (NCBI taxonomy): Eukaryota > Metazoa > Chordata > Aves > Passeriformes > Meliphagidae > Entomyzon > Entomyzon cyanotis. The sequence continues at coordinate 3,229,456 of JAKEPQ010000743.1, read as the reverse complement.
TTAGAGGAAATAAATGTAACATGAGTTAGTCATCCTTAAATAATCTCGAAGCAGGGAGCCCTACATTAACAGCAGGCTGATAATAAGCTGTGCAGTGCTATCTCCAGTGAGGCTTTGCTCATGACTTCAAATAAATTGATGAGCTGTCATTTATTTGTTTGTTTGCTTTTTCTCAGCGGGTGAATTTACTGTCTTCTTGCTGAAGTATCAATTATTCTTGTAAAATTGAATAGTACTGCCTTAGGATGATGCACATAGAGGCTAACATCGTTTGAGACATGATAAAAACTAGTAAGGTAGCATTTCTGTTGAGACACCTGTGATAGGTACTTCTTTCTACTAGAGATAAATATCATGTTACAGGAACAGCAAAGAATGGGATGAAAAAGAATCAGCAGACCTGATCTAAGCACTTAATTTTTTATTTTTGCAGGCTTCTGCTGTCGACCATCTGCAGCTGCTGTCGGCTCAGGCATTGATCTGACCTCTGAGGGACAGAAATCCATTCTGTCCCCTGCCTGATCGTTCAAGGCTTTTTAGCCCAGCATTTAAATTGGATTTTATTCAATTTCATTTAAATCCACTATATCAACACTTAATGAACAGAAGCCCTCCCACTCTGCTCTGTGGCATCCCATTGTATACCAGCTTTTTATTCTTTTGTGTGTGCTATACATATTCATTTCCCTTAATCTTTCACGCCAACGTACATTTCCCTTTCCCATTCTTTTTCTCTTCTTGATTATCATTAAATGCTTTGATGATACCTAAATGTCAGAAAATCCCTGAGAAATGCCACATGCTGGGGAAAAAGAAGTTTATGTTTAAAAAGCCCTGAGCATGGGAATATCTGCTTTCCAGGCTGGAGGGCTGCTCTGGCCACCTCTCTGGGAAAAAAAAAATCTCTTGAGAGAAATAGATTTATGTTGCTGGTGGTGTTCTGATTTCGAACTTTGATATTGAAATTTGAGGTTCAGAAATGAATCCTGTCTTCTCTTGTTCATCTCTGCCCTGACATGATAATGGGTCACTTGGAACAATCAGCTGGCTTCATTAATTATTAAACCCAACACATGGCAAAAGCAATTTGGAGATACGCTGGATGTGTGGGGGTCTGTTGATGGAAATGTAAAGGGGGCAATTATCAGTCTGAAAATAAATGAGAGTGGCAAGTGCCAAAGGGGGGGTGGGAATCAGGAGGTTTAGGTATAGTTGGAAGAATTAAAAGATATTTTATTTTACAGTCAGATTTACATCTTAAGTCACATTAAAGTGAAAATTCCTACAGCAGGGCATGTAGTTCACATGAGGATTGGGTTTCTTGGCTGAGCTGTGGTCTATGCAAATATGCATTTATAAACATTCACAAGAATTTTGATACTTGCTGAGTGCACAGGAAAAGCAGTGAGCTGTTCACTTTTAACACCTGATACCTGGAGAAACAAGAATATAACTCTCATCCATGCATTGTAATAGCTTTCTTGTGCTGAGGGGAGAAAACAGAAGTTTTGAGACATGGAATAAGAGCTGCTTTATAACATGAGTGCTATTTGAAGGTGACTTTTTATTTACACGGTCCAATGAACAACAATACTTATTGCCACTGTGGAAAGTATGAATTTGCCCCAAAGTGGGATAGAATGAGAGGGTTTTTCCCTGTGGCCTCCCCCCTCTGTTTGCTGCAGCAGAGCAGGAGCTCATGTTCTGGTGCTTTCCAAAGGGCTGAAAGAATCAAGGGCAAAAGGAGCTCTCCATACATTTCAGTTTCTGGCAATGAAACACTGACTAGTTTTGTGCACGATAACATCTTATTTAAATATCATAAAGAACACTTGCTGAGAGAGTGGTGTGTTCCAACCCCTGCTTGGGCTGTGATGCATTGCCCAGGTCTGCTGCTCTCTGGATGTGGTCTGGATTCAGCTTCCAGGTGAGCTCTCTCTCCCAACAGCCCCAGTGACAGCTCCAGGTATCTCATCCCAGCTTTTTTCTGCATTTCCCAGCCCCAGTGGCAGTGGAAGGCAAGGCTGGAAAGGTTAACAACTGCCCCTCACCCCCAAATTGCTGAGGAGGGCTGGCAAACCACAAAGGGCTTTCTCCTGCTTAGGCTGCCACAGCTCACGCAATGCCACGGATTAATGGAACTCCAGACTGTCTGATGGAGTTTTCCCCACAGAGCAAAATATTAACAAAGTCAATTGATTGCATTTTCATTTCTTGAGGGAGGTGCAGCCCACACATCCCATTGTGTCTGAGCACAAAGTCTGCTGAAGCAATACTGTGTTATCTCACGGGTGCTTTGTGCTGCATCTCCAGCCCTTGCCTCTGCTGTAAAAGGAAATGGAAATTCTTGCTCACCAGGCCGATCTGACAAAAAAAAAAAATTCTTGTAAAGTCAGCCTCCCAAACTTAGGAAATTACAGTATCTGCTGTAGCAAAATGCTGTGATAAACCCCCTTCCATCTGGAATGTTTCCATAATCCACTACAGATTGCCAATTAATTGCATACTTAGTTCTGTGTAATAAGGACAGATAATAGGCTGTATTAGTGTAAGTCCCTCAGGGGCACTGGAAATACATCACAATATTCCTAAATAGTGTATTTTTGTTAAAGCAATGCCTGCAAGCTTCTGTCTGCTACTGGAAACCTATTGTGTGGGGGAACTGTACATGTAATGAAAGGCCAGATTTACAGCACACACTCCTATTAAGTGAAGCACTTAATTGCTTACTTCAAGTACCAGTTCAAATAAACTGATCTCATCTATTTTCTAATTAAATGTGGGAAATTATAGTGTGGCTGGTTGGGACACAAGGTTTTTAAATCCTCTTCTAGAGCAGGAGAAACTGTAAATAGCCTCCTAGGCTGTTAAGATTCAAATGAGACTGAAATCACAGAAATCACCTTTGAACAATGATGTGTGAAATATTTAGGATTTTGCACACATAAATAAAAGATTTTTTTTTTTTTTTTTTTTTTTTGCTAGCTTATGAAGGATCTTTTGTGGCCAGTTTGGATTTAGACTAAAATTCCTATTAATTAAACCAATTACATAATGGGAAGACGTAGCTTTTATATAAACACATGTAATTCATTTTATTTGGATGAATTGAGTTTTTCTTTGCTCCACTGAGCATAATGTTCATGATGACCTTTTCCTGCTTACGGTGGTTTTAATATTTTACTGCAGTGTTTCTGGGAAGCAACTCAGTAAAGAATAATTGTTGTCCAGAGGATAAAAACCAGGAAAATTGGTTCGGAAAGTGAGTCAGATTGTCACAGGATTATTAGGGTCTAAGGAAATTATGCATCTTTATTTTATTTCATTTATTGCTACACTTAGTTAATCCTGCATATCTGTGACAACCACAAGAGAGCTGTGTACTTTTTCAGTTTAAATTTTTTCTGAACATTCTGTGTGTGTTTATTGTATAACTGGAACATTTTAGTACACAAAGTCATACTGCTGGGTGATCTGTAACTCCATGGGAAAATCACTGATGTAGAACCAGAGGTGGCTGCAGAGTGTTCATTTGAACTGGAATTCACTCAGAAAATCTCGGATTGCTCTGCAATGCCTGGAAGGGCTCACCCTGAGATGCCTCTGCCTGTGACTGTCACCTGTCCCAAAAACTTCCTGATCATTTTCACATTGTTTTCTACCACGTTGCTGCTTAGTTTGGGTTTTTCAGAAAGGAAAAAGCTGAGCACTTTTAGAACAGTTTGCTGCTACCAAGATCCATTTTGTCTTTGCTGTTGCCTTCCTTCTCCTGAGGTTGTCACATGACTGATGAAGCAAAAATTCAGTCATGAACCACTTCTTGTAAGAAGAGGCAGATTGAGGCTGGCCTTCCCTGCCTCCTCATGTATTATACATGTGAAACTCATGACAATTTCATAGGGTTTCACCCTCTAAAAACAGTGTCCCCATGACCCAGGGCCTCTGGATCTTCCTCGATGCAGACACCACATAAATTACCCACTCAGCTCCACCTTCACTTCTGTGCTATGGGCTCGGTTTAGCCTAATTCCCAGGAGTGCCAGGCATGCATTTGCCAGCTCCAGCAAGGGAAATGTTATTTATTACCCCTGGAAGCATGAAGTACTCATGTCCACAGGGAGATTCAGCTTCCATTTAGCCTCCCACAAGCCCATGTGCAAGAGACATTAGTATTTTAGAGCACTTCAGCTTTTTTATGCTTCTAGGGAGAAATTAGTTCAGTAGATTACAACTGGATGGATGTTTTCCTCTCTCTTAAGTGCATGGTTTGGGGGTTTTTTGCTGTTCTCAAAGGGTTTTTATAGTATCAAACCAGAGAATGTCATTCCTGTAATCTAATCAAAGATGTTAATATGGAGAGGAGTGGTTACTAACCAAATAGAAATCTGCCACTGTCTCTTTTGAGTCCTGATAAGGCTCTTTCCTTTTAGCTGAAATCCATCTGGGAAGCATCTGCCTTGATAGAAGGTTGGGGAAATACTGATTAGAGCCATTTGATGTGGACTGGAATTAAAGTGCCCATAGGAAATTCCACGGTGCAAGATAAAACTATTGGCAATGTAACAGATCTCAAGATGCTTCTTACACCTTCAATTACAAGGGGAAGGCTTCCTGAATTTAAAACCTGTATTTTACAACAGAATTCCACCACAATTCCTCTGTGGTGGAGATAACTTGTTCCGAGTTAGCAATTTATTTGTCTTTAATTAACAAAATCTCTTCTGTTTTGGTGGCCCGACTGAGAAATAAGAAGAGCTGACAAACCTTTTGTGTTTGTGTGTGTGGAGATCTGCTCTATATTTAACAAACAGCACCCTTCTCCCCTCACCTCTGCAAACACACTCTTGTAAATCTGAATCAAAGCCCCTTCAGGACATTTCATTTCAAGAATGGTTTCATCTTACTGTAATTACCAAGTCATGTGAGGAGTAGCGAAACAATTGTCTGCACAACAATGGAGATGAAATAAAGATAGCCTCTAATTAATTCCAGCTAGGTTATAATTAATTTTGACTGAGTTGCTCAGGACAATATGCTTAAGTCTCACAGGCTGCTCTAAAGAGGGCTGATCAGCAGCTGCTGCTCTTTGATTTTCAAAGCAGATGGGGGCTATTTCCAGCTATTGCTTAAAAGGAAATGATGAAGATGAAGATGAGGGTGGGGAGTGATTGATTGGCTTTGAACAAGCTGTGGGGTGAGACTGCCGAAGGAAATGCTCTGTTAGAAAGCTCTGATAAGGCCTTTTAAAGATTTTAGAGATGTTTTGGTTTAATTTGTCTTTAATTTTGTAAGGGCCTCTTTTTGCTTTATTAGGAAAAAATATGATTAGGGATGGGATGCCATGTTGGTAAATATTTCATTATATGCTACGTGTTAAGTCTGCTTTGGGTCACAGTGGTGGTAAAGGATACAAATAAGAATGTTTCTAGTCCTTGCCATTTTGTAGAAACAAAAGATGAAAAATATCTGTTTAGATTGTTACCCTAGTTCTGTCTGTCAGTGTGGAACTGTTCCCTACTCCATTGTACAAAAAGCTATGGTAAATAAAATATCAAAATTAATTTGAGAAATTCTGCCACTTCCTTTGTTTGCTGGTAAACTGTAAAATTCTCAGATGGATTTGTTGTTAGAAATTATTCATAAATTTGTGGGATAAATAAATAAATCCCAGTTTGCTGGTAGACTGTACTCATTAGGAGCAATGGATGTATAAATTACCAGTGTGATAGTTTCTCAAACACCACAGTATTTAGAGTTTCTGACTGGAGAGCATCTAGAACTACCTAATACCTGGCATGTGCTCAGGTCTGTATTTAAATGCAAAAGGTGAAAATAAAGGTTGGAAACCAACTTTCTCTGACTATCTCTAGTAAAACACTTTTGTAAAAAAAGAAGATATGTGACAACTTCAGAGAGAAAATTTTCCAAGCTGGGAACCACCACCTGCAATTGTTAGTGGGGAGGGAAAAGTCAAAATGTTTTTTCACATTATGCAGTTCTGTAGGAATAAATAGGAAGGTTTGTGATTTAAATGTAAAATAATGGCATATCAAATGCTTTCTCTAGGAATTTCATGGTCAGTGTATATTTTCCTGCGCTAAATTTTCTGCTTCCTATAATTTTGTTTCACTGCCTTTTCATTGCTGTAGTATACACAGCATCCTACTAATTCCTAAAGACTCAGTGCCATTGGCTCTTCAAGGCAAAAACTCCACTGAAAACACTGTTTAAAATTTTACATGGAAGTCCTGTTACTATGTGAGAAAAGAAATGAGATGAGCAATCCGTGCCTTATCCTGGGGGGTTGAAACTGGAACAAAATGCATTCACCAGTAATCATTTTACTGTGACTGTGTGGCTCCAGTCCAAAGCAGTTCTTGTTTCCTGTTTAGTCTGAGAGAGACAACTCACAGCTCTGTTTTTGGGAAAGCACTGGTGGAGTGTGAGGAAACACTGCCTGTGTTATCTGTTTGTGTTACCTTGAATGTGACAGTAGTTGAAGCTGTTTAGTGCTTTTTTTGTGTGCGTTTTCATTCTCTAGTTTGCCCTACAGTTAATTTTCTGCAGCCAATTAGGTCATTAAAATGCTTTAATCTGCGTTTTCCATAATAGAGGCCACAAACTTTCACCCAGTAATTCTTGCTTTGATCCCAATAATCATGCTCCAATTGTAATTCTTTTTTTTTTTTTTTTTTGTCCATCTAACACAGGTGTCCTTAAACTCCTTGGTTTTTCCAAGTAATTTCAAGCATGTAAAGGTACAGTTTGTCACTGCCTGTGTGGCTTTACTTGCTCAGTATCATTGCTGATTTTTGGAGGGAAGAGGCATGGCCCATCTCTTCTGGAAAGCTGTTATAATCCAGATGAATATATGTCTGTGTGTGGAAATAAATTAAGGCTTGCAAGTAGGTTTTCTCCCTCCTTCAGTTATGTCTTTTTAGCAAAGTTGTGCTTCCCTTGCTTCCAGTTTTAGGCTCTGTAAAGCATTTCCCAGGCAGCTTCCCTGCTCTCCTGCAATTCCCACCTGCCTGGGCAGCAGGAGCACTTTGTCTCCTGAGACACCAGTGTGTTGAAATGGTGGAGTCATGGTTTTCAGCCTAATACCTGTCCCCATTACAGTGGGCAAATAATTCAGGTGTTTGTTTAAAATGAGAACTTTTTAAGTGACTCACATGTTTGTTCCATTCCTTCAAAGGATTGTTCCATGCTGGCAAAATCTCCCATGGAAAATTCAAGAGACAATTCATGGAAGATCTGCAGTTTTCAGAGTTTTGCATTGCTTACCTCTGGCTTATTCAGGTACGTTGTTCAATTAGCCCTAATTCTTAATTATTATCTATATTTCCTGGACTGCATGACAGGAGGAGAAATCCCTCTTTATGCAGCAGCAAATGGTCAGACATAGCCCATGACTCACTGCTGAACAGGCACAGGAAGTCTGTCCTTTCCAAGATATTTCCTTGTTAAACTCTTCAGCAGAAAACAGAGGGATAAAAAACCTACATGTGCGACTTGAAATGCCTTTCTGACAGTTTTCAGTGCTAATACACAACTTGTGCATCAGGTTGGGATATAAAAACCTTGGTTAAGGGGCTTTATGGAAATATATTAATGTTCTAAATATTGTTATGTTGAGAAAGAACAGCTGCATGTGCTTGTGCTGGTCCAAGGCAGGTAGGGGTTCAATAACTGAATTTTTCTGAGGGTACAACAGCTTTTTGTGCTGCCCATCATCTGAATTGGTACTTAATTCTGCCTAGGGCACAGGGATGGGATTTATTTAGGGATTTTATGATTTAAGTTACTTTATTCTTCTGTAATGAAGATCTTGACCAACTTGTAAGTTTACCATCTTTTCCTGATGTATTGATGAGAGATGCAGAATGGATTTTTGTCTTTTCCCCGTGAGTAATTTTTCACAGTTTCCGGTTAGTCTTGAAAAGGAACTTAGCCTGATCTTGAGAGAGAAATGCAGAAAGGAGAAGCAGAAAGGAGCAGCCCACACCCTGTTTCCACACATCTCCTGCACATGCTTACTCTGCTCTTTGCAATCAGTGTCTCAATGTTGGCTAGTTCCCTCTTGGACACAGAAAATGATACCAGGATGGTGTTTCAAGTTGCAGAAACCAAAGGCCTTTTTATGGTGTCTCAGTTCTGTCTCCTTTGTCCACTTGAAACAGGTTTTTCCAATATAAGAAGCTTACTTAACCCAGGATTTAAGGCTATTTTTATCCAGTGTGAAATGTGCACAGAAAGAAAGCCTTTGGAGATAGAGGACAGCACTGTTTGTTTTTCTCAAGGTCTCATTTGTGCTTGGGAAAGGTATAACTATTTTCTGGAAAACTTGGATAAAATTCAGATATCCTGTACACTCATATTGTTTGGGTCAACTCTCTGAGGGGCAAAGCAGCAGATAAATTTGCAAAATCCCACTGGCACAGTAATTCAAAGAACTGTTATGTTGTTGCTTTGGATGGTTCTCATTTCCACAGAGATTCTGGATCCTTCCCTCTGAGATCTTGCTGAATCCTATCGAATACATGTGGAAATTTCTCCTTCCCTGACTGCTGCTCCTGTTTTGCAATAATACATACAGTACATACAATACATACAGTTTGCAATAATACAATAATACACTGCTCCTTATTTGCAATAATACATAAGGACCCTCCTGTGTTCACCTCACATTAGCTACTCAAATTGCTATTATTGCCATAATCTATTCAAGTGCAGGTAGGATCTTTTAAAAGCACAGCTTGTGGGTTTAACACATCCCTTTGTGCTGCTGCTCCCCAGCATTTCTTAGAAGTGTTTTGATAGGTGCAAACCTGTGGAGTTAAAGAATTTAAAATCCTGGTGCAAAGACGACAGGATTTCCCAGGCTTTCCCAGAGTGGCCATGTCACTGTTACAGGACAATTTCACTCCACCTTAAATGCAGGAGCAAGTCTGTACCATTGTGAGCTTTTAATCACTCCAATTACCCTGCTTTTCCCATCCTGACAGCTGGCATGCACAGGAGTCCCTTGTTAAGGCTTGCATGAGAGGTGGATTTTTATTTTTTTCAGTCAAGTAATGGCCACAGCACCAAGCACAGCCCCAACAGCACCCAGCAATTTGCTCAGCTGGAGTTCTCTGATTTTTCACAGCAGATGCTTAATGCAGAAACCACTATAATGTGCTCTTCCAAAGGATGCAGCGACACAGAGCAAACTGAACCCAGGGGGTTCTTGAAAAGCCACTGCACAGAGTTAACATTAAACAAGGGCTTGGTTTAAAAAGCTGTGCTTTGAGCTGCAGGTTTGGCAATACAATATTTGGCTTTTGAGTCAAAAGTGGCTAAACTCTGTGGTACCAGAATAAAAATATAAGTATATAGAATAAAACATACTCGTAAAGGACTGGCATTGCCTCAGGTGTAAGGAGAAGCCCCACTGTCATGGAATATTCTGAGCTGGAAGAGACCCACCAGGATCATGGGTCCAACTCTGAAGTACTCAGCTCTGCTCTCCTGCAGCCTCTCCTGAGTGGCCACACTGTGTTGACTTGTCAAGAAAGATTATTGTGGGGTTTTTTGGCTAACGGAGGTGAATTCTTCCTCTTTCTTGCATCATGAAAAGTTCTGGCATGGTCATTGAGAGTATCCCTTCTCAAGTACTTGATGAACAGAGAGACAAAATCTGAATTTTCCCAGCAATCATAACTTGCTTCTTTAACACTCAAATCCTGCATGTAGATCCTGTTGCTCCTACACCAACTCAGTACCAAAGGCTGTTGATTTCACCCTCTGGGAGGCCTGTTGTGACTTGTGACGGGTCAAAGGTGCAATAACTTGCCAAAGGCCACAGTTGGGCATGTTTTTGTCTTAGCAGCAATGCCAGCTCATGCAACTCTCTAGTTGACCATCCAGTATCCTGAACTGTGGAACTGGCTAGGCTGACAATTTGCTTTTTGAAGAAAATATGCTGTGTGAGGTTTTTTGTTTCCTTGGGATCTCCCCCCCCCCCCACCAATATATCCTGCTCCTTTCCCTTCACCTGGATAACCCAAGTCAGACAGACACTTCTGGCACAGTGAAAGAGATGGTTCCAGATCATATTTAGTAGTTGGTTCTTGCTACTGCGTTACACAAATATTGCAATGTCACCAAATTCCCAGGTGTTCTTCAGGAATGTGTTCTCTGGAAAACCTCTCCCAAAAGCACTGAGCTGAGAACCCCTATTTAAAACACAGTCTAAATTGGATGCCAAAACCCTATTTGAGAGGAAACAATTGAATTCATTTCCCACTCTGGCCCATGAACAGAAACTAATTTATGCACTGCAAAATTCTCCAATGGTTTAATGCACAGCTGCTTCTCTTCTGTGCTGAGCTGGAGCTGTGGCTGCTTCTGCAGTGATCACAAAGGCTTGCAAAAGTGTTGGCTTCAGCTGCCAGGCAAAGAACAATGAAACCAGGAGCCAAGAAATGTGAGCACAACACAAACGGCCTGGAGGGAGATGTATCATGGCTGTGGTTTTACACCAGCCTCCCATGCCCTCCTTCTCCCAGCTCTAAAAGTTTGTTTGAAAGCTGCACAATACAAGTTGCTATGGGATCTCTCTCCGTTTATACCAGTGCAGAGCTGAAGGCTTGCTTTTGTATTTGGCTCCAGAGCAGCTGCCTGCAGGGTCGTGTGCTCATCCTGTATGTGTCCCTGGAGCTCCAGGTCCTCTCTGGGATTCCAGGTGTGCTTCAGTGAGCAAGAGGGAGCAGATTCTCTGCTGCTTGCAGGAATAACGGTGGTGTGTTGTGGGGAAGGAGGGGCAATTTAGTATTTTACCTCTCCATGCACAATTCAGTCCTGTAGTATGAAGTAACTTCCAACTCTCATTGATTTGGCTGTGTGAGGGTCTAGAGCCCAGATTTGCTGTCCCCTCAATCTCCCCAGCCAGACCACTCCACACCTTAGCCCAGCAACCCCTGTCTCTCTCCAAAGGCAGAAGGCACCTTAGCCTTGGGAACAGGTTTTGAAATGGGAATTTGTTTCCAAAAGCCACTTTTTATTTGTACCAAATTAAAAGCTACCTTTTAATTGCACAAGTCCTCCCCCAAAGCTGGTGCTGAGGCCCCTGCTGGGTGATGTTCCAGCAGATGGAGGTGCCCAGGCAGCCCCAGAGAGGCACAAACACTGCCCACTTGTATGTGCCTTCAGATCTGCATTTATTCAGACAGGCTCAGCATTGCTATGGCAACCCCAATCACAAACTGCAAAGGGTTCATGCTAAAACCCAAAAAGGCTCATGCTTTAAGGGCTTTTCTCCCTTTCTCTCCTTCTTTCTTATTTTCCTCCATCACAGCAATCAGTTCTGAGCAGATGGGCCTACAGCAGCTTTATCATGGACCCTTTGTGTACTGGGAGCCCTTTGTTCCCTCATTTCTGAGCCTAAGCAAATGCAGCTGCTCTTGGAGGCAGTGGGAATATCAGGTGTTGGTTTTGCAGTGACTCAGATCTGCAGGATCCTTGCAATGAAACCACCCAGTCCTGTGGCTCTGGTCAGCTCCAGAACATCCCAGTGGGGTGAGGTCTGTACCTGCTGGTCTTGCATTGCTCTGTTTGGAAAAACTCTCCTTTACTACAGCCAGAAAAGCTTTGGTGCATTTTCTGTGTGCCAAAATTTCAGGCTCTGGCAGAAGAGCTCTGTCAAATCCTGTAGGAGTGGTGTAGGAGATTCTCATCTTGCTTACACCCTGCTCTGAAAGGTCACTAATTTTTTGCAGAAGCAAGGACTAATTAGCTGCATGCACACCTCCAGCCTCAGCTGAGATCACTGTGAGCCTCCAGGGATGGGAATTTATTTGGCTGCTTCTTAGGATGGTTTTCTGCTTGCTTGGTCCTGTCTGGAATATCTGTTTACAATGGCAAAAATGGACCTTTATTTTTTCTGTCCTTGTCCTACTTATGTTCATAATGTGCACACAAGTCTCTGTCCATCAGATGAGGTTTGTGATGAACAGATTTGTGGAATTCCTTTGTGTGCCCACAATGAAGCAGAGTAGCTCAGGGGATCTCTCATTATATTTAATTTTCTATATGCTGAATGAATTTCAGAACCATCTTCCTCTCCCAAGCTGAAATGTGAAGAGCAATTCTGTTCCACCCACTGACCTTCATGTCCTTGCCCCAGGTGGAGCAGGAATTCCTACAGAGCTGATATTTTCTCTGCTTCTGAGGAAAAAAATCTTTATTTACTCTGAGTCACATTGGATGTTATCTGTAGCTCTGTGGTTACACAATTCATGATCCTTCTCCCTGCCTAGAATTTGCCACAGGATTATCAGAAAGCAGAAACTGCAGGAACTTTATGGGTGTGAACACAAATTTCTCTGATTTATCTTGACTTATTCTGACCATTTGCTGAAACAAGTCCCTCTAAGTCCAGCTAAGATTTTACACAACTGATGTGGTTTTCACAACTTAGAGCAACACAGTTGTACTTGCATCCTTTGGCTGAAAAGGGAATGAACTCTATGGCTGGGGTGAGTTCCTGGATCATAGCAGCTGAAATGGAAAGTAGGGGAAATGGAACCAAAACCACCTTTTCATTTCTCTAAGGAATGTGTCTTGGTGAGCTCACACACAAATCTGGCTTTGAATGCCTCTTACTTGATATAATGAAGAGAGATCTTGGTTTTTTTTAATTTTATTTTTAAGAACTAGCAGATGAACATGGCCAAAAGTGAATAGGAACAATGTGAGGAATTGCTAAATGCTGAAAGAAAATAAAAGCACTGGGAGGAGTTAAATTATTGCCCGAGCTTTAAAGACAGAATGTGCAATATTTAATCATAGTCTCCCAGGACTGTGCTTTATGAATGCATTTGTTGAAGAGTGAGGTGGGTTCAGCAGTGCCCTTGTGCCCACTGTGGGCAGAGCTCCTGTTTGCTTTGATCCCAGGTGTGATCCCAGCAGCTGCAGCCTCTCCAGTGACAGTTCTGACACTGAACAAACTGCAGAGCATCTCAAAGGGCTGCTGCAGCATGAAGGATCTCCCACAGAAATAGTTCACGAGTGATTATCCCCTCTCTGTCTCCAGCAGACAGCACAGCAAATGTTTGCAGAGCACAAGCATTTCAGTATCAATCCCATTGCTTCTGAATGGAAATGCACAAGAGAACTATATGTACAAACCCCAAAAATATTTCCTGGGCATAAAGCCAAAGCAGAATAATTTAACTACATCGAAGAGCTTCATGTTTGGGGGAGTATTTTTTCATGCTAACACGTGAAAATCAATATGTTCTCCAGGAAAGCAGAGGTTTTGGAGAACCAGCGGTGGCAGAATATTTTTTCATTGAATTTTGACCCATTTTCCTAAGGCATGCTGTTCAAAACTCAGGGGCACATGCAAATTAGGGGCAAAAGTCTAATTGGCACATGGATTTGCCGTGCCTGTAAGAACAGAATGAAAGTGATTTGGTGTTAGGGGATTAATAATACCCCAGGTCTGCACAGAAGGGGAGTGTGAGGGGGTGGGAGGTGGTTCCAATTCCATGATTCCTGCCAATGTCAACCCTGGCATATATATAATTAGCCTCCTTGATTAACATCACAGAATAAAAATATGAATAGGGGAGCTATTCTACTCTGGCAGCCCCAGGCTGAGGAGCTGGAAGGAGCAGAGAGGCTGAGGGTGGGCAGCAAAGCCTTGTGGATAGAACAGCTGGTAATGAACTTTGCTCACTGGAGGCTTAGCATGACTTCCCTTTTCCTTGTTGATGGTAAAGCTCCAGTTCCAGCCTCCTTCCTGAAGCTGTGCTCTCTTTCAGAACCTTGTACAGTCCTGTCCATGACTGCTCTGCTGTTTAAGGTGCTGTGGAGTCATGGATATGCTTGCTCAGCCCTTGTGTGGAGCACCACAGCCCTCCAGAATAAAGAGCTGCATCTGTTCCTGCTGAATACCACAATTCACACACACAAAGCAGGGAGCATTAGCTGCTCTTTTTTTTTTTTTTTTTTTTTTTTTAAATTTTTAAGATAACCAAGGGAATCTATCCTTCCCCAGAACGTGGAAGTAGGAATAAGTAGCTGTAGAATCCCCCAGGGCAGACGTCTGATAACAAATCCACGCAGTTTAGCTCTCCCTCATGGAAAATAAAGGAATATAAGAGCTCATTATTACCCATGCCCCAAGCAGAAGCTTAGCAGCTCGCAGTAGTGACAGCTCAGATTATTGGTGTATTTATAATAAAGTCTTTTAAGTCTGCCACATGGAAGGATTTGTGAGTCAGCAAAGAGAGCAAATAGGTCTGCAAGGGACAGGCCAGCACAGAACGGAAAACTGTCAGGAATTACTCAACCTTGAACATGCCCCAGTCTGCCTCCATTTCCTTCAGCAATAACTATTGTTCTGGGAATGAGAGATTTATTCTGAATTTCTTTGAAAGCGCAGGGCAGGGAAGGCAGTGAGGAGTGTTGTGACAGATGGTGGTGGAGCAGCTCAGGCTGCCCGAGCTGGCACCAGCACAGAGGTGAGCTCTGCACAGGGGGTTCTCCTAAATCACCCTCCAGGCAAAGATTGCTACCCAGCTGACCCTCTTAACCTACAGCTGGGAATGCACTGTGCTGTACAGGTGCATATTGCAGTAGGTTTGGGGGAACTGATTGCCTTTCTAATAGGTTTAGAGCTGGAGATACCAATTTAGTGCTCATAGGAAGGACAGTCCTTAATCCTGTCCAATCTGGAGGTTCCTTGCAGGGCTGAGATCACAAGGAACCCAAAGAGAAATCACAAGAGATGACTAATTGCTAGCGTTTTAACATTTAGAACTTTTTTATTATTTATATGATACAGAAGGCCTTAATGATATTTAATTTTTTGCATTGAAATTTTAGAGAAAAATAAACCACACTTACTGTTGTGACTGGCCAGGAAGCAGCAGCTGAATGCCACAGCAGAAAGGGGAGATTTTAATGAAGTGGATGCACAACTCCTACCAAAATTCAGAATGGAACACTAGTTCACTTTAGGATCTTTCAAAGCCTTGCTAAACACAGCTCCTAATCACCTGTGCTCACCGATGGTCCCACTCTGCTTTTTATAGCAGTAGTAATCCAGGTAACCTGGACAAACTCCAACTTGGATAATTATGTTCTCCTGACCTAAATTCTCCTCGGTGTTTCAAATGGATGCTATTCTTGGGCTGACATCCTTGATAAGCAATTGCTGCTCTGTGCACTCCAAAGGCTTTCTGTGCTTCACCTGAGCTAGATGTGTCTCACTGGACACACAGCCTGTCTGAGGGACATTGTGGGAGGTTTGTAAACTTAAAAACCCTTCTGTAGGAGTAAAGTGGGAGAGGATCATAGTACATTTCATTTACAATTGACAGCATCTACTTACAAATATTTTTGTTGATATATATCTGATGTATTCATTAAATCTGATATTTTGGGTTGTGTACACACTCTGAGATGTGGGCATTGGAGGCACTTTAATAGGCAGTCCTAGAAATTCAGCTTTTCTTGGCATTTATCACTGGCATCAAAGAATGAATGCTCATAATTCTGCCAAACACTCAGCAATGAGGATTTCAGCTGAGCATTTCCAGCTTGTTCTTCCCAGTTCCAGCTGGTCAGCTATACCTGAAACACACCAGTGGTTCCTGGAACCACATCTCCTTCAGGAAGGCTCAGCACAGACTAGAGAGTACATGCAGATAAACCCTCTTGGGTGTTTTTTTGGGGGGAAAAGAAGTGGGTGGGGGGTGTTTGGGGTTTTTTGTTAGTTGAAGGGTTTTTTAATGAAGACTCAAAGATGAGGCAACAGTCTGAGGAAACTGTAAAGCAGATCTAGTGGATCACCCTGGGGACATCAGCTGAGTCAACATTAGCTAAATTTATTGGACTTCCTTCCCCACCTTGATTTCAGTCTGCTCTGAGTGTGAAATACTTTGATTCACTGTTGTGTCACCTATCTGGTTTGTGTTTTTACCAAAATCCTTTTACTCATCCTCATCCTTCAGCTGGCGCTTGTGCTCTACTTGCCCTCTTTCACCAGCTGTCATTTGTCACATTTCTCATAACACTTAGCTCCTGGCACATTCCTGGACAGGCTCCCTTCACCAGCCAGGCAAGAACAGGAAAACAGCAAAGCAGGACCAACATTCCAGGAAACAAAGAAATGTGTGTAGGAAGGGATCCGAAGGGAAATCAGGGTCAAAAGCCCAGATCTGGAGAAGGATGGGATGGGAAGGAAGTAGGAGGGTGGCTGGAAGGAAGAGCAAAGCTGCTGCTGCTGTGAAAGGATGTGTCAGCAGAGCGTGAAAAAGCGGAAGGTGGAAAGGTGGAGTGTCAGTGGGTAAAAGGAATGAGGAGAGGATGGAGCCACGAGTAGAAAGGACAAGGCTTGGGAACAGGAAACAGCACGAAGCCACTGCTCAGAGGAAACAGGCAAAATTCCAATGTCATCAGCACCCCAGCCAGGCTGACACTGCCACTCTGACTCCTCTCAGTGGGACACTACAGTGAGCTGCAGCCATGCACAGCAAAACCCCATTGGTTCATGTCAGGGCACAGCCACAAAGCCACTGCATTTTCATTGTGCAGGAAAACCCACAAATTATAGATGTTGGACTTTCTAAATCCTGTTCTTTGCTTAGACACAGGCATAGCTGCTGTTTTAAGCAGTCAAACAAACTGAAATGCACAGAATGGGCCAGATGATTCCCCAATGCATTAAACATGGATGAACTTGACCTAAAATCCTTTAAAATTGCATTGACTTCCCTCTGCTGCTAGCAAAAATGTGAGTTACAAATGCTGGAGCCATCTGAGGCCACCAATTCCTTGAAATAAGGACATTACACACTTAAAACTCTCTGTGATAAGCACAAGAATGATTGCAGCCTTTAGCTCAGTATCTTGAACAAAGCACTCCTGGGATTTTGGGGAGGACTCGGAGTTACTGTGCTGTGTTGCTGCAGCCACTGTGGGAGTGCCTGAGCCCAGAGCAGAACCCACTGTGATGTTTTCCAGAGATGTTACGAGAATTAAGGAGAGATTATAACATCTCTTTCAACTGGCTTCCCAAATGGTTTTATTGATGGTTTCAGGATGTGAGTAAATTAAGCAGATTAACTGGGTTTTTATTTCCTTGTATTTCAGCGGAAAGGAAAGTAGGAAACCCCCTTGCAAATTAATCTGCCGTGAACTCAGTGTTTTTTAGCACAATCATTTTTTGCTCCTTTTCACTTTTGTTTTTGGGCTACTTTCATGTTTCAGTCTTGGGACTCTTTAGAGGTAGAATACTTCTGATGTGCCAGGATCCATGTTGTGCTGAGCCCCTTTTTCTGTGCCAGCACAGACTGGAAATGACCCAGGCAGCCTGGGACAGGCAACAGTTTGTGAGAGGAACTGAGAAAGAAGAGCGGCTGTCTCCAAAGGGAAGTGGATACTGAAGAAAATAACCAAAACACGGTCAAAAGGCCACAGTGCTGCAGCTCCTGTTGAGTGTGGGATGGCAGAACTTCTATCTGGACCTCTGCTTTTATCTGTGATTTTACCATCAGCCTCTCCTTCCACCTCTGCATGCTGAAATGAATGTGAAATACCACTCTTGGGTCAGGAAAAAGAGCTGACGTGCTGAGGAGCTGAGATATCTGCAGATCAAAAACTTTTTGAGACTAGAGAAGTCCAGATAACTAGAGAGCTAGAGACTACAGAGAAGTCCAGAGGAGTCCCATGAATTCCAAAAAGATCCAGTGAAAACTCAAATATGAATATGACAAGCTGGGGGGAAAAGCACTCTGCCTTTGGATAGTGCCAGGAAGAGATCATCATTCAGAGAAAGAAAATCTGCACCTCCTTAGATCCATGCTGGAGACACTCTGGGCATATGAAAGAGAAGAGACACAGAGCCCTAGTACAAACAAAAAGAGAATTTCTTCCCTTGCCCACAAAAGTCAAGATATTTTCACTGGAGGGAATATTTTCCTCCTATTCATTGTTTTCCCACTGGTAAAAACATGGTTAGTTTTTAGGTTTTTTAGCTATCTAGCTCCAAAACTGAAATCTGAAATCAGACAATTTGATTCCATTTTTTTTTTTTTTGCACATCTTCTGGCCTTTTGCATCAGAAGTCAATAAAACCCACCGATGTTGGGAGTCCATCTAGAAGATCCAGGTATCTCCTGTGCAGTGCAAAAAGCAGTGAGCAAACCCAGGCAGTGAGTGCCCTGTTGCACAGTTACCATAGAGACAGCACATTCAAAGAACTGTTTTCCTAATTCCTCCAGCAGTGATGGCAAATTAAACACAGCACCTTTCCTGCTCTTTTCCCTTTTGTTGCACACAGACAAGGTGCTGAATTGCTGGTTCTGTCCTTGTGTTTGGGATAAATGAACAGCCAATTCCATGCCTGTTCCACTGAGCTGCTGAAATGAAGCTTCAGTCCCACCACCTCTGGGCTTTAGCAGAGTTCACACCTCAGCTCTCCCTGCTTTGTTCCTCAAACCGTGCTCACACAATTTCCTGTTTAGAAGCAAAAAGGGGGCTAAAGAGCTCTTGGTGCTTCCTCTTCTAGCTCAGTGCAGTTGTTTCTTCCCCAAAAGCAGCTGACAGTCAGGATATTTCTCTGACAGGCACTTGAGCTATTTTTTTCGCATTCTCATCAGTTCAGATGGCTCTTTGTAAGAGCAGTTTCAAACCCTAATTTCAAGTGGCTGAAAAATAATCAGATGAAATGGGTTCTTTGAGTTGTTAAAAGCATTAGCTTAGCAGGCTTGGTTCAGTGTCAGAAGCACAAAGCACGAGGGACAGAGCTAATACCCAAGAAAAGCTCTATGAGCTCTGTAAAGATACAAGAAATCTGAATCACAGTTCTGCAGACTTTGCTGTTCCTTTGCTGTATTCTCTGCACTTCTCTGAGGTCTAAAAAAGGGTTCTGATGCTTATTAATTCCTTCAATTTAAACGTTTGTTGTTTTACTGAGTTCAGAAGTGGAAGCTTTGCAGATGAAATCCTTTGGTTTTTCATTCCTCCTTTCTGTTTGGGGAAATTGAAGTGTCACAGTGACCAGATGCACTGGAAGGTCAGCAAGACACGTCACATGTGAGCAATGAAAACCAAATCTTTTCCTGGTGGGTTTGACTGAAGCCTTTCCAAGATGACAAGTCTGAAGAGAAGCTCTGGAGAAGCAAAGAGGGAGACTTTTGAGAAGAAAAGTTTTCAAAATGCACAGGGAGGTCAGCACAGTTCAGATGATGGAGGATTCATATTGCAGGAGCCCTCAAAGGTCTGGCTGTAAAAACTGGTGAGTGAAGGCAAATCCCCTATTCCAGAGTATATTCCTTTTCCCAGGGTTGATTATGTCCAGGAGATAAAGGGAGATAAACCAAGTGACATCATGGGACATCTTTTCACCACCTTCAACATCCCCTCCCCAGTTCTAACATCCACCCCGAATCTATTTTCTGCTCTATATTATTTTGTCATTAATTGCACAATAATCCTTCAATTACTGGAGACTGGAGAACAGGGAAATCCATCTGCCAGGTGCTCTGTGTCCTTGCAACTCCTCCTGACCTACATTTGGAAGAACTCCACTCTGCACCTCCTTTCCATCCCCTGGGGGCATTGACTGCCAGGCACTGAGATGAAATTGAAGCTCCAAGTGCCAGCCCTGCCCTGTCTAACTCCCAGCAGTCCATGGGCTGGCAGAACCCACAGATGAGCCACATATGAAGCAGCAGCTGAATCAGGCTGTAATTTGTAGCCCAGGATACTCAAGTTGTGAAACCAGAGCTGTCTGCCTCCATATGCAAGGCCAGAAAATGGTGGTGTGAAATTCCCTTTCTGCTCCGGGGAAAAGCAAGCTTTGGATCCCAGAGGATATATTTAGGATGAAGCTGGGATTCTGAAGGAATTGATGCCCCTTTTTGTCCTCACCTGGGCAGTCAGTGGGATTTGGCCAGTGGGATAAAGAGCAGCACATGATCCAGGGGCAGAAGGACTCAGCATCCTGCTGTGTTGATGAGTCAGGAGAGCTGTCTGGGATTTATTTTTTAATATATATTTTTACCCCGTAACTTTATGATTCTGTTGACTTTCCAAATACAGCCACAACCAATTTTACATCTTCAAAGTGCTTACAGATACTATCTGACTTAATCTCCCAGGGAAGGAACATAAGCAAATGACCAGTAACAGATAAGTAAAAGATCTAATTTTGTAAAAGAACTTAAAGCTCATGAGGAATTAAAGACCTGCTGTCAAGCTAAATCAAAGCAATGGAAATGAGCTGGAACTTGCATCCATCCAAGGTTTCTGGTATCCACTCTGTGAATACGGTCTGGGTGTGGAGTCCCTTGTCTGGTGAAAGAGCAGAAGAAAGACAAATTAACACAGTACCTCTCACAAAGATTCTGGCTTATTTCGTTACAGGGGTGGCCAGCTGGATGAAAATATTTCTTTTTGGATAGTAGTTGTAGAAGAATGGGAGGACTGGGGTCGTAGAAAGCCAAAATCTTTGCAAGTGCCAAGTGCTGGTTTGAATGCACTCCTTTCTTTCAAGACCTTCAGCTATTCCCTGCATGCTGAGAATCACTTTCTGAAGGGCCATTTTGAAGTGGAACAGCACAAGAAAAGCATTCCTTCTTCAGAGAGCACAGAATACTAATTTAGGGTTGGCAAGTTGTGGGGAAAAAAAGACTCCTCATAGTCTCCTTTCACAAGGATGGTTTTTTCCATCCTTTTTGAATTTAATAATATGTCAAATTAGGGTTAAAGTGCTGTTTCCTCAGCTCTGCTCTGACTTTGATGCTCTACAAGACCTCCCTAATTCTGCTTTTCTCTGGCACTGCTCAGATATAAGAAACTCCCAAAGGCATTCAGTGAAGCTGCTAGTTAAGCAAAGGAAAGCAGTGAAGGGAGCATGTAAACAGGGCAGGGATAATCAGATCCACCCAGCATCCTCCAAACTGCTGTGAATAGTTGCACCAGCTGAGGCACCACTGGCTTTGTGTTGCCTGCCCAGTACATCCCAGTTAGACACCAGTCTGGTTTTAAAATCCCGGTTTTGTCACCTGTTTTTTGATAGATTTTTAGTAACTCAACTCCCTGATATTAAGCATCTGAGCACTGTCTGGGTGAGGAACCTCTCTGCTTTAGGTTTGAGTCCCTATACACTGAGTAGCATTCCTTTAGAACAAGATGGATTTTGAATAAATACATAAATAAATAAATAAATTTCCTACACAGCTCCTCAAGCTTCTAAAGTCCCCCTATCCTTGTTTGACAGGTCAGGGTCCTTTGAAAGTGCTGATGTGCCTCAGTTTCCCTGCACCTGAGGCAAATAAAAGCCCCCTTGGTGCAGAGCACAGAGCTGCCCTTCCCCACAGAAATCTCCCCAAATTGCCCCAAACCTGTACCTCCATTGCCTTGCCAATACAGACACCAGGGAAGTCTGGATTCAGGTGCAAATTGGCAATAATTTCTGAGCCAGGCTGGGTTGGATCTTGTAATGATGGTTCATTACACTGAATTATGCCCTTAATGGCATCTTTGAATCAGTTGGTTCTTTCCAAAGAATTAATTATGAGGTCATTCCTGATTTGTGGAGCTTAAGTAGGAAAGTGCATCTCCAGATGTTGTCCATCACTTGGGTTATAGGATTATATACTAATCCTTTAGAGCCGTGAAAACATGTGGAAATTAGTGTTCGCTTGTTCTCTTGGAGTTCATCACCACAAAATACAGGATAATCCAAATGTGTGCAATGCCTGAGCTTTGGAAAGGCTTTAAAAGTGCTGTGTCTGTGTGGAGATTGGACCATCAATGTGCACTGAGTCACTGAATAAAAAAGATCCACTGCACATCCATAAATCTCCAGGTATTTACAGGAACAGTTTCCTTTTTTACCTGTGATCAAATCATGCTTTAGAGCAGGGCTGGCTGATTCCTGACGTGTCCAAACCTTTCACACAGACAATAAATCTGATGTACTGTGAGAAACAGGGACTTAAATCCCTTTTTATGAGAGATACTGAAATCACTCTGAAGAGCTGTCATTGCCACAGTCTGTGTGACCTAGAGCTGAAGGTATATTCAAAAATCAATCAAACTAAACTGAGCTTTTGGAGGGAGATTAAAGGTGAACTGGTGTTTGGTTCATGTGCTGTGCATTTTCCAGATATGGGGTAAATAAAATATTGAGTGAGGAATGATCAATAAGAGAGTAAAGTGCAGGTACCCAGCTAACTCACTAAATCCAAGGCTTTTGGTAACATAATTATAATTCTGATGTTAGAATCTTCTATCCTGCACAAGCAATGTCAGGAAGTACAGATGACAACCTGGTGTTCATTATATTGATCTGAATTCATGGACAAAGTTTTTCAGATCCTGTAGGTTTTTTGAGAGGGGTTGTACACTAAGATTAAAGAGAATTACCCTGAAAACTATTGCACTGCACACATGGCTGGGGAAAAGTCATCTTGTATTTTTTATCTTGTCTTCTCTGGGGAAATTCCATTTTCACACCAGTGAGGTCAAGCCTGGAAATACTTGCCAGTTCTGAATGGTCTCCTACTGGAACACCTAGCTCTGATCTGCCACAAGATTTCTCTGATCTTGTCAAAGAGGCTCTTGTCAGGCTGACATGGTCTTGTTCTGAAATTCAGCAGAGCCTCTCCCTGGCCTTTGGTATGACTCAAGTGTTTATATTCATGGCCATATGTAATAAACTGCATGCATGATAAATTTATTTACATAATTAATATCCAGAGAGATAATCTGGAAGGAATCCTGGAGAGCAGAATTGTATCCTCCTAGTGTTTAAAGCTAGCTTTTCAAATTATATGTTCTGCTTGAAGACACCCTGGGTTGAGAGCAAGGCTCAGCCTGGTCTGTCAGGCTGTGGCCTCAGTTTTTTTCCTGCTCCCAAGGACAATTACAGGGAGTCTGTGGCAGCTGAGGAGGAGCTGTTTGGGTTAAGAACTTTCCTTTCTTGGTATAAACCAGAGCCCAGCTCTAACTGAGCTGCAGACACCGTAGCAGAAATTCCCTGAACCCAGCAGAGTGAGGAGTTCACTCCAGTCCTGTTCTCTTCCATCTTGCATTTCTCAGTGTTACCACAGTGCCCTTGGGCCCTTTTGAAAAATAAAAAACCCTCCTCATTCTCTCTTTCAGCCCTTTTGAAAAATACAAAAAACCCCCCTCATTCTCTCTTTCAGCCTTTAAATTTTACTCAGTATGTTTTCTCTTCTTTTTCTCCCAATGCCTTCTCAGTCTTATTTTCTCTTTTCCTTCCTCATTTCATCTAAGCTCTGTTTCACTTTGAATAAAGCACTATCCCCCGTAACAGGCAATTTAATTTAAAAAGAGATAACACCTATTTTATTTTTCCTTTTTGTAGCAGTCTCCTTCAAGTAGGCAAAGGTTCTCTGCATTGTGTTCTGTAATTAACTTGTCTTTGAGTCAACCCATATGCTCAACTAATGCAAATTATTTTCTGGCTAAGATCATTTATTGAAAGGAAATGAATGTTTTAATCAAAGTAACATTAAAAAGTAACTCAGCTGGTTTAGTGGTTCTGAAAATTTCCAAAGGATGATGGAAAATTTCCAAAGGATGTCAATATTCAGGAAAGCTTTGATTGGGTCTGCATGGGGGTGTGTTCTGCGTCCTGCAGTTTTATATAAGCCACATGATATTTCATCTTCCAAAATATTCCATACTGCAGCAGAAAAGATCTTGGGCCTTTCAAAATGTCTTGGAAAGGAATCTGGGGGAGACATGGGAGAAGTGGCTTTTCTCCAGCTCTGACTACTTAGTCACTGGCTGGAAGGACACCAATGGCAGGCACAGGGGGATTCAACAAACCTTTTCCAAAACAAGGATCATTTCAGTGTTTCCTGCCTCAGGCTTGAACCAGGATAAATGTGAGAGCATCAACTGCAGCAGAAATATTGCAGAGAAACTTTGTCAGAGAAGGGGGTGGGAAAGTTTAGGATGCTCAGGATCCTGGTGTGAGCCTCTCCAGCCCCTTGCCAGGTGAGGCTGGGATGGCCTCTCCACCATTTTGAGAGAATTAATATCCTCTCCTTGAAGCCTCAGGCCAGAAATTCAAACCACACCAAACCTGGTCCATATGTTCCCAGAGAAAGTTCCCATATCAGCAGTCAAGTGGTTTTGTTCCAATAAAAAAAGACAGAGCTTTGCTGTTGACTTCAGTGTGACCGAGGTTCCACTTGTAAATTGCCTTAAAATCTCTTGGCTGCAGTTCATTTCTCTCACAAATCCCTGAGGCCATGATTCAACAAAACAATAAATCCAGCTTAAGAGCTCCTTGTGCCAGCTCAGAAAAGTCATGACACAGAATCACATCCCACAGAGCACTGATCCAGAGCAACCAAACTTGCCTATTCTAGTGTATTAAAAAATAATGAGAAGTTTATGTTGGCCCAGAAGGCTCTGCCCTAATGAGGCATCTCCTGCAGCTACTGCTCCAGCATTTTTACTCCATCAGAAATTGTCTGTCCTCTTCTAGGCCGTGAAAGTGAGAGTGAATGTTTTGTTCTGCACTCAGCACTTCACCAGAAACACAATCCTGAGCCGATGACTGATCCACATCCAGTGGGTAATTCTGGCAGATCAGCAGTGCAGAGAACTGCTATCAATGACCACAGAACCCGAGCCTTGCTCCAGCAGCCTGGGGAAATGCTTGGGAAAAGCAGCAGTGCTTTTGCAGAGGCACTCAGAGAACATCAGGGTGCTCTTTTCTCCTGGTCCTTCCACCAGGGAAAAGCTGCAAGGGAAAATCAGTGCAAAGAAATCTCCCTGAAGCACAGGAAGACTCAAGAGTCCAATGAGATATCACCAAATGGGAAAGCAGCTGTGGAACATTCCAGCTGTGGCTGGAATGGGGAGTTATTCCTCCCAGTCCATCCCGTGAAGATTCCCTTAGCTGCCCCTGCCAAACACGCCCTGGTAGTAAATGACTGAAGTCAGGCCTGAAATACTTTAAATTCTTTGTCACAGCAAGGAGAAGCTCTGCAAATCCTGGAGATTCATGATTAGAAATTCCAAACTGAGCTCCTTTGGGGAAACAGGATTGACCCCTGATTGCAAATTTGCTTGAGTTTTCTGGATTTTTCTTTGTCGCCTGAAGTCATCATACATTTGCCTTAAGTATTTCAACAGGATATTTTTTCTCTGTGAGTTATGTTCCTGTGTAATTAATTTTATTCTCCATTTCCATCTGGGCACTTTGACTCAAGGAATAACTTCATTGACTGGCACAGGTGCCAGGTGAACATTTCACACTAACTGGGATGCTCTTTGTGGCCTCTGGACCATGCTGCTAAATCCTCCCAGCTAGAGAAATAACAACTGAGACATCTGAGGTCACATCCACAACAGCCAGAACAACCCTGGAGTCTCTTCCAGAAAACAAGGAGTTGCAATAAACAAGGGAGAGGCTTCCCAGAAAGTCATTCCACAGTGAGCTCAGTCCATCCCCAGGCACAGAGAACTGAAGCAGTTTGTTGTAGCACTGCAGGCCTTTCCCAACGGAGAGGGAACAGGGAGGTTTGCAAATCTGAAGGCTCTGAGTGACATTTTTAGGGCCAGAGTCCATTCTGAGCTCTGCTGTTATTTGCCCACAGCTGTTTTGGCTTTATGGTTGTTAAATTTAATCAGCGCTGAAAGGGGGAAAATGGAAATTAATTCATTAGTGATAATGCTCATTGTTTCTTGCAGAGTTAGTGTGCAGAGCACACAGCACAGTGCAGCCCCAAGGCTTTACCCACTGGAGCAGATCTCCAAAAAGGAGCTTTCCCATGCCACAGCACTGACCTCCTGGAGCACACAGGGTGTTTAGTTCTGCTGGAGCCAAGGTCAGCAGGCAGATAATCCTAAAACCTTTCCAAAAGCAAGCAGAATTAAATTGTGCAACAAAAGACACTGGTTCAATTTCTTAGAGTCAATCAAAATAGCAGGACTCCTGGAGTGGATGGATTCCTGGCTCTAAAGGAAAATCAGGGAGGTAGGAAAAAACAGGCCAAAGGCTGCCAGAGCTCCAGGAGTGTTTGGATAACATTCCCAGGGATGCACAGGGTGGGATTTTTGGGTGTCTGAGCAGGGACAGGGGTTGGACTGGATGATCCTGGAGTGGGTTCCTTCCAACTCAGAATATTCTGTGATTCTAAGAAAATGGTATCCAAGCTAATTCCACCTCCTTTGCAACCCAAGACCCCTAAGATACACAAATTAACACCAAATCTTGAATGAGTCTCTGATCAATAGTGGAAACATTAGCCAGGAATCGATATTTTACAAATCTCCATGGAGATATTGTCATGGCAACTCAACAATTCTTAGTGTGTGACACTCATTGATGTTAATACCTCTAATTCATCCAAAATGTCCTTTTTCCATTCTTGCAACGAGCTAGAAAAACTTATCACATGCTGGATTGGATTCTAATTGCCAGCAGAATACTCAGTTGTTGACAGATCTGTCTTCCTGTTGGAAATAAACGTAAACCAGAAGAGGAAAGCTGAGCTGATCCAACTGAGGTCTTTTTGACATGAAAAATAGAACAATTACCGGATGCAGGTAGATAAAATTTTTCCTATGGGACAAAGATTCTGTGGAACATGCTGATTTTGCAAAACGAAAACCTTCCCTGGGAATGCATCAATTCAGCTTAGCAGGGAGGAAAAAAAAGATAAGTTGAATAGTTTACTTTTTTTTTATTATTATTTGTCACTTACTGCTCTTTGAAGAAATAACAATAAAAGAAATGTCACTGGTAAGACAAAATTTCTACAGCTCTTTAAACACACAAATAGTGTATCAAAATAATCACAAAATGGCTTGGATGTGCAAAAAAAATTTTGCTTTGTTGAAAGCATCACAAGTTTTTGTGAGTTTTTTTCTTAAACAATGAATATTTTCTGAAGTTGAGGCTGTGTTTAGAAATCTCCATCATTTGAAATTCAGTCAGAATAGTCAATCTAGAATATGCAGTCAATATAGAATATATGTCCTATTGTCCTGTTATCTCGTGGGTGTATGGGACAGAAAGAGCAGGACTGATGAATAAACTGAAAAGACTTCCAGTTCCTGTTTTCTCTCACTTTGGGCTGTGGGACAGTACATGACACCTTGAACATTTCTCACTTTGTTGATCTTCCTGCCCCTGGAGGGACATGAAAGCCTGAAGGTTTCCTGTGTGATTCTCCTCTGCTGGGGGCTGAGGTTTCTCCTCGATGTCAGAGCATCCCTGGCTCTCCACAGCTTTTATCTTTGAAATCAACTTTCTTTTCAGCTGTGTGCTCATATCACTCAGGCCACAAAAACCCACCCAAAACACCTGCTCAGGGAAGGTGGCAAAATGTTTCTTCCCAGCTTGTAAGAAAATAAATTCTGAAGGCTGGACAGAACATGCCCAGCAATTCTAAGAGCAACATGGCAAACAAATTAATAGCTCAGTGACCCAAGTGCTTTACACGAGCAAGGACATTTCTCCGTGGTACAAAATAAAATGAAAGCCCCTACCAGAATGGGATAATCTGTATTGCACTCAGGCCCATTTAAGAGATAAGTAATTTAGACACGTGAGGAGACAATATAGAAGATTTTCTGTTAAACTGCAGCAGACAAAGCAGGTTTTTCTGTTTCTTACCCTTGTTTGCTTTTCAGAGGTGCAGGAAGGCAAACAGAGGAGCTGTAGCACAGACCCCAGCTCTTGTTCATGTCCTTTAGTGACCCAAAAAAGCTGAAACCACCCTCAGCCAGGTCAGAGTAGCTACAAGGACATTACAGGGTCAGTGGGAATGGTGTGGAACAGAATAATGAAATTCAGGGGTGTGCAGATGAGTCTCAGTGTTTGCCATAATCATATATCACCCACCTCTGTCTCTCCTCTGTCCTGCAGTAAAGAAAAAGGCACTGGAATGATCAAAAAGGGGTTTTCCACATCGAAATTCTCTTGTTCTGCTTCTTTTGAAAAGGGCTGTAGGTATTGCATTATTTCTACCTTTGTAGAAATATTTTATCTTAAAAAGAGTCTAAGAGGGAAAATGCTTCAGTGAGGGAAAAAATACATGTCTGTTCATAAACCTTAATGTGAAATGTCCCAGAGTGTTGGAGACACAGAGAATTGTGGCTTTTGAATTCATTTTCTCACTAAAATTATTCTAGTCAACTCCAGATAGTTCCCTCTCCTCGTCTGTGTTTCCAAATGTCTACTAAAGATTATATCTTTGGAAACATCTTTCTTTTCATCTTGTACTTTATTATCTTTGCTTTTGGGGTCAGTTTTTCTTTTTTTCTTTCTTTCTTTGTCAGGCTGCCATAACCACTGCTGTGTCTTCCGTTGAAAACACACATTGGCTGTGGAGGAATCCCAAAGTCTGAAGGAGCTCCTGAATGAGGAGTTCATTTTGAGGAGCTGTGTTGAGAATGTGTGTCATGAAAACTTTTGTTTTCATGTGTGTCTTCACCAGCTTGGGGATCCCAAACAGATCCCTAACCAGACCAATGTCGAAAGAGATTAACACAAGCACTGAACCCAGGGAGAAGTTAAATGAAAATATAGAAAATTCTGCTTTTCTTTAAAGCCTTTCTCAGGCAAAGATTGATGACTGAAGAAAACAAAACCCATCATCACTTCTACATTTTTAATTAACCTCCAAAACGACTTCCTCATGTAGGATGCTTTTCAAGGAGCTACATCAAAGAGGAGATTACAGCTACAGAGCAGTCCCACCAGTGGAGATGACCTTTTGTCAAGTTAAACCTGAAATTAATATCAAACTGTCACAGAGAAGAGAGGGGTAAAAATCCAACCACTCTGCAGCGATGGAGCTGCAATGTTGGAGCACTGAAATACATCCCTTTCAGGGATCATTTCTTCCTGAGCTCACCAACGTGGACATCCTGGCCTGGTGATCTTGCTGAGAAACAGCATTTCCATTTAATGGGTGCACAGAGTGCTTGCAAACCAGTTCAGGACACACCTGGCCTGTGCTCCAGATTCATCTGAGCTTGTTTTGAACCAGCAGAGCAGGGGAGCTCCGCAGCACTGCTCATGGATCTTTGATGCTCTGTGCTTTTGATTTATGATGGTGAAAAACAAATGTACCTTCTGGTGTGAGGGGAGGTGGAGGAAAGATAATGTTATTTCTGAATCAAATTATCTTTTCTTTTTCTATTTAATTAGGAACACAATCTCGCTGGAGGCTGAAAAGCTTTGGCTTCAGTTTGCACAGACACATCGTATGTGTCTGCCTGTCCAAATATTTTACTCTTATATTTTACAGCAATATCTGGGCCTGTAAAAGTGATGGCAAAAAGCCTGTTGATTTCAGCTGAATAGGAGCCAGTAGAAGCTGATTTTACCTGGACAGTGTTCTTTAACAGATGTACCTCAGTAATAATTCATGTTGTTGAATCCAGCATAAAGCTATGAATGCACAAGAAAAAATAAATCACAGTTCTATTTTCCTCTCTGCTTAATCAACAGGAACAGAGAGAAGGACCAGATGACCTGAAATAAAAGATTTTTACCATTTCTCCTGCACTTCATGGCTGAAATGAAATCATCTTTCCCCCTGGAAGAGTGAGAGGGTAACACAGCACCTATGACTATTTATGAGACATTTTCTTTGGTGATGCTTTCACCACCCCACATTTGTAACTGTTGACACATAATCTGCACTGGGAAGCCTGGTGCAGTGAAAAGGCTGTTGTTGTGTAGAAAAGCAGAGTGAGGTCCATTTTCAGTGCTGGGGTAACAGAGCTCATCTCAGATGACACCAGCAGAGGAGAGGTTGCTGTCATTTCCTTGCACAAAGTAATTAGCAGAGGGCATTAATTAATCACTGCACAGCCTGCAGGGTGTCCAGCACAGGAAAGCTGTGAGGGAGTGTGAGGGACACAGACAAGAGTTCTCCATTTCTGTCCTGGAAAATTCCAGATGTTCCTGGGAGAACCTGGGTGCTCTCATGTCCCTGAGGAATTTTCAGGGCTCAGTGGAGGTTTATCCCAAATCCCAGTCATGCCCCAGTTGGTCTCAGTGAGTTCTGAACACAAACTGTGGATGTCTTTTCCTCCTTTCCCTTGAAACAGAGTGGAAGGGCAGATCTGGCTGTGGATTCAAATACTGAATTTCAGGCCTTTCTATGATTTATAGAATAAATCATCTGCCTGTCATGCTTAGAACATGAAAAATGCTCTTTTTAGTGATAGAATGGACTCTGTTTCCATCTAGACCACATTCCCCTCACAAAGAACCTTTCAAAAGCAAAGAATTTCAAAAATCACTGCTATGAATGGCACGAGAATCTACATACTAAAAAAGTCCCCAAATGATCTGTCCTCATTGCAGATTTGTTTGTTAGCTTGAGTTTCTTGCTCCAGCAATGGGTCAATTTTCACACACGTACAAAAAGATCTTTTGTTTCCCCAAGTATGTGTGAATTTTGTGGAATCCTTTTAGGATAAAGAAAAGCATATCCTTATTTTCAAAGTTGAACATGCCAGAGCCAGTTGCTTTGAAAACAAGCATCCTCTCCTCTAACATGTTTTTCATTAGGATAATATACTCCCAAACTGAAATTAGTACCACTTTTCAGGAAGAAATCCAGTGTGTTCTTGCCTGGACATCTGTTGGTATAAATACTGTAGTAAAATGTGAATTTGGAAGAATTCTGTGTATATATTTGAGAACAGTTGTAACTGGGTAGTAATTCTGACAACCTGCTTGTAAAGGCAGAGCTGTACTCAATCCAAATACTGAACCCAGCAAAAAGGAACAATATGATTATTGCCAGATCACTCTAGCAGATCAGATTCACAAGTTGCAACCAAATAAAAGCAAAAAGTGTCAGACTGGTCCACAAGTGTCACCAGGGAGCAACCTTGGGAACAGCTAAGCCTGGAAAGGAAGTTTACAGTGAAAGCTGTTTTGTTGTTTGTTGTGATTTACATTTCCAATAAAGCTCAACCCCAGGAGGATTTTGGCCTGAGTGGGGTGTTTGCAAGCTGCTGAAAGCAGAATGGGGGATTTCCTCAACTAACAAGATTTTAAACTCACCAAAAAAATATCCTTGTGGAACGGAAAGCTGAAAGCTGTGCATTGATATTGGGGATAGTTGAATTAACAGGGCGATAATTAATTGGCAGTTGCCCTAACTGGACTCTTCTGGCCTTAGTTTGATATTTATTATCATTTTGCACAGGATTTGCTATGCAGAGTAACCAGTGAGCAAATCCTCCTCGTGTGCTGCCCAAGGGATGAGTGAGTAACTCTCATTCTTCCTGCAAACAGTGAGATTGACTTGCAGGGAGCAGTTTAAAGCCTCGAAAGGAAAAGTCAGAAAATTTACCAAACATTTCACTGCTTTCACTTCAGTTTTTGGGCATTGTGCCCTCCTGCTTGAATGAAGTGTCCTACTCTGTGGTGTCCATAGCAAGAGTGTAACCAGAGCCTCTCAGAGCTCCACAGACCCAGGTTGGAGTGGCTGCTCTGCTTTGCTCCTATGTTAATAGAAGGATTTGTTCTTTCTTGCTGTTTATTCTGTTCAGAGACTTCCAGTTGCTATTCATGTGCTGAGAAACTCAGTGATGAGCAGGCAGGTTCTGAGCTGTTTTTCTGGGGTGCAGCACATGCCAGGAGGGCAGAGCTGAAGGCCACTGACCAGTTCCATACCTTGTTTTAACCTGTCACAACTTTTTCCCAGCACATCTTGCAGACTCTTTTTTAAATTTCAGTCCAACATGCACTAAAATCAAACTTTCTTGGTTTCTTGCCTGGTTTACATTTAAGGGGATAAGCTTGTGCTGGTTTGATTTAATACCACATCAGTTCTAAAATACTTTTCCCACTGGAAGACTTCAGCTTTTCTGGCTGTGCCAAGAGTAGCATTTGGCAAAAGCCATAAACCCAACTTGAGACAACTTAATCTATTCAAAATGGGGCTGAAAAGGAAAAAGAGCAGTCCAGCAAACAAAAGCTTGTGTATCCTTATTTCAGGCTGAGAACCCCATGGCTCTGAGAGGTGAGTTTTGCATTTGGATCCCTCCAAGACTTTTAGACATTTCTATTCCAGCTATTTGCCCAGCTGTCTAGAGCAGAACTGACTCACTTTTGCTTCATGCCTGCAAATGCACCTGAGCTCTGGGAAAATGCACTTTGAATTATCACTTTTATTATTGTACCTGAAAGAGGGAAGATGTTTAAAGTTCTTAAGGGAGCTGAGATCAAATCTAATCATCTGTGGATTAGATTTCCAGTTGCAATTGCATTTCCAGTTTGTTAAATCTAATCATTGGTGTTTCATTCAAACATCTATTGAGGAAAGAGAGTTCTTGCTTTGTGTTGCAGTGAGATGGTGAATCAGTCAATTGTTTTATTTCTTCCAGAGGTT
This sequence comes from Entomyzon cyanotis, assembly GCA_024500445.1. Taxonomy (NCBI): domain Eukaryota; kingdom Metazoa; phylum Chordata; class Aves; order Passeriformes; family Meliphagidae; genus Entomyzon; species Entomyzon cyanotis. Next base: position 3,197,042 of record JAKEPQ010000743.1, on the reverse strand, counting down.
AGTCACCTTCCTTTATAAGAAGTTTGTGTGCATTTTGTTGTTCCAGTTTGTCTGTCTTCTGCCTTTTGCCACTGACCAGAAAAATTCATCTTCTCTCCTCCTCCCTAGCCTGGATCACAGTTACAACCTGCTGCCCCATCCCAGTAGGTTTTAACTGGATAAATTTTAAGTTGAATCTCCTCCATGTCCCTGGTCAGTGATTCTCAGAATATTCCATCCCACTCACTGCAATTAAATCAGCAGCCAGGGTGAAAAGTGCTCAATTTATGAGAGACTCCTCGGTGCACTCGTGTAATAATCCTCAGATAAACTGATCATGAGATTGCACTGCTTAAAGCCACTGTTTATCTTTCCAAGCACTTAAGGCATTAAGTGTCAGTAGGAGAGGAAAATGAAATGTTGGCAGAGAGTTGTAGGAAACAAACATCAACTGGAATATTGAGAGGCTCCATGCAAGGAGGAGCAGATTTATGGTTTCATCTGACAGGTTTGAGCTCTTAAATAAGGCAGATAAAGACAATAAATGTTGTGGCATTTCTGATTTACAGCTCTGATGTGAGATAAACTCACTGCTCTGTAAAGATCACAACTGAGATTCCCTATCAAATAATTTCACAGCTGTATCCATATGAACCCAGTGGCAGTGAGATTCTGGAATTTGGATTCTCCAGAAAGTTTGTGTTTTGGATGGAAGATAAAGCCAGATGCAAGATACTTTATGGAGAACAGCTTAAAAGAGAAGGAAGGTGCTGATTTCTGTAATTTTCAGCCCAAAAAGTTTCTCATCAACCGTATAATTCCAGCTGAACTAAAGGTGTTTGGGGGAAAAAAGGCAAATAATTCTCAAACAGAATATGGTATCTGGTGACAGCTGTTTGTCTGGGTGGCACAGGGAATATTGACACCAAGCTATGGACACTGAAACCCTGCCACTGCAAAATAGAGTCACCTTGCATCTAGAAAAGAGAACAGTGCTTCTCTCCACTCTTGCAAGATATTTCTAATAGCCCACAGAATAATTTGTGACTTTATGACACAAATTTATTTTATGACCAAGAGTTGTGGTTCTTTTTTTTGAAAAAATCCTGCTATTTTTGCATAAAACTTTAGGGAGTTTTGCAGGATTCTTGCTCTCAAGAATTGGAACAGCTGTTTGGTTTTATTTTGGTTTGGAACTCAGCAAAATTGAAACATTGACATTTGAAGTTAAGTACACTCCTGGTGCTCTTTGTTATGGTAACACACCCTTCACTGCTGCGGTCAAGAAGGGAGCTGCAAATTCACACTTTGCCTCAGCACACTTTAAATCTTGTCTGAGCCCTGTGCTCTGCAGTCAGATTCCATCTCAGTTTCCTCACAGGAAACTTTTCTTGGCTCGTAGTAACCCAGAAATCCCAGCGAGGAGGCAGCATTCACACCTTTCCTTTGGGCTGATCTCACCTCAGCTCCTTTGCTCTCGCAGTCTCACTCTGCCCAGGACACCCCTGGGACCTGCAGGATTCCTGATTTTGGCAAAACACTTATTCCCACGAAAACCGACGGCGGGATTAACTTCAGTGGGACAAGATTCAACTCTTATTATTTTTAAATCATGTCACTAATATACTCGTTGGAGCCTTGCCCTGGTGTAATAAAATCTAGTTTAAATTGCTGAAGGGCTCAGCTGCTGCCTCCAACAGCTGCGTGGCTGTAATTTGCCAATAGGATGTATTACATCCTGATTACAGTTTCTTTTGAGTGATAGGCCAAAATTACAAGGCAGAAATGTGGCTAATCATGATAAAGGAGGTAAGTCTATTCATCTCCTGCCCACATTTAATATTTGCACAGCAGATGCTGTTTGTTCCCTTCAGCTGCATTTCCACGGAAATTTGGTCTCATTCTGAAGATGTCTTAGGGTTAATGAAAAAGTTTATTGGACGTTTTGATGGTGGAGAGAGGGAGAAAGGTGAAATATCTTGGAAGGTTTCTCTTTGTTTCCCAGCCCAGATAAACTTACACAAATCAAGTCGTTGTGAGACAAGCAATGTGAGCTGCTCCAAACCAGAAACAGATATCTGGGAAAGCTGAGGAGAGCAGGGATGAAGGCCTGAGGGGGCTGTGAGTGTCATTTATTGCCCTCATTCCCACCAAGCCTTACAGGCTGCAATTAAACCACCTCTCAGCGTTTTCCCTCACTGGGCCATAAAGCCAAGCTTGAGATCACAGAATCCCAGACTGGTTTGGGTAGGAATGAACCTTAAAGATCATTCCATCCCACCCCTGCCATGGCAAGAACACCTTCCACTGTCCCAGGTTGCTCCAAGCCCTGTCCTGTCGCTGTTGGACTGCTAGCAGAGTGAAGAGTCGAGACCTTTCGAGTGCATTGAAAAAGACCTGATTTTATTATTTATTTTACAATTTATATAGACATCAGCAGGCCATTCGGATTGGAACAATTTAATCCTCCCCCAGGGACTGATTGGCCCTGGTGTGAACTGCCTGTATCCAAAAGGCCGTTTCAATAACACAAAAACTTTATTTATAAAAACATAGAAGAAAAGTTCTATGGGATCCATGGGAAGATCCATGGGAAAGGATCTGTGTTGCCACACTGTCCAACCTGGTCTTGGACATTTCCAGGGATGGAGCAGACACAGCTTCTCTGAGCAGCAGAGCATTGCACCATTATAGATCAGAGAGGACCCAAAAGCGTGAGATTTGGGGGCAGAGGAGATCTCACTTCATAGCTCAGTAAGGGATACATTCCCCTTCCAGAATTCCTTGGTTCCAGCCTGGGGAAATCCCTGGGAGATGCCTCAGTCCTTCCTGCAGCTCCCCTGCTCTGTCAGAGATGCAGTGCCAGCCGCGGGTGGATGCTCATCCGCCGGGATCCGGGCAAGGAAAGCAGCCTGGAGCTGAGCTGGCAGCTCCTGCCCTGCCCGGAGCAGAGCTTACCCACTCTGAGGGCTTTGGAACAAGGTCCGTGTTGGTGCTGTGCGCTGTGGCACCGAGCTGAGCCCTTCCCACCGTAACTCACCAACACCCGAGTGTCCCTGCGCCCCTCTCCGCACCCTCCGCGCTGCCTTGTGGCCAAATCCCTGCATCCCCGAGCTGGAGAGATCAGATCCCCCCTGGTTCCCCAGCAGAGCCTCCTTAAAGGGTAATCTGGCATTACACACCCTGCGGCCCGCAGGCTGTAAAACCCCGGCGGTTTCCAGGCGCAGCGCTGCCTGCCTCAGCTATTTTCTCATCTCCCTTCCTCCTCCTCCCAGTGACAATGTGCCTCTCACGTGTCGCAGCAGCTCTGACTCAGGGCAGCCTGGCTGTCCCCACGCTCCAAACCTTTGGGTACCAAACCTTTGGGTACCAAACCTTGCCTTGCCCTGCCCTGGTGTCCCAAACACATCCTGGGGGTCACACATCCTGGGGGTCACACATCCTGGGGGTCACACATCCTGGGGGTCACACATCCACCCCTCCCTTGTCACCATCTGCCTGCACTGCAGAGAATAAACTCATCTGCTGCGTGACTCTGTGCTCAGCGAGATTTTTGGAGGCTATTTCCCTCGGCTCTGTGGCTTCCTCCCTGCTAAAATTGGATCCTGCATTGGATCTGCTGCGCTGCTAATGGGGATGGATAGCAAATCCTTTGGCAGTGCCAGATATAAAGCAGCTATTGAGCCTTTTCCATCTGTTCTTGGCCAGACAGAGCTCCCAGCGCGCTGCTGGCGCTGCTGACACTGTCCCAGGGCTGGGGGTGGCACTGCGGGGTGGCCCAGCCCGAGTCCCCACACAGGGCACAGCCCCACGGAGCCACAACACCAGGGACACCACAGAGCCCAGCAGCGAGTCCTTAGAGCCTGGGGAAAGGGCTGATGAGGCAAAGCTGAGTTTGAATGGTAAATGGACACAAAACAGGGTGCCTGACCCTATAAAAATGTGTTAAAAATGGAAAAGGGACTGCCTGTCTCATATGGTCACCAGCATCAATCCTGGGATGCAGAGTTATCAGCAGTGCTGATAGAGAAGGGGAGGATTGGTCACACCCAGAGGCTGAATTCCCTGGGCTGTGGGGCCCTGGAACACATGGAAGACAATAAAGGCCATTCCTAAAGAAGGATATTGTGCTCCAGGAGGAACATTAGTGCAGTCTGGGTTATGTCAATAAGTAAAAATACAATTTTCAGGAAGAATTTCTTCACTGAACAGGGTTGTCCAGGCGTTGGAAGGGGCTGCCCAGGGAAATGGTGGAGTCACCATCCCTGGAATTGCTCAGCAAACATCTGGAGATGGCTCCCAGTGGTCTGGTTTAGGTAAAATGGGTCAAAGGCTGGACTCAATGGTGCTTGGAGGTCTTTTCCAGCCTCAATGATTCTGTGATTCCAGTCTTCCTGAAACACTCTGGGAACTCCTGATGAGCAGTGCTACAGCAAAAAAAGATATTATTAATTCCTCTTTTGTCTCCAGCTCTCTGGGTGAAAATCCAGCCCACAGCAGAGTCCCTGATGCATCTGATGAGAGCAGCAACACTCAGAGCCTCAGCTGCACCACTGTGCTCTGAGGGTGACACTGAGCAGCCCTGGGCTCTCAGAATAGCCACAAATTCCAGTTTATGTTGTGCTCTTGTGATATGCCACGCGTGGGATCCCAAATGCACCACAAACAATTGATCTTAGGCTTTTACTCCTCGTCTCTCAGTCTTTCCACTGCTCCATTTTTGCCAATTGTTTCTTGCATTATTGATGATAAGCACAGAAGGAGAGTGCCTGCAAACACTGGGGGTAAACACTTCTCCAGCCAAGTGGGAGCAGACCCCAGAAATGAGTTTTGGGCTGCAGAACAGATTGTGAGTTACATCAGGCTTGTGCAGGCCCTGGACCAGCTGAGCTGCTCCTCCCACCAGTGCAAGGACAAAACACCAATAAAGTCACTCTCCTGAGGGAAGTGAAACCCATTTCTAATCCTGAAGTGTAATCAGCATTCTAGAAACAAAGCCATTCAATGGCTAATTCAGATTACTCCTCCAGGAATGAGGAGTACAGAGGGAATGAAACATTTAATTCTGAAAACATATTTTGCCCCAAACCCTCCCAGGCATCCCCTTGGGCTGGGTGTGTTTCCAGGACATTCTTTGTGACCAAGCTAATCTTCTGTTCAACTGAGGCTTCAACAGGCAGGGACTTGATTAACTTGGCTGTTGCAGTGCTGTCAGAGAGCCAGGATTGCTCAAACAAGAACTCCTCAGTGGGTTTTCAGAGCTGACCCAGTGAGGGCAGAGGCAGAGCAGCCTCAATGCTCCCCTGTACCTCATCCCAGCTTTTCCCCATGAAGTTCTTTATAACATCAGCAGGATGGTACCCCTGTCTGAGAAAATGAAATTGAGGCTGGAAAAAAAACCAACCCCACTCATTCTGTTATTACTATCATTCATTAGGCTACTTTTTTTCCATAAGAATTTATCCTCATATGACAAATCAGTAATTCCTTCTCATTTTTCAAATGTATCTAATATTGCTTGTGCAATGCTGTACTAGTGCCTGCAAATATGGATATTCCTGTGGTCAGAATGGGACCTCAGTACCTAACAGAGGTGATTCAGAGAGGGAATATGGGATTTTTCATGTTCTAAGAACTGGGCTAAGGATAGCAAAGCAACCAGAGCCAGGGTGATGCCTCCACTCCCTCCATCCAAAGGCAGCACAAGGACTCCACTTGTCTTGCTGAGATGCTTTTGAAGGCTGAGAAAGCTGATTTGCCACTGCTGAGCTCTTTCTTGAGCCCCACCACAGCTGGTGGCTGATGAATTTCTTGTCATAATGCTGCCAGGCTTCAGGAGCAGACTGAGATTTGTGCCACAGGCTGTCAAATAAAAGTTTATCGTGGCCACTGAAGCAGTAAGGCAAAGCCTCAGAGCATCACAAGCTCTCTGCAAAGCTCCTTCCCACTAGTTCTGTGCTGTCAGTCCTGTGAAAAATAACATTTCCCCTCTTGCAGGGCAAGGTTTAGGAAGTTCTGTCCAGAATTGTAATGCCTCATGTAACCCTGTGCAGGAAGCTGCAAAAAATTGTCTGAAAGTGTTGTTCTCATTCCCAAATCTCCTCCTGACCTCTCTACATTTATTTTCCGTGGCTGTGAAATTCTCTTTGACCTAATTACAATTCCCACTCGGCATTTTGGAGATGGAGATGCAGAGCTGCTGAGCAGAAAGTGTGTCAGGTGCACTGTGGTCACCCGTGCCACTCAGAGCAGAGATGAGCAGCCAGAGGCTGCAGGCACTGGGATCATTTTACACCTAATCCAGTGTTTAATTCTCCTAATAGCCCCAAGATTGCAGGAGCTCACAGCTTTACACCGAGGATTAAGAAACCTCCTAAATATGGGAGGGGAAGGTAAAAGAACAACAGAGTCGCTGAGAAGTGTTCTTGGAAAACATTTATTTCTGTCATGGATTTATAGCGCTGACTCCCAAGCCCCACAGTTTCTCCCAACACGGAATTCTGGGGACAGTTACTTCTGATGGAAAAACAAAAGCCATACAAAGAAGCCCCCACAAACAAACAGTTTGGTACCAAACTGTGCCCAGGTTCTCTCTGGGCCTCTGAATATTTCAGCCCAGCTGGGATGGAGCTGCCCTACTCCATCCCTTGGTCCCAGCTGCAGGATGTTCACTGCCAAAGGCCCCAAAGAACTGAAGATGTTTTGTTGAACTGCAAAATAACCAGGGGGAGCATGGGCAGGGAAGGGTTCAGCGGCTGCTATTTCTTCAGACATCATTGAAAAAGGAAATCTATGCATTTCAGTTTCACCTCCTGAGCCCCAGCATTAGGAAAGTCAAATACAAACCCAGAGACCAACGTACACAAAACAGTGACCAAGTGTCCAGACATTTCTAAGCCCCTCAGTTGACTGTGCCATGAAACCTCCAAAAAAGCAACAAAACCCACTTCAGGATCATGGTGGATCTTATTTTTAAGAGGGAGGGACAGAGATGCAGCACAGAGCATAGCAACTGTCAAGCAATGTTTAAGGCAAATTTATTCCCATTTATTAGGAGTCAAAAAATATTTTTTGTTTGTTGGCTTTGTTGTTTAAGCTGTCAGATAACAACTCAGCTGGATTTTTATGCTTAGATGATTTAATCAAAGTTTGAGGGAAGTCATCTCAAGCTGATCTGAGCCTAACGGCAAATAATGTTATTCCCAAGAATATCAGTCGGAACAAATTTTTCAAAAATTAAAACAGTTGATGTTCAGAACTCCCCCAAAACTTTCTTCCCTCAGAGACCAGGTTGAGCCCAAATAAAACACACAGACATGAAGAAGGACACAGTGGCAAGCCTCTAAAACACAGTGCTGAGCAGGACCAAAGCAGAGCCAAACCTAAATTCCACAGGTGCGAGAACACGGACAGAGTTATGAGTAAAAAAAGGGGATAAAAAGCAAAACAGCCCCAGAGAGGGACGATTCATGAGACAGAACGGAAAATAAAAGTCCACTGTATGCAAAAAGGGAGTCCTTAGGTGCAGCCAGAGAAAGCTGGGGAGTTCAGTTGCCTCATCTCTCAGGTGTGTTAGTCGGTTGTGCCTTTGCCCTCCCTGTGGGATCCAGGTGATGCTGCCAGGAGGTTCCTGCCTCTACTCAGTCTGTGCATCATAATTTGCCCCCCCTGCCTTCTTCAGCTCGTTCTTGATGTAATCCTCGTCCAGCTCTTTGTGGTCACTGATCACAAATTCTTTGGCAAAGTTCTGCAAGAGATGAAGAAAAAGCTTGTTAAAAAAAAGGGGATATTCTCCAAGGAGCTGAGCGAAGATGGGTTATCCAGCTTCCCTGGCTTTGTGAGCTGCATGCCCTGATCTCCTGTGGCTGGGAGGAGAAATGGAAAGCTGGGATGAGAAATGGGTGAGACACAGGAATAGTGAAGGCAAAACCCAACACTTGACCTGCAAAAGGTTTATTTATCTATTTCCACAGTCAGTGGCTGCAAGAGCCAATCCTGCCCCATGCTGCAGCTCTTCCTGGAGATGCACAGGCCAGGTTAGGTCAAGTTTCCTAAGTAGTATGTGAAGTAAAACACTCAAAATTATTGACCTGCTGACCGCCACTGACCCTCAGCATAATCTTGGGCAAGTCACTAATCCTCTCTGTGCCCTTTTTAGGACCCCTCTTCCTAAAAAAAGAACAGCAGCACAGCAGAGCACACCACGGTGTGACACCCTGGCAGCTGAGGGGAGAGCTGAAGATTGAGCAGCACCCAGAAGGTGCCAGGAGCAAACACATCTCCTTCTTTTAAAGGGGATTTACTGCCTGCTCCCTCATCTCCAGCACACCCCATGGCCAAAGCCAAGGCAGTGCCCCAGACTGGGGGCTGTTCACAGGCTGTTCATTGCCCTGGGGGTTGGTGATCCCCAGTGACCCCAGAGGACACGCTGGGTGAATCCCTGGTGAGCTGCAGGGCAGCTTTGTCCCTGCTGGAGAGCTCTCTGCAGCTGGGATGGGAGGGTGTGAGCAGAGACAACCTTTCTGGGAGCAAAACAGGACCCTTTAGGGCTCTTTAGTGGCACCTCAGGGATTTGTCACCTTGTGGCTCTGTCCCTGCTGCCTCCCAGCAGAGCTGCCATGTGTGTGCACAGCCATTTCGGCAAACACTGCTCTTTGCTGCTTGCTCTAGCATTTCCCTCCCTTCCTAACCACAACTGAGAGCACTGCAAGAGCCTCCCTTCCCCCACCCCACAGAGCACGACAAACACAAACACCCATCGCACCCGAAAACATGAATGAAAACCACAACAGCTCTGCTGTGCCATCTCAGGAAATCGGCGATGCCCAAATCCCTGGGCAGTGAGTTCCCAGAAGGTGATGGGAGCTGCCTGGCAGAAGGAGGAACCTTGTCCAGCTCTCCCTGGCACGGGAACATCCCTGGCACAGCCAGGACCAGGGGGGCTGGTTGCTTTCAGACTCTAAATGATGGCAGAGCTCTTTATTTGGCACCTCAAGGGTCTCCGTTTGGGATCAGAGCAGGAGGATGCAGCTGAAAGAGCCTCAGCAGCTTTTTCATGCTGGAGCACTGGAAGGGAGAGGAAAACAGCTCCCTCCCCCTGCCAGCCTGCCGGGCTGAGGCTGATCCTGTTTCACACTGGAGGAAATCCTCGCTGCCCAGAGCTGCCGGGGGGAGGGAGCTCCAGGAGCCTTGTCTGCTGTGCTGTGGCTGATGAGCCACACCAAGTGCTCACAAAAAACAACCCTGCCCGCAATGCTTGGATTTTCTGGCCATGGCAGACAGCACAGGCACTCATCCATGGCTTGGCAGAGTCCAGGAGAAATGGGAAAGGCAGTGCTTTTTAGAGGAAAACAAAAACAAATCCTTTTTTTTTTTTTTTTTTTTTTTGAGATGGGAAATAAAGAGGCAAACTGCCCAAACCATCAGATTTAGTCATGCTCACAAGTGTCCTACTTCCAGGTCTCCAGGGTGAGATCTCTGCAAAGCTCAGCTCTTGCTGAGACCAACCCAAGGATTTTCAGCTGTTTGATGCTCACTGAGGTGTGCTGCCTGTGTGGGGATTGAGCTGAGCCTTTTCAATTCCTTTTCTATGCTTCCAGGTTTAACAAATTTTCCTCACCTCAGGAAGCAGATTATCCAGGACTCCCTGATTTCAGGGCAAATCTTTGCCCTGCTTTAGTGGGAACTGAGACAGGCCCACAAAATAATTCCTGAGAGGGATTCCATGAAAAATGTGTGTATTTTACAAATGTGGGGAGGGTTTCTTTCAATGCCCACTCTGCAGAATCCAGCTGATTCTGAAATTAAAACTGCAAGTGCACTCGTGCCTGAAGAGAGGAGAATTAATTAAATGTGCCACAAAGTAAATATAATTCCTCAGATACCTTCTCAACTAGACACTTATCCAGATGACTCCTGGGTGATGATCTGTGAGCGTCAGCCACGATTTCTCATCAATACACCTTGCAAGGATTGAACAGCATCCCCCTAGCAGTGGCCAGATGGGTTCTGCTCCCAGCCACTCTTAAATATCCTCTTAGCTGACTGGACCACCTCTTGTGGCAGATTTGTGCCCTCAGAGTGCAATCTGGGTCACTGCTATTAATAACTCTTTCTTTATTCCATGCTCTCAGGGTCCTCCTTGGTTCTTCACAGCAGCTCTTACCCACCATGGTGTCTCCTCAAGCCTGGAGGGGACCTTCTGCCCAAGGGGAGAAGATGTTTCTGGTGAGTTTGGTGCCTCCAACTTCTGATTTTAACATCCTGCTTGACCCTTCTCCAGCCCCAGCCTCCCTCATCACTCTGAATTGACTGAGCTCTCTGGGGCTGAGCTTGTGTTCAGGGTGCAAATCCTGAGGCTCTCAGTGCATAACTCTGCTGCTTGGGCCCTCGGTGTGCTGACATGTGTCTTCATTTCACATCCTCCACTTCCTTTTCCCTTCTCCTCCCCCCAGCCCCAGGCTGTCTACAACCACAGCAAGCCCTGCCAGTGAATTCTCAGCTTTGTCTTCAGCCCAGCCACCAGCAGCCTACAGATAACAAAAACAATGATGCCATTTATCTCCATCACTCTCACAACACAGCAGTGGCCACAGTCTGGCTGCTTTGCCTCTCAAATCACTGAACAGGACATTGAAATGCTGAGTTTTTCTCGTGCTTCTCCAGTGCACCTCTCTGAGCAGCAAAGGGTGACAATTTTGCAATCCAAGCCCCTGTGTCAACCTCCTCACCAGGCTACAGACTGAAAGGGCTTCAGCCATGCAGGAGCAAAAAAGCAGCCTGGATCCCTCCTGGGAAGCATGAAATTTGTGCAGAATGCTCAATTCTCTTCCAGACAACTTAAAGGGGGATAAAAAGGGTGGAGCAGATTGTCTTCCTTTTCCAAGCCTGGAATGTTTAGCATATGGGCATAAAATTTCCCTGAATTGCCCAGGGGGAAATCTGTGTGGTGCAGATATTGTACCAGACTAGGTCTGCAGAAGCCCTGATAAATCCCAGTTTGGGAAGGCTGAAGCAGGTCCAAAATCCTTGTACAGCCCACAGACACCTGGGCTCTCAGCAGCTGTGGATGGTGCCAGGTAGCTGAGCAGCTTCTTGCCGTTTTTTATTTATTTTATTTTTACTGGGGCTTGCAGCAGCTCCTGCTGATGCTCAAACCCCTCAGTTCTGCTGTGCTTGATGTCACCACTCCTAATCTCTGGTCATGCCGGTGCAGATGCAGTACAGAGGAGATGACATCTCCCAGATTTCTTTTCCAGCACGATGTGAGTCCCAGGCCTACACCAAACCTGCTCCTGCACTCAGCTGTCAGACTCCAAGCTCAGCAAAAACTTTCTCTTCAGATCTACTCCCTGCCAATTCTGCATGGAGCAGTTCCAGCCGCTGGAAGAAGCCAGCCCAAACCTCTGGCAAACACTTGTCTCAGCACTGGGAACTGCATTTCAGCTGCTCTGCAAATTCTCCCAATCTGTGCTTCATCCCACTGGAAGAGTCACAAGTCTGTGTGTCAGGCAGGCGATGAGAAGCTGCTGATTCTGAGCCCTTTCTCTGCACTAGGAGTTTTTGTAAATCCATATCCATTCGGTATGGCCATTGCAGTAAACCAGAACAGCCAAAACAGTCAAAAAGGAGAATTTTCTTTGCCTTCCCAGCAGGATTCCTCTCACCCTCATGAATAAGACTCTCAAAGCCACTGTGACGTAGCTGCTCCCTGTGAGTTTGATTTCCTGACTGCTTCTAACAAAGCTGTTAAACCTTCTGGTTTAATTTAGCTAGTTAATCTTCTGCTCAGGACTCTGTATTGACATGAGAAACCTAAAGCACATACAGGGAGTTCTGTGTGTGCTTCCTCATGAGACACATCACAGATCCAGAGCAAAAGGGAAAGGTGAGCAAAAAAAAACTATCTGACCATGAGCTGCAAAGCAAAAACTCAGTAGCGTTGTTGACATCACGAAAGCTGGGCAAATTCCTCACCAAAAATAAAAATGAATAAAATGCCACGAATATTTGCTCACAGAAACAGAGCTGTTTTACCCTGAATATGAATTAGGGCAATAACAGAGCACATGACTTTGTGGGGGAAGGAGTGCTGATGAAAACAGAGAAGAGTCAAAATGCAGGGAAAATAAGTCAGACTGGCAAAGTTTGGGCAGTCCCTTTGCTGAGAGGGACATGAATTCAGTCCTGTCAGGAAAAAGACCCCAGTGCTGCCTAAGGAAGAGTTAAAATAGTTAAAATCTCCTGGTAGGGAATGCAGCCATGGAGGGCACCAAGTTCACAGAGAGGAAGCAACACTCAGAGGGAAACCAAGTCCTGTTTTCAGTTCTTTGCTGCTCACATCAAAACCATCCCATTTCAGCACCAGGTGCCTCTCCCAGCTGAACTACTTGGACCAGGCTGCAGGCTTGAGCCAAGATTTCCAGCTGAGTTAAGGAGGAAATGATGGAAAATAAATCGTTGTGGGGAAAAAAAAAAAAAAGCTACTGATTGCTCCATAAAAGCATTTTTCTACAATCCAAAAGAAATACAATAAATGCAAAACCCATTTTCCAACAACATTAAAGAGGTAATAAGCATAGGTCCAGACAAGCCAGGAGACCTGGCTCTCATCTGGTACAGATCAGAAGAACTACAGCTATTTGTAGCAGATGAGATCCATCCCTGTCATTTTACAGTTATTACAGCTAAAAATCAATTGTCCTTTCTTCCTGAGAGATTTTCTGGCAACCTCCTGCACTTACTACCAGCACTGCTTCCCAAGCCACCTCGCTGTGGGTTTTTCTATATAGAACGCACATCTCAAATAATCTCTGTAAAAATCAGAAGACTGAGAACATACCTGAAGGTCAAGGGAACTACTTAGAGTGAAATAGCTCTGGGATAAATTCCCTCCACTAAATTTCAGTTGGGTTTTCTTGTCCTTGTTTATTTTGATAGATTATCTGTAAGGTCACAGGCATAAAAAGAAGAAAATAGTTCTGCTTTCATCCCACTCCACTCAGGGAGATTCAGTTGCATGTGAAGAACTGTTCAAAATACTTGTCAAGATAATTTTTTCTGGACAGGAGATCACCATTCAGAAATGCTTTGCAGGGGTTTATAGATAGAAAAGGTTGCTCAGTAAAAGTGTATTGAGCACCAGTTGTATTGGTTTTGTATTTTACTCCAGACTAATTGGAATATCAAAGCTTTTAAGTAACAGCCAAGAATGGTTAAAGCTTCACCAGATTATTAACTCGTACAGACTACTAATCAAAGATGAAACAAGTGAAATTGCAAATTATATGTAACAGACCTGAGGGACACATCTGAGCACAGTGCTCAGGAATGCTATTCAACTCAACAGGAATACATTGTCTAAACAGATTTTTAAGAAAATCTTGGGCTTAGTGACTCATATAAGAGTCATTCGTTAGTACTCTATAATTTCATCTTCAGCTACAATTACACAGTTTCAGCTGCTTCCCATGAGCAGAAACTTGCTCTCCTATCTCTCAGGTGTCATTCTGGAAGTTTCTTTGCAGAACAGACCCCTCTGAGTGGTTATCATTCTGAAACATTTAACTCCACTTCTGGAAGGATGGGAATGTATTATCTTCTTCATTCTTCTTACCTAAATGTAACCTTCTGTATCATATAAACTACCAAAGAGGGGGTAAGCAGGGGGACTGGGGGGAACTTCAATCTCACCCTTCATAGTGTCCTTTTGGGAGATCAATTTAATTATCAGCCCATTCTCCAAGAGCATGACCAAGACCATTTTTCAGGCAATGGCAAGCTGGTTCTCTGTTTAGCTGGAAGAGCTAGCCTTGCTTTAAATGCTTCTCTAGATGAAACACTCAGAACATCAGCATCCTCCCCATGGCAGCCAGGTTTCAGCTGTGGTTCCCTGCAGCCTCCCAGGAGTCACTTCTCTCCTGCTGCTGTTTGTTCTCACTTGCACTGAGCACATTTCTCTCTCCCCTGCTACACCCAAGGCCAAACAAAGCCTGCTCCCATCTAGTTAGCTATTAAGAGTTAGTTAATTGGTGCGATAGGGACTTCAGACCTTGGGTGATTAGCTCCACCAATGCACTGTGCACAGACAAAAGGCCTCCAGAGAAGTTTAAACAAGGGTGTGGGTTTTCCTGTTTAATTTTACCTGCTTCACTTAATACTGCTCTCTACCATTCGATATGGTGTTATTTCCATATCAAGGAAGGGGATGGCAGACATACTGGTGATGAGGAGGGGAGTGCATAAATTCCCTTCTCATTAAATAGCTAAGGCAGCCTTAAGCTCAAAAGGTGTTTCTTTATGCCTGAGTGCTCAAAGGGCAGATGTTAAGCCTTCCTAGGAGGAAGACAGGCAATAGGAAACTGTCTTTTTTTTTTAAAGGATTAATCACTAAATTGGAGGATGATCCAATCCTTCCCCCCTCCCTCCTGTTTGTACAGCCAGCAGTGGTGGGAGCAGAAGGAAGAGGTTACCTGTACTACTTCTTTGACCAGAGTCTTGTCAGTCCCAGTTTTGGCTCTCTGCAGGCCACTGACATCCTCTCCAATCCAGGTGATGAGAGCAAACTTGACTCTCTTGCTCATGGCATCGCCGGTGGTGAATCGGACAAAGCCGAACAATCGCACGTCATCTGCAGGGGAAGAAAGGGACGAAGTGGGTAAAACCAGAAACACCCATGCCATTTTCTGGGATGAGACTAGTGCCCTCAAGGACCAAGGCAAGGCACTGATCCTGTGCTGCAGTGGCAGTGTTTGGGAAGCAGGGGCAGCACAGGGGCTCTCCTCATGCCCTGTGCTCACAAGGCAGCTTTGCCCGTGTTAGCTCTGCCTCTTCTGGGTGCTGAGCTGCTGGGAGGAAACTGTGCTGGACACCACACATCACAGAGGAAATGGCTAAAATACAGTCAGGTAGGTCGAGAGCAAAGAGCTAACCCCACTTACACATTCAGCCAAATGATTCGTCTGCAGGTCTGGTGAAGAAGGGAAAAATTGATTTCCTGGCATCTCTTTCTTACAGGATAGGAGGATTAGGGGACATTTTATACATTACCAGAAGCTGGCCATTGTGCAAATCTGGTCCTTCCCCCTCCTTCCATTCAGGAACATTTCTGGCTCACTTGTAGTATGAGTTTACAAGGAGGAGGGGAGAATTAGGAACAAAAGAAAAATCTACAATTGCTTGTCCAGGTGTGTTTTTTCTACTCCTTCCAAAGCCCTGGAGAGAAAACTCCTGGATTTCAGAGCTTTGCTGATCTTTGTTTCACAGCTGCTCTGTGCTATATCACTCCAGACTAATTCAGCCTGGCCATATGTGTGACAACCTTGCAGACTCTTATCTCAGAGAGTTCCTTCCTCCATCTCCCGGTGACTCATGGGCCCAGGCAGTTGGAAACCTTCCTGCTCAGGGCATCATCCCCTTCCTGCATCCCCAGCCTCCCTGGGATGCCAGAGCCTTCCCCCAGCAGTGGGCAGAGAGCAGAGCAGATGGACACTTGTGCAATTGTGGAATATTCCTAATCGCGGCTTCTTCATCTCTCAGAGGTCACTCGAGGCCTTTCAGAAAGGAGATGACTCAAACCAGCAGAACAAATCTGCTGTTTGAGAAGACTCCTGGTGATCCTGGCTACACTTGTTGTGACCAGCTCAACGTTCCTTAGAGGGATTTGCTGGTTTGACTGATTGCCAGGTGAAAATGAAGGCTCCAGGTGTGGGAATGACTGCAGCCAGGAGCTCTGGAGACAGGGGGGGAAGCAGCTCTAAACTGCTCATCCCCAGAAAATAAACTGCTAGAAATCAATGTAAAAAAAAAATAAAAATTAGGATATCCTCTGCAAGCGGACATATCTCAGAGCTTCTTTAACACTTTGATTTGCCAAAGTGTGAATAAAGACAAATTCCCCTTGATAAAAGAGAAGACTTTTTAAAGTCTGAAAATAATCCACCTCTGCTCTCCCTGTTTTGTTCTCTCTGATCTTTTTTATTCTTTTTGTCACTGACAGAGTAATACTGGGGAAACTGGAAAATGGATGTAGGGGTGTGTGTGAGCCAGTACAGCATTTAAAACAAATTCCTCTGACGATTTCAAAATAGAAATAAAGAGAAATATCTTATTCAGAGGAAAAATCCAGATGGATCTTCGGAAGGAGAGAAAGAATCATGTACTGACAGTGCAGGTAAGCAAAACTTCTCCCTCAGTTACCCTGTTCTGGTGAGAGCAGGAAACACACGTGGAGACTCCTGTTTCTGACACTAAATCCTCTTGCCAAGATTGATTAGAGCCATAAATGAAACGACAGCCAGGAAATACCCAAGGTGAAGTGAGACAGTAAATCCCCTAACGTTACAATTAACAGATCCAGGAACAAGCCTTGCTTTCCCAGCTCCAGCAGCAAAGGAGGACACACTCTGCCCAGAATTGTTCTGTGGCTCCTCTGGGAACACGGTGCTGGAAGGCAATTTAGTGTCATCAGGTCCTGGGACCTACTGCACTGAAATGGTGCCACAGCCCTTCCCATGGAGCCCTCAGTCCCCACTGTGAGTTTGTGGGGTTTTCATCCCTGCCCCTTCTACCTAAGGCTGTTATAGAGCCTGAATGCTGGGATGTGCCCCTTTGTGATAAAGATAATGGAAAAACATAATGAATTGGATAAAACAGTGCTTTTTCATAGCAGCACAGAAGGGGAATCCTGTGATGCCCCTGGATCCCTGGAAGTGTCCAAGGCCAGGCTGGACAGGGCTAGGAGCAGCCTGGGAGAGTGGAAGGTGTCCCTGTTCATGGCAGGGGGAGTGGAACAAGATGATCTTTGAGGCCACCTCCACCACAAACCATTCTATGAATTTATTTGTCAGAATAACTTCCACTTTACATGAACCCACAGCAGCAGCAGGATTTGCTTCCCAGCAGAAAAGCAGCTCCGTGACACTAAAGAGAGCCAAATCCAGCAACTCCAGCTTTTACCCATGAGATCACCTGCTCCTCAGTGACTATGAGCAACTCTTACCTCACCACACTCAGTCCCAATCCATCTAATGAGCACCTGGGGTTGGATCTGGGGCTCTGAGTCACCTCTTGGGCAGACTTTTCCTGGGGCTGCTTCACCTGGGGGGGCTTGAAGGGTCACACCCAGCTGGGTCCCTTCTCCTCCTGTCTCCCCACGGGGTTTATGCTCCCACTGGAGGCACAACAGGCTCTTCAGCTGCCACACTTTCCAGCTCAGTGTATTTAGGACAAACGCGATGCCTCAAGTCTGTTCCATGTGTGAACCGCAGCAGCGTTTCAGCAGCTGCACACAAAGCCGAGAGGGAGTGTGAATTGAAACCCTGAGCAATTAACAAGTCTCTGTTCCTAACAGGGCATCAGGGACGGATGGAGAGGTTCTGAGCACTAGCTCAGCCTGGCTATAAGCCTCTCCAACTGCAGGTCAAAAATCCCTGAGCAGAAGGGGCTGTTTCTCAATTAGTCTGAAGCGTGTTGGGAGTGATAAGGGGATCAAAAAGCAAGTTCTTTCGTACTCGCAGATTTCCTCTTTCACAGTTAATCAGTTCTACCCTGCCACATCAGCTCCCCACGCTGGAAGTCATCAGTGCCATCAGTGCCAGTTCCCCGAGAAATCTCAAGGCATTAGCATCCACCACCCCCTTCTCACACAAACCAGCTCACGGTGGTTTTAGGAATTTGCTGGGAGTGAGGGGAGCAGAACAAATCACAGAGAGACAGCGCAGATTTCCCCTGAAAGAGGAAATCCTGCCTGGTGCTGTGCAAACGCCTGCCTAGTCACTGAGCCATGAATTTCAGGGCAGAGAGAAGCAAATAACTCATCTGGGGAGAATGGAAATTGCATGCTTTATTTGTGAAGATCTCACAAGATCCAAAGAGCAGAAATTAACAGTGGTAATTCAATTAATACCACTATGCCTTTCACAATGGCTGGACAAACAATGAGGAGCACAATGAGGAGCATCACTTAGTATTTCTCTCCCAACTCTTTCCTTATCAGTAAGGCAGGATTTTCCAAATGTTCTGATTAAACTGCCCTTGGCTGTCAACAAAGCTCGATGCCAACCTACAGAGATTTCCTTCATGGTGCTCTTCCTTTTTTCTCCATCCACTCAAACGCTTTGGTTCAGCTGTACTGAAAAATCCCCCCATTCGATTAAAATGCAGTGACTCATCAGTGGAAGATAATAGCTGCAGGAAAGCAACACTGTCAAGTCGTCACGGTTCTGAGGCTGAGGGCTCTGAATGGCCAAGGCAGGGATGTGCCACGATAGAAACACTGCTGCCAGCTTCACCTGCCTGCTGAGCCAAGGTCACAAGCAGCAGGGCAGGTGATGGGATGACCTGCTTTTGTGTTCTGCCCAGCAGTGAATTACCACAGTGCATGACAGGTTCCGCCAGGATTTAATTTGTGTTTGCTTCAATTGGATTAATTTTAGATTAATTTGTCAATTTTCCACCTCTTCAGTCAGCCCTGTGGTCATGTGGTTACAAGTGCAGACAGAAACGTTCCCTATCTCTTCCTACACTGTTTTTTCCTCTCAAACCCTGACTGAAGCCCACAGATCTCGTGCAGTGCTGCCTTGCTCCAGCCTGATGTGTTCATTAAGTCACCTCAGCTGTGTCTGACCCCAGGGCCACCACCCCAGGGCTTGGCTGTGGCACCAAACCTTCTCCACGTCACTGGGGGTGGCTGGTGTGAGTGCAGGGGGGAAATGACCCCACAGTGGCTCCTCTGGCTTTCTGTGGGGCAGCAAAGCCACCAGGGGGTTTCTGCTAGCCCAGTGACAGTCATGGTTTCCATCCTGACCTGGTGTATGCTGGAGGGCAGAGTGGGACCAAGAAGGAGATCCAGCTCTTCCCTGAAGGAAGGAATGGTGGTGCTGGCTGGGCAGAAGGACCAGGCAGTACACAAAGCTCTCCTTTCCCTGCTCCTGTGCCTCCCAAGGCATGGCAAAGGCAGAGCCACAGCCATTGTGACATTGTAATCCAACATCCCCAAACCAAAGAGTCACCATCACTGCACACCTGGACCTGAGCAGCTACTCCCCCAAAAATCACTTGGGAATATTCCCTAAAGCCACACCTGAGCACAGCAAGGGCCAGGCTAAGCCCAGCCCAGCTGGCAGCCAGGAGGACATCACTGTGACCCTGCCAAGAGCACGTTCCCACAGGCAGGGAGGGCACAGGGGCAGCGTGACAAACCCCATAAGCCACCCGTGGCCCCAGGTCTGCCTTTAAATAGCCAGCAAGGGAAAGCAGGAGAGATGGACAGCAAAGAGGAAAACAAAAGCAGTGGGAGATTGATTTACAAGGCCCGTTTTAGCAACTTAAGATGCAGCCAAATGCAGATAAGCACCTATCTCATTATATGTCCTCGTGTGTTTTTACAAATCTTTCCTACAACCTGAGGTGCCAACGTAACCCTGGTGATCTCTTAACTCAGAGCTCCTCCTTTTTTATGTGCAGCCCAGGCTTTATGGGACAATTGATCCAAACCCCAGAAAAACTCGTGTTTTTATCAGGAGCTGGTTCTATTTCTATTTCCTAATATTTTATGTCAACCCCAAATGGTTTTATAGGGTATTTATATCAGGCCAAAGATTTTCAGTTCTTCCTGCTGCTGAATGCCCAGTGTGGTTTTGGTCTGATCTTTTCAGACACATGAATAACTATCCCATTTCATGCTGTCATTGCAATTATTTATCTGGACTGGGGCTTTTCAAATAAAAGGCTCATTATTTCTTTTGTCAGAGATGCATGGAAAACAGCTGTTCACATATGGCATGGTGGGGGCAGGGGGGAAATACAGTCTTCTGACCACTCCATTGCTTAATGGCAGAATGCACACTAAAATAAATTAAATTTTTAACCACAGACAGAGCCAATGTAATGCTCTGCTGCCTCATAATACAGACACTGAGGCAATGTCCAGGGCAGTCAGGTATTACTGACACAAACAAAAGTTTCACAGGATGTCATTTCAGTTGTAACTCATTCTACTCTTCTCAGCAACAGCCTCACCAGCCCAGTTATAAGACTTTGAAATTAAAAACAACAACAACAAAAAAAAATATCTAAGAGATTTTCACATCCTTCCATACAATGATCTTCAACTCTTCTCTGTTTCTGGCTTCAAATACACCAGCTCAGCTATTTTTCTTTTCAAAGTGCACTGATGGCACGGAGTACTAACCACCAAATTAATGTTTCCCCTGGAGCCAGGCCATCTGAGGAGGCAAGAGCTGTAACTGGGCAGTAAAATGGATCAGAAGCCTTGAATTAAGTCCTTGTTTAATGCAGAGGTAATCTGTGCTGTTAAGCCCAACCAAAACAGTCCTCAGCCAGAAGACACAGGGGGTGTCTGCACTGAGTGTGCAATGACCCTGACACAAGGAATGGCCTCAGCTTTGGTCTCCAGCCCCTTTGGGTCAGACAAGGGCCAGCACAGGCTGAGCATTGGTCACTAGCAGGACTGCAAGAGGAAGAGCCACCAGCAGCCATCTCCTAACCATGTGAGGATGTGCCAGTGGCTTAAACCAACCTCCTTGGCTTTATTTTGGGACAGGCTGGAGGAGAGGTGTTCACATGGCCTTTGGAGAGTGCCTGGCTCTGAAACAGAGTCTGCTGCCTCCCAGCCAGCAGGGAAAGTCACTGACCTCCCAGGGGAACTATGAACCACCGCCAGGAACTTCCAAAGTGCTGAGCCCTGGCATTCCCTGGGCTCCAGGTAATTGCTTTTTCCCTTCTGCTGCCCACTACAAAGAGTTGAGTGGGAAGGAGTCCCTGCAGTGCCATGTATCAGCTCTTCTGATGCCAACTGCAACAGGAGCTTTCATAGTTTTGAGAATTTTCCCTGTTGGAGTTGTGACACAGACCTTGTGACAAACAGACCTTGAGAGTGACAGCACGATAGTGACTGACATGCAGAAACCCAGGCTGTGTTTGCAGCACCACCCTGGAACTCTGAACCAAAGGGCACTGAAGAAGCTCTCCTTTCCACGTTTCCTTCCTTTAAGGGTGGCAATTGCTGTCCCCAAACAGGGAGAAGGGAATATGTGATAGCTGGATGATGCCGTTTGTTAAACTTCTCTGCTCCTACACAAAGCTTAGGGAAGAGCTTAGGAATAAAATTCCTCCAGGCCAGGATGTGTAGGATGCAGGTCTGATGTGGGACATCTCCCTGAGAGCAGAGCAGTGCAGGAGTGTCCCCACAGCAGGGACAGCAGCAGCTCTGGCTCAGGGCATGGCCTCACTGCCCCAGCCCAGCTGCTCTGGCACAGGAGCTCCAGCAGCCACCCAAAGTGTGTGCAGAGCTGGTTTTTAACACTGCCTCCCTGAAGTGCTGCTTCCTCTAAAAAAGGCAATTTCAGTTTCTCTCCTTTCCCTTTGTCCTCAACCACACTGCTTCCCCGGGGTGGTTTCAGAGTCAGTCATGGGCTGGACATGGAAAGGGTTATGGATGGAGGGGGAAAAGCAAAATTCCAGCCCTGCTACCAACAGCCTCTTCCAGCCCTCCCTAAACTCTGTCACTGCACAAGGCAGGACATCCACCAGACTTCCAAACTGGCACAAAAGCCCTCCCTGGTCCCAAAGCCACGGGAATTAGCACCCAGTGACCCTGCCAGTGCTGCCACCCAACACCCAGGAGGGGAGCAAGGTGTACAAAGGTGCTTTTAAATAAGAATGGCTCTTCAAGAAAGGGACATTTGGAGCTCAGAACAGCCCTGGAACAGCTGCTGCAGGAAGTGGAGCAGAGCGAGCTCTGACTCTTTGCACACTGAGGTTTTCAATCCCAGCTCCTGCTCTCACCTTCAACCACCAAATCATGCTCTGCTTCTACCAGAGGCAGCTGCAGCACCTTGTGGCTTTCAGGGAAGTGTTTCTCACACAACAGGAATACAAACCAACCAAGTTTATTCTGATACTGGGGTTTTCATGATTTTTATTCACATTTTCTGAAGTTGTTTGCATTGACAGCAGCTCTTCTCCCCTCCAGCAAAATGTAAAAGGAGATGGCAGAGAGCAATGGGAAAGAGATGTACCAACAGGAAGGAATAATATTTAGCAGCTTGTCCCATCCCTTGCTACTCTTCTTTACTGACTTTGTTTCAGTAGAAATATTCCAACCAGCTCTAGTTCTATTTTCTTCCAGATGGGAAGAAAAGCTCCAACTTCACTGCTGGCACAAGGTTTGACTCCTGACTGTGTCTAGCAGGCCAGGTGAAGGTTTGCTGCACAGATGGATGGAGGCTCCAAAACTTTTATCTCCCCCTTCCCCAACTGCTGCACCAGAATTCGTGGGTGGAGGAAGATCCTTCCTAGCTCTCAACCAAGGGCCAGGCACCTCAATTTGCCTTTTTTTGCAGCCTCCAACAGCTGTGCTCCAGAGGTGGCTTTGAGGACAACTTCTTGGCCCTGATCTGGCAGGGAACAGCCCTCACCAGGAGCATGCCAAGGGAAAGGGAAAGAAGGGAAAGGGAGCACTGGAGCAGCTCTAAGATATTTAGCTCCCTGTTAAAGGTTACCCCACAAGTGCCCTGTGTTTAACTCTTCCCTTACCAAGCTTACTTCTAAAATACACAAAATTTCCTTTTTTTCCCTCTAAAAACACTTCAGTATTAGGGCCATACTTTGCTGGTATGAAACAAGATCTCCTTAAGCTGTGTCTGTTTGAATACCCTGTTTATAAACACGGGTTTGGCCCATGCCAGCGATGGCAAGAACACAAGTGTGGCTGCACTCCAGAGTGCAGTGTGTGCCTCCATCAGTACTTCTACTCATCCTACCCAGCCCAAGCAGTGCCTGTGCTCTGCCAAAACCCCTCTGCCTGCTCAGCCACTTCACAAAAGGATTCCCTCTGCCACAGAATGGAGGAGAGGAAGTTCTTAAGGGGGCGCCATCCAGAAAAAATATTAAAAATCAGCTCAGACAAAAAAAAAAGAAAGACATGGACTCTGTAAAGACAAGGAGAGAAAATAATTGGGGAAGGCTCTCCTGCAAGGCTCAGATGTCTGGAGACACTGGAGAAGCTCAGTTATGTTGGCCAGGGGAGGAGACAGAACGTGGCTCTCAGATCCTGAAGTCACTGACCTCCCAAGGGAACTATGAACCACTGCCAGGAACTTCCAAAGTGCTGAGCCCTGGCATTCCCTGGGCTCCAGGTAATTGCTTTTTCCCTTCTGCTGCCCACTACAAAGAGCTGAGTGGGAAGGAGCTCCTGCAGTGCAATGTATCAGCTCTTCTGATACTAACAGGAGCTTTCTTAATTTTGAGAATTTTCCCTGCAAGTTCTCAAGAGTAGCTGGAAACAAGTGGCTGTGTAATCTCAGTAAAACCCCACAGCCAGCATGGGAGCAGAGAAGTCCAAACCATCTTGATTCCGCGGCTCCTTTCCAAGGATTAAAATACACTTTTCTCCTATGGTATTTGCTGATTGATCAGACCAGTCCCACCCTTAGTTCAGTTCCTGGAAGTTCTCCCCTTCCACCCAATAAAGCACAGCCAAGCCCTGGGACTCCCAGCAGGCACTGATGTTTCCACAGCCACGGGACTGACCGAGTGTCCCCAGGAATTGCCCCACCTTGAGAGGACAGAGACTGCTCAACTCACAATTCCTCCACAGTTCGGACACACCATTCTAAAAAGACAGGTTAACCACAGCACTTGGCTGTACAGTAACTGGCTGGGTGAGGAAGACTTTGTTATAATCCAATATTAGTCAAAAATGCTCCCTATCTCCCATCACTTGGTGACATTGTTAACCAGCAGCCAAGATAGGAGGAAAACTGAGAAAAAAATCAAAACCCGCTTTGGTGAAACTCATCAAAAGTCACGGTCAGACGGAGTTAAACACTCCTCAGTTTATTTTCATTTCCCCCAGGCTTTGTTCCTCCCCTGAATGCTCCACAATCGAGTGCCACGTTTAAACCTGGAGCCGCAACAGTTGCGGCTGTGCAACGCCACAGCTGCGATTGTTCGCAGGGCTGTATTGTTCGAGCCGAGCTTCCCAACGACCACCCTCCGCTCAGCTTTCGAGCTCCTCAAAAACCCCAGCGAGCCTTCCGACTGCAGCCACCTCAGCGCTGTGATTTTCGGAAGAATTTTAGAAGTGTTTCGCTCCCGGCGATCTGTATGACCGCGTCTTTGTAGCCACAAAAATCGAGTCGGTTTTGCCCTGAAATTGCATTGCCGAGCAAGGCGAGCGCTGCTTGTATCAAGCGTTTTATCTGGTTTATAACGGAGAAGCGGTGAAAGATTGCGCAAAGAGCCCAAAGGACCTCAAGTCTAAGGGTGAGACAAAGGACCCGCTGGACTATGGACTTGAGGGAGCTGCACTCTGTGGGGCTGGAAACTCGATCCCGCAGGACAGGGCAGGCACGGGAAGCACAGCACCAACCCCAGATCCCCCAGGTTCCTCCCATCCTTTCCCTCCTTGCAGCGGCAGGGCGGAAAGGGGCCAAAGCATCGGAACGGAGCTTACCTGTGCACTTCCTTTTAAAGGTTTCGTAGTCTACCCCTTGGTCTCCGGGGACGATCGTAGAGCCATTGTACTTAAACGTCACCCTTCGGGGAGGGAAAAGACAAGGGGGATAATGCAGTTAAAAGTCACCTTTCGGGATGGGGGAAAGGGAAGGGGAATAACACATTTAAAAGGCACCCTTTGGAATGGGGGAAGGGAAGGCGAAGAATAGATTTAACAGGCACAGTCTTTAGGACGGGAAAGGAGGAGATGGGGAAGAATAGACTAAAATAATCCCATCCTTCAGGAAGAGGGGGAGAGGAGAAAGGGGGCAAGGTCTGTTGAAGTCCCCCTCTGGACAGCGGGGAGAGAGGACGGGGAACCCCAGCGCACCGCTGCCCGTCCGGGGGATGCCGGGGGCAAACCTACCAGTTCACCTCGGTGGCATCGTCCCTGACGAGGTTGTACGCCTCCCTGCACGCCTCCTTGTCGATTTTGGTGGCCATGGGGGCGAAGGGGAGGGGGCAGCGCGGAGCAGCGCGGAGCTGGGGGGCCGCGGCCGCCGCTGCTGCCGCACCGCACCGCACCGCGCCGAGCGAGCCGAGCCGAGCCGAGCCGAGCCGAGCCCCGCGGCCGTCCCGCCCCCGCCGCCGCCGCCGCCAATGGCTCTGCTGGGCCTGCCCCTGCCCCGGCCCCTCCCGGCGAGCGCGGGGGGACCGCGGTGATGCAATAGCCCGGGCACGGGGGCGCGGGGGCCGCGGGGCTCGGCCCGGCCCGGCCCGGCGCGGCGCGCAGCCGCCGCGGGGATGCTTTCGGCGGCCGCCGCAGTTTGGGCAGCCCCCCGATGCTTTGGCAGCCCCTGAGGGCCGGAGGGAGCGAGGAGGCGGAGGCGGCGGCAGGGATGGAGCAGCCGCCGGTGGCGCGGCGGGGCTGGGAGCCGAGCCGGGAGCACGGGAGGTAGCGCGGAGCGGAGCAGGTGAGCGGGGGGCGAGGGGCGGCGGGGATGGGGGCTCCGGGCCGGGCCGGGCCGGGGAGCAGCGGGAACGCCGGGCCGAGCATCCCCAGCATCGCCCGCAGCGAGGAACCATCCCGGCCGCGTCCCTGCGGGCAGCCCCGGCCTCGAGCGGCGGCTCTGGGGTGACTTTGGGTGGTGACAGCCGCTGCTGGCTCAGGTGTGTCCGTGTGTCTGTCCGTGTGTCCGTGTGTGTACCTGTGTGCGTGTCCGTGTATTGTCCGTGTATCTGTCCGTGCCTGTGTGCGAGTGTCTCGCTCCGTTCCAATGCAGCGATCTCCCCCTGCCGGGCTCCCAGCGCTGCCCAGCAGCATTCCCGCATCTCTGCGAGTCACTGCGCTCCTGGGAGATGCGGGCTGGCAGGCAACCGCGCTTCAGTCCCGCAGAAATACAGACAGCTCTTTGCTTTGCAGAACTCGGCTGGAAATAAACAGGACCAGGTGATGTCGTGCCCAAGGGCTGGAGTTTTGCAAACCAGTCCTTAGGCATCTTGGTGGGTTTCTACCCTAAACCCCTGGGGCTGGATTCGCAATTTGATAAAAGCTACATTCCGTGATCAAAAGCATCACATTTTGTTTCTTTTAAAGTTTGCAGGGGATGATCATTGTTTGTTTCCCATCAGTGCTGTCCCTGTGAAGGCTGAGCAGTAGGAACCTCATTACCACTCAGTCACAGAGTGGTGTCAGCCATCCCGAGGGACAAGATCTCCATGGCCAGCCCTGACTGCCAGGGACCCTTTAGTGCCACCAGCCCTGCACTCAGCTGCTTCCAGCTCCATCCCAGGCCCTGCATGACGTGAGGCTCCCGGAGCTCCGGGGCTCAAACACAGCTACTGCTGCAGTGCATCTCTGATTCGATGAGGTCATAGGGAACAGGGAAATATTTCTGAAGTCAGTGCAAGTGTAGGACACTGGGTGAATCACACGCGGTATCTGTAGGCTGCAGGCTCTAGATGATAATAGAATCACACGTTAATAGTTCTGGATTTATATTGATTTTCTTTTGGAATTGCTTTTAGGAACACTTTCATTTTTAAAAAGCCTTTATGCTGACCATTGTCTGCTCATAAATGTATTTTTTTGTAGTCTGCATGTCTCATCCATTGGCACTTGCTGCTTTTTAAACCTGTAACACTGCTGGTTGTCCTTGTCCTTGGACCTTCAATCCCTGCTCCTCAGCTCCTGGTGTTTCTTAGGGCAGAGATGGGTGACTCCAATGTCATTCCTCTTAGGAGAAGAGAACCTCATCCTTGTGCAGTCCCTGTGACCCCGTGGCTGGAGCGTTTGAATTCTGTTAATTAGGGACTTCATGCCTCACACTTTTCAGCACCAGATCCAAACACCAGAAATGCACATCTTCCTTGTGGGACCAATCCTTTTCTTTTTGCTTCTCTTCCTTGTCTTTCACACTTTTTCATGGATTTTTTTTTTTTTTTTTTTTAACGCATGGAGGGATAAGTATTGTGCTCAGTTTCATCTGGCTGTTGCCGGAGTGAGGAAATTACCTACTTTTCTGACTTTGGTGAGCTCTGATTTGCATTTCTGATATGGCAATTCTGAGACCTTCAAAATGAGAGTCTTTTCATCCTGTCACTGGCCTGGCAGAAATACCTGTTGTTGTCACAGGAGCCCTTGGAGAGGAAGCACCAGAGAAAGTGAGGGCTTGAGGACCTCCTCAAAAAAACATCTCCAGCTGGCATGAAGTCCTGGGAATCTGGACTGACCTTCAGCTGTCTAGACTGTACCCTGAAGCTCAGGAAGGATCTGAGAATACTTGGAGGGAGCTGAGCAAACAGGATGGCTCTGCACAGCCATGGCCCCCAGGAGCATTATCTTTATCCTGAAACACACCCCTGCAAATGCCTTGTTCCTGGGGCTCTTTGCCATCTCCCCCCCTTTTTGCTTCTTTTCCAATCTTTCTGTGTGTCTGTCCCCAATCCTGCTGCTCCATCCCTGTCTTTTCTGTGCAGGAGCAGAGAAATTAACGGAGAGGACAATGCTCTCTTTCAGGAGGAGGTTGCTCTGAATTTTCAGGTCACAGTTAGCATTGGGGTTGTCAATTTACAAATCATAGTCAGCATGGGGGCTGCCAGCAAAGTGGGATTTTACTCAGACAGTCAAGGGACTTTTCTGGGGTCCTCATGGTCACAAAGGCTACAGGAGAGACCAAAAGACTGGCAAAACCACTTCCCATCTCCAGACTCAATAATCAGTAGATGAGTTGAAGCCCATCATCCCCTCTGGTTTCCTTTGGTGTCCAAGGAACTGGCTGGAGGCTGCTGCCCCAGCACTGGAGCTGTCACCTGCCCTGGAGGGGGGCTGAGGCCAGGGCAGGTGGAGGTGCTGGCCCCAGGCACACTCCCCTGGTGTCACACACCGTGCACATCACCCTCTGCCAGCCACAGCAGCCCTGTCACCCCCTGGGACATGTGTCCAAGCTGGGCTGTCCTTGGGGAGAGCAGACAGCCTGGACACACACACAGAGCCTCCTGCTGTGCTGGTGATAACTTCTGCAGGACACCCAGGAGCACTGGGTTAGCAAAGGGCTTTTTCCGCTGTGGTGTTGTCTGCACTGAAACTGGACCCGGTGGGTCTGCATTGTCTGTGCTTCTGATTTCACCCCCGAGGCAGGGAACCTTCAGCCTGCTGCTCACCGAGAGGGTTTGGCTAATTTTAAGCCTCCTGGGCCATAATGAATGAGGGAAAGCCCCACAGCAGCACGTGCTGCTGGGGAGGTGCATTTTGGAGGTCAGGGAGTGCCATGCCAGGTAAGCAAGAGGAGATGGTGATGAGGTTTCTCGCCGTGCCTCCCACATGTGCTGCACAGTTTATCACCGCTATACAAACACACCGTGCTCCCTGCAGCAAATGCCCCTGGCACTGCTACCCATGTCTGCCGTGCCTCAGGGCCTGCCAGCAGCACCCCTGACCGGGTAGGAACAGCCCCGAGGGGTCCGTCTGTGCATCTCCGGCCCGGAGCAGGGAACGACCCGGAGCTCCCGGGATGTGCTGTCCGTTTATCCCCAGCCCAGGGCAGGGAACAACCCCGACCTCTCGGAATGTGCTGTCCGTGCATCTCTGGCCCGGAGCAGGGAACTGCCCGGAGCTCCCGGGATGTGCTGTTTGTGCATCCCCGGCCAGGAGCAGGGAAGAGGGAGCAGGGAACAGCCCCGAGCTCCCGGGATGTGCTGTTTGTGCATCCCGGCCCGGAGCAGGGAACTGCCCGGAGCTCCCGGGATGTGCTGCTCCTGCATCCCCGGCCCGGAGCAGGGAACTGCCCGGAACTCCCGGGATGTCCTGTCTGTGCATCCCCGGCCCGGAGCGGGGAACAGCCCGGAGCACCCGGGATGTGCTGCTCCTGCATCCCCGGCCCGGAGCGCGTTCTCTCCGGTGGATCCCCGCCCCGCCCCGCCCCGGTGCCGCCCCGCCCCGCCCCTGCCCCCCCCTCCTCCCGGCGCCGCTGCCGTCCCTCCCCGCTCGGTCCCGCCCCGCCGGCATTTCCTGCCCCGGGCGCGGGGCGAGGGGCGGCTGCAGCTCGGTTACCGCCTCCGCCTGCAGGAATTTGTCAGCGCTTTGTTTTCCCCGCTTTTTTCCGCCCGGATTTTCCCCCCCGGCCGATGTGTCCGCCGCAGCTTGGCCGGAGCCGCTCGGTCAGCGCGGCCGGGGGGCTCCGGCCAGCCCCGGGCAGCGCTCGGCGCTCCCCCGGCAGCCAGCGGTGCCAGCGCCGGGCTGGGCTGTGCCCGCAGCACGCCCGACTTGTTGACACAACAGCCCTTTGACAACACCGGGCAGCGGCGCCGAGAAGGGGAAAATCATATTTTTGAGCCCGGCCGTTTCCGCGGTGCAGATCTGCGGTGCCTGTTCGGAGCGAGATGCGGGCGGGCGGGCAGGAGGGGCTGGCGAGCTGCTGAACATCTTGCTGTGCCTTTGTTGCAGAAGTGCTGCGGATCATGGAGGGAACCCGGCAGAGCAGGATCTGCCGCCCGCACAAGATAAGTGAATCCTCAAAGGTTCGTACGGTTTGTGTCGCCTACCCCAAAAATGCCGCTGCAGGAACAAGGAGGGTGGGGGTAGAGAGTCTCCTGTGGATGGACTTTTTTGGGGGAATGGGAATATTCCGAGCTTTTAAAAAGAGGTATGGAAATGGTGGTTTACCTGCTCAAGTATTTTTGGTAGAAGTTGCTGCCTAGTGATTAAGGGGGAAAAAAAAAAAAAAAAGAAACAGCAGCAGCAAATGGGCATCTGCTCGTCGTGACTCATAACTTAGAAACCCACATCATTGCAGCACAGTAGTTTCTCTAGAACAAAAATTCAGTTATTAAATGTGATGTGTTTATGTTTTGTACTGATCCATCTCATAAAATCCAAGCTCGTTACAGAAACAAAGCTGAGATTACTCTTTAGATTCAGTCTTGTTTTTCTCCAAGAAGGGAGTCTTGGTCCTGCAAGCTGTGGTTAGCCCAGTGAACTCAGAGAATCTGAGGTGCTTTCAGAGGCTTCTGGTTAATTTTCTTTGTATCAAATCTCTGTCTGCACAAATACATTGTTTTTATTTGTGAATTCACGGAAATCCAGTTTAGCAAGCTCTTTATGCAGGTCTTCAGGATGATTTATAAGATGTTAATATCAGCTGTAATTATTATGTTCATTGTTTCAAAACAGTGCAAGTTGCTTTTGTGTTTTAGTTACAAGAACTGCAGAACAGGTACCTTGTACCACCCAAAAAACAGCTGCAAAAGAGAAACTTTTCAGTGCCTTCATCTTACCAAACTTGAATGAGCCAGATCTCATTTTCTTTTGCACCACTGATGAGCAGCAGTGCTGCATTAACAATCTGAGAGAAATTAGATCTTTGGATCCAAGAGAAGCTGAAATTCTGCTCTAACACAATTGATGAAAGACAAATAGGACTAATTTTTAAATGCATCCCTACCAACATAATCTTTCCCTCAGTGCTGATCCTGTCTGCCACTTAAATGGTTTAGTCTGCATGTAATGATAATTCATCACATTAAAAATTAATTAACTTGACAGCATTGTTTTATATGCTTGCTTAGACAGCAGCTGTCACTATCTGTTAAACTTAGAATCACTGGATAATGCTAAGGCTGTTCTACAGAATATAAATAGCTTGAGAAAGATGTTGAAGTTCAGTATAAAATTAGTCTTGGTTTTGAAATGTGCAGCTCTCAGCTCCTGTATCTTGCTCCCTGAGCAAATGAACTTGCCGAGTGGCTGAAATACGTTGATGTATTCCGAGTGCCTCCAGTGCTGTGTGGAATGGTTTCATGCCTTGTTCCTGGAGGAGCAGCAGCTCCACATGGCAACAAGGATTTCAGGAGAGCGAGTTGTCAGGCGTCTTTGCAGGCAGGATTATGCTGCTGACTCAACATCCAGCTCAGCACACAGGGATCTCTGGCAAATCTTATATTCCGCTGTAATCTTGTTATGCGTGATGGAGGTATTAGAGAATATTAGAGAGAAATGATCAGGCAGTTTCCAGGGATGAGAGGGAGTATGGTTTGGTTCAAGCCAAGGATTTGGTTCAATCCTATCCCCTGTGAGTCAGATTAGGGAGAAGGTGCTGCAAGTTGGTGCTTCTTGTCTGTTCATCTACTACCATCAGCTGTCCTTGATTATAGCTGCCTCAAACGTGTGGTTTATCCTTTGCCATAATTTATTCTTCTCCCCATTTCTTCCACCCCCTGGTTTCTGCTTAGGCTCCTGTATATCAGCTTTTCCCAACTGCAGGAAAACAGAGGTAAAAAGCTTTACAGTTCTTAAACCCCTTTTTTTTTTTTTTCTGTTACAGATCTCTGGCAATTTTATTCCTCAGTGGAAGCTACTTTGTTGTCCATGCCATAGATCCCTTTTTAAGTTGAGAGGTGTGAGGTGTATAAGGCAAATTAAAGAGTTTTGACCCAGAAACCTTGTAATTATTGAAGCCTCTGCCCTTAAACTGGTTTAACTCTGCACACTTGAGTGTTCAGAGTTATTCCAACAGCAGGATTTTTGGCAGCTTGGGCTCCATTGTTTAGAAAAGAACATAAGGAAATAAAGAGGATCTGCTGGGATGTCACTCTAAAAGCAGCACATTTGGTTGTTAATTTGGGTCTCAAAAAACCCCCTGGCTCTCAGACTCAAACCTTTTCCATCCAGGTGGGCAGACAGGGTCTCACTGTGGTCTGACCAAACCAGGAATGGCTTTTCCAGACAGCTGAGATCATGTGCTCTCTGCCTGGGAAGCCAGGAGAGCCACAGATAATTAGGATTTCTAGGAGAAACAACAGTTTGGTGGTGAAGGGAAGGGGGAATGCCTGGGAGGTGTGAAGAGACCTCAGGTCACCTGTGTGACTGTGTGACCTTTTCAGGTGTCACCTCTGGGAGTGCATCCTGAGGGTTTAGGACTGGGCAAGACCCAGACAGCCAGGACTGTTCAGAGCTGACCTGTGTAGGATACAAGGATGTGCTTCCATTCCACCCCTTCTCCTTCTCTTACAAGTTCTTACAGGCTCTGCCTGGTTTGGATTTGGTAATTAAAGTATTTGGTATTTGCATTTACCTTAACCTGGCTTTTATTAAGAGACATCCCAAGGGAACTGACTGTGCCATCACCCATTGAATTCCTCCCGAGGTGGTCCTAAAACTTCACTCGATATGCTGGGCTGACCAGCGCCTTCAATTCATGTTCTGCAGGACATCTGAGGGGCAACAAAATGTTTTCATTTTGGTTTCATTTGGTTCATGAGTCTATGGGAAAAGAGGCAAATGCTGGTCGCCTCAAAAGCTTGGTGACACGTCCAGAGCTGGTGGTTAGAATGTGAGGACCAGAGGGATCCCAGAAGGGCACTTAATGGATGTGTCCTGAGGGCATTTTCCCTTTTCTTTAAAAGAAAAATATCTGGTTGTATTCATGAAAACAAAACCTACCTCAGCTTCTGGAAGCAAGCAGAAGCCTTGTGGGAATCAGTTATCCACATGAGTGGCTTTGCACATAAATAAACAGCTATTACTTCTGAGTGCAGTGTGTGTGCCTGGAATAATGTGGAAAGAAAAAGAGGGATTTTACCCTAACAAGCTTAGAAATGCAGAGTTCTGGAAAGATTTAAGAGGAGGTAGCTGTCAAGCAAGCACTAACCCAAACAATACATGGGCTGAATGAAAATTCAGAGTACTGCTGCATGTGTGTCTCCCACTCCAAATGCTCTGAGAGTAGCTTAGCTGGGAGAACTCTGTAAGGAGTCATTTGGGGGACAAAGAAGAAAGGAAATGTCAGCAAGATGTCTCTGAGACAATGAGTGGAAGAGTTTCAGAAAACTGTGCCTGTATAACTCATCAGGGAGGAGGTTTCAATGCAGCATTGTGGCAGAGAGAGGAGTAAATTATAAAAAAAGGGGAGTAGGAAGCAGTAAAAGTCTCCCTAGGCCTTTCAAAGTGGAGGTGAGGAGCTCAGGCTCATACCGTGTCACTTGCCAACTCTTTCATGTCAGAATTTATTATAAATGTAAATGTGCAACACAAAAAAGCTGTCTCTGCCTTATGTGTGACTGCATTTAGCGGGAAAACACATTTCCCACTGAAATGGATCTCGGTGCAGGTACCACCTGCCTGATGCTGTTTGTGTTTGCCAGGT
This sequence comes from Entomyzon cyanotis, assembly GCA_024500445.1. NCBI lineage: Eukaryota > Metazoa > Chordata > Aves > Passeriformes > Meliphagidae > Entomyzon > Entomyzon cyanotis. The sequence continues at coordinate 3,163,962 of JAKEPQ010000743.1, read as the reverse complement.
GTACAGGTGGGATGACCACTCCAGCCTGGTCCTGCAGAGCCTGAACGAGCAGAGGCACCGCGGCCTCTTCTGCGACATCGTGCTGGTGGTGGATGAGCAGAGGGTCCCTGCCCACCGCAACCTCCTCGCCGTGTGCAGCGACTACTTCAACTCCATGTTCACCATCGGCATGAGGGAGGCCCACCAGAAGGAGGTGGAGCTTTTTGGAGCCTCCTACATCGGTCTCAAGGCCGTGGTGGATTTCCTGTACGGCAGTGAGCTGTCTCTGGATGGAGGGAATATTGACTACGTGCTCGAGACAGCCCACCTGCTGCAGATCTGGAAGGTGGTGGACTTCTGCTGCGAGTACCTGGAGAACGAAGTCAGCGAGGAGAACTACCTGTACCTGCAAGAGTTGGCCTCCATCTACAACCTGAAGCGCCTTGACTCCTACATCGACTCCTTCATCCTGCAGAACTTCGGCACGCTGTCCTTCACCCCGGACTTCCTGCAGAACATTTCCCTGCAGAAGCTGTGCCAGTACCTGGACAGCAGCGACGTGCAGCAGGAGTGTGAGCACGACCTGCTGCAGGCCGCCCTGCAGTGGCTCACGCAGTACCCGGAGCGGGAGAACGAGGCTTACCAGGTGCTGGACAACATCCACTTCCCCCTGATCCCCAAGAGTGACCTCCTGCACCGAGTGAAGCCCGCTGTGTGCTCGCTGCTGCCCAAGGAGGCTAACTGCGAGGGGTTCATTGAGGAGGCGGTGAACTACCACAACAACGTGACGGCGCAGCCGGTGCTGCAGACCAAGCGCACGGCGCTGCGCACCTGCGAGGAGCGGCTGCTCTTCGTGGGCGGGGAGGTGTCGGAGCGCTGCCTGGAGCTCTGTGATGACACCTGCTTCCTGGACACCAGGAAGGGACAGTGGGTGGCAGAAACCCCTCTGCCGGCCCGGCGGAGTCACCACTGTGTCGCGGTGTTGGGAGGATTCATCTTCATAGCCGGGGGCAGCTTTTCACGGGACAATGGAGGGGATGCGGCGTCAAATCTCCTATATAGGTATGATCCCCGCTGTAACCAGTGGATAAAGGTGAGACTTAAGCTGTATTATTTCTCTGTTCAAAGTCCTTTATGTTTTTAGAGTGTTTTCTCCTTTTCTGGTGGAAGAACAGGGCTTGGTGGAATAGTCAACATGGCAGCACTTCCGAATGGAAAGTCAAGTTAGTTAAGCTGAAAAAGCACTAACTTGAGTCCTTTGTGAGAATGCTTAAGTTACACAAACAGCAAAAGATTTCGGGGCAGATATTCAGTTTCATTTGGGATTTGGGCATCTTATCTGGGAAAATCCTGATCAGCATCCACCTGCAACTCTTTAGATTACTTCTGGGAATAGTGCTGGAGGTTATTGCTTGGTCACTTAGAGGGGATTGCTTGGTTCATCTTTCTTAAGTAGTAGTACTTAAGAAAGTAAATTAAAAATGGGTGCAATGTAAAAAGAAAATGTCTCTGACATTCTCCATATATCTCTGTGCTAAATGTCCCTTGGAACAAGCTCTTCACTGCCAGCCCTGCCACAAAACCCTGTGGCCATGTGGGTTCCTGTATGAGCCACTGGTTCTTAGATGGACCACTTAGGGTTCCCATATGAACCAATCTTGATTCCTCTGGGAATCAGTCATCCTGGATGGTTCATCTGTGGGTTTCAGTGATTCCAGTGTATATTTCTTGCAGAGTTTGGGAAGGAGGTCCATGTAACACAAACATCTGTAGAGTAACCTGTCTCTGAGATGTTTCCTGTTGTCCCCTTGTTTGAAAATGGATGCTGCTGCAGAAAACCAGAAATGTTTTATGAATACAATGGTCAAAACCAGTATCTCTCTTTACCAAATAAAGGGGAAGAAGCAACTGCCCCATGCTCAGACATGAACAGACCTTAAGTCCCTTGCTTGTCAGACACTGGAAGACATCAGCAGTTATTTCCTTTGCCAGGTTGCCTCCATGAGACAGCGACGAGTAGATTTCTACCTGGGAGCGATCACTGACATGCTGGTGGCTGTTGGTGGCAGGAATGAAAACGGGGCACTGTCTTCAGTTGAGACCTACAGCCCTCAGAAGGACTCCTGGACATACATAGCAGGACTGCCCAGGTAACAGAGCTGTTTGGGAAGCTCCCCTGTGTCTGAAGAATGGTGCCAAGGGGAGCTTGTGTGACTTTGGCTGATGAATGGGAGCCTTGGAAGGGAGGGAAGGGGATGTAAAAGCAAGGTGGCATCAGCCACAACAAACCATAGCAGCATCTGGGATCTGAGCAGGCAGTGTGCCTTGTGTGAGTGAGGTTTTCATTTTCATCCCAAGGTACAGCTGAAGGATCTGATCATTTCATTCTACTATTCTTAAAAAGCTTTTCCTGCGGTCACTTGGAGCTGAGTATTTTCAGAGGCACTCTTCACATCTTGACCAAAGAGGTTTATAATTGCTTCAGCCTTACTTTGTCACCTTGGTGTGATGATTTTCCTTGTAGGGTGTGTCTCTGTGTTTGGCTCAGGCTGGCTGTCACAGCTAAGCACCTTTACCTGCATTGGAAATAGAGAACCCTGGCAGTGTGAGCTCTCTCTCTCTGAGTTAAAACTTGGCTGTTCTGCTTTTACAGGTTGAAGCCCTGTAGCTCTTGTGGTAACAGACAGGACATTGCTGTGTCTGAATCAACATCAGAGCAGGGACTGTGTAAGGACAGCATGACAGCACTCCATTTGCAAACAGTGACTCAGATTAGTGATGTTTCACATTTTGGGGAATCACAGGGACGTTGGCTGTATGGATGGTGTTTCCATGATGTCTGAAACCTCATTTTCCCAGCTTTCATTTTTCATTTTTCTCATTTTCCCAGTGGCATCACAAACCACGTCCCTGCAGTTTGGTTTGAGAGTTGAGGGTTTGTCCCTGCTCCCTGAGCTGCAGAGCTGCAGAGCCAGAGGCAGCCAGTGAAGGCACAGAAGCCTGTTGCCCAGTTCTATTTTGGGCAGGTGCTGCAATGCGAGGCTGATCCAGGCTAACAGCTGGGCTCGAGTGCTCTTCACAAGCAGGATGCTTTTTATTTCTGCTCACATAGGCAGATCCAGCAGCTGGGGCTAAACACCACAGTCCTTCCTGGGAAGATGTGCAGGAGAGAATCTTCAGGTCCTAAATCCTTCTGTTAGCTGGGAGTATCCTTCTGTCACCTGTGAGATGTATCCTGTATGGATATGTTTACTCATAAATGATCCTGGGGAAACTTGCACAGGTGGTTTAATCCACCCAGACTGTCTGAAAAGGGGCGTTTTATCTGCATATTCCAGCTGCTACCTGTGTGCTGGCTTTGGGAATTCTGCAGCTGCAGCATTTAAAGTGAACTTTGACTTGTGGGGGTTAATTTTTTATTAGATTGCCTGGCTGGTCTGGCTGGACAAGGTGAAAATTCCCCTTAGGGACAGACCCCTCTTACACTGCAGGGACTTGGATAAGTTATTCCTGCACCCAAATAAATGATTCTGCATCCTCTCTTCCTGTTGTTCTTTCCTTGTGTCAGCTCAGATGTGTGCTGAACTAGACAGTTTCCTACTTTTCCTGTCTTGTACATTGATAATCTTTAGAGAAATCTTAATGGGCTCTTGGCACCTTTGGATTTTCTGTCTTTTCAGCCTTTTTTTTTCCATTTGGTGCTGGGCAGTGAGTTGTTTGCATGTGTCTGCACAGAAGGAATAATGCAAAAAGAACTTTATGCAGGTTGTGAAAGGCAAAACTGAGAGGTGAGCAACAGGAACCTTTCTGACACATTCACTGCTCAAGCTGGGGGAGCAGTGGCTCTGGCAGATTTGGGGCTGCTGGGAGGTAGCAGAGGAGGCACCAAGATGATCAGAGGGGTGGAGCAGCTCTGCCTGAGGGAAGGCTGAGACAATTGGGATTGTTCAGTCTGGAAAAGAGAAGCTTCAGGGTGACCTAATTGTGGCCTTCTAGTACCTGAAGGGAGCCCAGAGGAAAGGTGGAGAGAGACTACACAAGGGCCTGGAGTGACAGGAGAAGGGGAATGGCTTCAGAGGGGCAGAGGGCAGGGTTAGATCAGATATTAGAAAACAAATTCTTTGCTGTGAGATGGTGAGGCCCTGGTACAGGTTGCCCAGAGAAGCTGTGGCTGCTCCATCCCCATGAGTCTGTGATTTACTGACAGTGGAGGAAGGATGAGAGAGGATTCTGTGATCCATTCAAGACTAAAAGCATTCTTTTAGTCTAGCTTTTAGAGCTAGCTACAGTTCCTGCTGCCTACTCCAGTCTTCCCTTCAATGCACTCTTGATTCGATCCCTGTTTTCCTCCTCACTACATGCTTTTGTTCCTCAAACAGATTTTAAGCTCTTCACTGAAATAACATCTCCCCCAGCCCTATTCTAGCAGCAAGACTTTTCATGTAGGAGAAACCAGAACCTCCAGTCCTCTGCTTCCTGACTGCCTGATCAGGCAATGTATCCCAAACAAAACTGCCCATTTTCTGGTGTTTTTCTCTCTTCTTCCCTCCAAAGAGAACCTGTGCAGGGGTTTTGGTTCTCTTGGGTGTGTGACCACCAGAAGCAGGCTCCATGCTGCACCTCTGGGGCCATTCCTGACTGCTCCAAGCCAGCAGCTGCCTGGAATCCTGTTCCCTGGAGTGAGAGGCATGTGTTGAGGTCATTCTGGGGTGTGGGCTTGTGTCGTCTGACTTGAGCTCTGTGGGACGAAACTCTGAGAAGTTGTTAGTTAAAGCTTCTACTCAGAACATCCAGAAAATGGGTTTTTTTGCTTCCCAAGGGTTCGAGCTTGCCACGTGTGTGGAGATTTGCAGGGGAAAGGCAGTGGTTGTGTCCTTGAACACACATGCCAGCACCAAATCCCATGTCCACATCGCTGTTTGCAGTCACGCTCCTCTAAGGAAGAGCTTTACAAGCTCTTTTTTATCTCCTTTTACCCCAGTCTCCTTCCCACCCTATATGGTCAAAACAACATGTTGTTTTCCCTAAGCACTCTCTTGGAAGGAGCTGAGCTGTTTTGACTGAACTAATGCTGTCTTGCTGGAGAAGAAAACAGCCTCTCGGGGCAGATGCTTAACGGGGAAACCTTCAGCCAAGTTGTCTAAAGGGTGGACCTGGTCCAAGTGTGCTACAAGGGAATTCATTTTGCCTGACGCTCATTAGGGTCCTTGGTTGTGGGATACCTTTCCCTTTCTTCAGAGAAGTCCTATATTTTTTCCCCTTTTTCCCAGGCTGTCTGGGAGCAGTTTCTGTCATAGTTTCTAGCCCGGCAGGGAGCAGCGGTGGCTGACGAGCCTGGCAGAGCAGGAGGTGGAGCAAGCAGTGTGTTCTCATCTTGAACAGACCATGAAAAGGTCTGCTGCAGACAGCAGTGAAATTAATTGAGTGGCCCTAGGTTAAAGTTTGGCAGAACAACTGAAAGCTGCTGTGTGAGGAGCTGTGTTGGAACAGGCTGGGGAGTGATGGTATCTGCTCTGCCGGTTGGGTCATGAACGATCTCGCACGGCTACAACAGGTGGACAGCGAGATTCAGAGCAACCACAGCTCACCTGGACTTTGGTTGGAGTAGGGGATTCCCAAAGCTTTATTGACTCAGGTGTTCTTCTGTCTCAGACAGTAAATGGTAGATTTTCTAGCATTTGAATGGTGCCACTGGGTCAGGAGCTAATTTTTCAGCACCGTATCTGGGTTAAGGCATTCAAAATCGGCTCCAGCAGATGTTAAAATCAAATCTCCTCTCTCTTAATGCCTCTGCTTTTTTCTGGCCACTCTTGCAGATAACTCTGCCAAAGCACTCAATTCTTTCTGTCAGAGGATGTCTGGACCTACTGAATTGATGTGCCTGTTCTGTTGCCCATTTAGAAATGCCCCTCTCTCAATCACAGGGCTTGTAGAAGGGATTTGTATTGATTGGTTTCAATGCATGCCTCTATTTCATGCAGTTCCTATGAAAGTGACGCTATTTAGGATGAGCTTTCAGAAGTCAGGCAAAGTGAAACACCTCTGGTGCATTTCAGAGGGTAATTGTGCTATACTGGGCAATAACAACACTGATGGTCGATTTGGTGCTTCAGATCTGATTGCTTCTGTCAAACCACCCTCGTAGCTGTTGCTGTTCCCTGGGCACAGCCATTGACTGAGGCAAAAGAACAGCACCAGTGCTTTCTCTGCAGCTGCCTCTGCTGGCCTGCCTGCCTGTGCTTGAGAGACAATGGCTCTTGCTTCCTTACCTGGACAGAATTCCAGAAAACATTTAACCTACTTCTCCAAAGGCCACTCAAGTTTTTCTTAACTTAGAGTCATTTTTTCCCCAGTAATGCTGGGCTGTAGGGTGGATTTCATGTCCTCACATTGTCCTCCTTGTGACTCCTTGAAACTCCCTGTTCCAGCACAGCCTCCAGGGAGCTGGGCTGTTACACGTGGGTTTAAATTCTGCTGCAGTTTGAAATGAACTGAACTCAAGCTGTCCATCCCATCCCCAGGATGACCATGTTTAAGACCCATTCCTGTGTATGTAGAGAAACACAGGCTCTGACAACCAGCCCAGGAGCCACTGCAGATGTACATTCAAAATTCTTGTCTGGAAGAGACCTCAAGCAATGTGGAGCAGCATCTCTGGGCATTTTATCTGCCATGATGTGTCTGCCAGGGGTGAAGGCTGAGGGCATGTGCTCACGTCCAACAGAACCACTGAGCGTGAATTAGCTGCTTCCATCATGAGGCAGACTGAGAGCTGTGGAAATTCTGACTTGCCTTTTTGGATAAAGTCCATAACTACCCCTAAGTACTCCCTTCTTTTCTTCCTGTCTTTTTCCTGAGAGGCTAAGAAGCAGAACAGTTGTGATGTCACCTCTGCAAGATCTCCAGGACTGGTGCTCCAGCCCCTGTAGTTGAACAGACTGTCCTGGTCACTCAGCACTGTCAGCCCAAGCGTGTCAGGGATTTTTCTGTTTCTTGTAGCAGGAACCTATTAAAATATCTGATTCAGACAGGGATCAGAGGTTTCGGTAGGCATCTAGAACAATAACCAGCTTTCAGCTTGTCTCAGAAGTGTTGCGCTTTCAGGGTAAATATGGGGTTTCTTTTCCAATCCATCTTTTCCCTTGGCACAGCGGTGCTGGCACTCAGGTGTGTGGAAGACGTTACGATACCATTTGTGTGGCTCAGAGAAACCATTACCCTGCGAAATAAAAACAGCTCAAGGTTCTCTGCACACGGGGTTCCAGCGTGTTCAGGCATGGTTCAAAGGCTAAGGCAGTGCTAACAGAGCTTTGTCTGCCGTGGAGGTTGCATTGTCTCCAGTGCCTGACTACAAAGGATGGTGGTAGAGGCTCGTGAGTGCAGTGTGATGAGTACATTGCTCTGTGCCCTCTGGGTATTGAATCGTTTGGGCTCCTTGTGAGAGCCAATTTGCAGTGGCTGGTGCTCCATCTTTTGATACCCCAACTCCCCTAAAAGAGGAAAAAAAAGACGTGCAGGAAGGATATATTCAAAGCAGCTGATGCTGCTCATCACCTTGGCTGTCCACTTCTGAGAGCTCAAAGGGGTTTGGTCAGGAATAGCCCAGTGTGAAGTTAAGAACAGCCTGGAGATTAAGGTTTATAGAGGCTTTATTTTAGATGATCAAAGGGGTTTCTCTCTGCCCTGTGGAAGCAGTGTGTGTGGTGTGGCTTCTACCATCTCATTTTCTCTTACTTCAGACATGATCTGTGATGGACAGGGGTCTGGTGCCTTGTCTTGGGGTGACCAAAGGAGTTCCCACCTGTAGGGCACTGGTGGCAGAGCAGACATGGCTCAGGAAAAGGACACTGCCTGTGTCGTGACTGCAAATAAAACGGGCTGGGAATGCCCATGGGTAAGAAATGTGACTCATGATCCTGAAGCTGTGCAAGGGCAAGGCAGCAGCAGTTTTCTTGGTTTCTCTTGGTTGATCCCAACTGGTAAATCTGGGCGGTGATGTGATTATTTCCCCTTTCTGTCACAGAAACCCTTACTGAGATGTGGATTTTTCCCTCTCTGTCCCTCTCAGACTGATCCAAGCGTAGCACTGCAGCAGGAAAATGGGAGTGAAGGTCATGCCAGTAGAGCAGGATGGGTTATTTCTGTTGTGTGACACACTCTAGAGGATGCATTAAAAAGTGCTTGTCATACCTTAGTGCTCTGTAGTGACCAGCTATGGAAAGGATGATTTAAAAGTGGTTGTCAGGCCGTGACACTGCAGTGCAGGGTGAGGCCATGTGAATGAGAGGAGTTACTGGGTAACCACAGGATCAGGGATTCTTCTGCCTTTAGTTACTGTTTATTTGCTTCTTTAGCACCAATCCCTGTTGAATGCTTGTGTACCTTGATAAAATCCATAAGGACTGCTCCTGTTTGCCTGCCCCAGGTTTACCTACGGCCACGCTGGAACAGTCTACAAGGAATTCGTGTACATTTCGGGAGGCCACGATTACCAGATCGGCCCCTACAGAAAGAACCTGCTTTGCTACGACTACCGCACGGATGTGTGGGAGGAGAAGAGGCCCATGATCACTGCCAGGGGCTGGCACAGCATGTGCACCTTGCAGGACAACATCTACTCCATCGGCGGCAGCGATGACAACATCGAAACCATGGCTCGCTTTGACATCCTCAGCGTGGAGTCCTACAGCCCCCAGTGCAACCAGTGGACCAGAGTGGCTCCTCTGCTGCAGGCCAACAGCGAGTCGGGCGTGGCAGTTTGGGAAGGCAAGATTTACATCCTCGGGGGCTACAGCTGGGAGGAAGCTGTCTTCTCCAAAACGGTCCAGGTGTATGATAAGGAGAAAAATAAGTGGTGCAAAGGGACGGACTTGCCCAAAGCGATTGCCGGGGTGTCCGCGTGTGTCTGCGCGCTGAAACCCAAAACAGAGGACAAAAAGAAAAAGACAAAAACAAAAAAACATCAAGATCGAGGAAGATGACCACTCCTGGATAGCACCCTTGGATGGTGGACTCCGAAAGGACCTTGTATTTAGACATTTCTATCTAACCTTCATTCTTTTTCTTTTTAAACGGGGTGGGGGGACATCTTCTGAAGCCTCAGAAAATGTACATTTGAATGTGGTTTTTGGATTAAACTCACGTTTAAGGTAAAAACAACAAAAGAAACCAAAAACTCCCCCTGTTGCCATACAAAGGGTGATGTGGCCAGAGAGGTTCTGCTGCTCTCCTGAAAGTTAAGGCTTAGGCTTTTCCTTCTGTGGTTCACGGCATTTCCACATACATCGTATTATATCAACGTTTTGAGGAAGTTTTTAAAAACAACTTTTATACTTTTTTATACCACATTTTGCTAACTCAGTCTCTCGTTTGCCATACGTTACGTTATTGACTCTAGAAGCTGCTGCTCTGTGCTTGTGACCCCGGTGTTGGCATCAGGAGCTCCTCGTTTGATGCTCTCTGGGCTCTGCGGCTCGGCCAGGACGTGGTGCAGCTGTAGGAGCAGCACTGGCATTCCCAGCATTGTCAGGCAGTCAGCTGGAATTGGGACTGTTGTCACAATTCCAACTTCCCCAGAGCCCAGCTCACCAGACATGCTCATAAACACGCTTTATTTCAGTGACTGGTGATCTGCTGAGTGGATTTCAAGGGCTTTGGTTTAAAGTTCAGCTGTTGAGCATTGCTGTTATTTTTTCCTCAGTCCTCTCCCATCTCCCTTTCCATGTATTTCAGATTTGCCTTTTCTTCCATCTGGTGTATGTGCAGGTGATATCCTGCTACCCTCATTCTTTTGTCTTTTTTTTTTTTTTTCTGTAACTACTTACCTCAATAATTGGAAAACACTAAGAAAACATTTTTTGCACTTAATTTCATTTGAAACTCTAGTAAATCTAAGATCTACTACAAGCACACATGTGTACTGAAAGAGGTAACTGAATACATTTCTGGTGTGCAAGGAGGTTATAGGTTGTTTCTTCAGTGCTAAGAAAACTAGATGGAATTAATTTTCTGAAACTCCTTGAGGTTTTTTGATTTTTTTTTTAATTTAAAAAAAAAAGCCTTGGGAGTCGGTCTTTCATTTGCATTAATGGATTTATTTTAAAGCCTTTTTATACTGCATGAGGTAATGGTTATTGTTTTTTAGCCTAAAAATAAAACAAAACCAAAAAACCCAAATCAAACATTTTGGTTATAACAAACTCATTGACAAGTTGTTTGGGTTTTTTTTTTAATATCTGAAATCCTTGCTATGTTGACTGACAACTACTTAACTTTTTGGGGACATTTTCATGTGTAAGTATAGAACAAAAATTTCAAAGACTTGCTTTGTTTCTGTTACTGGGTTGCTTGTTACTATATCCCCTCTTTTAACGTGTTTATGTATTACATTAATGTCTGGGAACAATAAATCCAGTTTAGAATATTCTATTCATCACTGTCTGACTTGTGTATTGATTTCACTGAGCTTTTCCTTTTTGATTAACTGGAAAAAATAATCCTGTCATCATTTTGAAGTGGAGTTGATAATGGTGGAAATAGTTTAATAGGAAGGTAAATTGAACAGTATAAAGTAGAAATAGAACTCATTTGACTAATTCATCTTTTCTGCATTGAATCATTCATTGCCTTTCTGCTCCAGACAGTCAGAAGAGACAAGGGGGAATGGCTCCGCACCGACAGAGGGCAGGGTTAGATGGGATATTGGGAAGGAATTGTTCCCTGGGAGGGTGGGGAGACACAGGTTGCCCAGAGCTGTGGCTGCCACACCCCTGGGAGTGTCCAAGGCCAGGTTGGTCGGGGCTCGGAGCAGCCTGGGACAGTGGAAGGTGTCCCTGCCCCTGGCAGGAGGTGGAACATGATGAGCTTTAAGATCTCTTCAACCCAAACCATTGCGTGATTCTATGAAATTCCTTTTCACCTTTTTGAGCTCTGACAACGGACCCAATCCACTTTGTAAAGTGGTTTCAAAGACAGTATTTAATGGGGTGTAGCTCAACAGTTATGATTTCTTAACAATTTCTTAAATGAAGTGAAACTTCATTTCATTGACAAAAGACAGCTTCAGTGCTCATCAAAGCAAGCCTTGTTTCCCCTGGTCTGTGTGTTGTCCTTCCAAAGCCAGAGGCGGTGAGTGAGTGTGGCACATCTCCTGTGTCATTAGAGGTCACTGGGCGATGGTACCTGCTGTTGCCAGAAGCATTTTTCCATTATTAAAGGAACAAGCGATCCCCATTTGCATCTCCGAGTCCATGGCAGGGAGCACTGCCAAAGGCACAGTCTGGCAGAGTGCCCCTGGATTTGGGATGCTGTGGATCCAAACGTGGCTGATCATCCCTCGGGAAGCATTAGCAGATAGCACAGGGAGCTTGGAGATCACTGCTGCTCCCGAGCGCTGCATGGCTTTGGGGAATTGGTGTGCTGGAATCTCTGAAATATGAAAGGGAGAATATGTGGGACAAGAGTGAATTGCTGCTCTGGTTTTTGAGGTCTGAGCAGTGCTCTTAGTGAGTAATTAGGGTCGGTAGAAGAAAGGTGTATTGCCCTGGTTCAGCCTGGCTCCTGAACCTGCACACCCCACTGCCTTCATCCCTAAGCTTTGTGAAGCATTCTGCTCTTGCCAGGAAGCACAGCTCTTTCTTCCTGCCCCAGGGAAAAATAACTACTGCTCTATTTCATTTTTAAAAAGGCTCCCATTGCCAAATTCTGAGGAAAGCTCGTTTTACCTGAAACAAAGCAGCTACCAAAACCCTCAGGTTTGCTCTTCCCACACTTCCATGCCTGTATCGTGGCATCGGCATGTCAAGGAGCTGCTGCCTGTAACTCTGACATTAGATAACAAATCCCTCGAGGTACCCTGAGGAAAAATTATACCCTGGTGTGAGATGCAGTTGTTTTGAAGGCTTGAGAAAGAAGATGGAAATATTGTTGTTCTCCAGTTGAAATCTTAAATTGAGAAAAATGTGCCGGTGTCTTTCTGTGTTAAGAGATCAGGCTGCTTTCAGTGCTTTCTTCCAAAGACTGCTGACTTTCCATGTGCTGTTTAGGATTCCAGAGTCTTGCGTGACAGCAAAAAAGGGGTTGTGTGTCTAGGGAATGTAAAGAAATAATTTAACCTTCAGTACTCCTTCTGAGAGCAATTTAACTTGCAGAAGACAAGCCCAGATTTGCATTGTGATTCTTCCCTTGCTGATATGTCATGTCTTAGCAAAGCTCTGACCAGTAAGACCACAAAAAAAAAAAAAAAAAAAAAAAAGCTGGCCTGACGAGCTTTAAATATTATTTTATTTCAGCTTCTTGAGCTATTTCAGTTCTCATGAATGTAATAATGAGTGAGATGCTAATTATTCCTTCATGGACTTATGTCTTTGGGGTGTCTTAGAGATCAGGTCAGGGCAGATGGAGAGGTTCTGTCACCGCACTGTGCGAGTCAGAGCACAGCTCAGCTTCAGCTACTCACAGCTTCCTCCTCCTTGCTGGTAACTCCACACAGGGAGGGACACAGCCCAGTCATGGGGTTGTTGATGCTACACACATATTTTAGCTCCTCCTGGAACTCAGAGAAGCTTTGGGGAAAACATACCATTTTTTTATCATGATGGGTTCGGTGACAGAACATGAGAGAAAGGTGGGATGGAGACTTGATGGTTCTTTTGAGGCTCCAGAACTGAAAGAGATGGTTGTATGAGAAGAGAGAAGACTAGTATTTAAGATAAGGATGAATAAGTCACAATTAATTAGCCAGAAGTTCTGCGTAGATAAGTGAAACACTGAGTCAAGCATCCACATGATCTACTAAAGATCTTGTCCACACTTCAAATCTGTTTCAGGTTGGCTTAAACTAATTCATGCTTACGTTTTTTACATCAACAAATTTGTTACAAATTTCCAGCAAATTTAGGAATATGGAGTTTGAAGTCAGGTTTGTATTAACCCATTTTTGGAATGGAACAGCTGCTGTTTGTGTCCTGTGCTACCTGGCTCATGATTCCCCCCTGCAGAACCATTTCTCCCCTGCTGCTCTCAGGCTCACTTTGACAACTCCCAGTGCCTGCTGCTGGAAAAGGACTCAGAAAGTTCAAAAAATACCATGCAAGCTTGATGATTGTACACTGTCTGATGCTGACCTAGAGCTGGCTGGTTCTCTACTGAAAACTTAAAATATCCTATTTTTAGTATGAGCCCACTGACCCTCTCTGAGACCCAGCTGCTGGCAAATATTTTAGGTAGGCAAAGCCCTTATTGGACCTAGAAACTGTTGGGATAAAAGTTCTGCATCTCTGAAGAACAACTTGGGGTCTCCTCAAACTCTTGGCACAAGGAGGAAACTCAACAAGGACAGCACTAAACCTGCTACAGTCATCAAGCAGTTCTTGCAGTGCTGCAGGAAGGTATTCCCTCTGTCCCTAAAAAAGTGGATGTGAGGGTCCCAAGTGCTTCAAATCCCCAAAAGTCATCCTCAGAAGTGCTCAGAAGTCATGTGTAACACATCTGAGCATGGTCATGAGCACAGATCTCATGACCCAGTGAAATCACACGGAGTCCTCAGCACCTTGCATTTCCAGTAGGATAAGAGCAATTACAGCAGGACCTGCGAGGCAGATACCTTGGGAGTGGTTTATCCAGCTGCTGTCAGACAATCCTTTATTTCCACAGCCGTGGATCTCATTTGTTGTTGACAAATTCACATGATGCTAGGAATATTACTGCATGAATCTTAAGAACGTGGATACACAGAAAGAAAAATGCAACACTGGTTATTTTTTCAATTTGGAAAAGCAAGTTGTTTTGGAGGGATAATTCACAGCCACTGGCATAAAGGACGGAAGAAACTACAACTGATTTATGAAATGAAAGCAGTAATGAAATAACAGGCCATTAAAACAGGCAAAAGTTAATAAAACAGAACTGAGGTGGAAACTTTGCAGCAGGTAAGTTTCATCAAAGCACGGTATTACAAAACATCTTAGATTACTACAAAATGTTATGGTAAAGTGTTAACAGACTTTATAATTAAACTGTACAAAGATGGGACAAAATTGAACGTGTTTTAAATGTTGCTGAATGGGACAGTGACATCCTTTCTGCCCACCTCAGCTTTCACCCTTAGCTCTGCGTTTTAACAGTTTTGGCATTCGAATTTTCTGCTTTCCAGGCTGAAGACACTGTGCTCATTTGTATTTTGAAACAGTCAGTTTACTTAGGCAGCATTGTGGGCAGAAGGGAATTTTGCCTTCAACCAGACGAGCTACGTAAGGGTTTTCACTCCATTATTTACCTTGTAAATTAGACTCCCGAGGGGAGAGCGGCTTTCAGACGTTTGAAATGCTGTATGCAAAAAGCCTGCACATTTGTCTCCCTTTTTTGTTTCTCCCTTTTAATATTAACCAGCCATTTTCACTGCTGGTTCTCTGCCTCGGGACAGCACAGCAACACTTGCGAGAGACAAAAGCGAGGAGCGGCAGCTGGGTGTGTCAGCTGGAAGGGCAGAGGCTGATAGAGAAAATCATTTACTGTCATCAGCACACAGTAAGCGTTGCACTTCACAAAACAGGAGGGACATGTCCTTGTCGTGGAGACGGGGAGGAATCTTCTTCCCACTTTCCGTGAACAAAGACACAAAGTTCTTGTCTCCTCTTCCTTTTCTTCTCTTCAGCTTTCTCACTGATATAAAGTTTTCTCTATCACTTGCTTCCCAGCCAAAGTAGACTTTCGCTGGACTTGGTAGTTTATTTAAGGAAAAAAAATATGGAGTAAATTAGAGATTAATTTGATGGATTCTTGCCTGGGGGTTTCAGTATTGTTATGACTCAACCCTCTCAAAATCATGAGATTGGCTTAGTCATTGTTTTTTTTCCTTTTTTTTCCCCCAGATACAAACAGTGAACCCATTCCCACCCTGGTTATTTGGGACAGAGGTGGAACAGCTTCACTCTGGCATCATCTGGGCACAGAGCCTACCTGTCACCTGCCAGAGAGAGCCTTGGCACGTGAAATGCAGATGAAATTTGGACATTAGGAGGAATTTCTCCAGAGAAAGGGTGATTAAACATTGCTGCCCAAGGAGGTGGTGGAATCTCCATCGCTGGAGGTGGCCAAGGAATGACTAGACGTGTCAGTCAGTGCTCTGGTCTGGTTGTCTAGGTAGGGATTGGTCACAAGTTGGACTCGATGGCCTTGGAGGGCTTTTCCAATTTAATTAAGGAATCACGGGATTATTTGGGTTGGGAGTGACCTCTGGAGATCACCTGGTCCAAGGAGCTTGCCAAGGCAGGGCCATGTGGAGCAGGTGACACAGGAAGGTGACACAGGAAGGTGTCCAGCCGGGGTTGGGATGTCTCCCTCAGAGGATGCTCCACACCTCCCTGGCCAGCTGTTTCAGTGCTCTGCCACCCTCAACAAACAGAAATTCTTCCTCCTGTTGAGGTGAAACTTCTCGTGTTTTAGTTCATGGCGATTGCTGCTTTTCCTGCCATAGAACACCACGGAAAGGGTTTGGCACCATCCTGGCCCAGGGTGCCCAGAGAAGCTGTGGCTGCCCCTGGATCCCTGAAGTGTCCAAGGCCAGGTTGGACAGGGCTTGGAGCAATCAGGTGTAGGAGAACGAGTCCCTGAAGATGGCAGGGGGTTGGAACCGGATGATCTTCAAGCTCCCTTCCAACCCAACCCATTCCACGATCCTGGGATCCATTTGGCACCCACATGCGCGATATTTTATACGCATTAATGACATCCCCTCTCAGCCTCCTCTTCTCTAAGCTGAACACGCCCCGCTCCCTCAGCCCCTCACAGGCGGGACACCCGGCGGGCTGTTCCAGGGAAGTTTTTCGGGCTGCCGGCCCGCCTTCCCGCCGCGCTCCCTCAGGGAGGCGGAGCCCCGCCCGCCCTTTCCCTCAGCGCCCTCAGCTCCCGCCCCGTGCGCGCGCAGCGGGCGGGCGGGGCCTGCGCATGCGCGGTGCGGCGCGCGCCCGCCCGCCCGGCCCGGCTGGTGCGTGCGAGGGAGAAGATGGCGGCGGCGGGGGCGGCGGCGTGAGGGGCCGGGACCGCCGAGCTCCCCGGGGACGCGGGGCGCCATGGCCCTGCACGGCGCGCAGGTACCGCCCGGGCCCGCGGGCACCCCCGCGGCACCGCGCCCGGACCCCGCCGGGCTCCCGGCGGCGGGCGGGCCCCGGGGTGGGGGGGAGCGTGGTGGCCGGGAGTAGGCCCAGGGTGATTGTGCACGTTCATTGAATGTGCCGAGCGCGGTGGGGCGGCCTCGCCGCTCGCGGGGACGGCGGATCCGGCGCTCCCGGGGCGCAATTCCCACCCCGGAGCGGTGCGGAGGGCGGGGGGTCGGCGCCGCGCCGTGTCGGTGTCCCCACGGCGGGGCCGGGCGGGGGTGTCGGTGCTGAGCCCCCGCCCCGGCGTGCCTCGGACACAGCGCAGCGCTCCCGCCGCTCTTTTCCATTTTTTGGAGGGGGGAGAGGCAGAAACGATTCTATAACGAGAAGGGAATAAGGAGATTTGTAAACTAATCCTCCCCCCTCCCCCCGCCCAAACACTCGCTAAAGCCCGGCGCATCGGGGTGCAAAGGGCTGAGTGTTGCAAGATCGCCGTGCACGGGGATGCGTGTGCGGATTGCCCGCATCCCGCTGGCCGAACCAGCCGCCGGATTTGTGCACGGAGTGGGAAAAAAACTGCAGTCGTGGTGGTTTTTCGCTGGAAGTTTACAGCTCGGTTCCTGGGCTAATCCAGTGTGTGCTTAGAGCGAATGATTGAATGGGTTCGCTTCGGTGTTTCTCTGCCTTAAGGTTTTTCTCCCAGGGAGGTTGAAAGCAGGAATGTCAGGGAAAGCGTGTGAAGCACTGAAGTGTTTGTTTGCAAGACTTAGAGCAACTTTGTTTTTAGCAAATAATAAAGTTTAGAAAACTGTGGTGGCGTTAAAAGTAATCTTGTTGAGAATCCGTGTCTTCTGTCATAGAAAACACATTTCATAAAATGTACGTAGTTTCCAACAAGGTGATGCTTTATTAAGAATGGTGTGGGTTTTGGTTTTATTTTCTGAATGAAGTTAAGGTACACATCAATTGAAGTCGTGCACTGGTGGCACTGACACCTATTTTTCCATTAAAAAAAGTTTATAATCGGTGAAAACTATACCGACGTTTCTTGTCCAGCTTGATTTAGTTATGTTTGAGAGAAATATGTGAGTGATTTTCTTGATGTGGGTGTTCTTAAGGCAGTTGCAGTTTCTGGAGTTTGTTTCAAATTTAGGAATAATTAAAAAATTTTGTATCCTTCAAGTTTTGTTTTAAAGTGAAGGAAACTCACTTACTTTTGTACCTTTTTTTTACTGTCCCAATGAAGGATTTTTGGAATGCAGATACAACAGAAGGATTCAGTATCCAACTCAAGAGTTGTTTCACTGTTTTCTCTCCCCCTCAGCAGTGCATGTGGTCAGTTTGATAAGTTGGGGTTTACAATGCAGCTTTTTTATGATTGAGAAGAGCTAAGGACGTGTTTTGGTCTGTACATGATTATGTTGGTGTGCCTTCAAACAAAACAAAGTTAAACTGATGATTTAGTTTGTGGTGAAGTGCTGCATAGCTGAAATTAAAACTAGGCTGTAAATTCATCTTTAATAGCAACTTGAGCATTCACATTTTTAAATCATCCCCCTCTATAGGTAAAGGAAGATTTTTAGGTCCCATGAGACTGCTGCTTAAATTATATTATTTCTATTGTATAGTTTGTATAGAATTTTGAACATACATAATCTGGAAGCACATTTTTGAGATATTGTTTAGCTAATGATTTGTTCATGTCATTAAACATCACCTATTTTTGTGTTCTGGATTTTTTTTTTTTTTCAAATTTAAACAGTTTATTGATATACTGTCTGAGATTTATGTGAGTACATCTTCCAGAGCAGTGTGGTGCTCTAATGCTGAATTAAGGTAACAATGTTTTGGACCCTTTTGGATGAAAAGCCTGAAGATAAGTTCAGGGGTGCAGTTTTACATGTAGGTGTTTCCTTTTTGTTTTAGGATGGTAGTGTTGCAGATCAGTCGAAAAAATAAGAAAGTTTTGATAAAAGTTGGCTGTTCTGAGCACAAGGTAAATAAAATTATTGAGTCTCGATGTTTGTATCATGATGCAGAGGTGGACAAAAGTGTGTTGTTCCTCCATATCTCTAATTTGGATGTACCATCATTGAGGCATTTTTGCCACACAGGGGAAAAAGCATCTTCAAGAAAATCCTGCTGCTCCTCCAGCTAAAATGCAGCGTCAGATTTCTGCCAGTGGATGGATTCATGGAGTAGTGGGCAGAAATATCTCATCAGTCAGTTTGCACATTGTGACAAATGAATCCCGAAACACCTTCATATCCAATATTTCCAAAGGGACATTGATTTCGGATGGCTAGCTCATCAGCCAGCGCAGGAGTGGTTGATAACACAGTTTAGATATTGCTGGCCGTTTGTACCTCTATTCCATGTCACTATTTCATAATCATCTAATGAGAGATTTAAGTGTTGCAGTCGGTCTGCTGGGTGTGTGCTGACTGTATTCACAACCTGTACTTTTTTTTTTTAAGGTGAGCCAGAAGTAAACCTGCTGTATCACTCCATGACACTAAAGATGTTAAGCTGATCTAGTTAAAACCATTTGTCATGAAGGGCATATAAAAATCTCTTAAAAAAAAAAAAAAAAAGACAGCTTAAAAACTATTTCCCTGTTTGGAAAGACTAAAACTCTGTAGGAACTGTATAAACAGTTGTTTTAGCCACTTTTTCTATTGTTTTTCATAGAAAGAATTAATACAGACACATCATTTGTAAATCCTGTGAAAACAAGTTAAGCAGAAGAATGGATACCATAGCAGAATGAATCATTTATGCTTGTTTTGTTCTTCCACCATTACTGTGGTGTCAGATGAACTCGGTGCCATTTTAAATGTACCACGGTGCCCCCAAACCCAGCTGAAGTGAAAAGCAGGCGGGTTTGAGCTCAGAAAAAAACAACTGAACAAGCTCCTGAGCTGCTCATCCTCACCCAGGTTGTGTCTGGCCTGGCAACCAGAAGAACTGGAACTCGGAACATGGCATGCAACCTGACTCCCTGAAATACTGCACTGTAAACTGCCTCTTTTATGGCTGGCTTGGAGGGTTGCTCCCTGGCAGGGTGTAGTTTGATGTTTCCTTAAGCCAGGGCTCTTTCTAGAAGACAAAAAAAAAAAAAGCAAGCAGTCTGCAGGCATTTGTGCTGTGCTGCCTTTGCAGTGCATTGCCTGATGTTTGTGGCGATTAGAAAATCGATGTCTAGAAAATAATGTTAAAAAAATGGTTGTTACACAGCTGGATGAGTTTCTTGTGCACATATATTTAATGCTGGAGTGTCCTCATGGGCAGAAAGAGTCTGGGGATAGGGCAGTGTGGATTCTGTCAGGTTTGTGAAATACCCCGAAGATCTGGGGGACATCCTGAACACAAAATAAAAGGTGGCCCTGGAAAATGGCTGCTGGGGAGTGGAATTGGAGAGAGGTGTGTGATTGCACCATCTTGCTGCAGCTGCTGCTCAGTTGCTGTCCCATGTTTTAAAGGGCTAAAGAAGCTGGATTTGTCTCTCCCCCCTTGTTTTTTTTTCCTTTTTTGAGCCTCACTTTCATTGCTCAGAAAGGTCTGGGTTCATCCTCTTGCCCATGGGGTGAGTAGTTATTCCAGGCTTCCGTGATCTTGGGAATTCAGTCTGCAGCTGAAGCTGGGAGTTTCGGTAGCCAGAAGGGATCATTTGCCTTTCTAAAATGTGAATGGTGAATCCACACCGAGTAAAGTGGGTGAATGTGGGTTGGGTGACTTAAAAAAAGGAAGTCTGGGAAAACTGACATAGAGCTTAAATTTGGAACTATATGGCAGCATGCAAATAGGCTAAAACCCACAGGTTTTGTGAATCACTGCTATTTATTCTGTGCATTCTATACTACAGCACTGATCTGGAGACTTAGAATGGATCCAGCCATTTACCTATTAATAAATCCAGTTTCTGTAGGCAGTTGCTCAGACATACTGGTCTTTCCATTCACGTAGCTGTTAAAATACTTGTAAAGTTAAGTGGGGTTTTGTTTATAGGTAAACTGAGCAGTCTCATTTCTGTTTAGTGATCGACACACAACATGCTGTGTCGTACAAAACTGCCAAATCTGTTATAATAGAAGTTGCTGGCCTTGGGCCATTGGATTATAGTCATTTGTCACTCTAATGCCATTTCAGCAATGTAGATGTTCATTTCCAAAGAATTAAACATGCTGGAACTGCGGTTTTTCTGTTTGATGGAAGTATTTTATGTGTGATCATTAAACATACAACTGGGGATTAGGGAACAAAGGGTTATGCTTCATGGTGAAAAAAGTGTGTGTGTGTGTGTACATGTGGGTGTGTTTGTATATTCGGACATACTATAATAGAATAGTCTGATATTTTAAAATTGGGGTTCTAAACCCTGTTTTTGCTTTTTGAAGTTGTAACATTGGCATTTAAGACTGTGTTTTAAGTATTTCCAATAATGGGGCTGTGTCGGTTATTTTTAAAACACTTAAAAGGATTCTGTTGTGTTAGTGCTCATGTTAATATATTCATTAATGCTTTAATAGAGTAAAACTTTGAAGTACATTAGTCTTTTAATTTTGTATTTGACTCTGTAATACCTAATTTATTTGCAGATGTTCTTGATATTTTAAATGTATGTAAGAACACTTTTCCTCCTTGTTTGGCAGCACAAGATTTATTGATCTTCAATGTGTGCTACAAGGTCTGTTTTTCTTCACCTGTAGTTAGGCAGGAGGCAGATTAAATCACAGTAACCCTAACAAAGTGTTTGTGTAAAGCTTCTTTGAATCACACACCTTGTGAAAAAGCATGTGTTCTTCAAATCAAGGAAGGCTTGTTGAGATTCTGTGCTGGTCCCCAATGTTAGTGCTGTAGGAAAGAAATGTGCACGAGCACTTTGGGGAATTTTGCTGCTTGTAGCATTGTGTGTGAATTCATATTGTGGATGGAAGCTTTAAAAGAAGCATTGTATGGTATTTGCATTGGAATTATGGTAGGGAAGAAAGGGATATAGATCAGCTGCCATCGAGGGTAATGTTAACACAAACTGGAAAATCACTTAAAGGAGCAAATTTTTTTTTACTTTGTTAAAAAAGTAAATACCCCAAGTGAGGCTCAGCCTTGAGGTGGAAGAGAAAAATGCATTATCTGTAAGAAGCTGTAAAGAAGAGCATGTCTCTAAAGGTTGTGTGAAAAGATGCATTTAAAAAAACATGCAAGGAAGTAGGTTTTCTTCAAAGAATTCTGTGCAAGAAAGACTTCTTATTTTGTTTGAACTACACTGAGCAGACCAGCAGAAATAGCTGAGTTATTCCCTCAGTGCACTGGGCATGTTTTTTCATACAACATTAAGAACCTGCTGTAGTGATTCACAGATTTCCTGCCTCATTTTTCCCCATGAATGTTGCAGGATGGCAGTGGATTTGCCACTGTTACTCAAAATACAGAAGTTGTGTATCATTCGTACAAAGAAGTGAAGGCTTTTGGTGTGAAAATGTCTTGTTTGTTGGAGCGGGATGCCTTTGTGGGTAGTATAGCAACCTTTGAATTCTTGGTGCAAGCATTAGGCTGGACTTTGTTTAATGGTAGGGACAGGCAATTAGTTGTATTTAAATAATGGTTTTGGACCATGTTACTGTGGAGGGTATTTGGCTCAAAATGAGGCTGGTACATAGTGTGGCCTTGTCATTTTAAATGTGAGTAGATATGATAAAAAGGAGAGGGAAGTCAAGCAGAAAGAAAAAGAGTCATTGTCAGCACAGGTAACAGCTGAATTGCAAAAAGAATCAAGTTCTCTTGAGTTCCAGTCTACTTAGTCAATCCATTAAATCTTACGGGTTCTAATAATAGCTGGCTGACCAAAGAAAGTAAGAAATAGCACTCTGATGTCCTTACAGCATGGAAAACCTCACTTTGTGTTCTGCTGCTGCCTTTGGGACACGAAACCAAAACCACAACTGTTTGAAAATGTCTGTGGAGCACTGTAGTTAATTGAGACAAAGTTGGAAAAAAGTCAAAGACAACTTACTGAGGCAATTTCCCCTTATCCAGGCAGTACTCACTTTCTTCTCATCTAAAGGCTGTGACGATAGACCGTTGCCCTTAACAAGAAGTTTAAGCTTCCACGAATCACACATAGTGAGAGCTCCCTAACAGAGGTTAACAACAAAAAAAGGGTTTATGCAGTTAGTGTGTTTGCAGAGCAGGCAAGAATGAGATACAGAAAGTTGTCACCCTGGCTTTGCAAGCAACAGAAAATGTAAGTGCAGCGGAATGAGCAGTGTGAAAGAGGAGCAGTCAGCTTTCAGAGCAGAAGAAATGAAGCTGTTGAGTTTGTTCCTGTCGACAGGTTTGCATTCTCAGTCTCTAGAACTTCACCTTAATCCCAACACAGCTCTGAATTGTGGTGGCCACTGTTGCTGTGAGTCCAGGTAGCAGATGCTGCCATCGTGTTTCAGGTGTTGCCACTGGTCTGAGTTTCCTGAATTGGAGAAGATAAAGGCCATGGACATGTATTACACTTAGCACTAATGATTGTCACATTAAGGCCAATATGATTTTCTGATTTGCTGTAATTGCATCCTTAAAATAGAGATTTCCCTGAGTTCTCATCAGTGTTCAGCCCTGCAATGATGTGATAGGGCAGTTGAGCTCATTTTTTGCCCATTGCTTTGTGCTGCTGGCAGTGGGGGTACCATGGGCTGAAGTTGGGTCAGCGGTGCTCAAGTGGCCTGTGCACACACAGTATTTTCATGGCAGTGTGATTTTACAGTTGCTCTGAATTCCTCATGGACTTTTATAGTTAGAAGAGAGAAATAAGCTAAGAGCTAAGGTGTTCTTTAGCCATTTGGTTTTTAAACCATCTTTTAAAAGTGTGTGTGCTTTAAATGTATTTATTTTGTGACAGCTTGAAATAAAAAGTGCTTGTAATTAGCAAACAGGCGCTCATTGGTCAGGTCTGAGTGTCCAGCACATCCGGTGTGTTTAAGGAGTAGCCAGCAATATTTGATAACGGCAGACATCACTAATGTGAAAAGTAAATCAGTTTGTGTTTTCTAGTTCAGTTTGTATTTTCTATCTTACTTGCAAAACAACCATTTTGAACAATCAGGAGAGTAACTCATTGCTTTACCGAATGTCATTATGATTTGCAAGATTTTTTAATTAGATTTGGGACCAAATGAGGCGCTGTGTAGCCCCATGAGAAGCACATTCTTCCAAAAACTGCCTAAATTGCTGTTGTGTGAAAATGGAAAGTATTATAGGTTCAGAGTGTGCAGAAACGTGAGGGTTGAGGGTGTGGTTTCATCGTTCTTGCTCAACCTCATCTGCATTGTGGGCTAGATGACAATTTGATAGTACTGCTGTGGGGGTTTCCAAAACCACGGGTGGATGAGGGAGAGGATAGAAGGAGGTGCTGGAGTTGCAGACGAGCTGGTGCAGCCGTGGGGTGAGAGCAGGGACACTGCAGAGCTGTGCTTGCTGCCTGCTGGGTGTCAATATTCCCATCCAGGGATGCGTGGATGAGCAGGCCAAGGAAGTGGTGACTCAACTGCCTGCGTGGAGAGTGCGTGAGCTATGAGTGTACTCTGATCTCTGAGCGCTGGGGGCTTTATCAGTTTGTCAGGATATTCTGGTTTCATCCCTTTTTCACCTTCAGAAAACGAAAGAATTTAAATATCTTTGAGACTGGAAATGTGTTGGGAAATATCTGGAGCGCTGCATTGTGCGTTCTGTTCATTCATATGTACAAGAGAAATTCTGAATGCTAACAGAAGATCTTGTACAAGGAAAGACATAAAGTAGCAGCATTATCAGTGTTAGCCTTTTGAAACAAGCTACCTAAAAAAAAAGGTTTAAAATCGTCTTTGCAGTATACCTACTGCTGTACCCAGTGTTTAATGCTGTCATTTAAAAATATGAGTGTTTAATGTGCTTACTGTCTGGGCTTTGGTGGCAGCAGTGCATTAATCTGTGCATTTGTTTTAACAGTTATCTTGCATCTACATAAAATTGTTTTGCAGATACTTAAGCTCTAAAACTGTCTCGGGAGGTGGTGGCATGTGTGTGGTGTCCCAATTTTCATTTTAACTTGCAAACCCCTTCAAAACACAAAGTTGCTGTCACGGGCTTTGGCAGATCCTCTCAGGATTCCACCTGCCACACGTTGGGCTGGTAGAGGAGGTGGATGGCTGAGAATTTCCTGAGAATCAGAACATGGGGTGGTGTCCTCACGGGACATCCCCCATCCATGTGTGTCACCTGCTGAAGCCATGGAATGGGCTGGAGTTCCTGCTGGAGGAAACACAGTAAGAACCTCTGTAAAACCATTACTCTCCAACTTAAGGTGATACAAGACTTAAAATACTGGAGACTTTATTATGTAGTGGTAGTTGTATTTCATTTCTGTGATCCCATGAGTCATTTACCAATCACTGTTTTTCACATATTCTCTGGTTTATTTTTGGCTGTTTCTCTATGAGATAACCCATTTTTGGCAGGTCACAACTCGCAGAGGGGAAAGTCTCATTCTTGCTTGCTCCTGGCCACTTGTATATTTTGCTTGACACTGGTTCCTCACTTCTTTAACACTCCTTCCACCATTGGAAAAAATAAATTAAAAAACCATCTAGATAATGTTTTCTCAATTTGAGTGTAATCACCTCACTGATCATTCAGCCTGTTGAGAATAGGTGAGATTGTGAATCCAGCAGAATGTTCTAAGCATTCAGCTCTTCAAAAATTTAGGGTTGAGATGTGAAGTTAGGCCATCAAATGAGGCATATCAGTCCTGGGTAGGTGGGCTTAGCTGCTTTCCAAAAGTGCTAATCTGTGTTCCTTGTCAGGATGGAGTCTAGCTAGCTAATTTTTGCCTCACTTAATCTTAGCCATCTTAAATCCTGCCCTGAGTAATTGCTTGTGAAAAGCATTGTGTGGGTGACTCGTCTGCCCAGGTGCTGTTAGAGATAGATTTTAGTTTTCCACAGTGTTTAGCTACAGTAGTTCAGAGTCTATGCATTCTTTCCCCACTTGTCTTTATATTCCAGTGTGTTTTCCAGCTTGCTTGGCAAATAGGAACAGCAGTTTCCTTACTGCCCAGGGTGGAATCACTCTCTGGGATGGGTCTGTATTGATCCTTTGTACTATTAGTTCTGTGAAGATAAGAGTAGTGGAAATAAGCAAAGAAAATACCAAACATACACAAACTAGTGGGAATCACACGAAGATACAAGCAGTCTGAATTTTCGTGCAGCCTTGCTTTTGATTGTTGTATTTTAGAAGTATAATTTTTAGTATAATTTCCATATCTTCAATAATAGGGTGCCATCCTGAATGTTGGCTGCTGTATCTGCCAGGTTGGCACCTTCACCTGCATGGAGAGGACACTGCTGTTCAGGCACATGGAGCAGCTCACAGGAGAGCTGTTGAGATACAAACTGCTGTAACTGAATTAAAGGGATTGCTCACAACTAAAGGATTACGTGACTCCAGAATTTTGGGTGATAGTTCAGCTTTTGGAGGGGAGAGTGGTCTGAATGGCACACAACCCGTTCTCAATTTTTTTTTTTTCTCCTTTGCTGTCTCTACCAATAACTTCTCTGTTAACTCTGTCAACTCTGCATCTAACTCTTGTTCCTCATCTTTGGCCTCATCAAGCCAATTGTAACATTCTTGAGCTACTTACAGTGTGCCGATCTTTAACTTGTGTAATTTCTTAAAACTTAGGTTCTTGCACTTTTTACTCCTAGAGCTCTACTTCTGTTTTTTTCTTTCTAGTAACCTCATCCAAGTTTAGATCTATTAGTTTTACTTCTTTAAACCACGATTTTGAAGGATAAAAGTAGCCTGTGAGGTAAATTCAGGTACAGTGAGCACAGAAGGAAGATTTTGCTCTGCCAGGGCGGTGCCAAGCACCTCTGCAGTTTTTGAGCTGGAAGCCATTCCAGGAAAGCTGCTCTTTGTTCCGGCAGCTCAGAGCATCCTGCCTGGCCAGGATAGCAGTATGCTTTCTCCTGGATACTACAGACTGTGGGGATGGTAGGAAAGATGCATGTGCTGCTTTT
This sequence comes from Entomyzon cyanotis, assembly GCA_024500445.1. Lineage (NCBI taxonomy): Eukaryota > Metazoa > Chordata > Aves > Passeriformes > Meliphagidae > Entomyzon > Entomyzon cyanotis. The sequence goes on along the minus strand of JAKEPQ010000743.1, from coordinate 3,137,837 downwards.
CCACCTGGAGGAGCTGAGAGAAGCTTGTGGAAAACAATCCTTCAGGATCTTGGCTGCTAGAATATCTGCTAAATCAAGATTCTGTAAGCCACAGAAAAAAGGTGGATTTATGCAGCATGCCTGGAACTTGGATGGACAGCTGTGAGGTGTCCCAAGGCAATTTGCTATTTTATGTGACCAAAGCAGTGTTCTCCATATGCATAACTGATTTAACCACTGTGTTCTTAGAACTTCATCCCACTCTAGGTGACTGGCACTGAAGGTTGCAGCCCTAATAATTTCAGTTTGGCAGAGAAAAAAAAAAGGGCCAACACCAAGGGTTTTCTGCTGGGAAGTATTAGATAAAATTACTGAGGGATTGTTTTGCCTGCCCCACCTGTAATAAAATAGTAGTTAAACTGGCTGTGTTCTTGAGGAACTTCATGTTCCAACGTCTCTCTCCTCAGAGCTTATCATGCAGTAGTAAATCAGAATAATTCAAGTCTTAATTATTTTTTTTTCTTCATTAAAAGGAGAGTTTCCAATTTGCACATAGACTCAATAACTAGTTCAGTGCAAGAGGAGCCTGCAGAGCTTGAAGTAAATGTGTTTGCTGAGTTATGAGCAACCAGCCTGGAGCTGGTGTTTTCAAACTTTTAGAGTGTGTGAAGATAGAGCCTTGGCCAGAGGTGTTTTCCCAGCCACTGTTCTTGAATTCAAAACTGAGGAAGGACCAATCTACTCTTTTTGGAAGGATTTCTTTTTCATTTGATATTTGTAAGGACTGCCAGCTTGGAGATTATGATAGGAAAGTATTTTAGTTTGGCTTGTATTTAGATACAACGTTGCAGGAAAATGTTACTACTTCTCTTTATCACAGGCAGATGTTCTGTGGGTTTGTAGTGGTGGTGGAAAGGTGTCAGAAATTCCTTCTTTTGCTCTCCAAACTGCTGAAAGTTGATGTAATCACCTTTCATAATTCAATTCCCTTCTCTCTTGCTCTTGCCTGGAATACACTTTCCAGGTATTCCTGCTGCAGTCCCAAAATGCCTTCTATTCATTGCAGCTCTTGTTTATAACATGTATGTTCCTACCTTGGGTCCCAGGGATGTGTGAAAGTATTTTCTTACAAGAATACCTGGTGTTGTCTCATAGGATGCAAATTACCAGGTGTATAGAAAATGTGCATTCAGTTCTCTTGTCAGGCCATTCCTTTATAATCACATGCAGTTCTGCAGTTGCATTGCCCTCCTTATGCTATGATTATTTACAAAATAAGCTTGTGCCTGCTTTGGTGTGCATTTTCTTTGTTGTTTTGTGGAACAGAAAAATACCAGTTGGGGGAAATCTGAAATGTGAAGCAGCAGAGGTTTTCTGCTGGTGCAGTCCTGGATATGGGAAAATAGGGAGTTTCTGGAACAGCTCACTCATAAATGCAGTGGTGTCTGTGTAAGATGGGTTGGTTTTTATTCTTCCACTCCCTTTTTCTCCCTCCTGCTAACTCAACTCACCATTTTATAGACAACTTCCGTGGGCTGGATGCACTTTGTGGCAGCTGCTGTTTGCAATAGAGTGCCAACAGGCACCTCATTATCGGAAACAGAACGAGGAGCATACATAAACAGAACTTGTTTGGGTGTAAGGAATTGGCTCGCCTTTTGGCAGGGTTTGCTGTGGTTATTGTTCACTTTGTTGCTCTGATTTGAAATGCATTATATAATTGATACAAAGAGCACAACCTGCTCTGCTTTCGTGAATATTTGAGTTACAATATCCAGGATAAACTGTTGAGATCCATGTTGTGCCCTCTTAATTACATCAGGCTTGTAGGGGCCGTTTGGTCATGAAACCTGTCCTTCCAGTAATGTGACAATCACAACTGTGCTTCCCTCCTAGCCACAGATCTGGCATTTCTTCTGAGCATAGAATGACTTTTTGACTATCATAATTCTTTTTTTTTTTTTTTTGTAAAGTAATAAAACTCCTCAGATTAATTCATGTGAAGTGTGTAGAAAAATTGTAAGTTTCTTCAGCTGTAAGAATTCTGTAATAACATCACCCTGAGTTTGGGGAAAAAAAAGAAGGGAAGCTACAGACAAGCACTATATTTTTGAGCCTTTGATAGCTTAAATGGTGGGCAGGCGGAGTTGCACTGACTCATGGGCTTAGGTGACCTACATTTACCTAGCTCTGATCTTTCTCCAGGCACTATGGAGATGTGTTAATGTTCTAGTTTTTCAGCTCCAGGCTAATGATAAAGGACTGGCAGCTTCACTAAGAGTTTGCTCATGATTTGTTGCGTTTTCAACTGTTAAAAGTTTTAATATGCTGCTGCTCCACCTTAAAGTATGGCTTCATTTCCATCCATGTGTGTTTATAAAAGTGGGCTTTATTTTTTCATAAAGAGGATATATTGACATAGGATTTTTTATGAAACTGGTTTGCCTACAATACTACTATTTAGGCTATGGTACAACAGCAAATGCATGGCCAGTGGTCTTCATAGCTCCTGGTTATGGGATGCTGGTTGCAAATTTAGAATCTAAAGAAAGCCCAAACAGCAAACCTCTTTCACAGTTTTGTCTGTGCTTTTTGAAGCATTTTACTAATAAGTTCCTTGAGATTTGGGAGTCTGTAAAACCTTGTTGTCTCTAATAAAGTAATTATCTGTGTACTAAGACTTAATGAATTTCAACTCAAAGGAAAGGACAACCTGAGGGAAGGTTGCTTTTTCCTACATTTTCCACAAGAAAGCTGATAAACCTCGAGAAACTGGGAGAGAAGTCAAGGGTGAGGAATCAATACCTTATTTGCTGTGGGGATGACTAATGGGAGAGTGTTTTCTCTGCTAACAAAACCCAAGTGCAGTCATATGCATGTGCCCTTCTTTCCTTGCCAGAAAACACACTTCTGTCTGAATGATTCCTTTTCCTCCTCTACTCCAGACTATCCCAGAGCTGTAAGAATAAGTCCACTTTGTAAGAGTAGCTTGGTGGGCAAGATTATATAGCTTAGGTGTACATCAGCTATTTCATAGTTCAGTTTAAACGTGAACTAGTTTGACTTGTTCAACTTTTTGCTTAGATACTTAGTGGTGGCAAGGAATAATCCAGCTGTAAAAGCTGTATTTTTAACTCCTTTGTGGAAAAGCAGTTGAAGTGGGAGTGTTTGCAGCTTAAACTAATTTGACTGGGAGATCTGAAGCTGTTGGGTGGTAGATGAAAGCCACGTTAATGCTTTCTGAAAGCCGAAGTTGACACTTCATTCTCCTGGCTTTCTTGCAGCACAGGTGATCCCAGGATGATGATGCATCAGCAGTGCTATTTCTACCAATTTTTCTAGGACAAGCAGCTGTGGAACACGTAGTCATCCTGCTTTTATTCCTCCAGGACGGCGTTCGTGCTGCTAGACAGGAACACCAGTGGAGATTTCATTGCAGGCAGTGGGGTAACATCAGCATCCATTTTTTAAAGTGGTTCAGGGGACCACAGAAAAAGTCAGCTGACATGGGGAGAGCTTGTAGGTCAGGTATTTTAGCCCTTGGGGGTCATTTTCCCCCTCCTTGGAATTAGTTCTGTTGCTGCTGCTTTTATCTGCATAGTTGAGATGCTGCTTGGTGATCAGAGTTACTGCACAAATACAGAAGTACTTTCACTTTCATTCCTGAGTGGTAGAAAACAAATTTTCTTGTAGATTATTTTTTTGTTAATTTAGTTTATGTAATTTGTGTTAAAATCTGGCTGCAGTTAATATCTTGAAGATGTAAAGGTGATGTTATTGATGAAATGATTTGTTCCAAGTGCTGTAGAATCTCCTGAAGTGCAGGTGGATGTTACACTGCTGTAATCACATTGCACAGATTAAGTTAGAAACTGATTCCAGTTTTGTTGTGACTGGGAACAGCAGCAACTGACAATCAGAAAGATTTGGGATTTACTCTAAGGAAGGTGTTTAACATGAGTGTTTTTCTAAAGAGAATTAATGCTGGGAGGCAGGGGCTCAATACAGGGAACTTGATTCCTTGCAGCATGTCAGACTGAACATGGAAATTGGTGACAGAGGCTGAGGAGCGAGTTGGAAATGCTGTACCAGCTTTAATAACCTCACCCATTCAACGTTCCTGACTTGTATTATAGAAAAAATATATTGCAAATATGTTACACTTTTAAGAATTTTCTCATCTGCAGAGTATTTGTGTAATATTCTAATCTTAAAATTTTAACTTCGAGAAGAGAGTAAAGATACAACTCTTCTGTTATCCTCTTAGGTCACACCAGAAGCAGTTCAGAACTACAGTTGTATCTGGTCTTTTCAAATATTTATAGGAATTTAGTTACACTTTTTCTTTTGTCTTCTCAAAAGCTGTATGACAATACTTTGCATTCAGTGCCCACACTTTAATTGCAGTCTTGATAGGTGGAGATAAGGTAGAGAAATTAAACCTGAAGTACTGGAACACCCATGTCACCAGCAGCTTCATGAGAAAAGAGCCATTTTAGAACTGCATAAAGTATGTTGAATTTTGCAGTTTTTTCTTTAATTAATGTGCTGGTTGTTGTTAATGTCAGTATCTGAAAGGAACGATTTTAGGTATATAATTTTTAAGGTTAATTCAAGCATTGTTAGTTTTTATTTTCATCCTTGGTCTCAGATGTGACATCTGCAAGAAGACATTCACATTTGAAAACTCCCAGAAGCTCAGAACTTGTGTATGTTGAAACAGTGTTTAAAAACCAGGGTGGAAAGCAGACCTTGTGAATAATTATCTCTTTAAAGTGATTGGTTATGGAACTTCCACATGGGAGATACTGGATGGAAAATACATAAATACTTGATTGTGCAGTGTAAACAAAACATTTTATTATGCTGGTGTATGTTTACTCACATTAGTTAAATCATGTTAATTTCAGTATGTTTATTATCATATTGTGCATCTCTGGTACATGGTAAAATTGGGTTACAGTTGGGAATTGCAGAATGGAATAGATCCATCAGTGTGTTTGGTGGTGTTTTCCATCCCAAAGGAGCAGTTCGGTAGCGCTGAGGAGGAAGTGCAAAGGTAGCAGAGGTAGAGCTGTGCTGTGCTGTGCATCCCCCTTTCCAAGAATTCCACAAAGCCTCATTCTTTCTGCACCTCCTGCCTCCCCCCAGAGGAGGTTATTATTTTCCATCTGGTTTTTTATACAGTTTCAAGTGGAAGGTCACTGAGATTTGTTCGATACAGCTCTGATACTGCTTTGACGTGTGACAGAAATCAGAATCCCCAGGCTGAGGTGTCTGAAGGGACCCTTGAGCAGCCTCAGTGCAGGGTCAGTGATGGCTCTGCAGAGTTAAATAATCCAGGGAGGAGAGCGTGAAATACGTGCTCCTAAAAAAGTGAGAGGATTCCTTCCCAGGAGCCAGGACAGACAGCTTTTATATGGGCTGTGGAGAGGGTTTGAGAAGGAGAGGGAGGTCAGATGGGACTGAATTAAGCCTCTTAGGGATTAGGTATCTTTAAAAGTAAGTCTGGGGATATCGTTAATTCATAAGTTTTCAGAACTTTCTCCCAATATTCTGTTTAGATTTGCTTCCAAATTCAGTCTTGGTGTGAGAGTGGATCTCCTGTGCTTTATTCGTGCTCTCCTGTGAGTGAACACTGACAATCATTGAGTACTGTTTAACATGCTTTTCAAGCAGCTGCATTTTTATCTGAGGCTATAAATCAAAATCAATTTTTGAAATCATTAACTGAATGCTAAACAGTATTGGAGAAAGCTTGATTTTTTTTTTTTGTTTTAATTTTATCTTAAAAATAAGTTTGTGGAGAGCTATTCATTAAACTTCAACTTTCCATGGGTCATATTTTTTAATATTTTGTGTTTGTATGTTGCCAGATAGACCCGAATTTGTGTATTCTTGATGGGAGCAGGCCTGGCTTTGCTGGCTGGGCCAGGTGAGCTCTGTGCTCATGTGCAATGCCCGACCTTCACTCAGAGAGCTGTGCAGTTGCTGCTGCCGGTGAAAGGCTGTTCTGCCTGGCACAGCAGTGATGGGGCAGGGCAAGCAGCTTAACTCGAGCCCAGCACAATCTCTCACCTGCTCCAGGGCTGACCCTGAGCTGTCTGTGGCTGACTCCCACTTTTCCTTGGAGCTTTGTGAAGTCTCTTATCCCTGATTGGGACCTTGAAGTGGTGTGACGTCCAGGATCAGAGACTGAGACAGCAAAGGGCAGGTTAGCTGGGCATTTAGAGGCATCAATTGGATGGAGTTGTAATGGGTGTGTGCTTCTTGAAAATACTAAAATTGGAACTGAAATCATCTGGAACGGGTTTGGCAAAGCTTTAACACGTGCTGATGTATCTCTGCCATGTGTTAAAATGTTATTTATAGAGTGGGGGTAAATTAATGCTGATCGTGAACAGCGTGGTAAGTTGTGTACATAATTTAATTACATGGTTGATGTTCTGAGTATTAGATTTTATTTGTCAGTTTGGAAAAAAAGGCAACTTGGAGAATTTTGAGGTTAGGTGGAGTCATTTCAAGGGTACAAGCTAGGACCCCAAAAGCTCATGCTGATAATGAGGTTATTTCTTGCAAGGGCGTGTTGCTTTTATAAAACGCTAGAGTGCTCTTCCTTAAAATTTTTTATTACTTGGGCATTTCAGGTGCAGGAGAATCTAAATTAGAATCAGTGGTTCAGGGTAAGTACTGCAGCAGTGCTGATGCTGTTTTCGAGTTAAAACAAGTATTTTCTTGCACAGATGACGTATAGAGTGCCAGGTACACAGATTCCTTGGGATGAATGGGTGGATGGATGTACAGCAGGCAGGGAGTTACAGTGTTTTTCAAATTGCTTAAAATACATTGGCTTTACCCCCTTCTGAATACTTTTTTTGGTAGGAGTTGTTATACTTGCCAAGGGATGTGATATCACAGTTTTTTTTCACTTCAGTGCTTAGTTGTGTCTCGAAAAGGGGAGAAAATTCTGTCCAGCTTGCAGAAATTATTTCTGGAGAGATGAGGCTGACTTGAGGCAGAGGAGGTTGGTTAAACTGGGCAGGTTTAATGTCATCAGTCCTGTGGCCTTAGGTTTGTTTTGAAACAGTATTTTTCTCAGTTATTATGCAAGGATCTTTTAACTGGTAACTTAATGCACGTGTAAAGCATTGGTAAATGAAAAGAAATCAGATCAAATTCTGTTTATTTCAAGCCCAAATGGGATGGGATTTTTGAGGTTTAGTCTGACTAGGACTAGTGTTTGGGTTAGATGTTGTTAAATGTTTAAAGTCCTTTTTAAATTATGCAGAAAGAGTTGCATAGAATTTCTCTGTATGAATTCACCATTAAAACAGTTCATTAAGATAGGATTAATGTTCATTTTGTTAAATTTTTGTCTTGTGTTTCCTCATTTAAAAAAGAAGCACTTTCTTTTGTCAGAAAGAAGTACCAGCCCTGTGAAACCTTGCTTTAAAATGTTGGTAAATGAAATGACTGTATTATATTATTACATGAAGGAATTAGGGTTGGATTTATATTACTTTTAGTAGACTACACTGGAGATTATTGTTTTGTTCTGTTGCGTGACAGCATCAAAAATACCTCCTAAAACATAATTCAGTGACGAGTCAGCAAGAGATTTTCTTAGGTTTGTTTTAAATTCTAGTTCCTATGTTGCTGAATAAAAATGCCTTGGTTATACTGGGAGCATAAACCAAACCCAAGTCCTGTGCCAAGGACTGTGAAGCCACTCGGGTGCAATTTAGGGATCTGTTGGGTTTGGGTGTTGGACTCTCTCACTTGGTGGGCAGCAGTTGGCTGTGGGAAGAGTTTTTGAAGCATTAAATGTTTAACTGTTCTTCACCCTTTGAGTCACAGATGTTCCAGTTTGTTTTGACTGTTGGAACTGTTTGTAGTCTAAACCAGATTACATTACTATTTTTTTTTAAAGCCCCGAAGGCCATTGAAATGGGCACACTCTGCCACACGTAAAAGTGATGTGTGTATAAATCACTTTTTGTGTAAGGAAACTATGGTTTGTAATTGCTGTGGAATTTGGCTTTCAGTTAAGCTTTGAAATTTATGAATGTAGATGGCTGTGAGTCGTGTAAACAGCAAGTTCCATTGGAATAAACCACCTAAAGCCTGAAAAAAAATCCTGCAATTGAAATACTGTGTGTGCAGCTCGTGGCAACAGCCTGCGCTTCAGCGGAGATGATTTCCCAGACTTTAGGAATTCTTTTCCCTGGCTCAACTCCCACTCTGGTTTGTTGTGTCACGATACAGCCAAGCTAAAGATTTACCATGAGCAAGACTTGACACTGCTGAAAAAGCTTTTCTGGTGGGAGGATGGAGGAGAGCAAAAATTGTCCAGAATGACCCTGGGAGAACACGGAGATAAATGGGAGTGGGGGCTGTAATGTACTGGCCAAACTGGCTTGTGTTTATCCACAGCATTTCTGAGTAGTGGCTCTTAAAGTCAGTATCCTTCCACATGCCCAGGGTGCTGTTTTTCAGTCCTCTTTGTCTGTTTTATCAATTTACTCAGCTTTTTGTTCAACTTTCTGTCCTCCTATCTCTGTCCTGAATGTTTGGGTGCTATTCATTCAATCACAGCTGGGGTTGGAGTTTTATAGAAACTTCTAGGTGCTGTGAAATGACCTTTCTACTGGCAATCTTCTGTAAATTAAATATAAACTCTCATTTTAGTGTAATTCTCTTTGTGGTCTTGTTAGGTACTTTTTGTCAGAGAATATTTAGATGGAAAATATCTGAAAAGCTGCAGGAAGGTAATGTTGGGGAAAGATGTTTCATCTTAGGTTTGTTGTGGAGAGTTTCAGGCACAGGGATAATGAAATTGGTGATTTTTGTGTATTTTGTGCTTCTGACTCAAAAACACAGGTTTTTTTAAATTCTAGTATCTTAATGGATTTTAATATTAATTTATTAATTGTATTGCATATAAATAGTTCTTTAACAAAGATCCTTCTCTTTTATTTTTAGTATATTTTTGGGGAGTTCAGCCCTGATGAATTTAATCAGTTCTTTGTGACTCCACGATGCTCTGTTGAGGTAAGATCTACTTTAAACTTCTTTTAGAAATTACATTTGAAAACTCCATTTCCTTATGAAATTCAAAATACAACAATACAAATACTTCTTTATCATTCACTCAGCTTGCTAATTTTTGTACTGAAGATATTGAGCAGTAGTCTTCCCATGTGTGTGGATATTAAGTAAATTTTTAGACATAAATTAATGATTCCACCTTCTGCTTATCATCTTTTGGAGGTGGAGTAGCTGACAGTAGTGCTAGGATGTTGACAATGAGTTTTCCAGCCCTGTAACTCAGCTTTGGTGACTGTTTTAAGGAGTGGATGCCGAGAACTTTCCCAGCAGAGTTCTTGGTTGTAAGTGGGCTCCAAAGTCTTGGGGAGCCTTTTGAAGCACAGGGATTCCTAGTATTTTTGACCAGGTGGAGCACTGCTAACCCTCAGAGCTGTGCTCACAAGGAGTGCTGTGTGTGAGGCCTGAGAAGTGCATCAATAATGAATTAATTAGAGTGACAGAGAGAACCATAGGGTGGAAACAGTTGTCTTTGTGTGTTTGAGTTCATTGCATACATAGCATTGTGGGCTCTTATTCTCTGTACTTCTTGGTAGAGAATGATGAAACCATTTTCCTTCATAGGGAAGAGTGTTTTCCCATTGTCCTAATCTCCAGACTTGAAAAATAATTTTCCTCTGGGTCAATTTCCATGTATTTATTTCCTCCAGACATTTCCATTCAAACATTTCAGTCATGCTTCCATCCTGCCTACTCAACATAAAGGAAACAAACACTCAAGCTGTAGATGGGCAAATCCTTTTGTCACACTTCACAAACCATTGTTAATGTGACTTAGTTTCCTGTAGCTTAATTTTCCAAGGATAATTAGTATAATAAACTGCTGAACAATGAAAGGGCACAAAGGGAATGGGGTGGGGTGGGGAGTGACGGAAGTTCAGAAAGGAAAAAGCATTTCTGCTTTTTTTGAGGGAGAGCTGTGTCTCTGGTCTGTGGGAAGCAGTGCAGAAGAGACCTTTAGGTAATACCTGTTGTGATGATCTCGCTGTTTTCCCACCGTAAATGCAGTCACAGCAGTGGGACAGTTTCATCCCACTCCAGGTGACATTCCGTTTCAGGTGACATCCCAGTGTCACCTGAAATGTCCCCTCATCAGCTGTTCCAACACTCACCTTGGGGAAGATGAAAATGTCATATCTTGACTTCTGTAAAACTGTTCTCAAAGTATGAACCTAGAGCATCAAAACCAATGTGACTTCATTTTCTGTCTCAGTGTACCACTTACTGGTTAGCTGTCAAAATAAAGAGCTGTTGAATGATGTTCCTTAAGTTTGTCCTTGATCTGGTTCAGTTCAATGTTTTAATTACCTGGATGATGAAATAAAGAAGATGCTTATTAGTTTTACACTAATTGGTGTAAAAAATTGGTCTGAAAAAGACAGGGTGAAATTCAAGGAGGACAAGACAGAGATGATAATGCTGCAGTGGTGTTTGACACACATCCTGTTGGGGACAGTCCCTGCATGTACTGGTGGCCCTCTGAGGTCCCTTAACCACAGACCAAAAGGGGTTTAGGCAAGGGAATCGTTTTAAAGCTAAAGGTTTTCTAGAATGTCCCTTTTACATGTGACATTTGTGACACCTGTTGGCTTAGGTGGTTCAGATGACCCAGTGTGGAACAAGTCAGCTTTGCAAAGGTGCTGTAGATTATTCAGATATGTAGGGGACCAAGAGGATGGCTACTTTTTTTAAATCTTTGTACTTTCTGAAGGTCTTTGATTTGGATAAAACCAAAAATTGCAAGGTTTATCATTAACTATTTGTTATAGACATTTAGAGTAATTTTTATAGCTCTAACTAAAATTATATTGAACTTGTGTTCAAAATTAATGTGGATAGTACATTCTGGAGCTTGGCCCACTGATTGTCATTTTTTATTTGAAAAGATGATATATTAAGATGTATTGAGGTTCATAAATGGATTTACAGCATGTGTTCTTTTTAGACACTTTTGCAATGGAATTTTAGGAATATTTTTTTTGCCGCTTCTGATGCACTGTTGTCTGCAGTGCATTATAAGGCAATATATGAGTATCTGTAGCTTTAGAGAATCAAAAACCTCAATATAGAAATCTTTAATTGGTCACACTATTAGAATTACTATTTAGAATAGGATTGTAAAGCTGCACTGTGCCCTCAGTGTTCTGTCTCCCACTGCAGAACCAGTTCCACGTTCTCCAGGGAGCTGCTGGAATGCAGTGTAGCAATGGCTGCCAGTTCATGCAGGCACAGGAGGAGCTTTCAGCTGCTGAGGAGCTTTAGGGGCAGGTGAGGGGGGGTTAGAAATTGCCCACCTGTGGTTACACCATGGCAAGGGTTCTGTCAAGCCCTGAGTCCATAAAATGATGCCACTGTTTACACGAGATCTATTTACAAACTCTGTGCTGTGGTTACATTATGCTCAGGCTGATCAATGTGTTCAAGAATCCACCTTAGCTGAAACATTTAGGGCCACACTGGAGCAGGTTGAGAGTCAAAAGGTTTAGGTGTGATTGTTGGCTGTGCAAAAGTTGGTTTCATCCTTTCACAATTTGGTCTGTCTTCAGTTTTTGTCTAAAAAGAGGATACGTTCCTCATCCTAAAATCAGGGTGAGTTGATGAAGAAAGATCCTGATGCTGGGAGGTGAATTGCTTGAGAGGTTGGTGAGCCTTTAGTGTGTAACCAAGATAATCTTTATCTTTCAGTACTTGTGGTAAGCTGCAAGGACGCCTGAAGCTGCAGTGTGGGATTTGATAAATATAGAAGCATGAGTTCAAGGCATCCTCTCTGAAAATCACATCTCAATTATGATGTTATTTTTAAAGGATTCGGATGTTTCAAATGAAACTGATATCGAATGTTCATAGATTTGCTTTGCCTTTAAATAAGTTTCATTTCTTTTTTGTACAGCTCCCCCCATACAATGAAACAGTTTCATGTGGTATTAAATCCACAGGTAAGTTTCATGATGGTAAGAAATCAAGATTTTTTTTTTTTTTTTTAACTTCAAGGTTGTGAAGCTTTCCTGAGATTTACCGTAACCTCTATTTAATTGGTAGAACTTTGCTCAGCAGCTACACAGGCATATATTAGGCAGGTTGGTTTTTTAAACTCCTGTATTGAATGACATCTGTGAGAGGTTTTGAAAATCCTGCATTGAACTTCAGCTAATTAAAGGGGACATCTCCCTGATTGTGCTACCACATAGTCTTGCTGAAGCACTGTAGGATGTGGCTGTGAAAATGAGGGGGCCTGAGAGCCACAGCATGAGTGTTTTCTAACAGTTTCAACAAGACTGCTCTGCAAGCAGTGCTCTGTTCTGTGCTCCCTTTGACTCCTGTTCCTGCCTGGCTTGGCTGTTTTTCTGGAGAATCCTGGTTTGGTTTTTTTAATCACTTGATGAGAGTGTGACTTGACGTAAAAATACGTTACAGAGTTCTGCTTTTTAAAGCTGTAACACTCACAGGTCTCCTCTGCCTCAACCCATCCCTCTTACAGCCTGGCTTTACTTCAGAGTTACAAGAAGCAGACAGCTAGGTAGGAGCTGCCCTGGGATCATCACTGTGTAGTTTAACCAAACTTCCACAGTATTTTAAACAGCTGATAAATTAGTTTTTGGTTTGTTCCCTGAACCAGAGGAGAGCAAGAAATCTGAGACTTACCCAGATTTGTATGAAAATAACTCCAGATCTCTTTAGAAAATCATGCAAGTATCTGACTGAACATTTCTCAAAAGTACTCAAAAGAGCCCCAAACTACACATTAATGTTTAATCTTGATCATTATGGTTAGACACTTTGGCCTTTCATTTAAAGTTAAACCAGATAGGCAGTCAGAAAGAAGGACCACAGGTCCCATTTGAAAGCAGATCAGCAACACTTCTGACAGTTCAGGGGTTTTATTTAGTACAGGACCAGTTTTAGGACCCTGAGTAGTTTCAAGTAGGAGTTAGAAAGGTTCTTTAAAAAGACCATGTGGTGTGAATTGTCTGTTGGTGACAGGGGCATCCAGTCATATATTGCTTTGTCTAACTGGATTTAAGTTTTGTTCTTTCAGACTGAGATTTTAATGTTCACAAGCCATACAGAAAGATGGTTTGTACAAATGTCTTTCAGATCATTCCTAGACCTTGAGAGAACCCCTCCCAGCCCTGAGATTAGGTAATGACAGCAAATTAGGTTTTGCTTGAAAAATGTCTTTAACAAGCTTGCACTGTACTGTGCATGCACATTATCACTGTGATGGCTGCATAGGAAGCTGTGCAAACTAAACTGGAATGCTTGGTTATGCAGAATATTTGTATCTATATATGATGGCACACATGTACCATGTTACCATTCCCCATAGTCTTAATTTTTTTCTGTACTTATCTTCAGTGTTTAACTTCATTACAGAATTAGAATATCTGTTAATACCTACTAGGAGTAATCAAATAATGGCTTAAGCTCTAATATGCAGCACTCTGTTCACACTAATTAGTACTGTGCGTTCACAGATTTTTGGGGTTGTACACAGACTGTCCTTGGAGCATCTGTTGGTGCTTGTTTCAATATGTGTGCCATGTTGTTCATGGCAGAGAGATCTGTTTCAGTCCTTTCAGAAACAGAGCTGTGAACTAGATTGAAGCAAAGATGCCCTGAAGCAAAGCAGAAAGTCAAAACAAATAAGAAAAAAAAATTACCTCTTATTTTTCTCAAATGAACTTGACAGTCTTACAGCAAATGGGCTTCTGCCAGTCAATCCATAGACTAACTATACATTAGCTACTGGTATTTATTGTTCTAATCCTGCTGTAAGGTGTAAAGATTGATTGCTCAGCTGTAATTTCCTAATTTGTGTCTGAAATGCTCCAATATCAGTTATGCTCTGGGCAAGGTTTCAGCCTACGATGTTCATTGTGCTGTAACTGTAAGGGATGTGTTCTGTTTTCTGCTCCCCACTAGCCCAGAGTGGGCTCTTGTGATTGCTCAGTGTACAATAAACTGATAAATTCACCAAAACTAGAAAAAAGGCTCCCTTGCATTATGGTTTTTGCCAGGTTAGCTTTGGGTCACAAAAGTGCTGGGAGACTGGGGAGAGAGGAGCAGGAAAGGGGTACAGAGGTGACATCTTTTAGTTTGGGCTCTGATAGACTTAACTCACCCATGAAGGGAAACCACTTGGTTTATTTTGAAGTGATTATTATTTTTAACTTGGATTTTGTAGTAGTCCTGGATTATTTGATCTGGTAGGGCCTTGAAATGTGCCCAATAATTCATTTGTATCAAGGCTGGAGGAATATTGGGTGTTGCCAATTGCTGCCTGTGCTTGTGCTGTTTTAACAAAGGGCAGAAGGAACCAGCTCTTGGCTCGTGCTTGAGCTGAGGAGTCACTCCATAAACAGCTGAACTGATGAGGAATGGTTTTGTTGTGGATTTATACCCCTTAAACCCCCCAAAGCTTTGCATTTGCAAGCAAAGGAAGCAGTGGCTGTTTGGAGCTGTGTGCACAGCCAGCTCAGGCTCTGTGGCACTGAGAGCCCCTGGAGCAGGAGGTGCTGCTTGACATCTCCCAGCCCTTCCCTCTCGAGTGCATATCAGGCACAGCTTGCCCCTCTGTGCCTCCAGGCTGCTGGTTTTTGCAAAGGAAATGTCAGCCCTCTCTTCTGGTTGGTGATGTCTCATCAGTGATTGCAGAAGTGGTTGGTGAATGGCAGATAGACAGGGTGTTAGAAATGCTTTCTCACAGGGAGAGGGGGAAAAAATTAGAAATTTGAAATTCAGTCTCTTGTTAGGATGATTAAGAAAAACCAGATGTGTGTGGAATTTTCCCCTTTTTTATTTTTAACAAGTCTCGTTTAGTCTGATTGGCAGCAAGATTGAAATTGATACGTGACGTGTTTGATTCTCATTTAGTCAGGTTAATAGATCAAAGCAGAATAGCAATTAACATCTCTATAATTTGGTCATTAAATCATATGTTGGTAGTGCATGGGTAAGTCAGACCTCAGCACACTCTGAATGTTTGTTACTCTTCATGTGATATTCAAAAATACAGATTCTTGTTTCTTTCACATTTTTTCAAGCTAAAATGTTTGTTAGCAGACTTTTGTAGAAAATATCCAGAGAGTTGCAAAACTGTTATATTGACAGTCAGATATCAAAATATTCTCCACTAGAATCTGTCTTCCCATTGGATTATTTCCTTAAGTGTGTGAATAACTTCTTTTCTGGGAACTGTTGGTTGTTTTTTGTTGTGTTTAAAAAAATTCCACCTCATTTTTAGTGGGTCAGTGGTGTACTTGAAATATGCATTTGTTGACATGTCATACATCATGTGAGTTGCACAAAATCTTAAGAATTGAGTGCTGTATCCACTTCTATTCCTTTGGAATTAATATCTATTGTTGTTTGGTTCTGTAGTAAGTCTTAAAAATTGGAAATGTGAGTTTTAGCCCCCATCATTGAGAAAACACAAAATATTAAGATGTAATGTCTTTGAAACAGTAACATACATATCATAAAGACCTACAGGGTTTTAAAGTGTCACTTATCTTTAACATTCCTGAAACTGTTTTATTAATTTTGTATCTTTACTTGATAGTTACAGAAATAGTTGTAGCTAATAAAAGTATTCAGTGTTACCAGTTAGCACACATACATTATAACAATAAATAAATTCCATGAAATTGCAGAACTTGGTGACTTAAAATGTGGTATGATACTACTGCCTGCCATGAGAATATTTCTTAGTGCTTCTCTAGTTCCAGGGTAAATAAATAAATCAATAAAACAAAAAAGCCTGTTGATAATTTTTCAGTACAACTCATATGTACAAGTTGAATGCTGATTTATGTTGAGGAGTATCTGTTGTATTTCATGTCATGAAATCCTGGAGTCATATATACCATACTCCCACATAGTAATAAATTAAATTGTGATAAAATTAAATGAGTTATCAATGATCCTTGTGGTTCAAAACCTTCAATTGCAGTGAAGTTAAATGAAAATTAATGAAAATATTTTTTTAGTTATTCCGGATTGTGATACATCTTTGATTATGATAAATCACAACAGGAAAACCAAACCCAGCCCCTCAAAAACCCAACTTCACATGTGGAAAAATTAA